>OZ037855.1:0-1200000 GCA_964035575.1 Rhynchopus sp. YZ270_cl-10 | reverse complement strand
TCACAGTCCGCATGTTTTTGACTGAAGGTGGACTTCGTTAGAAGGGTGTGTCACCTTTCCAGCTGCTAAAAAGGTCACATCCAGGCAACACCAAAGGCCGACGAAAAAATCTGCCAAAAAGTCTGCTCGCACATACACCACGCCGAGCCGACTTCATCCAAACCTCTGGTCGGGATGCAGATTCCGTTGCGATCGCCGTAGCAGCAGCAAGGTTTCAGAGAGAGGGAGAGGGGGAGAGGACTCATTGGAACCGTAAGTGAAGTGTGAAGGGCACGGTGGAGGGGATGAGGGGGAGAGAAGGGAGGGCGGAAAACAGGAAAAAAAAACTGCGCCTTTTTTTGTGAAAAGAAAGTTCTATACATGGGGAGGGACGGGTTTTTTTCTGTGGGGAAAAGGGGGGAGAGGGAGAGAGAGAGGTATCTAGGGAGGGAGGGAGGGCCAGAGGCACACATCCCCTCCTCTCCAATTACCCATTATTTATTTTTTTGTAACACTCCTGGGTTTTTGTCCAAACTGGGCATTTCTCTAATAACAACCATCTAAAACCGTAAAATTCTTGCTTTAATTGGCTTTTTTGGGACACAATGTAATAATCTTGGCAAAAAGCGATATTTTCTCTTTTATAATAACACCTCTATTTTATGTTCTGGGAAAAGATTTATGAATTTGACTTGCAATACAACCCTCTCGCACAACGACAGTACACCACGCAGATAAACCTAAAACCTCTGCTTTCAAAAAATATCGGGTTGTTTGTTTTGTGCACTCAAAGCCGGTCAAATCAAAAAAACCCCCTCACTCACAATCCATCTCTTTTCATTGGAATAATGTAGTGGCCACAAGCTCCACACTTTTTTTATCTCATTGGCGGGCGATTTCTTACTGGGGTGATACCCCGTCGGGTAGGGGTAGGGGAACGTGTCCCGCTCCTACCCGTAGCTGCGCCTGGTGCACCTGCGGCTGTGGATCTGCGTCCACCTTGCTGACCTGCAGGCACTTCTTCACCAGAGAGAACACTCTCTAAGGGACGCCCTGCGTAGGTGAAATGCGCGTTGTTCTCTTCACGGAAGGACCTGCAGAAGGCAAGCAATTTCTTTTCGATGTGCGGCAGCTCTTTGCGAACCGCCTTCCTCGTCTTCTCCTCATGCAGCAAGATCTGCGCCATGTTCCTCGACCGATCCCGCAGCCGGTCTTTATCCTGCGACGCTACTTCCATCTCCCCTTTGGCCTCTAGGATCTCCTCCCTCCGCTTCAGCAACGAGAGCACACTGCTTGCACCGTCGATCTTCTTTTCCATGAGACTGACGTCCGCTTCAATGCGGTTTAGAAGGGCTTGGCTGATCTCATTAGGGTAGGGCTGGGATGTGCTGTAGGAAGGGTCGGCGGTGAGGGTGTGGTATTGGGCATGGAGGGAGTGGAGGAAATCGGTCATTTCGGAGATCTGGAGGGCAAGACGGGCGTTGAATTCTGCCTGCAATTTGTCGCGCTTATGGCAGACGATTTCATAGATTTCTTGAAGGTTTTGCCCACCGCATAGATCAGTTGCAAGCTCACCACTGCGAGTAGGAGCCGCCCTTCCAACCCACGAAGAAAGTGTCGCCACCGTCACCGTTTTTTTCCCATCCGTCGCCGTCGCCCCTTCCCTCTTAATTTCAATAAACTTCAGCAGCTCCGTCCGCTCCGCCTCTCTCATACACAGCTGATCCCACAGCACCGTTACCTCCTCAAGCGCACCATGGATCATGCCGTTCAACATCTTCTCTCTGTCATCGCCAACACCATTGATCACATCGATGCACTCCGCCACCTTATCCTCCGTTAAATCCACCAATGCTGCAAGGTCTTTAGGGATCGGAAGAATTCCTTCTTTTCCTCCTAAATCTTCGTTCAAAGCGGCGAGAACACAGAAGAGCGCACGACGTTCGCGCACAGTGTTTTTGAGGTGTGCTACATTTGCTTGAAGCGCCTTTTTTTGTGCGTAAAGCGGCTTTTTGCGAAGAGGCTTGGAGAGAACGTCAATACTCTCGTTTGATACGGTTTTGTGCAGTTGAAGCTGTTGCTGTTGCAGGGCGTGGACGTCCTTCCTTAAACCCTCCGCAATGAAGGTTTCGCGTTCAACGCTTTGGCGAAAGACTGCGGAAATCCCTGCCCACATGGTCGACATAGCATCGTTGGTGTGGGTCACCTCTGCTCCTGTCTCGGCCCAGATTTTGTGCAGTGTGTCCGTTGTCGCTGTGAATGCATGGATTGCTGCCTGGGAATCTGCCGCATGCAGGGTTGGTGTGCCGTGGCAAGGTGATGGAAGTGTCTGTGGAAAAGGAGAGTTTGTTGAGGGGGCTTTTAATGGCTTTGTTGAAAGACGGTAGGATGTCTATGGGGGAGATGGCGTGAAAAAGATGATGTTATAATGGTTGAAGCGTACGGTCATACAACATCGGTAAAAACCCTCCCTTAGAGTTTTGAAATCCCAAAATGCTATGTTTTTCCCCCACCGGATGACTGCACGGCGCCGTAGTCTCGGCATTGGTGTGTATTGGAGAAATGGGGGTGGGGGGAAGTGCATACTGGATTTTCAATGGAGAGGTTGTCGTCGTCGTCGTCAATGTCGTAGTACGCAGCATCGTCGTCCTCTTCGTTGCAGACAGCGTGCAGTAGTGTGCGTGGAAGCACTGCGACGGTGTCTATCGAGCTTTCATCGTCTTGGTCTTGGTCTTCGTGTCGCTTCGCTTCACCTTCTGCGTGCACGCTTTCACCTACATAGTTACCCCATTCGCGTGTGTACTGTCGCTGCTGCGTGTGTGCAGTCCCATGCAAGGCAAACTGCGAGGCCCCCAGAGTATTAGTCGGCGGGATTCGTGAAGGTGACGCCTGCAAGGTGCCTACCATATTCTATTACCACCCCTCCAACCTGCCTGTGTTTTGTGGGTTGGTGAGAAAAGTTGTTCTCAAACTGGAGGGGAAATGAAAGAGTGGTGTAGGATGGTAAACCCCTTGGCACCTGAGATCACTTTGTTGATGAAAAGGTGCATGTGGTAACTTTTTTTTTAGCACTGCAGATTTAAACTGATTGGGAAGGGAAAGTGCAAAGGAACCGACGGAAACTCCTTCCTCGGGGGGCTTTTTGTGACAAAAGAAAAGTTGAAAGATGAACCGCACGTACACATCTTTCAACTAACAAATAGTTAATGCTGGCACCTCATCACAGAGAGTACTGAACGGATATACAACAAATTGGGGAAAATGTGTGAATCTAATATAGTTAGAGAATGCACACAATTAAGAGAAAGGCGGGACGGGTGGTGTGTGGATCTACACCATCAAAACGTCGCCAGACAAGTGGAAGAAAAAACAAAAAAAAAAACGGAATTTACAACCGAACAACAGATACAACAGAGGAGGGGGTGGAGAGGGGCGGTGATGGTGTAAGGAGAAACATAGAAATACCGTATTTCGAAAAAAGAACATGGAATAATTATGGACTTTTTTGGTGTGAGTTCCCCAAAATTTAGGTGTAAAAAAGATCCTTCTTGGGTCCTTCTAGGGATAAGTGGCTTTACTGAGGGTATTTCCTCAAGGAAAACGTGAATACTTCCCGAGCTTTCCCTGTTATTAGTGGACTTGTTTTCGCAAAAACTTGGTACATCCCGCTATCCACGTATCCGGGGGAACCCAGTACCACTTTTTGAAACTTTTTTTTTATGGACCTATTTTTCTGGTCCATTTTTTTTTTTTTTCCGAAATACGTATCAAGTTGTTCCATCGGGGGTGGGAATGGTTTGAGAAAAGAAAATTAAAGCACAGGCAAACGGGGGGGGGGGAAATGCAAAAGAAAAAATAATATTCGGGGGCCTTTTTATTGTCAAGTACACCTTGCTTCTGGGAACATGCCGAATCAAGCATTCACCCAACACGAACAAAGTGAGCCTCCCGGGCAGATCGAAATCACATATCTTACGAAAATAAGAAACACTGTGTACGCTTCGCAAGACACGATGATTGAGCAAACTACCTGGCGCAAACCCTCTGGCAAAAAAAGAGAAGTTGAAAGTGCAAAACACCTCACCGTTCATCGGCGGACGCAGGCACTGGTTCTCCGCGGGTTATCGAACCCCAGAGAGCACAACAAACAAAAACAAAAACGACGTGCATCTGTTAACGTGCAGACCTCCTCTTGAATGCAGGCACGTCAATATTTAAAAAAAAAAATATGTATCTCACTGTGCACACATCGTTTCTTCGACATTCGGTATGGTGTGGGAACACGCTGTTTGACATTTCGTTTTTTCGTCTCTTCATTGCAGAGACTATTGTTAGGGAATGCTGGCATCCCCACTTCCCATTGCACGGTAAGTCACGGAATAGCAACAAAAAACAGTAAAACCAACAACAACGTCTGGCTGATCGGGCTGAAAGGCAGCGTCCGCCCCCTCGGAATCGGGGGTTTGTTTTGATAAAATAGAAGTTAAATTCTAGAATTTCAGGCACGATGTCACCAAAAAACGCTGGAAAAACCCCTTCACCAGAATCGGGGGGTGTTGAGAAATAGAAAAAAGGAAAAAGGTTCGGGTGACAAAATATTCACTCTTGCCTCTACCTCCACTGCCCCTTTGTGAAGCAGTTTGTTATTTTTTTTCTGTGAAAGAATTCTGCCCCACACAGCTTTGTCCACTTCTTTGACACTTCAACAGTATTACTTTATTTAATAGAAAGCAGACAGAAGCATGCCAACTGGAGTGCGTTACGTTCGTTTGGGGGATTTTGGGATGTTGGGATGGGGATGGAAGGATCAACCATCTTTTTTTAGCAGCGACCAGCGAGGTCACCGAACGTTCTTGTGCAAAAAAAAAGGGGGAGAAAGATTATATAAAAATTATGAGATGAACCACAGTAAACGTGATCAGCCACCTACAAAAAATGATTGCTTGAAAGTGAACACCGTCTGTATGGCAGCTACACTAAACCAACAGAGTATAAAAAAAAAAGAAGTTAAGATGAACCCAGGCCTCGCAGGATTCATCACCGTTTTAAAACAACCGGGCTTTTGTTTGGCTCAAAGACCGCGGGTTGCGTTCATTAGTACCCTGGTGCATGATGTTCGTGTTTCCATGCAGGCACGACAGCTTCGTGATATTTCACGTATATTTTCCAGATGACCTTGTTAGGTTGGAGGCCAAAACCTTAAAAAATATTGGACCTTTTTCTCTGTTTCTCTTTTGTATCAAACCAACACTTTACTTCAGTCTCTCGCACTGCACAACGTTTAAAAAAAAACCCCCCTCTTGAATGAGCCTGGCATAGACACATTTTTCAAGTATGAAAGTTTGTAATATCCTCCTCTCTTACTTGGTCAGGTGGGGGGTATGAATGAGAGTACACAATACAAAAAATAACTAATTATTAGCGTGAAATAAAGTGCACTTTTTTTCACGCCCACGTAATTTTGGCTCACGAGTGAGAGTTTATTGCCCGAGCCGCAGGCGAGGGCAATAATAGAGCACGAGTGAGACAAAATACGTGGAAGTGAAAAAACGCACTTTATTTCAAACTAATACGTAGTTTTGTTTTACAAGTGAAAATGATATTTTTGCTGGGATCCTTCACAAACGAGACGTAAAATAGAGTGATTTTATGAACAAAATGTGGGTACCTGTAAGTGAGAGTGTGAATGAGAGTAGGGGAACATGTGAACATCAATCAAAAGCAGGGAAGGGGTTACTTTTTTTGATATATGCCTCCTATGACTGGTACTAATTACAAGATGTCACCACTCATCTCGCCTGTAGGGGGGGGGCAGGTGTATAGAGCATCACAGAAGGGGGGGTTTTTTTTTTGCACTCATGATCATGGTTTGTTCTGTTGCACATTGATGTTAATCTTGACTTCTTGTGGCGTCTGAGTTGGGGGACTGTTGTTCTGTGTCAACAGCTGTGACATCGCAACTTGACCGGCCTGTGTGACTTCGGTGTACCTTTGTGGCATTGCCTGACTGACCCACCCATAGTGGCGTTGCATCTGTACAATAGATGCTCCTGCCTCAGCGGCTTGAGTCGCAGAAGACCTGCGGAAGCTGTGCCCAGTGTACGAACCGTCCAGCGCAAGCACCCTCGCGACTTCTGCAGGTATGCCGTACATTTTGTTGATGCCAAGAGGTTGCACACGAAAGGTCCCAGTAGTAGTTCTGTCAGCTGTCGTCTTAGTTCCAGTGATGAAGAAGCGACCCTCCTGTGAAACTGGTGAGCGCCGGTTCAGGTACTCCTCCACCACACAAAAGTAGATGCTGTCTCTTGGTACCACAAACCTCCCACGCTCCATGTCGGCCTTTTTCACCTTAGCACAGTGCTGGTACGTGAAGAGGTATCCCACTGGTGATTCCTGATAATTTGTCATCTCAAGCATCAGTGCTTCTGTGCATCTCATTCCCGACAGAAAACACACCGCGACGTAAGCCTTGCGGACACACCAGTAGCAGTCGCTCAACTCGCTCATCTTGAGAAACATCTCCACTTCTCCCTTCGAAAACGTCTTGCTCTTCTTCGTCGATTCGTCACTTCCCCAGGTCTTCAGCAACAGCCCGATGCGGTGGTACTCCTTTAGTGAAAAGTCGAACTCCGTCTTGAACATAAAGTTGAGCTTAGAGTAGCACGACCATAATGAGCTGGCTTTGTAGCTGCGTTCTTCGCGCAGGTGTGTCAAGTAAGAGACCACATGTTCTTCTCTTGGCTGCTTCCGCCCCGTGATTTTATTGTGTTGTAAAAACTTATTCCACTCCGTTTTGTATGCAGTGCTTGACTTCAACCCTGCCAGAAGCTCGGTCTCATACAGATCCTCCATAGCCTCCTTCTTCTTGGTCCTTGGCATGATTTGTAGGGTGGAGTGTGTGGTTTTGTGACTGACAGAAAACAGTGAAACTTTTTTTCACGCCAGTGAAACTTTTTTTCACGCCTCCAGCGAAATTACTAAGAGCAAGCGTGAAAAAAAGCTCACTTTATTTCACGCCCCGTTTGTGAAGGATCCCAGCAAAAAGTCATTTTCACATGTGATATAAAAAAAAAAACGGAAATTAGAATGCACAAAAACACCCCTTTGCGCAGCTGGAATATAACAAAATCCCGAAGCAAAAAAAAAAACAGCAAAAATATGCATTTTTTTTTCACACCCTAAAGAAAAAATAGGAACACCCAGAGCAGCCACACTACCTCGGGCAGCGTGAGAAAAAAAGAAAAAAAGAGGCAAATCACACACAACTTTGAGAAAAAAAACCCACACCTCGACACTCCTTTTGACTTCCTTTCCAAAGGTCTCCCTTCCGAATCCACACCCTTATCCCCTCCCGCACTTTGGGAAATTCCCTTTTAAAACCCCCTACCCAAAAGCACCTTACCACGAAACGCACATCTCTCTACACACCCATCTCGAATCCTTATCAGAACAACCTCCTTGCGCGGGTTGACGATACAGGCGTGCTTTTGTACGGACTCCCCCGGACCCCTCCGGTGCTCCCCGCCCCTGGAGACCTTAGGTGCGGCACCTTAGCGGGGGAAGGGGTTGCGGTCATGGAGGCTTCTCTGCGGGGTGGGGTTTCACCGTATACGGACACTGCTTGCTGTTTGCGGACTAAATGCAATGCTGCACCGGGTTTGGGACGGGTCAGACGGGTAGCATCCAATGACAATGAAGTATCCGCACTGCACGGTGTCTCCACACTACGTACACTCTTCTGCGACGCTGCAGACCACCCCCCTGGGGATACGCTCGGAGTATGCGGCTTTCGTGGTGGCGTTGCCAACACCTCTGGAGGTGTGACAACACCCTGTGGCGGCGTTTCTGGTGTTGGAGATGTCGGTTCTGCTACCGCAACCAGCTTCGGAGCTGCCCTATGAGAAGCAGGAATGCGCACTACACCACATCGACCAAGGGGCTGCTCAAAATCATTCACACCAGAAAACCGTTCACAAGGAATGCTAAGAAGCTCACCACTCTGTGTCACCCTCTTTTCTATGCTAAACTCAGCTTCCGGCAACGGCAGCAACGCTTCTACAGCATGCCATGCGGAGGAGGAGGAGGCAGTAGTGTTGTCAGGACGCTCCAAGGCGCTAATCTCCGGTGTGTCAAAGCCATGTGCGCACGCCACCCAGCCGTTGTCCCGTAGCCGCACAAAGCTCTCACCCCCCGTCTCCTCTGTCACCATAATGACAGGGAGGTCTGCCTCCTCACTGTGTGTCTCCTCATCGCTGTCCCATGGAGAGGCTTCGGAACGGCCGATTTGCATTGTGTCTTTGTGTATTGCTGTGGGTGGGGTGGTGAAGGGGGGGGGGGGGGTGTTGGGGGGGGAGGGAGAGACTAATGAAAACCAAAGGGGGGGAGTGAGGCAAAGCTTTTAGTTCTGGTACAGTTTTCGCCAAGTGCTACCAAATTTCTAATGGGTGCATTTTTTTGGCAAAGAAATTTAGGGAAAATCCCATTTTTTTTTTTTCACGATGTGATACATCGTGTAACAGAAAGATTGAAAAGTGTTGTGATAACACCAATATCTGGAATACTCTAGGAAATAGCGGCTACATTCCTTCTAAAAAAAACCCCCCTCTTTCCATCCGACAAAACTCAAAAACCTTGAAAAGATAGTTCCTCTCTCTCTCAGAGAACGAGCGTATTGCTGGTCACAAGAGAGAGCCAACCTTGGAGGGCGTGTATTGCTTGCTTTGGTGGGAGTGCACAGAGGGGGTGAAGCTGCGCATGCAAACTGACATCGAGGCGTTCGATGGTTTTGAGCAAGCGTTGTGCGCCGTGCTCGTTGCGCATCTCAATTGCACGACAGAGAAACCCCACAACGGTCTCCGCTGTGTGCGTCCCATCGGCTACCTGCGTCCTAACTTCCGCAAGCCCCGCGGCGGGGGGCAACGCTTCTGTCGCCACTGCCTCTGCCACATCAGCCACACCCTTCGCTGCACACCGCACCCCCACCGCACTCACCCCACCAACATACTCCTCCATCACCCCCCACAGCCTCGCCACTGTGTGGTATATGAGCGACGCCCTCGTTGTCCCTCCCGTATACGCCAGCTTCCTCCACACTGTGTTGACCTGAAGAATAACCGTTTCCGGGATTTGCTTGTGAATATGCAACTTCAAAGCGACCTGCAAAGAAAGCTCTCGAAGATGTGTGAGAAGCGCTTCACCATGGATGTGTTGAAGTCCTACAGAAATCGCGCCGTTTATATCAGCTTCAAAATCATCGTTTTTGCACAATAAAAGCAATGAAGCTAGCGGGTCTGAAAGCGTCCCTGCATTGACTGCACCACACTGCCGCAACACATTGCGTGCCGTATCCTCTGTCGGCATTTCACGTCTTACCACCAAATGGCTGGGTTTGCTTCTCCCACGAAGCTCATCCACAACCACTGCGTCGTCGTCTATTGAAAGGCTCTGCACCTGATGCCTTCGTACCCCACCTATCTGCAATGCTTCTGCCGCAAGCACCGCCAAGGTGGGTGTCACGGATATACCCCAACGGGTGGGGTTGCACGCCAGACCTTCTGTGTGAAGCGACCGCAGGGTGCTGGATGCGACGCCCAATGCGTCCTGCGAATTCCCTTGAATCTGTGTAGTAAAACTGCACGACGTCACAACACGGTGTGCACACGTGGCAGTCGTGTTCGCAAGCACAACCCCGCCTATAGCATTAAGCACGCCCTTCATCACACCCTCCCTACTCCGCCTCCCATCAGACGACAATGCTACAGACACATGAAGGTACACGAACCCATCCCCTGCCATGCGCACGTCTCATACTAAGGTTGGAAGAGGGGGAAGAGGAAGGGGCCTTCTGGCGAATGGGGTTTTTTTTACGGGGGAGGGTGAAACTAAAAATTTTGTTTGGGATTTTATTTTTGATGGTGTTGAGGGGTGACTTGTGCCAAGGCGTGGGATAAAACGCCGATACCTCCTCCACCTTCCATTCTGTTGCATTGGGCAGATGGAAAGCCGCTTCTCCTTCGTGGATATTCTCTCTTGTATTGGGATTCTGGAGCGCAGAAACAAAGACGTTTTCATCGAAGAGGGCGAACCCGTCACTCTCTGGAAGAGAGGAGAGGGGGAAATCTAAGAAGTTGCTGGGCTTGCCCAACAAAACGAAACGTGATGTGAGTTGGAACCACGTGCTTAGCTTTCCAGACACCAAACCGAGCTCATATGTCACACTGCACCCGGCACAATTTTTTGTACAGTTTTGTTTCCCCCACTCGAAAAAGCCGGACTGGGGGGAAAAAAAAACTCTGGCAAAAAGAGAGAGGAAAAAATTTATATTCTTTTCTGAAGAGCTTTTTTGTCTGTAAAAACAAAAACAATGAATGATTGGTACAATGCTCCTAAGCCTCTGGTTAGTCGCCAAAACATATGGTATCCCATCACAATCTGTAAAGAAAAGTGAAGTTGAAAGTGCAAACGCCACACCGACAGACGCAGACAGTGGTTCCACGCGGGTTATCAAAACCCCAGAGAGCACTTTGGCATGCACACGGTTATCACTATGAAGATTGTATGCAGGTACATAAGCATGAACGGGCGGGTTCATCTTATCACATAAAGTCAAAAAGCCTCGCATCCATGTGGACAGCACAAGGCATCTACTAGCCTATCAACAGAGTGGGATGCGTACACGACACACCTTATCCTTTTTCCCGCCCCAGCGAAGGGGCGACGTAGCTCTCTCTACTGCGAGCCGGTTCACTTTCTCAAAAAAACATTCGTTTCTGGCTCTAGTTATCCTCCCCCTCCTCTCCTCCCCTCTCATTTCACAAACAAACTGTCAACGGTGGACCCCTTCCGCTGATTAGACTGTGTAGCTCTTTTGCCTGCAGGTGTCTTATCTGTACGGTATCCTATCAACTCTAGGGCCAACTTCTTCAGCAATGTTGCGTGCTTCGCGAATACACCAAAATCACCCCCTGAAAAGAGGTCCGTTACTTCAACAGGCTTTGCTGTGGTCTGCTTGAGGAGGACACAGAGCTCTTTTATAAGAAGTATGAAGACATTGCCCTCTAGGTCTGTGTGTGCTTCTTCGTCACCTCCACAGGAATACTCGCTTTGCGATGAAACGGATCCTGCCCTGCTTTGCCTCCTTTGCCCAGGACTCAGTCGGATGGACGAACCTCGCTTTTTTAGCTTCAGAGGATGCTGTGGGTTGAAGCTTGGACTACGCCCACGAAGGATGAAGAGCGACCCGCATGGACACGGTTCTGCGATTGTATTTACCAAAATATTGCCAATAAGGGCTACTACTGCGACCGAAGCGTCAAGCTTCTTCTTTTGCTTCAGTTTGAGAAGCGGGCGAATTGCTTTGGAAATGAGAGGGGCAGGGGTGGTGCCTTCCTTGGGATGTTCTTTGCTTGGGTAGTCACCTTTGTTGTGTTTTCCTCCGGTGACTGGGCAGAAAGGGGAGACGGTGCATACAGCAAGGCATGCGGGGCATCGTTTGGAGGAGGGCGCTCCGCAGTCAGGTTGAAGGGAAAGAAGTTGACGGTCACCTCGGGCAGCAACTTCGGAGGACGCCATGCAAACGTCTTTGGGGAAGAGGCATCCCGCTTCAGCTGCCTGGGCGTGCAGTGCTTTGAGGGTTTCCATCGCTTCCTTCACCTTTTTAAAAACAGCGGCCGCCTCCTCCTCCTTCCGTTCGCACTCCTCTGTCACCACCTTAACCGCTGCCGTAATTTCTTCAAAATCCCGTTTGCTCGCATCCGCGCCACTCCTCAGCTCTTGAATCTCATCGACCAACCCTTCCGCCATATCGCCAGATAAAAAGGCAGTGTTTAATATATTCTCCTCGCGTAGCTGTGCGCATTCCTGGGTCCGTTCTTGAAGCTGTTTTTGGATAATATCGTAATCACTCCCAATCTGTTTAAAAAACTGTAATTGACGGTAAAGGCCCCACCAAGGAGAGTCTTCAGCGGCAAGAACGATTTCGACCATTTTCGATGTACAGTCCTGTGGTGCGAGAGAAGTGTCGCAGGCAACGAGACGGATTGTTTCCCAAACGCAAGCCTCCATTTGCGCAAATGTATTCAAAAATTGCTCAAAATCTGCTCGAGAACGGTGTTGTTTTGTGTATTGATCGGCCTTCTTGCGGCGTGGGTTTTTCTTTGCTGGTCCACCCGGTTTGTCAGGAGCGAAGACACCCGCGGCAGGCTCTTCTCTCGGGGCTACCTGAGGGCTAGGCGGTTCGCAGCTATTCGTTTCCGTTGTTGGTTCGCCGACGGAGACGTTGTTGTTCAACCCCCAGTTCTTTATTGTCTGAGGGTGTGCTTTGCTTTCAATGAATTGCTCGTAGAGGTTGCCAATGTGTGGTGGGTGCTGTTGTGCTGTAGGGTCTTCTTTGCGGGTTCGAAGAAGCGCTGCCTTTTCTTGAAAAAAATGCTGAATTACGCCGACATTGTGCGCAACGTTGTCCCCTTCAGCTTCGCAGTGGTTTTGGATGAAGACGGTATGGAGTTTTGTTAGCACAGTATCAAGTTGGACTCTGTCCTGCGCGCTCATCGCACGCTGCATATTCACGTATGCTCCCATCACCCCTGCCCTGGTTGGAACATCATCTTCGCTGTCCCACTCCTGCTGGTCCTTTCTTTGCCCTCCTTCGACAATGTTTATCAGTTCATCCAAAGGACTCAGATCTGGAGATTTGGGGCGAACGAACGAACCATGTTCTCCTCGTGTAGCGCCTTTCATACTCTCTAAAGGTGGCAGGAAGGACCTATCTTGGTCAGGGGGTAGCGGAGGAGGGGCAATCTGAACAGACATACTGTGTTTGAAGAAAAAGAGATTTTAACAAAAAGAAAGGTGAAGATAAAAGCCCCGGAGTGTTTTAAGGCACCTTATGAAAAAAGTTGGTTGAAAGGAAAAAGTCTGGAGTAACAGATTGAGAAATTGAAATAAAACGAAACGGCTCACCAAAGAACCCCTGGTAGGTGATAAAAGGGGAGAAAGAATGGAGGTTGTATACAAAAAAAGAGAATAAAAAAAAGAAGGGAAAAAAAAACCTGGCAAACCAAAAAAATAAATCGAAAAATATCTGTGGTGTGTTGTGTTGTGGGGTGGGGAAGTGGAAGTGCTGAAGCTAAAATATGTCTTTTTTGTTGTAGTCACCATGTCAGAAAGACACGCTCTCTTTGTACAAAGGGTAAGTTTTTTTTTTTTCGCCCTTTTTTTCGTTGAAAAAGAACACCATGTGGGCCACATGCGACTTTTCAAGGAAAACTGCGCATCTACGTAACACACAGTTGCTGAACGAAAAAAAAGAAGAAAATATCCCTTCTTTTTTTTTTGAAAAAAAAAGTTGCTAGAGAGAAAAACAGTGTAGTTGCCGTACAACTCCACTTTGTATTTGCTATTTTTTTTGTTTTTTTGAAAACTTGGTTGTATTAGTGTAGCCACCCTAGAGTGTGCTCCACTATATATTTTTTTTTTGAAAATTTGACAACGCATGCAAAAGCACCTGCTCTCCACACGCTGTTTAAATCTTTTGATGGTACTGTTTATTTTTTTTTTTTTGTTTTGTTTTTTGAAAGAATAAATTATTTCAAATACTTGAAAAAAAAAACTGGCAAAAAATGACAGCATGTAAAACCTAATTGGTCACCCACGCACATACTGCTTCCTATGCAACATAAAGTTACTAAAAGCTATCACTTTGAGATATTTACTTTTTCCCCCACAGTTTTTTTTCTTCTTCTTCTTCTCTTTTTTCTTTGTTCACTCAAACACATTTGCTTTTTGGACAAGGTATGTGAATGCTCAAAACTGCAGCTACTCACCCCTCCTCCACCCCACCCACCCGCCCCACCCCCCCATACCACTATTGCAAAGGGCTGCTGACAAATGGTCGGCAAATAAAACAAAAGTTCGTTAATCGGTGCATCTCGCATACGGTTGCTTAACAAAACGGTGTCCCCCTATTGCGTCGCGGGTTATCTAATGTTGGAACAAGGATTTGCCCCCCCTCCACCCACCCCACCCCCCCAGACCCCACTTCTCAGTGAGAAAGCCTGCGCTGGAAGAGCCTCAGCGTTTCTTTGCTTTGACTTCCCCGTCAAAGGTTTTTCTGTGCTGAGACTTGGCTAGTTCCCGGACCTTTACCTCGTAGGCGGCTTTGTCCCGCACGTAGAGCTCGTAGGGCTCCTTTTGCGCAGGGTCCTTTACGTTCGGGTTGTTCAACAACTCCTGAATCGAAAGCAAAATCTGTTTCACAGTGATCGACGCCTTCCAGTCCTTTTCTTCACTCAGAATCGACAGACATACGGTCCCGGTTGGGTATACATTGGGGTGGAAGATGACTGGGGTGAACTGCACTCTGTGGAAAATGAGAATAAATGAATGAGGACAAAAAAAAAAGGGGGAAAGAAACGTAAGAGGAATATGCCTCTCGTACTATCGGTTATCGTGCTGGAGCAACGTTGGGTTTGAAGTTTGGCTGTCTATTGGTAGATGGTTGTTCGGGATGATGTTGTCCAAAAAATGACATCGTAACTGATAGATTCATCAAAGAAGGGGGAAGTGTGGGACATACTTTGGTGGCTTGCTTGGAAAGTCCTTCGTGAACTCGAGTGTCAGCCGGTACTCACCACCCTCCCATGGGGTGTTATCCTTCCCGGGGATGCCTGCCTCCCACTTCATTGTTGCCACGCCGTTTGTATCTAATATAGGGCGTGCGAAAAAGCCAAATGGCTTTTCGCGTCGCCAGTTTTTTCTCTCCTCCTTCAATCTCTGCTGCGCAATCGCCATTTTATGATATGTGTTTTTTTTTCTCTCTGGATGGAAAGTGGGTTATGAGATGTGTATGAGCGGTAAATGAATAGATTCATGTTGTCAGAAATACAAACCAAAATGTGGAAAACGTTAGAGGGAATTTGTGCAAAAAATACTTTTGTGAAAAAAAGGTCAATTCATTTTGAGACAAACACAAAATTTCAAAAAAGGATGATAAAAGTGAGCCTTACGGGCCCAAACAACATCTTTCCCCAAAATTATTTTTGCAAATCCGTTTTTGCAAAAAAACCCCTCTCTCTCTCTCTCTCTCTCTCTCTCTTTTAGTAGCTAGCTAAGCAGCTTTGCTGCGTCTTGGGAGGTCTAGGAGAATGATTACATGATCAATGGTTTGATAAAATGATTAGGGCTTGAACCTCTTTGCAATATATCAATAGATTCACTTTTCTCCACTTGCTTCGGCAAGGATGGAAGGGGAAAGACGGCACGGAAACTCACAACAACAAAAACACACAAATTTTCAGGAAAATTTTGCATTTTTTGGTTTCCCTACCTCTCTCTTCCCCCGTACGTAATACAACAAAACGGTACCCCTCCCACTCCCTTCCTTTTTTATGGATTAGTTTTGAACAAATTTGAAGGTCGTCCTACACACACACATCACACCACAGATCATATTCTCTAGACCTCCCTCTTTCTCTCTCCCCTCTCATTGCAACGCAACAACGCTGCTGCCATTATTCAATGCATTTAGCAACGGTTTTTGTAGCACAGCAGGTATTTTGTACTGTTCAAACTCTGCCATGAGGGGTGCTAACGCTTCTGTTCCTTTTTCACCCTTTTTTTCACCTTGATTTAGGACCATGGGAGGGCTTAGACAGATGTCATCATCTCCGACATCCACACCAGAGCCCACCTCCCACGATGCATCTGCTTCCTCCACATCAGCGACCGCATCGCGACCAGCAAAGTTAAACTCGTTTGGAAGGTCATTCGGACCGTTCGGCCTCCTCTTCCACCAGTTCACCAATAATGTAAGCCGCTGCGCACCTTCGAGAAATGGGTTTGTCTCAAGAGGATGCAACACGCCATGGTACAATTCACCATTGAAAAGCAACAACTGATTCGGCTTCGGAAATGAGAGCACCGCTTCTGTAGGGGTTTCTGGTGTTAGATCTCCGGATTTATCGATTTGGTTAAAAACTATTGTCGGACCACCTACCGTTGAAGTATAGAAGACACTGGAAACGGCGGGAAAGAGTTTGGTGTACCCATCGTCAGAGACACAGAGATCGCAGTCGGTGTGGTAGCATTTTGGGGGGTCGGTGTTGTCAGTGTCCTGCCACCACCATTCTGCGCCAATAAACCCGCCTCCAGTAGCTTTTGTAAACGCGGCGCTCCTGCTGACCTTACAGATATACTCTTCCACAGCATTGCCTGGTGCCGATGAGACGCCACATGGTACCCAATATGTTCCGTGTGTCAAGGCGTCAGGCTTCTCAGGGCATTCATAGTCGCTTGCAGTAATGACTTCAAGGTCGCGCCTGACATCAGCAAAACCTGCTTCGCTTAAAGGAGAAGGCACGCATAGTGCGTGGTTGGTAAGCAATGCGTTCATTGTGAAGAGGAGGATTGTCTGTAGTGTTGGGGGGTGTGATGGAATGGTGTTGTTGAGGTGGAAGCGATGGGGAGGAAAGAGTTGAAGGCATGTCGTGAGTGCAGGCAATGGGTCCGACTGACCCACGTAAGATGAAAAAAAAGTGGGGAAAAAAATTGGTTCTCGTTTTGTGTCGACAATCGCCTAAGTACCCACCTTTGGGTAAAGTTTTTTTTTTTTTGAAAAGTTGTGAAAAGTGCCGAAAGCTTGATAGAAGACTCCCCCAAAGTGTGGAGATACACTTCGGATGCGGGCAAAAGAAAAAAAAAAAAAGGAATAAAACCTAAGATGAATGCGTCTCAGAGTTTGTGTACATAACATCTTTTCAAGGTTCAAAATATTTGAAAAAGTTGGAGGGAAATTTTGAAAGATGAATGTGCCTCTTGTGCACACACATCTAAAACAAAGATGATAAGCTTTCACTGTGCTTGGTCACCTTGATCGTTATCGTGCAGCAATCAAACAAAAAATATGAGTGGGATTTGATTTCATTCCAGGGAAGGGGGGTACACACAGCCCCTACGGAAGACGGTGTTGGCGAAGGAAGTTAACCAAAGCAAAAACAACCCCATCCCCACCCAGCCTACTTTCTAGACGAATTTGACATTGTTAACTGCAGGGGGGTGTTACGAGGCATAAGGGGGGTGGGCTAGGAACGCGCTTTCATCAGCCAAACGCGCCAGAAAAGGTTCTAAGTCTAATTTGGCGCAAACTGAACAAAGCGACAGAAAAAAGAAAAAACGAGGGGAATGACAGTTCAAAACAAAATGCCTCCTGTAATTAGTCAAGTGGCAAAATAGTCAAATAGTCAAAGTAGGAAATGAGAACAATGTGGATGAGGTCCACACTTTGAATACCGAAAACCAAAAAAAAAAGGAGAAAAATTTAAAATGAATGTGCACAGAAATCAAATATTTTATGTACGTCTTGTTAAACGAGAGTACTCAACAGGATGCAGGCACACAGAAATAAATAAATCCAAAAAGAGCCCCATTTTTTTTTTTTTTTTACTTCTCCCGTAATTTAACTCACGGAAAACCCAGCCCCTTGGGTTGATAGTTTCCCCCTCTTTCTTTGGTTCTTATAAAATTTCGTTCAAATATCGCTCAAATATCGTTTTGTTTCTTTTTTATTTGGTATTCACTCTCGTCACTTTAGCCCTGAGGCATGTGGCTTCTCTATGTTCCATCCAGAGTAAACCGTTGTCCCGGTTCGTGCCGTTTTTCACCTCCAGGCGCGCGGGTTGCGATTTTTTGTCTTTTCATTTTTATTTTCATTGATAATCTGTTCGATTAGTGCAGCCTGCCGCAGTCTGCACACCGGATTTTTTTAAAAAAAATTGATTACCCCCCCCCCCTCCCTCCCTCCCTCCCACCCCCCACATGCCCCCTTGATACTTATGTTCATTTCTCCTTTCTTGAGAGCTTTAATCGTCTAGATGTAGATTCTTGGCCTTTGTCTAAGGCAGAGACGAGAGATTTTATTTTTGACTCGGTACAGAGTGCTGGAGTCAGGACTATGTGGAGGTCGACGAGCGAGGTGTCGCGGTCTACGGGGACACCAACGATGGTGTACATATCTGAAAGCTTTTCCACAATCCCTGCGTGGCCTGAGGAATAGAGCACCTGGTTTGCAAGCCGCGCCTTCAACTTGGGGAGCTGCTTTCCTGGCAGCAAATCATCCTCATCTGAATCAAAGAACGGCCGACTCCCGCTCAATGTGTCCACCTTCGCCTTCCGCCACATCTCATTCAACTCCTTCGCCAACGTATCGCTTGTAGCATACAACCAATGAGGCTCAGGGTTGTACAGCTTGCAATTACTCCACACCAGGTTGCAGTCCGCCTTCACCTCCTTTGCGGTAGAGTAAAGGTGGTTTCGAACACGCCCAAGAATAGTTCCAAAGTCAACTGGTTGATGGACTAATTCGTAATAGCGTGGCGCACCGTGAAGCTCTTCATCAACAATAACGTTGAAGACGTCCATGCGAGGATCTGACATAAAGTTTTCGAGGAGTGTCGCAATCTGCTTCATATTTGTTGGCAACGCTGCGGTGGACACCCCGGTGACCAGAGAAGGGTAGAAGGCTCGGATTTCCTCCTTTTTGAAGACGCCTGCAGGAGGAACCCCTCGGGTGTCGTCGTTGGCGGAGAGATAGGAGCGCTGGCGTTCCTCGGTGATGAGGCGGAAGACCGCAGGGAAGCTGGCCTCGTCGACTTTGGCGAGGTTTTCGAGGAGAAGCGTTTCGTGGTAGCCTTCTTTGAGACGGCGCTTGACGGCGTCGATGGGAGTTTCGTCGGCAACCTTGTGTCGCGAGGATTGGATGACGGGGTGGCTCTTTGAGTACAACGTCGTCGGCGGTGCCGTAGGTGCGTTTGGTGTGGGCACCGGGGAGGCGCGCTTCGCAGGCACAACAGGACGTCTTTCCTCCTCCGTGGGGCCGATAGGAAGACTTCTCGGACGTCCCCCCGCATGCTGCTGCTCTGACTGCTGCTGTGACTCTACAATATTCATGTACTTCGGGTAGAAAGTAAACTCTACCTCATCCGTTGCCTTCTCCAACTCTCGACTCGTTTGTGCCTTCCCCGCAACCGGTACCTTATTAACGTGAGAAATTCGGTGTTCTAAAAACCGTTCCAAAGCAGGAAAACCGGACGCAGGAAACCCCGACTTAATTTCAGACAAAACCAGCACCCACACCCCGGTGAGGCGGACGCCGATTTTGCCGTTTGCGTGGCGTGGGAGGGTGACGGAGTGGGGTATGGTGTGTTTGCGTTTGTTCTGCTTGCAGACGTAGCACATCAGGTCGGGTTGGGAGGAGAACACACAGGTGCAGAGGTTCTGCTTTGCGGTGTCCTCATACGAGCCTATGCGGTAGCGCAGCTCCTTTGTCTTGCTTGCAACCACAGACTCGAGCACCGTAATCGCGTATGACAGTGCTTCAGCAAATTTCTTCACAGGTGCCTTCGCCTTACCCCTGCCACGTCCACGCACAACCACCTGGCTCGGCCGCTCCTGTGTGTCCTTGTACACCGCCGTCAATGCCTGCTTCACTTGGTTAGAATTCGACAGCTGCAGTGCAGACACGGGGCACTCGTATTGTTCCCAGCAGCCCTGAGGTGGTGGGTGTTGTGGAGAAAAGGGGGGAAGAAGGAACCTTTTAAGGTGTGAGTTCATTGGGGGCGGTGCCAGAGACTGGACGTCAGGCGATGCGGAAGATGGTAGGAGTGGTCAGAGTTAAAGGAGGGAAGGGGGGAGTCGGAGGCACACCATTCGCTGCCATTCACTTCGGATTGCGGCCATGGTTGCCTGTGCGTGGGAGGCGTTTAGGTACGCAGCGTCCGTGTGCATCGGGCCTGTGTCGTACGCCTGCTGCTGGGGTTGCTTTGCCTGTTTGATGGGGGTTGTGTGAGTGCTAATGGAGTGTGGAGCACGGCAAAATGTTGTTGATGGGGGCTGGAAAGACAGTGTCAAAAAGGAAGCTGCGGTTCTTCGCTTTCCTTCTGGAAAGCGAAGAACCGCAGCTTCGTGACATTGGTTATGATGTTGACTCGGATGTCTCAAGCAGGCTTCAGAATTTAAAGCACCCAGACGACCTCGCCGGCGAACTACTGGAGGAGCACGTGGCAGAAATGGGCGGTACACTTGCAGAAGCGAAGTTCGGGCTGTCTCTCCTCTCAGACGGATGGACCGATAGTGACAGGTCCATGTTCTGGCTGCGGCGGCAAAGAAGGAAGCGCCGCACGCAACTGCCGGGGAAGGGAAGGTACCGGCGCCGGAGCTGATGAAGGCCTGGCAGCTGAAGGACCAGGCCCTGGCGCTGGTGGGACAGGTGTGCGTCATTACAGCCATCCCGCAGGGAACGGAGCAACGGTGCTTTGCCGGAAAACTGATGCGGCTCGGGGATTCGATGGTGTTTTTGCGGAGCACGTGTTACAATGACAATGCAGAAGGATGTGTCAAGCATGAAGGGCCTGAGGACGCGCTAAAGACGCTCCCCGTGGCTGGGTGGACGTACGCCCGCATCGTCTCTCTGGCGGTGCACCAGACAGAAGCGGCACAGAAGGCCCTGAACGGCATTAAAGGTGCCGCAAACGCAAGGCAAACGTGTGGAAGGTTGGGAACGAGTCTTAAAGAACTCGAACGGTACGATCACGATGACGCACCAGGGCGATGGAACTCAGCTCATCAAGGCGGTATGCGTTGTCACAGCTTGGGAGAGACAAGAAATTGCTTGTGCCGTGTGCCTCACGGATGCTCAGTACTGAACTTGCCGACAAGCGCGATAACTTGTGTGCTGAGCAGAAGGCCGAGTTGACCAGACTCCAGATGCGGCGAGGGAGTTTTGTTTTGCAGCTCGTCCAGGGAACAGTGCTTCCGTGGAATATGTGAAAGAGGATTTTGCCAACTGAAAAGGAAAATCGGGACCCACAAGTCAATTTATCAGCACGTAGACAAAAATTTGCCGACAGGGTGAAAACCAGATGGGAATACGTTGCCAACATTCCGCTTGGTATCCCAGGTGGGTTCACCTCATCGTTACGGTTTCTTTTTGTTTTCCTTGTTTCCCTTCACATTTCCCAAAACCACGTTTCTTAACGGTTCCAACAAAGAAACGACAACGTCTCTCTCTTGCTTAGTTAACTGAAAAAGAAGTTGCAAACGCCTCATCGGACGCAGACACTGAAGAAAACAATACGTAACATACCTCATGCTTCAGCAGTGCGATCCCACCCCCACTGTGACCCGGTGTAGCGGTGAGGGTGGTGGGGGTGGACGCTCTGCTGAGGGGCATCGCTGGCAGGGGGTCCGTTGCCCCACACAAAAGGGGCGCTCTTCACACACCCCTCCCCGGTAACGAGGGAAGGAAGCGAACGGGGGGTCGCTCAGGAGGCTGCCCTCCTTTACTGCCCCCCCGCCTGCACAGCTCGCCGGTGTGAACTGTGAATCGTTTTGTTTTGTGTGTGGGGTGTTTCTGTGGTGCTGTTTTTGCAAGAAGAGATTTTGCACGAAACCCAGTCGTTCCCTGTATGAACAGTCCAACCCTGAAACAATTCTAGGAGACACGGAAAACTAAACGGCATTGCGTTTGCTGATATTTGTCGGGTTCACATCAATGTGAAAAAATAGGAAGACTTTTTTGTTATGGAATCCTGGCAGCAAGCCAATTTTCTTGGTGGGGTGGGGATGGGAGGTGGATCACTCAACTCTAACCCTTTATTTGTTTGTAAAAAGTGCGTTGAAAACGCATACAGATTACACCATCCTTGGACTAAAAAAGAGAAACAAACGAAAGTTTTGAAAGATGAACGCCGCGCAGTACTTAATCACCTTAAAAATTACATCACGAAATGGCACCTTTAGGCTAGACCTTTTTTACATAATGGCGCACATCACAGACCTTCGTAAGCGTTCTTTTTTTTACCCTCCTCACTAAACGAAAGCAACTACCAACTGCCCATCTAAAGAAAACTAAAAACGCCTTTTTTTCAAGAGACCAGAGGTGTTCCCACTACAAAGTGAGCAGTGTACCTAACGTACAACACAATAGTGGTACGAAATAACAGAAAACACAAACACCAGGCACTTAAAAAACGCCTGAAAACCCCACTTTTAAAATTGATGGCAAATTATCCAATGTCGCCACAGTTTTTGAAAATTCTACCCACAAAAAGGGAATAAATCTGAACGTTGAATGCCTCTCGTGTACACATCTTTAAAGGATGTCCAAGCTCCAGATTCAGTTCTTTTTTAGCCCCCAAAGAGCGTCGCGCGATGCCTCACCACATCGTGTGGCCATTCAACACGGAGCGCCCCCTTCGCACTGCAGTCATTGCTGAAGCACTTCGCGTATATCCCTCCCTTGGTAATGAGGAATGTGGGGAAGGTGGCTTTGTGCGATCTGTCTTCACGGAGGCAGTGCCGGGAGGAGGTGAGCTTTGTGGTGTAGGCTAGGGCCTCACGACCGGTGGTGGTGTAGGTGAAGCCCGCTGAGGTGACGTTGCTGTAGTGTGGGGAGAGAGAGCGGAGGACTGCGAGCAGTGCGATACGGACCTCTGCTGCAGGCACGGCCACTGCGGTTGAGGTGGCTGCATTTTGCACACCATGTGCATCGCTTCCATGCTGTCCACGTACCACTGCACCAAGAATCTGCATTGCAGGAGCTGTACCATGCAAAAACCGTTCATTCCTATTGAGCAACCCCGACACTTCTCCCGAAGGTGAAACCCTAAACACATTAGGCGACCCTACATCCGGCCGATTAATCATCGAAACAAATGCCAAATGTTCGACGCAAGACAGCCCTTCTCTCCACATATCCAATACCTCGGTGGGAATGGCGGACACAAAAGAATAGGCAAAATAGTTCAGAGGGACAAAAGGGGTTGGTCCGGAGTAAGGAAGGGCCGGTAAGGTGCAGAGCACTTCGGGCGCAAACGACATCCCATAAAGCTCTGCAGAAAAAATGCTTTTGCAAAAATTCTGCATCGAAGCAAAGTCAAGGAATGCCCGCCCCCCACCCAGCCTGGCATGAAAACGGAGCACCCCAGACGACTGCGGCAACCCCTCG
The DNA here is from genome assembly GCA_964035575.1 of Rhynchopus sp. YZ270_cl-10. Lineage (NCBI taxonomy): Eukaryota > Euglenozoa > Diplonemea > Diplonemida > Diplonemidae > Rhynchopus > Rhynchopus sp. YZ270_cl-10. Next base: position 1,177,022 of record OZ037855.1, on the reverse strand, counting down.
CACGCATGGTACTGTACAAGCACTAGAAGCGCCTCTACAAATGTTTTCAACACCTCGTTCACCTTCTTCAATACAAGATACAGCACCTCACAGCACACCCCTTCCAGATCCGCCACATCCATCACTGGGACCTGCAAATAAAAATCAGTCGGCGCCCCGCCAAACGGCACCCCATCTTCGCTGTGAGACACACAGATCTCTGTCGCAGAGAAGAAAGGCATCAGCGGGGCCACCGTTAACGGAACCCGCAGGAATTCCCGCCCCTTTTCAGTATCCTTCGAGACCACTACACTCCGGGTGTCATCTTTCGCAGCGATTGCAGCGCTATAGGAATCAGACCATTTACGTGATGCTATTGCTTCTATCTTGCGTACAGCACGCTCCTTCCCTTCAGGGGTCATGACCGGCAATAAAGGGAACACTTCGCGTTCAAAGCTGGAGCATAATTCTAGCATTTCAGACCCACCCTCTTGCGGAACGGTCTCATCTTGCGGTACAGCACACCCTCCTCCTCCTCCTCCAATTGACCAGCTGTTCAGTATTTTCTCGCATTTATCGGTACCTATTGCAGTTATCCTGCAATATTGGAGGATTTCTTCATTGTTTTTTGGGTGAAAGTGGAGGTCTTTGAGAGCTTCGATTTTATGGGAGGAGACCTGAAATGAGTTGGTTCGTCCCATTTTCGTGCAAAATGGGAGTCGAAAACAGCTGTAGGCGGAGTATACGGAGAGGTCCAGCGCGGTGTCGAAAAGGTTATTGTAGATGGGGTTTTGGGTGATGCGGTTTTGTGTGTTTTGGACAAAGGTTTTGAGCACATCACTATTGGCAAAGGCGGCCCCATTCGCGAGCTTCGCATATACATGGTACGACACCTTGACAGCAGTCGTCGCATCCATCACCAAAAACGACTCCAACCCAGCCCCACCACTCCTCACCTCCTCCACCACCGCCCCCACCACCGCCTCCACAAGCAACCCCGCAACACCCTTCCCCAACCTCCCCTCCACCTCCGCTATCCGTTCTCCCAATGCACCCAACGCTAGGTCCACATCAATGTAGATGTCCACCGGAGTTGCGGGCGGGATAACAGTATAAAACCACCTCTGTTCCTCCGGTGTCGAGAGCACCACTGCAGCAAGGAGATGCCGGGTTAAAATTGCAAAGGATTTTGCCCCGGTTTCGCTTGCATCGCGGGCAAGGATGTAATCTGAGTAGGGTGTAAGGTGTTCTTCTAGCAAATGCCGGCGTGGGCACCAGACCACGCTTTTCACACCTACCGCCAGGTTTTCTCGGGGTGGTGTGGTGCTCTCCTCTACACTATGCCGGAGACTGCAGTATGACGGACCCACCCCAGCATCACTCCCGCTATCAAAAAAACACATTCTGTTCAACCATAAGGCGCACACTGCTGCGTCTGTCGCAACCCATTCGCACTGTGGAAACGGACACCACCCATACTGCGCGACGCAAGGATGGCAACGTGGCTCCTCTTCCTTTATCTCAATGACCTCCTCCACTCTTTCAGCACGACAGCGGAACATGCTTGCAAAAGGAGAGGGTCGCGTTGAAGGCTCCTGTTTAACGGCCTTTGTAGGTATGTGGGGTGGTGCTGCTTTGCGTTTTTGGGTGCGTTTGACAGTGCGGCGCTCAGGGGACGGAAGCGAGCAAAGCGACGGCGATCGCGACGACTGCGACGAAGAGGAGGAGGGGAAGCGGAAGATGGTCCCGTCCTGTCCCCATTCGCGCTCTGGTTTCACCTCGAGTTTCACCTCTCGCTTCACCGTGGGTGTAGTGACATATCGAGGTGCAGTTGTCGGGTTAAACAGAGAGCGAAAGTCATGTTCCCTTCTCGTGTGCGCGGGGCCACTCCCGCTCATCTACAAATATTTCCAATTTTTTGTGTGTCCCCCCTTCCTTTTTTGGCAATGTGAAGTAGAAGAGGGGGGAATGGGGGAAAATACCAATATAAAAAAGTACTGCTTTTTTGTGAGGATCGTTGTGTCTTTTTAAAAAAATCACCCAATCCCTCCCCTTTTTTTGCTTTTTATGGATCACCACAAAAACAAAATGTATACCCCGCTTTTTTATGAAATTATTTTTTGTATCGGAGGGTACCAGGTTTTCCCGGTTTTTGGTTTTTTTTTCTAAGTATCCGGCAACACCCAAAAACTGGGAAAAACCGGGAATTGCCATGTTTTTGAGGACCCTCCATCCCTTTTTTTCTACATCATCTGCTGTGTCGCCTTTCCAATCACGAAAGAACCCTGTTCTTTTCCTTCTTCGAGGATGCTGTCTGCTTCTTTGCCGATTTCTGCCCGCATTTGGAGGTCTTTTTTTTGTTCTTGGCGGAGGTGCTTCATGATGACAAAGTATTCTGAGTTGTCCTTTGTCGCGCTTGCAGGCGGGCTCAGCTCCATCTCACGCCGGATGCCTTCTTCCTGATCCCTCTTCTGCTTTGTGGACCCTGGCAAAGCTATGTTATCACCATACATAGTCCGCGCCCCCTCTTCGTCAATCTTCTTAATCAACTTAAGCTGTTCATCATAAGGGGTCTTCTGTGCTTTGTACATAAACTCTCCTGTATATTCCATAATGTTTTCCACAAAGTCAACATTGCGCGAACCCAACGCAACCAACGCAACAATCGGAATCAGCAGGTAGAAAATCAGCTTTCCGATCTCAAGCGGTGCGTACATACCGTCTGCACGCAACCACACTGGCAGCTTCTCGTAGTACATCGGCTCGTATGGGTTGTCTGATTGCGTTTTCCTCGCACGCCGTACTTGAAAAGTCTTTTTTGTTCCATCGATCTCTTGGCCGCGCAATTTGTATGAAGGCAGTGTCCCACTGCGACCCTCTTTCTCTACCTCCTGTCCCTCATAAGCATGGTTTACAGGTACATCGCTCCTCAAAGTGTCCAAGTACCGTGCAAAAAGAGATTTCTCATAAACCCGCATCCCCAACGCTTCACGCACCGTCCGAGAAACACCTAGATTAAAGCAGGTTTTTCGAAGCATTTTTAAAATAATAGAGTGCTCTGTTAGAGGGAAGGGTTTTAGGGGGTAAAAAAGGAGGGAAAATGGAATGGCGTTGTTTTATTAGAGATATATCAGGGGTTTTGGGGGTTGTGGGGGGTTTTTAGGGAAAAATGCAAAGGTGGGGAATAAATGAGGTACAATTCTACAGAATATTGAAGGGGGAAAATGGGGTGGGAAGGGGGATGGGTAGAATGGATGGGGGAAGGGGGGAAAAGAAAAGAGAAAAAAAAAAAAAGAAGGAGAACAGTTTATAAGATGACCCTAAGCCTCTCGTGCTTAGTCTGATTAGATTACTTGATGTTTTGAACATTGGTTATTCATCAATCTTTCGTGCTTAGTCACCTAAAAAAACAACAGCAATGGTTGGGTCCCCCAGACTACAAACACAGAGGGGGGGGACAATAAAAAAAACGCTGAAAGGGAGGAGCGTTGATGTGCGTTGCACTGCTGCTTCCTTGGTTTTTTTTTGGGGGGGGGGGTGGCACAGGTAACGATTAAAAAGGGGGGATAACAAAAAAAATTTGAATGCGTATCGCATGCACTTCAAAAAAAAAAAAAAAATAGGGAGCAAAACAGGGTGCAACACTTTTTTGATAATTTGTTGAAAAGGGGTTTATTTAGGGGATTTTTGTTGAATCCTGGTCAAATCGTAGTGCGTAATCCTGGACCAAGATTTCCACCCCCCTATTACAACCTCCTGATGTGTTGGATTGGTGTAGCTGTCATATTAACATATGGGCAGTCTTCTGCCCCTGTATTTTTGAAAAAAAGGGGGGGTCGTGAAAAATTGACAAATGTGGATGCCACCGTCCTGTGTGATCATGCACGATATTTTCTTCCGTTTGGTTTCGTTTGTTTTATTTTTATTTGACGACAACAACTTTTTGAAAACCAAACAAAATAGATCTATGGAAGGGAGGGGGGTGAAAGTACAAAAAAAAAAGGGGGGTAAAAGGTAAAAGAGAAAATCAACAATGATCATAAGCCTATCGTGCTTAGTCTCCAAAGTAAAAATAATGAAAGACCATGTCTCTCACTTGCGCACATCTTTAAAAATATAATGAAAGTGTTGCTCAAGGCCATGCGGACCGTTCGAAAAGTAAAGAACAGAATTGAAATATGAAATTCCACATCTTTTTTTCTTCCCAAATAATAAAACAAGGCCTGAGCTGCGCAAAGCTGAAAAAAAAAAAAAAAAACAGTTTGTAAAGCATTCTGCAGCTAACTCCCTGTATAAGGGTACATATTTTTTCTCCCCCCTTTTTTCAAATTCGAAGAAAACTTGAAAGATGACTGACACCAGGAGGCACCGACACCTTTGCACGTCTGCAGCCATCGCTGCCTTAGATGGGGAGAATACCCAAAAAAAAAAATTGTTTGTGCGTAAAGTGTGTAATAAATATGCTGCATTGATATTTTTATTACTGCAATACGCTCCCACTGACCTGGCCGTGAAGAGGAAACCTCTCTGAAACCAAAAAAAAAGTAAGTCCACCAAAAGCATTCTTTCACACACACAAAAAGTACAGAAGATAAAGAGAGAGAAAAAAAAACGGGATCTAGGGGAGGGAGAACAGGGGAGGTTTAGGGGGTTTCTTTTAATTTGCGCTTTTTGTTTTCGTAACGCCTAACTCTTTAACCTTTTGTTTGCTTGATTGAGCTTACCGAATCGCTCAACTGCGATGGGAAAAATCGTGCGTGTTTTGATCTCGTCACTGAAATTCTTTCAGATGAAATTTCGAGATCTGAACCGCTACGATAATTTGAGAAATCCAGAAAGCTTCAGAGATAATGAAATCCCCAGAAATTTTTAAATGTCATGGTCACGTTTTGCATAACATTGTAATCATATCACATGATTTGTGAGTCGGTTGCAGAAATCATCTCTCATGATTTCTGAATCGGTTGCAGAGTTGGCTAGCCGAAAACAAAAAGGCTGATATTTGGTTGCACAAAATATAATCCTTCTTTTTTTATATTATTTTCTTTTCTTTTCTTTTCCTTTTCTGTTTGGCCGGTTGTGTGGTATCTAATAGCCTGTGAGAGGGTGTAGGTTGGCGAAGAGGTACGTTTCTATTCTTGCTTTAGAGTATTTTTTTTTTTTTTTTTCAATGAAGTGAACAATGGGTAAACCAATGTATCACATTTCAAAAAAGCGGTTATATAATAGCGTTGAATTCATGACTCCCTTGCCACAAACTGGTGTACTATGTAACCACCCACATACCTGCACAGCATATCAGGTTTGATTGCACTATTGGTTGCAATCCTTTGCACGCAAACGGCTTCTGTTGGGAGGTGATGATATATTTTTCGAAGGCTTTTTATCATTATTTTTAGGGAACGGAGCATGGTTCTGACATGTACCCTCTCGAGAAAAAACATAAAAAAACTGCATACGTTAGCGGTACATGTGGTTTGGGACAGGAACGCCGTTCGACCCCATCACCATCCCACGCCCCGGCGAGTTGTTCACCTGCTGCTGATGGCTCAACGCAAACATCGTGTCCAACAACATCTGCTTTTCGTGAATAAGCTGTGCAATGAGGGAGGGGTTTTTTTTGAAATATAAACACTCACTCTTCACAACACTCTTTATTCTCTCATAACCTGCACCCCCCAACCATGCAGCCCTCTATTTCGTGGCCTACATCTGACCCAAAACCCCCTTCTGCGCACATACCTTCCTTGAGAGGTCGTCTCTGCGGCGCAGTTCTTCGATTTCGTCTTGGAGCGATTTGAGGTCGGAGTTTGGATTTGCTGCGCCGCCTGGTATGTGGTAGCCTGCTGAAAGGGGCTGCTTCATGGGCATGGCGGAGCTGGGGGGTGCTGAGACGCCTCCAGCTTGGGGGTGGTGTTGGTGTTGGTGGTGCACGGCCCCCCCCACAGCACCCCTGGTCTCAAGCTCGGAGATCTTCCTCTGCAGCTGCTGCACATCCCTGACGTAGCGTTGCTGCTGTTCTGCGTAGAGGGGGTGGGAGACGACGTCGAGCTCTGCCGTCTTCCTGCTGTGGTCCTTCATATCAAAGTCGTTCTCGTGTGCATGCATCTGGGACTGCATCACCGAGGCACTGCTCCGACCATCCAACTGCGACTCCAAAGCATTCACCTTATTCACCAACGCCTCCATGCTAGGGTCTCCTCCTGCACCGCGGATGGGAGATAGCCTTGTGTTGTGTGGTGCGGGTTGTGTTCCAGCAGAGCCGGCTGGGGGAGATGTTGCAAGGCTGTCAATCTTTCCAATGATATCACGGAGTTGGTGTTGCAGTGCAGGTGCTGCCGCTGCTGCAGAAGAGCGGGGGTTCTGCTCCTGTCTGTTCCGCATCTGTCCAAGAAGCTGGTCCAGCTTTGATTCCAAAACCAGGGCGTCTTGCCTCTGCGATTCGGTCAGTTTGTTTTCCAATGCGCTGAATGCCTGTTCAATCTCGCTTCTAGACACCACATCTCCATGCCCCCCATGCCCCATCCCTGGTGGTGCCGGCGCACCCAACCCCAACCCACCCAAGGCAAACTCATTCACCCCCGGGGGTGCACCCCCATCCGGCAGGCCTCGTGGGTCGATTGGTTGCTGTGGGTAGGGGTCGCTGTAAGGGAGGGTTGTTGTGTGTGCACCACCACCGTACACATCGGGGGTGACACTCACCTGTCCACCTCCATGTGGCGCATTGGGATTGGTCTGCAGGGTAAGCGTGATATTCACTTTGTGGTCATTCGGGCTGGCACCTTGTGTTGCAGAGGTCATGTATGGAGCAGATTTCTGATGGGTGCGCGCACTGTGTGCAGTATGCTGCGGGGGCGGTGGGATGGTGTCCCAATTCCATTTCTGGTATTTCAAACGGTACGTTCTGATGACGTCGTCCTCACGTCCTGCGTACTTTGTTAAGAGGCGGTCCACCTGGTCGATCTTCTCCGGGAAGTACTGCGCATAAAACGCAGAAATCTTCCTAAACGCAATCTCCCTGGAGCTCAGCTCCTCATCACCACCATACATCGTGATAAACTAAAACGGGATGAGATTTAAAAAAAAAATGGGGTAGAAAAACCCAGGGGGTGTGTTGTACAAAATCAGCGCTTTTTTTTGAAAAAAAGAGCGTCAAAAAATATGGTTTCTCTTTGTGCGTATTCTCTTCACGCACCCTGGAAGGAAGATGTGAATAGATGGTGTGATGTAGAGGAGGGTCGGAAGGAGGATTGAGGGAAGTTCATAAAAACTGATCTCTGGTTTGCTTTCGCTTTATGTTCCTTTTATTGCCGGAAAAATAGAAACTTAACACTCATCACACGATAAAACCCATGGGAGAGGTTGTGGTGAAACGCACACACCTCGACCTGTTTGATGAGGAGTTCTGCAGTGCGGTTCGTCTCCAGAACCGCAAAGTGTGTTCAAAGTGCGTTGTTTCTATTTCCCCTTTCATTTCATGAGGTGACAAAAAAAAAAGCATTTTTTTGTTTGATAGCTGCAACAGGAGGATTGAGGGAATGGGACAGAAAAAAAAATACTCTGCCTTTTTTTTTTGTGTGTGTTACCGCATCATTCTGAGTTAAGGAAGGGGGAAGGAAAAAATGGAAAAGGGACGGGGGTGAGAGAGGTGTCGTTAGGAGATGTGTGGGGATTGGGGAGGGGGGGAAGGAAAAAATGGGGTACCCGGAAATTGCGAGTCTCTCTAGTAATGCAAAAATAAATAAAAGGAATAGTTATTGATGCAGGCACCTCCGACTGACCCACTGTACAATGCCAGCCCCGGATGAAAGCAGAAAGAAAAGAAAAAGAGACGAAAAAAAAAAAGGAAACGTCATGCCAACCGCAACCACCTCACCTGGTAGGTTGTGAGGAAGCGATTCTGGCTTTAGTATAGCAGCCCGGATGGATGTTTTGTAAATTCTTTTTTTTTTTTTTTTTGCAATGAAATTAAAACCCGCATTTTCTTCACAAAATCGTTCTTTTTCTTTTTGCTGTACCGACAAAATTACCGGGTCCGGAGACAGGTTCTGTACATAAAAGTCGCCGAAGGGTGCGTTAACATCTTAAAAAGACCAAGCCCTTCGATGTGAACAGCGTTTGGACAATCTCTCTCTGTGGTCTTCTTTTCCCACATTTCAAACACACACAAAACCCCCACCTTTGCTCCAAAAAACTAAAAGAAGGGGGTATATTTTGGGTAGGGGAGGGTATTGTGAATGTTGAAAAGTGCATTAAAAAAAAATATCGTTCACCTATGCAGACGAAAGTAAAAAGGGGAGTGAGGGAGGAGATGAAGGGTTTATGCTTGAGAACCACTGTACAGATGTGACAAATGGTGTTCAAAGAAACCCTTTCGTGCTGCGAAGAGGGAGAGAGAGAAAAAAGGGTGACGTTTTTTAGTAACACCTATTAAGTGTGCTCAACGGATGTGTAGGCACACAGAAAAGAGGGAGAAAAAAAAAAAAGGCTTATGTAAGATGAGCCTAAGCCTCTTGTGCTTAGTCTGATTAGATTACTTAATGTCTTGAACATTGGAAATCTCTCTTGTGCTTAGTCACCTTGAAAAGGAAATAGTGGGGGTGGCAAGGTATTCTCATTTTGATTTTTCATGGTTTTTCCTTTTTTTTTTTTTTTTTTTTTTTGAAAAACTTGCAGGGCGTTCGCTATCGCCATCGTTTTTTCCTGATCGTGGCGAAATGCCAAAAAACCCGAAATTTTTGCTTTTTTACTAGTGCTTAAAATAGGTCAAAAAAATTTTCCGCCGGAGAGAAGCTAGTTCGTGGGGGGTGAATCCCTGGTACTGAGTGGTCAAAAAAAATTTGCGATTTGCGCGTGATCCCTTCCCCAGCACAAGTGCTATTACAGCTGCACTTTCCTGATACTAAAACCAGCAAAACGATGGAGAATTTCATCAATCCCCCCTCACTGAGGGTCTCTTTGTGTTGTTTAATCAAACAGATGTACAAGAGAGAGGCATCTGTCATGTGAGACTTCATCCTTATTTTGATTATTTTCAATAAACTAAAACGTCTCTCTGCCGTTGAAGGTAGAGTTGACACGAGTAGTGACACCTTCTATAACAGGGGCTTCAGCAGACTGCAGGATTGAGGAGCGGGAGTGCTGGGGAAACTTCCTCTCACGGCAGGCGGGTTTGCGGAACAGTGGACACCCCTCTGCGACCCCCCCTCCGGGGGGGTCGACAGGGTGGTGGGGAGAAATCTCTCTCTCTTTATTTTTTTTTCTCCCCTTTTTTTATTTATTTATTTATTTATTTATACAGGGTTTCGCCCCGGTGGGGCGAAGCCCTGGGGCGAAATAAAATGTCATTTTTTCAGGAAAAATTTTTTTTAACGAAAAAAAATATTTTTCGCCCCGGGGCGAACGCCCTGAAAACTTGGTCGGGTTGTATTAGTGCAGACACCCAAGGAGGCGTTACACTATCTGTTTTTTGCTTTTTTTGTTTTTGCTTTGTTTATTACACAATGGAAAAAAAAATGAATTCTATGGGGTGTGTATCTACCAACTAAAAATGTGAAATACCCCCATTCCTCAATGTACAGTACCGAAAAATAGTCAAAAAAAAAAATGCATCGGAAAACAAAATCTGTAGAGCAATGACAGCTTGGGTGTATGTACAATTATTATTTTTTTTGTTAATTGGGAGGGTAAGTTAGAACCTTAACTTCTCGGAGTGGGATTCGAATGTTCCCTTTTTCCCGGTGAACTGGGGGCTAACTACCTCTCGGAGTTTGACATTTTTTTTTAAAGGCACCGGCCCAACGCTTTACAGGATCACCACGAAGAAGAGGTTTACACTGTATTTTTTTAAAATGACATTTTTGTTTTCAGTAGCCTGTGCATGCAGATCTGATTTCCTCCCTCCCCCCCCTACCCCGTTGATCGCATGAACCTTGAAAGGGGACAAAAAACAAAAAACAAAAATGAAGCTGGCAGTGCAAAATACCTCTGGGACTCACGTCCCACATAAAAAAAAATATTTTAACATAGGTCGTATCCGGGTCCATAGGTGATTCCAGGTTTCTCAGATTTTTCACGGAATTCCAGGGGGTTTTTCAGGTATCAGTGGCTGTATTGTTGTCTGGTGTGTGTGCGTGTGTGTGCCACGTTGGAAAGGCACGCTCACGGATAATCCAATCAATTGTTTCATATACATTCTTTTCTGACGAAAAGAAGGCATAGAGGGTGCTAAAAATGTACCCTTGATTTTTTATGTTTGTTGTGGTTATGATAATCCAATCAAGTAAAAACAGCCTCCCTACAACCCGTTCACTCAAAAATCCGATTCCAGAAAACTTCCAGATCTGGAATATCTAGAATTTTTCTGGAATTACCTGGAATCCGGCTCCGGATACGACCTATCGTTTAAAAAAGAAAAGGAAATTAAGGTAAAAGACGATGCCAAGCCTCTCTGTGCATAGTCACCGTACAATCAAACTCCCGTTCCTGTAATGTGCGATCCCGAATGACTCTTCGATAGGCCACTTTGCATGGGGCAGTTTTTTTTTCTTTTGGAGGGGAGGACAAGAGGTGGAGGGGATGGTGGTGTGGATGTGCACCCTGTAAAAAGTGTTTGTTTTGATTAATTGCTATTACACCTCAAACGGACGCATGGGCACAAAAAAAAAGGGGGGAAGTTGAAAAAAAAATGCAAACACCTCTGGGACGCAGAGAAGGGGGAACTACGTATCAACAAAAAAAAATTTTAAAAAATGGTGGGTGGATGATTCCTAACGGGGTAGCTTACAGGGGAGAAAAAAAAATACTCCTCTCCCCTCAGGTGGACTGCATCGTGTATTGTAATGTTTTACTATCAGAACACATCACAACACAGAGCTTGTATATTCGATATTTTTGATGTATTCTGCGAGTCAAAAAAAATATATGGCAGCGTCCGCGAAAGACCCCCCCCTAAAGCTAACATCCATGCTTATTGGTATTTCACTAATTAACATTTTGGTATTTTATAAGATTTTTTTTTAAAATGAACTCAGAGTTAAGTTTCTGAGTTCATTAAAAAAAAAATCGGTGAAAAATTCCGAGTAGGTATTAATTTAGATAGGAAAAGCTATGTCAACAGCTATGTGTCCCCATATTTTACCTGTAAATACTAAGGATATAGGAAGGAATTCACTAATATCTGTCTCTAAACCCATTACCAAAAAGGGGGGGGGGGGGGGGGGATAGGGGGGTCCACGTAGAAGGAATTCCTTAAGGATTTGCTGTCCCAAACCCATTTTTTTGAAATTTAGGTGAAGAAACCCACTAAAAAGGTCGTACCTGGCCGCAAATCGCCCTGGGGATCACGAAAATATCCCATTAAACCACCTGACAACCTCTACAGAGACTTTCCTGGTTAAAAAAAATCGGTTTTTTGTGAAAAATCTCCAAAAATAGCGTCATCAAATCGTCATCAACATGGGCCAAAATGCAACACTTACCAAAAAAATTCTCCAATCAGACAAAAATCCTTCTAGACACCCGAAAAACACCCCAGTCCACATCCGGTGGGGTCCCAGGGTGGAAATATATAGTTTTTACAGCTTTTAGGGGTCCTGTGTGGGTCCCAGATGCATTTTGCAGTGGGTGTGTGTGCCCCAAACGCTTAAAAGTACCCTTTTTTTAGTCACTTTTTTGACTTTTTTTGTACCTGAAAACCCCCAAAAAAGTGCCAAGGTAGTCGGAATGGTGTCCAAATACCCAGGAAAATGTCCCCCAGACCTCATGTAGGGTGAAAAATAGCATTTCGAGCACTTGGGAGGGTTTTATAGGCCATGCAACACTTATGCAACACTTAAGCAACGGCTATGCAACGCCTAGCAGAAGACCACTTATTTACCAAAAAAAAAATAATACCAATTCATTCAAAACACCAAAAAACCACCTCGGTCCACCTCCAATGAGGTCCCGAGGTGGAAATGTGTGGATTTTGCAGCTTTTTGGGGTCCCTGGGGGGTTTTTGAGGGTGTTTTTGTGTCTGCAACGCTTAAAATAACGGTATTTCCCCCCATCATTTTGACGTATTTCGCACCCAAAATAAAAACCCTAAAAGGCGTATTCAGGCAGTCGCAGAAGTGTCTAAATCCCTCCGAACTGCCTGACAGACCTCCCGAGCTGCGGAAAATCGCACTTGCAACACTTACTGGGGCTTTTTGGTCCCTAAAAATGACAACGTACCCTGTGCCTAAGTGCAGTAAAGCCTTATTTGCCTCCTCCTATGACCAATGATTCGTGCGAATCCGTTGTCGGTGTCCTTGACCAAGTTGCAAGCCACCACGGAAGGAGCCAGCACCCCGACAACACCGACCCACTGTCGCTGAAACCTAGACATCCTCTACAGTCTAGGTTGGGTTCCGTATCTCTCAAGGGAAGAACTTGCCGCAGGATACACCAAGCGCACCACAAAGGCAGGTCCATGCAAAGCACCCAGAAGTAGCAACTTGAAAAGTACAACACTAAAGTGCTTCATCTCTTCACAAAGACAGAGTTGCAGGAATTTGCGGCAGATTGTGCACCCCTTGACGACGAAGACACCGGTACGATGAATAAGGAGCCTCTGGTCGCTATGCTGTCTCAGTGAGCAGTACAGGGATTCTATAGGCAATATTAGGGGGTATAATTCCATGGAAAAAGGCGGAAAAAGCGGGAAAAAACACCAAAAAATCAGAAAAAAGTGCGAAATAGTGCTCAAAAGTGTGTTTTTCGTGATTTTGGGTGATTTTTTGGGGGTTTGGGGGTGTTTTGAGGTGTTTTTTCGGGTTTTTCGCGGGTTTTTACAAAAAAAAGTGGTTTGGGACAGCAAAAACGGCCGGACGGACCCCCCTAGGGGGGGGGGAGGAAAGGGGGGTGGAGGCTTGTCGCCCCCTCCGAACACTCTAAATAGAGCGCGAAAGAGCTTCACGATCCGGGTCGTCTGCGGCGACGCCGACTTTCTCGCAGAAACCCCCCTTTTTTGAGTGACCCTATTGACCTCTGTGATGAGTCTCTCCAAGAGTTACAGACAATTGTCCGCCTGTTCCTCCTCTTCCTCCTTCGTCTCGCTCTCATTGTCCTCCTGGGGTGCCGGTGATGCAACTACAGGAGTAGTAAACGGCGGACACCCCTTTTCTCCTGGTGGTTGTCTTCTGCATATGGAGAGACATATGCTTCGAGCTCCACACCTCGCGCATCCAGCTCCTCGCGTCCCACCCTTTGTCCCCCTGCCAGTGAACCCCTGCATACACCTGCAGCTCGGCGAAGTTTTTTAGGCCTCGGAAAGGCCGGGTTTTCAGCTCCTGAGCGAATGCTTTGGCTGCTGATTCCATTTCCCCCTGTTGTGTTGTTCTGTGGGTGGTTATATGGGTGTTTGTGAGGATTTCCTTGTATATCCTTAGTATTTACAGGTAAAATAAGGGGACACATAGCTGTTGACATAGCTTTTCCTATCTAAATTAATACCTACTCGGAATTTTTCACCGATTTTTTTTTTAATGAACTCAGAAACTTAACTCTGAGTTCATTTTAAAAAAAAATCTTATAAAATACCAAAATTTTAATTAGTGAAATACCAATAAGCACGGATGTTAGCTTTAGGGGGGGGTCTTTCGCGGACGCTCCCATATCAAAAAACAACAACAACAACACCATACACGACGGTGAAGTACCGTATTCGTACAAATTATCGTAAAAAAAAAAGGTCGAACTTCTAGAAAAAATCCTGAAAAAGGTAACGAACATTAGTACGGTCGATAATTTGTACGAATACGGTATCTGGCTTGCCTTGTGGTTTCACTATTGTTAACCAACGGTGAAACCACAAGTCAATTCATTTACTGCACAGTCGTGTAGTCACACAATAACCCCCCTTCCCCCCAACATGGACAGACTGCTAGAAACAGATAATACCTTCCCCCTCTTTTTTTAGTTTATCCCCAATTTCATACACCTGCAAGATCAAAACTATGAACACATTTTGCGGCTATGTGTGCATTATTTTTGTTTATTTCTTTTTTTGCTTTTTGTTTTTGTTTTTGTGATTTTTTTTTTTTTTTTTGAAGAAAATTTGAAAAATACAAAAATGGGGAGATTCAAGGTAGTTAGTGTGGGCCTGCGGGAACCAGTTTGGGTGACCGTGGTGCTGCAGCGGCTGTGACGCTGTGCATCCGTGGGAGCTTTGCGTTAGGTGAGTGCTGCTCTTCTTCAATGTTCTGCAAAGAGAGAGAAACGTTTGAAAGGGGGGGCTCCCTAAAAAGGAGTATTTTGGATAAAAAGGTTCAAAAAGCGCGTGGTTTCTGGGTCAAAAAAGAGGGAAAAAATAGTGAGGGGAGTTGGGTCCAGTCATAGGGGGTATAGCATATTTTTTGGAAAATTCTTCAAAAAAACGACAATTTTTGCTGGGCACAATGCAAATGCAGACTTTCTCTCGCACTTCTCACCTCCGCGCTCCATATTTTTTTTTTTTTTTTGCTCTTTTTTTGCCACATTCAAAAGTTGAAATAGTCGTATTTATTGTGAAAAAAACATACCCCTGCTGGCACTCCGTCGACAGAAGGCGTTGCTGGCGCGACGTTCGCAGTGACGCTGTGCATTCTTTTGAGACCAGGTGTCGGGGAGTCCCTTTGGGGCTCGCGGTCCTGCCCGCTGCAGCACGCACTGGTCACGCTGTTCATCCTGGGGACACCGGGCTTGGGGCTGTTAGGTTCCATGATGGTCGTCGTCTTTTCTTCTTTCCTTTCCTCCCTGCAAAAGCCCCCTCTTCTCCCCTTTGTTTATCCTATGTGCCTCTTCAAGCAACTCTTTTGCTGTACTCTGGTGGATCTGGTAAAAAGCTCTTTTGTATAGAAGTGTGCGTGTATTGTTCTGAAGGTGGTTGTGGAGGAAGAAGGGGGGTATTGATTATGTTGAAAACAATGGGGGAGAAGACAATTTTTTTTTTTGTATGCGTGCGTGTTCAATCCCCCTCCCTGTGCCGCGTTTTATCCCGAGAGAATTGTTTTTCGCTTTTTTGCAGTGAAAAAATCGAATAGAATCCGACACAATAATATTATGAATGTGGAATCAAGAACAAAAAAAAGGAAGACATAAACAGGAATTTTTTTTTCGTTTTTTTCGCCTCAAAAAAGGTTGATGTCATTAGCATTTTCAGTGAAAATAAAACAATATTGTGGGCATTTCCTGTTCTGTCCATTATATTTCCTTTTTGTCAATTTGATGTGCAAAAAATAAATTGACGGGAATTTTGCGGCTGGGTTTTTTTTTTCTCCCGTCGGAAGTCGTCAATGATGCGAAAAGTTTTGTTACTTTTCTACGTCATTCCTTAAAAGCAAATACTATTTTCAAAAAACAAAAAACAAAAACAAAAAAAAAAAAAAAAATGCAAAAGAGAGAGAAACAAACTTTGAAGAATGAACTGGTCTCCCACGACACGCGCAACCAGGGGACATTAGTATGCCGGTGTGCCGGTGTGGCCACACCGGCTAAGCCGGTGTGGGATTTTGAGAAAAAAAAAAAAAAAAAAGAAAAAGGCGGATTTTTGAATTTTTTTCTGAATTTTATCTCCTCATACAAGGCTACAACCACATCTGTAGCGGTTTCTTATGTGCATGTGACCCCACCATAAAGACCAATCGGTCCGTTCAATCAAAAGAAATAGATGTTCGCAACTCTCATAAAAAAGTAGCGTACCGTGCGCCTGCGGCGCAGCTAAAAATGACGAGCGGTAGCCCACAGCTCTACCCTATGCCATAGTCACAGCTACCTTTACCATAGTTTGGCTATACAAGCGTGCGATTTTATGTCACAATTTTTGAAATGTTGCGTACCGTGGCTTCGCCAGAAAAGTTTTGATGTCATATGGTTAGACAAGGGCGCGGAGGGGAAAGAGTTGTGGAGGTCTCTGCCAAAAATGCGTGGGGAAAAAAAAATTGCCTCACACCGGCTTTTTTGGCTCACACCGGCTTTTTTTTCAAAATCTCAAACTACCAATGTCCCCTGCGCGCAACTATCTCAAAAAAAAAAAAAAAAAAAAAATGACCCAAGCAACACTGTACTTTGCCACCTTTAAAAATAAAGAAGTTGAGAGAGAGAGAGAGAGGTAAAGCATGTCTTATGGGTACAGAACACAGAAAATCAGTGTTTTTTTTCCTGAAAAAAAAAAAAAAAAAGAAAAAAAGAAAAGAAAAAATGAAGGAGCCGCTCAAGGCAGTGATATCATTTCCACAAAAAAGGGGGGAGAGGGAAAATCGCCTACATGCTGGCCATCTTCATCACTAAGTATTTAAATAAAATCAAAATAGAGAAAGCGATAGAGAAAAAGAGAAGGAGAGATCTAAGGTGGATTTTTTTTTTTTGACTCCATTGACTAAATACTCTTGTATCAAAAATCCCCCAAGATCTGAACACATTTTTTCCTAAAAAGAAGATGTGATGAATGCCTCGAAAAGACACATTCATCTGGGAATTGGCATCCACAGCGCCAAAAAAGAAAAAAAAAAGAAAAAAAAAAGAGAGGAAAATAAAAGAGAAAAAAAGCTGTCTAGATGAACCTAAGCCTGCTTAGGACGTCACCTTTTACATTAAAAAAACAACAACAACAACAACAATAACAACAAAATCATCACAGAGCACAATACACATCTAATTTTTAATAATCAGAGTTAAAAAAAAAAACTGCAGCGTAAACAGTTTTCACTAATTGTTTTGAAAAAGGAGTGTCGTATGAGTAACCGCCGAAAGTGTACCGTTTTACCCCAATGTACGTTGGCTGTAAATGGGTGTGGGTTGTACGTGGGCTCAGGTGGGCAAAAGTGCCCTTTTATCCTTTTGAGCTGTTTTCCCGGTCGTTTCGCACCCAAAAAACTGACTGTGTTGCATGTCTGACACTCCGACGCAAAAGGTGGCTGCGGACCCACAAACCGGTTTTTGGTTTGAAACCCCAAAAAGGTGATGCACACCGCATGGTTTTCCTGTTGAAACACGTTGCGGGTTTGAGGAACACAATGCAGTTTCACCTATTTTGGTGGGTTTTTGGGCCCATACCCGGGTATGAAACACGATCTGGGGTGTTAGAACATTGTGTGGGCCCTACAGGGTCCCGCACACGTGCAGCGCATACAGCGCACGTCGGTTTGTTGCGTTCATCAACCCCGGGTGGATTGCCAAAAAAAAAACCCCCCCCAAACTTCTGTGCTGCAGGGAGCACGGTAAGGTTTTTTGACTCTGCTCTCCCTGATTTATTTCCACTCAGAAACCTGCCCTTGTTAGGTGGGTGTTCCGTGGGCGTAATTCTGCCCCAGATGGGCAGAATTGGGTGCACCTGGGCTGCATATGGGCTGTACATAGGCCTCGATGGGCTGGACGTTACTGGGTGTGACCGGGCCCGGTTGGGCCGAAACGGGTTGGGTGCAAAACGGTACAGAAGGGATTTAAAAAAAAAAACTGTTTGAAAAAAAAAAACTTGGTAGTTCCTGTGAGCAGGACGGATGTAAGGGGGGGGACGGGGTAATACAAACAAAGGTTGTCGCATTTGTTGTTGTATCGACAATCACTTCTTTGGCTTTTTTTTTTTTTTGCTACAGCGGTGACGAAATGCACCTACATATCGTTGGCAGGGAAGTGTGGGAAAGGGGGAGTGGGGGGGAGAGAGGGGAGGTGGTATCCACCAATGTCCTTTCGACAGCTTGGAGAAGAAAAGAGCTTTGCTGGATAGGGATGCAGAGAGAGAGGGTGATGGAGGAGGATATAAATATGTTTCGAAAAGAAAAAAAAAATTTTTTTTTGGTCTAGCTCATTTTATTTTGGATTGCAGCTATTTTATAATCTGTTCGATATTAGTGTGGCTATTTTCAGGCTTCACTGTTCAGCGAAAAAAAACACTCAAGACTTTTTGTAGTACCTACCCCCCCCCCCCCCCGTGTATATGTCCTGTGCATATGTCCGTGTTGGTCGAGGCTCGGACATATACACATGTTTTCGGACATATGCACATGCCGTAGTATACTACAGTGTACAGCGGCAAAAACCCATTCCGAGCTTTCGGCCCCGCACGTTGGCGGGGCATCTCCCCTATATGTGTATATGTCCGGAAAATTTTCAGAAAAGTGCCGGACATATACACATCAAAATGGGTCCGGACATATACACGGGGGGGGGGGGGGTAGGTATAGATTTTTTTTAAAAAAGGGTGTTGGTTGCTCGGTTCAATCTTTGCTTCGGGAGGAGTCGTAAACCTACCTAGAGGTTTGCGCACTTTAACCTCCCTTACATAAGATTCGGGTAATGATAGTTGCTATTGCGAACTGAGTTCTTGACCACCTCAGGGTTCCTGAAGACCGTTGCGTTATTCTGAACAAAATGCAAATACAATCCAAAAAGAAGAGAAAACTGTGAAAGTACAGGAATATATAAAAGTGCTCTCAAGCACAGAAAATAACAAAAAGAGGGGGGTGAAAAACGTCGCAGACACCTCTGGGATGCAAGCACGTAAGGAGGGGGGGAAAAGAGAGAAAGAGAAAAAGAAAAGATGAACCTAGACACTATGCTAATGTCACCTTGATTTTAAGAAGCAAAAAAAAGGTAGAAAGAACGTATTAGAAATGCGCCGGAACACAAAAGACGCTTTACTAACTATGATGCAAAAAGAAAAAAGAAAAAAGAAAAACGCCCCCCTACAAGGTACATGCATGCATGCACCCCCCTGAAGGGAATTTGGGATACATTTTTTGGTAGTTTCTTTTAATTTTGAGGTATTTTTTGGCAGATGAACCTAAGCCTCGCTGTGCTTAAAATCACCTTTTAAAAAGGACTAACTTTTTTTTTTGAAAATTTGATTGTATGAGTGTCCACCCTAGAGTGTGCTCCACTTTTTTTTTTTTTGTGGCTTATCTACAAATCAACACGTCAACAAAGAGGGATCTGGGCAAAACGCAGTGACCTTTTTTTTTTTTTTCACGACAGACAATGCTTGTTTTTTGTTGTACAGAACGACGCAGCCCTCAAGCCCGGGGAGGGGATGATGGCAGCTTTTCAATGAGACAATGATGAAACTCTGGACCCCGATTGTTTGTATTTTTTTTAACGATATAGGTTTAGGTGATGTATAAGACGAGTAAAAAAACGGAAGGAAAGCGAGAATTCAATATCAGTTTGAAAAGGAAAAAAAAAAAATACAATAACAAGAGAAAGGTTGTGATTCCCTACGTTTAGTCACCGACCGAAGAGAAAAAAAGAAGGGAAAAAAAGAAGGAAAAAAAAAAAACGGGAAGGAGAAGACAATCAATGCAATAAAGCACCTGCCACTCTCCACATCCCTTTTCCTCTGGTCCCCACACCGTTTGTGTATGTTGCCGATATAAACCCGTTTTCATACGCTGCCATTCAAATGGGTAAGGACACCTCAAGGAACAGATTTTTTTTTTTGAAAAAAAAAACTGACAACGTGTAGACACCAGGATGAACTCCACGCAGCTTTTTTTGCTTTTTTGTGCTTATATTTGTTGAATAGGTTCTGTACGCAATGATTGTTGTTCTCTTTGGTTCAGTGTAGCTACCACAGACAGTCTTCACTATTCTTGGGTTATTTGGGTAATAAAGGGGAGTGAATCATGGATGAAGATTGCTGGGGAGGGAGGGGAGAGGGGGAGGGGTTCATCGATACACCTTTGATCGACGAAACACAAAAAAAAATTTTTTGTTTTTTTTTTTTTCTGATTGTTGCTGATGAGTTGTTGGAAGAGACATAGACAGTGATCCGACAGAGTCAAGCTGATTTTTTCGAAAATCTGAAGCCCAACCCAACTTTTTCGACTCTGCAAACCCTTTTTTTTTTTTTCCCACTTTTTCCGACTTTGCCGACTTTTTCAATTCGGCCGGAGTCAAAAAAACATTCAAAAAAAAAAAAAAAATGTTGACAAAGTCAAAAACCTGGTCAGCCCGCGTCGGACCACTGAATAGTGTATAGTTTATTTTTCTTCATGTTGTAATATGCTATTTTAAAAAACTTGGTTGTATTAGTGTAGACACAGAGGATGAGCTCCACTATTCGCTGTTTTTTTCTAGGACTCATAAGTGAGGGGGCTCATTTACGTTTTTATTTTATTTTTTTGCTGCATTCGGAATCTAATTCGAGAAAAGTCGTTTTCTGATGAAGGTTTTTCTTCATTTTTTTTTTTTTTCAACTCGCACACTAGGTTTCCAATATCCTTTGGAATTTTGGACGACCCAGACGAAAGGCGTGGGGAAAGAACCCATACACAAACGCATTCCTTTTATTCAAAAGAAGCGGCAAAAAGATAAAAAAAATATGACAGAAAAAGAAAAAGAGAAGTTGAAAATGCAAACGTTTCACCGTTCATCGGCGGACGCAGGCACTGAAAAAAATACAAAACACATTTGAGGTGAATTGTCTTTCTCAGATTATTTTCATTGTGTAGGGTTTTGGGGGGAATACTGTTTTGCTTGATGAGGCACCCTCCTTAAATCACCACCAGAAAGCTGTGTCCCCCCACCCTTTTTTTGTGCACATTTGATACAAATCTACTCCCCCTTCCATATTATTATGCTTGTAAGGTTTGCTTTCGCACGGTTGGATTAGTCACGAGCGCTATACCCAAACAACACATCATGTATAATATTAAAAAGGTAATGAAAAGAATGAAAATTTTTGCAACATGCACCCCAAAAGGTGTGCAGGCAATAAAAAGTTGACTTGAAATACAAAGCCCTCTCGTGACAGTGTACTTCACATCAAAAAAAAAGGTATTTTGTGGAAAAACAGGGCAGGCCTCAGAATAAGGGGGGAGGGGGAGATATGCTGCGAAGGTGAAATAAATGAGTTGACTCCTGGTTTTACCGTTGGCTTTGTAACGGTAAAATCGCACAAAATTAAGTCATTTGCTTCACCGTTGTGCACATATTGTTTGCGTTTGATGGTCAGTTCTGCCACAGCAGTCAACGTTTTTTTGTTTTTTTGTTTTTTTTTTGTTTTTTTTTGCGTTCCATGAACGATGCGGTATTACAGGGTGTGGGCTGAGTGGGGTTCAAAAGGGGTTTTTATGAAGTTTTTTTTATTATTTTTGCTCTTGTTTTACTTTTTTTTGAAAACTTGGTTGTATTAGTGTAGACACCCGAGGATGAACTCCACTTTTATTTTTTTTGGGCAAATTGCGATAACACGTATACTTTTTGTTTCCATTTGCGATAACACGTACACAAAAAGTATACGTGTTATCGCGAACAAAAATGTACGTGTTTTCTTCTTCTAAGGTGCTCGCTCTCCATACCTGGACCCTCGAATTTTTTTTTGGCCCAAAAAGGGCTAATTTCGACGATTTGAGGCCATTAAAAGCAAAATTTGGCACTTTTGAGCATCTGTGGGGGTCTAAAACGAGGTACACGTACACGTACACGTACACGTACACGTACACGTACACGTACACGTACACGTACACGTACACGTACACGTACACGTACACGTACACGTACACGTACACGTACACGTACACGTACACGTACACGTACACGTACACGTACACGTACACGTACACGTACACGTACACGTACACGTACACGTACACGTACACGTACACGTACACGTACACGTACACGTAGGGTGGGAACACTTAGTCAGTCACTGCTATAGCCATTAACCCAGGGAGCATAGCTAGTGCAAGAAATTCGACTTTGGAAACCTTCTGGAAAGTCTGTCCTCTGCTTGCGGAGGACTGGGCACAATAAAATATTGCGTTCCCCCAGAAAACCAGTTTTTGTCACAGTAATTTTTGCCCAGGGCATGCTCTTGAAGCATGGCGGCTTGGTGTGAGAAGGGGCAGTGTATTGTTTTGTTCTAGATTTCGACGGTTGTTAGAACGAGTCAAGTGGATGCTTATCTAAACACTGACTTTAGTACAGACCCGAGAGATCACACATGGCTTTGAGGAAAGAACAAAGCAATGCATCTGTACCCGCACGCCAGGTTGTAGTTACTTCAGAATTTTCTTAAGTTTGCATGAACGAGGAGGGGGCGAATCATTCTTCGGGAACGTGCAGTATACCATGGAATGAGGGTTCTCAAAAAAACCACGTGGGGGCTGAATTCATATCCCTTAGAATTGCGAATTCAGCCTTTGCAGAAGGTACGTCTTACTTGTACTTGTACTTGTATGCCGTGTCACCCTTCTCAACCTCACCGGTTCACAACGTTCGAATAATAGTAGACAGTGGTAACCCTTCTCGATTGTGCAAACACCATGGACTCGTAATGACATTACGCGCGTCATGACGAGGTAATTACGAGTGCCTTGACGAGGGCACCCCCTCGTAATTACGAGGGGGTGCCCTCGTCATGACGAGGTAATTACGAGGGCACCCCCTCGTAATTACCTCGTCATGACGTCGTCATGACGTGGGCACCCAGGTACCCAGGTACCCAGGTACCCAGGTACCCAGGTACCCAGGTACCCAGGTACCCAGGTACCCAGGTACCCAGGTACCCAGGTACCCAGGTACCCAGGTACCCAGGTACCCAGGTACCCCCAATGACATAACGAAGTATCGCTTGAAAGTACCGTTCAATATACCTTGCTTGGGTGTGCATGAAGTAGCACACACAAGGTATATCAAACGATAAATCAATCAGATAAAACGTTACATCATCGGAAAATTGTTGGCACCGCCGCCCTGTCTTCGTATTTATTACGTCGACAGGCCAAACAGCGTTGGGCTCAGAAGAAGCAGTGCAAAACACTGGGGATCAACATGAGAACCAACTCCCAACAACACAGGCTACCGAAGTAGCAGGTGGGGTGTTGCGGGTGTTTGGGGTGAAAGAAAATCGATTTTGGTAAGTTACAGCAGAAAATTCTTAAGTTTGCACTAGTCGAGAGAGGCTTACCCGCTGCAGTGAAGCAGTGCACCCATTTAAGGATGGAGAAGCGTGACACGCACATACAAGTATGTACGTTACTTCAACAAAGGCTGAATTCTGGTAATTCTAAGGGATGTGAATTCAGCCACCACGCAGGTAGTGTTTTAAGGTTCCTCGCTTTGTTCTGCACAGCGGGCTTATGATACAAAGGAGTTGCCCCCGCTCTCTTTCGCGCAAACTTAAGAAAATTCTGAAGTAACTACAACCTGGCGTGCGGGTACAGATGCATTGCTTTGTTCTTTCCTCAAAGTCATGTGTGATCTCTCGGGTCTGTACTAAAGTCAGTGTTTAGATAAGCATCCACTTGACTCGTTCTAACAACCGTTGAAATCTAGAACAAAACAACACACTGCCCCTTCTCACACCAAGCCGCCATGCTTCAAGAGCATGCCCTGGGCAAAAATTACTGTGACAAAAATTAGTTTCCTGGGGGAACGCAATATTTTCTTGTGCCTAGTCCTCCGCAAGAGCAGAGGACAGACTTTCCGGATCCCGAAGTCGAATTTCTTGCACTAGCTATGCTCCCTGGGTTAAATGGCTATAGCAGTGACTGACAAAGAGTTTCCCAGAGGAAGAAAGAACCTGTGGCGTAGAGTTGCGGGTTTTCATCGTTTATCATGTTTTTGTATACTGTCATCCTGTGAGGGTGTTTTTGGAGGTGTGGTGGAAAAAGGAACAGAAAAAAACAAGAAATATTACCCCATTCTTTTGTTGCTGAACTATGAAGAAAGAACAATGAGTGAAGCTGGCGGGCACGCACCCTCCGTCGTTTCTATGTCCATTGTCAAGTAGCTTGATTTACAAAAAAAAAAAAAAGGTGAAGTTGATAGTGCAAACGCCTCAGGGACGCAGGCACAGAAGGTACAAAAAATTTTATCTTCGTGACGACATTTTTTAATTGAAAAAATTTAAAAAAAGAGCAAAATTACGGGAACTGAAACCATGACTCGATAATGGGTGTACTGGCCACGAGGAAATTCAGGTGTAATGGGGTGTAATCTGGTGTAACGGGGTCAAAGGGTGCGACAATGGGCTCGGAAGAGACCTCTCCTCGCATACGAGGCACACAAGTATTTATCTCTTTTATTTCAAATTAAACGCCTTCTTAACCTTGGCGTCAAACTTCACCTTGGTCGCGTCACAAACACAAACGCGCATGGACTTGTTTCTGCGTTGCCGGAGATCAGAGCCAAGATAACAAAAGTCGTCATCTCTCGCGCTCGAGTGTGAGAAGCCGAAGGAAACCAGTCTGGAACGCAGTGCCGTCAGCCGCTTCCCCCAATCACCCTTGCAGACACACGAACGGCAGAAGGCGAAAGAGTCGTATCCCCACGCAATGCACTCACGCTCCATAGGCAGCACACTCAATCCTCTATTGGGCAGGTTCGCAATCTCAAACATGAGCTGGTCGCGCTCGTAAGTGGCGGGACCGACCACGCACGCACGACGCTTCCGCTCTCCGTTCTCCCTCTCGAACGCTTCATCGGATTGACTAAAAAGTTGGCAATCCTCCACGTCGAACCAGTGATTCGCACTATGAAAGTACGTACCACCTTTGTGCCAGGTCGACCCAGGCAACCACCACTCAAACACGAATATGAGGACGTGGTACGCAAGGAGACTGGCCACGAACTCATGACCGTTGGTGCCGGATACGTGGTATCGAATGGGGATATCCTGGTACCGAAAGGCGACCAGGCACTCAACTGCCACGCAAGCAAGTCTCTCTGGGTCGGTGGGTGCTTCTGCCTCAAGCAGCTGCGCCAACATTGTTCGGCACAGAGAGGTGGTCACGTTCTGTAACGAATCCACCCCGAGGACATCCTTTATGGCGGATGGTCCTCCCGAGTGGACATGAAGGAGCATGGTGATGATGCCCTTGATGTCGTGGAGGGGGGGGGGTCACCGTGTACGCAGGAGTGTGGAGGTGGGCTGCGAGGGGGCAATGGAAGTGTGCGCTGAGCTCTTGAATCGAACAGCGCTTGCACGAGTGCAAAGTGGAGAGCCAATCCTCGCTGCGGGTACAGCAAAATGCACTCCTGTGACCCCTTCCTCCCATCCCCTTGAACAACACCCAGAGCTCCGCGTGATCCCCACCGACCCTATTAATAGGGATCCGGAACACAATACCCCCGTCTTGCTCCAGACGGTACACCGTCTGCTGCGATGCAGCGAGAAGCGTGCCCAGGTCAATGCCCTTGAACGCCGACTTCGGGACATCGATGATGGTGAGGGGGCTGGTGCCGTAGGCTCCGGCTTGTAGGCACACAGCCATCCGAAAGCGCGCATTTCTCGTACGCAAGGAGTTCCGCGGGGTGTAGCCGTCCATGCTGAGGAGGGAGGTGATGGGCCACTTCTCGAGCTTGCTCGGAGGGGTGAACGCGACACGAGGGACGCGACGAAGAAGAAACGCCGTGACCTGCATCACGTTCTGCTGCAGCCTCCATGCCTGAGCCTGGAGGAGCCTCTCCCTCTTCGCGATCGTGCTGCGAGACAAACCGAACTGCACAGGAGCGAGGCCCTTTGCGCGGTTTGCCTCGTGCATCGCGCGGGCAAGCTTTGCCATGCAGTGGCGACTGAGGCCGTGGCGTAAGCGCGCACGGAGCAGCGAGTCTCCAAGGGTGCGGGCCCTCTGCTTCTCACGCTGCCTCTCGGGGTCTGCCCTCTTGCATTTCATTTAAAAAAAAAAAAAAAAATGAAAACGTGTGTCACAGGTCTGTGTGTGTTGCAAACAGTTGTGGGAGTTAGAGGAGAGTGAGTGGAGTTTGGAATATAATCAAAGCTCGAGGGAGTTGGGAAGACTTCTTTTACTTTGCGGTGTGTAAAGGTAAGACAAAAAAGCGTTTTTCTCTTGTCAAAGTGACAGAAAAAGGACATATTAATTAAGAAAGGGGACTTGAACAGGGAATTTTAACACCATAGAAATGATGCAGAACTTAGACACGGGCTAGGGTTTCTGAACCTGCACAGAAAAGCTTGACATCGACATGAACCCAAGATCATCTAGTTGACCATGTACTGCACCCTCACCCTCTTCATCGGATTCATCCGCTTGATTGGCCGGGTCCTGTTCGCCCTCTCCCTCTCCCTCTCCCTCTGGCGTATGCAGAACCACCGGTGCCACGGTTGGGGCGGCTTCGGGGGGAAGTACCACGTTGTAGTCGAACGCGGTAGCCTCCGTGCTGAGGATGGCCTGCTTGGGGGCGGCCAGGGAAATCAAGGGAACATGCACGAGGAGCATCGCTCCGTCAAGCGCCGCTTCGGGCAGACGAGTGTGGTCGATGGCGTGGTCAGGGGGGACACAGTAAGAGAAACGGTACTTTCCGTTCTGCAGCTCCCCCTGGAACTTGCAGTTTCTCAGAATGGAGAGTGTCACCTCTGACCCGGAGAGCGAACACTCCTGAATAGTGACATTGGGCCCCACTAGATAGAAAACGGAAAAGACCTGGTGTCCGTCCCTCATGTTCGCCCCGCAAACGCTCTGAGGAGGATACGGGATGAGGGGCCGTTTGCAAGATGCAGGCTGTTCAGTGTTGGGTGCCGATGCGCCGTGTGTCTTGTCATACAAGACCGTCATCCGGCCCTGCAGCTCCTCGGACTTTCCTGCCGTTTCGGCAGCGCTGCGCACGATTTGCAAAGCGTTGGTGTGCTGGCCAGTGGCGAGCGACGCAAGGGTGTCCCGCAAGCCGACATTAACGAATGTCGTTGCCCCCACACGAATAGCGCGCGGGAGTTGCTTGTTGGCCTCGCTGAGCTGGTTCACCTCACGTTGCTGGAGGTGACCCTGCCAGTCCGTGAACCGCGCTGCCACCGCCTTCGACATCTGCGGCCCTTGGCACACTTTGTCGAACAAACGGTTGAACAGAACAGCGAGCTTGGGGAGGGTGAGGGTGTTCTTCTCGTGGTGAATTAAAAAAATTTCACAAAAAGCACGCTGCAGGGGGGTACCAGTATCACCACTCGACTTTTTCCCCGCAGGGGTGCTCGTCTGGGAAGAAGGGTTGGAGGTGGGTGGCGTCGCGAGAAGGACGGGAACTGGCACTTGATCGGTGGGCGAGGTCGCAGGTGGGGACTGAGGGAGAGGCGTCGACGGCCCGTTCTTCGCCGGAGCCTTGGGTGCCTTCTTCTTAGGTACTCTCGGCATGGTGGAAAGAGAGAGAGGTTTTGTGTAATCCTGTTGTGTGTTTAAATGTAAACAACCACAAAAAAGAATACTGAGAAACTAAGGAACTATGGAACCAAGGAACTAAGGAACTAAGGAACTAAGGAACTAAGGAACTAAGGAACTAAGGAACTAAGGAACTAAGGAACTAAGGAACTAAGGAACTAAGGAACTAAGGAACTAAGGAACTAAGGAACTAAGAACGCCGACTGACTACGACAGAACAAAAGGAAGAAGGATACCGCCGCAAAGACAAGCAGTACGGAGTGAGAACTTTCCGAAAAGGATGATGTCGCCGTACCGAGGGCAATTCGGTCAGAATTGGCCATGAATCAAAAACAGATGAGACATATCTCAGAAACTGTCTTTTTCTTCTTCTTTTCTCTACTGGGGGGGGAGGAGGGGGACAATCTTTTTTGCATGGTATACCGTAATCGTAAAAAGCTGGGACGTAAAAATGTCCCAAGTTTCAGATTTTTTCCCAATTGTCCCAGATTTGTTACGTCCCAGAATTCTTACGATTACGGTATTATAATGGACACAGGATATCGTAAAATATCCGTGGTTTTTGAGAGGAGAACTGCGTATTTGTGTACCCCCAGATGGTCCATTAAAAAATTGTGTTCTTTTACTTGGCCACTACCTAAATCTCGACCTTTATTTAAAATTTTTTTTATGCTGAGCCAAAGTAGTCGGTAAAGAAAAATATGGGGGAAGGAGGAAAAAAAACCGCAAAAACGCGTTTTAGACCCCCACAGATGCTCAAAAGCATCAAATTTTGCTTTTAATGGCCTCAAATCGTCGAAATTAGCCCTTTCTAGGGGCAAAAAAAAAATTCGAGAGTCCCTTTCCCTGGGAGGCAATAGCCAGACAATGACCACGGGAGCACCCCTCGTAATTACGAGGGGTCCCCTCGTAATTACGAGGGCACCCCTCGTAATTACGAGGGCACCCCTCGTCATGACGTCGTAATGCCGTCGTCGTGACGAGGAAAACCCCACGTCATGACGTCGTCATTACGAGGGGGTGCCCGCGTCGTGACGACGTCATTGCGCGCGTAATTTCCCACGTAATTTCCCTCGTCCCTCGTCACGTAATGTCATTACGAGTCCATGGTGAACTTAAGAATTTTCTGCTGTAACTTACCAAAATCGATTTTCTCACCCCAAACACCCGCAACACCCCACCTGCTACTTCGGTAGCCTGTGTTGTTGGGAGTTGGTTCTCATGTTGATCCCCAGTGTCTTGCACTGCTTCTTCTGAGCCCAACGCTGTTTGGCCTGTCGACGTACTAAATACGAAGACAGGGGGGCGGTGCCAACAATTTTCCAATGATGTAACGTTTATCTGATTGATTTATCGTTTGATATACCTTGTGTCCTACTTCACCTGCACACCTAAGGTTATTGAACGGTACTTTCAAGTGATACTTCGTTATGTCATTGGGTACTGGGTACTGGGTACTGGGTACTGGGTACTGGGTACTGGGTACTGGGTACTGGAAAACACGTACGTTTTTGTTCGCGATAACACGTACACTTTTTCGCGATAACACGTATACTTTTTGTGTACGTGTTATCGCAAATCGAAAAAAAAAGTATACGTGTTATCGCAATTTACCCATTTTTTTTTTTAGGAGGTTTGAATGGGGCTTTTATGAAGTTTTTGATATGTTTGATTTGTGCTCTTTGTTTAATTTTTCTGCTTATTTGCAGGGGTAGCCCGGGGGGGGAATACAGTTTAGAAAAAATGAGGGCGGGGAGAGCTAAAGAGGGGCTTTGTAGGGTGGGCTGTAATTAGTACGAGTTGAGAAAGGAAAGAGAAGCGACATAAGATAGCTTTTTCTCTGTGTGACAAAAGCGAAGTTGAACACGTGAGCGTGCCGACAGCTCTTGGACGCTGCCAGCTCTACCCGGTGGAGTCCACCCAAAATAGGCGGACCCTTTCGGACTCCACCGTATACTAAGCCAAAAAACAAAAAAAAAAACAAAAAAAAAACAAAAAAAAAAAACTATGTAATATGTGCTGTGTATGTGTATGTATATGGGATACAGTGAATTACATATTTATTCATCATTTAGGAAACGAAACAGGTGCTCGGTGGGGGGTAATACCACTTCGAGCCACCCTTTTAAAAAAACGTCATTTTTTTGGACCCCTATTTGTTGTTAATAAATAGCTTTTAGAAGGAGGGGAAGGAGATATGACCTGCAGAAAAAAAAAAAACAAAACAAGACACATCATAAAAATACAGCAGTCGGCAGTTAAATATTACAGGTAAGGTGGTGGGTGGTCGATAGGCTTTTAACTTGTATCGACCTAATCACCCAAATTGTAACTTTAAAACAAAATAATACAAAAAAATAACAAACAAATTTTACAGGCAAGGGTTTGAATAGGAGCAACAAATCCCTTAGTAGGTGTACAATAATAATAATAATAAAAGGGAGATGAAGTTGGCAGTACAAACTTCTCTGCTGCGACAGTGTGCGTATAGGTCCCTCTCGTTAGGGAGGGAAATTGTTGTACGAAACAAATTTGAGGTACAAAGGGTGCACCCCCCGCACGTGGTCATGAGAGGATCACGTCGATCGAGTTGACAGCATGGAGGAGCTGCCAACTGCCTTCCTTCTCATGTGGGAAGGCGCAATGCTGTGCAACAAAGCAAGTGAGTAAGGGGTTTGTGGGCAATAGGAGGGTTTGTGGGAAGCCCTTCAGGAGGGAAAAGGGAAATTGGCGAAGATGATACAGTCAAGTAGTGCCATTTTTTGTCTTATTTGCTTTTTGCAGAGCAAATCAATGGGGTTGGGTAGGGGTGGGGAGAGAGGCGAAGAAAAAAAAAAAGAAAAGAGATATAAGACACCTGACTCTGTACACAAAAAATGCCTAAAAAATGGGCATTGGGTTTCCTATTTACACACACACCCCATATAGGGTTTTTTTGTACAACCAAAAAACAACAAATGTCGCGGGAAAAAATATATATGCAAAAATAACGGATTCTTCTCTCGCCATTTTTAAAATAAAACAACAAAACAAAAAAGGGAGGATTCAAAGTCAGCGGTTTTCTTTGTGTGCTGTTTTCCTTCTTTTTTTCTCCTCTGCAAACCAAAGAGATAATAGAGCAGCTTCTAATGACGGCGGCACAACTACTGTATGGGTTAAATATTTTGGGCCCTTTTTTTGTGCTATTCTTGAGACTACCACACAATCGGACCAGATCTCTCCGTTCACACAAAAAAAAAATCATAAAAATAGAAAGAGCCACTATACTTAGCTACAGTACCATGCAACACTAAACAAATATGCAACAAGCCCGGTGAAAGTCTTGGCACAACTTGTAACATCGATCAGCTTCCTCATATCATATCATATATTTGCAGAATGTGGTTCAAGTCCTCTGTCAATATCATAACGGTGATGGACAATCCCCCCCAAAAAAAAAGGAAAAACAGCGGGGGTTGAGTTTTTTTTTTTGTGAAAAATAACACATCTGTGGGGGGAGAGCATTGGTTGGGTTACCCAATGCCACAGGTGGAGTAGTTGCGTGTGGGTGTTATCCCGTGTGGTGTAATATTCGCATTTTTTTTTTTTTTTTTGTCGTTGATAGGCATTTCTATGGTGTCGAATTGTTCGATGATCTGCCGGTAAAAGTGTCCACTGTGCCATTCAAAAGGGTTTGAGATAAAAAGAAACGGAAAAAATAGAGGGGGGAAAAAAAACGTAAAAAAAGCTGGAAAATTGGAACAGCCTCTGCAACGTCTTGTTAAATGATTTGTTGGAAAAGATGTCAACACCGACTCAAAACAAAAGTCACAAAATAAAAACTGTTATCTGAGTTTAAGCTAGTCTGATAAAGAAAGAAACGAAATCAGAAAAAGAATTTTTCGTTGATCGCACCGGATTTTTGTGGAGTGTGTAGGGACAAAATCAAAAACTTTTCTGTGAATAAGTTGTGTCGTGTTTACATCGCTCACACCAAAAAATTCGGGCACAACTCAGATATGTTTTCATTTCCTCCCCTACAACCTTTGCAAGGCAGTTGTCACAAAAAAAAAAGTTTTCCTTTTTTTTAAGTGCAGACAACGCTCAGTTTAGGTGGGTGGGTGTGTCTAGTTCCGTTTTGTGAGTTGCGTGCCATACGCAACGGTCCCCGTTTCTATTTGTTTGTTTTTTGTTCCATCTGACAATCACCACAGGTGTTCTGTGCTCGAATGTCAACCCAAAAGAGTCCAGGATAACTGCTCACAAAACGGCACACCATCCTTAAGCTGATTTTTTTTTGGTAGAAAAATAAGTAATATGCTCTAGCAAGAGAGCAGGGAAAGGTAACGTCAACTAAAAATAAAGGGGAGAAAAAAAAAATAAAAAAAAAATAAAGAGATGTCTTCTGTGCCACCTGCACCTTCATGCGATGCACAGATCTTCAAAGTAGTTTTTTTTTTTTCTTTTGAACCCCAAAAATTTGTTGAAGGGGCATAAAATAAGAGAAAGAAAAATAACGAAAAAAAAAAGACAACAAAATCAAAGAAAACACAGCAGATTCAGTGTTTTGTTTGTTTTTTTTTTTTTGTTGATTGTTGTCTGAAAGAACACCCCGAAGGTTTGAGGTCTGGACTCGCTGTTCATCGGGGTGGGGGGCTATGTGAGTAATAAACGAAGTGTGTAGCACGGCGAAATCAAAACTGTGAAAACAAAAAATAAATGTTCACCTGAGGGGGGTTTAAGAGTTATCATAAAATTGATTGTCAAGAAAAAGTTGAAAGTACACATGCTTCACTGGCGGACGCAGGCACCGGGGGGGAAAAATTGTCGGATGAATATGCCTTTCGTGCACACACATCTTTACCACTGCCGTGCGGGAACACGTTGGGTTTGAAAATTTCTGTTTCTCTTCGTCTCAGAGACAGTGGGAGGATTCCGCTAGAGGGGTGACTGCCTCCTTCGGCACCCTTGTCGTCTCTCGGGGTAGCGGGATGCACTAAGTCTTTGCTTGTCATGTAACTGGTCATGCACCTTGTCATATGACTAGTCATAGGTGGTAACTAGGTCGTGGTGCACCCTTCCCCCAACTCAAAATCATGGGGAGTTTGAAAATGTTTTTTTTTTTGTATGTTTTGAAAGTGCTTTGTGCTCATGAGAGATGAGAACTTCAAAGCGACCTCTAAAAAACAGCAATACAGGGATATGTGGTAGAAAATACCTTTAAGGGGGTCGTTTGCGGGGGCTGAGTAAAATATGGGGCGTTGTTTGGGTATTCAAAGACCGGGGGTTCCGTTCATTTGAATACCCAAGCGCTGTCCACAGTTTTTAGACTAAAATTATTGTTGGAAATAAAAGAAACAAAAAATATTGAAAGATGGATGAGCCTTATGTGTGGGGGGTTTTTTTTTAAATGCTAAACAAAATGCGTGGGAAGTGGGAAAGGGGGGTTAGATATGGGATAGGAAAATACTCATACGGAGTTGGCTTTAAACTTTTTTTTTTGTTTGTGTTTTTTTTTTTTTTTTTTTTGAAAAATTGTTCACGGTGGCCCAGCGGACCCTTTTGGGGGTACCCCCAAAAGGGGTACCCCGCAGGGTAGGGTACCACACAGGGTAGGGTCCGCGGGGGGTACCCCCTCGCGTGGGCTACCCCAGGGGGTACCCCACAGGGTTGGGTAGGGTCCGCGCGGGGTACCCTTTGGGGGGTTTGGGGTACCCCGAGGGGTACCCCCCAGGGTCCGCGGGGGTACCCCATGGGGTACCCCTCAGGGTCCGCGGGGGTACCCCATGGGGTACCCCCCGGGGTACCCCCTGCACACCCGGTGGCTATTGCCTCCCAGGGAAAGGGACTCTCAAAAATTTTTTTTTGCCCTATATAGGCCTAATTTCGACGATTTGAGGCCATTAAAAGCAAAAATTGGCACTTTTGAGCATCTGTGGGGGTCTAAAACGTGGTTTTGCGCAGCCGATTTTTCGTGGTTTTTTTACCAAAGACAAGTCGATTTTTGACCAATTTTTCATGAAAAATGTGAAGGAAATCGCTTAGGAACTTAGCTGTGTACGTGTTCTAGCTACTGCATACACCGCGGGGTATAACCAAAATGACCGTATTTTGGCTGAAATTTCGACTTGACA
The DNA here is from genome assembly GCA_964035575.1 of Rhynchopus sp. YZ270_cl-10. Classification (NCBI taxonomy): domain Eukaryota; phylum Euglenozoa; class Diplonemea; order Diplonemida; family Diplonemidae; genus Rhynchopus; species Rhynchopus sp. YZ270_cl-10. The sequence continues at coordinate 1,143,823 of OZ037855.1, read as the reverse complement.
ATTTTTCCTCGATTTGGTCAATCTGAGGTTTTGTTTGGGGTTTTTGGGCCATTTTATGACCAACCACGCCCGCATACGTGGGAAATTACGCGCGCAATGACGACGTCACGGCGTGGGGAGCCCTCGTAATTACGAGGGGTGCTCCCGTGATCCTTTGAGGCCATTAAAAGCAAAATTTGGCACTTTTGAGCATCTATGGGGGTCTAAAACGTGGTTTCGCGCCCGAAAAGTCGTGATTTTACCAAAGACGCGTCGATTTTTGACCCAAAATTTTTTTTCTTCTCGCCCAAAATCGGGCGTGGTGGGTCATAAATGGCCCAAAAAATACAAAGCCTCAATGAGCAAATTGTGAAGAAAAAAAAAATTGGTCGAAGTTTTGGTCATTTTTACCATGTGGCAACAAATAGAATGCAGGTATCAGTATCAGTGGGATTGTTCGTGCAGTGATGTTCTCGTACCTGGAGAGTAGGCCGAGCGAGTGCTGCAAGGTATGTTTTTAAGCCCCGGTTTTTACACCCCCGCTCCCCCTTTTCGCCTTTGTCCCGCTCGGATGTAAATCGAAGCATATTTTTATTGTCAAAATTGTCACTTTTACTTTTTTATCATGGCATCTCGTAACCTCTACAACTCTTTTACGTCAGGGAACCGGATGAGGTGCTACTTCCGGACTGAGGAAGGGCAGTCTTTTACTTTCTTTTTTGCATGGAAGAGGTACGGAGCGGCTTCTTGTTTGTTTGTTTGATTTTTTTTGTTGTAGTCTCTACTTTTGCACTCAATTTCTCTCAACAGGTACCCGAACCGACGACCCTTCATCGTGACAGCGAAACAGTGCCGATGGAAGAGCTGGTGCAATTATTGCAAACCGGGTGGGGACCGCAAAAGTTGGGTTTTTAAACCAATTTTTCCATTAACCCACCCCATAGACCGCCCCAATTATTATGAAACTCTTAGTCAGTCACTGCTATAGCCATTTAACCCAGGGAGCATAGCTAGTGCAAAAAATTCGACTTCGGGATCCGGAAAGTCTGTCCTCTGCTCTTGCGGAGGACTACAGTAGGCACAAGAAAATATCGCGTTCCCCCAGAAAACCAATTTTTGTCACAGTAATTTTTGCCCAGGGCATGCTCTTGAAGCATGGCGGCTTGGTGTGAGAAGGGGCAGTGTATTGTTTTGTTCTAGATTTCAACGGTTGTTAGAACGAGTCAAGTGGATGCTTATCTAAACACTGACTTTAGTACAGACCCGAGAGATCAGATATGACTTTGAGGAAAGAACAAAGCAATGCATCTGTACCCGCACGCCAGGTTGTAGTGACTCCAGAATTTTCTTAAGTTTGCGCGAAAGAGAGCGGGGGCAACTCCTTTGTGTCATGAGTCCGCTGTGTAGCACAAAGCGAGGAACCTTAAAACACTACCTGCGTGGTGGCTGAATTCACATCCCTTAGAATTACCAGAATTCAGCCTTTGTTGAAGTAACGTACATACTTGTATGTGCGTGTCACGCTTCTCCACCCTTAAATGGGTGCACTGCTTCACTGCAGCGGGTAAGCCTCTCTCGACTAGTGCGAACTTAAGAATGTTCTGCTGCAACTTACCAAAATCGATTTTCTCACCCCAAACACCCGCAACACCCCACCTGCTACTTCGGTAGCCTGTGTTGTTGGGAGTTGGTTCTCATGTTGATCCCCAGTGACTGTCTTGCACTGCTTCTTCTGAGCCCAACGCTGTTTGGCCTGTCGACGGGGTAATAAATACGAAGACAGGGGGGCGGTGCCAACAATTTTCCGATGATGTAACGTTTATCTGATTGATTTATCGTTTGATATACCTTGTGTGTCCTTCTTCATGCACACCAAGCAACATATATTGAACGGTATTTTCAAGCGATACTTCGTTATGTCATCGGGGGGCGGACCCCGCGCGGACCCTTGACTCTGGCACTCTGGCTGTACCTGTGTACCTGTGTACCTGTGTACCTGTGTACCTGTGTACCTGTGTACCTGTGTACCTGTGTACCTGTGTACCTGTGTACCTGTGTACCTGTGTACCTGTGTACCTGTGTACCTGTGTACCTGTGTACCTGTGTACCTGTGTACCTGTGTACCTGTGTACCTGTGTACCTGTGTACCTGTGTACCTGTGTACCTGTGTACCTGTGTACCTGTGTACCTGTGTACCTGTGTACCTGTGTACCTGTACCGGGGGTACCCCATGGGGTACCCCCGGGGGTAGTCTGGGGGGTACCCCATGGGGTACCCCTCAGATTTGGGGGGTACCCCATGGGGTACCCCATGGGGTACCCCCCGCGGACCCTACCCTAAGGGTAGGAATGGGCCACCGTGTTGGAATAGTGTAGTTGCCTCATGTGCAAGCTCCACTATCCGTTTTTGTTTGTTTGTTTGTTTTTTTTTTTTCACTGTCACCTACCGAGGTAGGCGTGACGCTGACTACATGGTAGTTTTTGGTAGCAGCTTCTTGATTAGTTTTGTTGTTGTGCTTTTTTGTTTGAGGGGAAAAAAAAAACCCTTCCAAAAATAAAATATGTGTTCATGTATTTTGCGTTATTTGTTATGGATGATATGATTTGGTGTAGTTGAGAGTGGGGTTTTGGAGGGAATGGAAATAATTTGACTTGAAATACAAAGCTCTCTTGTGACGGTGTACCTTCAAAAAGAAAGAAAACAAAGAGAAAAGTTTGTTCAGATGACCCTAAGCCATTTCATGCTAGGGCACCAAAAGAAAGCAAAACTGAAACTTCGTACACACATCTTTTTAAAAGAAATAAAGTTGGTAGTACAAAAGCCTCTGTAGACGTAGTAAAAAATAATAATAATCCGATCACTCGAACACACAAAAGGCAATGCATGTGAGTAAACGTACAACGTCTCGCAGAGATTTACAAAAAAAACCCTTGAAAGATGAGCAAAGCCTCGCAGGCATACATCTAAACCCCCCTGTTTTTTTTTTTGTGTTGAAACTGGAAAAGAAAGTGCTTTGGGCATGTGGAGGCCATGGCCTTTGTATTCAGAGGAAGTTCCTTCCGAAAAAAAGGCGAGGTTTTTTGTTTTTGTGCACTTAGAGAAAGATTTTTTTGTGTAGATGAACCTAAGCAAACACTGTGCTCTAGTCACCTGGAAAAATAATTGAAAGAGACAAATGTTCACATTTTTTTTTTTTAATAAAATGCAAAAGGCGATAATACAATCACCGAACACAATGGGTATATGCACCACGAACAAATATTGGTACAAAGCACCTCAAGTACACAGAACGCCAACGAAGCAGAATAGTAGTGCATACTAGCCTATGTGTGGATTTAAAGAGCAAACTTGAAATCATTGATACTCCACCAAAAAAGGTAATACTAAATACAAGCAATGCGTGAATATGGTCAAATTTGAGAGAAGAAAAAAGAACGCGTTTTTTTTCTTTCGACCACCATTTTCAGCAAATATTACCCACTAACAGGCGGGACCAAATCTAAGTTTTTTGTTTTTTTGATAAATTGTTGGAGGAATGCAAGATGAACCCAAGCCTCGCGTGCTTAGTCACCTGAGAATAACAAGGAGATATTTGAGAGAGAGAAAAATAAGAAAAGGGAAGAAGGAAAACAACAAAAAAAACAGAACATTTTCGCAAATCCGTGGTGAGCACTTTGTTGCATAGAGAAGAGAAAAAAAAAACACCCCTGTCACCATATCCTGGGCTGGACTTCAAATTACATCCAAGGACCCTTGTTGTGGCACTTCCCCTTGAAACTCTAAGGTCTACCTGAGGGTGAAAAGGTGCTAGGACGGCTTCCGCACAGTGTGAAAAAGGCCGTAGTGGGAAATGGTTAGGTGTCTTTTTGAAGAAAAAAAAAAAGAAAAGGACACACAAGACATTGCAGATAATATACCAAAGCGCGTGTTGTGTGTAATTCTATCCTAGATAGCCCGAAAACCCTGCAGTTCTGCGAATACATTCTTTTTTTCTTGTGAAAACTTGGCTGTATTAGTGTAGCCACCGTAGAGTGCACTCCACTATGTTTGTGAAAGAAGAAAAGATACCTATTGTGCCACATTGTGCCACACTGGGCAATCTCCACTCTTTGGTGAAGTGCCTACACTACATGATTGTCGACACAACAATAATAAAACCCCCATATAGCACCGATTGTATTTAACAAAAAAAGCAAAGAAAAGTTGTAAGATGAGTATGCCTCGTGCACACACATCTAGGGCAAGTAAACCATGCTTAAGACAATACCACATGCCCCTCTCTCCCAAAAAAAGACCTTACCCTCCATTTTTTTGAAATAGTTTTGAAAAAAAAATCACCACTTTTTTTTAAATAGGTGGTGAGAAATAACTGAGCGGTGCATGGATGGGGGGGGAGAAAGTGTATTTTTTAAAAAAGAAGAAGAAAAGAGGAATACGTTCTCTGTATTGTTTTAATTTTTTTTTTCAGAAAATATTTTGCTGCTGGGTGAGGGTGGAGGGGGGAGGGAGGGAGGGAGGGTTGTCATTTAAAAAAAAAATATGGAAGAGAGAGAAAAAAAAAAAATCCTGCGACTTATTCTCTGATATTGCATAACGCACAGGGCATTGCTAGAGCAGGGTATTATTTGTTTGCGACAATTTGACACGTGTCTGACTGTTACCCCACAGAAAGGCAATGTTCCCTGCACAAACGCGTGAAGAAGGTTCGACAGGTATCACATTATGATTAAAAAACGCACATAAATGTGAATAAAATTACTTTTGACGAAGAAGACAATAACTAAAACCTTGAGGTTCAACCCTCGATAAGAGGTGCACAAAGTGCAAACGCCTTACCGTTAAACGGCGGATGCAGGCAGGGGGAAAATAAAACTAGCCGAATAATTTAAAAGAAGGCTTTTTCCCCTCATGAATGACGGAAGAATGGCAGCTTCAACTCCCCCCAATACAAAAACAAACGGATAAAAAAAAAATGTACTTTGCAATATAGCCCTACGTGGCAGTACCTAAAAAGCAGTGAGTGTACCAAAGAAAAAGCTGAAACTGCAAACCCCGGCTACAATACTATACTATACACCTTAGCCCCCTTCATCCCATCCCTTCGAGCCAAGAACAACAAGTTGCTTAACCAGCTGGGCTCAGAGGGGAAAGGAATCGGGGGGTTTATGGGTCATGTTTGCTGTCGCTCCCCCCCCTTCCTTGAAGGAACTGCGGACAAGGGGGGTCAGGGGATCAGTTTGCTCTTGAAACACACCGACAGCCAGCCTTGCACAAATATAAAAGAGCGAACGCGAGGCTGATACTCACATTGCTTAGCCACCTAACCAAAAAGAACTGTCCTGTGCAATACTTATGTAGTCACAGAGGTCTTGATAGTATAAAAAAAAAATGATAAAATTGAGAACATCACAAGGCAGTGGATATTGCGAATGCAGTCTTGTGGTGTATATGGGGATGGGGACAGTGTGTATTTTTTTTTTTTTTTGATAATTTCTGAGTGGTATTGCAACCTTTTGTGGATGCTCCACTTTCCCTAAAAATTCATTCCATTTTTTTTTCTTCTTTTTTGCAACTAACCTTTCGGCTTTGCTAACCATCGTAGGTCATACTGTGGGGATGATATATGTTTTTTTTCGCTACCTTGGTTGCGCATATCGCAACACGCACCCACACTCATGGACACTGTTCCACACAAAAAACAAAAACAAAAACAAAACAAAAAAACAAATGACCTACCAACACCTTACAATAGGCTAGTTGACGTCACGGACATTTGGGTTTGGGAGGGTTTGAGAGGATTTGGGCAGATTTGGGGGGGTTTGAGAGGGTTAGTAAGGGTAGGGCAGGGTATGGCAGGGTTTGGCATAGTATGGCACGGTTTGGCAGGGTATGGCACGGTTTGGCACGGTATGGCACGGTTTGGCAGGGTATGGCACGGTTTGGCACGGGTGTGGCAGGGTATGGCACGGTTTGGCAGGGTATGGCACGGTTTGGCACGGTATGGCACGGTTTGGCATGGGTGTGGCAGGGTGTGGCACGGTTTGGCACGGGTATGGCGCAGTGTGGCACGGTATGGCAGGGTGTGGCACAGTGTGGCACGGGTAGCCATTACCCAGTACCCAGTACCCAGTACCCAGTACCCAGTACCCAGTACCCAGTACCCAGTACCCAGTACCCAGTACCCAGTACCCAGTACCCAGTACCCAGTACCCAGTACCCAGTACCCAGTACCCAGTACCCAGTACCCAGTACCCAGTACCCAGTACCCAGTACCCAGTACCCAGTACCCAGTACCCAGTACCCAGTACCCAGTACCCAGTACTCAGTACTCAGTACCCAGTACCGGGAGGGTATGGCATGGTATGGCAGGGTATTGAAAAAGTTTGTTTCAATGGTGTGGCGCCTTAACCGATTCCGCGTGTTTCTACCGGTTGTCGCTCCGTAAAGGGGGGTTCCAGATGTTGGAAATTTTTTTTTTTGTTTTCGTTGGTGAAGCTTTTAAACGGCGGTATTTGCATTTCCGGAATCCGTCCGACCAGTGGTGGGGTCAATTTGCCGAAATGCACAAGTTCTCGTTTTTGGTCAATTTCCGCAGTACAGTATACACAGTATACACAGTATACACAGTATACACAGTATACACAGTATACACAGTATACACAGTATACACAGTATACACAGTATACACAGTATACACAGTATACACAGTATACACAGTATACACAGTATACACAGTATACACAGTATACACAGTATACACAGTATACACAGTATACACAGTATACACAGTATACACAGGTTTTGGGTGATACCAAATTTCCTAAACCGACCCGTGGCGTCAACTAGCCTATACAAACACACAAACACCCCCATTGTTGAGATAGCACTGTTTGCACCACGCGAGGAATTTCCACAAAACTCCCTTTTTTTTTTTGGATAATTGTTGGGATAATATAGTTATCACCGGTGCTGTCCACTATCTAGGGGGTGGTTGTGGCTTGGTGCCATGAGGGGCGTTTTTTCCTTCCATAAAATAAAAAATAGCATCAAGAAAAGAAAAAGAAAAAGTGAATATACCTCACGTACGCATCTTAGAGCATTGCATCGTTAATATTTGACAAGATGATCCTAAGCCTCTGATACCAAGTTACCTTTAAATAGGAACTGTTTTCGCCCAAGCGTTTGCATGCTTAAGACAGAACGACCGACCCCCCCAAAGTGAGATACTGTAAAGAAGAAAAAAAAACAAAACATAAGAGGTGAGGTTCTTGATACTGCGCGGGGCTCCTTTTTGGATGTACAGTGTCACCTTCCACCTCGTTCTGTACCACTGGTGAAAAGAGGGGGGGAAAAAAACTTGGGTGGGATAGGGTCCGATAGCATTGATACCAAGGACGAATAAAGCAGTGTGGGGGGGAGGGAATTGATTTGTTTGGTTTGGTATCGTTTTGTACCGACTATGGGTGTGCTTTTTTTTTTTTTATTTTTGATACTCTGTTGAGTATAGCCATAGACAGTTTTCACTAAACTTTTTGTTTATGTGTTGTTGTTTTTTTTTTCAAGCAAGCCAGACATAATTGTCGCTGAGATAGACATGTAGTGCCTTTTGATAACTTCACGCAGAGGAAGAGCCTAGGGGGAGGGAAATTCTGAAGAGAAAAAAAAATAATAATTGTCAAAAATTTGGTTTGTTGGGGGTTGGGGGGGGTGGAGGGGATGGGGTGAAGTTGATAGTACAACCGCCTCTGGGACGCAGGCACTGTCACTTCGCGGAGTGGGGAGAGGGGAAAGGGGGAAAAAAAATGCCACCCTTCGTAAAAGGGGGCTTTTGGGATGCGTTACAGACGGCACACCTCGTGCCGTCCCAAATGAGTGTGGCAGAGGTTGAAACGAAAGAAAGCTCTGGTCTGACAGCGGAGGGTGTTTTTTATTTTGTAAAACTCTTGGTTTTTTGTAGTAGTGTCACACAGCCTGAGGATGTGTTTCATCGCTACAACCAGATTTTTTTTTGATTTTTTTTTTTTTTTTTTGCATTTCAGTGGCCCTTCACTTCCTTTTTTGAGAGACACCCATAATAGAAGAAAGGTTCGCATGATGTATGTGCCTCTCGTGCACACACATCTGAAACACGGGCGCACTTCGTGAAAATGATGTTGATGCAGACCTGAAGAAGGACATCATGGCTTTTATTGTCTCTGTTTCTTCCAGAAAAGAGACGTTTTGTGTGTGCGTGTTGTTTTCTATTTCTTTTTTTTTTTGTAATATGTTGAGCGGCAGTGATTGTTGTATCTATTTTTTATTTTTTTTTAGAAAGACGAATCGGGTATTTCATGGGCACCCTTCCCCAAAAGAAAAAACCAAAAAAAAAGAAATACCAAAACGAAAAGTTTGATAAGATGGACCTTCATGGTCAGGAGGAGGAGGGAAAAGGAGTCAGGAGAGACAAAATCTGTTAATTTTGTGACCAAAATTATTTTAAAAAAAAAAAAAAAAACACACACTATTCTGAATGAATAGCCTACACAAAACATCGTTTTAACCCTTTAAGGACGAGTGGCTGATGACGCAATAGCTCAAAAAAAAAAGAAAAAATACCCCGGAGGATGATTTTTGCGGACGATGCTATAAAAACCATTTCCCAAATGCCGCAATTGAAAGATATTTTATCAAATAAATCCAAAGCAACTAATAAGTCAAGTCCATTTCAAGGTCACCCTTTACCTTTGGGAGCCAAAAAAAAAAAAACATCAAAGTGCCGGTTCGTTATTAAAGAGTTACAGAAAAGGGGTGTAGGTGGGGGAGTATCAGTGAAACTGACTCAATCTCTCTCTGGGAGAGGGAGAAGTAGGGAGGATTTACGCAAATCCACAAAAAGTTGCCCAATTTTTTATTATTTTTTTTTGATAAATTGTTGGAGTAGTGGAGTTGCCTCGGGTTGTGTTGACACAGTTGTGCAATCTCCACTTTTGGGTTTTTTGATAATTGGTTGGTGTCGCCTGCCATTCAGACAGTCTTCAACTATCTTATTTTTTTTGCAAGGAGAAAAAAATATATATCGAGTTCGAGGAGCCATACCTTAATGGTTCACAACAAAGAAATCGAAAGAATCTATCTTCCAATGGAACCTAGATATGGGGAAGAAAAAGAGAAGGAAGAAAAAAACAAAACCAAACAAAGAAAAGTTCATAAGATGGAACAGAAGCTAATGCTTCGCCACCTTAGCAAAAGAAAACTTTATAAGATGAACCTAAGCCTCTCTGTGCTTAGTCACCTTAACACAATTGTGGTGGGGCGAGGGTGGGGGGGTAGGAAAACCACAACACACCAGAAGAAAAATCACAATATCGTGACAAAAAAAAAATCGTTCTGGTAGGTTTTGTCTTTGCGGGGTTACCTGTGGTGTTTGTGATGTGCGTTTCTCTCTCATCCCATTGCGATGGCGTAGAATGATCCTTGTATTAGAGTTGCACACAAAACTTACAAAAAAAAGTAAAATATATTTTCCGCAGCACCCAAAAGCATGTCACAAGGAGCAAAAAAAAAAAAAATGCAACAGCTTGGGAGCTTCAGAGTTTTTCAAAATTCGGAGAAGAATTAAAACTACTATCAGGGCCTGATATCTAAACGGAGGTTTAAAAAATAAAAAAAATAAAAAATAAATCTCATTCTCCAACTTGGATACCAAGTCAGACTGGCTAAATGAATAGAACGTATTGTTGAAATCGTGTTTTAGCGCGGAAGAGATAGTTTTTTTTTAGAAAGCTAGTAAATCGGTGTACCTACAAAAGCACCCTTGTATAAAAGAATTGAAAAGAAAACAAGTCTCTTCAATAAATAAAGGTTGCTTTTGTAGGGGAAAAAAATACACAATAGAGCAGAAAATAACATTCGGCTTAGGTGTTTGAGCTGTGTTCCATCACAGGGTTTCTTTGTATCACCCATGCTATCGATCTTTGTGGAGTAATATGAAAGCAAGCTGCAATGGGAGGCACACAGCGTTACGCACTTTGTTCTTAGTTTATCTGCTCCAGTTTTTTTTTTTTTTTTTTTTGCAAAAAAAAAAATATTTTTTGTCGACATAATCACAGCGGGAGGTGGTGACAGACTCTGCTTGACCCCCCACTATGCATAACGCACTAAAAATTTAAAAAAAAAAGAACAAAAAGATTCTCTTCATTCTTTTGAGAAGGAAAAAATAAAATAAAGGAGAAGTGTCTAAAAGATGAATACGCACCACCTTTCAAACAAAAAAAAAAAAAAAAAAAGGGCAGAATAAAACAATGGTATCCTTCACATTTACTATTTCGGGCAAGACAGTAACCGCGAAACACAATAAGCGAAGTTTTTTTGTGTTTAGTGCAAACTACTTACACTAAACCGGTCTTGAGATGATGTGGATTTTATTTTTCGCAATTCACGCGACAAAAAGACAAAAGAAAAGAAAAAAAAAAGCAAATTTTGGAGAGAAAAAAAACGAATAGACAAAAAAGGGGTGTATTTGAAATCACTTCAAAAGCACTGACTCAAAATTGTGCGGAAAGACGTCCAGTGGCAAAATAAAAGAGAATAGGCTGGTTCGACCTCCACAACATTGCAAAGAAGGCAACGTACCGAACGCTAGGATGAAAGCATGGTGCAATTTTTTTAAAAACTGAACATAACATTATACCAACTGATCTGTCCTTACTATTTAGTTACTACTGTCCTTTTTCGTTGACCTTAGTAATGACATATAAAGATTTACCGTTGGTTTTTAATATATTCAGTTTCCAATCTAAAGCCTCGCGAAATTTTATCGCGCGCTCGCACCCAAGAACACAATGAGCAGACCAATTCAAAAAAAAGAATGTTCCAATTTGTTTGGTCAATGCTCTGCTCTCAGGAACCCTTCTAAACCCACTCGACTTCAATTTTTAGACGTGGCACACAGAGACGAAACCCTTGAAGACAATTGTGATGAACGACGTGAAAAAAAAAGTGAAGTTTTGATAGAAAAAAATTGAGATGAATGTACCTCTCGTGCACACACATCTTTAAGCAAAAGAGAAAACAATAATATGGCGACTACGAGTATCGCACGAATAGCCGAGAGACCGTGCTTACGTTTCACCAAGAAAATCTTGAAAAAGATGAGTGTGCCTTTTTGTGCGCACAGCATCCCCAAGGAGAGCGTGAAGTGAGTGACAGTGGAAAACTGGCTGCAAAATTGCAGGCATTTCAAATACCGTCTGGGGTTACTTGAATCCCAGAAAAGAGGCACCAAAATATAAAAAAAAAATGGGCAGTGGGGGGGTGGGGAAGGAGTCGTAAAAATAATAATAATATAACACACCCACTAGCGGTGTTTTGTCTTCATACAACAGTGCCTTTTGATTTAAAATATTAGGGTCGGACAAAAAAAGGGACTATTTAAAACGTATTATTTTCTACAAAGAACTTTGCTCCTATTTGCTGTGTTTTTGTGTTCAACAAAAACGAGGGCGGCAAAAGAGAAAAAAAAAATGGTGAAATCAAAAGACAAAAATAAGGGACTACGCAATCGCTCTTCGCTTTCTCCTTTTTTTTTGAATTGAAACTCAGGTTCCTTTCTATTCACAGAAAAGATGTCTGAGAGAGGAGGGGGTGTCTCCCCTTCTTGGAAAAAATGAAACATTGCTAAAATGACTTCATGGACCACGCTGATTTTTTTTAGGCGCCCTTTTTTGAGGGGAGGTCACCAAAAGCTTTCCCGGAGGTAACGTACCTTTTGATAGGTATTTTTTGATCGTACCTGGTCTTGCGGGAATAGTGATTAAGATATTATTTTCAATCGAAAGATGGAGTTTTCCACCTGCGGGAAAAGAAAAAAATGGAGACACCATTCAGCGAGCCACTCAAGTGGCTTGCGGTCCAGAAGGGGTTTAAAAAATTAATAAAACGTGACCGAGGACGCCGAGCACTGGCGCTCCGTGATGGTATTAGAAAACCGAAAAAGAAGAAAAAAAAAATGTTGTGAGAGAGGGAGGGAACTTTTTTAGGGGCATCATAACTTATTTTCTCGATTCTCGTCGAAGTTGTGAAGCCCTAAAATGGGGGAAAAAAAGGGGGAGTGGCGACCTCGGATGAGGCTCCACAAAACCCTTTATATTTCTAATTTTATTTTTGTCCCGCAGAAAGAAAAAAATACCAGGCATTTTGATAGGGTTGGGGGGATAGGAAGAGAAATTATTTGGTAAAGAAACCCCTGAGCTTCTGATGTGCTTAGGTTGCCTACCAAATTTTGTAAAAAAATAAAAAACAAATCCTTGATGCTAATGAAAAGGGAATCGTGGGAAGAGCTTGGGGAATGATTGGAGGGGGAGGGCGGGAAAAATACGGGAAAAGGAGGGGGGAAACGAACTCTTTAATTTGGGATCGGAAATAACATGGGGATGATCAAATTTGAAAATAAAAATAAAAATGGGGGCGATGAAAAAGTCAAATATAAAAAACAGAATAAAAATTGTTGCAATATTGGGATGAAGGGGAAGCAATGATATTTGAAAATCGCTTTTTTTTTTTTTTTCCTTTTTTTTGTTCACGGTGTACTCTTTTTTTTTTTGGATGTGTACACTCAAAACAAGCGTAGCGTTGCCTTTTATTTTTTTTGGTATTGTTTTGTTTCATGAGACCTATCAGTCACAGTTTTGTCGGTCGCGTTACTTTGTGGAGATGAACGACTAAACCTATCTTTTTCTCTTGCATTTTTGGGAAGTAAGGAAAGGGGTTGAGAATTTTTTTCTTTTTTTTTTTTTGAAAACTTGGTTGTATTAGTGTAGCCACCCTAGAGTGTGCTCCACTATACTATATTTTTTTTTGCCTACGCTTGTGTTTTGTTTTGTATACACGGGGGGGTATTGGGAGGGAGAGGGGACATTTTGTGTGGTAGAGAGAAAAGAGAAAAAAGCTTTTGGAGACTGGGTGGGACAGCCTACCGGGGTTCAAAAATAAAAACGTGAAGAGTGTTTTGAGTGCAAGCACCTTGCGACGCAGGCACAAAAAGAAGAAAAGAAAAAGGGGTTAACTTAAGCCTCTCGTGCCCAGTCACCTAATAAAAAAGGGGGGGAAGGGAGGGTGTCTTTGATCGTCTCTAGTGGACGCATGGGAAGGGGAATAAATAAAAGTGAATTTGATAACGTAGCACCTCGAGGTGGATGCAGATACGCGAATAAGATGATTCTAAGCCATGCTCAGTCACCTATAAAAATAAAATAAAATAAAAAATCATAGGGGGCCTGAAAGTCTTATATGAAAGCCTTTTGATACGAAAACACGTAAAAAAAGGACTCACTGCTCGGGTGACTCGCGAGAGCCCATAAAATTTATTATTGCTTTTTCATGCGCCAAAAAAAACGATACCAAAACCCTGATTGCGATTTAGTTGGCACATCCCTTTTTCCTCAAAAAAAACAATAATTTAACCGGCGCAACTCGCTTTGGGGTGGGATTGGGGTGGAGGCAGAGAATTAAAACGATTTGAGATTCTCATGAACTTTTTTTTTTTTTGCATTCTGTTTATTTCCTCCCCCCCCTCTTTTTAGAATACAACACAAAAAAAACACACAATTCTTGAGAGACCCACCCACCCTCTCTCATGCACATATCTCAATGGAGATTCCAAAAATTCTTTGTTTTTTTTTACTCCTGAATCACAGGATACATCGCCCCTCTGAAGCAGTCTAGCATTTCGGACAAACAGATCAGCTGCGCTTCTGTTACAGGGAGGGGTGCCTTCACTTGCCCCTTGGCGCTGCGACTGTACAAGGAAATGTCGTCGGCATATGAAGATTCGGAGGCTGTGGGCGACATGGGTGGGGTCGAGAGAACGGTACTGTTGTCTGCTGCGGAATGGGAGACAGAGTCCTCTGAGCGTTCTTCCTCTGAAGGGAGCGCTGTGGCGGTGCATGCAGGGCTGCTGCAAGGTGCGCCACTCAGCACCGCATTCCCAAACCGCCTCTTGCGCTCCACAAGCGTCTCCTTGTAGCGGAAGATGTGCAGATCCGGGCAGTTCTCCACACTGCAGCCCCCCTCGGTGAACTCACGGCATCTGATGAACCCGCTGTGGTGCACCCTCCACTGCTTCTGACATTCACGGCAACGCAGGGTGCTGATCCCTGCCTTGATCCTAACATTGTCCCATGAGTTGTGCGGGCACGGTGTGGTGTCAGAAAGTGTCTTCCTCTTCCGGTCCAACTGTTCCGGAGTCAATTGAACCGGTCCGTTCTCTGTTGGGAAAGAAAACCCCGTTGTAGTAGGGGATCTCTTAGGAAGGCTCGGGGGCAGGGTGTGGGTGACAATCGAAGGGGTGTGGTGGGCAGGTGCGGTCTGTGCCATGGGTGTCATGGCCATGTGCTGCAGAAGCATCTGCTGTTGCATAGGCAGGGCAGTGTACTGACCGTTCATGGGCATCATTGCAACGTTCTGCATTTTAAAAAGAGTTTTGCTTTTTTTGACAACAAAAAAAAGGGATAAAAGGGCGTGGCGTAGGGGGAAGTTGAAAAGAGACTTTTCTTTTCGTGAGCGTAAAAAGATGGGAAGGTGGGGGAGGTTTTTGTTTGTGTCAAAAAAAAAAGAGGTAAAACTAAAAATGTCTGTAGATGTGCGGAGTGGAGGAAGAGGGGGCTTTTTTAAAATAATTCACAAATCAATGATAGAGGATACAGAGAGGGAGAAAAGATAGTTTTTTGTGTTATTTCCATTTATAGTATGGTGATGAAGGAAGGTATGCGAAAAAGGTTGCAATATACCGTCTATTTCCTACCATCAAGAGATTGACGTGCAGAAGCCTTTAAAGCCTTTCATGATAGAATCTAAAGAAAAGTACAATAAGATGAACCGAAGCGCGGTGCTCTGTCACCTTGATCGCAAGCATCATCGTAACGGCATCAGCTGCACGATGAGTCGGTGAGAAGTGAAGTAAAAATGCTATCGCCAACGTCCACAGACCCTGCCACGAACGCTGCCCCCCCTCCCCACACATCATGCAGCTTCCACATCAGTCTGCTGTTTCTCTAAGGGAGGACAGCGTACACCCGTACGCTTGGTGTGCTTCGCTATGAATCGTTGCTCTCGAGGATTAGGTCTGTAGGATGTGACGTGCAGGTTGGGGCATTTTTTTTCAGTACATTTGCCTTCGTTGAACTTTGTGCAACGGAAGTAGTCACAACGGCGCACGGTTCGCAGTTTCGAGCATTCGCAGCAGCGTAGCGTGATGGTGTCTGCCTTGTCTCGCATATGAAGCCAACTGTTGTGCTCACAACCCATGGGGCACAAAAGAGAACGCTTGTCAGATGAATCTGCTCCTACAGAACCAAGATCGCGCATCAACTCAAGAAACGGCATCCCCTCCTCTGCTGGCTCCATTTCGAGGATATATTTGTCCACCGTACAGAAACTCGAGATTTCCAGAATGTTTTTATAAGATGTTTATTGTAACCTGAGGGGGGGGAGACCTTTCGTAGCGCCTGAAGAGGTTCTTTGAAGAGCTCGTTTCTGAGGGCGAAAAAGGTACGGCTTTCCTGAAGTAGGACCCAACCCTTTGTGATTTCTTGGCATCACTCTAGAGCGATCCTACGATACTACTCAACGCAATGTCACTTTCCACAGATGGATTTCACGCAGTGCTTCGGCACTTTGTGGTGCCTTTGGTCCGCTTATGAAGGCGTCGCAGAAATGTTTGTATCGCATGCGAATTTGCGTCATGACTAACCCCCACTTTGCGAAATGAAAGTGCAGCTGATGGTCGTCATCACGCTGTTGGTACGCAAGGTAGCACACACCACCCCCATCCAAACTCCCCCCACACCCCGCACCCAATACAAACGCAAGGGTGCAGCAAAACCCATCCAACACGGCGCTGCTGAAAAGGCAGTCCGATGCAAGCACTACATCAAAGGGACCGTGTTCCGCAATAACCCGTTTTGCTGCTTCCATGTCACCCCATGGAAGCGGGGTGGTAGCGTGGTGTGCATCGGGAATGCCATTGGTAGATGTAGCGTGAACGAGCAGAGACCTCCAGTGGCGCTCCGACCCAAGGTCTGTGAAGGTAACATGCGCAGCACGGCACGCCAACGCAGTCAACCCTGCCAGCCCACCCCCACACCCCAACTCCAAAACCCGCTTTCCTTCAACCAAAGAAGGTTCCGTCGCAAGCTTGACACCCAACACAACAGCAGCACCCCATACACACGCCCCATACTCTACACTCGCAGCCTCAGCAATGTGGATAACACAAGAGCCAAATCGGAAGGTGCTTTCAATCAAATCCACTTCTTCCATTTTGAAAAAAACCAGCTATGCTGTATTCCAAAAAAAAAAAAAAATGGATAGAAAAAGGGTGAAAAAAAAGCACGAAAACGAATGAGAAATGAAGGTTGAAAGTGCAAACACCTCATCTTGGCGTAGAGGGAAATAGGGGGAGGAGAGAGGGGGAAAAATGGAGGGGGGAGAGAGTCCGTATTTTTTTTGTTCTTTGTGTTTGGTAAAAAAGGGGGAATAAAAAAAAAGGGGGAAGATGTGTTTCCTTGTAATAATAATAAAAACTAGGGGTAAGGACATTCTGGTACCCCCAAGTTTGACTTTTGGACAATTCAGACCCACAAGGTTTCGATAAAGACAATTCAGACCCACAAGGTTTACGATAAAGACAGTTCAAACCCACAAGGTTTACGATAAAGACACTTCAGAACCACAAGGTTTGCATTTTGGACAGTTCAACCCCACAAGGTTTGCACTTTGGACAGTTCAGACCTTGTGGGTCTGAACTGTCCAAAATTCAAACCTTGTGGTCTGAAGTGTCCAAAAGTCAAACCTTGTTCGTGTTTTCTTCTTCTAAGGTGCTTGCTCTCCATACCTAGACCCTCGAATTTTTTTTCTTGACCCCATACATATGGGTGCATTTCGACGATTTGAGGCCATTCAAAGCAAAAGTTGGCACTTTTGAGCATCTGCGGGGGTCTAAAACACGGTTTTGCGTACACCACGCTGGATGATAGGGGTCACATGATAGGTCACATCATGTGGCCATATATCAAGTTACACCGCAAAAATCTACCAGACCCTGTCTTCGTGCACCTTTTTTCACCCACCCACACCCACACCTCCCCACCCATCCCTCACAGGATTACACCAAAATAATGAAAATTGGGTTTCAAGTACCCTGTTTCTCTCAGAAGTCAGTCACTGCTATTGCCATTTAACCCAGGGAGCATGGCTAGTGCAAGAAATTCGACCTTTGGAAACTTTCCGGAAAGTCTGTCCTCTGCTCGCGGAGGACGAGGCACAATAAAATATTGCGTTCCCCCAGAAAACCAGTGCACATTTCACACTCCTTGTGGGTAGTATTGTTGCCTTTTTTGTCACAGTAATTTTGGCCCAGGTATGCTCTTGAGCATGACAATTTAGTGTGTATGGGGCAGGGTGTTGTTTTGTTCTGAATTCTCTAGTTATCATCTAAGTCAATCGCGGGTGGTGGTTTGTGTAGCGTGAGGCACTCTTTTTAACAAACTTCCTGCAGTTGATAATAACCTTTAAGGGGGGGTGGTTTGCGGACGCTGCCATATGCACTGTTGTTATTTCTTCGGATTTAACAACGTACAGCGTAACATAGTGGATTCGCCTGGTCGACACAACCTTTGATAGATATGGGATAACCAACCCCCTTCGACCCCTCGTGGGTTCACTGAACAAGCCCTAGACTAGTGGTAGTTAAACGCGATTGAACATTTAAATTCCTAGAGATGAAAGAACAAGACAACGCTTCTGTACCCGCGCATCAAAATTGTGGAAAACTTTGCACCCCAAACACCCTCGACAACGCCTGCCAAAAGGCGCCCCTTGTTGCTGGGAGTTGGTTCTCATGTTTGATACCTGCACAGCAGGCATTCCTCTGAGTCCAACGCATGTTTGGCCTGTCTGCGGCGTTGTACGAAGACAGGGTCTGGTAGATTTTTGCGGTGTAACTTGATATATGGCCACATGATGTGACCTATCATGTGACCCCTATCACCCAGCGTGGTGTACGCAATAGCTATTTATTGGAGTGAAAATAAGTCGTTTTTTTCACCGAGTTGGTGTTTTCAACCCGAGTTACTTTAATTCACGAGCGAAGCGAGGGAATTAAAGTCACGAGGGTTGAAAACACCAACGAGGTGAAAAAAAACGCTTATTTTCTACTCCAAGACATAATTTTATCCATAAGTGTGAAGCTTTATTTTCCGAGCCCGCCCAAGTGTCGTGTGAGACCTGTAGTGTGGATCTCCAGTGTCTTGCACCGCTTCTTCTGAGCCCAACGCTGTTTGGCCTGTCGACGTACTAAATACGAAGACAGGGCGGCGGTGCCAACAATTTTCCAATGATGTAACGTTTATCTGATTGATTTATCGTTTGATATACCTTGTGTGTCCTACTTCACCTGCACACCCAAGGTTATTGAACGATACTTTCAAGCGATACTTCGTTATGTCATTGGGGGTACTGGTACTGGGTACCTGGGGAAAACACGTACGTTTTTGTTCGCGATAACACGCACACTTTTTGTACGTGCTATCGCAATTTACCCTAAAATATATTACCTCCGCTGACACAGCTCGAGGGCTACTCCAACAAGTTTGTAGCTACCACCATGCACGCCCCGTCCCCCCACCCCAGTCCAGATACCCTGGGGAAAAAAAAAACTCGAAAAAAATAGGGTGAGTTTGGGGGTGTTTGGGGGCTTAAGACGGGTGAAAAAAAACGGTGAAAATAAAATTTTTATTTTCACAGGGTGAAAATAAAAATTTTATTTTCACACCCCTCCACGTACTTTTGGGTGGGCGAGGAAAATAAAGCTTCACGCGCGTGGATAAAACCGTGTTTTAGACCCCCGCAGATGCTCAAAAGTGCCAACTTTTGCTTTGAATGGCCTCAAATCGTCGAAATGCACCCATATGTATGGGGTCAAGAAAAAAAATTCGAGGGTCTAGGTATGGAGAGCAAGCACCTTAGAAGAAGAAAACACGAACAAGGTTTGACTTTTGGACACTTCAGAACCACAAGGTTTGCATTTTGGACAGTTCAGACCCACAAGGTCTGAACTGTCCAAAGTGCAAACCTTGTGGGGTTGAACTGTCCAAAATGCAAACCTTGTGGTTCTGAAGTGTCTTTATCGTAAACCTTGTGGGTTTGAACTGTCTTTATCGTAAACCTTGTGGGTCTGAATTGTCCAAAAGTCAAACTTGGGGGTACCAGAATGTCCTTACCCCTAAAAACTAAGACACAGGTACACAACAATGTCCACCCGAGAGAGGCTAGGTTTTTGTCCTATTTTTTTTTGTTTTGCTTTCTTTATTTTCCATACATTGAAATCCCGGGGAGTCACGGGGAGTTTGGCAAAAAATCAAAAAAAACGAACTCCCCGTGAGTGTTTTTTTGGTTTCGAGAGTTTTCGAGAGTGTTTTTTTTTTTTTTACGGAGAGTTTTCGCGATTAATCGCGACAAAATTCGCGATTAATCCCCGGGAGTAAAATCGCGATTTTTTGTAGCATTTTACCCCAAACACAACCGTGCACACCTGGTGCTATCCGCATCTGACCTGTGCCTACCTGGGCACACGTTCAGTCTACGTACTCACATTACACCTACCGATTGATTCGCAAAATGCACCCACCACGACAGAGGGGTGATAAGCCTCGCGGCTTTAGGCGGCACAGTGGTGGCGGACATGAGCAAACGAGCCCACAGGTCGATCACAAATGCGACGGGTTAATTCCGCGCTTGGGAATTATCCACACCTGTTTAAGATATAATTACGCCTAAATTACTCTGGGCGCAAAATGGTACACCATACCAGCAGGGAAGCATACCACCACATGTAAGCAGGGCTATTTTAAATATGGGGATAAGGAACAAGAAAAGGGTGAAAACGGGTCGAGGGCTTCCCGCCGCAGGCGGAAATTTTTAGATGCCGTGCACTTTTCCAGGTGGTTTGAAGAGTGATCTGACCATATTGTCCCAGTATAGCAGTACACCCAATAAATCCATTGGAGAAGGAACATTGCACTTTTGACCACCACAGAATACATGTTGCCAGCCACACCACTAAAGTACAAAAACCCCCTCGGAACGTAGTGAGAGCTTGTGAAAAAATCTCTCCCCGTTCATAGATGACCCAGTTTTCGAGATTTTTTCATAAATTCGCGATTAATCGCAATTTTTATTTTATAAATTGGAGAGTTTTCGAGAGTATTTTTTTTAAATCGGGGAGTATTGGAGAGTTTTGGAGAGTTTTGGAGAGTTTTGGAGAGTTTTGGAGAGTTTTGGAGAGTTTTGGAGAGTTTTGGAGAGTTTTGGAGAGTTTTGGAGAGTTTTGGAGAGTTTTTTTTTTAAATTGGAGAGTTTTCGAGAGTTTTTCACAAATTCGCGATTAATCGCGAATTTTTTTTCTTTTTTTTTAATCGCTAAAACTCTCGAAAACACCAGCGGAGAGTCTCCGCGACTCCCGGGGATTTCAATGTATGATTTTCCCTCACATTTTTGTTTTTTTTTTTGGGGGGGCTTTTTTTCCACATATTTCCCCCCCCATTTGCTTTGTTAAAAACGGCCAAACAACAATATTATTCTATGAGTGGTTCAATTCCGCACCGTGACCAGGTGTGTTTAGCAATCGCTTGCCAAATACACTACCTGAAAAGGGCAGTTGCGTTGTCTAGCATCTGACAACGTAAAATAAAAAAACCAGTTTTCGCATGCTTTCCATTCAAAGAGAAAGCACACAAGGGTGTTCAACAAAAAAAAAAAAACAAAAATACGGACAAGATGTGCCTAAGCCTCGTATGCCTAGCTACCTTGAAAAGGGTGTTGGGTGTGTAGTCATTTTATGACACTGTCATTATCACACCACGCTTTGTGAGATGATCTGAACCTCATATGTTCAGTCACCTATTTAAAAAAAGAATTCCTCAAATCCCTTTGTCCTCCACCTGATATTCAGGACTGCTGGAAAAAAGCGAAACACGCCAGTTTTCTTCAAAACAGTGAGCAATGCAATGCTTAGACAGATAATTTGGTTTTCTTTCAGGTCACACTATTATATTTTTTGTGGCCAAAAAAAACAGAAACAAAAACATTGAATTAACTTATGTTTGTGTTTTCTCTATTTCATAGAGAGAGAAAAGATGAAGTAGGTGTGGGAGCATGCAGGCAAAAAGATCGTAGATGTGCATCGCACCACATCACCTACTGTGTTAAGAGGTTTTTAGCAACACAAAAGTCGTGAAATTATTTCTGTGGCAAATATACACAAAAAAGAAAATACATTACTGGAAAGATAGAAACGGTTGGGTGAACAATGCATCCAGGGGTTAAGTTTGACACGGTTTTCCGGTTTTCTTGAAAACCGGATTTTTCGGGTTTTTTCCCTTAAGGTCGGTCCTTTGACCCGGAATACGTACGTTCCTGAAGGTTCAGGTTAACATTATAAAGCACACCCAAACAACCCGGATTGTGTTAATCTGTCTCTTGATCCCACTAACCACCTGCTCCGTCGAAAGGCTGTTTTCGAAACTCAAGTTGGTGAAAGATCCATTGAGCAACAAGCTCGGGGGATGACAAACTGCGGGAGTATCTTCTGCAGTCGGTGGAAGGGATTGTGACGGAAGATGGGACACCGAAGGAGCTGCTGGAAAGAGAAAATTAACGCGTTTATTGTCGAAGGGCGACGCCTTAGTTACCTCCCCCTGGCAGATCTTTGTGCCGCACAAACACTGGCTATGGAAGTCAGAAAAAGCCATTCAAAGAGCACGTGGGTTTAAGCCACCTGGGGAATAGAATTTTGGAGTGGGTGGCGTTTTTTGTGGATTTTCATCATTATTTCTGTGGGAAAAACCGGAAACCCCCCGGAAAAACCGGGATTTGACAGAAAAAAAAAGCTAACTTATCCGCTGAATGCATCTGGGAAGAGAAAAAAAAAAATGAGAGAGAGGGGGAAAAACTCAGTCAAAGATGAATGCTCCTCTCGAAAAGGGGGGGTTTGGAAGATGAACCAGGCTTCTCGCTTAGCCACCTTTTGTGATATTAGCCACTTAACACGGAGTTAACTAACAAATAATAAAATAACACAGGGAGAGAGAGAAGAGAAAAAGCTTCAATAACAAATGGGTAACATTTAAAAAACACACTCACGCGCAACATACTTTAAAACAATACACCACGCACATAGAATTGGTTTACCTGAAACCCCCACCTCACCCTAAACGCACGCTATTGTTCTGCTTTAAAAAAAAAAAATATTGCAGATTGGTGTGGCACGCCCCAAAAATTAACTCATAGAACACTGACGCCTAATAGGCTTTTGAAAAATTCCTTTCGAAACCCTTTTGTCAAATCCTGGAAACGATGATATCTTTGGACGCTTTGGAAGAATTTAGGTCGCGTCATGAAAAAAAAAGGGTGTTTAGAGTTGACTAGAACCCCCTTTACTCCCAAACGTCTCCAGCAGCAACCACTAAAGTTACGGTGTTTTTGGGATGAAAAAAGGCATTAGGGGAAATGAGTTCAACTGGAAGGTGACACCTCAGGGACTACCAACGGCATGTGGAGTGTGACGACACAACTTGGGTTTTCAGTGTTCCATGGGTTAAGTCAATTTTTATGTACCGTATTCGGACAAATTATTACATTAAAAAAGGTTGAACTTCCATAAAAATCGTTGAAAGGTCGAACATTATTACGACAATTTGTACGAATACAGTACTTCGTATGTAGTACAAATGTATGCCAAAAGCTGCTGAACGTGCCACACCACAGAAGGGGGGGAAATAATCTCATTTTTTTTTATAAATTGTTGGGTTACTTGCTTCAGTTATGTTGACACAGTTGTGCAACCTCCATTTTCCAACATTTTTTGTTTTTTGAGCATCAGGGGAGGGAACCGCAATGTTAGAGGACTGTGGCTGAGCTGTGGGGCTTTTTTTCTTTTCCTTTTGTTTTGTTTTCTTTGGCAATTGAGAAATATGTTAAAGGGGGTGAACATACAAAATAGGTGGCCAGTATGGTGGACGACTACACTGCGAACAATTTCAAAAGAAAAAAAAAAGTAAAAACTTGAAAGATGAATGTGTCTCTCGTGCACACATCTTAACAGAAAACTTAAATGAAAGATGAACGGAGCCTTTGGGCACGACAAATCTTCAAAGAACAATGTTTTCTTTTTTTTTTTCTTTTCTTTTTTTTTCATTTCTTTTTTTTGCAAAGGACGAAACGGCCTCATTGGACACATTTTGAAGTCACTTCCAAAGTGGAACACAACAGGTGTGCACTATTCCAAACCAAGCTTTACAACGAGAAAACTTGGACACTAAAATCACTCTGAAGGAGCGCATCCGAGTGGGGGGGAAAGAGACCATTTGAACGATAAATACGCCTCTCGTGACATACATCCAAAAGAAACAGATACAAGCAACACGTCTTGGCATATTCCCAAATCTGCCTACTTTCTAGCAAACCCCTTCAGCGCGCTTTTCGCGACCAAAAACACTTTCGGGATCCCAGACCCCGATTCAGGAATATCTTTGTCCCTGGGTTAGCGAGACGACGAACGCACGAATGTGCCACACGAGACCCAAGTAAGTATAGGAGAGAAAGGAAAAATGACTTAAGCTTCATATGCTTAGTCACCAAAGAAAAAAGAAAAGTTTATAAACATGAACCTGGGCCTCTCGTGTTTGGTCACCTACAAAAAACGTGCTAACACCACTTTTGCAGGTAAAAATAAGAAAAAGACTATGTACATCTGCACACATTTTAAAAAAATAAACTTTAAGTGTTAACGAAACGGATGCGCTTACAAGAATCCCCCCCTCCCTCCCCCCACAATGCCTGTTCATTTTCCGTGTTTTGTGTGTTCCATATCGACTATCACCATGTGTCAAAAGAAAGGAAGGGTTCTGTACCAGGCTACCCAAAAGGTTAGAAAGGCCTCTTTGTTGCAGACAGCACGCCTCGATCCTTGAATGTGGCAAAGAAATGAGAGTCGGGGAACTTTGGAGAAATGAAAGAAAGCACACTTGCATACAATATACTTTTCAATTCAAGAGAACAGAAATCATGAGAAAAAGCAAAATTGGAAGATTTTTTTTAGAAGAGGGTGAAAACGCCTCTGCGGACGCAAATCACCGGAAAAAAATAGAGAAGAAAAAATTATAGAATGAGTAAGATGGGATCCAAGCCTCTCGTGCTTAGTCACCTTGATCATATTTTTGGTATCGTAAAATATTGAAAGTGGAGATTGCACAACGGTGGCAACACAACCGAGGGCAACTACACTCCAACAATTTTTCAAATAAAACACTTTAGAGAATGAACGCTCGTTGTGCACATCTCTTTAAAAAAAAAACAAACCGTAAAACATTAACAAACTCAGGGGGGAACGTAACACGACATCTTTTCAAGGGGCGGTACTATGTTTTTGTCCGTAGAGCTAGGATACAGGCAACAACAACGACAAAAGGGAGGGGGTAATTGCACAGGAAGAGAGATGTCGGTTTTTTAGTAATATATTGTATTGCTTGATGTCCAAGCAGGAGGGGGGATTTTGGGGGTTCCTTCAGTTGACATTATGAAGACGCTTGCGAGTTGTGCGGGAAGAGGATGCTCACTACCTTATCGAAGCCGTTTCTGTGGGTGGTTTTTGTGGTACAAAACGATTATGAAAAAAATATTTACACCCACAAAAAAAAACCCCCCCGAAGGCCCCCAAATAAGCTAACTACGTGGAGCTGTCGAGATGTTACACTATTTTTTTGCTGACTCCTCAACGCGAGAAACGGATACTATACTGGTCCTCACGCTCGACCTCACCTGCAACAGAAACACTAAAATTTCTTGCAGGAAGTGAAGCACCTCTGCTTCAAAAAAAACGCAAAACTGATGGAAAATTTTTATAAGATGACCCTAAGCAGTACACGCAACTTATAGAAAGGTAGCATGAATATGCTAGACCTTCCGATGACACGTTCCAAAGACATACCTGAGATCCTCCCTCCATGCGGCCACCTCTGTTGGGGGCTCCCAGCTGACAAATGCGGTGTGCGGCTCTGTGAACCATGGGTCGTTGTGGAGCTCTGACATGGTGATGCCTTCGCTTGTCGTGCCGCGGATGGGGATGGCGAGGCCGGTGTCACCGCGGACAGCGTCTGTGGAGGGGAAGCTTCCGTTGAGGAGAAGATGCAGGAGACATCCTATGCTGGCCACGTCTGCCTGCGCTGCAGAACGGTGCGTGCCACGCGACACCCTTTGGAAGGATGCAGAGATGGGCGCAGTGTTTGTCAAACAGATCACATCCTCAAAATCAAGAATCAGAACCTTTCCCTTCAAAGTCACCATAACGCTATGTGCCCGCAGCCCCCCATACGCAACCTTAATATGAGTGTGCAAATGGTTCAGCACCCCTACCACCTGCTGTACAATGTCGCACACAAAGGCAACTGTCATCCGATCCTGCATACGCTCTACCAACGCCACCTGCTCAACATATGTCCCCACCACAGTGTGCAGCTCATCCGCTGAATGAAACGACCGAACACAGGTTCCACAGCATGCATGCCCAAGCTGCTTCAACACCTGCAGCTCCAAGTAGTACTGCGTCCACTGGTAGTTTGTTAGGCCCTGCTTCTTCACAACTTTCATGAAGTAATGTCGGATGGGGGATGTACCTCGATAGGTGCATTTGTACGTGGTGCTCTGTGGTGTCGACCGTACTGGGACGTGTGTGCTGAACCAGTAGGTCGCCTTTGTCTCACTCAGCTCCTGTGGGGTGATGCCCTCTCGTGTCAACGATTCGCTGGTCGGGGGGAGCTCGAATGTATGGGAGCGGAGGGCCGCAGTGAGACGCTGCATGGCCTCCTCTGGGTTGCGTGTTTTGAAGAGCTGGTGTGCGCTGGCGGAAAACCCTATTGGGCGCAGACTTTCTGGATCACGCGCCTTGGCCATGGCACTGTCCTCGATTGCTTTGCGGCTTGCGCGGGTCCCTTCGTCGTACGCACCGAACCCAGGGTAGCATCTGTTCGTCGCAGTGTAGTGCACATAGTACGCAGGCGGACGCTCCTCCATGACGACAGCCTGCATGCGGCGACGTGGCTTCCACGCGCCCTTCTTTGCTGGTGGTGCTGCTGGGGTTGCGGGGGTGTCCTCAGTGACGGGGTCCAGCGGTTTCTTTAGATCAGCCAGCGGCAGGGCTTCCAGCCGCAGCTTATGCGGGAAGCGCCTGCTCAACACTGAGGTCGGCTGCAACGACGATGCAACAGGGTTTGGCGATATTCGGTCCGGTGTTGCCGCCTTATGCTCACTACTGCTTTCCCCAAAGGAGGCTGGCAGCGAGCGTGACACCGTACGCTCCATAGCTGGCGAAAAGGCGTTGTTCGTAAAGAGAATGGGTGACGTCCCCTTCCGGCGTGTTGGTGGTGTATCCGAAGGCGTCAGGAGGGTCTGGGATGTGTCCCACATGCTTTCATTTGGGAGCGCCTGGGTGCAAGGTGGTGCCTTGGCGCGTGGGGGTCGAACGGAGTTGGCATGGGTGGCGGTGGTGTTGCCCTGTATCGTGGAGACGGGGCTAGTGCACTCCTCGCTTACAGAGTCGTCTTGGAAGTCAACGTCATAGCGCCCTCGCATCAACAAGAACGGTTGCGGGCAAACTGCTTGCCGCTTTGTGTGTGTATGTGTGTTTTGTGTTGGTCTAGAGGTATTGTGGCAGGGGAAAATGGGGGGAACAGTGCAAACACCGTAGGGATGTGTTGGTCGTGACCGTTGATTGCTCCAGGATGTAGAGGAGGCCAAAGAAAGCTTGTAAAATATATCCGTTAACGTGCTGGAGGGGCACCCGCAAACACCACAGGCAACGCAGATGCTTTTTCGGTGTACAGGCCGTGTGGTGCAATGTTGTGGTGAGTGGAGTAGTGGAGAAGTGATAAGGTGATCACAAAAAGACACTGGGGTAGAAGGGGGCATTTCCATTTTTCGTTGCAAAATCAGGCCACGGACTAGGTAGGGAAGGGACCGAGGTCTCTTCCCTGCCTAGTGGGCCATTCTGACAGGGGGGAAATATGGGTGGAAAAGAGATGCAAAACGTTTCTGATAAGCAACAGTGAAACTCCGTGGGGTATCGAACACCCTCGGACTGTGTTGTTTTGCAGGTAGAAAAGAAAAAAAAAGAAACAAAAGAGAAAAAGTACGTAAGACGTGCCAAGACTGTCGTGAAAACAAAAAAAAATATTTTTGAAACACGAATGTTTCTGTGCACACCTTGCTAAATGCAACAAAAAAAATAAGACAACCGAACAATGTTTGGAGGAATGGGGTGGGTTGTACCCACGGAAACAAATTATGAAACGATAAAAAAAAATATGCCAAGGCACACAAAGTGCTGGGTCCAGTTTACCACTGTCGTTGAGCTCACTCGATCCCAAGGAGACTCAACTGCGTGGGTAGGACACGTGTGACTCTGTAGTCCCAAAGAAAGGGGGGTTTGTAGGAGATCACAAGGCATACCGATGAAAGAATGCGTGACTTCAGAAAGGCTTATGTGCCTCACTGGTCACGTGGAACAGGAAAAAGAAACAAAAGAGGAAGCTAGAAATAAATATACCATTCGCCACATCAACACCGGCGACAGTACAGGGATTTAGTTTCTGGATAAAAAAAAAAGGGTATTTGCTTGACAAACTTACGTCATTGTGGAAATGTAGCGTTCCCTGATCGGACGTACGTTCCTAAGCAATACAACAAAACTAGCTGGATGTCTACTGCTATAGGGTAAAAAAAGAACACAAAAAATAAAGGTTGAAACATGCTGCGACGTCTCGTGAACTCAGTGACCACGAAACATAACCTGAACACGACAAAACCCTCATTGGGGAAGTCAGAAATACTACACACATACACGGGTCAGGATAAAGGGGCTGAAAACAATCTGAACTTGGTAAGTTAAACACGGAACACTAAAGTACGACAAGTAGGTATCTACACAGACACGTCGCTGTGCTCGTTGGGTGCATTCTGAGAAGGAGATTTAGGTTCTTCGGTCGTTTGCTTCCTTGACACATAGCACACCACGAGCACCACAGCCGCAATCGCAACAAGACCCACACCAACACTGATACCGACAATGGCACCCACAGCAAGCTCGTCGTCTGAATCAGTTGACTCTTCCACCGGTGCTGCTATGGTGACAGAACTACACACGGACCCAGTCCCTGACCCGACCCTCGTGTGCCCACTCAAGCAGGACAGCGGTACGCACTCACCCGCGTTCGTGCGGTACACCTGGCTCACACCAGGCACAGTCGGACACTGCAGTGCATCCACAGAGGCAAGCCCTGCCGACAGCACATCCCCAAGGCCCAGGTCAGACGCCTGCACCTTCTCCGAGAGGCGTGCTGCCACGTCCATTGCAGCCACGTCAAGCAGCGGCATGTCCGACACAAACACAAACACGTTCAGCGACCCGCACTCCTCACGCACGTCCGTCACAGTCCCACCTACAAGGTCCACCACAAGCTCACCGACACGTGCACCCTTCCCAGAGCTGCCGTCGCAGGCAACGTCGAACGTTACGTACACCACATCCGACACCCTCGTCTCGCTCGTCACACAGATGTGTGCACGTCGTCCGCTAGCAGCGTCAAAGGGCTTCACGAAGCCGTCCCCACACGTGCAGTGTCCGTTATCCTTGCATGTTGCCGCAGTGTCGCCGTGCTGCTTGCACTGTGCATCAGAGGTGCACCACGTCATAGCTGCGCTGCTTGGCGCTTCTGTTGTTGGCATTGGGGTGGGTGCTGTTGTGGGTGTTGCTGTCGGGACTGCAGTTGGTGCTGCTGTCGGCAGTGCTGTTGGTGCTGTTGTCGGTGTAGCTGTCGGAACTGCTGACGGTTCTGCTGTGGGAGGGGCAGGTGTGGACAGACACTCGTAACGGAAGGCAAAGTCACCACCAGCACTGTCAACCTCACTACTGAAGAACACGTATGTAACCCCTGTCGAAATGAGGGTGAAGTCGTCAGCAGTGTCCAAATCAGATGCGTTGAAGAAGGTGGACCAGACACGGTTCTCTCTCTGACCAATCCACAGAGAGCCGTTGCCAATGTTGAAAGACGTCCACGTGATGTGCATAGCAGCTTCGCACTGCAGAATCCAGTACTCCTGCTCATTGGGCCCGTAGTTCATGTGGCTCACATCCCCAGCAGTGTTCAGTGTTGATGGAAGAGCAGCAGGCATAGCGTCACAGGCATACGAGAACAGCACCTTCTTGTTCCCAGTCTTCATACTCGCAGTCATCGTCACAGTTGTGTATGTGGCAAAACTTTGCATTCTCAGTCTGCTATCCTCACCACTGACACGTGACTGCTCATTCCCGTCGATGCTGATGATGAAGTCGCCACCAAAGTCGTTCAAGTACTGCACCACAAACGCACCGTTACAGGAAACAGTCCAGGCGGTGTCGGCGATCTTGCTGGGAAGCAACCTGTCCACGATGCCACTGCTCGGTAGTACTATTGCGTTCGACAGACACTCGTAACGGAAGGAAAAGTCACCACCAGCACTGTCAACCTCACTACTGAAGAACACGTACGTGGCTCCTGTCGAAGTGAAGGTGAAGTCGTCAGCAGTGTCCAAACCAGATGCGTTGAAGAAGGTGGACCAGACACGGTTCTCTCTCTGACCCATCCACAGAGAGTCGTTGCCAATGTTGAAAGACGTCCATGTGATGTTCACTTTTTCGTCTTCCTTACACTGCAGAATCCAGTACTCCTGCTCATTGGGCCCGTAGTTCATGTGGCTCACATCCCCAGCAGTGTTCAGTGTTGATGGAAGAGCAGCAGGCATAGCGTCACAGGCATACGAGAACAGCACCTTCTTGTTCCCAGTCTTCATACTCGCAGTCATCGTCACAGTTGTGTATGTGGCAAAACTTTGCATTCTCAATCTGCTATCCTCACCACTAACCCGTGACTGCTCATTCCCGTCGATGCTGATGATGAAGTCGCCACCAAAGTCGTTCAAGTACTGCACTGCAAAGATGCCGTCACAGGAAACAGTCCAGGCGGTGTCGGCGATCTTGCTGGGAAGCAACCTGTCCACGATGCCACTGCTCGGTAGTACTATTGCGTTCGACAGACACTCGTAACGGAAGGCAAAGTCACCACCAGCACTGTCAACCTCACTGGTGAAGAACACGTACGTGGCTCCTGTCGAAGTGAAGGTGAAGTCGTCAGCAGTGTCCAAATCAGATGCGTTGAAGAAGGTGGACCAGACACGGTTCTCTCTCTGACCCATCCACAGAGAGTCGTTGCCAATGTTGAAAGACGTCCATGTGATGTTCACTTTTTCGTCTTCCTTACACTGCAGAATCCAGTAGTCCTGCTCATTGGGCCCGTAGTTCATGTGGCTCACATCCCCAGCAGTGTTCAGTGTTGATGGAAGAGCAGCAGGCACAGCATCACAGGCATACGAGAACAGCACCTTCTTGTTCCCAGTCTTCATACTCGCAGTCATCGTCACAGTTGTGTCTGCTGCAAAGCTCTTTGTTGTCACCGTCTTGTGCTCACCACTGACACGTGACTGCTCATTCCCGTCGATGCTGATGATGAAGTCGCCACCAAAGTCGTTCAAGTACTGCACCATAAAAATGCCGTCACAGGAAACAGTCCAAACGGTGTCGGCGATCTTGCTGGGAAGCAACCTGTCCACGATGCCACTGCTCGGCAGTATTATTGCGTTCGACAGACACTCGTAACGGAAAGCAAAGTTACCACCAGCACTGTCAACCTCACTAGTGAAGAACACGTACGTGGCTCCTGTCGAAGTGAAGGTGAAGTCGTCAGCAGTGTCCAAACCAGATGCGTTGAAGAAGGTGGACCAGACACGGTTCTCTCTCTGACCCATCCACAGAGAGTCGTTGCTAATGTTGAAAGACGTCCATGTGATGTTCACTTCTTCGTCTTCCTTACACTGCAGAATCCAGTAGTCCTGCTCATTGGGCCCGTAGTTCATGTGGCTCACATCCCCAGCAGTGTTCAGTGTTGATGGAAGAGCAGCAGGCATAGCGTCACAGGCATACGAGAACAGCACCTTCTTGTTCCCAGACACCGACTTCACACTCGCAATCATAATGACACGTGTCTGTGCAACAAAGCTGTGTGTAGTGACGGTACTGCGCTCTCCACGGACACGTGACTCCTCATTCCTGTTGTTGACGATGATGAAGTCGCCATCAAAGTCGTTCAAGTACTGCACCACAAACGTGCCGTCACAGGAAACAGTCCAGAAGGTGTCGGCTATTTCGGTGGGAAGCAGCATGTCCACGATCCCGCTGCTCTTGTCAAGGTTGTGCACACCAGCGTGCAGCGCCATGGCTGCCACAAGAACTGAATACATGGTGTGGAGAGTGTGTTGCAAAGGTATGATTTATCTGGAGTGAGGTGGGTTGCAAACGGCGGCCACGATCTTAGTGTAAACAGTTGCACTTTGTTTGTTTGTAACAGTAGACTCCCCTGAGGTGTCTAAGGTCTATAACGACGTTTTGTACTAAAAGGGGGGTGGACCAGTGGGGCATGCGGGAAGCAGATAGCTAGCAATTTTATGGACCCCAGAGGATGAACTCCGCGTGTACTTAATTGTTTTGTCTAGCTTCTTATCACGCACAAGACCCCTTCTCAGACCCACACCCGGCTAAAAAGCTACACAAAAAGCAAAAAATTAATAGGTACAAACGCCTCCCACAAGAGGAACCTAGCTCAACCTAGCTCAATATGGAACCTGTTAAAAAAAAGGAAAGAATGCACTTAAGCCTCTCATGTTTGGTCACCAAAAAACCTATCCTGAATAACACGACATACACCACAAAAACCCACACGACAGGAAATCACCTCCGGAGGTTTGAAAAAAATTGGGAACAAGGTATGCAAGGGTGTGTCGCGACAGTGGCGACATCATGCATGGACGTCGAGAAGAAAAACTTGAATTATTGATGTGCCTCTCAGCACACCCAATCGAAGACGAGATGCCTGAGGGTCAAAAAGACATCGACAAGAAAGGTTTCGTCAGATGATAAAGAGTCACCTTACTGAGTGTCCCCACAAACACACCTTCTTTGTGGGGCACTGCATAAAAGAAACCTACGTTGATAACATGCAGACATCTCTTGGATGTAGGCACGTGGGAAAAGGTTGTGAGGTTAATGCAAACGCCTGTTCTGGCGCAGCCATTTAAAAAAAAGTCGAAGAAATGATACAGCGATTCAGGGCTTACAAGCCGGCCTGTTTCTGAAGGCGACACGTTCAAAAGAAACAAAATAAAACAAAACAAAACAAGATGACGTTGAGAGCATCATCTGTGACACAGACACTCAACCCTGTGGGCCAAAAAAAAACAAAAAGGGCCCGCCACGGGCGATGGACGAGTTTTTAATACGAGAAAATACTACACAAAAATATGACAGATATAAAACAAAAATATGCCCTACACAAATTTCTTGGGCGGGTACACTGGGGGAAGGGACGGACACGCCGACCCAAAAGGAAGGTTCCATGCTGCGTTCAGACTCGCAACAGGCATGCCTGCGACCTGCCCGCCTGGCTGTCCTGCCTCGGGGCCGAGGAGCGTGTTGTAGAAGCAGGTGATCCAGCAGGTGGAGGAGGTGTTGCGTGCCCCGCAGCTCTGGAAGCAGGCCTCGTTGTTGGACTCCACTGTGGAGTAGATGATGTCGTCGCTGCACGTCTTGTTCACCACCTTCACAACCTCTGCAACACGCCACGAACAGTTCTGGCTCTGCGCGCTCCCGCAGTAGCCCTCTGTCGTCGTGCTGTACCACATACCACCCAGCTTGATGCCAGCTGCATCCTGCCAGCACCGCCAGTCAGGGTCTCCGGCACTGCAGGTGCGGTTGTGGTCAATCGAGATATTCGACGCCCCAACAGTGTTGCCGCAGTCCTCATGCACATGAAAGTCGCTACTGCAGGTACACACATACGTCCCATCCGTGCAGTTGTTGTCACCATGGTGGTCGGTCCCATTGGCGCAGACATTGCACCGTCCATACTGCCCGTACATATTCTCATCCACCTCGAGCACAAGCTGTGTGACAACCAAGTCATCTGCAGTGACCTCCGGGTTGACGCAGTCGTGGCCCGTCGGGTCTTCCCTGCACTCAAGCGGGGCGACAGCAGACCTCAGGTCGAAGTACATATCGCCTGCCTGATCTGCCACGTTCATGTTGAAGGGGTACGCCCCCATGTGGTATGAGTTCACATGGAACACAGTCAAGTTCACCCAGCCTGCAGCAAACGCGACAGACAAGAGAGGTGTGAGCATTGTGATGGTTTTGTGTATGCGCTGTGTAGATGTTTTAAAAGAAAGGTTGATAAGATGCACCCAAGCCTCCCAGAGGCAAGGCGAGGAAAAAGAAGCAACGCTGGTGCAACGGGAGGTGAAGAAGGCCAGGGGCTACGAGACAGAACACCGCAGACAGCAGAAGGAGGAGACCCTGGACGGCTGAAGAAACTCACCAAGACCTGGTGACGAAGAAGGTTTCGAACCTTCTGGCACAGGCGAACGCTGAAGGACCCCATGTTACTTTAAACGAGGAGGTCCTTTGGTACGTCCTGCCAGGGTCCAGAGGTTCTGAACGACAGGGACAGCAGCACCTGCAGAAAGCACCACTCCTGGGACCTGCACAAAACCAACCACACAGCCCGGACGCAGTAGTTGTGGCTCGCACGTGTCGGAGAAGAAGGAGCGGTCCTCCTGGGACGTAAGTGTGAAGACAGGCACGGAGGGAGATCTTCCA
Source organism: Rhynchopus sp. YZ270_cl-10 (assembly GCA_964035575.1). NCBI lineage: Eukaryota > Euglenozoa > Diplonemea > Diplonemida > Diplonemidae > Rhynchopus > Rhynchopus sp. YZ270_cl-10. The sequence goes on along the minus strand of OZ037855.1, from coordinate 1,110,015 downwards.
CACACCCGAACGGCAGCAAAGAATTTTGCGAACAGCACTTGGTCTATGCCCGCATCAGCGAAGAGGCAGAATACTTCCGACAGAAACGGTGCATCTGAAGAGTGCAGAGGTGACATAGGAACCACTATGGAGAGCATCTTCGCCAGGATATGGGAAAGGTGATTTGTTTGGGGGGGAATCCTCATTTTTTTTTTTTTTAGCAACTCATAGTTTGCGTCTCGTTCCAAAGACACTGCCCCATCTTTTTCCCTGTCTAACAAACACATGGTGCATTAAGAAAAGAGCGGGATAGAAATCACTCGAATCTTAACAGCCCCTTCCACACGTTGGGTGTACCCCTTTGTCCCCCGAATGCGAACACTTGGCAGTCCCATAGGGAACCCCACACCTTTTTTTATGTTACACTAGTGTAGTTTGCCGCCTTTCTTTAAAATATCGCACAAAAATAGAATATAGAACACCTCGAAAACGACGCCCCCTACCAATTATTCCCCCTTTTGGAAAGAGTTAGTGCAGCACATCCTTACTTCAACAGCTCTGCGACGGAAGGGTTTGCCTGCTCGCGAATGTCATCTGTTACTGTGGCGCCGTGTGCGAGGAGCAGCGCGACTGCATCAGCACAGCCTGCACGCGCACTTTGCAGCAGTGCAGGCTCTTTCGTGTACTTGACAAGACGTTCGTTTTGCAGCAGCCCTGGGCTCGCTGTGAGAAGCACCTTCAGCGTCGCTGCGTCTCTGCAGGCTGCTGTCAGACAGCTTTCACCATTATCATGCGGAACAGAAGCGTCCGCACCTGCCTCCATCATGAAGGCACACATCAAGGGGTTTTGCTTGGACGCCCAGTAGTAGAGTGGGGTCACTCCGCGGAAGGTGTCCCCGAATGGAGGACAGTGTCCAGAGACGTGCGCACCTGCTTCCACGAGAAGTCGTGTAACGTCTTCAAAACCACGACGGCTGGCTGCAGTCAACGCGGTCAGGCCAGGAGTATCCGGCACCGCACCCAACTCCAGCAGCAACTCCACTATCTTGACCTCATTGTTGTTCGCGGCAACGACGATCGGGTATTCCGCTGCATCGGAGGTGTTCGGGTCTGCTGGGGGGTGCGTCCCTTCGGCACCGTCCTTGTTGATCAGCACTTTGATTGAGGTGGTGACCTTCAACCGCACGGCATGGACCAGAGCAGGCCTGAGATCAAACAGACCCATATGCGCAAAGAGCTTTAACTCCTCCACGTGTCCAGCAGCGACAGCCTCGAAGAGGCCCACCTGGGAGATCGTCGCACCACGTTGCCGAAGCTCCTGCTCGGCAACAAGCTTGAAGGGGACCACCGCGTTGAGCACACAACCCTCCGTCACCCCCGCCTCCTCCAAGGTCACCACGTCAGCGCCAAGGGGTGTTCCATGAAGCTCCAACTCCAGCTGCTCCTGCATGTCACTGTGCAGCCCAAACACCTCGCAAACCTTGACTCTCAGCAAACTGATCGTAGCAGAAGGACCTTCCGGAACCTCATACAGCCTCCGGTCTAGCCCGCTCAGTTCAAAGAAAATTTCCATATTTTTTTTTTTTTGAAAGCTTTGTCTACAAGGTGTGATGAAGGAGGGGGAAGGGGGGGAGAGCAGTGGAAATGAATTCGATCAAGGTGACCATTTCTTTTTTGATTACCAGAATTTCAGAATAAGATCTACTGAACGCACCACACCATCTACGCAAAAAAAACCCCCTCCCTCCCTCCCTGCTATAATCGCTCCTGATGCAGATATTCTAAAGCAGCACTACGACCACATTCCCCCCATCTTCAGAACACCTCAAAATCCAACACCCAAAAAAAAATATCTACTGTACCGCAAACCATGAGAGTTGACCAGCCTCAGTGAGAACAGTGATGTGGAGGGGACCTGCTAGCAATGATGTGATGGGTGTCGCGCATTCAGAGAGGTGCCTGACAAAGTGCGGCATGGCGAGATCCCGCACGAAGAGGACTGCTGGGTTTGTTGTTGTGGTGTGCAGGAGGTGCAGCGGGCTGCGTACCCCACCGCTCCCTTGCCCTTCTGCTGCAGGCAGGGCTACCCCCAACGCTACTAAGCCCAATTCCTCAAAGGGTTCTTCTATTACGCCACGTTGGGGTGTTGCTTGCATGCTGTGCGTCTTCCACACTGCAACCCCAGTCACCGGAATACCCACACCCGAATCAATCGGATAGCACACCAACAAATCCTTGCTATCTTCAGCCCAACGCACCTCCGGAAGCTTCCCCCCAGCACGCACCACCTCTGTACACGGCACCTCCACAATCCACTTCCACTCCCCACTGTCACCACGTCGCATGGCAACACCTCGAGCGCATGAAACCACCACACCATGTCTTCCATTGATATTCAAATGTTGCATCGAATATCTTTCAGTCGGTGTTATACTGGGAGGATCTGTCTTAACTACACTTACCTCCCCTTTTAACGAAAAGGTAGCAACAACCGCTTCCTTCTCACTCTGAAGGAGCACCACCGCACTACCACCACCCCCCGGTGCAGGCACAGCAGAGACCAACCCTTCATACTCCGTTTCCGCTTCGCATACAACCGACAACACAAAACGATTCTCTCTCAAAAAACAGAGTCTCCCCCCACGACCCCATACACACACCCCCTTTTGGGTCTCCAATGGAACTATTCCTGTCCACTCATACTCTGGAAGGGTGGTTGGTGGCTGCAACGCCACCCCTTCTGGGTGAAGGATGCGGAGGGTGTTTGGATAGAGGAGGAGCGCTCTGCCGAAGTAGCGGGTCATCGCGATGGGGGGTGGGAGACGGAGTTGGGAGAGGGGGAGGAGGAAGGCGGTGGGGTTGGTACGGTAGCCCCCTAAGGCAAGAAGTTGGGAGGTCGCCTCGCGCACGCCTGCACCTAACTCAGCGGAGCGGAGACGACGGGAGTTTGCATCGGCATTTGCCCTTTGTGAACGTTCCACCTCCTTCAGCGTGCTGCGCAACGTCGCATCCAGCTCGCCTGAGGCTACCCCCCCAATACTCGGCGCCGTGATTTTCTGGATATCCTGCGCCGCATCCCCAGGGGCCTTACACACAGGGCACGCCTTTCGCTCAAGCATCCACCTCGTCAAACAATTCTTCCCAAAAACATGGCCACATCGCAATGCCGCGCCTACATGGCGAGACGAAGCGTCAACTTCCCATGGTTCAAAACAGATTGCACACTCCATCTGAAATTAAATAGAAAGAGGGGGAGAGAAGAGAGAGAGAGGATTGAAGGTAAAATGAACTTTTGAAATTTTGGTATACTTCAGATGACCTATCTTTTTTAACAGAAGACGACGAAGAAGGATGTAAGAGTGGGGGGTAACATCCTAAAATGCCTCCAAAAAAGGAGGAAAATTTATGTAATGAATCTGGCGTTTCACTTTGAGCATATCGCTAAAAAATGAGCTGTAAAGCTGCATTTCTAACAAAAAAAAACCTACGAAGGCGTCCCAGAGCAAGGCATGAGAGCGTTGAGGTCCGTCAGATCGGTTGCTCCGGGGTGGTTTGTGATGCAGCGGGTGTTTGGGGGTGCTTTGTGTCGGCGCTGTGCGTCCTTTATGACTGCAGCTATGGTCTGTGCAGGGAGGTGCAGCTCCTGTGCTATGAAGGAAGCTGCCTTCTGCACTTCACGACTGAGCACCGCAGGTCCTGACCGTGCAAGCAGCTCTGCGATGAACCCTGTGTTGTGCGGTACATTCGCCTCAATCATCTCATACAGCACATCACAAAACTGCCGCTGCTGCGGGGTAGACGGGAACCCCATCGCCGCAAAATGCGTGCCCACCTTCCCAAGCAAACCCTGCCCCTTATCCCTACTCGATTGCTCTGACGATATATCCTTCTTCGCAGCACTCCACATCGACTGCGCCCACGCCGGTGCAGTAGGGTTGGACACAATAAGATCCGGTGTCTGTCTCCGCTGCAACGTCGCATCATAGACTTTGATAAGACGCTGGTACTGTGAACTCAAATTCTTTAACGTCAAAGTCACTCTGTCAAGCTTCCTCTTCTCCCCTGCGCCAAACCCAACATGCACACCACGAGGTCCCGCAGCGGACAACAACTTCTTCCCTTCATCAATCACAACCGCCATTCGAGACCTGAACAGATCGCTATCCCGCGAGGTTCCGACCTCCCGCAAACCTTCTTCCATGAGTCCGAGGACGTGGGTCAGCTTTTCGATGCGTTGTTTCGAAGCAACAAGGATTGTCGCAGATGCGTCTGGCCTGCGGAGTGTGGAGAGTGGCTGGGGTGGGTCGTCAGGGTCGTCATTGTGGATGCTGTTGCTGTTTGTGTGTGGACTGCTTGCGTCGTCTCCTGAGGCCTCGGTGTTGTCGTTGTCGCTGCCTTCGGGGTCGTGTTGGAGTTCGTGTTCATCTTGGTTGCGGAGCTTGGTAGGAGAACGGCGTAGTGGGGGGACTTTGCCTGTTGAAGGGCGGATGCGGCAACGTGCCCAGGTCTTGCCACCTAAGACAGCTCGGTTTGCAAGCTGCCCCAAATGGCGTAAAGACTGTGACACCTCTCCTTTGCACTTCTGCCGCTCTTCCAATACCAACTCCAAATCATGCTCGAGCCTTGCGCGTGTCAAGTGCCACGACCGCTTCCACCCCGACACCTTAGCATTAAGTGGCGTATCAACAGTCTCCGCATCAGTGCTGCAAGAACAGTTGTCCCCTTCTCCCCTCTCAAAATGCCCCGGCAAAGAGGATATTTTGGCAAGCGAAATGCTGGAAAGATTTGGCGGAAGACGGGGCTTTGCGTCTTGGAGGAAGTGTTGTGAGTCGGTGACGGCATCTTCGACGAGGGGCAGGGCGATGTCTGGGGTGCGTGGGGATCTACTGCGTTCTGCTGTAGTGTCGAGCTCGCTTCGGGGGAAGCGGAAGGCCGCCTTGAAGCCAGAGGTTTTGTAGGTCGGGTGAATGTTATCCGGGTGGTACCGGCATTGCGGACCGTGATGCTTTTTGCGGATCTTTTCATCGGTGTTTGCCTCGTCCTCATCATGGGGTGCTGCGCCACCACCATCACCCCCAGCATCGTTGTCCCCATCACCCCCACGAGCAGGATACCTTCTGTTTTCTTTCCGTTTCCGCATCTGTTTCTGTTTGTATGACACCATATCATAAAAATCCAAATGTGCATAAGAATTTGTTGCAGAAGGCAAAGACGTCAAAGTTGCTTGTGTATTCGCAAGAAGCTCTTTGACGGAAGACTTCGGCCCAGTAGCGCTCGAAAAATTCGCAAGCTTTTTCGACTTTGCAAACCTTTGCGCTTTTTTGCAGCTTTCAATTGGACTGCCTCCCGCACCCTTCTCCTTTTTGCTTGGTTTTGGGGTAAGTCGGTAGGCATCTAATAAGACATCCATTGCTTCTCGTTGTTGCTCTGCCTGTTTGGTCTTTCCTTGTCGTTTTAATACACTGATATGTGTGGTGATGCTCTCTACACGGTGCGATATTGAGGCAACATTAACATTGAATTCAGACAGAATCCTTTCTGCCCAGTCGAGTTGATCTCGAGAAGGCATTTTTTCTCCGTCATGCATGCTCTTTGTCATCTGAGGTGGATAAGAGAACGCTGTGGCAAGAGACATTGGCGTTCGAGGTTTGGGTGGTGGTTTATTGTGGTCCATTTGCCCCCGTTTCGGTCGTTGGATTACCCTCACGTCGTCACCTTCCTCCCCCCAGCTGGTTTTAAAGAGCATCACCAAATAAGGGTCTTTCGACGCCCGCAGACGAGCCCACATCTCCTTCTCTTTATGGATCTGGTAGCGTGAGGTCTCTTCCTTCTCCCGCACCCCGCCCCCTGAGGAACACAGCAAGGCGCGTTTTCCCATATTGCTTGGGGGTCGGCATGCTTCTTCTGTTCTTATAATTAACGTCATTTTACTTCTTTTCTGTAAGAGGGTAGGGCGGGGTAGGGTAGGGTTAGTAATGCCTATAGTGAGGGTAATTCTTGCGCAGAATATGGCCCTTTAGTGTAGGGTAGGGTAGGGTAGGGTAGAGGGGAAGGAGAAAAAAGGGAAGGATAGGCAATCAGGCCTTTTAGGTTTTTGGTGGCTCCAAAAAACGATTAAAAAAGGAGGGGTTTCTAGTGGGCTGATGGTTTTTGGTGGGAGAATAGTCCATTTTCCGTTGATTGATGGTTGATGGTTAGCGTCAGGTCTGGTAATAAATGAAAGATGATGATAATGATGATGATGGGGAGATAGAGGGGGGCACTTTTTTTTTTGGCAATATATCTTCGTTTGTGGGCAAGAATCCTACCCTGGATTTGCTTTTCACCTTTCCCCCCCTTTGCACATATATTTTTTTTGCCGCAGATATGCTGTTTTCCCCCCATTTTTCCTTTATGAGGTTTGCTCACGTTGCTTTTTTTTTTTGTTGAAAATTTGTATTAGTGTAGACACCCGAGGATGAACTTCACTACCTTTTTGTTTTCCTCCCCTCTTTTTTTGGAAGTTGGGGAATTTGTACTGCAGTACATACTCCACTCTATCATGCCTATACTTCACCTCCTCCCGAGTGACTTCTTTGCGCACTCTGTTTTGCTTTGAAAATGTCCATTTTTTTTGTTTTTCTGTTCTCTAGGTCAACCTAAGTATTTCCTCGAAAGGAAAACGATGGGATCAAAAAAATAATCATATTTTTTTGTTGAAAACGACAATAAAAAAAATGCACCCCAACAGGGACTGCATCTAAAAGCAAAATGGAATTTTGGAAGTGTTTATTTGTTGCTCTCAGAGACTCTGCAAGAAACATTCCCTTTCTTTTTTTGGGGAAAACCCAACCGGGCGCTCCCTGGAGGATGTGCACGAGAAAGTTACGATATACCCTCCTTTTTGTCGGGGCCAGGGAGTATTTATTTCCTTCTTATTTCAAACACGAAGGATCAGTTTTTTTTTAAAAAAAGAGAGAGCAAATTTTGTCAAGCTAGTAAAAAAAGCGTAAAAATAAAATAAAGAAAGGTGACAATGATACTAAATCTCTAGTGTTTTGGTCAGAGAAAAACAAACTAAAATTGGAGAGGGAAAAAAAAAAAACCAAAGAGCAGGTTGTGCCTGAAGAGATTAGTACCATCGTCCCACCCTTCCCACCCCTTCCTTTCACTGAGACTGAATTTTTGTTTTGTTTTTTGTTTCCCTGTCAAAGAAAAAAACGCGGCAGCTTACATAAGCTGGGTAGTTTGTTTGCAGGGTTTTTTTTTTGGAAAAGATGTTTTTGAAAGAAAAGACGGGGATAACAAAAAAAAAAAAAGGACCCTTTTTTTTTTGTTCCACTACCTATTTCTTAACGAAAAAAATCGCAAATTGTGTTCAGTAGAAGCCTGAAGCAATCCCCCAGAAGAAAAAAAGGGGGTTGTTACATTATTCGGTAAAAGTTGGCAAGATGATTACTAAGCATTACTGTGCTTAGTCAAAGAGAGAGACACACATAAAAAAAACACACACACCAAAACGCTTGAAGATGACAGGGTCTCAAGGAGACAAAACATCTTTTTTTAAAAAAGGAGAAGAAAAAAAAAGAGTATGCATTGTGCAAGAAAGACTGAGGGGAAAAAGGGGAAGATGGTGTGGCTCACGCCAAAATAATGTGTGTTTTTATTGTACTTCTATTGTGGTACAAAAAATGGGGTTTTTGAGCCACACCAGAAGAAGAAGAAATGTCAGATGAATGTACTGTTCAGTGTATTCAAATAAAAGAGAAAAAAATTATTAAGATGACTCTAAGCCTCTCGTGTTTAGTCACCTTAAATAAAATAAGGTTGTCAGATGACCCTAAGCTTCATGCTTAGCCACCAAATACAACCACGGCAAGGGCTCTGTTTTTTTGAGAAAAAATAAATATGATTTGTGACAGATGCAACAGCAAGAATAACACGCTGGCTGCACTGGTTCACAAAAAAGAAAACGATAGATCTGAAACAAACGAAAAAGGAAATCATTGGCCAGACAAACACAAGACTCTGCCTAGTCTGCAAAAAAAAAAAGGGGGGGTTCGCTTTTTTCTCTATTCCTTGGTCTCCTCCTCCTTCTTCTCTCCCTCCTCCGTCGCTTCCTCGACCTTCTCCTCAGCCTTCTCCTCCTTCTCCTCTTCCTTCTTCTCCTCAACTGCATCCTCCTTCACCTCCTCCTTGACCTCTTCGGGAAGGGGCATGCGGATACGGAGCTTCTTGTTGGTGAAGCCCTCACCGTTCCACATGGCAAGGAACTTCGGCCACATGTCATCAAGCACGCAGTCGTCGAAGGTGGACGCTGCCCAGCCGTCGTTCACGAGGGCAGGCATGGTCAGGTTTGTTGCCCAACGGACACGCTGGATGGTCTTGACTGTACCGTGGTCGCGGATCCAGCTGGGGAGCAGCCAGCCCTCAACCTTCTTCTTTCTGTAGATGAGGTCCAGGGGGTGGATGTTGGCGCACGCCTTGCCAGAGAGTCCTCCGTAGACAAAGGTCGTACCGCCATCGGGCAGGCACTCCATCATGTCTCCAGTGTTGTCTCCCGCGATCGCGTCGAAGATGATGTTGATCTTGAGCTCCTTCATCTTCTCCTTCAGGGCTTCCTTCCAGTGCGGCTCGGAGGAGTCGATGATGTGCTCGGCACCAAGCCCCTTGAGGATGTCCACCTGGGCCTGACGGCGGACGATGTTGATCATTGTCAGGTTCTCCTTCTTGGTCAGCTTGACAAGCATTTGGCCGAGCTGGGATGCAGCGGCGGTGTGCACGAAGCCGGTTGCTCCCATTCCCTTCACGGTGTCAACGAAACCACACGCGGTGTACGGGTTGACAAAGAACGAGGCTGCGTCCTCAACAGGAACGTCCGCGGGGATGGCGAAGGTTCCGGTCATGGCGTCCGACACGGCGTACTCGGAGTAGCTTCCTCCATGGGTAAGGACGAACCCAACCTTCTTCCCAACAAGGCTGTTTGCGGAGTAGCCCCCACCCGAGGCCACGACAATACCGCTGCCTTCCTTCCCGATAAGGTGTGTCGCGCCACCTGGCGGCGGTGCCTTGAACCCTCCGTAGTCCGAGGGGTTGACCGGTGCGGACACAACCTTGACCAAGACCTGCCCCTTCTTCGGTGTTGGGACCTCAACCTCAACAACCTGGATCTTCACCTTCGCGAGATCGTCATTGTACTCAGTGATCTCAAGACGCTTCATGGTCTTGGGGATCTCATGCTTTGCCTGCGCTGCTCCCATTGTGTGATAGCTTTTTGTTTTTTAGTCTATTTGGTGATGAGAAGGGTTGGAAGGGGAGGAGGGGTGAAATATGTGGAAAGGAAGAAGAGGAAGGATCCGTTTTTTTTTATCGTATAAGCGAGACGAATAAGAGAACATTTTTTTTTTTTTTGAAAGATGTTTGCCTTTGGAGAGCCATCTTTTGGGGAAAATGGATAATACTTCTGAACAACAAAAATAGAGCCCCCTAAAAATCACAGGGGTAATGCATATGATGCAGGAAAACCATATGCAGGAAAATAGAACACGGTTGTCAGTTTACATGGGGGGAATGGTGGGTGGTATATGTGTGGGAATAAAAATGGAAGTTGGAACGGAAAATATTCCTATAAACGGGTTATGTTCGGCATAGTCGGCCACATGCTGACATAGGGAAAAAAAAAATCAGAGGCAAAAATAGTAATTGCACAAAATAGGGGGAGGTATTCCTCTCAAAAAAAAAGGGGAATTTTTTTTTGATGACATCGAGCAAGCCCTGCGTGTTCAGTCACTAAAAAAAAAAATGGTAAAGAGAGTAATGTCGACAACAGCAATAGGGTCGTGTAAAATATTTTTTATAAAGTGTGTTTGTTTGTGTGTTTGCTTGTTTTGTAGAAAAGAGAGAGAAATTTGGAAGCTGTAATTGGGCAGTCACACCTTTGACTTAATATACAACATCTCTCTCGTGAACAGTGTACACCTTAGTGACCAGAACACTGGAATGGACCAATGTTTTTCCCTACATTCAGTCCGGTTGCATCTGATATGCCCTCCACCCCGCTTCCACTCATCGGTCAGATGAACGACGATCGTTATGAGACATAGGGTCATCAGGCTGTGTGATGTACCGGCTCGAAAAGAGAGAGATTTGTCTCTCGCGCGCATCTTTTTTTTTTTGATAAAATTGTTGGAGTAGCGCAGTTGCCAGTCGTGCAATCTCCACTTTCCTTTTTTTACAGAATATACCCTACCTACAAAACATATCAACTACCTGTACCCTATACCATGAAAAAGGAGGGGGTGATCAGAAGGTAATGGGATTATTACCTCTCTCAAAAAAAAAGTTTTTTTCTCTTTTTTTGGCGGGGGAGTTTTTTTTTGGGAATGGGAAGAGGGGCGTTCCTGGGAAACTAAAATAAAAGGGGCAAAGTTCCTGGCGCAGAGCACACCTCAGTGGAGGTATAAACAAAGAAAAAAATAGGAAAAAAAGGGGGTTTTCAGAGGGGGAAGGTATATCAGTCTACTGATAAGCACTGCTGCAGATTATTTGGGGGAAAATAACAAAACGGACCATATAATTTGGAAACAAAAGAAGATGATATAAAAAATCCCCCCCGGAAGAAAAAAAAAAAAAGAAAAGAAAAGAAAAGAAAAGAAAGACCACAAACCTCCGTTACTTCATTGGAAGGAGCTAGTAGGGCATCGTGGGTGCTGTTCTGTGGGGATGGATTTCCTACCCCGCAAAAAAATTAACAAAAATACAATCAATTTCATAAAAGAGATAAGGACAGGCAGTCTTTCCCACTAAGTGTAGCTTTGAACAGCATGGCTTAAAATGTTTTAAGAAAGACGGTTCAAAAGCCACACTTGGTGGGGCAGACTGTCTTTATTTCTTCATAAAAAATATATGTTGAAAGCGCAAACGCCTCACCGTACAGTCGGCAGACGCAATCACTGGTTCTCTGCGGGTTATTGAAAATAAATAAATCTGCCCGCTTTGTTTGCCGTGGGGTGTGCTTGAGTGTTCTCGACGAAGTCCCTCCTCAGTAGGAGCCACAGATAAGACTCCAAAAGAGAAGTAAAAAAAAGGCTTTGCCAAGATGATCCTGAGCTTCTCCTGCTTAATCACCGAGACAAAAATGAGGGCTTTGTGAATTACTCGGAAACAATATTTTACAAGACGTTTCCTAACAAAAAAAAAAATGTGTCTTGAAATACAAAGCACTCTCGTGACAGTGTACCAAAAAATATGAGACTTATTTTTGTTTTTGTGATGCCAAAAAAAAGGGTTTTGAATAGGTCATAGACGAGAAGTGGTCGGTCGTACCACAGTCTGGGTCGAAGCTTTATTCTAGGGGGGTTTTTTGAAGTACAAAAAGACACCTAATATCATACAATGCAACGAGGCTGACTACGCCAAATGGGCATGTCTGGAAAATCGATCTGATGAGACGTACTACTTACAATCGCGTCAGCCGCGCCTCAGTATTAGTACGCCTCAGCCACGCCTGTATCAGGCCTTAGCGAGGCTTGTTCGACCTCGCTGCATTGTATGTCTTAATCCATCCGACTTTTCTCTCTGCAGTATAGAATCAAATCACTGCAGTGTATATGTGCACAAAAAATAACGCAGCAACAGAACATAAAAAATATATAAACAAAAAGCTCGAGACGAACAGGACACGGCACTGTAGATCCTTACAGTTTGCTAGGCGAGATGAGACATGGGAAAAGAGAAAAAAATGTCCTATAGCTCCGATTCTTTTTGTTAAAGAAACTGAGGTATAATAAATCCAGACAAAAAAAGGGAGTGGTAGTGCAAATCTTCAACATTCGCTCTACGTTGAGTGATGTGTGTTGTCCCAGGTTTACATTTAGGATATCTTCGTTATTTTCACAAAAAAAGACAATAATAATATGCCCACAAATGCACAAAAAGACTTGGCTTTAAATACATCCCTGCAGACGCAAACACCCGGTATCCACAAAAGAAAAGAAAGTTGACAAAAAAATACAAAAGCCCTTTCGTGACAGTGCACCTAAAGAAAAAGTTTGATAAGATGACACTAAGCCTCTCACGACCAGCCTCATCTTGGGAGAAAAATAGAGGCGTAACATGCAAACGCATGGGTCCCCGGCGGACACAGCGTAACTTGGTTCTGTGGGGTTGTTGAACTCCCACAAAGGTCCTAGAAAAAAAAAAACATTTTAGCAGTACACATCGAGAATGTACAGAAAAGAAAAAAAAAATCCACCGGAATCTGATCACCACACAGAGAAAGGGGGCGTCGGACACCCCCCTATGGGGATACAAGAAAAACTGAAAGGTGGAATAACGCGCGAACACTCTTGAAAGCAGGCATGGGGAGAGAGAAAAAAAAATGGTGAAGTTGAAAAAAATTCTCCCTGAAAGACGGATGAGCCTCACGGGAAACACGCATCTGCAAAATTAAACAAAAAAGGGACGAGGAGGGAGTGCTAATGAATAATAATATCATGTGGCGCCAAAGCGCCGAGTTCAAACAGCATTTTTTTTTTTTTTCGGACAAAAAAAAATTGCGCTGGGTTTGTTCTTCTTCTGCTTTGTCCCCACCTACCCTCTACCCCCCTTCCCGAATATTTCACTTCATCGTTTTTCTTTGTATGGACAATCACTTCACACCTACTGGTATGAAGATGTTATCTTTGTTTGTTTTTTTTTTTGATAAATTGTTGGAGTAGTGTAGTTGCCTCGGTTGTGTTGCCACAGTTGTGCAATCTCCACTGTTTTTTTTGTTTTTTGAAAACTTTTTTACCATTCCTTTTTACGGAGCACGGTCCTGGAAGCTCCAAGAACATGGAGTCGGCTTAATAGGAAGTTGCCTTCCTAAACGTGCACACAACTGGCAAAAAGGGGAGGTGTCGTCACCTGTATCATCATTGAAATACCAATGGCATCCTCCAATACTGTTGCCCCCCTTTTTTTGTTGCCCTTTTTTTTTTTTTTGAAAAAAAAATGTAGTGGAATAGTGAAGTTGCCGTATCCATACGCAACTCCGTGTTCTTGTTTTTGAAAACTTGGTATTAGTGTATACACCCGAGAATGAGCTGTACACTATACCTTTTTTGATAATCTGTTAACTGTGGCCCATCAGATAGTCTTTCTTTTCACTGTCATTCATTTTTCACAATATTGTGCAGTAGGTAGGTGTTCGAAGAATACACGCGCATAACAAAAACCAAAACACACGGGTTGGCAACGATCGACTACCACCATCAAGGTACTGTCGTAAGAAAAAAGGATCGCAGGTTGATCACAGGGTAGCACGATCGTATGTGATCGTAGTTACAACTAAAATAGCGATCGTAGTACGATCGTTACCAACCAGAGAAGGAAAAAAGAAGAAAAAAAAACATTACCAGATTCCCAACACCCGCTGGTCACAATAACAATTTAAAAAAAAATAGGTATGAATCAAGAAACAAAAGAAACCCTGTAAAATGCACGTCTCTTGTGAACATACATCTTGTTTTTATTTTGTTTTTCTTTTTTTGAAAAACAGAGAAAGTTGAAAGTGCAAGCGCCCACCGGACCACCGGAAAGGCACTGGCAGGTAAACAAACAAACGACAAAATGCAAGAGGCCCGCACCTCTCACGGTTCATCGTAATAGAACACTAGCAAGATGCATGTACCTCTCGTGCACACACGACGACAAAAGAAACCCCAAAAGTACAGAAAACACTTCGAGGAGGGAATGCACTCTCTAGTCTTCCAAAAGGGGGATCGCTCTGTCTTGGATAATGTTACAAGGTAGAAAACATAATTAGAAAAAAAAATCCCCCTCTCCCACCCCCACCCCCCACCCCCCATCCCTAAGACAACAAACAGCGGGACTCCATATTTGAATCTACGGCTGTTATTTGCGATCAAGCTTTTTCAAAAAAAAAAAATTCGTTCCGACAGTTTTTTTTCATTCGGCCTTGCAAAACGTTCGCCTTCTACCACAAAAAAACAAAAAACCAAATAAGGCGCATATTTACTAAAACCTCTTATTTTTTTAGGCTTTTTTCAGAAGGGTTGCAAACCAAACGAGTATTTCCCCCCCTCCCTCTCCCCCTCCCCTTTCTCCCCCCCCACAATTTTTTTTTAATGCACCAATTGAACATTATCGGTTTGAATGACGACGCCTTCTTCGTCACGTTCGAGTCCTTCTTTGATTCCTTCTATGACCTGTCGTTTGACGAGGAAGTATGCGTCTTCGAGGATGACAAGGAGGATGTTGAGGATGGCGTATACGAAGAGCGCGATGAAGGTGTAGAGGTACAGACGGCTGAAGATTTTGAGGAAGAGGTTGCCTTCGAAGAAGATGGAGTCGAAGGTTTCGTCGATGATGTCGCCGTTCATGAGCGAGAAGAGCACCACAAACGAAGCGTCCAGGGATCCAAACCTGTCTGCATACCCACCAAACATCACAGTACCCAACAACGCATATCCCATAAGAATCGGAAAACATCCCGCAGTAAACCGCAGCGCCTTCGGCGTACCACGACGCAGAGTTTTCATCAAAAGGTAGAACCTAGGTTGGTTTTCCAGATGTGACACCAAAACGATCCAAGCCATCGCAACAGCAATACCAGAAATAGTGGACTTCACGATAAGAGTGTCAGAGTTCACAACATTGGTCGTCAAAGCGCAGTACAGATGCAGCATTTTTGATGTAATGAGAAGGAGATCGGTAAAAAAACAGATGGCAAGCCACTGCCGTTTGTTGTCATCGATGAGCCACCACTCCATGCCGTCGTGCATGCCTTCGTGAACCTCCTGCTCCATCCCAAAGTTGCGAGCAGATGCAATGCTTTCTTCGGAATGTGCCGACACACCTGACAAAGACATTCCTCTACGGGAGCGGGAACGGTTGCGGATGGTGATGCTCTCGCTTTTCTCAATCGGGGAGTCCGTACTGCGTTCCGAGGGTGTGCCAAAGCTTTTCTTCCCCTCATCCCCCAGGGGTGACAGGAGAGGCTCCTCTATCGGGGCTGGAGTCGCCGACAGACGCTCAGACCTTTCCAGCGCAACGGGGGAGGCCCTCGATTGGTTCAGCAAAAGGTTTTTTTTGAATTGATTCATCGTCTGCGTGAAACGGTACTCCCTCCTGCACGCCTTGAATCGGAGCAGCAGGTCTAAAACCGCGCAAATAATGACAAACAGAGGCAGCATGCAGTACCCACTCGCAAAGGTGTCTCCTTTGTACTTCGCTGAAAACCGCCCCACAATTGAATGGGTCAAAGACAGTTGGAAGTTTACCACACCGGAGCGGCTGGCCATCGAATATTCTTGAGAAATATGCCAGCGCAGGACAGTCGGATTACCGGTAGGAGAGTCTGCACGGACACTGTCGAGCTCCATATCGATTCTCATTCTGTTGACCTTTTGGAAGAGTTCGACGTCTTTTTGAAAGCAAAATTCGGGGTCTCCAGTTGAATCAGAACCAGAGTCAAGAGAATCTGTTAAAAACTCTGTGAAAGGCCCCATAGGTCTGGATGGGGTCAATGTGCAGACGATGGTGTCGGTATCGAGGTCGGCATCTTCTTGTCCTATGACGTCTGTGTAGGTTCCATTTGCTTTGACGTCGAGAGTCATTTTGGGCATGACTGCTGCTTGGGCTTCGAGAGTATGTGAGAAGAGTGCGGTAGGATTGAGGGGCGCATCCTCCCAGCTGCTGAAGGTGTCGTTCATGAAGACAACAACGTTGCGGATGTCGTAGAAATGGTAGGAGTAGTCTGGGTTGTCCTCGACCTGCTCATTTGGGGAGAACATCTCGCTCAGCCCCAGCGCAGAGTGGTTGTAGTACTCATTATCCCTCGCCACATACATCGTCAGCTCCACCGACAACAGCAGCACCATAATAATATTCAACGACATCTTCACCGGAATCCTCCCATACTTCAAAAACTTATCCACCGGCCCCAAATGCTTATCAGCCGGTTTAATTGGGGGCCGTTGGAATATCATTTTGATAAAAGGGATAATCCCGGAAACGGAGGAAGAAGAGGAGGAGGGTGCCTCGCGGTCTGGCGACGGGGAGGACATTCCGACTGAAAGGCGTTCCTCCTGGAGCTGCAGGGTGTGGAGCTTCTCTCTAGTAATGCCGGTAGAGGGCGCCGACGACGCTGTCTGCTTGATAGGTGTTTTCGTTGCAGACGCGAACGACTCATCCAGCTGTGGGGACACATACGAAGAAGCGGTCGCCTCCATGACCGGCAACGGGTTCGGCACAACTGTCAGTTCCGTCACGTCACCCACCGGGGTGAACGCGTCAGGGAGAGTCGAAGGGTATGTACCCCCTTCCGACTCCGGAGTGTTCACTGCACCACGAGGAATTGTCCTCTTTTATTGTTGGGGGAAGGGGGGAAAAAATAATGTGTGGAAAAAGAACTGTAGGTGTTTTGAAGTTGTGTGTTTGGGTATATAGTACGCCAAGAAACTTTGTTTACAAATAAGTTTGGGAATTTTTTGACAATTTGGAGCCTTTTTACTGGTTAGTTATTAGCCCTGGGCGGGGTGTTGTTCTGTGGGCTAGGTATTGCGATCCTAGGAGCCGTTTTTAACTCAGATTTTTTTGGATGTTAAATATATTAGGAGTACTGTGTATGACCCAAAGCTGCGGTAAAGAGAGGAAGAAGGGAGGATAGAAGGAAAAAGAAAAAAATTGCTCGAGAGGGAAGGGGGGCTTTTAGAATTTGGATAGATCAGATAAAAAATCGGCGATGGCGAAAAAAAAAAGGAGTTGCTAAACTCATAATGTAAAGGGAAGGGGGTTGAAATAATATGCAACCCGTCTCGGTGACGGAGGGAAGGTGGTATGATTCATTTGGTTCTATAGAACCGTGGGAAATACATGAGCAAAAAAAAACTATGGTGAAAATGATAATCGCTCTGAAGGGCACGCAGCCTTGCGGAAACAAAGAGAATTTTTTGAAAGTGCAAAAAACACCTCACCAGGACATGGCGGGCACAGCGCACTGCCTTCCCCCGCAGGTTATCGAACCGTATAGAGGAGACTCCATTAACGACGAAAAAATCTTAAAAAGATGAAATGCGCCTCATGCACAAACATAAAAAAAAATCAATGCAATGATAGCCCATTTGCCGCATATTTCTCCAGCTTTTTGACAAAACACAAAAATTGGCACACAAACTTTTTCAGGTTTTCGGGAACATACGATATGGGTGGGAGGGGGTTTAACAAAGATGACTAACTCTAAGCCTCATCGGGTTAAGTTAGACCCGAATTTTCTGGTTTGTTCTACCACCGTTGTGCTATATTAGCCTCCAACATCGCAAGGCTACAATGTGGCAAAAACCTTCAGAATACAGTATCGGGGCCAAAAAATTACCCTTAGTGTTTAGGTAAGGGCAGGGCAAGTTTTTTTCTCGTTTCTCATTATGCGCGCGCGCATTATTTTTGAAATCCCAAAAAAAAAAACTAGTCTTAAAAAAAACTAGTGGTAAGGTGAAATCGGGCGAAATCGGGCAAAAACAGGGTTTTTTAGCTTCTGTGAGGGTTTGGCCCAGTAAAACACCCAGAAACCGCGCTTTTCGAGATTTCCGGGCTGGATCTGGGTGAAATAAAAAAAAAAAATCGGCCACTTTCGTTGAGCAGAACCCCTTTAGGTGACTCACTGTACACAGTACACAGTACACAGTACACAGTACACAGTACACAGTACACAGTACACAGTACACAGTACACAGTACACAGTACACAGTACACAGTACACAGTACACAGTACACAGTACACAGTACACAGTACACAGTACACAGTACACAGTACACAGTACACAGTACACAGTACACAGTACACAGTACACAGTACACAGTACACAGTACACAGTACACAGTACACAGTACACAGTACACAGTACACAGTACACAGTACACAGTACACAGTACACAGTACACAGTACACAGTACACAGTACACAGTACACAGTACACAGTACACAGTACACAGTACACAGTACACAGTACACAGTACACAGTACACAGTACACAGTACACAGTACACAGTACACAGTACACAGTACACAGTACACAGTACACAGTACACAGTACACAGTACACAGTACACAGTACACAGTACACAGTACACAGTACACAGTACACAGTACACAGTACACAGTACACAGTACACAGTACACAGTACACAGTACACAGTACACAGTACACAGTACACAGTACACAGTACACAGTACACAGTACACAGTACACAGTACACAGTACACAGTACACAGTACACAGTACACAGTACACAGTACACAGTACACAGTACACAGTACACAGTACACAGTACACAGTACACAGTTTGGGTGGGTATTGGCACAAACCATGGTAGGTACACGCGCCAAAAACGTTCAACCCACTCCTCCAGGCTGTTTCCTCATTCTGGAAATTTTCCGGAAAATTCCGACATCTGGAAGCAAATATTTTCCCTGAAAAAAAGTGGGCTCCAAAACATGCCGCGATTGGCATTTCCGGAATCCGTCCGCGCTGTGGTGGGGTCACTTTGCCGAAATGGCCAAGTTCTTGGTTTTGGTCAAACCCCGCCCAAGCCCCCAAGCCCAACCCAAAAAAAAGAATTTTTGAAATCCGGGTGAAATCGGGTGAAATCGGGTGAAATCGGGTGAAATTGGGTTCAGGTGGGCTCAGGGGGGCTCTAGGGGGGCGATTGTGGGCTGGTCGCGGGACACCACAGCCAACAACGTATCATCATGTTTTTCCCCACTAAGACCTACGTGGTAGGTGGGGTATTTTTTTTCGACTAGTTATTTTTTTTTTTTTGCGCGCGCGCGCATTTTTTTGAGCTGCAAATAATAAGAAACGAGAAAAAAACTTGCCCTGCCCTAACTCACAAAAGAAAAAATGTTAAAATGAACGTCGCGAACGCATATCTTAAAAAGCTTTGGGAGGCAAATGATCCTCGGTGGGGCATCCGGAGATATTTTCCAAGAGCGGGGGGATAACATGCTTTTGACAAGCAGCTGAATGGACCTTAAGAGCCCTTCACGTATCATAAGGGCTGCACATTTGGACACAGGAGGGGTTAGGCGGTTCGTTGGTTTGCAATTACGCTTGCAATCAACATACGGGGATATTGAGGGTATTGTGGCTATAATTTTCTAAAATCTGCGAAAAAGTGAGTGAGATGATGGGCTTTTTTCACCAAGGGGATTGGCAAAAAGAAAGGGGTTTAAACTAATTGGTGCTTTTTTTTTACCTCTGCCCTTTCTGTAAAGGGGGAGGGTTTTATAAAAAGGGGGAGGGAGCACCGGGTTGCTACTATACTACGTTTCTCTAAAGGTAAGAATTATTAAATGACGTTTGTTTGCTGAAAGGAACAGAAAAGAACAGAAGAAGAGGGAAAACAAAAAAAACATGATATTTGGTCGCAAGATATGATTAGAAGGGAAGGCCTTTGTAAACAACCATTCATTGTTAATAAAATAATGAACTTAGGTGATCAGCCTCGTGGGGATTTAAACCACCAAACAAAAACAAAAATAAAACCATGCAAACACCTCTGGGATACATGAGTAAATACATTATAAAAACAAAATTGCGGAATTAGGTTAAACTTTAAAAAAACAATCTAAAATGTCGCGCCTCGTAATCAAATTGAATTTACATTTTTGGGCGCAAAGTGAACATTTGAGTGAACGGAAGATCGGGGGGAGTACAAATTTCAATAGACAATCTGTAAGTTCCCCTTTTATATTGTGTATTTTTTCTTCTTCTGAAACAACACTATTTTTTTTATATAAACAAATTCATAAGAGAGACTGACACGTTGTGTGGTGTGCTGTGTCTTGTAGTATATCTGAGGAACACCTCTCACTTCTGAAGGACCTTACATGTGTTCGGCCATCTTCACGTAGAGGGCGTTAAAGGAAAGAAAGGGAGGAAAGCTAAAAGAAAAGGTTGGAAAGTGCACAAAAAAAACGCCTCTACAGACGCAGGCACAAAAACTTTTTTGTAAAAGATTTGACCCAAACCTCGTTTATGTGGCAGCTTCGAAGGATAACTCTTCTGATATGAATGTGCCCCATGTGCATTAATACATCGCAAGAAAATGATATGAGACCCACACGGCTAATAAGCGTTTTTTAAAAATAGGAGGCCCCGTTCCGAAGAGGAATGCAGCCACCCTGGATATGAGACCCACACAGCTTGAAGCTCTGTTATGGAAACGCAAAAAAGGTGTCAACAATTAAGTGGTTCTAGAATAGCCCTTTTTTCCTATCCGAGCTAAAAGAGCGGGGGGGAAAAAAACGCTTTGTTGTGTTGGTGCCATAGCCTGGGACGTTGTACATAAATACGTCCTCGCGCAAATTAATAAAAGAAAAAAAAACCGTTCTTTGTACCCACGCGCACGCACAATCACACAAATATACCTAAATTACTAAAGAACGGTACAAGAAAGAGGTTACTTTTGAGTAGTGAAGTGTAAGAGGGAGAGAAAAAAAAATCAACCGCGAGAGAAAGGGGTGGGGAGTGTGCTGGGGGTTTGGGTGTTGCTGAGTCATAGATTCGCATTTTGAAAGAAAAAGACAACGTCAACCAAGAAAAAAGAAAATCTTTGTGCCACCCTCATAGAAAATAATTGAATGATGGAAGTACCTTCCTATCGTGCACACATCTTCCGCAAAGATCACACAGGTGGTGACAGCACGATGTCAATCTCTTTACACTGGTACTGACAGTGGGGTCTCATCTCACCCTCTCCGGGTTTTACATGGACACACTGACAAACGGCAACACTGTAACACTGTAACCCAAGTTGTGGTAAATCGAGTTCTGACTGTTGGTGGCTTCATACTCCGAGTACAAACACCCTTCACAGCATGGGGCAACTAGAGTCTGGCACTCATATACCGTATCCTGGGTTTTAACTTTGCATTTAATAGGGGCAGGGACGTTAACCTCCCTGAGAACAAAAAAAAAAAACAGAATAGTACTGCATACCCCCTTCCGGCCAAAGCAAATACAGCTGCATAGGCAACCCTCTTGGTCATCCATAAAAGGCTCCAACTATAAGAATAGGGGGAAAATGCTTTCGATGAACCTAAACCTGAGCCCTCTCCGTGTTTAGTCATCAGGTGGGGGGGGATAATGAGTGTCGAACGCAGGGCACAATTATCATATTTTGGGTATTTCATATTAGTACGCACTGTACACCCAGGCAATACAAAGAGAAGAGATAACGTATACATCCGATGAACTGAAAGTATATGTAGGGATCAACAAAAAAAATGGTTAATTTCAAAGAAAAAAAAAAGCTAGATGAATGTGCTTCTCGTGCACACACCATCTCACAAAAGAGATTCGGGTAGGCTTCTGGTGTGCGTCGCCTCTGTAGACGACAAGAGAAATTGAAAGTGCATCTCCTAAAACACCATAAAAAGAACAGAAAAAAAAAAAAGGGTGGGCAGAGAGGGGGGAAATATAAAACTGTGTTTTCTGATTCATTGTTAATTTTTTTGAAAAAAAATATTGACTAAAAAAATGGGCCTTCGGGAGGGAACACTCTACCCAATTAACTGATTTTCAATTTCAAAAAAAAAAAACTGATTTTTCTCCTGGGCTTGCACAAAAAGTTTGTCATGAATTTATTCCTCTTCTAAAAAGGTATCTGGAAAAGGTCAGCCACCACTGCAGATGGTCTGCACGCATTTCATTTGGGCTCTTTTGTTAGTGAAAAACCTCAAAGATGGTGCTCTTCACTAAACAACGAAAACCCGACAAACCTGAGGCATGTCAGGTGGTGTGACGACAACACTACTGATGGCGTCCACACCGAATTGGTATGGTGCAGATGAAACCCTCCCCTCTTCCGGCCTATGGGCTAGTTGCGCTCAACCAAAGCAGCGAGCAGCGAGCACACACGCTGTCTTGGCAGAGCGAGGATAAAAAAAAAGAAGAAAAAAATGGTGAATATTCCTCAAAAAAAAACTACAGAAAAGGGTGAACAAAACGTAATTGGGGAGGAAATGAGGACCTAAGGAGTTTAAAAAAAAACCCCAAATTGAAGGGGAAATACTCAAAGTAGTATTAAACACAGTTTGTCCTTTTTTTGGTTTATTGCACTGTTAGGGTGGAGGATGGGGAAGAGTACAGACGCGAGCATCGTTTTGCATATGCGTCGTTCACTTTGCACGAACACAGTGAGAATGAAGACCTATGGCCACTGATGGCCACAATACATTATTTTTTTTTTTGAAAGATGTGCCTTTCGTGCAGCACACATCTAAAGGGTTTAAGACGCTGCATGTAACACACAGCTCTTATAAGGTTCTACAGGGAGGAAAGGACATACGGATATGTCTGGATTCAAAATATGCAAAAAGGGGGTATAGAAGGAAGGTGGTAAAAAGGGGAAATGGTTGGTTCTCTGTTTTGCTCTGGTTTACTACAGTATCTTTATATTTTTGGCGTTCAAAAAGTCGCTAAATTGCCCCAAAATCTGCAGATCCGCCAAACTTTTTTGGACGTCAAGTTATTTGGAGCACTATAACGCAAAAGGGTTGGCTGCAATGAAGACCAATTTGAAGTTGTCGACCTAGGGGGTAAAAAAGCCTTTATTTTTTCCCTTCGAATAAAATGGAAAAATTGGGGTGAGATTTTTTTAGAGGACATAACAGAAGCGTACTTGGTGCTCCTGAAAACCCCATTTTGCGTACTTGTTGCGTACTTGGTATTTTTTATTTCAGGAGCACCAGTATTAACTTTTTTTGAAAACTTGGTTGTATTCACGGTGGCCCATTCCTACCCTTAGGGTAGGGTCCGCGGGGGGTACCCAAGGGGGTACCCCCCAGACTACCCCATGGGGTACCCCCCAAATCTGAGGGGTACCCCATGGGGTACCCCCCAGACTACCCCCGGGGGTACCCCCCGGGGTACCCCGCGCGGACCCTGACTGGCACTGGGGGTACACAGGTACACAGGTACACAGGTACACAGGTACACAGGTACACAGGTACACAGGTACACAGGTACACAGGTACACAGGTACACAGGTACACAGGTACACAGGTACACAGGTACACAGGTACACAGGTACAGCCAGAGTGCCAGAGTGCCAGAGTCAAGGGTCCGCGCGGGGTCCGCCCCCCGATGACATAACGAAGTATCGCTTGAAAATACCGTTCAATATATGTTGCTTGGTGTGCATGAAGAAGGACACACAAGGTATATCAAACGATAAATCAATCAGATAAACGTTACATCATCGGAAAATTGTTGGCACCGCCCCCCTGTCTTCGTATTTATTACGTCGACAGGCCAAACAGCGTTGGGCTCAGAAGAAGCAGTGCAAGACAGTCACTGGGGATCAACATGAGAACCAACTCCCAACAACACAGGCTACCGAAGTAGCAGGTGGGGTGTTGCGGGTGTTTGGGGTGAGAAAATCGATTTTGGTAAGTTGCAGCAGAACATTCTTAAGTTCGCACTAGTCGAGAGAGGCTTACCCGCTGCAGTGAAGCAGTGCACCCATTTAAGGGTGGAGAAGCGTGACACGCACATACAAGTATGTACGTTACTTCAACAAAGGCTGAATTCTGGTAATTCTAAGGGATGTGAATTCAGCCACCACGCAGGTAGTGTTTTAAGGTTCCTCGCGTTGTGCTGCACAGCGGACTCATGACACAAAGGAGTTGCCCCCGCTCTCTTTCGCGCAAACTTAAGAAAATTCTGAAGTAACTACAACCTGGCGTGCGGGTACAGATGCATTGCTTTGTTCTTTCCTCAAAGTCATATCTGATCTCTCGGGTCTGTACTAAAGTCAGTGTTTAGATAAGCATCCACTTGACTCGTTCTAACAACCGTTGAAATCTAGAACAAAACAATACACTGCCCCTTCTCACACCAAGCCGCCATGCTTCAAGAGCATGCCCTGGGCAAAAATTACTGTGACAAAAATTGGTTTTCTGGGGGAACGCGATATTTTCTTGTGCCTACTGTAGTCCTCCGCAAGAGCAGAGGACAGACTTTCCGGATCCCGAAGTCGAATTTTTTGCACTAGCTATGCTCCCTGGGTTAATGGCTATAGCAGTGACTGACTAAGAGTTTCATAATAATTGGGGCGGTCTATGGGGTGGGTTAATGGAAAAATTGGTTTAAAAACCCAACTTTTGCGGTCCCCGCCCGGTTTGCAATAATTGCACCAGCTCTTCCATCGGCACTGTTTCGCTGTCACGATGAAGGGTCGTCGGTTCGGGTACCTGTTGAGAGAAATTGAGTGCAAAAGTAGAGACTACAACAAAAAAAATCAAACAAACAAACAAGAAGCCGCTCCGTACCTCTTCCATGCAAAAAAGAAAGTAAAAGACTGCCCTTCCTCAGTCCGGAAGTAGCACCTCATCCGGTTCCCTGACGTAAAAGAGTTGTAGAGGTTACGAGATGCCATGATAAAAAAGTAAAAGTGACAATTTTGACAATAAAAATATGCTTCGATTTACATCCGAGCGGGACAAAGGCGAAAAGGGGGAGCGGGGGGGTGTAAAAACCGGGGCTTAAAAACATACCTTGCAGCACTCGCTCGGCCTACTCTCCAGGTACGAGAACATCACTGCACGAACAATCCCACTGATACTGATACCTGCATTCTATTTGTTGCCACATGGTAAAAATGACCAAAACTTCGACCAATTTTTTTTTCTTCACAATTTGCTCATTGAGGCTTTGGATTTTTTGGGCCATTTATGACCTACCACGCCCGATTTTGGGCGAGAAGAAAAAAAAATTTGGGTCAAAAATCGACGCGTCTTTGGTAAAATCACGACTTTTCGGGCGCGAAACCACGTTTTAGACCCCCACAGATGCTCAAAAGTGCCAAATTTTGCTTTTAATGGCCTCAAAGGATCACGGGAGCACCCCTCGTAATTACGAGGGCTCCCCACGCCGTGACGTCGTCATTGCGCGCGTAATTTCCCACGTATGCGGGCGTGGTTGGTCATAAAATGGCCCAAAAACCCCAAACAAAACCTCAGATTGACCAAATCGAGGGAAAATTGTCAAGTCGAAATTTCAGCCAAAATACGGTCATTTTGGTTATACCCCGCGGTGTATGCAGTAGCTAGAACACGTACACAGCTAAGTTCCTAAGCGATTTCCTTCACATTTTTCATGAAAAATTGGTCAAAAATCGACTTGTCTTTGGTAAAAAAACCACGAAAAATCGGCTGCGCAAAACCACGTTTTAGACCCCCACAGATGCTCAAGTGCCAATTTTTGCTTTTAATGGCCTCAAATCGTCGAAATTAGGCCTATATAGGGCAAAAAAAATTTTTTGAGAGTCCCTTTCCCTGGGAGGCAATAGCCACCGGGTGTGCAGGGGGTACCCCGGGGGGTACCCCCCAGGGTCCGCGGGGGTACCCCATGGGGTACCCCCGCGGACCCTGAGGGGTACCCCATGGGGTACCCCCGCGGACCCTGGGGGGTACCCCTCGGGGTACCCCAAACCCCCCAAAGGGTACCCCGCGCGGACCCTACCCAACCCTGTGGGGTACCCCCTGGGGTAGCCCACGCGAGGGGGTACCCCCCGCGGACCCTACCCTGTGTGGTACCCTACCCTGCGGGGTACCCCTTTTGGGGGTACCCCCGGGGGTACCCCCAAAAGGGTCTGCTGGGCCACCGTGTTAGTGTAGACACCCGAGGATGAACTCCACTATGTTTTTTTGTTTGTTTCGGCAAATGGGGGGGTGTTTTGCCGTTGCAAAATACCTGAGACGACAAGGCGTGCCTACCCTGCAAGAGAAAAAAAAGAAGAAAAAAAAAAAGAAAAAAAAAAAAAAAAAAAAAAACAGTTGCGGTAAGAAGGGTGCTAGAGGCGACTGTTTAGGGTATATTTACCTTCGTCAAAAAAAGAAGAAGAGAAACGTGAAAGATGAATAACGAAAAATGTATAAAAAAAAAAAATGACAGCGCAAAGAACATTTTTTTTTGAAGTTCAAGACACTGACGTTCCCTAAGGCTGTTGAAACTCATTTGAGTTGCAACAATAAAATGCGTAAGATGAATCTAAGCACCATCGTGCGTTGTCACCTTGATCACAATCGTTATCGGGGGGAGAAAAAAAATACCCCCTTTAAGGAACGGTGGATGATGTGTGATGAAACCGTTACATAAAAAGAGAAGGTTGAAAAAAAAAAATGCAAACACCTCATCGGCGGACGCAGATACTACATAAAAAATGGAAAGAAAATGAAGAAAAAAAAATATGGTACGATGAGTCTAAGCCTCCGCTTACTCAATAAAAAAATGCCTATATTTTTTTTTGCATTTTTTTGGGGGTGGCAATGCTTTGCAGCAAAAGAACACCAGAAACGGAACGTTGTGTCCAGCAAAGTGCTGGCACAGTCCTCTAATATCTGCAGTGGTTTTAATGCGCGAAGAGAGGGCTAGAGGTTTGAATGGGACAAAAAAAAAACAAAATCTCTAATTTCGTGAAGACCTTTATGGCCTCAGGTGCCCCTCTCGGTCACTGATCATCAACGCATCTGCAATTTATAATAAAGAGTTGGCATGTATGCAGGCACCTCCCGACTAACCCACGATGTCAGCTGGATGAAAGCACAACGTACCCTGCGGCCAACAGAAGATGTAACGAATGGTTTTGTAAGATGATCTAGCGCTTAAAAAACAGAACCCCAGGAAAAAACTTTGAACGAACAGCAAAAGGATTGAAGGAATTCTCAAAACCACTGCCGAGACGGACGGAGGTGACACACACTCTCTGTCTCTCTCGCTCTCTCTCACCTACACGACATGCGAGCCACCAGATAAAGTCTACTGGACACCTACCACCTTTCTATGTTCTGGTGAATTGTTCGACGGTCTTCACCAGAGGGGGGATTTTTTTCTCCAAATTTTGGATGTTTAGAAGTCGAGTACTTGAAGGTCGTGCGATGTCTCGTGGAGTGGGTGTGTGTCCAGTTTGTGGACGCGAGGTGACGCAGGGTACAGAGGCGGGCTTCTGGTTGGGTACAGAGGAGGGCTCTTGGTTGGCGCTTCTTCCTTCTTTGCAATAACCGTTCTGATGACGAAGCAGGTCCGCTCCTCCTCGATAATTCTGCTGAAGGAAACGCTCTTCTCTTTGTGCACCTGGTTCTCACTGCGGAGACAGCTCTTCAATTGAACCATATTTTGAGAAAGGAGGGGAAAAAAAAAAGAGGAAAAAACTTTGTGTTGTTTGTTTTGTTATTACCTGTGTAGGGCGGGTGAAAATAAAGTAGAAATTTAAATCCGGAAAGGAGCTGGAAAAGAAAAGAAAGGTCGGGGGGTTTGAATAATTTTTCTGTTGTTATTTTGTGCTCTTTTTTTGTGGTCGTTAAAATTGTACTATTTGATTTTCAACTTACCTTCCTTCACCCCCCCTGTAAGGGCAACCGTAGGTGAAGTAAGGTATAGTATTGAAATCGATGTGGGGGGGGAGTAAAGGGTCAATTTTACAAAACCAGATTTTGAGGAAAATTTTAGCCGAAAATGGGCCCCACGTATAAGCAACCGGGCTCATATTTCTCAAAATTTAAGTGGTCAAAAAATTGTCCAATTTTCGAGATTGACCCCACCACTGCACGGGCGGATCCCAAAAATGCAAATAAGGACCCTTTTTCAACTTACCTTCCTTCACCCCCCCTGTAAGGGCAACCGTAGGTGAAGTAAGGTATAGTATTGAAATCGATGTGGGGGGGGAGTAAAGGGTCAATTTTACAAAACCAGATTTTGAGGAAAATTTTAGCCGAAAATGGGCCCCACGTATAAGCAACCGGGCTCATATTTCTCAAAATTTAAGTGGTCAAAAAATTGTCCAATTTTCGAGATTGACCCCACCACTGCACGGGCGGATCCCAAAAATGCAAATAAGGACCCTTTTTAATTTGTTCTCTTGAAATGTGTAATTTCATGTTTTCGCGAAAAAAATTAGAACTGATCCTACAGGGGTTGAAGGAAGGTGGTTGAAAACAACAATAACAACAAGTAATTGCTAAGAAAAAACGGGGTGTGCTGTGGAAAACTCCGCGCGATTTTCGAAACCACCGTAGCATCCTCGCGATTTGTTGGAGGTGCTGATGCGCCTGGTGTGATCGACGTGTTGTAGTCTGTGCATTCTGCGTTCCTTCCGCACTGCTCCAAAGACGACGACAATGTGGGGAGCCTGTGGACAAAAACGATCTGGAACACGCCGAGCCTGCCGAGCCGACTTCCAACAACGCTATCGAGCAGATGGTGCTGGACGAAGAGGACAGCCCCCCTTCTTGAACGTTTCAGATGCTGGCGTCCCAGTGGGTCTGGTAGCGTACGAAGAGCGTTAGCATACCTGCAGAAGAGCAGAATGCTGGGCGTGTTGTAGATTATTTCTACAGGATGGAGTTCCACATCACACCCCGTTTTTTTTCCGATAGCAATTACTTGTTTTTGTTGATTTTTTGCGTTTTAGATCTATGAACAAAGCGACGTGCGGAACCTATGAATAGGCTATGCGACTTACCAATTCACAGTAGGGGGGGGGGGGGGGGGTGGTAGTGGTTGGTTTTGCTGTATGGGGAAGGATGATGAAAATAAAAGAAAAATATGCGGTGTTTGAAAATCGATCTGAAACATCGAATATACGAATTGCATTGGACAGTACCGTAATCGTGGTATGTTCGACCGTAAAGAATGTCGAACTTCCAGAAAAATCCTGAAAAGGTCGAACATTATTACAGTCGATTTTTACAATTACGGTATATCTTTTTGGAGGTAGAAAGGAAATTGAAGAGAACTCTGCAATGAACCAAAAAAAGGTGCCTGTGCTTAGTCACCAGAAGAATAGCTGGAACGTTAGTGCAGGTGTTGGACAATGAAATAAATTCTCCAAAAAGATGCGATAATTTAAAAAGACTCCCTATGTGTCGCTGTGCTAAAGATAACCGACGTACACACTACATGAAGTAGTGGAGTACGGGGCACGGCAAACATACAGCGGAGAGGGAAAAAAACTAGGAACACCTGATTTTTACCCCGCGTATAGGCACGTATAGGACCATATGCGCCTGAACGGGCCTGTACGCGCCTATACGCAGGGTAAAAATCAGGTGGCAGGAGCTTCAAAAAAAAAAAGGGAGGGAGAAAAAAAACTAGACAATATCATCCGCCAACTGATCTTGATAACAATAATAATAACAGTGTTCTTTCGTTGAACGCCAGCCAAATAGGGGGGTAAAAATCTGTCGCTAGGTGAAAGGAATCAAGGGGGAAATACTGATATACAAGATCTGAACGTTGGCTTTCTTTTTGTCTAGTTTAATACACTACGTGTTAGGGGAAGAAAAAAATGGAAGTTGCAAAGTGCAAACGCCTCGGTACACCGGATCACGGGTTATCGAACCGCTGAGGGCACTTCACATTTGTGTCAGGGTGATAGAAACAAATACTGAACGAAAACAATTTGCAGGCACGCACCCTTCTGTCAATTGTATTTCCTCTGGTCGGTGCTTGCGCTTGGTATATAAAATAAAAGAGAAAGGTGTATAAAAAGTACATAAGATGAACCTAAGCCTCTCGCGCTTAAGTCACCTTGGAACAAAAGGGGTGGTGAGGTGAATAAAATGGAGCAAAACATCACCCAAAGTGCAGGGCTGATACCGTTGGAAACACTTTGGTGATCTGTTTTATGTACCACTTGATTTTTACCCCGCGTACAGGCGCGTATAGGATCGTATACGCGCCTGTACGTGGCCTGTACGCGCCTATACGCGGGGTAAAAATCAGGTGGATGTAGAATGAAAAAACTAGTGAAACTAGGGGGAAATGAGAAATGCGTGCACTGACTGGCAGGGAACGCTTCAAAAGGCTTATCTGTCACTCCAACTGGTTTGTTGGCATGCACCTAAACCCAGGGCTTAGCTTGGTGCCACATAGCGGGGACAGACCTGTGTTCACAATAGTAGAATGTGTTACACAATAGTAAGGAAGTGAAGGGGAGTCATAACAATATGACTGATGATACATATAAGATAGGATTGAAAGGGAAAGTGGTGAGTATTGATATGCGGCAAGGAATGCGCGCGGAGCCACAGAACGAAGGGGGACATGCAAAAGGTGACCCTCGTGAACTTTGCATTGTAGAGGGGACGCACGTCCGCTCCTTTGTTCTGTGTTTTTTCTTTTTCTGTTTCTTTAAAAAATTGTTGGAATAGTGTAGTTGCCACCTGTGCAAGCTCCACTGTCCTTTTTTGTATTTAGATAATGTGTTGGATTAGTGTAGCTGCCATACAGGCAGTCTTCACTGTCTAGTATCACATTTTTTATTTTTGTGGATTGCCAAGTGCATTGCAGCATCCGAGAGTACTTCTGGACACGCACCACAGGGGTGGTACCCTTGTAGTCAATACTCAAACAATGCAAGGAGGCATGCCATATGAGAGGAAACGTGACCGTGCTGTGAGCGTTTCAAAGGGGCTGTGCAGAACGTGCCCTTGGTGTGGTGCATGTGTGGAGGTGGTCGGAGAAGTTGGGCCACACCCTCAATAACCGATCAAAACGAGATAGAGAGAGTCACGTTGTCGGCCAGCACACGGTCGATCGTTTCCAGGGAGTCGTATAGGTCACGGTAGAACGGCTGTTTCGCTACCTTGTAGCGAACCTGGTTGGAGAAGAAGTACTGACACGGTGTGTAAGAGATGGGCGTCATGAGGTTCATGCAGGCATCGGGGAAGAGCGTGCTGTCGAGCTTGTGGTCGTAGAGGCATGAACTCAGCATCAGGTGGTCTGTGGCGTGCACGATCGTTGTCAGGAAGAGGGCTTCGACGTCGATGTTTACTTTGTGTTTGATCATTGCACGTTGCAGTGCGACTCTTCCCTTGAAGAGGAAGCTCACGACACGCGAGTATGGGCGGATGCCAAGCAGGGAGTGTGCGTGGAAGGGGAGGGGCAGCTTTGTGTTGAACACCAGCATCTCCGCCATCCAGCTTCGCTTCACACGAAGGCAGTCTCCAGGGAAGTCTGTTGCAAGCTCGTTCATGTAGCCTCCATGCAAGAAAAGCTCAGGGTACTGCGACAGCTCGGGGTCGTTTCGGTGTTGGTACACAAGAGGCCAGAACGCATGCAGCATGGGGTGCACGACAGTGCTGAACATAAGACTCAAGATGATGATCTGCTCGCTGCTGCTGTCAATTTGCTCCCCATTGAAGACAAACGCACGCACCTCACACCCGCTCAGGTAGTTGTGGATGTGCCCCTTCTTCGAGGACTCTGCTGCAGCTTTCTTGCACTTCCCCGGTACAAAGTACGTCACAGCGATGGTGTTGTCAAGCTTGCCCTCGATCATCGGGAAGGCAAACCCCTTCATCTCGAACACCCCCACAACGCCGTCGCCATCTTCAGGAACAGTGAAGGTCGAGTAGATGGCGAGAGCTGTGTTGACTAAGAAGTTGGCCACGTCATCCGTGCGCACGGGGGTGGAATAGAACCGCAAGCGGAGCACATTGAAGAAGGCCTTCACGATGTGCCATTTGTAGTTGCACTTCTGCATGATAAACAACATCGCATGCTTCAAGTCCATTACGTCCGTCACAATCGAGCGCTCTCCGAGAGGTGCCTTCTTGCGCGCATTCACAGTGAAGTACACCTGCAGCGACCCGACAACGTCCATCACCGCCATCACAACTGCAAACACCAGCACAGCTGACACAACCACAGGTATAGCGAAGCTGTGTACATTGTCTATGGCCGTCGTGTGGACGCTATTGCATGTTGTCAGCAGCGTTGCATCGTCAGCGTGTACCATCGCTTGCTGTGTCTTAATTCTAACTATAGTAAAGTGTTAGGTGTGGAGGGATTGTCAATTTGGTATACTTTTCAAGGGGGGCAGGTTTCTGTTTTTTGTTTTTATTTGGGAAAAGAATTCACGCTTCCGGTCTGTGTTCTCTTTTCTGAAATCAATTCGATAAAGGGGAAAGGTCGAAAGACATCTGGACCTGTGGTTCACTAATAAAGGTGTGCGGGTATTGCAAACAGGATGCGGCACCGACACTGTATATAGATACAACAGAAAAAAAATTTTTTTTGAGAATAAAAAAGGCAGCTAGAAAAGCGGTTAGCAATGCAGAAACTTTAACTAATGGGCGAAGCACTGCACAACAGCGTCAAACAAGGACGGTACAATACCGTCTTTTGAAAAATTATGGACCAGAAAAATAGGTCCATAAAAAAAAAAAATCCCAAAAAGTCCATAATTGTTCTGGTCCATCATTGTTCTGGTCCATGTTATTTCTGGTCCATCTGTGTTAGGCTTTTTTTTTGAACTTGTCCATTTTCAGACCCATTCCGAGCTTTCGGTACCGCACGTTGGCGGGGCATCTCGGCTTATATGTGGCCCGGTAGACCCATTCCGAGCTTTCGGTATCGCACGTTGGCGGGGCATCTCGGCTTATATGTGGGCCCGGTAGACCCATTCCGAGCTTTCTCCCCACACAAGCGGTCGTCGCACGCGCTTCGCGCGCGCGACTCCCTGTCAAAATTCTGGACAAGTACAAAAAAACCCCACACATGTGTCGGACCAGAAAAATAGGTCCATAAAAAAAAAAAATCCCAAAAGGTCCATAATTGTTCTGGTCCATCATTATTCTGGTCCATGTTATTTCTGGTCCATATTTTTTCAAAAGACGGTATATACAATAGCAGAAACACGACATGTCGCTCTTTTTTTTTTTTGTGGGTTCAATATTCTCGGAACTCTCCTTTTCAATTGAACACTGGTTTCTGGTTCTTGTTTCTTACAATGGGCGCAACCTTTGCATAGTGTTGTGTTGTTCCATGAACTGCAGAGAGAACGAAACTGAAGTATTGCCCGATCTTGCCTGAAATTTGGTGGAGTTCTTAGTGGTGTTTAAATACCACCAAACACCACCACATTTCAGGAAAAATCAGGTATTTTGCGTTCAAAGACGAAGAAAAGAGAGGGGCGGAAGCATGTGACAGCAAGAAACAGTGTATCATACGTTGCTCTTGCTTGTACCAACTCCCCCCCTTCTCTGTCTCATTACCACTTTGAAATGCAATAGGACTACTCGACCACTTTGCAATCAGTTATCCACAAAAAGGGGGATTGATAACCTGACTAAATGAGTGAAGTGAAGCTGTGAACCAAAAAAAGGGTACAATAAAACAATGAATTCGGATTCATAACATTGTACCATGACAAAAAAAGGGGGAGCAAGATGGGCCGAAGTCTATCTTGTCTTAACTGAAATAAAAAGCAAAGAGCCGTTTAGGCCTCGGTGCTTTGTGTCTCAAAGGCAAAAGGAACTGGGATGGGTTTTTTTTTTCTGTGAAACACAGAATATCTCACTTTTCCCTCCCAAATGATAGAAAATACAAAATGAATAAAAAGAAAAAGAGAACAAAAAAACAAAAATAAAAAAAAAAGAAAACTTGAAAGATGAATAAGCCCCAATGTACTCACAACGTCTTACAAAGCTATTCACACAAATACATAATTAGACAAAAAGAAAGGGAGGGGTTAATGATTGTTAAAGAAACACACAACTCGGTAAAAGCGCCCATTCCCCCACAGCTCTGAAGCCGTGTCCTTCTTTGGCAGAGGGGTGGTACGCAGGTACCTGCATTGTGCGAATAGGAGGTCAGAAAATGATTGTAAAAATTTGAATAATAGACAAAAAGGTATTTCCGTGGGGTGAAAATACACGATTCCTATGTGTTCAAACAAAAAATAAAGCAACATGAGGTGTGAAGGTACAAGCACGCTTGGTTCTTCACCTGGAATTCGTTTGACAGTTGGTACACACTCATTATCGGATGGCGACTTACATGGCCAATTTCTTTAAGTCAGCTCTTGGTTCATCCTGCTTACCAGAAGTGGCCCACTTAGAACCAGGGTTCTACGTCAGGGTACACATAAGATACCCCCATTAAAGAGTTTGAGAAGTAGGCGGTTCGCCAGTCACGGAGTGTATATTGACCTAAAAAACAAAGTTTGAAATGTGCTACTTGTGCACATAAACAAAGAAAAGTTGGCGAGATGAACCTAAGCCACCGCTTAGACACATCCAAAAGAAAAATAGGAAATAGCGAACCACTGCAAGCGCTTTATTGCACCTTTTGTTTCGCTAGATTACGAATTCCCCCTGAATAAAATGTACTCAAATTATTTTTTTTTTGAAAAGCCCTCCCCCTCTTTGGTGTTCAAAAGAAGTACGGTAGCCGAGGAAAGCTCTGGCACGAATATGCCCCGTATGGTCTACCTGAGGGTAAAAGGTGCTGGGAATGCTACCCTGGGTGCTGAAGGCAGGCACACTACACATGGAGGGACCTGCTGGAGCCCCAGCCAGTGAAGCCAATGAGGCCCCACTAGGAACCTAGGGTATGGATTGGAAGAGACCTCGCCGGAAGCTGGGAACCCTCCCTGGGCCAGTACAATGATGAAATTTCAATCCTAAGTCCACACCAACGTGGCGGCCGCTTGCGTCTGCAAGAACAGCCTTGACTGATACTTTCTGTATTAGCACACAATCGCCTTCACGGCTTCTCACCTGAGTACAACAAAAAAAAGAAAAAATAAAAAGGAAGATAGATACGGAGAGTGGTGTTGCTGAAGGGAGGGTGATTCGCACTTTTTCGCGCACTTCTGCGCACTTTTTGCACCCCCCATTCATCCACACCAGAGAGAGTAAATAAAACGATTCTCACGCCGTTCGGGTATTGGCAAACTGAAGATAGCCCATGTGCTGGGTAGGGTTGTTACGCCCTCGGAACGATGGGCTGGGGCGCGCAGTGGAAGCGCCTGCTGTCACGATGCGTACTTCAAACTGCGTATTCTCGAACACAAGATTCGAGGACTGGAACCGGACCTTCCTTGCCTTCGCAGACTCGATATCCTCCACAATAAGCGTTGTCCGCAGGCAGCTCTTTGAGACCGTCATATTTTTTTTTGTGTTTTGTGGTTTACCTCCCTTAAAAACCTCCAAACTTCTTCCTTTTTGTTTCCACGACGAAATCTGTTGGTTTTGGTGATTCCATGAGGGGGGTGAGTAGAGAAGGTGGAAAGAACGCCCTACGGTAGCGAGCAAAGAGTGCAAAGACATTCAGGTAGCACGGTCACAGAAGGCTTTGCAGAAGGCACCACGTCCATAAGAGCTTCAAGCCAAAATGGGTGATTGCTGACCACCTCGAGGCTTTCAAAGCTCGTCACCTTCATTTCCCAGATTTTTGGATGCAAGTTGAGACGCCTCAGATGGATAAACCAAGAAGTTACGGCACAGCGGGTCAAAAAATAAATAAATGCAGCAACAACCTGCATGATGCGAGTCTCCGAGTGAGCACTGCACTTTAATAAAAATGCAAAAACAGCGCAAAAAACGAAGGAATTAAAAAAAAAAAAACGCGACATTTTTTTTTTTTTTACTAAATAGTTCCTTGTCTTTCTCCCTTCTTTTTTGACCGCGACGGGGGGGAGAGAGACGGGCTTTCATGGATCTAACGGGGCTAATTGGGGTACGGTACCTTTTTTTTTTGTTTGCTTTGTTGATTTTGTTCTGAAGGATATTACATCCCCCATACATACCCCCTCTATCCACTAATACCCAAGGACCCCCTTTCCCTCCCCCAAAAAAGAAGGAAAATATGATGGATGTGCCACTCTCATGCACACACACGCATTTAAAAAAAAAAAAAAGACAGGAATCAACGGGGCGAAACGATTCGTTTATGATAAGTCTCTCCAAATGGAGCGAAGAGCACTTTTTTTCCCTCTTTTTTACTCCACTCTCCCATTTTTTTTTTTGGAAGAGAAAAAAAGAATTGATGGTTTCTTTATAGAAAAATCCCTATGTACTGCACAACCTTTGACCCCCTCCACCCTTACCCTTTTTTCCTTGAAGGTGAAACAAGCGAAATGGAACGGAAAAAAAAACTGATCGATTTTTTGACATTTTTTTTTTTTTTGGCAATGATAAAAATGGGGGATGGAAAAATGGGGGGGAAACACTAGATGGTCTTTTTTTTACTTCTTACCCTTCTTTTGGGATGTTTTCTTTGCGCTTGCCTTCTTTGCTGCAGGTTTGCTCTTCGGGGAAGCTTTCTTGGCAGGGGAGGCTTTCTTGGCAGGGGCTGTTTCGGCCTCCTTCTTTGCGGCCTTCTTCTCCATCTTCTTTGCCTTCTTCTTCTTCTCCTGGTCCTTCTCCTTCTTCCGCTGCCAGCGGCTTCTCGGTGCTGCAGGCTCAGTCTTTTCGACAACCTTAATCTCCACAGTTTCTTTGCCCCCAGATGCCACCTGTGCCTCCTTGCGCTTCAACACCTTCTTTGGCGGGGCAGGGAAGCCGTATGTGGTGTCCTCCTGCTGGTCCTTCTTCCTCTTCTTGTCGGCAGTCTTCTTCTCTGCCTTCTTGTCCTGGGGGTGGGGTGAGGTTGGAAGATAGTAGGTTATGAAGCTTTAGCATGACACTCATAGTTACCACAATAATGCGTGGGAGAAGGAAAAAGAAAGCTTGTGAGATGGATATGCCACAGATTTCAAAAAAGAAAAAGAAAAAGGAGAAACGTTGAAAGGGCAAACGACTTACCACACGCAGGATTCGGGGGGGAAAGAAACAGTACGAAGATGATTTTCAACGTTTTGACACAATTTGAAGAGCTTTTCACAACAGCGGGGGTTTGGGGTGGAGGTAGGGGAGCATACCGGAACTGCGGAAACGTTACCGCTGATGTTCTCTCCGTGCGCAATCTTCTCAATCTTGCAGACAAAGAAACCGTCCATGTTGAACACGTGGGGGTAGTATCTGTGTGGGACAAAAGATGGAGGGGTTTTCGAGCAACATTAGGACTATCGTGGAACACACAATAAAAAAATGAAGAATGGCATTAGAAAAGAGCACTTAACATAGGTATACGCTGTGCACACCACCCTAAGTGGTGCATTTGAACAGCGTTGTGAGAGTAACGTTGTGAACAATTTGAAGAGCGCAAAATATCTCTTTCGGTACTAAAAACTCTTGCGGTTTGGTTGTGTACAACCGTATGCCAATGACATGATAGTGACGCAGACGGGCACTAAAAAAAAGAAGAAATAATAAAATCACAATACCTTCTGCTCAGCTCGACCGACTGGTGGTAACGCTGTGCACGGAACTTCGTCATTCCCGGGCGACCGAACGGAATTCCGGTCGGCACAATACGGACCTGCAAAAAGAGAAAGGCTGATATGATTTCAAGCCTCATGCACTAAGTCACCCGACCTTGATGTGATAGCTTCCCACACAAACATTAAACTTCTCAGGATGCCACATCAATGTGGAACCCAACACCGACTCTCAGAATATACTTTATTACAACTATCAAAAAATACACACGGCTTTTAACCACCCCTATACATACGTGACGGTGGCGGAGTGCGTAGTCGACTGCCGCCTCGTTCTCCTCAACGAGGATGGAACAGGTGGAGTAGCAGAGGATGCCGCCAACCTTGAGCGCGTCGATGGCGGAGAGGATCATGCGCTTCTGGAGGCCGCTGCAGATGTCGACGTCACGCTCGGTCTTGGACTGCTTGATGCGAGGGTCACGCGAGATGACCCCCACACCCGTGCACGGTGCGTCAAGAAGCACACGGTCGAAGTTGCACATCACCTTCTCAAACCCCACTCCGTTGTAGTTCGTGATCACGCAGTTCGTGATCCCCATTCTCAGCACGTTACCTCTCAAGGCAACAAGACGCTCTGCACTCACATCGTTCGCAACCAGTGTCCCAGTGTTCTTCAGGATCTGCGCAATGTGTGTCGTCTTACCACCCGGCGCTGCTGCCATGTCAAGCACCCTCTGGCCCTCCTCGATGTCGAGGGAAAGAACTGGGAGGAAGGACGACGCGCTCTGCACAAGGTAGTGCCCGCCGAGGTACTCTGGTGTCGACCCGACAGCGACGTCGGACTCGAAGATCTGGAGACCGACTTTGCACCAGGGACCGGTGGGCTCGATGGACATGCCTTTGCGTGCAAGCGCCTGGGCGAGGTCACGTCTGCTGGTTTTGAGGGTGTTGACACGGATGGTGAGGGGACGCTGCTTTTCGTTGACCTCGAGGAACTCGAAGAGCTCTCTTGGGGTGAAGAGGTCCATGAGCTTGCGCATCAGCCACTTCGAGTATTCGTAGACGTACACAAGGTCCTCACGCAGGATCTTCAGGTACTCCTCACGGGAGTGGTCCGACTCACGCAACTCAGACATCGAGTCGAGCACGCGGATGACCTCCTGGATACGGTCTTTGCGTTGTTCCACAGTCGCGTTCTCGCCAACTGGTGCCGCCTCTTCTTCTTCTTCGTCTGCGTCGTCTGCCGGTTCACCGTCACCAAAGACGTTGCCCTTCTTCGTGAACGCCTTCGCAGCCATGTCGTTGGCCTGCTCCACCTGCTGCTGCTGCAGACGCTGCTGTTCCCTCCTCACCGTGCTCTCGAAGTCCCCCTCGTCACTTCCCTCGCTCTGGTCATCCGACTCCCCGTCAATCACACCAAAGTCGTCGTCGTCCATTCCCTCCTCGCCCTCCTCACCCTCCTCCATGTCGCTGTCCTCCACCCCTTCCATCTCCTCCCCAAGGAAGTCATCCTGCATCAGCTCCTCTGAGTCCTCAGATCCCTGCTGTGGCAGACCCTTCACGCGTGTGGCAGGCTCCTCGTCGAAGATCTGGGCTGCTGCGATGTCGTCGTCACTGTCGTCTTGCTTTGCAACGTTGATGAAGCTGAAAAATAGATAAACAATAGAAAAATAACGAAGAGGAAGCAAAAGTGATAAAGATACTTTTGTCACCCTTCAGGACTAAAAGAAAGCGTTTAAAGGTGAATGAAGCCTCTGGTGTACATAAATATTTACTTTACAGTGGATTTTAGAAGAAACCTTTATGAATCTGCTAGGCTAGAGCCTCATGCTTGGTCACAAAGAGGGAAGAGGAGGGGGGGTTAATGTACCTTCCCTTGCCAGTCTTGCTTGCAGCCTTCTTCTTGAGGACGGCGGCATCGGAGTTGGATTTGTCAATAACGCGTGCCTTGGGCACAGCACTCTTCCTCACTTTCTTTCCCATCTTTTGTGTGTACTGATCTTTTTCCTTTAGAGACATAAAAATGATGAGTGTGGTTGAAACCAGTTAAGCAATGCACAGGATAGTCCTTAAGTAATCAAGGCGAGTCGTGAAAGGTTGCAAAAAATGCACGAAACGGAATGGACCGATACCATTAGGCCTGTTCAACGCTCTTCCGACTGAGCTACACAACCGACGATATGTGTGAATTGGATAATCCAGCAATACCCCCTTTTTTTTTGTGTTCACGGAGAGAAGACATTTTTATCCGCATCAAAAAAAAATCTAAATACCCCCCCCAAAGCGGCGAATGCCACACAAGCCACAACGGGCTTCTCATCATCATTTCTTTTTTGAAAACTATGACAACGTGTATCCTCACGCACGAGCAATACACATTACCCGCCCTCCCCTGTTCACGTCACCTTTTTGTTGTTGTTGTTGTTGTTGTTGTATGACAGGAAAAGACAAAAGGCAATGGCATTGAACACGCCATTTATCACAAAATCATATTTGTGGGGGAAAACCCACCACCACCACCCTACTGAGACATGTAACGTGAGACGCAAAGACGAATACTTTGCTTCAAAAAAAAATTATTTTTAAATCGTTGAAAAATGACGAACACCTCTGTTAATACAAAGACACGCCGCACACTCCATGGGGTCATCCAGCCGCAAAGGGTACACATTGGCCTCCATCCTCATCGACCAACCCCACCCATTTGCGTCTTTCCCCCCTCCTCCCAAACATTCGACTCTACGTCCTTCTCATCACTGATAAGGTGACGTTCCATCTTTCCTCCTCGCCCCTCCTGCCTCTCCCTTCCCCTGCCCCGAATATCAAACAAAAACAAAATTTGCTTGAAACGCAAGAACCTCCGAAGGCCACGCGTTTTTTTCGTTTTCTTCTATTCGCGGACAGAGCTCCGCAAAGATAGCGGGCCCAGCAGGGGTTGCTGTCACCAGACCAACTAATTGAATCGCTGTATTCGCGGCTACCGGGACATCTGAAGAAAAGATAAAGGCAATCGCTCCGGTACCATCATTGAGCACACCATTTCCGTTCCCCGCCTCTACCACTTGACCCTGCAGCCACACCCGTTGCAGCACTGCGTGAGGCGAGCAGCTTCCCCCAAGCAACGGACGCACTAAAGGACGCCCTGGGCACTCCTCATTGGGAAAACGCTCAAGGTCGTCGGAGTATGCCGAACACACCTGGGAGACAAAGCACTTCCGTGCTGGGGATTCCATAGGTGTAAAGTAGCTTTTGAGAGATGATAGAGATGAAGAGGAAGAGAGGGGAGGGGGGAAGGGAGTTGAGGGGTGTGTGCCTTCCACCTTGAGGAGGAGTAATAACAAAAAAAAATAAAATCTTCTGAATGAACCTAAGCCTCTCGTGCTTAGTCTGATTAGATTACTTAATGTTTTGAAGTGTTTAGTCACCTTAAAAAATGAGAGAATAATGGGGGGGGGGGAAAAAGGGGGGGGGGGGGGGGGGATAGGGGGGTCCACGTAGAAGGAATTCCTTAAGGATTTGCTGTCCCAAACCCATTTTTTTGAAATTTAGGTGAAGAAACCCACTAAAAAGGTCGTACCTGGCCGCAAATCGCCCTGGGGATCACGAAAATATCCCATTAAACCACCTGACAACCTCTACAGAGACTTTCCTGGTTTAAAAAAATCGGTTTTTTGTGAAAAATCTCCAAAAATAGCGTCATCAAATCGTCATCAACATGGGCCAAAATGCAACACTTACCAAAAAAATTCTCCAATCAGACAAAAATCCTTCTAAACACCCGAAAAACACCCCAGTCCACATCCGGTGGGGTCCCAGGGTGGAAATATATAGTTTTTACAGCTTTTAGGGGTCCTGTGTGGGCCCCAGATGCATTTTGCAGTGGGTGTGTGTGCCCCAAACGCTTAAAAGTACCCTTTTTTTAGTCACTTTTTTGACTTTTTTTGTACCTGAAAACCCCCAAAAAAGTGCCAAGGTAGTCGGAATGGTGTCCAAACACCCAGGAAAATGTCCCCCAGACCCCATGTAGGGTGAAAAATAGCATTTTGGGCACTTGGGAGGGTTTTATAGGCCATGCAACACTTATGCAACACTTAAGCAACGGCTATGCAACGCCTAGCAGAAGACCATTTATTTACCAAAAAAAAATAATACCAATTCATTCAAAACACCAAAAAACCACCTCGGTCCACCTCCAATGAGGTCCCGAGGTGGAAATGTGTGGATTTTGCAGCTTTTTGGGGTCCCTGGGGGGTTTTTGAGGGTGTTTTTGTGTCTGCAACGCTTAAAATAACGGTATTTCCCCCCATCCTTTTGACGTATTTCGCACCCAAAATAAAAACCCTAAAAGGCGTATTCAGGCAGTCGCAGAAGTGTCTAAATCCCTCCGAACTGCCTGACAGACCTCCCGAGCTGTGGAAAATCGCACTTGCAACACTTACTGGGGCTTTTTGGTCCCTGAAAATGAGAACGTACCCTGTGCCTAAGTGCAGTAAAGCCTTCCTTGCCTCCTCCTATGACCAATGATTCGTGCGAATCCATTGTCGGTGTCCTTGACCAAGTTGCAAGCCACCACGGAAGGAGCCAGCACCCCGACAACACCGACCCACTGTCGCTGAAACCTAGACATCCTCTACAGTCTAGGTTGGGTTCCGTATCTCTCAAGGGAAGAACTTGCCGCAGGATACACCAAGCGCACCACAAAGGCAGGTCCATGCAAAGTACCCAGAAGTAGCAACTTGAAAAGTACAACACTAAAGTGCTTCATCTCTTCACAAAGACAGAGTTGCAGGAATTTGCGGCAGATTGTGCACCCCTTGACGGCGAAGACACCGGTACGATGAATAAGGAGCCTCTGGTCGCTATGCTGTCTCAGTGAGCAGTACAGGGATTCTATAGGCATATTAGGGGGTATAATTCCATGGAAAAAAGCGGAAAAAGCGGAAAAAAACACCAAAAAAAATCAGAAAAAAGTGCGAAATAGTGCTCAAAAGTGTGTTTTTCGTGGTTTTGGGTGATTTTTTGGGGGTTTGGGGGTGTTTTGAGGTGTTTTTTCGGGTTTTTCGCGGGTTATTACAAAAAAAAGTGGTTTGGGACAGCAAAAACGGCCGGACGGACCCCCCTAGGGGGGGGGGAGAGTCGCTTTTTAGTCGTTGGGTCTAACTAAAAAAGGGGAATATTTTTTGTTGTTGCTTGTTGCTAATCTAATACGCTACATAAACGATGCGATAAAAAAATAAATAAATCTAGATGATTGGGTGGGGGGGGGGGGGGGGGGAATCGTACGTTTCCGCCACGCAGCTTTCTGTTCACTCTCTTGAGCGGGGAGCAGAAGCTTTTTACCTTCCAGAAACAAAAAATTCGAATGTTTTCAAAAAAACAAAAAAAAAAAAGAAAAGCTAAGATAAACCTGAGCTTCTCAGTCACCTCGAAAAAAAATAAATCCCCCCCCCTCCCTCCATAAGATGGACCGTTCGCATCTTACGGCACAGAGAAGCGAGCCACCTCAACGTAACAACACCACACTGTCTATGGGCAATATTTCACACCCCCATAACTGATTTCAAACACCACACTTCCAAAAAACCCTCTCCCCACCGGGGGGGGGGTTTTTTTTTCCACAATACATCACCCACCTCCTCACGACAATTCCTCTTTCAGTTGTCAAACCTCTCACTCACTCACTCACTCTGCACCCTTTTTAGAGAGTTGTTTCACAAAGTTTGAGGATGCGTGCTGCGTGCTTGGGTGTCATGTGGAAGACAGAGAGGCGGGCCTGTTTGACCAATGCCATGTCGGCAAAGGCTTTGTCAGCTTTGACGGTTTTGAGATCGAGGAACTTCTTGAGGGGCTTGACGGCTTCGATGTCGACGGCGACCCATTTCGTGTCGTCCGTGGTGGGGTCCTGGTAGTGCTCCTTCGTGACGCGCGCGACCCCCACAAAGCGCTTCTCCTTCACAGAATGGTAGAAGAACACAATGTCACCGACCACCATGTCCTTCATCACGTTGCGCGCCTGGTAGTTCCGCACCCCGTCCCAGTAGGTCTCCTTCTCCTTGACGAGTTCGTCCCAGTGATACGCATCGGCTTCGCTCTTCATGCCGAAGTACGACACCTTCTTTGCCTTCTCTGCTTTGGGCATTGTGTGGTTTCCCCCTGGAGTGTGTGGTTTGAATCTGAGGTAAAAAAAAATAATTGAATGAATGTCGCAGTGCCTATCGCATTGAGCAATATATGCCACTCAGCGATATGACTGTGCAGGAAAGAGGTTGTCAGGGGAGGTGGGAGAGAAAGTGCAAACCGCTCCACCGGATAAAAGGCGGAGGTATAGTTCTCCGCGGGAAGGTGGCAACATCTAAGTTGACTTGAGAAATGCAAGAAGCCCGCTCATGACAGTGTACCTTTGGTGCAATGATCGGCTGTACCGGGGGTGGATCCCAAC
This sequence comes from Rhynchopus sp. YZ270_cl-10, assembly GCA_964035575.1. Taxonomy (NCBI): domain Eukaryota; phylum Euglenozoa; class Diplonemea; order Diplonemida; family Diplonemidae; genus Rhynchopus; species Rhynchopus sp. YZ270_cl-10. Next base: position 1,066,505 of record OZ037855.1, on the reverse strand, counting down.
CATGTAGTTCTGCATCCATTTTGTGGTGTGTCGTGGTTTGTGCATAACATATGATGTCCATTTTTTCCCCATCTTTTCCGCTGTGTTGCCCGAACACCTGCACCTCCCACACCCCCCTTTCATTGCCAATGAAATACAATGGAGAGCCGATTGGTTTTGTTGGTGTTTCTTTGCTCCCAAAAAAAGTGTACAGAAGAAAAGCCGCGTGTTGGATGAAATTCAAAAAGTACAAACCGCCTCCCCAGGGTAGTGGAGGGTACTAGATAGATCAGAGCGCTTTTTCACAGTTGTCTGTCTTTTCTGGTATTAAAAAGTTGAGGTTGTCCCAAAAGGACTTTCAGAAGGAAAAAAAAACGTTAAAAACAACCATTATTGATGGAAAGACGGTACTATTGTATTGAAAATAAAAAAAAACATAGCTTTCAAGATGATGACCTGAAAACACCTGATTATTACGAAACGCGCTCTTTTAGGAGCACACCCGCAAATCCTGAACGTTTTTTCCTGAAAGGATTGGGTTCAACCCTTTGAAGAACTGTATCTACAATCACCGATAGCCCCATAGATTCACGTGGCACGCTCCAGCGTTTTTAAGGCAACGACAATGTCATACCAAAGGCGAGGGGCACCTTGGTATTGTTCTGGCGTGGGTATTGCAGTGAAGCTTCGCACAAATTTTGTTGCGTTTTGTATTGTTGCACTCTTAAATGAGCAAAGAAAAAAAATTACCGACCCTCTCGCACACAGCGGGAGACCCAGGAGTGGTTACAATTCAAATACTAGATGCGAGAGACACAAGGTTGGTAAGATGATCCCCAGCCTCTCTCTGAGCTATCTTCAAAAAATAGTTCAAAATTTTAGACAATACACCTGCGGCCTTTTCATACAGCAGTACAGACACGAGAACCCCCGCCAAGCAGTTCAGTACAAACAGCGCGCAGAGAACCGGTCTGATCGTAGGGGGGTGGGATGGCAAATAGGTACCCTGCAGCAGGTCAGGGATGGGTGAGTGGCGTATCTCTTGTTGGACGTAGCGTTCAGCTTGCATGCATGGCAATGGAGTAACCAGGTCATGGTAGGGGGGTTTTAACCGGCACTAGGTGCCTTATGATTCCTTTTTCTTTATTTTGAACAAAAAAAAAAACTGTAACTGACATAACAAAAACTAAACGAACCGTAATGTAATGGGTAGGGCAGTTGGAGAGAAACAAAAAGGGTCTGAGCTGGGACAAGATGGAACTCATGCAGCACAGATAAAAAAAAGCAAATCTTAACAGCAGACACTGACACTACATGGACACTACATGGGTTGAACCCCGGTGTGTCGCACTATAAAAAATAAACATAGAATCGCTTTTCATTTTTCTTACATTTATATTTTCTTTAACCTCGTTTTGAGGCTGCGTGGAGTCCAAAGTCAGGCCAGGGAGCCACCACAACAAGGACCAACTGCCACATAGTGGGAGATGTGTGCTGTTTGTATAATCCCCTCGAGCAAGTGGCAAATGGGGAGGCGCTTCCGTTTAACGGCAACCCACAAGAGTAGAACAACACCCTAAAATCTTGAGAAATGGACACCAATGAGACCCGAGTCTCTCTTCTTTCTTGTATGCTACAGACTAACATGACAGTGCCAGCCACGACTGTCTAGCCCAAACGGTTCACTGGGGGTCCTCAGAAATATAGAAACAAGGAGTAGTTGGAAATGCAAACGCCTCACCGCTCATCGGCGGACGCAGGCACTCTCGTGGAAAAAACAAGGAAAAGTTTGTAACAGATAAGCCCACGGTGACGAAGTTTAGTCACCTAAAAACACCATCCCGCAATAGAATCAAGAACAGGGAAGCGGAAATGGAACCGGAACTGGAACATAGTTGAAGATGTATCAAGCTATCATCCGCCCCTTTCCTTTCTCATCAAATCCCCTACACAACACAAAGTCCCACGCAGTATGCTACTGGGCGGTGGGCAAAACACTTGACACACGTATTCCACCTTAGGGCAAAGGTATCCTCACTTATTTTCTTTTTCAGAAATTGAACGGGTTCTGAAGCAGAAATAGGACGGGGTTTGGGTATTTTTTTTTACAGTACACATGGATGACACCCGTAACCAGGTATCGGGTATCACGGGGTCTTTTTTACCCGATAATGCCACAGAACATACACGGATGAAAAATTTATAATCTGGCAATTTCCGGAACCCGAAACGAGGGTCATCCATGATTACAATAATATACTTTAGATGACAGGCCTTCTGGGCACGACACCATTTAAAAAAAACAAAACGCACACAAAGGAAAGCCCCAAAATAATCTAATTTCATGAGAGCAAATCAAAACATTATTTCAGACGCTAGCTCGTCTACTATGAGACAAGCACGACACGTGTCGTACATGCGACTGCACACGCAAACAACCCTCAGTGAACGGCATGCGAGAGGCTGCACTACTCTGCTGCCAATTCGCACACCAGACGAAGGGAACGCACACCCCATATGAGGCACAGAATGCACTGAAAAAAAAATTACAGAACAGAGCACATCCTTGACCTGATCATCAGGCTTATCGCTAAATCGGGGGGGTCGGGGGCCAAATTTCAAAAATCGTGGTAAATTTGACCCTTTACTCCCCCAACATCGATTTCAATACAACCTTACTTCACCTTGGGTGACCCTACAGTTGAAGGAAGGTTGTGGGAATAAGATTTCACAATAAAACAAAAAATGTAGATTTGGTCGCATAAGAGAGCAACACACACCCGCAGTACAGCAACGACCTGTAGGGTCAACTGGAAAACTAAAAGAAAACCGAGAAAGACGGATGTGCCTCAAATGAGCACAGCATATTCCTCTCTCTGACTATAGCATAACACAAAACATAACACCGGTGAGGAAGCTTCCTCAAAAGAAGAACAAAATGAAAAGAGAAGTCGTAAGTCACGCAAACACCTCACCAAACCCACACGCACGCATGACGGGTGGCCCTCAAGACTGGCTTGCACTTGTCGGAAGATATCAGACATTTACCTTGGACCCATTTTAATGGCAACGGAGATCATCAGAGGGGGCTCCGCAACCAGACCTTAGGCAAACTAGTGTGCTTTATGCATGTGTCCCCACGTAGGGGGGGAGAGAGGGCCTTGGTTCCTGAACAGACTACCAACAAAGGCAACGTAAACCAAAAATCCGTATGCATGTGCTTAGTGGGGAAAATAAAGAAATGCAGAGAAAACTTGACAGAGATAAGCAAGGGGAGAAAGAGGACAAAAGACGTATTATTTTTTTTATTCGGGAAAAGCTTTTTTTGCACAAAAAAGTTTTGTATGTATTTCTTTCTTTGTAATATTTTGTTCGGGTATCTAGGTTCAATACATTCGTTGCTGTGGACTTCGTTCTGAGCAAATAGCACTCCCTTCCAGTCGTCTTCACTGACGCATCATTCGAGACAAGCTAAAGAAGGGTTAAATCCGGTGGTACCCATTTTCCTAGTACCCATTTTCGTTAATACCCATTTTTCAAAAGTGGGTACTAACGAAAATAAAAAGTGGGTATTAAAGAAAAGAAAAAATGGGTATTATCGAAAATATTTTGGGTACCTGGGTACCTGGGTACCCAGGTACCCAGATACCCAGATACCCAGGTACCCAGGTACCCAGGTGCCCAGGTACCCAGGTACCCAGGTACCCAGGTACCCAGGTACCCAGGTACCCAGGTACCCAGGTACCCAGGTACCCAGGTACCCAGGTACCCAGGTACCCAGGTACCCAGGTACCCAGGTACCCAGGTACCCAGGTACCCAGGTACCCAGGTACCCAGGTACCCAGGTACCCAGGTACCCAGGTACCCAGGTACCCAGGTACCCAGGTACCCAGGTACCCAGGTACCCAGGTACCCAGATACCCAGGTCCAGGAACAGGTACCCAGGAACAGGAAAAAAGCCGTGAAAGAGCAACCACAGCTCCACATGACAAACACAAAAGTGTCCAGTCACGTGGGGCATTCATGCACTGAGGAGATAATGATCCAACAATTTACAAGAAAGATTACTTAACCTACTGCTGGAAATTGCCAGGTCGTAGTAACACACAAAGTGTGCCTCCGTTCGGGAAGACCGGATATTCTAGAGACCAAAAAGGCCTCAAGAATATCTTCCGGTAGTCAAGGTAGAACCGAGTGAACGGCCCAAGACCCCCGTGGAGAAGTTAAATGTTGTAATGCTATCAGGTAGAAACTGCGAACACTGTCTTACCCTCCTCAATGCATGGTGGTTGATGTCTTCCACAACAAATTTCCTGTACCCAGGTACCCAGGTTCCCAGACCCACGCAGTACCACGTCGCAGTACTACGCAAAATTTACCACCAGACCCTGTCTTCGTGCACCTGAAGTACAACGCCGCAGACAGGCCAAACATGCGTTGGACTCAGAGGAATGCCCGCTGTGCAGGTATCATGAGAACCAACTCCCAGCAACAAGGGGCGCCTTTTGGCGGGCGTTGTTGAGGGTGTTTGGGGTGCAAAGTTTTCCACAATTTTGATGCGCGGGTACAGAAGTGTTGTCTTGTTCTTTCATCTCTAGGAATGTAAATGTCAATCGCGTTTAACTACCACTAGGGCTTGTTTAGTGAACCCACGAGGGGTCGAAGGGGGTTGGTTATCCCGTATCTATCAAAGGTTGTGTCGACCAGGCTAAACCACTATGTTACGCTGTACGTTGTTAAATCCGAAGAAATAACACTTTAGCAGCCGCAGGAAGTTTGCTAAAAAGAGTGCCTCACGCTACACAAACCACCACCCGCGATTGACTTAGATGTTATAACAAAGAGAATTCAGAACAAAACAACACCCTGCCCCATACACACTAAATTGTCATGCTTCAAGAGCATGCCTGGGCCAAAATTACTATGACGAAAAGGCAACAAGACCACCCACAAGGAGTGTGAATTGTGCACTGGTTTTCTGGGGGAACAAACAATATTTTCTTGTGTCTAGTCCTCCGTAAGCAGAGGACAGACTTTCCGGAAGGTTTCCAAAGTCGAATTTCTTGCACTAGCTATGCTCCCTGGGTTAATGGCTATAGCAGTGACTGACAAAGTGTTCCCACCCCCTTTTCACCGTAGATATTCTCCCGAGATTGATGCCGGTGAACGCCCTTTGAATTTTGAGTTCCTGAATGTCGGAGAGCGGCGAAGGTTCAATATGTTCGCAATATAAATGTCCAATATGTTCGCTCGTTCTGCGCAGTTGGTTCTCGATGTTGCACTCGCGATACCTGTTTAAAAGTGAAGTTGTGAGTGGTGGGGAAATTAAAGAAGGCGACTTCTTAAAAAAATAAGTTGGCCTAGTTCTGCATGAATGCAGCAACGAAGAGGTCCACCTGTTTCCAGGAGAACATGCCATTTTGTAGCAAATGGGGAGGCGCTTCTGCATCATAGTAACCGATGGGGAGTGAGAGGTGGAGTGAAAGTGAACCCATTGAAATCATTTGAGTAAAAAGGTGGGTATGTAGGTTGTTGAATATTCACCAGTAAACATATTTACATACCTTGTCTTGCGCCTTCGCTGCTGTCAAGGTGCCTTCTCTGGGTGCCCAGTGCCCAGTGCCCAGTACCCAGTACCCAGTACCCAGTACCCAGTACCCAGTACCCAGTACCCAGTACCCAGTACCCAGTACCCAGTACCCAGTACCCAGTACCCAGTACCCAGTACCCAGTACCCAGTACCCAGTACCCAGTACCCAGTACCCAGTACCCAGTACCCAGTACCCAGTACCCAGTACCCAGTACCCAGTACCCAGTACCCAGTACCCAGTACCCAGTACCCAGTACCCAGTACCCAGTACCCAGTACCCAGTACCCAGTACCCAGTACCCAGTACCCAGTACCCAGTACCCAGTACCCAGTACCCAGTACCCAGGTACCCAAAATATTTTCGATAATACCCATTTTTTCTTTTCTTTAATACCCACTTTTTCTTTTCGTTAGTACCCACTTTTGAAAATGGGTATTAACGAGAATGGGTACTAGGAAAATGGGTATTAAAGAGAAAAACCCGCTAAAGAAATGTTTGTCAGAATTACGAAGATGAATCTAAGCCTACCTTGACCACAATCGTTATCGTACAGTATACAGCAAAAGGCGGGGAGGAATACAATAAGTTCTAGGAATAGATTGGCGTGGCCACAGTCATCATGCCACAAGATGTCATCTCAGGCAGGGCTAGTTACCCTGCAGACGGCATCTAGGGGCAAAGAAGGCAACACAGACCAACATACACAGGACAGTCATCATGCCACATGCACATTTACACAGCACCCACCGTTCCCTCCCCGTTCATCTTTCAATAGCACCCCCATTCCATCTTCAATATGGAACCCCGTTTAACCTAAAGTGACGTTGTAAGCATAGACGCCTCTCTCTGCAGGTACATGCCAAAATAGATCCCTGAGACTGTAAATTCATTTACGTTCCATTTACAACCCAAAAAGAGGGAGTTCGTTATACTGCAGGCTCGTCGGTGTTGGTAGCACTGCTAGCCGGCTTGCCTGCGGAGTCTGCACAGTTCAGCGTCAAAGGGTTGAGCCCTGAGCTGGACGTTTCGAACCCTGGACCGTCCTTTTTCTTGGGTGTTTTGAGCTCTGCAACGAGACGGTCTGTTTCTGCCTTGGGGTTGCGCCTAGAGAAGGAGAGCACGCTGGAGAGGGGACACTCAACCAGCATCCACAACACGAAGGACACTGCGTACGAGAGCACCGCACCGGGGACAACGTCCCACACGAAGATAAAGTTGTTGACACGCATGGAGCCGTTCCCCATGTACCTGAACGACGTCATCAGTATCGGGTGCACAAGGTACACACCGTACGTCAGCTTCCCGAGAGGTGCCATGATCTGGCTTGTCATGACACGCAGCACAACACCGCCGTAGCCCAGGGAGTACGTCACAGAGAGGAGCATCAGTGCAAAACCCCAGCCAAATGCATAGTAGAGTGTTGTGTAGTCGTGTGCATCGCGTGACCACGCGTCACGCTCCTCCTGTGCGATGGAGCGTTGGTCCAGCACAATGCCGATGCTGACGAGCAGTGCCGTGCTCGCGAGGTACACCACCTTGCGCAGGATCGCGCTCTTCCGTGTCGAGAGGAAGGATGTCGTGGTGACGTTGTCGCGGACGAGAGTGGCGTAGTCGATGGTGTTTGGGGGTGACGAGAAGATGTGGATGGGCGTCGCGTTCACAGCCTCGGCAGGCACGTCGCTGGTGGCGTGGGGCGGCAGGGCAAAGGAGTGTGCGGACACATCGTCCTTGAGGCTTGCGGTCAGCTCCAGCTGCACCTCCTCCTCCACATCCACCTCTTCCCCCTGTGCAGGGTCGGTGCGGGACAGCTTCCAGCAGAAGCTCTTAAAAAACTCAAAGAACCGCTCCCCCTCCGGCTTGCGCTTCTCCACAATGACCTCCAAAGCCACAGCACCAAGCACCCCATAGAGGTACGGTGCAGCACGCAGATACGGCCGCACATAAGTATCGTCCATTCTGGTGATGTGCTCCGTCTTCGAAAGGACGAACTGCGCCAGAAGCAGTGCCAATGTAGGTAGCACAACAAACGCAATACGCATGGATGAGAGAATACGCTTTTTGGAGTGCTTCGCAGTAGCAAAGGGGAGGACAAGGAATGGGAGGATGAGGGACATGTGGAAGTCTGTTGAGAGGTACCACATCCAGCCGTAGCAGGAGTCGTTCGGCCAGTCGTATGAGTCCGAGATGAGGAGGGCCTGTTGCCACCATTTGTCCTGACAGGGCTCGGAGATCGTTGTTCTGTAGTTGTTTGTCCAGTAGGGGCCTGCGTCGAAGAGAGGCTGGAGGTGGAGGCCCGAGAGCAGGACAAACATCATGAGCGGTGCGATGCGCAGGTAGCGCTGCACGTAGCCGAGGATGATGAACTTCATGATCGACTTCCAGTCCTTGAAGTACACCACGTTGCGGTCCTTGTACACGATCTTGCAGGTAACCCATGCCCCGAGGAAGCCCGACAAAAAGAAGAATGTGTCCACCGCAGAGCCGCCAAACCCGTAGATCGAAAAGTTGTAAAAGCGCTTCAAGAGCTCCACCCCGCTGTGGTAGTTCGCCACGTTCCCATTGACGTATGTGTAGATGTATGTGTGCGCAACAAGGATGCATCCCATCGCAGCAACACGGAAGAAGTCCAAAAAGGAGGTCCGCGCAACACGCACTTTCACAAGCTCGGCATAGTTCTTTTGCATATCCCACTGCGACACGATTGGCACCTTTTTGAAGAACGGCACAAACGTCGCAAGCCCGGCAAGCAACACCAACACCGCCCACACCACCAGCATCAGGATGGCGGGCCACGTAAACGGTGTGTCTGTATAGTCATTATCCCCACCATCGATGTGCGCAAAGTCGTCTTGGCAGTCTCCGTAGAGGATGCCTTGGAACCAACCCCCGTGGAAGGAGCGGATGGAGTCTGAGAGGTCGTTGAACCTGCAGTCATATGGCACACAGAGACGCACCGTGGCCCCGTAGATGCCCATGGTACAGAACCTGCCCCCGAGGGGGACGGCGTCCACGTCTGAGTTCATGTACTCGCATCCGCCAGGGTTGCCGATGTAGCCGCCCTTGATGATATTGTCCTTTGTGTCATCGCTGAGCGAGAAGAGCTCGTAGTACGACATATCGCTCAGGCCAGAGAGGAAGTGGTAGCGTGAGTCGGTGTACAGCGCGCTACACTTCTTCTGGTCGCCAAGCACCGCGTGGCAGTGGTTGCACGTCTTCGGACACATCTCCGCCACAAGCCGGACAGGGTCTTTTGTGTTGGGGCGGAGCGCTGTGGCGTCGCACCCATAGGCGGTGGTGAACTGCTCGCACCCTGGCATGTCTGCACATTGGACACGCTTGTCGGGTTTGGGGGTCATCATGCAGGTTCCGCAGGTGGAGGGGCAGACTTCGTACAGCCTTTTGTCGAGAAAGGACGGCGTGGCAGCACATCCCACAGCATCACGCAGTTCTGTGCATGTTGTGGCATTGTGCCGCAGCACGTCACCAGGGTCGTCCTCGCAGTTCTCTGGCGGTGGTGTCTGCGGCGCAACAGGGCAGTTCCCGCAGGACAGCTTACAGAGGGAGGAGATGGAGATGTGGGTAGCGTTTGGCAGAGGCGGGACGAGGAGTGGGGTGGGTGGCACCATGTCGCCGCACTCTGCGTCATCAAGGAGGAAGTCACACTCGGGCATATCGAAGCAGGGCATTGCACGAGCGAACCAATCGGATATAGGCTTGCAGCCATCCTGGCACGACATCGGACACACCTCTGCCGCAGTCAGCGAATCCGGGGCAGTCACATTCAACTCCACCAAACGCAGACCACACTGCCACTGTCTTGACACCCCCTCGCACGTCAGCCCCGCCCCACGCAACCACCCCCGCGGGTCGTCCACACACACCGGAACCTCATACCCAAGCGCAACACCAAAACACCAAAACAAACCCACCAAAATAAAAGGCATACAACAATACCCACCCAGTGTTCCCAGGGGGTGGTGGGTGGTGGGTGGGAGGGCTTCCTGAATGGTGTGGGGTTTGAAATGGGGAGAAAAATGAAAGAAAGGCTGTACGACCTCGTAGAGCCCTACCAATAGAAAGAGATGGTGAAAGTGCAAACACCTCAACGTACATAGAATGCCGGAACAACGATGGGTTTGAAGATGGAACCGGGAGGAGGTGGACCTCCTGCATGTGTTATTTCGTGAGTACTTCGGCGAGGCGGTATGGAAGAGTTGGGGACGACGGAGAGCCATGTTCTGGCTGCGGCGGCAAAGAACGAAGCGCCGCACGCAACTGCCGGGGAAGGGAAGGTACCGGCGCCAGAGCTGATGAAGGCCTGGCAGCTGAAGGACCAGGCCCTGGCGCTGGTGGGACAGGTGTGCGTCATTACAGCCATCCCGCAGGGAACGGAGCAACGATGCTTTGCCGGAAAACTGATGCGGCTCGGGGATTCGATGGTGTTTTTGCGGAGCACGTGTTACAATGACAATGCAGAAGTATGTGTCAAGCATGAAGGGCCCGAGGACGCGCTAGAGACGCTCCCCGTGGACGTACGCCCGCATCGTCTCTCTGGCGGTGCACCAGACAGAGGCGGCGCAGAAGGCCCTGAACGGCCTTAAAGGTGCCGCAGACGGCCTGATGAACCTCGTATAGTCACCTTATCAAAGCTGTGCACGACGGGACCCAGTGATTTATGGCAAGTGACTTTACACGGGGCTGTAAGTCATTCACTTGTCATGACAAGTGATTTACTTGTCATTTTCACTTGTCACTTATCACTGGGTCCCGTCGTGTGTGGGGTGAAGTAGGGGGGTGAGGGTGGGAAAGTTGATGGAGTCGTGTACGTGGTTTCGTTTTTTATTTGTTATTTGATACTATCCTTCTCTTGGAGGAAAGGTCTGGGTGAAGAAAAAGGAAGGTTGCAGGGAGATAAGAAAGGACACAAAAAATGGAGTTAAATGATTCATGAAACACCGATGGTGCAAAAGAAAAAGGAAAACTTGTAAGATAAATGTGCCTCTCGTGCACACATCTTTGGGGAGGGGAAAAAAACACAGAAGACATGCTTAAAGAAAAAGTGTTGAAGCGCTTTTTCGAAAAGAATCATATTTAAAAAGAAACAGCCTTTCGTACAAGAACACTTTCCCATGACAAAGTAAAAGACTGCCAAATGGCCTGTAGTTCTACTCGCAGAGTCTATGGGTACTTCTTCTTCTTCTTCTTCTTTTGATGTGTCCGAAACAATACAGACATCTCAATTAGGGCTGATCTATTTGATGATATTCCGAATATGATGTTAAACTTATAATACGACTGTTGAACCATTTGAACCATCGACAGGCACCTGGCCTACACTAAGGGTCCCAAGAGATAATATAAAGTGAAGGTTGACAGTGCAAAAACCTGGAGACAAGCACTGAAATAATAAAATAAGAAGAAACCTTGTAAGATGAATGTGCCTCTTTGTGCACGCATCTATAAATAAAAAAGCCCCCTTGGCTTTTGCGAATACTATTGTTCGTCCTTCGGTTCATTCAGTGTTGAAGAAGGGGGGAAAATTCCGGCCTGCAACATATGCAGACCTGTTAGAACAGAACAGAACAAAACAGATTTTTTTTTTTTTGAGAAACTGGTACCTTCGTACACAGGTTTTTAAACAGTAGGGGGGGAAAGCCTCACAGAGTTCTTTCAAAGAATGGGTGGTAACACTGTCGCACTCAGACAAAGACAAACAGGCAAGTCTGTTCACAGTTCCGCCAGCGTAAGTATAGATGCATGACACCAGCGATGCTCTGGAGGAATGGTACGACTGGTGGGCTGTTTTTTTGCGTGCAGATAATTGCATATTTGTTTGCTGTGCAAAGACAAAGTGCAGTTCTATTCCGGGCACCAAAAAATGTGCCAAACTGAGCAAAGTTAAAGAATTGTAAGATGAACCTAGCCTCAGTGCGCACCTTTCTAATAGAAGTTGAAAGGTGCAAATCTACAAATAATGTACAAGGGAACGGAGCCCCCTTTCAGCGTCTATAGTGTTCATTGTTCAAGGTCTCATGACGGAACACACCTTTATTTGAAGAATGTATAAAAAGGTGCCATAGTCTGCAAGTTTATTGTGGAAGGTTGGGCGGTTGGGTGAAACAAATTTACAGGAGCAGAACACACAAGCATTCTATTTCAATTTTCCTTTTTGATAAAAAAACATTCATAAAATACAGCAACACAAAACAAACATCGGTGGGTGTAAAAAACCCTCCTTAGAGTTTTGAAAGTCCAAAATCCATTAAGTTTTTACCAACCAACGTTTGTTGTGCTCCTGTAACAAAAATTGAGCGTTGTGATGTTCTGCAAACCCCGCAAACCCTGTAAAACCTTTCCATATTCCCGCCTTCAAAAAAAGAGAGAGACACACACACACACACACCTGTAAGATGAATGTGCCTCTCGTGCACACATCTAAAAAAATAAGTTGAAAGTGCAAACGCCTCACCGTACACATGCGGACGCAGGCACTGGGTTTTTTTCTGCTTGCATTGTAGACATCATCCACAAAAAAAAGTCGCCAAATTACCCCAAAACCCCATAAATCCGTCAAACTTATTTGGACGCCCAAGTTTCTTGGAGTATTTTAACCCCATTGAACGCATTGAAAGCGAAGCGAAAACTTAAACAAAAACGCAAAAGGAAAGAAGAGAACCCGGTCAGCAAAAAAAAGGGAATGCGTATGTGTCTGGTAGCTATGACTTTTCGTCAGCAACGTTAACACAAAAAGAAAACACTATAAGGGAAGCAGGGGGGCTGACGGGTACAACGGGTTCTTGGTTTTTATTTATTTTTTTGGAGGGTCCGTAAAATTCCTCTATTTTTTTTTTTTTTTTGAAAACTTGGTTGTATTAGTGTAGCCACCCTAGAGTGCGCTCCACTTTTTTTGTTCTACAAGATACGATAACGACAAGGCAACTCTGGACACCGTGTTTTATTTCTCCGTTTGTCTGTAGTCTGTCGCAGGACAGATTGGGTTTTACCCTTTTAGCGACGGAACTCACTGAGACGAAGTTTACCTAAACAAAACAAACCAAAAAAGTTAGAAAACCCACAGAAGAAAACTTGTAAGATGAATGTGCCTCTCGTGCACACACATCTAAAAGACACACAGAAGGAAAGATAAGGATGCACCTCACGGAGGCTTTTGAATACTTTTTTGAAAAAAAAGAACAAGAAAACACATTTAAAAATTCAGAACATAATACTAAAACCAACCCCCACAATTTTAAAACTGAACAAAACTACACCACAGCCAAATTTTTCAAATAAAAGAAAAGTTTATAAGATAACCCTAAGCCTCTCATGCTTAGTCACCTTTTATAAAAAAGGACTCAAAGCCTCTCTCACTGAGTTGGCTTATGAATAACCCAAAAGGTGGATGGCATTTTCTTCCTCTCCCATCCACTTTTAAATTCCTTCTACGTTCCTCTCACCTGCGCATGCATCTGATGAAACACCGCTCAATTTGCAGAGAAAAGAAAGAAAACTTGATGAATAAGCCTCTCATGCACAAACAAAAACGAAGAAAATGCATGCACTACGTTAGGTCCACACCAAAGTGGCCCTGTTGTGCCATTTACCCAATAAATTTAACCCACACACAACGTCAGATCCCATATAAATAAAACCGACGAAAGGTGCCCGAGTGGTCGCTCATCAGATCCCACAAAGGGTGTAGGTTCATCTAGACAGCAGGACGGTGGCCATGGAAGTCGGCATCCGATAATGAGTGTGTAACAACTCACCTGCCGAATGAACCTGTCCCGAAAATGGATGGTGCTCAAGCGACCCACCCATAGTCGGCCGTGCTCCGGTATTGAAAAGCCGTGGCATGCGTAGGAGTGCGTGACCCACGCCGCGAAGGAGTTGGCGTGAGCCTCTCTGGAGCGTGGGTGAGTGCAGATCTTGGTTGTAGTAGCGAATATTGTGTGGGGTTTTCATGTGGCCAAATGCTCTAATAACTCTGCCCCCCCTACCAACATTGTTTCCTCTCTTGCAACCCTCTTTTCGAGAGATCATGAGTATTTACTACCCTCCCCGCGGATGCCCGAAGGCTCCCGGAGGGAGGGTACTTTTTGGATACCATCCCGGTGGAAATTTTTGCCCGAGGGAGCCCGTTGGGACCCGAGGGGACCCTTGTGGGCCACGAGGGAGGCCGTGGGGGGGTAAGGGGCGCGAAGCGCCCCCCCCCCACGGCCTCCCGAGGGGCCCACAAGGGTCCCCGAGGGTCCCAACGGGCTCCCGAGGGCAAAAATTGACCGGGATGGTATCCAAAAAGTACCCTCCCAACGGAGAGCCAGAGGGCATGCGGGAGGGTGGTAGTTCTCTTTGTTTCACGCGGGAGGGGTCAAAATACACTCACGACTGGCGATATACTGGTACATATGGTCCCCATTGGCCAAAATACGGTCATGTGGGGCCGTTGTGCCATCTCCCCCCGAACCCTACCCACAGAATTTGAACGCTTTTCGGGGAATTTTTTGACTTGAAAATTTTTTTCACAATTTGCCCAATCTGAGGTTTTCATTGGATTCTTTGGGCCATTTTATGACCAACCACGGCAAATTTTTGGGCGAAAAAAAAAATTTATTTTAGTCAAAAATCGCCTTGTATAACCACTGTATTGGAAAAGGCTTGTACACAAAAGTGCATTTTTATACAGAAAATGACGGGGAAATAAATTCTGGAGGGTCAAAACATCAAAATTCTTGCGGGATTTGCATTTTTGGGCCCATCTGAGCCCATGTAGGGGTGCTTTTTTCAGCTCAAAAATGTGTTTGCCAAAAAAAGGTCAAAAAAAAGCCGGAGGGAGGGTCAAAAAGCCGGAGGGAGGGTCAAAACAGGCACAAAATGACCAGGAAATAATTTCTGGTGGGTCAAAACATCAAAATTCTTGCTCTATTTGCATTTTTGGGCCCATCTGAGCCCATGTAGGGGTGTTTTTTTCAGCTGAAAATCGTCTTTGCCAAAAAAAAGTCAAAAAAATGCAAAAAATAGCCGGAGGGAGGGTCAAAAAGCCGGAGGGAGGGTCAAAATAGGCACAAAATGACCAGGAAATAATTTCTGGAGGGTCAAAACCATGTGTGTTTGGGCAATGTGATTCCGATGCCCGATTTGAGAAATTCTCAGAATCCGAGAAAAATTTCTATGGGTTTTTTGTACAGGGGGGTTTTTTTTTTCTATGGGTTTTTTGTGCAGGATTTTTTTTTTCCCCTAGGGATTTTCTCATAGGCTTTTTGCATATGGTGTGACCCCACCACGTTCCGCAATCGGTCCGGAAAGTCCAAAAAAGGAGAAGAAAAAAAAAGAAAAAAAAAAAAAAAAAAAAAGTCCCGTACCGTTTGCCTGCGGCGCTCAATCCAGAATATCACTGATCGATTTATGATCCGGTTTCGTTTCGGCCACACAGTGTCACTGGGGAAAGGTGTGCAGTCTGTGACCACACGATACGTAATGATAACCCACAATTCCTCCTCACCCAAATCAACATCATTCAGAACAGAACATCCCAATCCAAAAATGTCTCTGTGGTCTCATGTGGTTGAAGGTGAGTCGACGAAGGTGACGGGGAATGTGACGTTTGGCACATCTTCCATCCTGCAGTGCCTCTGCACTACGTTGGCACTGGTGAAGAGCGACAACACCCGCACCGACTACACTACGTGGAACGGTGATGGGAGTGAGAAAAAAGATTTTGCGAAAAGAATAAAAGTAGCGTACCGTGCGCCTGCGGCGCAAGCTTACATCACACCCTTCCCATGACATAGTTTGGCTGTACAATAGTGCAATTTTAAGCGCAATTTTAGAAATGTTGCGTACCGTGGCTTCGCCAGGAACCTTTGGGTGCCATGGCCACCGTTTCTTTACCTGTTTCATACCCTCACAGAAGCTACGTACCACCATGATATTCTGAAGCTTTGGGGTATGGGGTTTTCTTGGTGAGATCGAGGCTTCGTCGAGAAAGCTCGGAATACACCCAAAAACCCTTGAAAGACCATTTTTTCCCGGCGGGAAAATTGACCCCCCCCCGAGAAAAAAAAACGAGATCCTAGAAACAACCCTGCGATGCAACCCAAAAAAAAAAGTCCCATGTAAAAAACCCATAGAAATTTTTGTGATGCCCACCCCCAAATTCTCGAAAAAAGGGTGTGATGCCCATACACACATGGTCAAAACATCAAAATTCTTGCTCTATTTGCATTTTTGGGCCCATCTGAGCCCATGTAGGGGTGTTTTTTTCAGCTGAAAAATGTCTTTGCCAAAAAAAAGTCAAAAAAAAGCCAAAAAAGCCGGAGGGAGGGTCAAAAAACCCGGAGGGAGGGTCAAAAACCCGGAGGGAGGGTCCCAACCCTCCCGGAGGGAGGGTCAAAATCCCGGAGGGAGGGTCAAAACCCGGAGGGAGGGTCAAAATCCCGGAGGGAGGGTATACCCTCCCTCCGGGTTTTTGACCCTCCCTCCGGGAGGGTTGGGACCCTCCCGAGGGCGAGTAAAGTCGCCGGAGGGAGTGTATTTTGACCCCTCCCTAGGGGAACAAACAAAAGAAGTTTGTAAGATGAAAAAAAAAAATCACTTATCCTCACTTAGAGGGGGAGAGAAAACAGTTGAAACTGGGGGGGCAAAAAATAATTAGATGAGCCCAAAGGGGGCAAAAAAACGCATCTCTAAATAAAAGGGGTTGATAAAAAGGGGGAGAAAATTATATAAGCAGCACAGCTCTGTCAGGGATGAGGGCCTAATATGGCACTTCACTCCCAGAAAACAAGCCGTGCTGGTATGATAGAAGGTTGGAAGGTTGCAAAGAGTTGCTGTGCAAAATTTTACTTTTTCTTGATTTTTTTTTTTTTCCTGTTACGACAAGGGGAAGGTTGCGGGATAGTTTAAGACCCCATCTACCCCTTCTCGCTTGGCCCATGGAGGAATCAGAAATGAGTCGTCCGCAGGGAGGGAGGGAAATGACAGTGCGGAGGAGAGGTAGGAGCCTTCTGCTGAGATGCAACAGGCTTAAGGGAGCAGAGAATATTTGTGGAAGAAAAACAACAAAATCAAAAAAAGAAAAATCAAATTTTGAAAATGCCGCACCAATTCTTTTTTTAACATGGTGTTGAAGAGTCGTCAAAAGGAAGAAAGCTATTCTGTTCTAGCTTGGGATATAGGATATTTCATAGGTCATATTTTGCCAATTCGAAAAAAAATCCACGAAATCGCACAAAAAAAAACCTCAGACATCAAGATTCTCATATCCCAAGGGGTTGTTGCAGACAAGATCCCGACGGTTGCTGGCAGCCATTTTGTCTTTGACGAGGTCGGCGACTATCTCGTTGTAGTGTTGGCGGTAGTTGTCGGATCGGTCGGGTGCAGCAGCGGCAGCACTGTGCGCGCTAGGGGCTACAGACGCAGCATCTGCGAAGAGGTTGGGCCGCACGTCGTTTGCCTTTGAGTTGTCCAAGAGCGGTGTGGCGACATCACCATCGGAGCTGTTCGACCGTGTGCCCTCCTCAGGCTTCGTCCACTTCACAGGTACAGCAGCAGTACGCTTGCTCCTCTTCAAGTCTGTCAGAGGTGAGGTGGGCACCATCGCCACCATCTGCGACTCCTCGTCAAGAGGGTCCTCCCCACGCAGAAGACTGTTGACGCCGTGTTTGTCGTAGCGGAAGACGCTCTCGTCGGTGGAGGTGGGGGAGTGGATGCCGACGGTCTGGAGCTCGTCTGTGTTGTCCCCTAGGTCAAGCTTGCGGCGGCGTTGCTGTTCAAGGAGTTGGTGGGTGTGGTCGACCTGGCCGACCAGGTCCTGTTCTCTGATGCGTTCGCGGGCGCGAAGAGCAGACTCTCGGTGTGCAATGCTCATCTGGAGGGCCTGGCTCGCCTTGGTGCGGCCGTTCATCAGAGACGTCTCGCGACGGCGCTCCTCGTCGTCCATCTCGCGTTCCAAACGACGTTTCTTTCTGCTGACCGCAGTTGCCTCATCGCGCTGCTTCTCTTGGATCTTCTGCTGTGCCAGACGCAGCTTCAACCGCGAGAGTTGGTCATCCAGCTCTGTCTTCTTCTTCTCGCCGTGTTCACCGTCGGAGGAGTCAGAGTCGCTCCTCCCGTCCTCCTTCTCGCCTAAAGGCTCTTTTGTCAATGCCAGCGAGGGTGCCTGGTCTGGTCTGTCACGAAGCCGCTCCGCAAGAGACGCGCCGTTGCTGTGGATGCGCGCCATTTCGTTGCCCTCAAGGTCGTTGCTGAGGAGATTCGTCTCCACCTCCTCTTCGCGCTCGCGGTGGGCAATCTTCTTGTCGAGACGCTTGCGCAGGCGCAGTGCAAAGTACAGCCCCAGGGCGGCACAGAGACAGAGCAGCACCGCCAGCAGGATGATCCACAGGATGATGCCCTTGTTGTCGTCAGCCTCACCCTCAAACGTGCAGTACGCAGGCGCCAGCTCGTACGCCACACCCTGCAGCGGCTTCGCACCACCCTTGTTCGCCTCCCACCGGCAGCCGCTCTCTGCAGCCGCACACTCGTCAGGCGTGGTGTACACACCACATTGTTTGCGGACACATTCCTTCGTCGCCACGTCCACCTCGCAGATAGGATCTGTGTCGCAAGCAGCCTGCTGGAACTGGCAGTACCGAAAGCTGCACTTCGCCTTCCCAAACGACCACTCGCACAGCTCCTCAGATTCGCACAGCTCAGCAGTGTCCCACGCACAGTAGGACCCAGGCGACCCCACCTTGCAGGAGGCAACGCCGTTTGCCTGTGTGCCGTACTCATGCCCCACGCAGACGCATTCGTAGTCAGTTGAGTTCGTCCTGCACGCCTGGCCTGCAGCAGCACACGTCCTGCCGTTGTCCGAGCAGAAGCCAGACCATTTGCACGCAGCAAGACCCCCCACCTGTGTTCCTTTGCCAGACCATATACACTGACACACCCAGTCGTCCAGCACGCCCTTGTCAGGGTCGACACACTCCTGCCCCGCAGCCAGGCACGTCTCGCTGTTGCGCAGACACTCGTCGACGTTGCCATTGCAGACAGCAGCCTTCCCCACTGCAGTTCCATTGAGCTGCGGTGACACACACCGGCACTCCCAGTCGTTTGTGCCGTCCGAGTCGAGGCAGGTCTGTCCGCTGTCGGTGCAGGTTTTGGCATTGATGTTGCATTCGCCTGACCACGTGCATGTGGCAGGGCCCGCAGTGGCGCTGCCTGTGCCGCTGCCGAGGCAGTGGCACGCCCAGTCCTCCATGGTGATGGTGTCCGTGTCGATGCAGCGCTGGCCCTGTGATGCGCACGTCTTCTCGTTCACCTGGCACTCGTCTGTGCCCACACACACTGCAGGCTTACCCATCGCAGTTTCGCCCGTAGGGGGACACTTGCACATCCAGTCGCCATCAATGGCAGGGTCAGGGTCCACACACTCCTGCTTCGCATCCGTGCAGGCGACACCCACAGTGGCGCATTCGCCATCGACACAAATGGCCGGTGCGCCCACCGCACTGCCCACCTTGTTCAGGGCGGTGCAGACACACGTCCAATCGCCGTCCTTCTGCGGGTCAGGGTCAACGCAAGACTGTTCCACAGCAGTGCACGTAGCAGCGTTGGCGCTGCACTCGTCTGCAACGCATGTCGCAGTGCCGGCAGTGGCAGTGCCTGCCTTGGGCAAGATGCAGACGCACTCCCAGTCGCCCACTACATGGGTGTCAGGGTCGTTGCAGCTCTGCTGTGCTGCGGCGCATGTCTGCCACTCTGTCTCGCACTCCCCCACCTGCACACATACAGCCGGCGCCGCAGCGACTGCGGGTCCTGTTGCAGGGAGGATGCACTGGCATTCCCAGTTATCGAGCTTGTCCATGGCGGTGTCGGGGTCCACGCAAAGCTGTCCCTGGTCTGCACACACGTTGCTGTTGGCGGTGCACTCGTTGACCTCACACGTCGCTGCAGAGGCAACAGCCGTCCCCGACGCAGGCGCATCGCAAACGCACGCCCAGTTACCTGCCGAAGACGTGTCAGCATCTTTGCACGTCTGTCCAGCAGGGCACACCATCGCATTGGCGACACATTCGTCATCACCACAAGACGCCGCCTGCGCTGTGGCAGATACACCTGACGCACATTTGCACATCCAATCGCCAGCAACCGTGGGGTCCGGGTCTTCGCACGTCTGCTGTGCATCGAGACAGATTTGTTCATTGGTCGCACACTCTCCTGGAATGCACGTCGCAGGTGCTGCCACCACTGCAGTGCCAACCAACGGGGAGATGCATGAGCAACGCCAGTTCCCTTCGAC
The DNA here is from genome assembly GCA_964035575.1 of Rhynchopus sp. YZ270_cl-10. Classification (NCBI taxonomy): domain Eukaryota; phylum Euglenozoa; class Diplonemea; order Diplonemida; family Diplonemidae; genus Rhynchopus; species Rhynchopus sp. YZ270_cl-10. Next base: position 1,046,652 of record OZ037855.1, on the reverse strand, counting down.
AGCTGTGTCAGGGTCATCGCAGCTCTGCCCCTGTGCTTGACATGTTGGGCCGTTGGCAAGACATTCGTCCACTGTGCACGTCGCAGTGCCGGCGACGGCGTTCCCGGTGGCAGGTATGATGCATTCGCACAGCCAGTCCCCGTCTACACTTGTGTCAGGGTCGTTGCAGCTTTGCCCAGCTGCTTGGCAGGTAGCTGCGTTTGCGACACACTCACCCACCTGCGTGCAGACAGCAAGCCCCCCCACCTGAGGCCCAGACATTGACGACGCAGGCGCAACGCACTCGCACGTCCAATCACCCGACACAGCGGGATCAGGGTCGTTGCACTTCTGACCGGAGCTGGTGCACACCGCGCTGTTCGGAACACATTCATCCAACGTACATGTGGCCACAGCCATCGTGGCCGACCCTGTCATAGGTGCCTTGCAGAAGCACATCCAATTCCCCAACCCAGGTGTGTCCTTGCACTGCTGGTCAGCCCCACAGGCCGTCAACGCCGGTGCGGCCGTGCACTCATCCACGTCGCAGACCGCAGGCATCCCGATTGCACTCCCAGTCTGCGGGCTCACGCATTCGCACACCCAGTCGTTATCCACAGATGGGTCGGGGTCTCTGCACACCTGGCTCGACTGTTCGCATGTCATTGCGTTTGCGCCACATTCGCCTGGAACACATGTTGCAGGCGCCCCCGCAACAGAAGCACCGGACAGAGGTGAAATGCATTCACACATGAAGGTGCCGTCGCTCCCCAAATCGGGGTCGACGCACTTCTGTGCTGCTGCTGTGCAGATCATGTCTTTTGCAGTGTCAGTGCATTCGTCGACAGTGCATGTTGCTGGACCACCCACAGCGGTGCCCTGCTGGGGTGCGACACAGACACACTCCCAATCACCGGTGATGGCATCCGAAGGCTCATTGCATGTCTGCTGTGCAGCTGTGCACTGGTCTGAGTTGGCGGCCACAGAACACTCGTCCAAGACACACGAAGCAGCTGTGCCTTGCACTGCTGGGCCTGTAGAGGGCGCAACGCATTCACACAACCAGTCGTTCAGCGAGGCCGTTTGTGTGTCTGGGTCACTGCATGTCTGCCCCACAGCAGTGCACACAGCACCCTGCAGGACACACTCATCTTGAATGCACGTGGCTGGACCTGCAACTGTTGTGCCCTGCTGAGGTGCGTTGCACTCACACATCCAATCACCCATGATAACGTTGTTAGGATCAACGCACGTTTGGCCCGGTAGACACGTAGGAGCGTTCTGCATGCACTCATCCAACGAGCATGTTGCAACCCCACCCACCATGGTGCCTGTCGAGGGCAGAGCACACTCGCAAGACCAATCGTCGGCAACTGCAGGGTTGGGGTCAGTGCATGTCTGGCCCTGCGCTTGGCAGACAGCATCCTGCACGCGACATTCGCCTCTGTCCACGCAGACAGTCGGGCCAGCTGTGGCAGGTGCGCCTTCTTGTGGAGCGATGCAGGAACAGACGAAGGTCCCGCCCATGAGGAGGTCTGGGTCATTGCACGCCTGCATGGCATCCACGCACAACGTGTTGGACGTGCATTCGTCAAGCTCGCACACAGCGAGTGATTTTACAGCAGAGCCAGTATACGGCAGCTTGCAGATGCACTCCCAGTTGTCAGCGACGGTCAGGTCAGGGTCCTTGCACTCCTGGCCTTTACATGTCGCAGCGTTGTCTGGACACTCGTCAAATGAGCACACTGCCGCCTTACCCACATCGGCGCCCGTGGAGGGAAGGACACACGTGCATGTCCAGTCGCCTGGCGACGATGGGTCAGGGTTCGGGTCGTCGCACGTCTGCCCAGCTGCTGCGCAAATAGTATCCGTAGCGCACTCACCACACACAGCAGCAGCCTGCGCACCAACAGTGCCTGTGACAGGGGCTCTGCAGTTGCATGTCCAGTCATCTGTTGATGTGGGCGAAGTGTTAGGGTCGATGCAGTCTTGGTCAGCCGCAGTGCAGGTAGCAGCGGACTGTGTGCACTCATCCACAATACACACGGCAGCAGCCATGAGGGCGTTTCCGGTCTGTGGAAGAACACATTCGCATTGCCAGTTGTTGTCGACAGACTGGTCAGGGTCGACGCACTGCTGCGGTGCAGGGCAGGCTGCGTTCCCGTCGCATTCGTCCTTTGTGCACGTTGCTACTGCAGTCGTGGCAGTGCCAACATACCCCATTGGGCAGTTGCATACCCAGCTGTTGTCCGCTCCCTTGTCGGCATCCTCGCACGTCTGTCCCGCATTGGTGCAGACAGCGTTACCAGCACATTCGTCCAACACGCACACAGCCGCCATGCTGTTCCCACTACCCACCCGAGGTGCAATACAGTTGCACTCATAGACGCTGTTCACAACCATGTCGACATCGTCACACGACTGGCCCTGAGCGGTACACGTGGTCCCAAATGTGAGGCAGTCGGACACCTCTTGGCACGTAGCAGGAGCACGGATGCCCGTCCCTGTTGCAGGCGGGACACACTTGCAGTTCCAGTCGCCGTCCTTAGACGTGTCAGGGTCCGCACAAGTCTGCCCCTTCGACTCACAGGTTGCCTTGTTAGCAACACATTCATCGACCGTGCACGTCGCTGCTGCACGTGAGGCAGACCCCACAAGCGGCGCTGTGCACACACATTCCCAATCATCAACGGCGGTGGTGGGGTCATTGCACGTTTGCCCTGCGCCAGTGCAGACAGCTCCTGCAGTGGTGCACTCATCCAGAGAACACACGGCAGCAGCTGCAGTGCCCACACCAGTCAGAGGGGCTTTGCAGTCACACTGCCAGTTTCCTGTCGTGGCCGTATCAGCGTCGGTGCAGGTTTGTCCTTGCGAGGTACAAATTTTTGCGTTTGTAACACACTCATCCAAGACACACACCGCAACGGCAGCAACATTCGACCCCGTCTGCGGTGTGGGGCACACACATTCCCAGTCGCCCATGACCATAAGCGATGGGTCGTTGCACTCCTGCCCAACGGCACGGCAGGTGTCAGCGTTGGCCTGGCATTCCCCTTCGGTTGTGCAGATGGCGGGTGCCTGGTTGCCTGGCATGGCTTGGACTGAGGCCACACACTTGCATACCCAGTTGGCATCGATTGTTGTGTCGGGGTCTTCGCAAGCCTGGCCTAGGGCTGTGCACACTGCTGCGTTCGCGTCGCACTCGTCTGTCCCACATGTAGCAACGGCTCCTGTGGCTGTGCCGCTTTGTGGTGCGATGCAGGAACAAATCCAGTCCCCGGGTATCTTCCAGTCGGGGTCGCTGCAGCTCTGACCTACACAGGTTGCTGCGTTTGCGATGCACTCATCCTCTGGGCACTGTGCGGGGTAGCCCACCTGCGCACCGTTGTTGCCTGGGCACACGCACTGCCAGTCGTTGAGGCTTGCTACAGCGGTGTTGGGGTCGTTGCAGGTTTGCCCGTTCATGGTGCACGTCATGGCGTTGGCGATGCATTCGTCAAGCGTGCAGACCCAGTCGCCCACGTTGATGACCTCCGTGTTGGGGTCGGTGCAGACCTGCCCTGCGACGGTGCATGCGTTGCCGTTGCCGTCGTCCTTGTCTGCACAGGTGGAACACTTCTTCACACACTCATCCAACACACAGACTGCAGGCGCGTTGTCCCCTTGCGTGGTGGTCTGGCTCGGAACAGGGCAAATGCACAGAAATTCAGTTGCACTCTTGGGCGCGCAAACCTGCCCCGCATCTGAGCACACAAACAGGTTTGCTCCATCGCACACCCCCAACCCAGTACACGTCGCAGTCGCAGCCACGGCACTGCCTTGCAGAGGTGGGATGCACTCGCAGTTGAAATCGCCCAGCGCCGTTGCAGCTGTGTTGGTATCGCGACAGCGCTGCCCTGACTTCACACAGAGGTCCGCCTTAGCTGTGTCGCTGCACTCGTCCAGCTCGCACGTTGCTGGGCCTGCTAGGGCTGAGCCAGTTTGCGGGGCCGGACACAGACACTCCCAGTTGCCTATCGCCATTGTTCCGTCGTCCTTGTCCTGACAGGTCTGGCCCATGCCGCAGTTCGCACTCTGCACAAGACATTCATCCAAATAACACGTCCAATCTCCGAGACTTGAGCTGTCCGTATTCGCATCACGGCAGGCAAATCCTTGCTTTGTGCAGGAGTCTGTTGTGCCATCGTGGGCACAGGTGGGGCACACTGTTTTGCATTCATCTATAACACAGCTCGCCACCGAGGCGACTGACGACGCCCCTGTTGCAGGCAAGACACAGGAGCAGAGCCAGTCCCCGGCTGCGGGGGACTGGTCGGTGCAGCTCTGCCCCACTGCCTCGCACGTAGCTCCATTGGTTGTGCACTCCCCGGTGGCAGTGCAGGGGGAGACTGCAGCCACTGTCGCAAGCCCGTTAGACGCACAGGTGCAGGTCCAGTCGTTTTGCGATAGGGGCGCGGTGTTTGGGTCGTTGCACGCCTGCGCAGATGCGTGGCATGTGTTGTAGATGTACTGCACAAGGCATTCGTCGTATTCGCAGCTAGCGGCGTTGTTCCTATCCCCGGGGGCAAGTGTCTTCTTTGGGGGCACGCAGGTGCACACAGCGTCGCCAGGTGTCGTTGTGTCGGGGTCCTCACAGGTCTCCCGCCTTAGGCCACAGAAGATGTTCAGTGACACACACTCGCCCTCCCATGTGCAAGTCGCAGCAGCACCCACCTGAGTCCCACTCGAGCTCCCCGTGCACGTGCACGTCCAGTCACTGTCAACATTCTCATCCGGGTCGTTGCACACCTGCCCCCGAGAGCTGCACGTCGTCTCCTGCACAATGCACTCATTCACACACACAACCGGGGCCAGACAGCAGGCAAGCAAGCACCATAATGTTATCCCACTGAACATACCACCTATTTGGGGGGTTAATTTGATGAACAAGAATACTTCAAAAAAAGGGCACTACTTTTTTACTATCTAGCCCACAGTATGCATACATACGCGGTATGGAGAATCGGGTGGAAGGGGAACTTCAAACATAAATAGAAAACTTGAAAGATCTACGTGCCTCTTGCACACCCACCTGAAGTACAAAAATGCACTTTTATTTTTGGGGGGGAACGAGAACAAAAAAATAAAACATCTTAGGGAAAGGATTGATGCGGCGTCATGTCGCTGTTTGAGGGAGGCTCACTGAGGAGGGTTGTGTCGAAGAGGTTGATTGTGATGCGGTCGACGTCGTCGTAGGTGGTGTCACTTGGGTTCACGTCACCTCCACCACCGCCACCGGCAATGTGCACACGATGTGGCGCCGTCTGCGGCTGCTGTGCACGACTCACGACAGTGTAGTGCTGTCTGTCCCCCCGCGGCACCTGCACCCCCTGTCTCCCAAGCGACGCAGTCGACACCTGCCTCTGTGCTTCTCGGCGCTGTGCCAGCCGCATCTCCACCCCCGCAAGGTACTGCTCCCGCTTCGCCTCGCGGTGCTGCTGCAGGTACTGCTGCTTGAGCTGCTCTGCCTTGGCGCGCTGCTCCTTCTCGCGCTTGTACTTTGCTGCTCTCCGGTTGGCAAGGATCAGAGGTGCGTCCTCACGTCTCCCAGGGTCAATCCCCTCACGCTGACAGAACTCATCAACACGCGCCTTGGCCTGCCCTAGCAAGGCGCCCACCCGCTTCTCTTGCGCGGTTTCCCCTGCAACGGCTTGCTTACTTATGTACTGTCTCGCCCTTGCACCCCGTTCCAACTCCTCTGCTGTCGGTGTGCTGACCTTTACGGGAACCCTTTTGCTGACAATTTTCTTTGGGTTTACGGCGTTTGCAGAATTTGTGGAACTTGCAGAATTTGCCTGCGCCGGAGACACAGACGCTACCCGAGCAGCACCCGCTGGCGACGTCGGCGTCCTGCTTCGGAACGGCTGTCCTGCCTTTACCCCCCTCTGATACGTAGGCGACGACGAGCTTGACGTACCCTGCGACCCACTCTGCGCTATGGTGCGCCCAAAGGCAGACACCTGCACAGCGCCTTTCGGTGCACCGTGCACGCCACTACCCGCTTTGGACACAGAGGCACTACGATGCGGCGGCGTCGCTGTGCGTCTACGCACACCTTGCGCACCTCGCACCTCTGACGTAGCCCCACGCACACCCTCCACAGAGGGTGCCGCCCTGGGTGCTGTGTGCATCCCATCCTCACCTTCAACAGAACCCTTTCGACCTGTATGAACACCTTCAACACCTGGAGACCATGCTGCATCACCCGGGTCACCTCTCACTGCAGACCCCGGCGTCCCATTCTGACTCCCTTGAGAAACAGACGCCTTTCTCCGTGGAGCCTTCCATGCATGCACACCCCTCTGGACACCTTCGGAAGAAACAGAAGACATCCTCCGTGGCGGTGTTGCTGTGCGTTGGGGCGTTTCCTCTCTGGCCACATGCACACCTGCAGGAGACATCCTCATGCCCACCTCCCCCACCCGCTCCTCCGAACGTCCTCTCCGGAGAGGAGGTGACGGCACCGTCCCAAGCGAGGACGACGAGGCAGGCGACCCACCACCCGGCTGTGCCGCTCCAGCTCGCATCGCATCACCACCACCCTGCGGCACAACCCCATCCCCACCCCCATCTCCATCCCCACGCCCTCCCAATGCAGGCGACGCACCCTTTGTCCCTTTCGCATGAGACTGTTTGGTGTGGACAACGGCGTCCTGCGGAGTGACACTGCCACGTCTAACAGGGATCCCGCCCTTAGCCTTGAGGTAGCGCATTGTGCGGAGGCGGAGTTCGGTGTGTGAGATGTCTGGTGTTGCTGATGTGGATGCTTCTTGTGTGTCCTCTTCAATCCAGAGGGTGGTGCTGTCGGGCGGTGAGGTAGTCCTCTGTGCAACGTCGGGCACCGTCGCAGCAGGAGCAATGCCACCTCGAAGCCGCCCTGCCAGCAACGCATCAATGCTGCTCTGTACCCCCTGCACCCGCTCCGCCCTCTCCTCCTTGTCGCGTCTCGCGCGTGCCTCTGCCCTCCGACTCAGACGCTCCGTCGCAGCCTCCATACTGCTTCCAAAGTCATCCACACCTGACAAAAGCAGCTTCCGCCGTTCTCTCTCTTCAGCCAGATTCCGCCGTACGTTTTCTAATTCCATTTGAGGGAGGGGGAGGATAGACGTGGGTACTGTAGGATGAAGCTTGTAAAGGGTGCAATATGGGAGAAGATGCAAGATGAACCTTGTGCATCATCTTTGAAAAAAGGTGCCTCACCTTGATCAAAGAAAAGGTGTGTTCTGAGTGGAATGGTACGTTTCACCTTCAGTCAATTGGTGCAAAATGCTTATAAAGAAGAGAAAATGAAAGGAATATGAGTGACAGACCACGTCATGACAACAAGGGACAGTTCAATGATCACCGCAAACGGCAGTTTGTAATTGACCTTACAATTGATGAGTGAGGGAGGGCACGGGGGGGCTGGGACATGTGAGCGCGCTTATCGATGTGCACAAGTCTTCGGCGAACGTCCGCAAAGGAATCGACCTGCTGTCATCGACGTACGCATACTTCTACGCCAAGAAGGGTGAAAAGGATAGAACGAAGAACAAAACACATCAGTCTTTTTGTGAAAAATTGCATCGAATTTGTCTACAGAAGCAAAGGGGCAAGGGGGAGGGAGGAGGGGGGAGAGGGGAGTCAAATATTAAACTACAATGAAAAGAAAAAGGAAAAGAAAAAACTATAATGCCTCTGAGGCTATGGCAATGATCCAATAAGACTATCATAGATCCGTATACTTTTCAATTCAGGAGAACAAAAGAGCACTGAAATCAACAATGTACCTTAGAACGGACATCATTGGCCACGTGTTTGTTAACTCTATAGTCTGTCTGTGGGGAGCCCTGTTGCTTTGTTGGACCAACAAATCATCCCACTAAAAAGGTGGCTTCTGCACTTTTTGTTGTGTTGTTTGAAATAATGGGCATCGCATTACTGTCGGCAGGTGCTTTCATTTATCATTGTCCCCCTTTTCTTCCTTTTTTTAGCCTATTTTTTTGGAATGTTTCGTGGATAAAATTCCTATCTTGGGCAGTGTTTTGCTGTTGTATTTTTTTTATTTTGCTTTTCAAAAAGAAAAATTGGTACCCAGCCCCGGATGAAAACACAAGTAACTGCAGTCAACAACAAAAAGAATAAAAGAGCAATTTCGGAAGATGACACGTCGTCAAAAAAAAAAATTGAAAGATGATTGCCACAGAAGGGTGGGGCAGGTGCGCAACGGGTATTGCATTTCGCACATTTCTCTAGATGAATTGTCTAACGGACAAAGAGGGACTTCCCATTTTAAAAGAAAAATCTCGTTGAAGCAGACAAGACGGAAAAATTGAAAGATGAAATTCTCAAAAAGGGGTTACTATTACAAAAGGAGGGGGGAAGAGGGTCTGTGGACCTGTACAAAAAAAGGAAAACAAAAACAAACAAAAAAAAAAATCACCTTATTCGTGTGCCTCTGAACAGTACATTTTTTCACTGTTTCCGCACATTTTCCGTATTTTTTTATCGCACTTTGAAATACCCTTGCGCATAATAAAATGCCACTTTTTTTTTTTTTTCAATCTAATTTTCAAAAAAATACAATTTCAGCACTTGCTTCCATCATTTCCCCCCCACCAAAAAAACTATTCTACTGCCAACGCACCGGGGAGACCCGGTTCGGGTTCCCCCCTGGGGGCTGGAGGTGTGTTGGCTGCGACGGGAAGTTTGCTGGGGTATGCGGCGCCGATGCGTGGTGTGGTTCTGATGATGGTTTGAGACGGGTAAACTGGCCGACAGAGTGGCCACAGTTGCGGCAGGGGGCTCCGGGGATGAAGCCTTCTGTGGCACAGAGGGGGCATGAGAGCTTGACGTGGGCGGAGGAAGCGTGGCCGTAGTCATCAGGTTCGGTGGGCCAATGCATGCGCATGGGGGTGGGGTTGGGTGTGACGCCTAGGGGTGTAGATGTGGGTGGTGCTGTGTTCATAGGCAGCATCGGGGTGGGCTGTGCAGCAAGCCCCCTCGCCCGCTCCTCCAGTACTGCGTTCGCCTGCCGCAGCGCCTGCACCTCCTCCTGCAAGGCCGCATGCTTGTCCTGCAGCTCCTGATACTGCAACCTCTGCTCCTCAATCTGCCTCTGCAGCTGCCCCGTCAACCCATCCCCATCCCCTCCTTTCCCACGCACATTCTCCAACTCTCTCTCCAAATCCGCGTTTTGCCGTTCCAATTGCAAACCATAATCACGAATCCCCACCATCTCTTGAGACAGCTTCCTCAAATCCTCCTCCAACTCCTGGGCACGCCGCTGCGCGCCTTCCTCCTGGTCAATAATGCGTTGAAGCGAAATTTTGTTTTGTTCCAACTCATCACGAAGACGGTTCGCCTCATTGCGGTTCGTATCAGCATCAAAGGTGGCCTGGTTCTTCGCACGGCGGCATTCATCCAACTCCTCCTCGACCTCTTGTCTCGCCTGATCACTGCGTTGTTTGATATGATCAAGCGTTTCCTCCATGCTGGCCAGCTCATCCTGCTTTCTTTTGAGTTTATGGTTTAAATTCTGGTTTTCTACATTCAACGATTCGACCTGTTGGCGGAATGTGAAAATCCCGTTAGGGTCGTAGTCGCTGCTGTCTCCCAAAGGTTGGGTCATTTTTCTGCAGGAGGCTTGCAGGCCGTTGAGGGCTTCGTGGAGGTGGAAGAGAGCGTCGCGGGCGGTTTGGCGTTCGTGGACGTCGGGTGAGTCCATGTCGTCGAAGGCGACCATCTCGGAGTCATCGAAGGCGCCCATCGTGTCCGCATTGCCTTCCCCACAGAAGCGGTCGAGGATGGCCTTCAGCTGCAGCAGACGGCGCTTCATGCGACGTGCCTGTGTCGTTACCTCATGGAAGTTACGCCTATCCTCTTCACTCGCAATCTCAAGCTCCCGGACACGCTCTTGAAGTGCTTGCCTGAGGGGAAGGGGAAGAGGAGGGGAAGGGGGTTTATTTGGAAAAAAAAATTGAAGCAGAAAGTAGTATTTTTCAGGTCACCAAAGAGGTAGGGGAAGACGGTTTTTTGGGGGGGGGGAATTAAAATAGTAGTGGAAAAATGAGGTTTTTATAGATGAAACCTAAAGGAGGGGGGAGTGTTGCGGAGGGTTCATGTGGAAGGGTATGGTGTGTTAGGGTGTATGATAATGTGCTGTTTGCATGGTGTGTTGTGGCCCCTCGCATAGAAATGCAGAGGTGTTGTAAGGTGAAACAGTGCAGACTGCTGTGCAGCTGCACGAATACAACAGAGTATCAAAAAAAAAGGGGGATGGGTATGTACGGAATGGCATACAGTGCTGCGGCAGCAGCTTCCTTCTCGTTCCGTTCTTGGTCGCGTTCGAGCTCTGCCTGTGCCAGGCGGCGTGCGAGGTCTGCGTCAGAGCGCTGGATAGCACCACGAGTTTCCCTGGATGGTTGTGGGGTGTTGTTGGTTTTGTTGGTAGTTCTACTGCATCCACAATTCTGTCTGGTTCTGCCCTGCACTTCCAGGCAGGGTACAGAACCATTTCACTCTTGGTTATGGTTAAAAATCCTACTCAATGCCAATACTGCCCAGAGGCTGGAAACAAGGATATGTGCAAATGACATAAATGCATGTCGTATTATCAAAAGGTTAAAGTGCAAATCTCTGCGGACGCAGCCATTCTGCACCATTCGAACTATCGATCCAAAGATATTATAAAGATGCGTCAAAAAAGAGTAAACTGAACCTAAGCCTCTGCATAGCCTTTGTTTTGTTTCAAACCCCATGCCAAAGACGACATACATCAACTCCTGCTTGAGGCGTTCGTTCTCCTCTGCCACTTCTCTGCAGGCATCGACGCCTTTGTCGAGCCACTCCTTCAGGTTTTTGTTTTCAACTGCAAGACGTTCGTTCTCTTCGACCTGCTGGTGGTATTCATCGGTCTTGGTGTGAAGCTCTTGCCCGGTGCGGATGAAGTGTTGGTTGATTCTATCCTTCTCGAGGTTGAAGGCTTCACGCTGCTCTTCAATCTTTGAGGCAAGGAGCTTGGCATGCTCTTCCTTGTAGAGCTCAAACTGCACCTCTAGCTGCTTCAGCACAGTGTCCTTGTGTGCAAGCTCGTCTTGCAGACGCCGTACCTCGTCGCCCCCTACACCTCCGTATCCTTCGTTTCCATAGTGCTGTGGCATCGTATGCATGTGAACAGGTGGTCCTGGCGGCCCAGGAGCAGGCACCGGAGCGTTAGGATGCAACCTCCTCGGGCTTGTCCGCCGTATGGCAGACATGTCTTGTTGGGGGATCATTGTGTTGTGGTGTCCAAAAAAAACGAGGGGTTTTTGGTGTTACCCTCGCGGTTCCCTCTGGGGGGTGGGTGTGTGGTGAAGGGATTTGGGGAGGGGAGGGGAGGGGAGAGAGGAGGGGGGAGGGGAGAGAGGAGGGGGGAGAGGAGGGGAGAGATGATTAGGACAAAAAATAATGGTTGGTTATAGGCTAGTTCCCTCCCCTCTCATCCGCGGATCATTCGCGAGAAAGAAAAAAAAAAGGGTGTCTTTTGTTACCAGATTAAAGGAATGCTTGTCTCCTAGGGGTCTGCCTTTCTGCAATGAAGAGGTGACAAACATCACATATCATTCCCCATGGCGCTTTGCATGCGAACGACGCAAGGAGCACCTCGCCGCAACCAATGAAGCTGCAGAAAGAAGCAGCTGTGTTGTGTATTGAGGGAATTATAGAAAAAAAATGGCTAGTGGAGTATTTTTTTTCCAAACTCGACTAAACACCAAATCCAAATTTTAACATCCCCGCTACCACATCTCTCTCAGTCTTAGACCACCGAAATAAACAAAAATATAAGATGAACCTAAGCCTCGCTTGGTCACCATCACAATCGTTATCACAGAGCATAGGTTGTGTGTAAATGCGGGGGGTTTTTTGGGGGAGGAAATGCGTTGAATTGCATACCACCCCAACCCACAGCCACTCAAGGAAGAAGCTGGCAGTCACTGCAAGCAGCGCAGTGAGGAACGTTGAACGGAGGGCGCTCTGCTGCCAGCAGTTCGATCGCAGTGGGTAGTCCAGACCCTCCGCTGTGTCCAGGTCGAGCACCTTCACCCCGTTACCCGCAGCGCCTCCCTTCTCTGCGTCACGCCGCATTATCCCACCCACTAAACAATCCCTTATGGAATAGAAGAGTGAACACTCATTGAAAGCTAAAAAAGAGGGGGGAGAGGAATCTTTTCATATTCTAATCTATACAGATATAACAAAGAAAGTTGAGAAAAATGAAAAAAATGAAATAAAGGGGTCATCGAATCTCCGATAGTCGACTGACCTGAGGGGTTGCATGAAGCGCTCCGCGTGAGGATTGAGAGGAGTCGAAGGTCTTGCCGTAAGGGGTCGATGTAGCAGCGGAGGGGGCGTGAGAGAGGCGGGAGCCTGCACGGAAGGATGATCGTGGTGTCATAGCGTATTGGACCTGCTGTTGCTGCTGCTGGATGACGTGCTGTTGGTGTTGTTCGTGCTGTTTCTGCTGCTGCGACTCAAGGCATGACTGTTGATGTGCCAGCCACCCAAGCCTTGCGCGGTACTCCCCTTGCATGTCCCCGAGCTTCCCCGTATACTCCTGACGCATCGCACCCAGGTCGTGCACCATGCCACGCTCTAGCTCGTACACACGCTGCCGCTCTTTGTCTTTGCCCTCTTGGAAGGTCCCGCTGTGCTGCATCTTCGCAAGCCCTTCCACACCGCGGAGGCCTTCCGTTCTGTGGGGAGGGGGGATAGGATGGAATAGAAAGGATAGAAAGGAAAGGAAGGATAGTTGTTTTGTTTGTGTTGGGGGAAATAGGTGTGTGGAAGTGAGGGGGGGAAGTTCGGGCTTCGGCCACCGCCAAAATCCCAAAAAAAGGGTGGTAGTCCCAAGTGCAGGGAAGTTCTAAAATAGCGTGTTTGTGATTCAGTAAAGTGGTTGAGGGAGGTACTCCCCTCAAATTGAGATATAATGGGTGCATATTTTTTGGATAAAGAACGGTTGGGTAAGAAGTAAACTGAGTACAGTGACAATGTGACAAAAAAGGGGAGGAGGAGGGATTATTGACATACTGGAAGGTGTGGATAAGCTGGGAGAGGTTTTCTGCCTTGACCTTGAACATTTCAGAGTCGAATGTCTGGCGCTGCGTTTCCACTGCATGGATGTGTTTTAAACCATCATTTTGGCTCCTCCATAATATCCCCTTACACTACAACACAGGTGTCCTAAGGCAAGCTCGGTGACAGAAGTCTCACGTAGAGCATAAGGCAAAAGCCTTCTCTATCTCTACTAATAAATAACCCATAAAAGAAACGCTCAGTGAGGCTGCCACTCCGCTTCGTACCTTGAGACCACAAACCCGTAAACCCGCAAACCCAAAGCCCTTTCGTCCCCAAAAAAAGCGCTCATCCAACATACATTCCGATGTCAGCAACCGCACATCTGTGTGGGCACGTTGCAGCTGCTCCTCCTTCTCCATCAGCTCCTGCCGGATGAGGGAGAGCTGCTGCTGGAGGTAGTGCGGGTCATCTGGCCATGCGTCGTACATGGCCTGGCGCTGCTGGCAGGCATCCATGTTTTGCTTCTGTTGTGTTGTTTCGAAAGTAGCAGAGACCTAACTATGGTGTACCCCATAAACCCCTATAATCTAGTGAAAGACGAATGTCTCAAGGTGTTAACCCACAGAGATCTGAAGCGGAGACAGAAAGGAGGGATAATTTGTCAAAATAGAAACGTAACACTCATCGATAAAACCCATGGGAGAGGTTTGTGGTGAAACGCACACACCTCAACCTGTTTTGGTGAGGAGTGGCTCTGCAGCGCGGTTCGTCCCCAGAACCGCAAAGTGTGTTCAAAATGCTTTGTTTTCTATTTCCTCCTTCATGAGGTGACAAAAAAAATGGAGAAAAAAAGGGGGTTTACGTCTTACTCTTCGTATGGTTTCCCCAAAAAAACAGTACGTTTCATCTCAATTTTCCCCTCTAAACGCCACTATAATACCTTCATATGCTTCTTCCGTGCTACTGCAGCTGCTTCTGCGAGGTCCGCTTGTTCTGCGGAGGTGGGTTGTGGGTTGGGGATGAACTGAGCCGCATGCCTACTCCCACCCTCTGTCGCCCCGCTCCGTGGCAACCCCCCTGTCAACGACGCGACACTCTGAAGCACCCCCGCAGACGCAGCGCTGTCTTGTCGGTTCAGCGTTGTCACACTCTGCTGTTTGGCCAGCTTCCGTGCCATCATGGCGTCACCTTGCGAACCTACACCCGGCATCTGATCTAATCCTAAAGCCTCAGGTACGATTAAAAATAGAATCAACGAACAAATAAGGCGTGTATTGGATTCATGTGTATTCTGTGGTTCAATGGGGTTTTTGAGGGCTTTTGAGGGGAACCAATACAGGAGAAAAAAAAATGGTAGTTGAAATGCAAACGCCTCTGCGGACGCAGGCACCAGACCTCCATGGGGGTATCGAACCGCGGGTGTTTCGCCTCTACGGGCGTCAGAGAACACTGGGGGGGAGGGGCAGGGGGGTTGTGCCTTCAGGCAACGGTTCTGCTGTGGAGGTGCGACGGGGTTTTGGGTACGGGGCTGTGACCGGAAACTGCGCGACCACGCATATCTGCACACATCATGCTCCCGTCGTCGTCATCGATCGCGAAAAAAAAAAAATCGTTCTCTAGTTCTTCGCCTCCTTGCGAGCCTTGATGGAGCCCTTCAGGGAGAACCGCTGGTTCTTCTGGAGCTTGGGCTCCTGTCCCTTCTTCGAGATGTAACGCTCCTGCTTCGGCTTCTTGATTCCGTTACGGTGGGCCTTGTAGTTCTGGTTGTGGTTGGTGTGGTTCTTGGACTTGGCCATTTTAGTGAAAGTTTGTTTTTGTGTGGGGGAGACTGTTTTGTGATGTGGATGAAGAGGAAGGGTGGGGATAAGGGGGAGAATCGCCACACAACGATAAGAAAAAGTTGCCGCAAGAAAAACACAGCAGAGATGCTTTGTGCAAAATGCCACCTTGATTGTATTGCTTCTTGGTATTGGCAGCTGGGGGTTTAACGGTGGGGAAAAAAAAGGGGGTGGTGGGAGGACAAATCTTTTGAAAATACAAAAGGTGGGGACGAAAGCTGTCTGTCGTAGAACCTTTGCTCTGTTCTAGGCATAATGCTAAGTCGCCAGATTTGAAAGCGAAACTGCGATTTTTTTTTATTTTGAGAGGTCATTTTTTTCCCCCTTCCCCAAGAAAGCGGTCGTCACGCCTCCCTGCCCCACCCAAACCTCGCGAAACGACACTTAGCAATATACCCTGCCTTTCCCTCAATATTATTTTTCTTGGAAAATAAAATAAACAGAGGAAAAATATCAGGATTTTTGTTTTGTTTTGATTCTGGGGCTAGATTTACTGCAACACAAATTTCAGAAAGCACCCCCAAAATATCGCATTTATTTTGATCTGAAAAGACCAAATAATTAGCGTAACCATAATGGCTTGGGATATAACTCTATGCTTGGGGGAGACCCGCCTTTTAGGGAGTTGAGAAGCCCGCCATTTGGCTGTCCTTTCCGTGGGTAGCGCCCGAAGGAAGGGGTGTCGGCTTCTGCCTGAAGGATGTTGGAGGTGACGCCTTCTATGGGTGTCATGACACGGTGCTCCCAACGGACATAGTCACCTGAAGTGGGTCTGACACCTTGCAGCTTGCCACGTGGTGCTCCAGGAGGGAAAACACCTTGCGCTATCATTTCTGATCTCTGACCCTCTTGAGAGACGCCTTTCTGTTTAGTGTTCTTCCGCCACACCTGAGTATGCCCCATTCTGACAGAGGGCTTTTGAGTGTTAATCACACGATACGCAGGAATTATTTTCTTTTGCGTTGTAGGCTCAATAGTACGATCCCCTATAGCATTCAGCATCTGAGTGAGATCATGCACCGATGTAGGAGGACCTCGAAGGGCAATGGTATCAGGTTTTATCCCAGGAATTGAGCTGCGTCTCGCTGGAGAATATTCTTGCGGGATAGGGGTGGCCGAACACCGTTCTGAAATATGTGTTGGACGCACTGTGGTCTTTTCGGCCTCGTTTTTGCCTTCTTCCTTATCCAATGCGTCACATAACAAACGGAATTCATCACGACTAATCACGGCATCCGTTTTCCCTGCAATCCCTAATGTACTAAGCTCTCCAGGCACATCAAATAACAACCCAAAACTGCTTACCACCCCTTGCAATGCATCTTTTTTTATGAGCGATCCTGAACGTTCTCTGGACTCAATTTCAGGGTCGGAGGTGCGTTTTTCAGGATTGACTCGATTGAAGGCAGTTGTAGAGATATAATCGAATACGTCAGTTTGGTCTGGAGCATCGCCATGAGGGGTCTCCGGTGGGGTATCAATACTCCGCCCTGAGGTCAAAGAGATATTCAATACAATAAGATGCAGGACATCCGGAAATGTCAACGCTGGTGTCCCCGACCACGCCGGCACCACCTTCTCCAAGGCTACCTGCAAATTCGAATCCCCCGAAAACTGTCCACACTGCTGTAAAATGCACCTCGCCTTCGCTCTGCTACACACCTCCCCAATAGTTGCGTGAACATTCTCGAATATTACTTCATATTTCCGCAACTCCTCGGGGCTAATTAAATGGCTTGTTCGTGGTATCATTTTGGGTGGTGGAAACAAAAGTGCTGGAAGGTGAAATGAGAGGGAGAAGAAATGGTAAGCTTTTTCTCAAAAAAGCAATTAGGGCATGAAAAAGAGGGGGGTCTGAAGTCTGAGGGTGTGAGATTAGAGGAAATTTTGGGGAATATATGAAAATAGAGGAAT
The DNA here is from genome assembly GCA_964035575.1 of Rhynchopus sp. YZ270_cl-10. NCBI lineage: Eukaryota > Euglenozoa > Diplonemea > Diplonemida > Diplonemidae > Rhynchopus > Rhynchopus sp. YZ270_cl-10. The sequence goes on along the minus strand of OZ037855.1, from coordinate 1,029,844 downwards.
GGGGGGATTGGGCATATTTTTTTTTTGCTGTTCAGAAAAAAAATCGGTCCTGCAAATAACTAAACAGAGCAAAGAAGAAAAAAATCAACAACAGCAACGACGGTACATTCCCCTCGGGCGGGGAAGGGTGTGTTAGGGGGGGGGGGGGGGGGTCCCTTTTTCGCTGCTCTTTGTTCCCCCCTCTCTTTTTTTCTTTTTTTTTGAGGATGCAATAGGTGCAATGGAATAGCATTCATGCAGCCTAAGGAGTGATATATGCATGACACTCACGAATAGAGGAAAGGTTTTTTGTTGTATACAGTGCTCCAAAATATGTTTGGCGTTCCAAAAAAAAAAAGGTGCCAAATTATTTTGGTTATAGGCAACATAAAGTCAGTTTTAAAATGGGAGTTGCTATTTTTGTAGGGGGGTGAGCGGGGGTGTCGCTAATTTTGGGGAAATTTTTGAAAAATCTGAAATCGGGGTGCAAATTTTTTTTTTTTACGTGGGGATTTTTTTTTCCATTACCAGGGGGCGAAAAAACAGTGTTTTGTTGCATTTCCGAGCCAATCCCAGGCTGTGGTGGGGGATATTCGGAAAAATGGACAAACTTTTAGTGACTTAAATTTTCACAAAATATGAACCCATACTCTTAAACATGGGTCATTTTCAGGTCTGAAAACCCAAATTCAGATGAAATTGTGGTGTTTTTGACACCACTGAGAACAGTAGGTAGCGCCGCAGGCGCACGGTACCCAACTTTTGTCTTTTTCTTTTTCCCTTTTCTCTGCGTTCTTTTGATTGTGCGAGCCGATTGCTCTCCACGGTGGGGTCACATGCGTGCGCTAAAATACGCTAAAGTACCCTTACTATGAAGTATGAGATTCTCTGGTTTTAGCAAGGAAACCCCTGCAAGCATGTTCCCAGATCACGAAAAAAGGGGAGGCGTTTTTGGGCGTTTTTGTTGATTGCATCGTCCGATGCGGTGCAATTGCAGAAAGTGATGGGGTCATTTTGGAAAAATGGACGAGTTTTCGGTATTTAAGTTTTCACCATTTTTTTATTCCTGTGCACTTTTCGAGACTGCCGATTCTCGTAAACAAGGGTCATGTTCAAGTCTGAAAACACAGCTTCAGATGAAATTGTGGTGTTCTTGACTGAGAACGGTAGCGCCGCAGGCGCACGGTACCCAGCTTTTGTCTTTTTGTCTTTTCCTTTTTCTCTGCGTTCTTTTGATTGCGCGAGCCGATTGCTCTCCACGGTGGGGTCACATGTGTGCGCAAAAACACGCTATGGTAAGGAAACCCTGGTTTGCAAAAAAAAAGGGTAAGGTAAATCTGGAAATCCTACCCAAAAAAAAAAAAAATCTTCGCGGGGTGAGGGCAGAGCTCGCGCTAAAGTCCATCCCTCATCCCGGGATTTTTGGGGGTTTTGGTAGGAACGTTTTTTTTTTGCAGTACGGGGATTTCATTAAGAAACCAGAAGTTCTAATATTGTTGAGTAAGACCACCACATAGTGGACTTGCATATACATGTGACCCCGCCGTGGAACGCAATTGGCTCGGAAAGTCAAAAGAAAGAGGAGAAAAAAAAAAAAAGAGAAAAAAAAAAAAGGTTGGTTACCGTGCGCCTGCGGCGCTGCCTGTTCCCTTCCAGTTTCTACAGGCAAACACTTGCCCCCTTTACCTTACACTGACGGGTTTTGACCAAAACCAAGAACTTGTCCATTTCGGCAAATTGACCCCACCACAGAACGGACGGATTCCGGAAATGCAAATGCCGGTGTTTTCGCGCATTTTCATGTTTCAAGACGTCAGGATCAGGGAGAGAAAATCTGGTTGTGGGATTTACCTTGGCCCTCTTTACCCACATGGATTTTGACCAAAACCAAAAAATTGGCCATTTCGGCAAAGTGACCCCACCACAGCGCGGACGGATTCTGGAAATTCCAATCGCGGTATGTTTTGGGGCTGAAAACCCACTGATTTTCAGGAGAAAAATTGCTTCCAAATCTCGGAATTTTCCGAATTTTCCTGAAAATGACCCTTGTTTACGAGTATGGGTTCATATTTTGCGAAAATTTAAGTCACTAAAATTTTGTCCATTTTTCCGTATATACCCCACCACAAGCCGGGATTGGCCCGGAAATGCCACAAAACGGGGTTTCCGGGCCTCCCCAGCTAACCTTTTCAAGGAACGTTTTTCCGTACCCGAAATCCATTTTTTCCCCATTTTTTCCCATAATTAGCGCGACCACTGCTTTGGAGCACAGCAAGAACGTTCTGCAACTACTATAGACTCCAAAAAAAAGAAGAAAAGTTTATAAGATGATCCTAAGCCTCTCGTGCGAAAAAAAAAAGGGCGACAAATTACCCCAAATTCTGCCTTATTTGAATGCCAAGATATTTGGACCACTGCAGATACAATCCTATTTTAATTTTTTGTTTTTCATTTACCCTTTCCCACCCAGACAGGATCAAAAAAAAATAATGGCAACATTTTTGTTGCAATAAATTTACCTTGCTGGGGGATTTTTTTCCCTCTCTTTTTCAATCACCTATAACCCCAGGCCTCTCTTCCCAAAAGAAAAAAAAGACAAAATAAAGAAAAGCGTTTTTAGATAAACCCAAGCCTCTCGTGCTTAGTGTCTTGAATAATGAAATATAGTTTGGTACAACGACTCTGAGCCTTACAGTGCTTTTGATCACCTTGATCAAAACAAAAAACACATCAAAAACCAATCTCAGACAGGCGTTGTTCCCCTAATATGCACAGACAAACATTTAGCATGGCTGTGTACTAAGAGAAAGAACTGAACGTTTTTTTTGTCTCGGAAAAAAAAATGCTTGTGGAAAGCTTGTTAGCCTATGGAGACGGCACTAGGGGGGTGACAGTGGCTTGCTTCCCTTTGAGGGAAGGCAGCAGAGGGGGGGGGGGGAAAGGGGGTTTGAAGATTTCCTTCTTTGAAGTACATCCGATACCTTCTCATTGGTTTCCTTTGTATCGATGGAACTTATGTTTTGTTTTTGGGGAAAAGAAGAAGAATAGAAGAGGAGGGAAATAGTGCAATATAGGTGCATATACCGCTAATTGTTGGGAATGCAAAAAAAAAGAGGAAAAAAAGAAGAAGAAAACGTGTGTCAGATTCTCAACGTTAGTACGTGCAGCACATTTACACCGTTAGTAATAATAAAATGAAAACTGTGAAAAATGCATGTGTCTCGGAGTGCACACACAATATATTTTTCATAAAAAAGAGTGAATTTGATAGTGCACATATCTCTTGGGACAGCAGGCACTGAAAGAAAGAAGAAAAAAAGGGGGGACTACCGCTTGCACCACAGCCAGGACCGCGGGCAAGCGAGTAAACAAACACGCTGTTGGTGTTATTGTTTTGCTTTCTTATTTGGCTTTTTTTTTTTTTGTATTAGCGCAGACTTCCGAGGGTGCACTATACTGCGGTTTTGTATTGTTGACAATCATGCCAACACCTTTTTTTAATTTTATTTTTGTTCTTTTTTTTTTGAAAAATACGTTGTTACCACCCCCCCTGAGTGACCCCCCCCTCCCCAAACAGATGCCTCCTTTCCTAGGCACATAAGCAACAAATGGGTTGCTTGAGAGACGCGAAATTGAGAATAAAAAAGAAAACTGTCGTGACGAACAAAAACAAAGAAAACTTAAGATGGATGTGTCTCTCGTGCACACACACACACATTGGGGCCATATTCTGAGCAAGAATTACCCCTACTAGTTATCAAACACACACACACACACACAAACATACCTATTGGTGCCATATTCTGCACAAGAATTACCCCCGATTAGTTATCAAAACACACACCTACCGCCAGCATTCATAGAACAGCTTGCAGTGTAGGAGAAAAAAACGCAGAAGAAGAAGATAAACATCAGACAATCGAAAGGTAAGAACGTATCCTCCTAACGCTATCTGGACAAAGAAGAGAATCGCTTCAGAGTATTATGACATTTGCATTCAATAAATTGAAAGTTCGGATATAGGGATCAAAAAAGGTTCCCTTCTTTTTTTCGCTTTAGAAAATGCGAACGCAGCCGTGTCCGCTTGACGCCGGCACTGTACCACTTTTCAAAAAAGAGAGTACAATAAAGTATATGGTAAAAAAGGGGGGAGAAAAAACTAAATTTTGAAATACAAAAAAGCCCTCTCGCTGACAGTGGAATGGGTGGACCCCAACCATGCGTTCCACTACATCCAATTCGAGGTTGAATAAAAATAAACCGCAGGGCCAGGTCGTGGGCTGGACCTAAAACTGCATCCGGGGGTCCTTTCGTGGCACTTCCTCCAGAAACCCTGTGAAGGTCTTGGCCTGAGGGTACAAAGTGCTGGGATGGCTAACCCTGGGAAATGAAGGTGGTCACACACTGTGGAGGTACACACCCGATCCCTAATGAGTCAACACTACACCTAGGTGCCGGCCTATTACTCGTCTAGTAGGCAAGGGGGAAGTACAGACACCACCGCAGCCAGGACACCTCCCTGAGGCTCTTTACAATGATGAGAATATTAACCAAAACCCCACACCAAGTGTGACTCTCACTCACACCGCTGGCGGGCACACTTCGGCACGTGCCTGTGAGGGCTGCCCTGATTGATCTTCCCAGTAACTAGCGAATGCTGCCTGAGTATAATAAAAAAAAAACCGCAACCTTCAAAACAAAGCTGCAACTCCCAAACCAGACAACGAACCAAAAAAAAGAGAGAGAAAAAAAAGTTGACTTGAAATACAACAGCCCGTTCGTGACAGTGTACCAAAAAAAAAACGGTAGTGAGAAAGAAATATACCACATATAGAGAGAGGGAAGAAAAAGACAAAAAAAAGCTCCAAAAAGTGCAACACTTTAACCCAAACAAACCTTGGAAGATGAACCCCTGCTCCCACCCCCACCCACACCAATAAGAAACCACCTGATATTCCCTGGAAGATCATAGATAGCTCTTAACTTTTTTTCTACCCATTTGCGACAAAATCTCACCAATAATCACTCAACCTCCCCATCAGAGACACTTTCCCAACCATTTTGTAGTGTTGGGTCTGAAAAAATGATTTTTTTTGGTTCGGGTCCAGACAGGACCATACTATAGAAGACACATGCCCCGATGACCCAGAGAGATGAGTAGAGACAAAAGGCTGCTGTTGAGGCAAGGAGGAGGGTCAGGGTTGTGACAGAGAGGGGGAAGGTGACGAGGATTCTGTTGAGGAGGCCGGGGGTGTGGGTGGCGACACGAAGAGCTGAAGAAGAAACGTGGAGACTGGGGGTAAGCTGTACCACCACGTGGCTTAAATCCTTCGATATAACGCCTCGTTTTAGGAGTGGTGTCATATGAAGCCGTACCACTTTGTTCGCCGTCGCCGTCGCGCCAAATGCTGTTGTAAAAGGGAGTAACATCAACTCAGCCGCCTGCTTCGTCAACTCCGACCTTTCTTGCACCACAACAGAACTCCTTTTTAATGCCGCCACCTCCCCTCCATCCTCCCCTACCAGACTCACCCTCACCGTAAACACCCCAATCTTCAAATTATGTACTGTCTCTGGGATTTCTAGCTCTACTGTGATGTTGCAGCCTTCATGGTCCGACCCCCCACTTCGTAAGCATGCTGCCCTGCAGTCCTCTCCTCCCAACAAATCAATTCTCGCTTCGGGTTGGGTATTGTTATAATCAAGCGCGAAGGGGAGGGTGTCGACTGTAGAGGGGGGTATTATGTATGTGTATACACCTAATGCGGCAGCGCAGCCGGTTATTCCTGCGCCTGCAAGAGATGTGGTGAGGGCGATAAAGAATACGCCTGCAACGCAGCAAAGCTTAAGATATGCGACAAGAACTGCTCGACAACGCGCAGTAATGCTATCGTAGACAGCGTTCGCACAGTGCTCTGCTAGGGCAAGTTGTGAGCCGGCGATCTTCATTGATGCCACTGCGGGGGTTCGAAATACATCGGACACCGTCTCCAATCTACTCTTCCCTGTAGAATCGGGTGGAGAAGCGGAAGCGGCAGGGGAAGGGGAAGGAGACGACGACGACGAAGTGTTATCCTCCTCCACCTCCACCTCCTTCTCCTTCTCCTTCTCCACATCAAACAGCTGCGCAACAGAGGTGCACAATATGAACAGAGCCTCACGCACCCCATGCTTGGTGTACCTCACCTCACCTTTCTCATACCCCGTTGAGGAATTGTCCATTGAAAAGGAGAGGGGGGGGAAGGGGAAGGTAGGGCGATGGGGTAGGGGTAGGGGTGGGGGGTGGGGGGTGGGGGGGTGAGGCAGAAGAAGAGAACTAAGTGGTCATATGGGTGGAGTTAGGCCCTGAAGTGAGGAGGGGGAGGAGGAGGAGGAGGAGGAGGAGGAGGAGGAGTGAGTTGGCGGTGGAGTTTGTGTTGCAGCTGAAGGCATCGACCACAACCTGAATGCGATGTACTCCTGAAGGATAAGAGCAGCGTGTCGCAGAAGGCCTAATAGGTCTCGGTCAGGGGTATTGCCGTCCTGGAAGGAGGAGGGGCGAAGGAGTCTTGTCAAAAGAAGTGGGGGTGTAGTCCTTTTTTTTTTGCAAAGAATTGTCATCTTGACAACATCAAACTATAGGTTTTTTTTCACCTCCAAAATATATATCGAAAAGAAAGAAGGTGTCCTCAAACCGTGGGTGGAGGAAGACATGAGGTATTACAAGGTACGTGTGTGTGCTTCACTATTTTTTTTTTTTTTTTTTTGAAAACTTGGTTGTAATAGTGTAGTCAAGCATAAGTTCCATAAGACATTTTTTTAGGGGGGAACCGGGTGTGACTAAAAAAACGAGTTATTTCTACTAAGCAACAAATTGTGAAGAAGCCATCAACGCCTCCGTAGATGTACAGACACATCGACATGTTGTGTTTCTTCTGTGGGTGCATTTACATTTCCTTCTCTTTTCTTGCAGCTTTTCGTAAAAAAAAAAAAGTCGATTTGAAATACAAAGCCCTCTCTTGACAGCGGACCCTGACATACCCAACCCACACGAATATGGGGCTTTGCTACCTGTCACCAACCTCTTTCTCAGTTCTTTATAATAGTACTGGACCAGAACTCCACGCGATACACGACGTGGGACAACATAAAAGAAACACTCTCACACACCTTCGCATCAAGCCTAGCTAAAGGACCCAAATTTTCAAACCCAAGCTGTGCAAGCTGAGACAAAGTATGTACTGCTGTTGAGTGACAGAATCACAACAGGAACAGCCTCATGGTGTCAAGCCTTTTGCAGCACTGCTGCCCCTGTGCTTCACCCTCAACACACACAACACAACACATGCAGCAACACAAGCAACACCAACCAAGGTACCCCAAATCAAATGCACCGTCACCTCTGACGTCGTCTGCTGCAGCCCAACATAAGCCTCGCCACCCTTCCCCGTGAGCCGTGCACAGGCCACCACCCGCTTCTCATGCAGGAGCACAAGTGTGTGTCCACCCCTAAAGCTAGCATCGCTCGGCCGCAGCGCACCGGGCGAGTCCACCACGTTCAGGTGGTAGTGGATGGCAGTGTAGTTGTACACCACAGGTGCGTCGTTGCTGTTCGCAGGGTTGCTTGCGTTCGTCACGATGTGCCGTGCAGACTGCATGTGTGGTGTCAGGTCACCCAGGGGACAGCGGTACACGTACTGGTCGTCAGAAAAGGGATTCGGAACACCGTCGTGCGGAATGTGCGGAGTGCCTACTGTGTTCGGTGCTCCTTTGTCTGTCAAACACTCCTCAAGAGTTGAGCGCTCGACCCCTCCTCCCATGACAGCAAAGGGGTCGTAGAGGTCTGTGTCAGGTGTGTAGCCTGCAGCACACCCCTCAGGGTACTCCTCAAGACGCTTCGACGAGATGTGGAAGGACACATCCCTCAGCTCCTCCCCAGCACGCAGGGACACACCGATCAGGGTGTCCTCCCACGGGCCCCTCTGCCAGATGTTCACAGAGCCACTCAGCTCCACTCCCGACGTCTGTGTCGTTTCGTGTGAGAAGTCTGCCACAAGCGCAACCCCTTCACCTGCTTCCGTCTGCGGGACAATAAGAGCACAGTGCACCCCGTTCCCACGGAGCACAACCACCTTCCCCAGCACAGAGCCCCATCCACTTAATCGCACATGCTGGTCCCTGAACGACGCCTCCTGTTCACGAAGCTTCCCATACTTCCTTGTCATGTCCCCTGAACGACAATACAGAGGGCGGAGCGAAGAGTCACCAGTTTTGCATTTTTCATGCAACTTTGCTTCAAGAGGGTCGAACACAGCATCGTCGGGGATGGGACACTTCCCGTCCACTCGTGGGTGGTACACTCCCCAGTAGTACCCACCTGGCGGCTGTTCCTTCTCAAAGCCGTTCAAGAACTCCACATGCACTTCTGTGTAGGATACGGCCACCTGAGTGATGGTGACACGAAGCTTCCCAGGGATCTCTGCAACTGCTGTCTTCGTGGTGATGGGTTCCCACAGTTCCTGAGGTTTGTACAGCATCACCTCGTTCGCTGCCTCCCATGTCAACGGGGTGTCAAGTGTCGCCTGCAGAAACGCAAGTGTCTTCTGCTCCAACTCAATCGACGCTGCAAGAGACAGCACTCCCATACTTGGGGGTCTCGCCGTTAGCACACCCTTAGGACCCCTCAGCCGTATCAGCTTGTCAACAGACGGGTACACCGACAGCACAACCTTCCCTGGTGTATCAGCTTCAATCTTGAAGGTTGTGTGTTTTATTTCTTGTTCTAGAACCCCGCGCAGGGCACGGCTTTTAGCTTTCCCTGCAGAAAACTTGAAGACCACTTTCCCCAAGGAAAGTATGCGTGGACGTGCGATGTCCTGCGAGAGTGAACCACAGAGTGCCTGTATGCAGGTCGTCTTGTTAGAGATCTCTACCTCACACAACAGCGCACTCCTTTCGGACACAGGCACACGCGTGCCGTTCAGCTCCTCACCTGAGACCGTGTCCACGCAGAAGGCATACCCGCCACGCTCCTGCCGTGGTGCGTAGAGACCCTCAGATGTACACACGACGCCTGAGATCGGAGAGGAGCAGTGTGCATGGCACGTTTTGTTTCTGCTGTGCACAAGGTCCTGCACCTGGGGGCAGAACTGGACATCGTAGCAGCTCGTTCCGTAGAGGGTTTCCACATCGAAGGGCTCACAGACGGGCTTTGCGTTGATGGACTCGAGGCAGTGCAACATGTCCTTTGATACTTCACAGATGTTCTGGGGACTGTATTGTGGGACAGTGCCAAGTGTGCACGTCCCACACGACACCTCACATGCTTCCGCCACGTTCGTGTATCTATGAGTAGTTGATCCTGCCTTGTAAAACCTGTTCGGGATTGTCGCGTTGCACCCAAGCGGCATCACACGGGCACAGCCCAACACACCGAGGGCCTTGTGGTAGTCGTCGAGACAGCCCCACCCCACCAGGATGTCCATGCTGTGTATCTCTGCCTTGGGCAGGTCGAAGATGGGCTCCCGCCACTGGTCTGGGTGCACAGTCGGTTCCATGGTGATGTAGAATTCTTGCTGTATCGTACTCCGGATGAGGATCATTCTGTCGAAGTACTGCTGCGACATCCCCTCCGGGACAGGCTTGCCGTGCACCGACATTCGGACGAAGCTGCGGTTCAGTGCCAGCGTGTGCGGCGTCCTCTTGTGGTAACCCATGTCTTCGTCTATGTGCACATCTGCAGACTGCGCTCTGTACAAGTCGCTGTCACGCTCCGAATGTATCATAGACACCCTAGTGATCACAGCCGTGCTTGCTGTGGGGCAGTCGGCAATCCTGAGGCAGCCCAACGCACCACAAGAGAAGTTGGTCGCCTGCAACCCATGTCCGCAGACGACACTGCAAACGTTTTTCCTTATACGCGATGCCACAACGCCATGGTTCAGATAGGGATCATTTAAAAGCTCCCTCTGCCTCGAATGCCCCGAATCAAAGTACCTCTCTAGCCAAGCGTCGTTCCGCCCATTGAAGAACTTCTCCGGCTGCGACACGTTCATGAACCAGCACGCATCCGACGCAGAGCAGTAGTGCTCCCCCTCCCTGCACTGCGGCAGGGGCGACAGCGGCACTGCAGACAGGGGCAGAAGGAGTGCTACCCACACACGGTGCGGCAGGCTGCTTGTCACCATTGCATCTGACTGGGAACGGCTTCTGTGAGGAAGGGGTGTTGTGGATCGAAAGGAACAAAGAAAACTTGAAAGATGAGTGTGTCAGGGAGTGCTGTGCGCAGACACAGTCACCCCATCCAGAAGGGAAGGGGCATCATATCACCAGAATGTTCCCAAATAGTCTCGCGTCTTGTGAGACAGCACAGAGCGTCTGCAGCCCATCGGGTCTGGCTCCGACAGAGTCGAGTGAGTGAACGCGATGCTTGCTGGTGCTAGGAAAGGGTCGGTGCCGCAGTCTCTGTTTCTTGGCACGTTTGTTCGTACATCCGACCACCCGTCCAATGACACGACCACGCTCATGCAGAGAGGAAGTCCGCCGTCAAGCAGGCATAGGAGGAACAAAAACAAGCAAGGAGGAACAAGATAAAGGGGGTGTTCAAAAGTTCATTAGGGCAAACAAACTTTTTTTATGCGTTCGCGTCCTGCCTGCCTAGGTTTTTTTGAGATTTTTGGGGAAAAAACTTTTTTTGAAAAAAAGTTTTTTTCAATTTTTTTGTGTTGGGGCTGTGTCAGGGTGTTTCCTAATTTGCTTCCGCTTCCGGGATTTGGAAAAAAATTGCCGGGAAAAAAGTTTGCGGAAAAATTAGGGACGTGTTTAAAGTGCTTATTTTTTGGTATTTTCCCGAAAAAGGTATGTTGGGCACCGTGCGCCTGCGGCGCTGCCTGTTCCCTACCAGTTTCTACTGTGTATACTGTGAGGAAATTGATCAAAAACGAGAACTTGTCCATTTCAGCAAATTGACCCCACCACGGGACGGACGGATTCCGGAAATGCAAATGTCGGTGTTTAAAAGCTTCACCAGCACCACTGTACTGTGGCCTGGGTACTCATCCGGGGGAAAAAGTGTTCACCTGCTATTTTATAATATAACTTTAGGTGGTTCCATTTTGGGAAATATGAGAAAATAGTCAAAACCAGTCTCAACAGGAAAAAAGAGAAAAAACCGACTCCGGAGGGTCAACTCCCGGGTTCAGCAAGCACATTGAAAAAAAACTTTTTTATGCCTGCCTACCTAGGTTTTTCTGGGAGCCATTAGGACGCGAACGCAAACGAAAAATTTGTTTGCCCTTACTTCTTCAGGGTTCTATACAGGTCCGGTCACTCGGTCGGTCTGACCGAGTCAGACGTTGACTCGGTCAGCCGTTATTTTTTTTTTTTTTTATAAATCTCAGATTTTTTTTCCAAATCTTGGGGTGGAAATTTTGGTACCTCACACAAGCCTCTGAGAGTGACCAGAAATGGCCTCATGAACAAAGTGACCCCGTCACAGCCAAAACGCGACTCAATTGGTCAAACGCCGAAGGAAAAGGAAGCATGCAACATGGCGAAATAATAAAAGTAGCGTACCGTGCGCCTGCGGCGCAAGATTGCAACCCACCCTTCCCATGATATACTTTTGCAGTAAAAATGTGCAATTTTAAGCGCAATTTTTAGAAATGTTGCGTACCGTGGCTTCGCCAGAAACTTTCGTTTTAGAAAAACAGGGGAGTAAAATTACGGAAGCTGACCACAATTACCAGCGACAGTGCCGTTTTGTGTCAACTTTTTTTTAGAAATGTTGCGTACCGTGGCTTCGCTTTGGGTGCCGTGACCGCCCTTTCTTTGTTATAAATGTACTGAGGCTACAGACAATTCGTGTACCACTTGTGCCTGGTGCACGAATTGCTTCAATGAAGTGCCGAACTCCGCAGTTGGATAACCGAGGAATTCACATTCCGCCGGAGGCCCCCAACTTGAGCTGGGTTGGGGACCGGGCTCGACCGAGTTTCAGCGAAAAACCCCAAAACCTATATAATTCCCTGTGGAGGGGGGAAAATTTTTTTTTGGGCTGACCGAGTCAAACCGATTCTGACCGAGCCAGCCCCTCGTGGGCGGAATGCTGTATAGAACCCTGACTTCTTGTTCTTTTTTTTTTTTTTTTTTTTTTTTGGTATTTTCCAGGCTCTCCGCTAGGATTTCCGATTTTGAAAATATTCTGTTGATGGTCCACGTTGGTGGGGTACATGCTTGCGCCGCAGGCGCACGGTACGCAACTTTTTTTTTTACCAACGCCCGATTTTGACTTTTTTGGGACGTTTGAGCACTCACCTCTCCATATCTTCTTCTCCTGAGCTTTTTTGACAGGTAGAACGGGTCTGAACCACTTAGCAGAACTTTTTTTTTTCTTCTTTTTTTCCCCATTTTCAAAAAGTTCTGTTGACAATCAACAGAACTTTAGTACCTAGCGGAGTGCCTGGTATTTTCTTGATTTCGCCGACATATCAAACGAACACAACTGAAAATAATAACTTCAACATAGAAAAGTACAGTGACCTTTGTCACATACTCCTCCAACACACAGAACAAACCGCCTCTATAGATGTACAGGCACACCGACATGTTGTGTTTCTTCTGTGGGTGCATTTACATTTCCTTCTCTTTTCTTGCAGCTTTTCGTAAAAAAGAAAAAGTCGATTTGAAATACAAAGCCCTCTCTTGACAGCGGACCCTGACATACCCAACCCACACGAATATGGGGCTTTGCTACCTGTCACCAACCTCTTTCTCAGTTCTTTATAATAGTACTGGACCAGAACTCCACGCGATACACGACGTGGGACAACATAAAAGAAACACTCTCACACACCTTCGCATCAAGCCTAGCTAAAGGACCCAAATTTTCAAACCCAAGCTGTGCAAGCTGAGACAAAGTATGTACTGCTGTTGAGTGACAGAATCACAACAGGAACAGCCTCATGGTGTCAAGCCTTTTGCAGCACTGCTGCCCCTGTGCTTCACCCTCAACACACACAACACAACACATGCAGCAACACAAGCAACACCAACCAAGGTACCCCAAATCAAATGCACCGTCACCTCTGACGTCGTCTGCTGCAGCCCAACATAAGCCTCGCCACCCTTCCCCGTGAGCCGTGCACAGGCCACCACCCGCTTCTCATGCAGGAGCACAAGTGTGTGTCCACCCCTAAAGCTAGCATCGCTCGGCCGCAGCGCACCGGGCGAGTCCACCACGTTCAGGTGGTAGTGGATGGCAGTGTAGTTGTACACCACAGGTGCGTCGTTGCTGTTCGCAGGGTTGCTTGCGTTCGTCACGATGTGCCGTGCAGACTGCATGTGTGGTGTCAGGTCACCCAGGGGACAGCGGTACACGTACTGGTCGTCAGAAAAGGGATTCGGAACACCGTCGTGCGGAATGTGCGGAGTGCCTACTGTGTTCGGTGCTCCTTTGTCTGTCAAACACTCCTCAAGAGTTGAGCGCTCGACCCCTCCTCCCATGACAGCAAAGGGGTCGTAGAGGTCTGTGTCAGGTGTGTAGCCTGCAGCACACCCCTCAGGGTACTCCTCAAGACGCTTCGACGAGATGTGGAAGGACACATCCCTCAGCTCCTCCCCAGCACGCAGGGACACACCGATCAGGGTGTCCTCCCACGGGCCCCTCTGCCAGATGTTCACAGAGCCACTCAGCTCCACTCCCGACGTCTGTGTCGTTTCGTGTGAGAAGTCTGCCACAAGCGCAACCCCTTCACCTGCTTCCGTCTGCGGGACAATAAGAGCACAGTGCACCCCGTTCCCACGGAGCACAACCACCTTCCCCAGCACAGAGCCCCATCCACTTAATCGCACATGCTGGTCCCTGAACGACGCCTCCTGTTCACGAAGCTTCCCATACTTCCTTGTCATGTCCCCTGAACGACAATACAGAGGGCGGAGCGAAGAGTCACCAGTTTTGCATTTTTCATGCAACTTTGCTTCAAGAGGGTCGAACACAGCATCGTCGGGGATGGGACACTTCCCGTCCACTCGTGGGTGGTACACTCCCCAGTAGTACCCACCTGGCGGCTGTTCCTTCTCAAAGCCGTTCAAGAACTCCACATGCACTTCTGTGTAGGATACGGCCACCTGAGTGATGGTGACACGAAGCTTCCCAGGGATCTCTGCAACTGCTGTCTTCGTGGTGATGGGTTCCCACAGTTCCTGAGGTTTGTACAGCATCACCTCGTTCGCTGCCTCCCATGTCAACGGGGTGTCAAGTGTCGCCTGCAGAAACGCAAGTGTCTTCTGCTCCAACTCAATCGACGCTGCAAGAGACAGCACTCCCATACTTGGGGGTCTCGCCGTTAGCACACCCTTAGGACCCCTCAGCCGTATCAGCTTGTCAACAGACGGGTACACCGACAGCACAACCTTCCCTGGTGTATCAGCTTCAATCTTGAAGGTTGTGTGTTTTATTTCTTGTTCTAGAACCCCGCGCAGGGCACGGCTTTTAGCTTTCCCTGCAGAAAACTTGAAGACCACTTTCCCCAAGGAAAGTATGCGTGGACGTGCGATGTCCTGCGAGAGTGAACCACAGAGTGCCTGTATGCAGGTCGTCTTGTTAGAGATCTCTACCTCACACAACAGCGCACTCCTTTCGGACACAGGCACACGCGTGCCGTTCAGCTCCTCACCTGAGACCGTGTCCACGCAGAAGGCATACCCGCCACGCTCCTGCCGTGGTGCGTAGAGACCCTCAGATGTACACACGACGCCTGAGATCGGAGAGGAGCAGTGTGCATGGCACGTTTTGTTTCTGCTGTGCACAAGGTCCTGCACCTGGGGGCAGAACTGGACATCGTAGCAGCTCGTTCCGTAGAGGGTTTCCACATCGAAGGGCTCACAGACGGGCTTTGCGTTGATGGACTCGAGGCAGTGCAACATGTCCTTTGATACTTCACAGATGTTCTGGGGACTGTATTGTGGGACAGTGCCAAGTGTGCACGTCCCACACGACACCTCACATGCTTCCGCCACGTTCGTGTATCTATGAGTAGTTGATCCTGCCTTGTAAAACCTGTTCGGGATTGTCGCGTTGCACCCAAGCGGCATCACACGGGCACAGCCCAACACACCGAGGGCCTTGTGGTAGTCGTCGAGACAGCCCCACCCCACCAGGATGTCCATGCTGTGTATCTCTGCCTTGGGCAGGTCGAAGATGGGCTCCCGCCACTGGTCTGGGTGCACAGTCGGTTCCATGGTGATGTAGAATTCTTGCTGTATCGTACTCCGGATGAGGATCATTCTGTCGAAGTACTGCTGCGACATCCCCTCCGGGACAGGCTTGCCGTGCACCGACATTCGGACGAAGCTGCGGTTCAGTGCCAGCGTGTGCGGCGTCCTCTTGTGGTAACCCATGTCTTCGTCTATGTGCACATCTGCAGACTGCGCTCTGTACAAGTCGCTGTCACGCTCCGAATGTATCATAGACACCCTAGTGATCACAGCCGTGCTTGCTGTGGGGCAGTCGGCAATCCTGAGGCAGCCCAACGCACCACAAGAGAAGTTGGTCGCCTGCAACCCATGTCCGCAGACGACACTGCAAACGTTTTTCCTTATACGCGATGCCACAACGCCATGGTTCAGATAGGGATCATTTAAAAGCTCCCTCTGCCTCGAATGCCCCGAATCAAAGTACCTCTCTAGCCAAGCGTCGTTCCGCCCATTGAAGAACTTCTCCGGCTGCGACACGTTCATGAACCAGCACGCATCCGACGCAGAGCAGTAGTGCTCCCCCTCCCTGCACTGCGGCAGGGGCGACAGCGGCACTGCAGACAGGGGCAGAAGGAGTGCTACCCACACACGGTGCGGCAGGCTGCTTGTCACCATTGCATCTGACTGGGAACGGCTTCTGTGAGGAAGGGGTGTTGTGGATCGAAAGGAACAAAGAAAACTTGAAAGATGAGTGTGTCAGGGAGTGCTGTGCGCAGACACAGTCACCCCATCCAGAAGGGAAGGGGCATCATATCACCAGAATGTTCCCAAATAGTCTCGCGTCTTGTGAGACAGCACAGAGCGTCTGCAGCCCATCGGGTCTGGCTCCGACAGAGTCGAGTGAGTGAACGCGATGCTTGCTGGTGCTAGGAAAGGGTCGGTGCCGCAGTCTCTGTTTCTTGGCACGTTTGTTCGTACATCCGACCACCCGTCCAATGACACGACCACGCTCATGCAGAGAGGAAGTCCGCCGTCAAGCAGGCATAGGAGGAACAAAAACAAGCAAGGAGGAACAAGATAAAGGGGGTGTTCAAAAGTTCATTAGGGCAAACAAACTTTTTTTATGCGTTCGCGTCCTGCCTGCCTAGGTTTTTTTGAGATTTTTGGGGAAAAAACTTTTTTTGAAAAAAAGTTTTTTTCAATTTTTTTGTGTTGGGGCTGTGTCAGGGTGTTTCCTAATTTGCTTCCGCTTCCGGGATTTGGAAAAAAATTGCCGGGAAAAAAGTTTGCGGAAAAATTAGGGACGTGTTTAAAGTGCTTATTTTTTGGTATTTTCCCGAAAAAGGTATGTTGGGCACCGTGCGCCTGCGGCGCTGCCTGTTCCCTACCAGTTTCTACTGTGTATACTGTGAGGAAATTGATCAAAAACGAGAACTTGTCCATTTCAGCAAATTGACCCCACCACGGGACGGACGGATTCCGGAAATGCAAATGTCGGTGTTTAAAAGCTTCACCAGCACCACTGTACTGTGGCCTGGGTACTCATCCGGGGGAAAAAGTGTTCACCTGCTATTTTATAATATAACTTTAGGTGGTTCCATTTTGGGAAATATGAGAAAATAGTCAAAACCAGTCTCAACAGGAAAAAAGAGAAAAAACCGACTCCGGAGGGTCAACTCCCGGGTTCAGCAAGCACATTGAAAAAAAACTTTTTTATGCCTGCCTACCTAGGTTTTTCTGGGAGCCATTAGGACGCGAACGCAAACGAAAAATTTGTTTGCCCTTACTTCTTCAGGGTTCTATACAGGTCCGGTCACTCGGTCGGTCTGACCGAGTCAGACGTTGACTCGGTCAGCCGTTATTTTTTTTTTTTTTTATAAATCTCAGATTTTTTTTCCAAATCTTGGGGTGGAAATTTTGGTACCTCACACAAGCCTCTGAGAGTGACCAGAAATGGCCTCATGAACAAAGTGACCCCGTCACAGCCAAAACGCGACTCAATTGGTCAAACGCCGAAGGAAAAGGAAGCATGCAACATGGCGAAATAATAAAAGTAGCGTACCGTGCGCCTGCGGCGCAAGATTGCAACCCACCCTTCCCATGATATACTTTTGCAGTAAAAATGTGCAATTTTAAGCGCAATTTTTAGAAATGTTGCGTACCGTGGCTTCGCCAGAAACTTTCGTTTTAGAAAAACAGGGGAGTAAAATTACGGAAGCTGACCACAATTACCAGCGACAGTGCCGTTTTGTGTCAACTTTTTTTTAGAAATGTTGCGTACCGTGGCTTCGCTTTGGGTGCCGTGACCGCCCTTTCTTTGTTATAAATGTACTGAGGCTACAGACAATTCGTGTACCACTTGTGCCTGGTGCACGAATTGCTTCAATGAAGTGCCGAACTCCGCAGTTGGATAACCGAGGAATTCACATTCCGCCGGAGGCCCCCAACTTGAGCTGGGTTGGGGACCGGGCTCGACCGAGTTTCAGCGAAAAACCCCAAAACCTATATAATTCCCTGTGGAGGGGGGAAAATTTTTTTTTGGGCTGACCGAGTCAAACCGATTCTGACCGAGCCAGCCCCTCGTGGGCGGAATGCTGTATAGAACCCTGACTTCTTGTTCTTTTTTTTTTTTTTTTTTTTTTTTGGTATTTTCCAGGCTCTCCGCTAGGATTTCCGATTTTGAAAATATTCTGTTGATGGTCCACGTTGGTGGGGTACATGCTTGCGCCGCAGGCGCACGGTACGCAACTTTTTTTTTTACCAACGCCCGATTTTGACTTTTTTGGGACGTTTGAGCACTCACCTCTCCATATCTTCTTCTCCTGAGCTTTTTTGACAGGTAGAACGGGTCTGAACCACTTAGCAGAACTTTTTTTTTTTTTCTTTTTTTCCCCATTTTCAAAAAGTTCTGTTGACAATCAACAGAACTTTAGTACCTAGCGGAGTGCCTGGTATTTTCTTGATTTCGCCGACATATCAAACGAACACAACTGAAAATAATAACTTCAACATAGAAAAGTACAGTGACCTTTGTCACATACTCCTCCAACACACAGAACAAACCGCCTCTATAGATGTACAGGCACACCGACATGTTGTGTTTCTTCTGTGGGTGCATTTACATTTCCTTCTCTTTTCTTGCAGCTTTTCGTAAAAAAGAAAAAGTCGATTTGAAATACAAAGCCCTCTCTTGACAGCGGACCCTGACATACCCAACCCACACGAATATGGGGCTTTGCTACCTGTCACCAACCTCTTTCTCAGTTCTTTATAATAGTACTGGACCAGAACTCCACGCGATACACGACGTGGGACAACATAAAAGAAACACTCTCACACACCTTCGCATCAAGCCTAGCTAAAGGACCCAAATTTTCAAACCCAAGCTGTGCAAGCTGAGACAAAGTATGTACTGCTGTTGAGTGACAGAATCACAACAGGAACAGCCTCATGGTGTCAAGCCTTTTGCAGCACTGCTGCCCCTGTGCTTCACCCTCAACACACACAACACAACACATGCAGCAACACAAGCAACACCAACCAAGGTACCCCAAATCAAATGCACCGTCACCTCTGACGTCGTCTGCTGCAGCCCAACATAAGCCTCGCCACCCTTCCCCGTGAGCCGTGCACAGGCCACCACCCGCTTCTCATGCAGGAGCACAAGTGTGTGTCCACCCCTAAAGCTAGCATCGCTCGGCCGCAGCGCACCGGGCGAGTCCACCACGTTCAGGTGGTAGTGGATGGCAGTGTAGTTGTACACCACAGGTGCGTCGTTGCTGTTCGCAGGGTTGCTTGCGTTCGTCACGATGTGCCGTGCAGACTGCATGTGTGGTGTCAGGTCACCCAGGGGACAGCGGTACACGTACTGGTCGTCAGAAAAGGGATTCGGAACACCGTCGTGCGGAATGTGCGGAGTGCCTACTGTGTTCGGTGCTCCTTTGTCTGTCAAACACTCCTCAAGAGTTGAGCGCTCGACCCCTCCTCCCATGACAGCAAAGGGGTCGTAGAGGTCTGTGTCAGGTGTGTAGCCTGCAGCACACCCCTCAGGGTACTCCTCAAGACGCTTCGACGAGATGTGGAAGGACACATCCCTCAGCTCCTCCCCAGCACGCAGGGACACACCGATCAGGGTGTCCTCCCACGGGCCCCTCTGCCAGATGTTCACAGAGCCACTCAGCTCCACTCCCGACGTCTGTGTCGTTTCGTGTGAGAAGTCTGCCACAAGCGCAACCCCTTCACCTGCTTCCGTCTGCGGGACAATAAGAGCACAGTGCACCCCGTTCCCACGGAGCACAACCACCTTCCCCAGCACAGAGCCCCATCCACTTAATCGCACATGCTGGTCCCTGAACGACGCCTCCTGTTCACGAAGCTTCCCATACTTCCTTGTCATGTCCCCTGAACGACAATACAGAGGGCGGAGCGAAGAGTCACCAGTTTTGCATTTTTCATGCAACTTTGCTTCAAGAGGGTCGAACACAGCATCGTCGGGGATGGGACACTTCCCGTCCACTCGTGGGTGGTACACTCCCCAGTAGTACCCACCTGGCGGCTGTTCCTTCTCAAAGCCGTTCAAGAACTCCACATGCACTTCTGTGTAGGATACGGCCACCTGAGTGATGGTGACACGAAGCTTCCCAGGGATCTCTGCAACTGCTGTCTTCGTGGTGATGGGTTCCCACAGTTCCTGAGGTTTGTACAGCATCACCTCGTTCGCTGCCTCCCATGTCAACGGGGTGTCAAGTGTCGCCTGCAGAAACGCAAGTGTCTTCTGCTCCAACTCAATCGACGCTGCAAGAGACAGCACTCCCATACTTGGGGGTCTCGCCGTTAGCACACCCTTAGGACCCCTCAGCCGTATCAGCTTGTCAACAGACGGGTACACCGACAGCACAACCTTCCCTGGTGTATCAGCTTCAATCTTGAAGGTTGTGTGTTTTATTTCTTGTTCTAGAACCCCGCGCAGGGCACGGCTTTTAGCTTTCCCTGCAGAAAACTTGAAGACCACTTTCCCCAAGGAAAGTATGCGTGGACGTGCGATGTCCTGCGAGAGTGAACCACAGAGTGCCTGTATGCAGGTCGTCTTGTTAGAGATCTCTACCTCACACAACAGCGCACTCCTTTCGGACACAGGCACACGCGTGCCGTTCAGCTCCTCACCTGAGACCGTGTCCACGCAGAAGGCATACCCGCCACGCTCCTGCCGTGGTGCGTAGAGACCCTCAGATGTACACACGACGCCTGAGATCGGAGAGGAGCAGTGTGCATGGCACGTTTTGTTTCTGCTGTGCACAAGGTCCTGCACCTGGGGGCAGAACTGGACATCGTAGCAGCTCGTTCCGTAGAGGGTTTCCACATCGAAGGGCTCACAGACGGGCTTTGCGTTGATGGACTCGAGGCAGTGCAACATGTCCTTTGATACTTCACAGATGTTCTGGGGACTGTATTGTGGGACAGTGCCAAGTGTGCACGTCCCACACGACACCTCACATGCTTCCGCCACGTTCGTGTATCTATGAGTAGTTGATCCTGCCTTGTAAAACCTGTTCGGGATTGTCGCGTTGCACCCAAGCGGCATCACACGGGCACAGCCCAACACACCGAGGGCCTTGTGGTAGTCGTCGAGACAGCCCCACCCCACCAGGATGTCCATGCTGTGTATCTCTGCCTTGGGCAGGTCGAAGATGGGCTCCCGCCACTGGTCTGGGTGCACAGTCGGTTCCATGGTGATGTAGAATTCTTGCTGTATCGTACTCCGGATGAGGATCATTCTGTCGAAGTACTGCTGCGACATCCCCTCCGGGACAGGCTTGCCGTGCACCGACATTCGGACGAAGCTGCGGTTCAGTGCCAGCGTGTGCGGCGTCCTCTTGTGGTAACCCATGTCTTCGTCTATGTGCACATCTGCAGACTGCGCTCTGTACAAGTCGCTGTCACGCTCCGAATGTATCATAGACACCCTAGTGATCACAGCCGTGCTTGCTGTGGGGCAGTCGGCAATCCTGAGGCAGCCCAACGCACCACAAGAGAAGTTGGTCGCCTGCAACCCATGTCCGCAGACGACACTGCAAACGTTTTTCCTTATACGCGATGCCACAACGCCATGGTTCAGATAGGGATCATTTAAAAGCTCCCTCTGCCTCGAATGCCCCGAATCAAAGTACCTCTCTAGCCAAGCGTCGTTCCGCCCATTGAAGAACTTCTCCGGCTGCGACACGTTCATGAACCAGCACGCATCCGACGCAGAGCAGTAGTGCTCCCCCTCCCTGCACTGCGGCAGGGGCGACAGCGGCACTGCAGACAGGGGCAGAAGGAGTGCTACCCACACACGGTGCGGCAGGCTGCTTGTCACCATTGCATCTGACTGGGAACGGCTTCTGTGAGGAAGGGGTGTTGTGGATCGAAAGGAACAAAGAAAACTTGAAAGATGAGTGTGTCAGGGAGTGCTGTGCGCAGACACAGTCACCCCATCCAGAAGGGAAGGGGCATCATATCACCAGAATGTTCCCAAATAGTCTCGCGTCTTGTGAGACAGCACAGAGCGTCTGCAGCCCATCGGGTCTGGCTCCGACAGAGTCGAGTGAGTGAACGCGATGCTTGCTGGTGCTAGGAAAGGGTCGGTGCCGCAGTCTCTGTTTCTTGGCACGTTTGTTCGTACATCCGACCACCCGTCCAATGACACGACCACGCTCATGCAGAGAGGAAGTCCGCCGTCAAGCAGGCATAGGAGGAACAAAAACAAGCAAGGAGGAACAAGATAAAGGGGGTGTTCAAAAGTTCATTAGGGCAAACAAACTTTTTTTATGCGTTCGCGTCCTGCCTGCCTAGGTTTTTTTGAGATTTTTGGGGAAAAAACTTTTTTTGAAAAAAAGTTTTTTTCAATTTTTTTGTGTTGGGGCTGTGTCAGGGTGTTTCCTAATTTGCTTCCGCTTCCGGGATTTGGAAAAAAATTGCCGGGAAAAAAGTTTGCGGAAAAATTAGGGACGTGTTTAAAGTGCTTATTTTTTGGTATTTTCCCGAAAAAGGTATGTTGGGCACCGTGCGCCTGCGGCGCTGCCTGTTCCCTACCAGTTTCTACTGTGTATACTGTGAGGAAATTGATCAAAAACGAGAACTTGTCCATTTCAGCAAATTGACCCCACCACGGGACGGACGGATTCCGGAAATGCAAATGTCGGTGTTTAAAAGCTTCACCAGCACCACTGTACTGTGGCCTGGGTACTCATCCGGGGGAAAAAGTGTTCACCTGCTATTTTATAATATAACTTTAGGTGGTTCCATTTTGGGAAATATGAGAAAATAGTCAAAACCAGTCTCAACAGGAAAAAAGAGAAAAAACCGACTCCGGAGGGTCAACTCCCGGGTTCAGCAAGCACATTGAAAAAAAACTTTTTTATGCCTGCCTACCTAGGTTTTTCTGGGAGCCATTAGGACGCGAACGCAAACGAAAAATTTGTTTGCCCTTACTTCTTCAGGGTTCTATACAGGTCCGGTCACTCGGTCGGTCTGACCGAGTCAGACGTTGACTCGGTCAGCCGTTATTTTTTTTTTTTTTTATAAATCTCAGATTTTTTTTCCAAATCTTGGGGTGGAAATTTTGGTACCTCACACAAGCCTCTGAGAGTGACCAGAAATGGCCTCATGAACAAAGTGACCCCGTCAC
Organism: Rhynchopus sp. YZ270_cl-10; assembly: GCA_964035575.1. Lineage (NCBI taxonomy): Eukaryota > Euglenozoa > Diplonemea > Diplonemida > Diplonemidae > Rhynchopus > Rhynchopus sp. YZ270_cl-10. The sequence continues at coordinate 1,007,025 of OZ037855.1, read as the reverse complement.
AGCCAAAACGCGACTCAATTGGTCAAACGCCGAAGGAAAAGGAAGCATGCAACATGGCGAAATAATAAAAGTAGCGTACCGTGCGCCTGCGGCGCAAGATTGCAACCCACCCTTCCCATGATATACTTTTGCAGTAAAAATGTGCAATTTTAAGCGCAATTTTTAGAAATGTTGCGTACCGTGGCTTCGCCAGAAACTTTCGTTTTAGAAAAACAGGGGAGTAAAATTACGGAAGCTGACCACAATTACCAGCGACAGTGCCGTTTTGTGTCAACTTTTTTTTAGAAATGTTGCGTACCGTGGCTTCGCTTTGGGTGCCGTGACCGCCCTTTCTTTGTTATAAATGTACTGAGGCTACAGACAATTCGTGTACCACTTGTGCCTGGTGCACGAATTGCTTCAATGAAGTGCCGAACTCCGCAGTTGGATAACCGAGGAATTCACATTCCGCCGGAGGCCCCCAACTTGAGCTGGGTTGGGGACCGGGCTCGACCGAGTTTCAGCGAAAAACCCCAAAACCTATATAATTCCCTGTGGAGGGGGGAAAATTTTTTTTTGGGCTGACCGAGTCAAACCGATTCTGACCGAGCCAGCCCCTCGTGGGCGGAATGCTGTATAGAACCCTGACTTCTTGTTCTTTTTTTTTTTTTTTTTTTTTTTTGGTATTTTCCAGGCTCTCCGCTAGGATTTCCGATTTTGAAAATATTCTGTTGATGGTCCACGTTGGTGGGGTACATGCTTGCGCCGCAGGCGCACGGTACGCAACTTTTTTTTTTACCAACGCCCGATTTTGACTTTTTTGGGACGTTTGAGCACTCACCTCTCCATATCTTCTTCTCCTGAGCTTTTTTGACAGGTAGAACGGGTCTGAACCACTTAGCAGAACTTTTTTTTTTTTTCTTTTTTTCCCCATTTTCAAAAAGTTCTGTTGACAATCAACAGAACTTTAGTACCTAGCGGAGTGCCTGGTATTTTCTTGATTTCGCCGACATATCAAACGAACACAACTGAAAATAATAACTTCAACATAGAAAAGTACAGTGACCTTTGTCACATACTCCTCCAACACACAGAACAAACCGCCTCTATAGATGTACAGGCACACCGACATGTTGTGTTTCTTCTGTGGGTGCATTTACATTTCCTTCTCTTTTCTTGCAGCTTTTCGTAAAAAAGAAAAAGTCGATTTGAAATACAAAGCCCTCTCTTGACAGCGGACCCTGACATACCCAACCCACACGAATATGGGGCTTTGCTACCTGTCACCAACCTCTTTCTCAGTTCTTTATAATAGTACTGGACCAGAACTCCACGCGATACACGACGTGGGACAACATAAAAGAAACACTCTCACACACCTTCGCATCAAGCCTAGCTAAAGGACCCAAATTTTCAAACCCAAGCTGTGCAAGCTGAGACAAAGTATGTACTGCTGTTGAGTGACAGAATCACAACAGGAACAGCCTCATGGTGTCAAGCCTTTTGCAGCACTGCTGCCCCTGTGCTTCACCCTCAACACACACAACACAACACATGCAGCAACACAAGCAACACCAACCAAGGTACCCCAAATCAAATGCACCGTCACCTCTGACGTCGTCTGCTGCAGCCCAACATAAGCCTCGCCACCCTTCCCCGTGAGCCGTGCACAGGCCACCACCCGCTTCTCATGCAGGAGCACAAGTGTGTGTCCACCCCTAAAGCTAGCATCGCTCGGCCGCAGCGCACCGGGCGAGTCCACCACGTTCAGGTGGTAGTGGATGGCAGTGTAGTTGTACACCACAGGTGCGTCGTTGCTGTTCGCAGGGTTGCTTGCGTTCGTCACGATGTGCCGTGCAGACTGCATGTGTGGTGTCAGGTCACCCAGGGGACAGCGGTACACGTACTGGTCGTCAGAAAAGGGATTCGGAACACCGTCGTGCGGAATGTGCGGAGTGCCTACTGTGTTCGGTGCTCCTTTGTCTGTCAAACACTCCTCAAGAGTTGAGCGCTCGACCCCTCCTCCCATGACAGCAAAGGGGTCGTAGAGGTCTGTGTCAGGTGTGTAGCCTGCAGCACACCCCTCAGGGTACTCCTCAAGACGCTTCGACGAGATGTGGAAGGACACATCCCTCAGCTCCTCCCCAGCACGCAGGGACACACCGATCAGGGTGTCCTCCCACGGGCCCCTCTGCCAGATGTTCACAGAGCCACTCAGCTCCACTCCCGACGTCTGTGTCGTTTCGTGTGAGAAGTCTGCCACAAGCGCAACCCCTTCACCTGCTTCCGTCTGCGGGACAATAAGAGCACAGTGCACCCCGTTCCCACGGAGCACAACCACCTTCCCCAGCACAGAGCCCCATCCACTTAATCGCACATGCTGGTCCCTGAACGACGCCTCCTGTTCACGAAGCTTCCCATACTTCCTTGTCATGTCCCCTGAACGACAATACAGAGGGCGGAGCGAAGAGTCACCAGTTTTGCATTTTTCATGCAACTTTGCTTCAAGAGGGTCGAACACAGCATCGTCGGGGATGGGACACTTCCCGTCCACTCGTGGGTGGTACACTCCCCAGTAGTACCCACCTGGCGGCTGTTCCTTCTCAAAGCCGTTCAAGAACTCCACATGCACTTCTGTGTAGGATACGGCCACCTGAGTGATGGTGACACGAAGCTTCCCAGGGATCTCTGCAACTGCTGTCTTCGTGGTGATGGGTTCCCACAGTTCCTGAGGTTTGTACAGCATCACCTCGTTCGCTGCCTCCCATGTCAACGGGGTGTCAAGTGTCGCCTGCAGAAACGCAAGTGTCTTCTGCTCCAACTCAATCGACGCTGCAAGAGACAGCACTCCCATACTTGGGGGTCTCGCCGTTAGCACACCCTTAGGACCCCTCAGCCGTATCAGCTTGTCAACAGACGGGTACACCGACAGCACAACCTTCCCTGGTGTATCAGCTTCAATCTTGAAGGTTGTGTGTTTTATTTCTTGTTCTAGAACCCCGCGCAGGGCACGGCTTTTAGCTTTCCCTGCAGAAAACTTGAAGACCACTTTCCCCAAGGAAAGTATGCGTGGACGTGCGATGTCCTGCGAGAGTGAACCACAGAGTGCCTGTATGCAGGTCGTCTTGTTAGAGATCTCTACCTCACACAACAGCGCACTCCTTTCGGACACAGGCACACGCGTGCCGTTCAGCTCCTCACCTGAGACCGTGTCCACGCAGAAGGCATACCCGCCACGCTCCTGCCGTGGTGCGTAGAGACCCTCAGATGTACACACGACGCCTGAGATCGGAGAGGAGCAGTGTGCATGGCACGTTTTGTTTCTGCTGTGCACAAGGTCCTGCACCTGGGGGCAGAACTGGACATCGTAGCAGCTCGTTCCGTAGAGGGTTTCCACATCGAAGGGCTCACAGACGGGCTTTGCGTTGATGGACTCGAGGCAGTGCAACATGTCCTTTGATACTTCACAGATGTTCTGGGGACTGTATTGTGGGACAGTGCCAAGTGTGCACGTCCCACACGACACCTCACATGCTTCCGCCACGTTCGTGTATCTATGAGTAGTTGATCCTGCCTTGTAAAACCTGTTCGGGATTGTCGCGTTGCACCCAAGCGGCATCACACGGGCACAGCCCAACACACCGAGGGCCTTGTGGTAGTCGTCGAGACAGCCCCACCCCACCAGGATGTCCATGCTGTGTATCTCTGCCTTGGGCAGGTCGAAGATGGGCTCCCGCCACTGGTCTGGGTGCACAGTCGGTTCCATGGTGATGTAGAATTCTTGCTGTATCGTACTCCGGATGAGGATCATTCTGTCGAAGTACTGCTGCGACATCCCCTCCGGGACAGGCTTGCCGTGCACCGACATTCGGACGAAGCTGCGGTTCAGTGCCAGCGTGTGCGGCGTCCTCTTGTGGTAACCCATGTCTTCGTCTATGTGCACATCTGCAGACTGCGCTCTGTACAAGTCGCTGTCACGCTCCGAATGTATCATAGACACCCTAGTGATCACAGCCGTGCTTGCTGTGGGGCAGTCGGCAATCCTGAGGCAGCCCAACGCACCACAAGAGAAGTTGGTCGCCTGCAACCCATGTCCGCAGACGACACTGCAAACGTTTTTCCTTATACGCGATGCCACAACGCCATGGTTCAGATAGGGATCATTTAAAAGCTCCCTCTGCCTCGAATGCCCCGAATCAAAGTACCTCTCTAGCCAAGCGTCGTTCCGCCCATTGAAGAACTTCTCCGGCTGCGACACGTTCATGAACCAGCACGCATCCGACGCAGAGCAGTAGTGCTCCCCCTCCCTGCACTGCGGCAGGGGCGACAGCGGCACTGCAGACAGGGGCAGAAGGAGTGCTACCCACACACGGTGCGGCAGGCTGCTTGTCACCATTGCATCTGACTGGGAACGGCTTCTGTGAGGAAGGGGTGTTGTGGATCGAAAGGAACAAAGAAAACTTGAAAGATGAGTGTGTCAGGGAGTGCTGTGCGCAGACACAGTCACCCCATCCAGAAGGGAAGGGGCATCATATCACCAGAATGTTCCCAAATAGTCTCGCGTCTTGTGAGACAGCACAGAGCGTCTGCAGCCCATCGGGTCTGGCTCCGACAGAGTCGAGTGAGTGAACGCGATGCTTGCTGGTGCTAGGAAAGGGTCGGTGCCGCAGTCTCTGTTTCTTGGCACGTTTGTTCGTACATCCGACCACCCGTCCAATGACACGACCACGCTCATGCAGAGAGGAAGTCCGCCGTCAAGCAGGCATAGGAGGAACAAAAACAAGCAAGGAGGAACAAGATAAAGGGGGTGTTCAAAAGTTCATTAGGGCAAACAAACTTTTTTTATGCGTTCGCGTCCTGCCTGCCTAGGTTTTTTTGAGATTTTTGGGGAAAAAACTTTTTTTGAAAAAAAGTTTTTTTCAATTTTTTTGTGTTGGGGCTGTGTCAGGGTGTTTCCTAATTTGCTTCCGCTTCCGGGATTTGGAAAAAAATTGCCGGGAAAAAAGTTTGCGGAAAAATTAGGGACGTGTTTAAAGTGCTTATTTTTTGGTATTTTCCCGAAAAAGGTATGTTGGGCACCGTGCGCCTGCGGCGCTGCCTGTTCCCTACCAGTTTCTACTGTGTATACTGTGAGGAAATTGATCAAAAACGAGAACTTGTCCATTTCAGCAAATTGACCCCACCACGGGACGGACGGATTCCGGAAATGCAAATGTCGGTGTTTAAAAGCTTCACCAGCACCACTGTACTGTGGCCTGGGTACTCATCCGGGGGAAAAAGTGTTCACCTGCTATTTTATAATATAACTTTAGGTGGTTCCATTTTGGGAAATATGAGAAAATAGTCAAAACCAGTCTCAACAGGAAAAAAGAGAAAAAACCGACTCCGGAGGGTCAACTCCCGGGTTCAGCAAGCACATTGAAAAAAAACTTTTTTATGCCTGCCTACCTAGGTTTTTCTGGGAGCCATTAGGACGCGAACGCAAACGAAAAATTTGTTTGCCCTTACTTCTTCAGGGTTCTATACAGGTCCGGTCACTCGGTCGGTCTGACCGAGTCAGACGTTGACTCGGTCAGCCGTTATTTTTTTTTTTTTTTATAAATCTCAGATTTTTTTTCCAAATCTTGGGGTGGAAATTTTGGTACCTCACACAAGCCTCTGAGAGTGACCAGAAATGGCCTCATGAACAAAGTGACCCCGTCACAGCCAAAACGCGACTCAATTGGTCAAACGCCGAAGGAAAAGGAAGCATGCAACATGGCGAAATAATAAAAGTAGCGTACCGTGCGCCTGCGGCGCAAGATTGCAACCCACCCTTCCCATGATATACTTTTGCAGTAAAAATGTGCAATTTTAAGCGCAATTTTTAGAAATGTTGCGTACCGTGGCTTCGCCAGAAACTTTCGTTTTAGAAAAACAGGGGAGTAAAATTACGGAAGCTGACCACAATTACCAGCGACAGTGCCGTTTTGTGTCAACTTTTTTTTAGAAATGTTGCGTACCGTGGCTTCGCTTTGGGTGCCGTGACCGCCCTTTCTTTGTTATAAATGTACTGAGGCTACAGACAATTCGTGTACCACTTGTGCCTGGTGCACGAATTGCTTCAATGAAGTGCCGAACTCCGCAGTTGGATAACCGAGGAATTCACATTCCGCCGGAGGCCCCCAACTTGAGCTGGGTTGGGGACCGGGCTCGACCGAGTTTCAGCGAAAAACCCCAAAACCTATATAATTCCCTGTGGAGGGGGGAAAATTTTTTTTTGGGCTGACCGAGTCAAACCGATTCTGACCGAGCCAGCCCCTCGTGGGCGGAATGCTGTATAGAACCCTGACTTCTTGTTCTTTTTTTTTTTTTTTTTTTTTTTTGGTATTTTCCAGGCTCTCCGCTAGGATTTCCGATTTTGAAAATATTCTGTTGATGGTCCACGTTGGTGGGGTACATGCTTGCGCCGCAGGCGCACGGTACGCAACTTTTTTTTTTACCAACGCCCGATTTTGACTTTTTTGGGACGTTTGAGCACTCACCTCTCCATATCTTCTTCTCCTGAGCTTTTTTGACAGGTAGAACGGGTCTGAACCACTTAGCAGAACTTTTTTTTTTTTTCTTTTTTTCCCCATTTTCAAAAAGTTCTGTTGACAATCAACAGAACTTTAGTACCTAGCGGAGTGCCTGGTATTTTCTTGATTTCGCCGACATATCAAACGAACACAACTGAAAATAATAACTTCAACATAGAAAAGTACAGTGACCTTTGTCACATACTCCTCCAACACACAGAACAAACCGCCTCTATAGATGTACAGGCACACCGACATGTTGTGTTTCTTCTGTGGGTGCATTTACATTTCCTTCTCTTTTCTTGCAGCTTTTCGTAAAAAAGAAAAAGTCGATTTGAAATACAAAGCCCTCTCTTGACAGCGGACCCTGACATACCCAACCCACACGAATATGGGGCTTTGCTACCTGTCACCAACCTCTTTCTCAGTTCTTTATAATAGTACTGGACCAGAACTCCACGCGATACACGACGTGGGACAACATAAAAGAAACACTCTCACACACCTTCGCATCAAGCCTAGCTAAAGGACCCAAATTTTCAAACCCAAGCTGTGCAAGCTGAGACAAAGTATGTACTGCTGTTGAGTGACAGAATCACAACAGGAACAGCCTCATGGTGTCAAGCCTTTTGCAGCACTGCTGCCCCTGTGCTTCACCCTCAACACACACAACACAACACATGCAGCAACACAAGCAACACCAACCAAGGTACCCCAAATCAAATGCACCGTCACCTCTGACGTCGTCTGCTGCAGCCCAACATAAGCCTCGCCACCCTTCCCCGTGAGCCGTGCACAGGCCACCACCCGCTTCTCATGCAGGAGCACAAGTGTGTGTCCACCCCTAAAGCTAGCATCGCTCGGCCGCAGCGCACCGGGCGAGTCCACCACGTTCAGGTGGTAGTGGATGGCAGTGTAGTTGTACACCACAGGTGCGTCGTTGCTGTTCGCAGGGTTGCTTGCGTTCGTCACGATGTGCCGTGCAGACTGCATGTGTGGTGTCAGGTCACCCAGGGGACAGCGGTACACGTACTGGTCGTCAGAAAAGGGATTCGGAACACCGTCGTGCGGAATGTGCGGAGTGCCTACTGTGTTCGGTGCTCCTTTGTCTGTCAAACACTCCTCAAGAGTTGAGCGCTCGACCCCTCCTCCCATGACAGCAAAGGGGTCGTAGAGGTCTGTGTCAGGTGTGTAGCCTGCAGCACACCCCTCAGGGTACTCCTCAAGACGCTTCGACGAGATGTGGAAGGACACATCCCTCAGCTCCTCCCCAGCACGCAGGGACACACCGATCAGGGTGTCCTCCCACGGGCCCCTCTGCCAGATGTTCACAGAGCCACTCAGCTCCACTCCCGACGTCTGTGCCGTTTCGTGTGAGAAGTCTGCCACAAGCGCAACCCCTTCACCTGCTTCCGCCTGCGGGACAATAAGAGCACAGTGCACCCCGTTCCCACGGAGCACAACCACCTTCCCCAGCACAGAGCCCCATCCACTTAATCGCACATGCGAGTCCCTGAACGACACCTCCTGTTCACGAAGCTTCCCATACTTCCTTGTCATGTCCCCTGAACGACAATACAGAGGGCGGAGCGAAGAGTCACCAGTTATGCATTTTTCATGCAACTTTACTTCAAGAGGGTCGAACACAGCATCGTCGGGGATGGGACACTTCCCGTCCACTCGTGGGTGGTACACTCCCCAGTAGTACCCACCTGGCGGCTGTTCCTTCTCAAAGCCGTCCAAGAACTCCACATGCATCACCGTGTATGCTACGGCCACCTGAGTGATGGTGACACGAAACTTCCCAGGGATCTCTGCAACTGCTGTCTTCGTGGTGATGGGTTCCCACTGCATCTGAGGTTCGTACAGCATCACCTCGTTCGCTGCCTCCCATGTCAACGGGGTGTCAAGTGTCGCCTGCAGAAACGCAAGTGTCTTCTGCTCCAACTCAATCGACGCTGCAAGAGACAGCACTCCCATACTTGGGGGTCTCGATAATAGCACACCCTTAGGACCCCTCAGACGCATCAGCTTGTCAACAGACGGGTACACCGACAGCACAACCTTCCCTGGTGTATCAGCTTCAATCTTGAAGGTTGTGTGTTTTATTTCTTGTTCTAGAACCCCGCGCAGGGCACGGCTTTTAGCTTTCCCTGCAGAAAACTTGAAGACCACTTTCCCCAAGGAAAGTATGCGTGGACGTGCGATGTCCTGCGAGAGTGAACCACATGAACCCTGGCATGACGTCTTGTTAGAGATCTCTACCTCACACAACAGCGCACTCCTTTCGGACACAGGCACACGCGTGCCGTTCAGCTCCTCACCTGAGACCGTGTCCACGCAGAAGGCATACCCGCCACGCTCCTGCCGTGGTGCGTAGAGACCCTCAGATGTACACACGACGCCTGAGATCGGAGAGGAGCAGTGTGCATGGCACGTTTTGTTTCTGCTGTGCACAAGGTCCTGCACCTGGGGGCAGAACTGGACATCGTAGCAGCTCGTTCCGTAGAGGGTTTCCACATCGAAGGGCTCACAGACGGGCTTTGCGTTGATGGACTCGAGGCAGTGCAACATGTCCTTTGATACTTCACAGATGTTCTGGGGACTGTATTGTGGGACAGTGCCAAGTGTGCACGTCCCACACGACACCTCACATGCTTCCGCCACGTTCGTGTATCTAATACGTATTCCTGCCTCGTAAAACCTGTTCGGGATTGTCGCGTTGCACCCAAGCGGCATCACACGGGCACAGCCCAACCTACCGAGTGCGTTGTGGTAGTCGTCGAGACAGCCCCACCCCACCAGGATGTCCATGCTGTGTATCTCTGCCTTGGGCAGGTCGAAGATGGGCTCCCGCCACTGGTCTGGGTGCACAGTCGGTTCCATGGTGATGTAGAATTGCAGCTGCATCGAACGCCGGATGAGGATCATTCTGTCGAAGTACTGCTGCGACATCCCCTCCGGGACAGGCTTGCCGTGCACCGACATTCGGACGAAGCTGCGGTTCAGTGCCAATGTGTGCCGCGTCATCCTGTGGTCACCCATGTCTTCGTCTATGTGCTCATCTGTAGCGTGCGCTCTGTACAAGTCGCTGTCACGCTCCGAATGCATCACAGCCAACCTATCGATCACAGCCGTGCTTGCTGTGGGGCAGTCGGCAATCCTGAGGCAGCCCAACGCACCACAAGAGAAGTTGGTCGCCTGCAACCCATGTCCGCAGACGACACTGCAAACGTTTTTCCTTATACGCGATGCCACAACGCCACGGTTCAGATAGGGATCATTTAAAAGCTCCCTCTGCCTCGAATACCCCGAATCAAAGTACCTCTCTAGCCAAGCGTCGTTCCGCCCATTGAAGAACTTCTCCGGCTGCGACACGTTCATGAACCAGCACGCATCCGACGCAGAGCAGTAGTGCTCCCCCTCCCTGCACTGCGGCAGGGGCGACAGCGGCACTGCAGACAGGGGCAGAAGGAGTGCTACCCACACACGGTGCGGCAGGCTGCTTGTCACCATTGCATCTGACTGGGAACGGCTTCTGTGAGGAAAGGGTGTTGTGGATCGAAAGGAACAAAGAAAACTTGAAAGATGGGTGTGTCAGGGAGTGCTGTGCGCAGACACAGTCACCCCATCCAGAAGGGAAGGGGCATCATATCACCAGAATGTTCCCAAATAGTCTCGCGTCTTGTGAGACAGCACAGAGCGTCTGCAGCCCATCGGGTCTGGCTCCGACAGAGTCGAGTGAGTGAACGCGATGCTTGCTGGTGCTAGGAAAGGGTCGGTGCCGCAGTCTCTGTTTCTTGGCACGTTTGTTCGTACATCCGGCCACCGGTCCAATGACACGACCACGCTCATGCAGAGAGGAAGTCCGCCGTCAAGCAGGCATAGGAACAAAAACAAGCAAGGAGGAACAAGATAAAGGGGGTGTTCAAAAGTTCATCGCTTCTTCTTTTTTTTTGATAAAACAACTTGTTGTCAATTCTAAAAAGATTGGAGGCAGCGCTGCAGGGCAAACAAAACGGATTGAAAAAAACAGAAGCTTGCTTGTTTTCTTTGAGTACTCAATTAACCACAACAACCGTACTTCAGTTGAACACATTTTTCCACCTTTTTGTTTTCCCGGCTTTGAGCGCACAAACAAAATACCCGATCTTTTTTTTTTGGTATTTTCTTGATTTCGCCGACATATCAAACGAACACAACTGAAAATAATAACTTCAACAGAGAAAAGTACAGTGACCTTTGTCACATACTCCTCCAACACACAGAACAAACCTGCAGACACTGGGTCAATGCGATGTTCATACAAAGTGTGGCAGAAATAGGTGAAAGCACAAATGTCTCTGCAGAAGAAGGCGACTGAAAAACAAGACGTCTATCATGGATGCACCTCAACATATCATCCATAAAAATGGAAGTTGAATTAATAATTAAAACCCGCTCACAGCACCCCAAATGTGTTCAATAAAGAAAAATGAAGACGTGGAAACTCAACCCACGATGTGCTATCAAAATACACGAAGGAACCCGATTTTGTTTCAGGCATCCATTTCTAACATCCGTTCAGACGCGCGTACATTGATGTCTTGTTGTTCTCAAGACGACGCCTCCCCTCAAGGTAATGCCCTACAGGCAGTAGCAACACAAGCAACACCAACCAAGGTACCCCAAATCAAATGCACCGTCACCTCTGACGTCGTCTGCTGCGGCCCAACATAAGCCTCGCCACCCTTCCCCGTGAGCCGTGCACAGGTGGTGTACTCCCTAACCATGGTATCTGCACAGGCAAGTTATGCTTTCTTATACTGGACGCAGATTGAGACTTTAGCAGGATTCGCACACACGTCCTCCTCAGGAGCGCCGGTTGGGTGGTCTTTACGTCCCTGGGTGCACGCCCACGACACGACACACGGAAGCAACAGTCCCCCCCCCCAGAGACGCCCGACTTGACATAGATCTTGGGTATTTGGGCTTCGCATCTAAGAAGCAGTATGTAGATGCAACTCTTGTTGAGCACCTGCAGTGTGTATGTCGTTCTTACAGTACTGGTCTGTGATGTCGAGCTCGAGGATCTCTGCGTCGGGCGTTGCACCCATGCGGGTTGACAACGTGCACTGCGATGTAGAGATATGGGCCCATGGCTTTGGACCCGGGGGACATCATCCTTCCTAAGTATTGCGGCTGCAATCCAAGGGAAACAGGCTTCCCGTGGAGGGACAGCACGACGGAGCTCAGGTTGAGTGCTAGTGTGGCGTCGCCGGTCGTGGTGGCCGACATCCTCCACAATGTGCTCTGCAGTGAGGATGGTGATGAGGTTTGCGTCCTCATACGTCGGCACATCTGAACAGCACAGCTGTGCTTGCGGTGGGGCAGTCAGCAATGTCCACGCAGCCTGACTACCCGCACGCAAATTTCACGTTATTAGTTCGAGTCTGCCCGCAGACCACGCTGCAAATGTTGTACCGTATGCTACTACTAGGTCAGGCTTCCCTACCTTGTACCTCTCACCGTGATAACTGTGCCCTCAAAGTACCTCTCCAGCAAAGCGTCGTTCCGCCCATTGAAGAACTTCTCTGGCTGCGACACGTTCATGAACCAGCACGCATCCGACGCAGAGCAGTAGTGCTCCCCCTCCCTGCACTGCGGCAGGGGCAGAAGGAGTGCTACCCACACACGGTGCGACAGGCTGCTTGTCACCATTGCATCAAACACCCCCCTTTCTCCCTCTCTCTCTCTTTACCCCCTTTCTCTGGACTGTGGGTGTGTTGCGAAGGTTCCACTGGGCTGCTTGTAGCCTGGGGTGCTTGCACAACCCTTCATTCCACCCACCCATCCAAACCTACCTCCAGCGGCTGTTCCCCGACTACCCTTTGTCCCTTCGGGCGACATGCGTCACCCTCCGTAGCTGCACTACGCCTCCCTCCACCCCATTCTGCCAACAGCAACCATTGCCACTCATCCCGATGGTCGCACAACGTCGTCCACAGGATCCCTTCTCACACCCCCGATCCTCCCCACCCGCTCCCCGGCAACCACAACACAGCAGGAAATGACGGGGGAAAGATTCCACACACCTCCCGCACTGCAAGGTGTGGGTCTGGTGCCAAGCTGACCCCTCACCCCCAGCCTTGCCCCATGGTTGCTAGCTGTCATCGTGTGTCGCATCCTCAACATCCTCAGTACCCTTGCAGAGACTGCAAGGACGTCTCCCGCAGGCATAGCCGAGAGCAAGCAATATAAAACCCCCAATCACACCTGCACAGACCTTGATGTACACCCAGTGACTGTCATCGTCGTCGTTCTTGAGGTCTGCAAAGGAGCGCTCCTGAAGACGAAACGGTGCACACGCAATGGCCTTCCTGTTGTGCACAATAACGAGCATCTGTGCGTCCGAGAAAGGGGGTGTCTCGCTGTCGTACATAAAAGGATGTGCGACAGTGTAGTCGTACACCACAGGTGCGTCGTCGCTGTTCGCAGGGTTGCTTGCGTTCGTCACGATGTGCCGTGCAGACTGCATGTGTGGTGTCAGGTCACCCAGGGGACAGTTGAATATGTCAAATTGGTGCAAGTCGTCCGAAGCGCACTCATCAATAGAAACCCGTCCCCTCCCCTCCCCTTCCGCATACTCGACAGACACAACAGACAAAGGGTCATAGATGTCCCTCTCAGCATAGTACCCCACAGTGCACCCCTCAGGGTACTCCTCAAGACGCTTCGACGAGATGTGGAAGGACACATCCCTCAGCTCCTCCCCAGCACGCAGGGACACACCGATCAGGGTGTCCTCCCACGGGCCCCTCTGCCAGATGTTCACAGAGCCACTCAGCTCCACTCCCGACGTCTGTGTCGTTTCGTGTGAGAAGTCTGCCACAAGCGCAACCCCTTCACCTGCTTCCGTCTGCGGGACAATAAGAGCACAGTGCACCCCGTTCCCACGGAGCACAACCACCTTCCCCAGCACAGAGCTCCTTCCGCTCAGTGACAACACCTCGTCTTGGAAGGTGGCGTTCTGCTGCAGTTTTCCATACTTGTTCGTCATGTCACCGGGACGACAGTGCTCAACACGTTTCATGCTGTCCCCTTCATAGCAGTACTGGTCGCGCCCCTTCGAGTTGGGGTCGAACACAGCATCGTCGGGGATGGGACACTTCCCGTCCACTCGTGGGTGGTACACTCCCCAGTAGTACCCACCTGGCGGCTGTTCCTTCTCAAAGCCGTTCAAGAACTCCACATGCACCTCTGCATCTGACATTTCGGACTTCGTGATGGTGACGCGAATCTTCCCAGGGATCTCTGCAACAACTGTCCTTATTAGCACAGGGTGTTGGATGTCTGTGAGCCACCAGGCGGAGATAGCCTTTGTTGTGTACGTGACGTTGCTTGCATTGGCTTTGAGGTAAGCATGCGTCTCTCGCTCCGCCTGCACGGACAGCACAGCTGCAGACAGACGCGCATCTAGCGCACCCCCCTCCGCAAGACGCTCGCGTAGCACTGGCAGCGACGGACTCACAGACAGAACCTGCTCCCTTGACCTTGACCAGTCTGTTTCCAGCACAAACGCTGCAGAAGAGATGCCCAGCAACCCTTCCCGCAACCGCTTCGCCTCTCCCACACCCAACCCAGGAAACCGCAGTTCTGTTGTCGTAAACCTATACAACACTGGGCTGTCGTATTCGCTAATGGAATTCCTTCCCTTGCAGTCCTCCCCACGACACACAGGTCTCTTACTGCAGGTCAGTTCTGACTGCCGGTCTAACGCGACATAGGTACCTTCCCATGCAGTGCCGGCAGAGTCTACACAGTACGCGAAGTCGGTGTTCTGTTGTTTGCCTTCGAAATATCCGTGCTGTGTGCAACTGGAGTGCAGGGTGCGCCAGCAGGAGCCACCGGGGCAGTCACTTTGCGAGAGGGAGGGACAGTACCAGACTGCGTAGCAAATGCCGGAAGGGGAGGTGCCGACGCTGTTTGTGCAGGCGTACTGGCTGTTTAGGTGCGCTGCACAGCGCGCGACGTCGCCAGCCTCACAGCTGGGAGACATGGGGGCCGTGCTTGGTATCATCCACGATCTACAGGTCCCACAGGACCGCCCGCACAGCTCCCCAACAGTTGTCACATTGCGGTTGGCGCCCCTCATAAACATCCCCACCTCTTCCTCAGGCATCTCCGCCTCACACCCCAAAGGCAAGAGCCTCCTGCACCCCTCGTGACTCCACAACCACCCCTGCACGTTATCACTGCATTCCCACCCACTATGTATTGTCTTCACCTCAGCCAGCGTATTAAGCTCAATGTTGTACTGCTCCCAAACCACTGGGTAGCGGACAGGGACGACCTCTACGTGCAAGAATGGATTTGAAAAGAGCGGTTTAACTTTCGAACTGGATGTGCGAATAAATTCAATAAAATCGAGTGTTTCCGAAGCAGTAAGCTTTCTGCCTAGGGAGTAGACTGCGAGAGAGGAGGTGTTTGCTGCAAACAAGGGTTTTGCACCTCCGCCACCGGAGAGCTCTAGGCCGAAGAGTGTGGGGGGAAGCTTCTCCAAGTTGAAGTATCGAATTGACTTCGTCAGGAATGAGCTTGACGGTTCTGCACAATTTACAACAAACTCCTCACAGACCCCTGCTGAACACGGCACCTTTATGCCCCTACACCTGCGCACACAGTCCTCCGGGAACAACGGATCATCTTGCCTCCAGCACCTTTCTCCCATGCCCTCCACCTTCGCACCTGAACAGCTCATTGCGCCCTCGGGGCATTCCTGCACTGTATCACACAAATACAACGACAGCACCAAGAACAAAAGGCGTTTTGGGGGCATCCTTTACATACGGGAAGAGAAAGAGAACCGGTGCGTGTACGTGCTAGAGGTGAAGAGTGGAAGAGGTGGAAGAGGAGGGGGTGTTTTGAATGGGCTATTTACCTTCCGACCTTTGGGAAAGCACAGCAAGACTGCCCCTAAGAGGAAGAAAGGCGCGAGTGGTGTCGCTGTGCCAAGGGAAAAGGGAGCTTGGGACAACTCCAAATGGAAACAAATGTAGAGTGTTGTGGAAGAGCTCTCGCTATAGCTTTTCGCGCTTTCTTGCAGACCATGTTGGAGAAGTGTTGAGATCACATAGACCCAAGCACACCACGTAAGCCCAGCCAGCAAGTTGACTGGGCGAACCGTATGGGGTGAAAGAAGGAAGTTGGGGGGGAGGGAGGGAGGGAGGGAGGGAGGGGGTAGTTGCAGGAGTGTCGAGTGTTTTAAAAAGGGGGAAAGGTTTGATTTTTTTTGTTTGCTGCAAAAAATAAGAAATACGAAAATTGTATCATGAACTAAAAAAAATGAAACGAATACAGACCAAAAATAACTATTTATTCAACGCCTTTTAGCGTGGTTTTTTTTTGCGATAACTTCACGCATTTTTTTCCCAGGCGAGTGGTAGTTAATTTGCCGAGCGAAGCGAGGCAAATTGAATCCACGAGCCTGGGAAAAAAATAAGGGAAGTATCGCAAAAAAATTCGCTAAAAGGCGTTGAATACGTAATTTTATTTCACGTTAAATAAAGTATACGAAAGGATTTGGCACTTTTAGCGTGACTCATTTATTGTGCAATAACTAACGAGTATGTGTCCCTCCGGGTAGCCCTCATTACCCTCCTGCCAACGCTACCGGGAATCGTACGTAGCCTACACCGCGTGTACGCATAGCGCGTAGCGTGTGGTCGGGTTCGAAAAGCTGCCTCAACGGTACACAAAGCTACATCCCGACCTCTTGCCACCCTCAGTGTCCCGACACCTCGGGTTCTAGCGGGAGGTCGGGAAATGGCTGTCGTGCAAGAGCGAGACATTCAGAAGATCCCCGCCCACCACAGAATATCATGCCAGCCACCACCTTCCTCACAATGAAGTAAAGGGGGTGGTGTGTCCTTCGCCTTCATAGGTAATGAAGGAGTCGATTTCTTGTTTCGTGAGTGCAGAGTGCGTTGGACTGTCGTGTCGGTAGCCGTCTGATGTTGCTTCAAGAGACACACGAGCCTCGGAAACTGGTCTGGTTGCACCCCATACTTGCTCGCCAATATGCTGTTCAGCTTACTGAACGCTGTCCATTACGACGACAATTTGCACGTGAGATCGTCACGGAGATACACTATGTACGAAACGAAGTCGGCTTCCGTGGGCATACCGTCAGGCTTGCCAATGAATTCCTTAAACAGCGGTCCCATTCACGGACGTACGGTGTCGACAATGCCAGTCCTTCAGCAAAACCACTGTGGTGCTTGTACATCTCCTGTCGGAGGACCGTTTGCGTCTTACATCCTTCAGCATGTTGCATGTGTCAAAAAAAAAATGGGAAAAGGGCAAAAAAAATTCGAAATTTTCAATTTTTAGGCGGGTGGTGGTGCAGGATGTGCCAAAATTTAGCGTGAAGTTATCGCCAAAAAAAACCCCTGTTTTAGCGTGAAAAAAACAAAAATAAAATCACGCTCTGAAGGAATTGCAGTGAAAAAAAGTGAAAACGCGTGAAATAAAGTTCAATTAGCGTGGTTTTTATTTGCGAAAAAAACACGGCGTGAAATTATCATTAAAAAGAATCACGCTAAAAGTGCCAAATCCTTCGTATACTTTATTTAACTGTGGAATAAAAAAAAAAAAACATACTCAAAAAAAAAAGGATTTTTTTTTGATGCGAGAAACAGTAAAAAAAGATGAAAAAGGAAAAAGGGAGCTAGCCTTTTTTACGATCGATACTCAATGGACTTTTTTTTTTTTGAAACCAAAATTTTGCCCCGGCATACCGTGAGTATTCTCCTGGAAAACACTGAGGCTACCTTTTTATACAGAACGAATTGTGACTTACTTGTCTGTCTTTTTTATATTTTTCTTTTTCTTTTTGGGAAGTGCAACCACCTCTGTGGATGGTAGGCAACTGGAAAAAAAAGGGGGGAAACTAGAAAGATGAACGATCCCAACCGCGCTCGTCTTTGACATTAAAGGTGGGAAGGGGCAACCTGTGAATCAGGAAACGAGGTCTGCCTTCAAATTACGTTACCAACGAGCGGAATACTGTATGTTGGAGGAGGCAACAATAAACACGCCTCCCCGTGTCTTTTTTCAATTTCAAACAAAAGAGAAGTTGAAAGTGAACGCCAAAAACAAATACAATGAACTCAAAAAAAAAAAGAAAACGTTGACCAGTGAAGGGCCATCACACGTTGAACGCGCTGTTTTAAAAAAAAGTTGGCACAAAGGAACAGAAAAAGTAGAGTTGAAATACACAATCCTCTCGTGAACAGTGTACCTTGGTACAATGACCGGCTGTACCGGGGGTGGACACCCAACCATGCAGTCCCACAATCCATTTCGTGGCTTACATCTGATAAAAAAGGGCTTGAAAGATGAACGTGCCTCTCGTGCACACACATCCATTAAAAAGGTTTGGATAGATGAACCCAAGACTCAATCATCTCTTTGCATCACCTTGAAGAAGATCATCAAAGAAGCGTGCAGATGACGCTACGTGCGAAAACCAGTTTGTAACAAAAGGGGAGGAAAGAGAAAAACTTACGACAAATTATGTCTCGCTATGCACATACACAGAAAAACTGCTTTGTTGGCAATCCCGGAAGATATGCCCAGTACAAACAAACCTAAGCACTACCAAATAAGGCAGTCATTTGAAATGCTGTCCCGCAAACAGACATCTTTATAAATGAAAGGAAAATTTCGGGTTCTGTGTGTGGGGAAGATCTTTAAAGAGAAAAAAACTTGAATTGGAACTCACAAAACACAACTTTAAATCACAACAAGAGTCCCCACAAAAAATATAAAAACTACAAAAATAAATATTGGCAAGACGAGCCCTCCTCGCTTAGCGACCTTACCGAACATATTTGATAACCTCCCCCTCTCCCTTTCCCCTCTCCCCCCCTCCCCCATCTAGACATCTCTACCCCCTTTTCATTTCCCCACCAATGTGGGTGGCGGGTACACTGGTGTACCATATACTGGAGGACTGCCTTGGGGACTGCCTTGTGGGCTGAAGACTCTGGGTAGGGGGTTCTCTTGTACGGTACTGTCTCCGTATCCGTAGCCTTGGGAGGCACTTTGAGGACTGCCTGGTTGTGACATGGAGGGAGCTTCGTTGTGGCGTTGGGGTGATTGGGACTCAGAACCGACCCGCGAGCCATGCTCTTTGGCATATTTGGCACGCTGCCTCTTGCGATGGCAGTACCATCCCAACGCACAAAGCGCTGCAAGCACCACAGCAATGCCACCCAGAATGCCAACCCACATCCATTTCCCCGCAGAATTATCGTCCGTCACATCGTAGTCCCGGTCAAGCCTTCCCTTCACGTCAGCGTTGATTGAAGGCGTATCCAGGTCATTCCCTTCGCGCGTCACCTCGGTTAAGGTCAGGCTTTGTGCATGGCTTCCTAACAACGCATTGGTCTGTGGGAAAGGCTCGGTGGCATTGCTGCTGTTAGTGGTGTTCGTTGTGTCGCCTTGAAAGGAGACACCGCGTAGGACCACGTCCCGCCAGTAGTCACTCTCGTTGCGTGTCCTCCCTGCAAGGGAGAAGCGGAGGGACGACCAATCAGTCGCACCAAGCACCTTCGCACCTCGCCCTGTCGGTGCAGCCACGTCTTCTTCAGCAACGTACAGAACCTGAGGCGAAGGGAGGTCCACACCGTTCTGCGCCTTGTACGTCTCAATATCAGCTTTGACTGCAGCCAAGAAGACCCCAGAGGTAACCTGCGGTGGAAGCAGCCCCTGTAGATACACCAGGATGTCGTCCAATGAATCCGGTGTGTTTGGTGTCCCAGGACTTCCGTTGTCGGTCGTAGGAACGCCGATGGTGAGGACAAGGGTTTGCTTCTCGGAGGTGTCGATGCCGCCGTGGTCTGTCCCGCCGTTGTCCTGCAGGGTGATCTCATATTTCAGTACACGGTGTGTGGTGTCGGTGAACTGTGCGGAGAGTATGCCCGAGGAGGTGTCCAGGTGCAGTCCATTTGTGAAGACATTTGTGTCCAGATCCGTCTGGTGTGCCGGCAGTGCAGCCTCCTGTATGCCTTCGGCCGCAACCAGGGTGAAGGCAAAGGAAAGACTCTGCCCCTGCTCGTCGGCACCCCCACCGCGTGATATGTTCACAGCATAGGGTACCGTGAAGGATGTGGTCTGTGTGGTGCTTTGCATTAAAGCATCGAAAATGGGCTTATCGTTGACAGGAAGCACCTCGTAAGGGAGGCTGAACGCAGCGGTGCCTGTGACAGCTTCGTTTGGACCGTTCTTCCGCTCGGTGAGGCTCAATGTGAAGACACCGTTGCCTGCGGTGTTTGGGATTAATGTGAAGATCATGTCGCCTGTCAGCACGTCAATCGCAAGGCTGTCCTGCGCAACCACCGCTGTGTGCCCCTCTGCAGACACTGCAGTGATCGTTACTGTCACAAACCCGACATTTGCGGAGGTAATGCGTTCGTTCATCTCCTCTCTGATGTCGTACAGACGTGGTGTGTACACCACACCATTGCTTTGCGGGAAGTCTTCAATAAGCTGAAGGACAGGCGGGTCCACCACAACCTTTGTCTCTGCATCCTGTTTGAGGTACGTCGGGAGCGAGCCGTTGACGCGCGACACGGCGATGGAGGGGGGGTCATTCACCTCTGCGATCGCGAACAGCACAGTCTCCTCCGGGGACACGGCAAGCGTCTCGTCGAACCGCGCCTTCTCTGGGTTGAGACTCTGTAGTGGCAACAACACTGCCTTTACACCCTCACGCAGCTCGCGAGCGGAGATGGTGCTCACAACCTCGGTGCGCCTCTCACACCCAAACTCACCCCGCCCCCAGAGGTACTGCTTTGGGATGAGCGTGAGGTCTTCGTTGTTGGGACAACTGATTTCATCGAAGTAGCTCCGCACCACAGCATGCTCTGCACACACCACTGTCGTCGACAGCTTCGAATAGTCAAAGAAGATGTATGTCTGGGCATTTGGCGCAAAGAACTGTGGCATATCCTTCCTCGTGGACTCCAACACATCGACCACTGCAATGGATGTTTTTACGAGCACCGGTGACAGCAGCTCGACAGAAGGTGTCACGACTATGTCCACTGTTTTTGGTTCAGAGGTGCGGTTCGCGTTCTCCTGAAGCAGCGCCTTCACCTTGTTGAGGAACGACGTCTCCAAGCCAACAGACGCCACATCCGACAGCACTACCGAGGCACGCTCAAGCGTCACCTCAACCCGCCGCTGCACAGACTCCAACAACGATGCCTCTCCATTGGTATCCCCATTCACCTCAAAGAAACGTCTGTTCAGACGGTACCGCAGCTCGCTGTTGTCCTTAATGTTAGGGTACAGACCGGATTCAAAAAATTTGTCCGCAGTGAGCGCAACATTCTCTGCCGCGCCTACATTGCGCAACACAAAACGGAGGTCCGCCACAAGAGGAAGCGATTTTGTAAACCCCGCATCCAGCTGCTCTGTTTGAAACATCTTCACAGAGTTATCCTGCGATGCTGCACTATTGCCTAAGAGGTGCACCACCTGTTCAGTACTATCCGTAACAGTCTTCGTCAAAAAGCTGAACACCGGAGGACGCAAATCAGGCAACACCGTCACCGTAAAGAACTCACTCTTCATCGCCCCGCCACTGTCCACCGCGGTCACCTTCAACAACGTTTCCCCAATCGCGTTTACATTAACTGTAAACCGCAGAACCCCTTTTGCTGTGTCCACTGTCGGCTGCAGGATAAAGAGGTTTTCTTTGGAGGGCTCTACAGAAATAACCTGGATTGCGGTGATCTGCTGTTTTTGCTGTTCATCCAACGGACCTACAAGAATGCCGTTTGTTATATTAATGAACGAAGGGTACGCAACTTCCCCTGCAGTGTTCTTCACGGTGATGTTCTGGAGGGGGAAGCCCTGTGGGGAGATGATGGGCGCGTCGTTCTCTTCAACCACTTCGATCACAAAGAAGGTGCAGGTTCTGTCAACACCGTTTCGAATGGTTCCGCCGTTATCGACACCACAGAGAGACATATTTAATACCCCAAAAACGTTGTTCGAAGGAAGGTAATGCAGATCATACGCGCCACTCCCTGCCGGCACAACCTTAGGAAAGCTTTTAAAGAAGGTATTCTTCTTCAACGCCGTCGAAATAGACGGGGGCAGGTTGTCCGACATCACATCCTCCACACTCACTTCAAACTGCACAGTCTGATAATTCTCATTGACCGGCCCGGCAGACGCCTTTTTCAAAAAGGTTGGAAAAACAAAATCTGTTTCGCTCACATCCTCTTTTGACACCACTCTTGGCTGTGTTATCTCGAAGGCGGGCGCATCGTTTACGGGAAGAACCTCTATCATCACATCTACTGCGTTATTCCCGGGAGCAGTTCCGGCAATGATGTTCCCTCCTGCGTCCTGCACTGCGAGCGAGGCGACATAGTGCGCTACCCCATACGCGTTTGCTGCGCCTTGGAAGGCAAGGTCTACTTCAGACAGCCCCACTGCAGATTCCGTCTCCTTCACCTGCGAGGCATGGGGTTTGATGAGGAACAGCTTCTCCTCCGACGCTGTGACATCCGCCTCCGTATACGCTACGCCCGCTGGAGGAGGGCTCTGCAGAAAGGAGGTGCTCAACGGCGGCCACGTCGCCCCAGCATAGCTGATGTTCTTCAGTTTGAAGGTAAACACATAGTGCGGTGCCTCAGCGGTGGATCTGGACGCATCAATGGTTCCCCACACCGGATATACCTGAAGAGGAGATCCCGATGCAAGATCGCTCGCAGTTCTCCCTACCGCATCTTCTAAAACAACAAGATGCCTCATAATCTCTGTGACACTCAAAAATGGCAGTAAAGGGCGTGGAAGAACCCGGATATTCAAAAACATCCAATCCCCAGTGTCCTCCCCTAATGCACCGTTTTTGAAAGGGTCGTGCGAAAGATGCTGTAAATTCTTTGTTCCAGGGTGCAGAGTGCCTCCGTTATCCTTTACACGAAGTCGGATCTCAGCGGATCCGACCGTATTATCCTTCACGGTAAACGTCATTTCGCCGAGAGAATTCAGAATAGGGGAGGCCTGGAAGAAGCCGCTTTCGGTGCTTGTTGTGCCTGAAACGGAGACCACTTCGGGGAAGAATGCGATGGTTTGGATGGGGTCTTCGTTGACAGCACCTTTGGAGATGCTGTCGCTTATTTGGACTGTGTGGGTACCAGAATTTTCGAATATGATGATCTGTTCTGTGGAAGAGACGGGGTTTCCTAATGAATCGACGGAGGCAATTTGTGCTGGGGTATAGTGTGGTTTGTCGTTTACATTGATGATTGTGAGGGTGAAGGTCTTAGAGAAGCAGCAGTTGACTGGTTGAGAGTCGGAGAGCGTGCAGGTCACTTCTGTTGTGCCGAAGAGGTTGGCGTTGGGTGTGAACAGAAGGTCCCCTGTCGTCACATCGATTTCGATCTTAGACAGCAAAGACTGTCCCGTAAAGTGTGTCGTAGGGTTTGTATCGACAGAGAGGCAAGTAAACGAGAGTTGCTGTGAGGCATCGTTCTCCTCGCCGCGTCCAGGGGAGATGAGGGTCACGAATTTTGAAATTTTCTGCGCATTTTCATCTTCGTATCCAAAAACCCCATTCGTCTCCAAATCAAACTCTGAAATAACAAAGCTCGGAATTTCATTGAAATCTGCGACATTGAAGAAGAATTTTTTGATTGTTGTGTCGTCACCTCCTGCATCGTCGATCAGCTTGAAGAACAGATAGTTTTCGACACTGTTCATCTCTGCAGCAGGCGTCGAGGCACCGACCTTCAGATAGATCTGCATGATCCCTGTGGACACATCTATGACAGGCGCAGGCACATCTGCGAAGTACTTCTTGTTGCTTGCAGGGATCTCCACTTTGTATGAAATGCCCTGCCCCATTTCGTTTGGAGGCCCTGGGAGGGAGTTCTTTACTGCGGTGATGGTGCGTTTGCACATCCCGTCTATTGCCTCTGTGGCACGGCACTCTAAGAATCCGTGGAAGGTGTTGACCCCGACGCCGGTCTCCGCAATGTCGAAGGGTGGTGGGTCGTTGACAGGCTCGACGTTGATGATGAATTTCTTAGGTTCGGAGACACCTCCAGCGCTGTCGGTGAGGATGCAGGATACACCGGTTTTGCCGAAGGCGTGCTGCTGGAGCGTGAAGGAGAGGTCGCCAAGGTTGTTTGTGGTGGCGAAGGTGGGTTCTCTCCCGGCCACGTAGACGTCGGTCCATTGGGTGAGGCCCTCTGGTTGCGGTACCGAAAGGTAGTCGTCTGTGCATGTGATGTCCGTGATGGTCTGTCCTGCCTCCTCCTCAACCACAGGTCCCGCACGCAGAACCGCCCAATTCGCAAAGAACTGCGCATGCTTCTCAACACCGTTCACCAGGTTCGCATCCTTCGTCGCATACCCGTCTTCAAAGATGTTCAGATCCGCAATCGGGCCGTTCTCAACAAAGGGCACATCGTTCACCTCATTGATAGTAATGGTGAACGCAACATTCAACGTGTCGACTCCGGTGTATTCAGTCCCGCCGTTGTCTTTGAGGGTGAGATCAACGTTGGTGACCCCAGATGCGTCGGGCTTGGGGGTAAACCGCAGGTCGTATCTGCCGCCAGCAATGTTCCCGGTGCCGTCGGTGCTCTCTTCCAACCTGGGTTGTCCGTCTGCAGTGAAGAGGCTTGGGTCGGCCACGTTGAGGTCGGAGACAATGAGGTTCTGTGCTTTGAATTCGTCGTCACCACCACCGACACCAGCAGTGGTGCCCCAGCCTTTGAGGAAGAATTCGTCTTTGTTCTGTACGTCGCAGGGTGGGAGCGGGGATGCACAGTCCTCATCGATGACGATGTTGCCGGCATGCACCAAGACTGGCGCATCGTTGACAGCACGCACCATGATGATGAGCTTCTGCGGGTCCGAGCAGCGCCGTTCCTCCTCAGTGAATGTCTCGGGGAGATCGCAGAGGGAAATGTCGAGGACTGCACGGCCGTTGCGGTCTGGTTTTGGTGTGTATGTGATGAGTCCGTTGGCAAGGCTGGGCTGTGTCTGGAAGAGGTCTGCATTGTCGTTCTTGATGACCCAAAACTGCGTCTGCGAGCCAACCGGCTGTACGATAGCAGCATTGTCCGCTTCGTTGAAGTCTGCGCACGTCGTCGCCTTCGCAACACCACCGCCCAAGCAGATCTGCGACAGCACAGCCTCATTCACCACCGCAGTGTCCTCCAGCGAGATCAATGTGTGCGGTGGGTTCACCAAAAAGGAGGGCACATCGTTGACCGGCTTCACCTCAAGGTTCAACGTCTCCGAGGAGGCTCCTCCCTCAGAGTCTGTGAGCGTGACTGTGAGGGGGATGGTGTTGCCTGCGAAGAGGGTGTCGTGGGTGTGGTAGTGGCGGCGCAGTGTGAAGCAGAGCTTGCCGAGTTTGTCGACGTATGGCTGCTTGAGGAAGTGGCCTTGCGCGCCGGTGGGGACGTCGACGACGAAGGCGTGGGTCTGCTTTTGGTGGCAGGTGGGGGCATTGCAGCCGCTGTTCTGTTCGTTCTCGGGGCCGACTTTGATGTCGGTTGCGTAGTTGGGGATGCAGTAGGCACCGTCGAAGCAGTGGTTTCCATTGTCAAGGATCGCCCCTGTCTGTGCCGCATCGCATGGGTCTTCGTCTACAGACAGCGTTGTGAAGGCGGGGATGAACGTTGGCGGATCGTTGATGCAGTTCACCTTGATCTTGAAGGTAACAGGTGGAGCCTGGTCGCATCCTGCATTAGCCGTCCCACCGTCATCTTTCAAGGTGCATGTAACGGTGGTCTCCCCGCACTGATCAGGACGAACAGTGAACATCAGACTCCGTGTCTGGCAATAATCCTCCTCGCAATCTGTGCACCGATCCTCCGTCAGCTTGCGCACCCCATCAATGCGTGGCAGCCCGTCATCCGTGAACATAGAGCTGTCGTGCGTCACGCAGTCAAAGAAGGTGTTCTGGTATGGCCACTCAAACCACCCCCCCGCTCCAATCCCTCTCGCAAAGCCAGGATAGCACACCCCATAGGGGCGTGCCACTCCATTGTCTCCCTTGGGAACGGAGGGGAGGGCACGCGAATTGCAGCCTTGGGTGTTGTCGTCTTCATCGACGACGACGTCGCCGATGTGCGACCATACAGGGCAGTCGTTGACAGGGAGAATCGTGAACCTGCAGATCTTGCAGGTCTGTCCTCCAGGGGATGAGTTGCACAGACCTGCACAGCCGTTGCAGGGACCACCCAAAATGGGAAATGCCGCCCCATCATCTGTCAGGTACGTATTGAAGTAGAAGCTCCCCCACCTATCCGCTCGGGTGGTGAACTGGAGTGTCCCGGTACCTCCGTTCCCGGTGCGCCCGCCGTTGTTGCATTGTGGGTTGTCGAGGGGAGGGTCGCAGGTATCATCTTGTCTAAAATGCGCGATTGGACCGTCATCAAAGAAATCCGATGTCCCCCATGGGGCACAGTCATTGTTATTGGTGTAGTCCTCAACGTTTTGTTCGTCGCCGTGTCTGGGGTGGTCGACCCTTTGTAAATTGAAGACCCAGTTGAGGCTTTGGGATGCAAACCCGGTGTCCTCTCTTGCATTGCAGTCGGACACTTCGCACGCCCAACGCTGCCCATGAGGCGCTAGGTCACCCGAATCTTCGACAACAGTTGTATGGCAATCATTCGCCATGCAGGAACCCCCACCCCAACCCCTGCAGTGATCCGGCGGATCCGCCCCATAGCATTCCGGAGGAAACAAAGCGTTGTTGAGCATCCCCTGCGAGGGTCCATTCGGGGCAGGGTTCAGCCACCCCCCTGGCGGTCCGGATTTTCCGCCAGCGACAGTCCCGCATGCTTCTTCGGTGTTCGGCTTCCACACAGGGTTATGA
Organism: Rhynchopus sp. YZ270_cl-10; assembly: GCA_964035575.1. Classification (NCBI taxonomy): domain Eukaryota; phylum Euglenozoa; class Diplonemea; order Diplonemida; family Diplonemidae; genus Rhynchopus; species Rhynchopus sp. YZ270_cl-10. Next base: position 980,589 of record OZ037855.1, on the reverse strand, counting down.
TTATGACAAAGCCTCAATACACAATGTGACGACAACACCCCCCCTACCTCTAACAGCACCACTAGGCTCAATGCTTTAATATGTCGCATTGCCGCCTTTCTTCTGTAGTGTGGTGTGGGAGGGAGAGAGGGAGAGGGGGAGAGGGGAGGGGGGAAAGATGGAGGGGATATTAGAGAGGTGTAGGGTGCGTTGAGAAATAATCTTTCTACCAACTACGTTCGATAGTCAAGCTGAGGGTTGTTCTGGCAGAATGAAGAGGGGGGGAAAAAAAAATATCCACAGCATAAAAAGGATTGCCTCTGAACGACCTTATCCCGTGGTCGATGGGGTAGGGTGTTCAGGTGCGTCTTATGAGGTGAGATATGATTGTTTTCCCCGTGCACAGAGTGTTCTTTTTTGAAAAGAAAATCTTGCTATCGTCGATGGGGGTAGAGTTTTGTGTTGTAATTCAATGAGGGGGGTTTTTTTTGCGCGGAACATCCATTTTGAGGGGTAATGAAATCCGGTGAAGATCAACGCTGTGGATTCACCACAGAAACCCCCGAGGAATCACTTCTTTTTTTATACTTAGGCCCGGAATTTTGCGGGGAGTACATTCACTTCTGCGGAAGGGGGTCACTGAGTGCGGATGTGCACAGAATGGTGGAAGGTTGATTGGTTGGAAGGTTCACAGTAACATCGATGGTCGCCCCGTGTGCGCATGGTATACGCGTAGACGCTTTCGGCACCAATGAAGGAACCTACTCACAGGGTGCCATTACCATCGTTATGGAGCTTGGATCACAAAAGACCCTTAGAGGGTTATTTCTGTTGAGGCAGGAAGAAGAGACGATGTGTCTGTTCGGAAGAGTTGAAGGAGGGAAAATAGAAGAAAAAGGGAGAAGAAGGGGAATCCGTTTGCTTTTGCTGTGTCAGGGTAAGAAAGGGGAAAATCATAGGGGACAAAAGGTAGGGGAGACGGGAGGTTAAAAAAAGGGGGGCTTGCTGTGATACGTAGAACACAGAAAAAAAAAGATTAAAATAAAAACGGACGTTTCTTAGGGGTAGGAGGGAGGGTAAAGAAAAAAAGATAAAATAAGTGAACATAAGCCACGTGTGCTTAGACACCTTTTAAAAAAACGTGTACGTCCGGCACAAAAAAAGAAAGAAAAATATAGCATGACTCGTCACAGGTGTACGTTGTTGCAAAAATAAAATATTGCAAAAAAAAATATAAAAATGAACTTGAAAGTGTTAAAAACGCTTCGCAAGAAAAAAGGATTCTTTTGAGATGTACTGCGCCTTGCTTTGCACATAGCATCCTTGGAAAAAAAAAATATAGAACATTGCATGCCCACAGAAAGAAAAAAGTTGAAAGATGAATATACCTCACTGTGCATACACATCTTGGAAGAAGGAAAAAAGAATCGACCCGTTACGTGCTTTGTAAAGCGTACGAACCGATCGATTTATACTCTGTACAAAAAAAAATGACAATTGTTCCTTCGAAAAAAGGACAATCGCGTAAAAGGAAAGTGGGTGGGGTTCAGCTGAAAACTGGTTTCCGTCTTTCAGTTATGGAAAACGACGTTCCTCAATGAAAACAATCGATCCAAATGAATTTCCCCCCAAAAAAAAATCAAAGAAATTTTATTTGATGCCTGATACCACAATCATCAGTAAATCCCTATGACACAAAAGTTCCCCCGGGAAGGGGTTATTTTTTTGAATGAGTAAGATAGCAAAAAACAAAAAACAAAAGAGAATGCAAACGCCTCACCGGACACCGGCGGACGTAGACACTGAAGGGAAGGGGGATGGGATAAAGGCACGAATCGCTGTGTAATCAAGGACACAAAAAAAAAATGGTTTTTTTGGGGGGGAAATTGATAATATGTGACCACCTGCAAATCTCCACACATTCAAAAAAAATAATAATAAATCAATGCTAAACGGCATTGAGGGTGTTGCAAAATATGGCCGAAATTGGGCTTTTGGCTGATAACACGTTTGTGGCAAAAAAAAAGCTGGGGGGAGCAGGAAGGGTAAAAAGAGAACTTGAAAGTGCATACGCTTCACCGGATAACTGGCGGACGGAAGCACTGAAAAAGAGAAAAAAAAATACGAAAAAAAACGAAATTTTGATAGATAGGGTTTAAGTCCCCTACCCTACCACCATTGTTCCATTAAAACCATAACGAAAGCGGAGAGGGGAACACAATAGAGAGACCACATGAAGAAGGGGGAAAACAACAACGAAGTGAAGGAAATACCACTAATTCTGCAAAAAAGTTACTTTTGTGCCTCTTGGTTGTTGTTCGTTTGTTGCATTGAAGCATCTAACACAAAGGATGAAATTGGTCGTGCAAACGCCTCTGGGACGCAGGCACTGACACAAGAGGAGTCTTACCTTTTGCTGTGTCGACAATCACTCCCACCGAGGCAGGATTGATACTCAAAATCGCCTGAAGGCTGATAAACCTTTTTTTCTTTGTCATTCATTTTTCCAAAACACCCGGAACCTTAACAGGGTTGCAACGCTAATTTTGGAAACTTATGAGACGGAGTTGACAAAAATCATCTATTTTTTTCTTCAAAAAACCAACCCGTTTACGCCAATATTCCTCACACATAAAAAAGACAAAACCAGACAAAACAATGGTCCATGGCATGCCAGGGTGTAGAGGGGGTAAAAGGAAGGTCGTGTGTGTTAACAGTTTGCTCATGGGGTCACCAACGCTTCACAAAAAAAAAAAAAAAAGCCAGTCCACGAAAGACAACGCAAAGAGATAAAAAAAAAAGGGGGAAAGTGTCAAGAAAAAAGAGCGCTCATGCAAACGCAAAGACACTACTTCTCCGCGGGTTTAAAAAAAAAAAGAAAAGAGTTTGGTAAGAATGGCCCTAAACCTTGCTCGGCCACCTTTTTTAAAAAAGGGAAGCTTAACGGAGTTTGCGGGTTTGCGGGTCATAACGAAAGCCCAAAGAGGGGGGAGGGGTTTTGAAAACAGCGTTTTAACACATTCACGGTCACCTTTTTAAAAAAGGTGGGAGTTTTTATTGTATCGACCAACCATAGGTTCTGGCGATATTTTGAAACATCCCTTTTTTTAGGGAACGGAGCATATACGATCCTGTAAGCTCCAATAAAATGGAGTCGGCGGGCGGAGAAAGTTGCCCTTCATCTGCAAGAACCGTGGCAGGGAAATACAGGGATACTGTGGTCTGACATTAGTTGAAGACTAGCTGGCAAGACATAACCTCATTTCGTCTCAGAAAGGGAGAGACATCTGCCGAACAGAGGAGCAAGAACGCCCATGATCTCCAGGAAGGGAGTTGAAGCCAACTACCACAGAGGGCGGTTCTGAGTTGTCTCGAGAATTCTCTCCTCGTGAGAGACGCTTCAACAATGAAATACCGTTGTTCTGCTAAGCCAATGAGGATACGACACCTGCCTTATTGGTATATTGTTCCATACCAAATAAGGTTCTGTCATTTTTTGTTATAATTTTTTTTTATTTTTAAAATCTGAGCTGACAACAATCTCACAATCTGAAATAAAGCCCCTTGCTATGATACGATTTTTTTTTGGTCAAGGGTAAAAGAAGAGTGATAGTGCAAACACCTCTGGAACGTAAGCAGAAAAACGGGAAAAAAGGGGGTAATATAACGTAAATTATCACAGGTGTTTGTGTGACCACATGCTTTTTGCTCCCCTCCTTTTTGCAAAAGGGAAAAAAATAAATTGATAGTGCAAATATCTCTGGGGCGTAGGCACCATTGGAGAAAAAGGGGATAATAAAGTCATGAGTTTTGAAGAAAAAAAAAAGAAAGAGAAAGAGAAAGGGTGTTTGAAGATATGGCACACCATGGTGATAGAGCCTTCCGCGTGATAAATTAAAAACAAAACAAAAGGAAAGAAAGAAAAAGAAGAGAAAAAAATCGGGATCGTATACCCAAGCTTGGGGGTTGAATAAAAAGGGGGTAAAAAATATCGGATGTCTTGTCTCTCGAAGGACAGTGGAATAGCAGAGACTGACAAAATATGGGGGAGGGGGGGGGTGAAGTAGACAGTACCACACGCTTGGATGAGCGGAGGTACTTAAGAAAGAAGCTTTTGTTTTGTCAAAATTGGAAGGAAAAAGATGTTTGAAAAAGAGTATTTTTTTTTGTTAGAAACCGTGATCCCTGGCGTCAAAAGTAGCAAGTTTTTTTTTTGATAAATTGTTGGAGTAGTGTAATTGCCTCGGTTGTGTTGCCACAGTTGTGCAATCTCCACTTTTTTTTTTTCGTTGTCGTCGACAATAGCCTACGGTAGGAACTGTACTTATTGACTTTTTTCTAATTTTTTTTAAATTTTTTGCAGTGAACCGTGAAAAACTCCACCATAATTTACTCTGTGTGTGAAGTCACACGGAAGTAAAATAAAAAAAGATTTTTTTTTTTGAAAAGATAGTGCCTTGCTGTGCATACCATCAAACATAAAGACTACATGCAAGCACCCTCTTGGGCGCAGACACAGTAAAAAGAGGGGGAAGAGTGCGATGATAAAGAAGAAAACGATGTCTTTCTGTTTTAGACCAGCCTCACATAATAAGGTATGCGTTTGAAATAAAAGAGAGAAAAGAGAATTTTTTTTGAAAAAAGATAAAACACTTTACATAGTTTGTTATCCAGGGAGGGGGGTAAAAGGCACGAATAAGACGAAGGTAACTTCCTACCTATCAGTGTCTGTTGTCGACGATCACCTGAATACCCACCTTCATGGGGGAGGGTCTGTCCTGTCTTGTGGTGAAGAACTGTGTGACACATGGTTTAGCCGTTGAAACTCGCGAAGGTTGCAGCCCAGCACAGGGCATCGCGAGCGACATAGAATATGTGTAACGCAGCAGGCCAATATTAAGCTTGAAAATATGTCTCTCGGATATTAGAGTAAAAGCGCGCTTTTTATCGGAAAAAAAAGACAGAACCTGAACACATCTACAATAAATGGGTAGGGGAGCTTTGAGGGGAGGGGGTAAGGGGGGCAACAATGGAACTCCCAACGCGGCTCTTTTGATTTGGTTTGGTTTGTTTTATCCAAAAAAAAAAAAGCAAAAAACAAAAAAAAAAAGGTCTGATTTTGGTGAGTATTCACGCAAGACTGTTTGGGGGTTTTTTTAAAATTTTTAGCTGATCTGTTGATACATATTTGGGGTTTCATCTTGAAAGGAAATGGTCAGAACCTTTTTTTTTTCCGACAGCAATATGGCAAATAACGACTGGTTGAAAGGGGGGGACATAGACCAGACAAACGCTGCACTGATATAGAGTCATAGGATAATCAATAAAAACTCTGTACATCGCGAGAAAGAAACAAAGAGAAGAGAGAAAAAAGAGGGGTAAATTAGAGAAACGTTTACCGAGAAACTAATCATCATCGACCACATATCTTGCAGAACAAAAATAAAGAAAAGGTTTGTAAGATGATCCTAAGCCTCTCGTGCTTAGTCACCTTAAATAAAATGCCCTCTGTTTGAAAAAAGAATAAAAGAGAAGAGAGATAACAAGAGGGGGAAAGAGTTAAAAGAGTTTCGTGGTACATACTGCAATATCAATCGAGGGGTCGGATTGTTGCTTTGCTTTAATTGTGTTTTATTTTCCAAAAGAGGGGTAAGCGCCACCCTGGTCAGTTTAATAATACTGATGGTTCTTCTGTCACCTTCCATATTTTTTTTTCCATTTTTTTTTGATAATTTGTTGGGTTAGTGTAGCTGCCACGCAAGCAGTCTGCACTGTCCAGGTATCGCTCTCACGTGGCCTCTGATTTTTTTTTTATTTTGCAGTATCGACAATTACCGACTCGAGGTTAGTTCTGTACTTAGTATCGTCCGAAGGGGGTGGCTAGGATATTTACAGAGCATTTTTTTTAAAAAATTTTTTTTTGTTTTTTTGAAAATTTTCTGTATTAGTGTAGACTCCTGAGGATAGCTCCACAATACAAAAGTATACGGAGGGGGTTTTCCCCCCGCTTTTTTTTGACAAATAGATGGTGCCCCACCCATTAGATGTCATCCTCCATCCTCCATCCTCCATCCTCCATCCTCCACGAGGAGAGGAGGGGGTGATGTGTTGTGGTACGGCATAATTTCGCTTTGTTTAAGCTAACCAGACTCTGACCAACAAGACAGTCTGTAAAAAATGCAACCCTCAACTGCTTTCCAGGGAGTACATTTTCTTGGGAAAATGAGGGAAAAAATGGCAAGGGTGGGGGGGGGGGGGGGGGGGGAATTCCCTCACAAAAAACAAAAATGGGGCGGGGTTTTTTTGGTAAGACGATAAGCCTCGCTCAGTCACCTATGACAACAAAAAGAGAGAAAAAAAGGGTTGAAAAAGATGAACCTAAGCCTCTCGTGCTTCGTCACCAAAGAAAAGTTGGTAACATGATACACGCCTTCGTCACCTTCAATGAGACACTCTGATATGACCAATTGGGGATTTGATTTTTACATCTTTGTCCCTTTGTTTTCGCATTTTGTTGATTGTCACCCCAAAAGCGAAAGAATGGGGAAAGGGTATTTTGTACTGTCATGACACCTCCATTTTTGTGTTGTGTTGTCCACGCTATTGTGTTGACTGTAGAGGGCATGACCAAGTATATGCCAAAAAGAAGACAATCTTCTGAGTCCAAGAATAAAAATCGTAAAGAGCTCGCCGAGAAATGAAATACACTCATTTTCGTAAAACTTTCTTAAGAGAACAAACCCTATCGTGCAAAAGATGAATGACAAGAAACTCAACTGAATATGTCTCTCGTAAACCCAACCCGCTCAGGATTTCATTGAATTTCATACATTCTTTTTGCAAAGTTGTTATTGCTCAGGAACGGGGGTTAGGCTCGGACTCGTGGCCAAGATGGGGGTGGGGGGTGGGGGGGTGGGGCGCAGCCAAACAATCAACCCTGTTTTGCGCACATCTGTCATGATGTTTTGTTGGTTCAGACGTGCAAAAAAGAGGGGTTTTTTTAGCTGCAAAGGTCATAGCGTAATAGAAAAGATGCGCGCAATTATTGTCTACATTAGAAAAAAAAGGAAAAAAAATATACAAAAAAAAATATGCACGCTGTGCGAGGCAATACAGAAAGACACAACCTCTGTTGATCTATTGTATGTTCCCAACACCAACCTGTTTGCTTGTGGACGCAACAACTCCAACAGAATGGATTTCTGCTTGCCAGGTAGACTCGTCTTGGCAGTCGTTAACATGAATAACGAGCCCTTTTTATTTCGATCATTAACGATCATAAGATATCAAAACAAGCTTAAAGAGAACTAAAAAATCGTTCTGGGCTTTTCAAAGTAAAAGAAGAGAAGGAAAAAAAAAAGGGAAAAAATATTAAGCAGCCAAGCAAATGATTTTGCCGGCAATGATGGTTAAAAAAAAAAAGCACAAAAAGTTTAAGGTTTCTTCTGTTTCTTTCTAGAATAGAACTAATAGCCATTATTATTTCTGTTGACGATATACGAGTCTGATCTAAAAGAAGTCGTATCTTTGTCACCAACTTTGGGTAAAAATTGTGAGGTTACCATTTTGTGGAAACTCCACTTTTCACCGTTTTAAAGATTACTGGCAACTGGACTTCTTCCTTTTTTGGTTTTTTTTGTTTTTTTTTTTTGTTTTTTTGCGTATCAAAAACTCTTTTTATTTTTTTATCCAGCCCACTTATTTTGTCGGTCCTATATTTTTTGTGCTACTTTGAAACGTAATAACGAAAAACACTGAACCGAATTGACGCCGTGGGTTTCTTCGTGAGGTTTTGGTATAGCATCAGGGGGGTTTGGGATCCTTTTGGGAGATACAAAAATGTGGTGTTTTTTGACACCCATTTTTTTTCCTTTTTCTTTGATACTGATGCTGCATCAAAGAAGTAAGCGAATTTTTTTGGTGAGAGGATGGAGGGGGTTTTCCTGAGAATCAAAGAAAAGAAAATTAATATTTCACACGTTTTTGTTTTTTTTTTTTTGTTTTTTTTTTGTTTTTTGTTATTTTTGTATGTTGCTTTGCTCACCTAGTGGAATGGGTTCGGCAAAACAGTTTGAGGGGAGATATGGAGAGAGGGGGGCTATAAAACCCTTTCAATAGAATTCTTCCTGATACTCGAAAAAGAAAAGTTTGGTCAAGTGAATCTAGCCTCACGTCACGTAGTCACCTAAAAAAGGGGGCTCTTGCATGGACCCGTCGCTGCCCATTTTGAAAAACAACGTTGGTAACACGGCTTTTTAAAATTAGACAGCAAATCCATATTTATGTTGAAAATTTGACAATTTTCAGAAATGGGGGGGGAGAGAGAGAGAGAGAGAGAGAGAGAGTGGGGATATTTGTACAAGCAAAGGGAAATTCGCCAAGAAAAAAGAAAGAGGAAAAAAAGGGAAGAAAAGTTTAAAAGGAAAAGATGAACGGCTGACATCTTGAAAACGAACGTTGGTGTTATGGGTTTTTTTTTTTTAAAAAATATATTTTTTTTTATTGGACGTCCAAAGTATTTGAAAGGAAAACGTACTCAGTCGAAAAAACCCAATACTTGATACTTGGCATAAAGTACTTTGGGCATCCATGTTTTTTTTATTAATTTTTGTTTCACCCCTTCATTTTGGCGTCGTATCCGAGCGAACGCCCTGGCCCCATCCCTTCAAGACTAACTCTGTACCACCACATACATTCCACATCTCTCCCTGTGTATAACACAAGCCACCCAAAACAGGTGCACCCTTCTGCATAGTACTCTCACTAGAGCAGTACGGATTCTGGTAACCCACACAACCACACTTGCTATGACTGTGCATCGATGTAAGAATTCATCACTAAAAAAACTGGGTGCAAATCAAATAGAGAAATGACACAAAAAAAAATCGAGGGCACCACGGGAAAATAGTCTCTAAAGGATGTGAATGGAATACACATTCCTGAACGACGTCTTTTCTTGGTTTTTTTTTGGAAATGTGGACTGAGGGGGCGAGCTGTGGCAACAATGTTGAGTGGCAACAGAACTCTGGGACACAATTTATATGAAGAGAAAAGAGAGAAAAAAAAATTCAATAGTGGAAACGCCTCTGCTGGAACGCAGACACCAAAAACGAAGAAGAAGAAAACATAAGAAAAATGAACCTAAGCGTGGTGCTCGGGCACCTTAAAAAACTCAAAAAAAAAAAAAACTTTTTTTTGAAAGATGAGTACCTCTCTACATGGATGTCCAAAGTACTTGAAGTACTTTTTTCGGATTTTTTATGGTACTTGAAGTACTTGACCCCCCTTTTTTTTCCTCTCAAAATGACAGTCAAGTACTTGAAGATTGATCAAGTACTTGACAGAAATCAAGTACTTGATACCCTATTTTTTTTTCTCGTACTTTTTTACTTTTTTACCCTCTGGCAGAGTCTGTCAAGTACTTGTTTTCGCAAAAAAAACGTCAAGTACTTGATCAAGTACCCACTTTTTTTTTGTACTTGATCAAGTACTTGACGTTTTTTTTTGTGAAAAAAGTACTTGACAGAGGGAGAACAAGTAAAAAAGTACTAGAAAAAAAAATAGGGTGTCAAGTACTTGAAGTATCAAGTATTGGATTTTTTGGGGGATCAAGTACTTGATATACTTCAAGTACTTTGGACATCCATGTCTCTATACACAGACATCAAAAAAACATCAAAAAATAAAAATAAAATAAAATAAAATAAAATGGGGGAACGCTCCGAATGAACGAATAATCAAAGCACACCACAACAATAGAACGACGACACAATAACAACAAGGAACAATATCCACACAAGAGGAACGTTTGCCGGGTTTCGCTTAAAGAAAGGATGGGAGGTGGGGAAGGGGAGGGGAGGGGGGTCACCAAGCACAAGAAATGGGAGGGAAAGGGGGATGGGATGTAAGAGTTGAAAAATAAAATTGAAAACTCAAATATTTTTTTGAAAGATGTGCTGTTTACAAGATACCAAAACAAATTGACCAACTGTAACGAGGGAAGGTGGGAAAAAAAATAGAAATGAAAATACGTATGGAAAAAGAAAACTTAGGTATCAAAAACGAAAGGATCTATGCACAAAAGAAATCAAGATAGGACACATGGGAGAGGAACAAGAAAAAAACCCCTCCACTTCAGACGTACACCCTCTCCAGATGCTGGCATGTGTTTATTTTGTCAGAAGGGAGGGCGGGAAACATTTTGTTTTTTTGTTTTTTTGAAAATCGGTTTGAATTAGCCTGGCATCTGATAATGCTCTTTGCTATCTAACTTTGAGATCTGTGTCAGGGCAGTAGGCTTATTGTTGTTGATTTTTTTTGTTGAAAACTTGGTTGTTTTAGTGACGACACCCGAAGATGAACTCCGCTACACTACGCGCGTCTAAGTTCTGCCGCTTTTGTTTTTTTTTGAAAACGGTTGTACTAGTGTAGCCACCCTAGAGTGTGCTCCACTATAGTTTTTTTGAACCCAACACAAACCAGGCGCAGAACGCCTTATTGCCATCTCTAACTACGGAGTGGGGTATCTTTTTAGGGGTTTTTTTCCCCCGGTCTGTTTGGCTCAGTAGCTGCCATACAGTCTTCTTTCCAGATTTTTTTTTTTTTTTTTTTTTTGTACAGGACAACAGGGTGTTTCCTAATTTGCTTCCGCTTCCGGGGATTTGGAAAAAATTGGCCAGGGAAAAAATTTGCGGGAAAAAATTAGGGACGTATTTAAAGTGCTTATTTTTTGGTATTTTCCCGAAAAAGGTATGTTCGCTGTTCTGGATCGCTCCAATCATTCAAATAAAGCAGTTTTCGGGAATTTTTATTTTCACCGATGTTGGGTACCATGCGCCTGCGGCGCTGCCTGTTCCCTTCCAGTTTCTACAGGCAAACACTTGGCCCCCTTTACCTTACACTGACGGGTTTTGACCAAAACCAAGGACTTGTCCATTTCGTCAAATTGACCCCACCACAGAACGGGCGGATTCCGAAAATGCAAATGCCGGTGTTTTCGGGCATTTTCATGTTTTCAGGATCAGGGAGAAAATCTGGGTTGTGGGATTTACCTGGTCCCCTTTTCCTTACACTCATTTTGACCAACACCAAGAACTTGGCCATTTCGGCAAATTGACCCCACCACAGCACGGACGGATTCCGGAAATGCCAATTGCGGCATGTTTTGGGGCTGAAAACCCACTTTTTTTCCAGGGAAAAAATTTGCTTCCGGATGTCGGAATTTTCCGGAAAATTTCCAAAATTAGGAAACACCCTGACAGGACAAGGTAGTCTGACAACTGATTTGCTCTCCCGTAGGAAGGAAGGAAGACGCAAAAAGCAGCTCCTGTCAAACAATTTTTGAAATACATTTCCCAGCTAAAACTCCTGAAAAAAAAAAAAGCTCACAACAGTCCTGTGCGAGCGCTGAGAGAGGAAATTAGCGTACAAAAAAAAAAAAAAAAGAAGTTGAAAGATGAATGAACCTCACGGAACAACGAACATGGGATTGGGGTTTTAAGAAAATTATCAAAGGGAAAAAAAAAACGTTTTTTATGTTTTTTTGTTTACACCATACATTGAAATCCCCGGGAGTCGCGGAGACTCTCCACTGGTGTTTTCGAGAGTTTTAGCGATTAAAAAAAAAGAAAAAAAATTCGCGATTAATCGCGAATTTGTGAAAAACTCTCGAAAACTCTCCAATTTAAAAAAAAAACTCTCCAAAACTCTCCAAAACTCTCCAATACTCCCCGATTTAAAAAAAATACTCTCGAAAACTCTCCAATTTATAAAATAAAAATTTGCGATTAATCGCGAATTTATGAAAAAATCTCGAAAACTGGGCCATCTATGAACGGGGAGAGATTTTTTCACAAGCTCCCACTACGTTCCGAGGGGTTTTTTGTACTTTAGTGGTGTGGCTGGCAACATGTATTCTGTGGTGGTCAAAAGTGCAATGTTCCTTCTCCAATGGATTTATTGGGTGTACTGCTATACTGGGACAATATGGTCAGATCACTCTTCAAACCACCTGGAAAAGTGCACGGCATCTAAGAATTTCCGCCTGCGGCGGGAAGCCTCGACCCGTTTTCACCCTTTTCTTGTTCCTTATCCCCATATTTAAAATAGCCCTGCTTTCATGTGGTGGTGTGCTTCAGTGCTGGTATGGTGTACTATTTTTCGCCCAGAGTAATTTAAGCGTAATTATATCTTAAACAGGTGTGGATAATTTCCAAGCGCGGAATTAACCCGTCGCATTTGTGATCGACCTGTGGGCTCGTTTGCTCATGTCCGCCACCACTGTGCCGCCTAAAGCCGCGAGGCTTATCACCCCTCTGTCGTGGTGGGTGCATTTTGCGAATCAATCGGTAGGTGTAATGTGAGTACGTAGACTGAACGTGTGCCCAGGTAGGCACAGGTCAGATGCGGATAGCACCAGGTGTGCACGGTTGTGTTTGGGGTAAAATGCTACAAAAAATCGCGATTTTACTCCCGGGGATTAATCGCGAATTTTGTCGCGATTAATCGCGAAAACTCTCCGTAAAAAAAAAAAAAACACTCTCGAAAACTCTCGAAACCAAAAAAACACTCACGGGGAGTTCGTTTTTTTTGATTTTTTGCCAAACTCCCCGTGACTCCCCGGGATTTCAATGTATGTTACACACAACAAGGAAAAATACGCATTTTTTTGCAGTTAAAAAGCAAAAAAGGTAAACACAAACTTGCCTCCAAGAATGGGGCAAACAAATGGGGAATCATATTTTCATTTGAGGAAACACCAAATCACTGTGGAGTATTTAGAACAGGGGGAGAACGATTAAGGATATTGTTTGTTTGTTTTTTTTTTTTTTTGTTTTTTTTTTTGTGTTTTTTAATGGTTTTTGGGCATTTTTACCTTTCCAAAATTGTATTCTTGTTTTATTATTATTTTTTTAAATTTTTATTTTTGCTGCACAACAATGTACACCCACGCCGTTCGTTGCGAATCCCATCACCAAAGAACAGGCACACCCTTTGGGCTTTTAGATAGCAGTTGCTCTCAACCACAAGTTACCACCTCAGGGTACGGTACAGTATACGTGCAGCATTTTTTAAAAGTGTTTTCTTTTTTTTATTATCGTTTGTTTTGTTTTTTTTTTTATTCGTTTCATGGTTGCTAGTTTGTCATCACAATGACTTTGCACACGGGAGAGGAAGAACGTATTTTTTTGTGTTGTTTTGTTTGAAAAAGAAAATTGGTAAATACCACGTAAAAAAAAACATCATCCGAACGTATTGAGATCACCATCAGTGAGATCTTGGTATGCTATTCGGAGGGTTGAAAAAAAAAAAAGAGGAGTGTAAGATGGATCTAGGTCTCGCTTAGCTACCTTACAAAACTGCACACCTTTAAAAAAAAAAAAAAAACATCGTTGGAATTCTTCGATTATTGTCATTTTGTTCGTTTTTTGTTTATTTATTTTTTGGTTTTTTTAAAATGTTTGAAAACTTGGATATTTAATCACAGTCTGGGCGAGACACTGTACTGCACGCAGGTATCACGTTCGCGTTGGTTGCATAGGTGAATGGTATGGGGGAGACATGAAACTGAAAGTTCAACGGTACAAACGCCACTGCGAATGCACGCCATAGGGCCCGTTTGTGTCAAGGAAGAAGGGAAAAGATAGGGAGAACAGCCTGTGTTCCAAGTTCTCTAGATGTTTCAACAAATGTAATGAAAACTAAAACACATGAGCCAACGAGCATATTTCCTTTAAAAAAAAGGTCGAACATTTTTTAATAGTGTACTTGTTGCAGGACGGTATATTTGCACCGTCAGTAGTACATTTTTTTTTTTTGAAATATTGTAGACAATCGCTTCACACGGTAAACTTTAGTACTCCAAAAAAGTTTTTTTTTGAAATATTTGGAACATGTACTCCATATCTATGTTGTGCGAAATGCCGAAAAAAAAAAGAAGTTTGTAAAATGGTACTACGCTCTCAGACTTAGTCACCTTTTAAGAAAACTAAACTGTCGGTGTTCCCTTTGAAAAACGCACTTTGGATAGAAATACAAAAAAAAACCAAAAACTGGTAACCCCTCGCACTCAGTAACACAAGAACAAAAAATAAAAGCTCACACACACAATGCCACGGAAGAAGCACTCAGGTGAACGACGGAAAGGAGGGGGTGGGGGGGGGATAAGAGAGTAGGGCTTACTAGCTTTTGCGAAAAAAGAGGGAAGAACTGCCAAAAAAAGGGAACGGACATACCCTCATCAAAAGGGGAAGAGAGAAACTGGCATCACACAACGCCGCCCCCCCTATTTTTCCAAGGGTAGGGGACGCAGGTGAGCAAAAGAGGGGGGAGATCTGGTTTTTTTAATTTTTTGTTTTAGTTTTTTGTTGTAACGACCATCCACCAGAGATGGGGGCCAGTACTCAATGGCGCCCGAAGGGCATTTTTTTGGTTTTGTTTGTTTGTTTGGGGAGGGGAAGGGGAAGATGCAGTAATTCACAACCACTCTTGAGGTGGCAAAACGTACGGGGGGGTGGAAGGGGAAATGATGGGGGGGGAATGGTGATCAGAGAGTTAGGATACTGTACCATATCAGATGGTACAGATTTGCCCTACCTCCCCTCTACCTTCCTCTCGTCCAGGATAAAGCACAGAGAAAAAAAAACTTGAAGATGAATAAGGCCACATGGCCGTATCGTTAAAAAAACAAAAAAAAAACTTTTGGGGTCAAGTATGTCCCTTCACACAACTCAGGTTTTGCACAAAAAAACATTAAAATATTTTTTTTTTTGAGATCGGGAGCAGTACAGTTACCACTCTCTTTGTGCAAAATCCCACTTTCGATGTAGAAAATACAAGGCAGGTGGGTGCGTGTGTATGCCAAAGACAAGGTGCAGTGACTGGAAACAAAGAAAACTTGAAAAGATGAATGTGTCTCTCGTGTACACACACATCTATGAAATCAAAAAAAAAAAAAGAAAAATAGGTGTCCTTCGTACCCAGAGAACACAAGACATCTACAAAGGCTAATGAGGGGGGTTTCACATAACATGGGTTCATTGGGTTACACACAAAAAAAAAAAAAGCAACACAGTTGGCGGCATTTCACTCAAAGCAAGGGGGAAAGTATCTTTTTTTTGGGGACGGGGTGGACTGTATTTTTTTTGGGATTGATACCCTCTAAGGAACTACGAAGAAGCATTGAAAGATAAGATGGGGGGAGGGGTCCTTGGTGAAGTGGGGAATTGATTTTTTGTTGTTGTAAATTACGATGAGGGGAAAAGGGGGGGGAGTTATGGAGGGGAGGGGAGTATGGGTGCTGGTGTGTGTGAGGAGGGTCATGATCGCATGGTCAGAGAAAGAGAGGTGAGATAATTATTATTTTTGTTTTTTTTTGGTGTTGTTTTTTTTTCTTATTTTCAACAAACCTCCCTACCCGAGGGTAGGGTCGTGTACATAAAATGTACCAAATAAAAAAAAAAAAAAAACTAGGATACATAGTTAAAAAACTGCAACGTAACCTTTGAAAGGCCGGTATTGCATTTTATCTTTCGTTTTTGTTGTTTGACGCATACACAAATCTCACTTCCTGCACAAGGGAAAACACAACATCACAAAAAAAAAAAAACTTGGAAACACGGTAGGAAGTGAGAGGGTTGACTTTCTTATGGTTTCCCCCCTATGCTACTATCTGGGGCTATGCCAGTGACAACACAAGGGGGTATCCCGACACGGTTTATTTATTTTATTTGTTTTGGCAGTCAGAAACGTTACGTCATATAGCAGAAGCTTTACTCTTTGTTGTTTTTTGGTAGTGTGAGACACCCAGAGGATGAACTCCACTATGTTTTATTTTTTTTGAAAAAGTCGGACAGCCCATTATCGTCAAATTCGCAATTTTCTCAGATTTAGTTGATAAAAAAAATTTTCCCCCCGGGAAAGGCAGGTCAAGTACTGTTCAGGGTTGGTGGTTTCCATTCCTTTCTCCACTGCATAACTACTTTTCGCACGCGCTTGTATTCGTCAAACTTCGCGAACGCCACCCTGCGATTATTTAGCCGTATGAACAAAAATAAATGGCGCCGCAGGCGAAAAAAAATAGGGTACGGTGTAAAAATGCTGGTTTACACCACACAGTCACTCAACAAACCCTTTTTTGCGGAGCAAAAAAGGAAAATGGCGCCGCAGGCAAAAAAAATAAGGGGTACGGTACGCAGCAAGCAGAAAAATTTTAAGGTTCCATCATTCCAGTCATCTGGGGGTCGGGCGAGGGGTCCCCAAAAGTGCTCAAAAATCCCCTCTTTTTTTTTTTTTCCCCTCCCAAAAAAATATTTAGTTGATTTCAACTAAATGCGAACCGCACGATAATCCCCTGAAGTCGGAGTTTCAGTGTTTCCCAGGGTGAGATTTTGAGGTGAGCAATCTCAGAAAAAAAGAAAATGCCCGGGGTGATTTTCACAGGATTTCTGCGGCTAAAGTAAATTTTTTTTCCTGACTCGCCGTTTCAGATTGTTTTGCAAAAAATAAAATTTACAATGTCTTAGGGAATCCCCTTACATTTTACAGCCAAAAAAAAAAAAATGTAACCTGGCCAAAGCTGCAAACAGTTGACCATTTGCCAACATGCTTTGTTCATTGTCGCATGGGAACATCCTCCCCGAAGGAATTTTGGAGCGCGTGGTTACAAAATTTAATGTGAATCGACAACTGGTTTGCGGGTCACCGGACGCGCAAAGCGCGCCCGGGCTCGCTCAGCCATAATCCATCCAGTGGGTAGCATCACGGCACTGTCCGATCGGACAACCGTAGATACCAGGTACCAAACATCTACAAAAACCCCTAAAACTGCAAAATCTCAAAAAAAAAAAAAAAAAAAGTGAGGTGAAAATCTGGGAAACACTGCGGAGTTTTAATAACTATTTATTCACCTCCTTTTAGCGGGGTTTTATTTTGCGATAACTTCACGCATTTTTTTCCCAGGCGAGGGCTACTTAATTTGCCGAGCGAAGCGAGGCAAATTGAGTGCACGAGCCTGGGAAAAAAATAAGTGAAGTATCGCAAAATAATCCGCTAATAGGAGGTGAATACGTAATTTTATTTCACGGGAAATAAAGTATACGAAAGGATTTGGCACTTTTAGCGTGACTTATTTATTGTGCAATAACTAACGAGTATGTGTCCTCACAGGAAGCTCTCAGGGGAAAAAAAAAAAAAGAGCGTGAAAAAAAAAAAAAAAAAAGCTCTCATTACCCTCCCGCCAGCGCTACCGGGTCCCGCGGACCCCTAGATAGGCCCGCTGAGGGGCTGGCGGGATTGAGGAGGCTGGAGGGAGGCTAAAAAAGGCTAGACGGTCCCTCCAGCCCTACTACCTACATGTACCAAAATTTAGCGTGAAATTATCATTAAATAAAATCCCGCTAAAAGTGCCAAATCCTTCGTATACTTTATTTCCCAGGGGAATAAAAAAAAAAAAAAATGCTTATTTTAGTGCATCACAAAATGAATGTCCACTTTTTGTTCTTGTATTAATCTGCCAGAACCCAGCGGGATGAAGGGAAATAAGGAACTGATATGCATGAGAAGGGGGGTATGGGAGATGGGAGGTTTCTTTTTGTTAATGGACCCAAAAAAAAAATTGTTGTTTGTTTACTTTTTTGCGGATTTAATTGTTGGGAGTGTTCATAAGTAATCCCCAAATGCTAACATCTGAGGGATTTATGGACACTCCCATTTAAAAAAAAAAATGATGGAGTGCTGCTGGAGTAGCAAAAAAAGGGGCACCTATCCTGAACAGATTATCAAAAAAAAATCTTGATTTTTCTTTAGGCCGCAAAAAGAGAAAAAAAATCTGAAGAGCAGAGAGAAAGACGATAAAGATGAGGAAAAGAGAAAAGCTGGTACGATGATCTTCAACCACTCGGTGGTGCTGTCATCTATAAAATAAAAAAACAGAACAAAACGGGTCACCTCTGATGATAACAGAATGAAGGAAGGCCTTACAGTTATCAGTAGGTGAATCAAGGCTGCGGTACACCCATCTGCAATACTGCGTACGGGGAGGCGATTTAACCATTACCCACAGTCTTTCATACAAAAAAAAAAAACTCTTATTTTTGAAAAATTTGATAACATGGGCACACAATGTTTTTTTTTCGCGTGAACTCCACGTTTTTATGTGGGGGGAAAAGGGCGAGGGGAGGTGGGGGTGGGTGTGGGGTGTGGGAAAAGGGATTTTTTCGTTTCGACAATACGGAATCGTTTATTTTTGTGTCGACTTCCTAGAAGTGACTTTTTTTTTTTTGTGTGTTTGTTTGCTTTTTTTTTTTTTTTGATTTTGATTTATTTTGAAAAAAAAAACCTTCCCCAATAACGGAGAAAAAAATGCCTGAGTGGTGTCTCCAAAACAAAGCCTCGATAGCTGGAATGCTGGTTTTGAATTGGAGAAACTAAAAAAAAAAAACCCAGAACGCAAAGTCTTCTTCCTTTATTGGAACGGTGTCGTAACAGGGAAGGATCTATACTGACGGTCTATAGTCCGTTCGACACCTCAGCTTCGATGCTGCGCAGGAGCAGGTCTCTGTAGATAGGTAGGTGTGTTTTGTTATTGAAATCCTGGTGGTGATTAGTGTAGACTGATATAAAGGGGTTTTGATTCGGTGTTTTTTGGTGCCTTTTTTCGTGTGTTTACACCCGAGAATGTACTCCACCACACGGCGGGCTAGTCAAGGGGGACTACTAGTGCTACTAGTACAAATGAAGGGCGCATTAGGAGCACCAGCAATTATTAGTTTAGCTCTAGTCGTTGCAAACCCGTTCCATTAGTAGTCTCCCTGATGTGTTTGCCGTTGTATACGAAAATCACCCCACCGTGGTTGTGTATTCAAAATTCCGTATTCGAAATTTAATTTACCGCGTTTGGAAATATTATGGACCGAATAAATAAAGAAACAAAATATTATGGACCGAATTAATGATGGTACGTTTGAGGTTTTTGAGTTTCATTTGGTATTTAATTCGGGGGCAAATTGCGATAACACGTATACTTTTTGTTTCCATTTGCGATAACACGTACACAAAAAGTATACGTGTTATCGCGAAAAGTGGTCAAAAAAATGTACGTGTTTTCTCCTTCTAAGGTGCTCGCTCTCCATACCTAGACCCTCGAATTTTTTTTTTGGGACCCCCATAAAGGGCTAATTTCGACGATTTGAGGCCATTCAAAGCAAAATTTGGCACTTTTGAGCATCTGTGGGGGTCTAGAACGCGGTTGCGAGCACCCCGTTTTTTAGCGAAATATGTACGTGTTATCGCGAAAAGTGTTCAAAAAAAATGTACGTGTGACATTCAGAAGACAGGGTCTGGTGGTAAATTTTGCGTATCGCACTCACACTTGCGGTCATGTGCCACTGCGTGGGTCTGGGAACCAGACTTACGTACTTAAGGTGCACGAACACAGGGTCTGGTGGTAAATTTTGCGTAGTACTGCGACGTGGTACTGCGTGGGTCTGGGAATATGGGTACCTGGGTACAGGATATTTGTTGTCAAAGACATCAACCACCATGCATTGAGGAGGGTAAGACAGTGGTCGCAGTTTCTACTTGATAGCATTACAACATTTAACTTCTCCACGGGGGTCTTGGGCCGTTCACTCGGTTCTACCTTGACTACCGGAAGATATTCTTGAGGCCTTTTTGGTCTCTAGAATATCCGGTATTCCCGAACGGAGGCACACTTTGTGTGTTACTACGACCTGGCAATTTCCAGCAGTAGGTTAAGTAATCTTTCTTGTAAATTGTTGGATCATTATCTCCTCAGTGCATGAATGCCCCACGTGACTGGACACTTTTGTGTTTGTCATGTGGAGCTGTGGTTGCTCTTTCACAACTTTTTTCCTTGTACACCAGTGTACCGTGTACCTGGGTACCTGGGTACCTGGGTACCTGGGTACCTGGGTACCTGGGTACCTGGGAAAACACGTACGTTTTTGTTTGCGATAACACGTATACTTTTTGTGTACGTGTTATCGCAAATCGAAAAAAAAAGTATACGTGTTATCGCAATTTACCCTTAATTCGGTTCATGATGTTTTGGGGGGCAATTTTTTTTGTACTTGTCCCCCGAGGAAAGGGCGAATCTTATTTTTTTGACAAGTACTTTTTTGCCCAGAACGATATGAATCGAATTAATATTTGGTTCGGGTTATTGTTGGACCGAATTAATTATGGTACGTTAGAGATTTTTTCGGGACATTTGGTACTTAATTCGGTCCATAATATTTCCAATCGCGGTAAATAAAAGACTGAAAGATGAACCTCTCATCCTCAGCCATCGTTGTTGATTTGAAATGTCTGACAAAGGGTTGCAGTGTTATTTTGTGTTATTATTTTGGAACACTTTTGCTGCCATCTGCAAACACCACTCATTTTATGAAGTTACCCAGCCTGTTCTATTCCAACACCCAGACAGCGCTCCTCCCGAAGTGAAGGGAATTTGCTTGTTTCCCATTCTTTTGTTTCCCAACCCCGATAAAACATACCCTTCGTGAAGCATGTCAAGGGAGTCCTCCGACGAAGCCTTGAGCATGTCTCTCTGCGGTGTGGCTGTCAAGGTCCCCATGTCGAAGATGGAGCAGGAGACGGGGCTGTCTGTGAGGCCTGGTGTCATGGGCATGGCGCCGAAGGAGGCGTTCTGCTGTCTCTTCGGGACACCTGCAAGGCAGAGCTCGAGCAGCGACTGTGCGGGTGTGGTAGCAGGCTCGACGGTGGCCTCGCTGGGGGAGAGGGCGGACTCAGGGACGCTCATGTTGAGGTTGAGGCCTTCGACGAGGTCCATGACATCCTCCGACGCAAACGACATGTTCACAATGGGGTCTGTCGCCTCTGTGCCCTTGGGCGACGTCGTCGGGGAATGGAACAGGAAGTCGTTCTCCTCCTGCTTCTCCGGCGGTGGTGACGCCAGCGACGCAGCAGGCGACGGTGTCGTGGCCGCAGGCGAGAAGCGTGCCTCCGACAGCAGGCACTCCGGCAGTGCGTACGCCGCACCCGCCGCCTTCGCCTGCTGCTCCAGCTCGTTCTGGATAAGCTCGCTGCGCGACCACAGCTTCTGGTGGCTGATGACACCCGACAGCGGCGTGCGGCCCTTGTAGCCCTTCCTGTCGCCGTTGGCAGAGCCCTCCCACCTCAGCAGCGCAGAGTGGCAGTGCTGCAGCTGCACCTGGATCTGGAACGCCCGTGTGCACCCGGCCGCAAGGTTGCCCTCACAGTCAAAGGGATCGATGATGCTGATCGCCTCCTGCGTGTGGCGCTTTGGGATCATGCCACGCTTCGGGCAGAGCGAGTAGTCGCTGAAGGGGAAGTCGCGTCCGTAGTACTTGCAGAACTGCAGCAGCATCGACCCGGGTGTGCTGATGCACATCGGGTTGATGGTGACCAGCGCAATGAGCATGACCTGCAGTGCGTAGGCGGAGAGTCCGCCTGTGTTGACCTCAAGGTTTCCTGTCTGCGACATGACCTGGCGCAGAACGTCAAACACGTCCACCGCATGCGGATGGTGCTCGAAGAACTCACGGCAGGCACGCGCTGCGCACACCGCCGCCTGCGAGCCAATGTTCTTGTGCATCGAGACGTTGACGACAACGCCGGTAGGTGACTCGATCTGTACAAAGGCCGTGTTCTCGTCGTTGCACATCAGCGACTTGATGGACCCGACAGGGCTGAACGTCTCCTTCACGTACTCCGATGACAGCACACCGCAGTTGTCCATGATCACATCGAGCGCAGACGACGACACTGCCGTCCCCACTGCGTAGGACCCGTACGGTGTGAAGCTTGACGAGGGGAAGCGGTTCACGGAGGATGCACGCACGGCACAGAGTGCGCTTTCACGCTGTGCGACCTCGGTAGGGGTGAGACGCACGAAGAGGTGGAAGGCTTGGATCTCGCCGGACAGCTGCACGAGGGCTTTGTCAACACCCTTGGTGTACCACGGCGTGCTGACGTAGACCTTGTGCTCCACGACACGGCCTGCGATGGTTGTGTTCTGGCTGTTCGCATCGTTGTAGTGCTTGTTGCCGTGGCTGGGCGCCACTGTGCCGTTGTGTGTGTGCATGTGGTGTGGGTGCTTCGGCCCAGACGGGTGCGAGCCGTACGGTGCGGCGTTGGGGTTCAGCTTCCTCCCGTGCATCGAGTACACATGCGAGCGGTGGCGGCGCGACTCCTCAGACGAGGTAGAAGCTGCGGGTGACGACGAGTGGCTGGACATCCCACCCCACGAGCCCTTCGCATTGTGGTGGTTGGTGTTGCTGTTGTTGTGTCCATTCCACTGCGCATTGTGTCCGTGGTTGTGGTTGTGGTGGTTGTTATGGTGGTGGTTGTTGTGGTTGTGGCGGTTGTTGTTGTAGTGCCCCATGGGGCGGCCCTTCACCCCCGGGGTGAACTCAGCTGCCTGCGGGTTGAATTCAGCTGCTTGAGGGTTCAAAGGTGCGGCAGACATCATCTTGTTGTAGTGTGTGTGTTTAGTGTAAACGCAAAACAGTCGCTTGAGAAGGGGTTTGTGTGGTGGTGGTGGTGGTTTGACTACGTTAAAAACAGAAGTTGCAGTGTTTGTGTTGCAGCTGAAGGCACCCACCACAACACTTCTGATGGCAGCTACACTAATCAGTCTGCACTGTTTTCTTTTGGAAATAATGGTCATCTTCTGATGACACTAAAGTAAACTTTGTTTTTCCATTTGGAAATAACTACCGATATCTGAGTTTTAGCTAGTCTGATAAAGAAACGAAATCAGGAAAAAAAAAATTTCGTTGATCGCGCCGGATTTTTGTGGAGTGTGTAGGGACAAAATCATAAACTTTTCTGTGGATAAGTTGTATCGTGTTTACACGTTCTCACCAAAACATCCGGGCACACTCAGATACGTTTTCATTTCCTCCCCTACAACCTTTGCAAGGCAGTTGTCTCAATAAAAATATAGAAAAGGAATACAAGAAGAAATTGGCGACAGCAATGGTGCCTCAATCCGTGGAGGCACATGCATTGCACAGGTATTGTAAGGCACGTGCGCAGATGCTCCTGGGGCAGGAGCCGGGTGTCCCCTGGTGGGAAGGAGCTCCTCTACCTCGCAGGCAAGCTGGTTGGCATTGGGAATTCACGCGCATTGTGGCGCTGTCTCTGCACCAGACAGAGCAGGCCCGCCAGAGGATGGGACAGCAGGCTGTAGAGGCAGCGAAAGAGGCAAAGTTGCTCCGCAGAAGTCGCGCTTGCACAGATCTGCGACGCGCAGATCGCTCACCTTCAGCAGATGAACCAGAAGCAGGGGTGAAGGACCCTGTTGTTGCGGAGTCGGTTGAGGAGTGGTCTGAGTGGATCCGCACCTGCTCTGCAGGCACCCTGGAGCGCAACCAATACTTTGTTTCTGGATTGAAGCATGGACCGGGGGGCAGGTGTAGCCGTCGGGTGATCCCCGGGCCAAAATTCCCAGATTTTGCCTCTTAAGAACGAAAGCAGAAAATGCTCCCTTACACGGCTTCGCAAATATATTCAATATATTTTAAATATTGATGAATATTGAAATATGATTATTATTAAAAATATTGAATCAATATTTTGGAAAAAAATAATCAATATTTTAATAAATATTGACAAATATTGCAATATATTGAAAATATTGATAAATATTGAAATATTGGTAAATATTGGTAAATTTTATGTGCAATTTTACTGTGGTGGTTTCCGTAAATATATTGATCAATATTTTAATAAATATTGACAAATATTGAAATATATTGAAAATATTGATAAATATTGAAATATTGGAAAATATTGATCAATATATTGAAAATATTGATCAATATTTTCAATATATTGATCAATATTTTACTATTTTCCCACTGCAAAATACCATACAAAATAAATCAATATTTATCAATATTTTTAATATTTTTGCTTTTTTTACACGTACTTTTTGAAAATATTAAAATATTGAACTTTTTTCAAAAAACTATTATTAAATATATTTGCGAAGCCGTGCCCTTAACACTATTTTAATTTCAAATCAATTTAATTCCTGGGCCGGAAGATTTGGATTCAGAGGATCCCAATCGTTCCAAAAACGGAATTTTCGGGGGGGTGGAACAATACCCTGTGCCTTGTCAGGGGGTTAGGCGGGCACCCGAGCACAGTGGTGGAGATTGACTGTTATTTGATGCGTAATTTCATCTTTGTGTCATTTTGACAACAACAACGAACAGAAAAGGGGGATTTGCTGTAACATTTCTCCCGCTTTTACACCCCACTTCACCCTCCGCAAGAAGCCACAAAACGACAAAAAAAAATGATGTATAGACTTCGTGGACTTGTACCTCTCCGCGAGGAAAACGGAGTGCAGGCAGCACGCGAGGAAGTGCGCAGAGGAGGACACGGCGTGAACGGTTGTGAGTGACGGGCAGCGGGACCAGGACTGCAGGTACAATGCGGTGATGGCAGCGTCGCTGCTGGAGGGGGAAGGGAAGAGGTCGACGTCCCCACCCACCCCAAATGATGAGGCACTGGTGGGCACAAACCACTAATTCCGACATCGGGATACCATTAGAGCGGTGGCAGGAGGTGCACCAGGCTGGGCTCAACGGTGGGGCCTCCCACCCCTCACCAACCTGGAGGTCGATGCCTACGTGTCGACACAGCTGAGGCGGACGCACGTCGTCACCCCCTCAGTTCCAGAGGGCGCCCCCGCAACCCGCAATTTATATTGTGTTCCTCCCCCGCGGTGGGAAACAACCAGTGGGCCATTTTAGTACCCTTGTCACCGCAGCCCCAGCGAGGAATGGCGATGCTCGCTCTGCAGGGAGGCGGGTTGGTGAGGGGTCCTGCTAACGGTTCCGCACCACCAACACTCAGCAGGACCACCACAACCGAAGGCCTGTTTCAAAAAGAAGGAAACAGCGACGGGGTGCGAAATATGCTCTCGGGCGGTGAGGACGCAGCTAGATTAAGTGCTGACTGCAGTGGGAGTGAAGGCAGAAGACGTGTAGGGAAGTATCGTAGATAGCTGCTCGACCATCAGCGGAAAGAAAAAGGGGTTAGTGGTAGTTCGGGATGGGGAAGCTCTTCCGCCTCATTTTCCTGATGCCACTCGTCTCATTCAAATCGATATGAACGTCAAGAAGGCAGAAAGGCAGAAGGCGTTGAAGAACTCATGCAGCTGATCCGCCACCTCGACCGAGCCTACTTCCAGCCCCCCCGTCTGTTCAGAGACCTGCTGCCAAGCTCTGCGACGCTGTTCACGAAGGGCCAAGCAACGCAAGCTCGTCTTCCCTCGTTGAGCTACAGAGGATACGGTGGTTACCTAAGTACCAAAAATATCTCGTTCGGGCAAAGAGGATGCTGCCGACGTGGAAGAAACACGTCGTTGATGGCGATGCGTGAGGGAAAGAACGTGAAGAGGCAGGTGAAGACAGAACGGAGAAGACGTTTGGCTTAAAAACCACAGGAGAAGGTGCTGCCAGATGGAAGACGACGACACTGTGCTGCAGCAACCCAGTTTAGTTTCTCAGTCAGAAGGGGCGATTCTTCGTTCATTTCACCATTGGTAAGACTATCACAGAGCTGGGGGAGCTGAAGGAGGGACAACGTCGGGAGTAGAGAGGAAGCGTGTACCATGGCAATCAGTGGTTTGAAGAAGTTCGTACAACGCACAGGCCCAGTGTCGAAGGCCCTGCTGGTGGTGATGAACATCTACTGCATGGCGTACTTGAGCGAGGAAGGCTCGCAAAGTGGGCATGGAGGAGCTCGACACTGTTCTGGAGAACATCGGATGGAGGGGAGAGCTGCCTGAGGAGCACGAAGAAACGAAGAAGAGAGAGTGGCAGCTCGCAAAAGAAAGGGGCAAGAGCTTGGGTGTTTGGACGGATGGTTCAAAGTCCTGAACCAGGCAAGGGAAGGGTACGAGTCGCCATCGAGTATGGACTGGTGTTTCCACGTGTAGCTCGTGTAAAGCATAGCGTCTACACGGGAGACTTCGTCACGCAGTGTTGAAACAAGCGGCAGTATGAGCCAGTGCCCTGTGCGGGGAGCAGATGGTGAAGGATTCGGGTCCAAAACCCGAAGATGCTGGGGAATTGGAACTGTGAAGTATCTTCAAGACAAACAGCGCAGACTAGCCAGGAAGGGCAAACCCGCGACACCTGTGATCCTCCTGATACTGGCCGCTGAATGGACACCGTCAT
This sequence comes from Rhynchopus sp. YZ270_cl-10, assembly GCA_964035575.1. NCBI lineage: Eukaryota > Euglenozoa > Diplonemea > Diplonemida > Diplonemidae > Rhynchopus > Rhynchopus sp. YZ270_cl-10. Next base: position 954,409 of record OZ037855.1, on the reverse strand, counting down.
GGAAGAGCACCCACACCGCGTCCTCGGAAACATGCTGCTACGTGAGCTACATATCCAGTACGCCTACGCAGCAGGGCGTGCCCCTCGTAAGGACATCACTCGTGCTACGGCACAGTCGACTCCGTGACATGAAGTGACTCGGATGTGCAGACGCGCCCTCCTCCAAAATCGCACAAGGGAGGCAAAGGCGGCAGCGCATGGACAGAAGACCCGCCCACCGGGAAACGGGAAGTCCGGGATGGGAAACAGTGACTCCCCCCTTCCCAGCTTGCCACCAACGCGCGTGTGCAAACGAATGTGTCCAGTCGTAACCTCCGTCCCTCCCGGCTAGCAAACCCTCCAGCCTCCCCTCCGATACTAGTGTTGCGAACCCCATGAACCATGCTGTGCCCAACCGCCTCCCCGCCAAAGCAAAAGTCAAACTGCAGGACCACAAACCACCCCAACCCCGCAGCGCAGTACGCAACACATCACCACAGCACCCAGCAGCAATACCGCCGCGCAGCGCCCCCCAACACACACATAGATCCCATCCCGGCATTACCCCCCCATCTCTTTTTGGAGAGGCCGTACTGACGCATGTGGCCACCTCGGGCGGGTGCGTCCCATATCTCGAGTGAAGGAGACAGGTCGACCCGAAGCAAGCGACCGAGCGGCTGCTAGGCGTGGTGGAGGACATGTGGACCAAGCGCACATCGCAACAGCGCAGGTACCTGTGGCCCAGACGGTGTTCGTCCTTGCCACTCAAGTGTCAAAACAAGGGCAACTCACCTACGCCGTTCAAGCACATCGGAGTGGGCAACCAACCACTGCTGAGCTTTGCAGCAGCACTGCGGGCCGCGGGGGCGGCAATACCAACAAGCCAAGCCACATCGATTCCTCGCAGAACCCCCTCCACCAGAACAGCGACCTGTGCCTCTGCGCAATGCTGGCTTGGGAAACGGCAAGCCGTTGGGACGACGTCATAGCAGTTTGTGAAGGTGACCCCCACAGAGGTGAGTGGATTGGCACACCCTACCGAAGGGGCGCCGGGGGACCCCTTCACGCCGTCGAAGTTGGTGACAGGCGCGCACGGAGAGGATTGCAACCCTCACGGAGGTATGAGGCCCTTCCGCTACCTTACAGAGACCACCACCGAGGCACTGACGGAGATGTGGCACCACACAGCATCAAGAGAGGGGCAGTTACCCATCTCTTGGCGTTGCTGGTGGAGAAAAATCCCGTGAACCCCTCCCTCATCTCCGTGCTGGCAAGCATAAGGTGGAGGTAGCCGCCCACCACCATCAGGTACGCAGGGGACCCAGTCGCTCTGGCGAAGGCAATCGGCACACAAGACGTGACGAAATGGCTGTGATGGTGGACAAGTTCGCCCGAAAGCAACACCGCATCACCAAGCGGTCTCAACACACCCGCCTCCCCTGCGGATGAAGAACTGCCTCCCCTCTGCATGCTGAATGTATCACCATTGTAAGAAATATGACGCCACCTGTAATACTGGACAGGTTCACCGACGTTTGGCGGGCAGCTTTCTACACCGTGGAGCTGTCAGGAGAGGTTCCATCACATCCCTCTCGTCTGAGTGCAGAATGAGGATACAGGCATAGCTGTGCGTGCAGACGGACCCGGGTATGCTGCAACATCCCCTTCACTTTGTGGAAGAGAAGCCCACAGGTCTCCGCCAACGATCCATCCTGTGGACTCGTGAGGCCAATGACGTCTTGGATGCCGCCGGCTAAGCTAAGGTACCTCTGGGTCATGTGTCGAGGTACTTGTCTGCGGTCGAGAAGGAGTGTGGTAGTGTTCGCGACCTGCGATGCGGGGTTTTCCAGGTCGAAATACCCACTGAGTCTCGCCGCTACTTCCGCTACACGGACAACAATCGTGTTTGGGTGGAGCTGACGAGACTGATCTTGACTCAGGTCACGTACTTTTTCAGAAGCGCAGACGTGTAGTAGGGCAGGAACGTTCAGCTCCCTGAGGACAGAACAGAATAGTCCCGCATACCCCTCTGGACAACAGGGGGAAATACAGACGACACACTTCATCCCCTCTGTGTGTGTGTGGCGAGGAATAGTTATCCTCCTTGGTGTGACCCAAGGAGGACTAGGAAGGTTGAATGCCTGGTTCTCGTATCAAAGTCTTGGTTCACGGTGATCACGTGACCCGGGCAACATCCTATTTGTCTTGTTACGTAACATGCTCGCGCATGTTATGACATGCATTTGCATGCAAAAAAAGAGAAGTTGAAAGTGCAAACGCCTCACCGCTCATCAACGGACGCAGGCACTGGTACCCCGTGGGTATAGAGACCCAGAGAGCACTTCATTGGTATGCACACGGTTACCACGAGGGGGGTTGTCAGCAGGAACATAATTGCCCCAACCAGAAAGGGAGGATGCGCAACAACAACCACCCTGGTTTTCCCATGAAACAGCACTTGACCGACCGGATCTCGTGCACAGAGTCTTCGACCTCAAGGTGAAGAATCTTGTGGATGACATCCGCAAAAAAAAATGTTCTTGGGGAAAACATTGCAATGGTCATGGCAGAGTACCAGAAGAGGGGGCTGCCGCACTGCCATGCAATATTGCGGAACAACAAAAGCATCACCAAAGGACCCGTGCAATGTAGACCACGTGCACCTGGTCTGCAGAAATTCCAAACCCTGAAACTCACCCCAACCTGTACTCTTCGTATGAAGCGTCAACCTCCTGGTGTCATCCCACCCCGACAAAGACTTGCCACTGTATGTCCTTTATGCTTCCGTCACCAGTGCGCCGATACTGTCATTCGGTTGTGCTTGAAGGCACAACGCCATGTGGGGTGAGGCAGTCACCGTAAACCCGTAAAGGGAAGAAGGTTCAACTGCATTTCGTCCCACATAGGGTTGCAGGTCAAAAAAGTAGTCTGTCTTGCCATACGTTGCGTACATAACAAGGGTATCATTCAGCAGCTGTGCACGCGCTGGCATTCCACCCGATGTGCAAGGGAAGTCGTAGTGTGCGCGCATGCTGCGGCATCGTCATGTAGCTCAGCATGCCTGCCATGTATGTGGCGAACATGTTCGCTGCTTGACCCTCAAACGTCCTGAATGGGCAGTGCACGCCTTCTGGCAAAGCATTGCATCCACAGAACGCATGGGATGGAGCAGATGCCGCTGCAAAAGCTGCAACGTTGCAGTGGCCCACTTGCCACAGAGCAAAAGAGCATCACACCCAACGAACGAAGTGAGTCGACCGTTTTGAATAGAAATCCTTTCGCTGTACCCTGGAAATCTGGGATACCATGCTACGAACACCCCGCACCCACTGCGCAGAGGTTGCCCACTGTACCCATCGGACAACGCCATGCCCTGGTGTGACATGCTGAGTCGTAGTCACAGTGGTTCTCGTCTATTCTGTTCGGCAACGTTGTGGCGGTTGCCGCAACGTTCGTTGTGTTCTTGCAACAGAGGTCACGTCAGCGTCTCCTGCAAAATGCAGGCGACGCCAGCACAGTGTGGAAAGCCCCAGAGTGCGAGCTATCCGAACCTATCCGAAGGCTGAGTGCGGCACAGAGCGTATCCAATCGACGTGCAGCGAGGCTACTCCTCTAAACGTTTGCCACATCGCCAGTCCTTACGGGTGTCACAAACACTGTCCGCAGAGCTAGGCCACACAGAGTGCTGCACGAGCTACCCACTCCCGAACGAATCTCAGCACACTTAGCCCGCCACTGGGCGGTGCAAAGGAACCTTACAGAAGAGATAGGGTCCTAAGATGATTTATTTGTTTGCTGGAATCGGAAAACCGCCGCTCCCTCTTGTCAACCTCCCTCGACCACGAGAATGCGAAACAAGAAAACCGTACCGGGTCTACAATCAGGCAATGGTTCAAGACAAAACCTGAAAGATGAACACGCTTCTGCATCTGTTCAACCGTTCTCGTCCAAAAGAGCAACGGCAGGATCGCCCTGCACAGAGGTAACACTGCCCTGTGTTCGAAGATCCCCAAGCGCACCCCCAACTCCCAGCCCCGAGCACAGCATGATACCGCAACCTTGTGGTGCTGAGGCGTATCCGCTGGGGGGAATTAAAGTAGGAACCTCAGCCTCATGTAGGTCACCTCAACATGCTTGCAGAGTGGTTACGGTCTTCATCGGTGTACTGCTTTACCTTTCTTTTACCTTTCACATTGCTGCTATCAAGTAGCAATGCGCATCATATCCAAACTCCTTGCCGCACAGACACAACGATGTCGTGTGCTTGCACTTTGTGCAACGGGTTGGAAAGAAGGGTCGATGGGGGAAGGGAGGCAGACTCCAAAGGTGTCCTGCTTGCTATGAGCATATATCGACAACGGAGTGTCGTCAGTGAGTAGTGTTGCCAGCTCTTCGAGAGGACACGAGCAAAGAAAGAAAAAGCTTTAAGATTCAATCAACAAACCCTTTTTGGAGCAAACGCAATCGAACGCATCGAACATGACAGAACGCAAACGCTTCCAACCCGGAAACGTTTCAAACGTAGAACAACAGATCACACACCTCCAACACGACACAACGATCGATCGCGACAGAACGCATCAAACGTGTCAACGCATCCTTCCTACTCATCCTTCCTACTCATCCTTTTCTACGCATCCGCTTCGCGTCGAAAACAACGCATCGAAAACAGAGCGTCCGAAACGTCTCTTCGTCGACAGGCGGTTGCTCGGGATGATATCGTCACCTCACTAGCATAGCATGTTCAGGCAGGACAGTGAGGGTGAACATCCGCTTCTCAGCTTCTCTGCCGGTCATCGAACCCCAGAGAAATATTTTGTTTGACAAAAGACCACTATCACTAGATAGCAGCCACGATTTTTCTTCACAGGATCCTTAAAAGAGAGCAAATAGAAGGAGCTCCCCGCCCAGGCGCTTCATCTAGATTAAGTTCTCTCAGAACTCAACTAGATGAAGATCATTCGCTCACATGGAGGTTCCACAACTCACCCGTCCTATGGACTGTTGCCCCAAGAGGCAAACAAAGCCATGTTTCACCCCATAGAAATACGAAAATCCCCAAATTCCAAAATTCCAAAAAAAAAACTTCTTTGGAAAGGAGGCTCCACTGGACCAGCGCGGCTGGCCGAGAAGTACAACACACGCTTCTGTGTACTCGAATACGGAACCTCCATTTGAGGAGGAATGAAGTGCCAACCCAGCATCTCCGCTGAGTAAATGCTTTGTACAGTGTACGCCTTTCCCCTGTACAGATAGGTTCACCTCTACCGCCAAAAAAGCTCTTCTGAAGATGAATGCACCACAGCTCTCACCGACCCCCCCACCTTTGGCACCCCCCAACAGAACCCTTTATTAACGGTATACAGCTAGAAACAGCACGATGAGCAGAACTCCGGTACTATGGCACCCCCACCCCACCTACCCTACCACACTACCACCCTCCTGTGCACGCTAGACCCAACATCCAACCTCAGCAACCCTCCATGAATGCATGCTCCACAAAGCGCTGTCCGGCTGAAACACTGCCGCACCCATCCCCCACCCAAACAACCTTTATGTGAGATACGTGGCCAGCAGATGCCCAAAAGCTGTCACAGAGGTGACTGCTCGCGAGGTGGTGAAGGGCTTTTATGACAAGACGGTTTCTCTCTACCCTAGAGGGGAATGATACCAGCCTCGACACCCTCAACACCCCTTAGCAACGGTGGTTGTGCATTTCTCACTCATCAAGAATGCGTCAGAAACCCCTCCCACGCTCAACAGCCAAACCTTGTCCTCCCCATAGCATAGAGCTTGACCACAAGCGCGCAAACTGCAACCCACACAGCACAGCACGTTTACAGCAAGACCCCAGGAACAACAACGGATCTCCTCTACGTGAGCACCCAGACGTCTAACCAAAGCCAAATACCTCCAGACAGCGGGGTGATGTGCTCCATGCTCTAAGGATACGTTCACGCAACACACCATGTACTCTGACAACCTCACGATGACGATGACGAAGCGTCGTTGATGTCCACCCCCCACCCCATGCCCCAGGGCTATAATCTGACACAGAGCTGCCATCACAATGGGATACAACCAAGGGATCGCTTTGCCATAGAGCCGACAGAAAAAGAAAAAAGAACATCGCTAAGCTCCGTCACTCTGCTCGCCCTCTCCGGACCTTGTACCAGCCGTTGGGTGCATAGTATGACCGGTTGTCATTGCACCACATCGGGGAGTAACAAGTTGAGAGGAACCGGAGCCTTCCTCTCCCACCTCCCCTTCCCCTCACATCGTCACACCCTGAGTCCCCTCCCGCTCTGATGTGGCCCTCTCCTCTCCACACACACCTCTGCAGCAGGTAAGTATGGATATCCGAAGATGCCGTACCTAGCCTAATACAACGCCGTACACACATCCACACCCAGCAACTCACTTCCACAGAAGTGACCGTATCCTGCAATTGGCATTCTCCACCCCTACGCTGGATAGGCGAAAACAACCGACTGCCGCTCAGATGGCCAAGTTAACCCTTAGTTGACACTCTCTTTCTCCTCCCCCCCCCTCCCCTCCCCTCCCTCCCATCCCCCATCCAATAATGCATGGGTGTCGCCATTGGATACTTCACATTTGACACATAACAAGCCTATCCTATCACCCCCTTCCTCGCAAGATGAATGAACGAAACAGCGTAACAGCGTAACAGCACACACACACACCCTGCTCCTGTCACCCTACCGGCCAATAAAAGGGGCAATGTCATATCACGCTGCAGATTCCCCACCCCACCCCACGCCATAAGTCGGGTCACCACCAGAGGAGCCTCTCTGCTCTGGGAAGGGCTGCTCTCGCCAACAATGGGTCTAATAAGCATACAGAGAACAGAGTGAACCACTGACGGACTCTGTTGACGTGGTGGTGGTGGTGCTATCGTTCGATCTGTAGCTAGCCCTCCCCCCCCTCTACCCTCCCTCTCTCTCTCCATCCCGAAAGGAAAGAGCTTCCTGCTCCTCCTGCTCTCTCCTCACATCCCTTCGCATCGCGTGTGTGCTGGACTGCCTTTCAATAGTTCATGGATGAAACAAATCAACCGACTTAGAGAGACATCCTTGCCCACCAAAAAAAAAAAGCTGTAAACCGCACCTAAGAGAGAAGACCCTTGCGTAAGTCACCAAAGAAGCAAAATCGCTCAGAGCAGAGCCAACAGTACCAATAGAGAGAAAAACGTGATGGTTCTGTAACATACACCAGCCCCTCCCCACCCTCATACGGTCTCCTCGCATCGAGCTCTTCGTATATCTGAAAAGTGTAAGCTTAGAGACATGCCAAGCCTCACTCAGGTGGACCCCAACCATGCAGTCCTACATCCACTTCGAAAAAGGATGGGGTTTAGTGCTCTGTGTCACCATTATTATACAATGATCGTGACACACCGAGACACACATCCACCCAACGATCACAGCAAAACCCACGATATACCCCCTCTCTTCAACGCCTTCTTAACTACTATGAGAAATTGGTGAATGGGGGAAATGGGTACTTTTTTTTTGCAGATTTATATGGTTCGACTCTTTGGTAAAGTGCTAGCTTCTCTATATTTTTTTTCCCGAACCCAATTTCTTCCCATTTTTTTTCCCCCTCTTTATCCCCATTGTGGCAGAAAGGTTTGTTCTTGCCAGGTTTCCCCCATCCCTTTGCTGCTTACGGTAAAGACGTAGTGTTCGTGGATGAGGCGGAATTCCTCTACTTCATCGAGACGCTCAATTTTGTCGAGACGGAGCTGTTCTGCTTGGGTGAGGGAATCGTAGATTGTGTTCATTGTTTTGGAGGCGGAGTGCTCGTAGCCGCAGGATTTGTAGCGTTGCATTTGGTCGTCTGCTGTTTTGTATTTGCGAAGCGAAAGAAGCGGGCAACCACGATCCTCAAGATTCTGCAACATCATCTTCCCGAACGGAGAGTCATCATTAATCTGCTCATACGTCACGAACCCTGCCTTCTCAAACAACTTAGCAGTCAAGGTAATGACATCATCCCCTTCCGCCGCCCTCATATACACCATAACACATTCAGAAACGATAATAGTAGGAATGCTTGCATCCAACCCGATCTCCTTGCTGGTCAGCTTTGCTTCAAACTCCTCGATTTCACGCAAATCAATTCCGATAGCACGATAAGAATCTCCGGTCAACGTTTTGTCAACAAACTCTGGGACATTCTTCATTGCCTTCAATTTGTCTTCAATAACCTTCGGAAAATCAACGTCAACCCAACGCACAACATTCGGAAGCTTTCCTTCACTTCTAAGACGGAAAAAGGAAGTGTCATACCCAGCGCCAAGAGAGATGACCTGGATTTTAGGATGCACGGCATGGAATGCGTGCAGGCAGTGCTCCACAAAGTGGACCCGAGTGTAGTATCCACGACGCACCATCGGGGAGGAGTTTACCTTGCGCTTTGGGCAGACCTTGGTGATGTACTTATCCTTGAAGTACCCAAGCTGCATTGCGCTAAGCTTCGCCTCTGTTGCGGAGTCGTTCGTTGCGATGACACCACGATTGGGGTCGGCGCCACGTCCCATCCCCATACCCATACCACCCATCCCCGGTGGAGGTGGTCTCATGCCAAATGGCGGAGGCATCATAGGCCCTCCTGTTGGGCTAAGAGGCAGACCAGCCATGGTATGTCTACTCTTGGAGTAGAGATGTCAGTGTATGTCTGAAGCGAGAGGGAGAGGGTGATAGGGAACATGGTTGATATGTACAATGCTTGATTAAAAGAAGGGGGGAAAGGAGGTATTCTTTTTTGGACTGGAGAAAGAAAGGGGAAGGGGGGGAAGGGGGGGGAGGGGAGGGAGGGGAGGGAGTGGGGGGAGAGGGGAGAGGAGCATGGCTAGGGTTTTGTGATGTACAAAAAAAAATCAGCAACAAGTCGTTAAACTTTTTGCGAAGGGAGGGAAGGGGGAAAAGGAGATGGGGATAATACCTGTCTTGAGGGAAAACAAAGACGAGGGGGGTTTTTGGTATGTGTAGGGGGTTTTTTTTTTTCCTGATAAATTGTTGGAGTAGTGTAGTTGCTTCGGTTGTGTTGCCACAGTTGTGCAATCTCCACTTTCTCTCTGTGATATCTTCTTGCCGACGCTCTACTTTTTCTTTGTCGGGGAGGGATTTTTTTCGCCTCACCTATTGGAGCTATCTCACTCTCTGCAGACCCCTCTCAACAATAAACGGCGTCAAACGACGGGTTGTGTGCAACCTCTCTCTCTTATTCCTTGTGTTTCCCTCCCATATTGCTTTCGTTTTTAGTCAACGTGTCATGCAATACAAAAATAACAATAACCAGCACAATACTGAAAGCAGTGCCACCATGATGCAATAACCGTAGACACTCCACACCCCCCACCCTTTCATCTGAAAAGATGGTCTGACAGGGTGGAGGGGAAGCAAAAAAACATGCAAACAAAAATATTGCCATGTGGGAACGGGGATGACGGGTGTGGGATTTTTTGAGCGATGGGTAAAAAAGAGAAGTTGGAAGTGCAAATGCCTCATCGATCATCGGCGCACTGGAAAAAAAAAATTTGTTCGCTTTTTTTACTACTGTCACAAGATAGCAGCACATTGGCGGACTGAAAAAAAAAAAAGTATGGTGGTCAAAAATAGGGAGCGTCCGGGATGGGGTGGGATGAGGGGGCGCACCACTGAACACCTGCGTCGTAAGAACACAGGTACTTGAGTCAAGTGGGCACCTTCAGGCTAAACTTCAATGAAAGTTGAAAAACGGCGAGAGGTCAAACTCTGTCAAACGCACAATAAAAAGGGAGGGAATGGAAATGGGGGAGAAAACCCCCTCTTGCAGGGTTGCCGGCCTGCAGACAACGTGCACAGACAAGAATGATGGATGAGGTTCGCGCGAAAAGCGTCTTCACAACAAACCTACAGCCGCGTATATTGTGTTCACTGTCGGTGTCACTCCACTTTATGAATGGCACGAATATATTCGCTTTTATTTTCCTTTCTTTTTTCGTGTAAACTTCAACGCCCAAACCGCAACAATTGCCAACAAAATAACAGCTGACAATCTGACAATAATACCCTCCTAACCTCAACAAAACTTTCAACAAAAACCCCATCCCCCCCGCTTCCCTTCAACGAGGCGGCGTTGGGTACAACCCACGCATGCTTTCCTTTGTGGGCGATGCACTGGATGGTGGTGACATGCCTTTGCTTGCAAGGGGGCTGGGTTCTAGCCCCATTGCTGGACGTGGCGCACCCATGGCGAAGGGACGGGGCGAACCCATAGAGGACTGGCGGGGGAGGACTTGGAAGGGGCCGGGTGCTGGGGCTGGGGCTGGTGCTGGAGCCTCTTGGCCGGGTGGGTGGACCTGGCTTGGGTTGCCGATTGAACGCAGTGGGGTTGCGGCAAAGTTGGGTGGTGGTCCCATTCCTCCCATGGGCGAAGGTGATGTGGACTGCACGAGGTCGCCCCTCGCGGTCAGCTCGGAGCGTGGGGAAGGCCTGCCTGCGTTGGCCAGTGGCGAGGCAACAGGGCGGATGGGCTCAGGGCGGTCTGTCTGGGGCATGGTGCGCTTGCGCTTGTCGTCGCCACCCTCGACAGGCTTGAGGCGGTGTTCACGGCGTTCGCCATAAGCATCCCGTGGAAGCGGGTTCTCGCCCGCATCTTCGATAGAGAGAATGCTCTCCCGCGATTTGCGTTCCTTCTTCTTCGCGTCAACCTCCATCTTCATAGTCAAAGAAGAGTCGTCCAAACTAAACTTCTTCGCCGCAGCGCTCTTCTTCATCATGCGCTTCTCAACGTCCGTCGTGTCAGACTCGCCTATCTTGCGTTTGTCGGTGTCGTCACGCAACGCCTTGGCCACCTTGGCGCTCTTCATGATGCGTTGGATGCTCTCCTGTGCAGTCTCCTGGTCGTCAGTCTCACGCTCCATCTGCTTCAGTTTGTACTGCTCAAACGTGGCGGTCAGCTGCTCGTACTGAACAACCTTGTTGTCGTAGCGCTCCTTCACCTTCTGCACAGCCAACTCCCCCTTCTTGATCTTCTTATTCAGACGTTCGTTCTCTTGGTTCTTCTTCTTCAGGTCTGATTTGTGTTCAACGCGAAGCTCCTGCACCTTGCGTGAGATCATTGCCGCTGTGTTCGACTCCTGCTCTGTGAGCTGCTGCTGCCAGTGTTCGTCACGCTGGTCGATGGCCTTCTTAGCCTCGGCAAGCTTCTCGATAGTGGCGACGTCCTTGGCACGCAGGTTGGAGATGATGTCTTGCAGGCTGGACACCATGCCCTTGCACTCGAGGAGGGTTGCGTTCTTCTCTTTGAGCTGTTCCTGTATGACACCTACGTCACGGTACTGCGACTCGAGGCTGGCCTTGTGCACGTCAAAGGCCTTCTTCTCGTGCATGATCTCCTCGCGCAGCTTGTCCTCCACCTGCTTGCATGCGTGGATCTGTGTCTGCACCTCCTCCAGCTCCGTAACGAGCTTGACCTGCTGTTTGCGCTCCTTCGCCAGCTTCGACGCCTCACCCTCCAGCTCCTTGCGTAGGTTGTCCAGCTCTGTCTGCTGCTCCTCGTTGCTCGTTGTCTGCTCCTTCAGACGCTGCTGGTACAGGTCGTTCTCACGGCTCGCCGTGGCCACATCCTCCTTCTGCATCTCAATCACACGCTCCAGCTTCTGCACCTCAGCCACAAGCTTCATGTTGTCCGCACCAGAGCCATTCATCCTGAAGGACCCAGTCCCTGAGAGGGGAGTTTCCTGCTGGCGGAGGCCGCTGCGGGCTTCTGATAGCTCGGATTTGAGTTCGTTGTTTTTGCCTTCCAAGGCTTCGACGTCGCATTTGAGTGCTTGGTGTGCAACAGCGAGCTCGCGTTTGAGTGCGGCAACGACGTCAGAGTCGTTGCTGTTGACAGAGGTGAGTGTGTTTGTGACTGTGTCCTTTGCGTCCTTCATGGCGGCCAGCTGTGACCTGAGGGAGGTGACTTCCTCATTGAGCCTGGACAACTCCTCTGCGCTGTGTGCGAGGGTGGGGTGCTCCTCGGAGAGGTCGGCATGCAGACCTTTGTTCTCGAGCTTGAGGCGCGACACATCTGCCTTAAGGGTCTTCTCACGCTTCTTCGCTGCCTTCTGCAGTGCAGACAACTCGCCTTTGAGGGAGGACACTGCATCTGAGTCGCTTGGACTAGGCTGCGACAGCTTGGCCACCAACTCTGCGCGCTCCTCCTCTGCCTTCGTAAGCTTGTCCTCCAACGACGCAATCTCGATGCGAGCCTCGGACAGCTCCTGCAGCTGTGCACCGGCAGGCTCTGCTGTAGGGGACAACGCTGCCTTGGCTGTCTTCAGATCTTGCTTCAAACGTTTGATCTCAGATTTGAAGCCCTTCTCCGACTTTGTGCTGGCCTTGGTACGTGAGTCGAGCTCCTTCTTCAAGGCAGAGATCGCCTCTGTCTCTGTGCCAGACAGAGCACAGACGGACTCGGTCGCAGCTGCCTGGGCGTTCTCCGCAGCTTCCAGCTTTTCCTCCATCAGCTGCAACTCACGTTTGTACTCTGCCAGTTCAGCCTTGAGGTCGTTGTTGGCTGGACCCCCCCGTTGCTTCTTCCCGGCGCGTGCCCCAGCAAGGTCTGCCTTCGCACTGTCAAGCTCACGCTTCATCTGCTTGCGGTCTGCCGTCATGGCTGCCTCTGCCTTGCTTGCACTGTCCTGCATCGACACAATCTCTGCCCTCAGGGCGGCAGCCTCATCCCCTACGTCAAGCCCGCTCATTGCTCCGAACGTTGTCACAACGGTGTCACGCTCCACTTTGATCTCTTCGACTTTGGCTTCCAGGTCTTGCACGTCTCTGCGGGCCTGGGAAAGCTCTTCCTTGAGCTTTGCCTCTGAAGAGGAGGAGGGTGCGGGCTGGGCCTCCTTCGCTACGGCAAGCTCTTTGCGGAGGTGTTTGATGTCGCCCTTCAGCTTTTTGAGTGCTGTGGCGGAGGTTGCTTCGACTCCTTCCGAGGCTGCCTGGGCAAGCTTGAGCTCAGACTTCAATGACGCAACTGCCTGTGAATCGTCCGACGAGACTGCGGTCAGTGCGCTTGCCGCCGCCTTCTTCGACTCAATCGCCTCTGCCAGCGCAGCCTCTGCAGCGTGCAGCTCGCTTCTGCACTCCTCCAACTCCACACGCATTGCCTCACCACCCGACTGCGGCTGCTTCAATAGATTCGCCTGCCGCTGCCCCTCCTGCTGTGAAAGGGTCAACGCAGCACGAAGAGATTTCACCTCCTGCTTCAGAACACCCATATCCGCTGCACTCTCCTTAGCATCCTTCGAAGTGTCGTAATGCAGCTGGTTCAGCTGCTGTTTCAATGCCGCAACTGCTTCAGAATCACCCTCCTGCACAGTAGAGGACGTCGCAATAGCAGCGTCACGCTCTTTAGCCTGCTTTTGGAGCTTCGCTGTGAGCGACGCCACCTCAGCCTGCAGCTCTTCGACTTCCTTGGTGTTGTTTGGCTGAACGGCTTCACCTCCACCAGAGCCCAACCCCTGCGTCTGGCGTGCCTGCGAAAGAGAGAGCTTTGTGTTTTTGATTTCCTCTTCAAGAATGGTCTTCTCCTGTGCAAAGCGTGCTTCGGTGCGGTTGATCTTTTTGTTGGCGTCTTCGAGATGGCGTTTGAGGACAACTGTTGCCTCAGAGTCGCTTGCGTTAGGGAGGAGAACAGAGGCGCGAGCATCTTCGAGGGAGATCTCTGCTTCGCGGAGCTGTGCAGTCAGGTCGGCGACCTCTCTTTGCAGGGCGGAAGTGTCTGCAGGTGTGTCGGTGGGCGTGCCAACATCTCCGATGCCCTCCATAAGGTTCGCCTCCAACTCAGCAATCATCTTCTTGAGACGTTCAGACTCCTTCTCTTTGCTCGCCTTCAGCTCCGCAAGCTCCCCATCCTTGTCGGCAACAAGCTTCTTGCGCTTCTCCTTCTCGTTCTCAAGCTTCCCCTTCAGCTTCTCCATGCGCGTCAACGACTGCTCAAGGGCCTCCTGCGCTTGGGTGTTTAGCTTCTCCAGCCGCTTCCTTTCTCTCTTTTGTTCTTTGTGTGCATCGTCTAGCAGGGATTCGTGGCGTAGACGTTCGTCACGTTGGACGGCTTCGAGGCCTGAGGCGAGAGGCTGTGAGGCAATGCCCTGCAGCTTGCTTTGTATGGTGTAGATGTCGAGTGCATCGGTGTGCGTCTCGCTGAGCTGTGTGGCGATGAAGGAGGTTACGATGCTGCGCAGCTCGGCGGCCTGCGACTCTTCGTTTTGCAGCTGCTGCTCGAGGACAAGCTTCTCCTTCTTGAAGATCTCAAGGTCCGACTGCAGCTCCGTGATCGTCTCACGCATCGCATCCATATCAGCCTTCGCAGAGTCCAGCACCTCCTTCGTGTCGTTGCTGTTGCGTGCCATCTCCTCCCGCAGGCTCTCGCACTCCACCTCAAACTGCCCAATCTGCTCCTGCAGCTGTTCATTCTGCTTCTCCAGCTCATCAAACCCACCATCCTCAAAGCGCTTCAGCTTCTCCTTCATATCCTCTATCTTCTGCGCTAGATCTGCAATCTTCTGGTCCTTTGCGTCCATCTGCACGAGAGGCTTATTTTTGATCTGCTTTGCACGGTCTGCGAATCGTAGCGTCGACACCGTTTCGGAGACGTTGTGCTCTGAAGGGTTAATGTTCGCAAACATGCACGTCTTGGACCCACCCCCGAGGGAGTCTTTCAGGAGCATTGTCAGGGGAGAGGAGCGGTACGGGATGTGCGACCTCCCTTTGACGATGGTGTCGATGACCGTGCCCAGCGCACTGAGGGAGAGGTTGATGTTGCAGCCCTCCTTCAGGGCGTCTCCGCTGGTCCCTGTCTTCGACTGGCGTTCACTCCCCGCTAGGTCCACGAGGTTCAGCTTCGACGTCACTGAACGCACGTCTCCATCCTCCGTCGTCTCCTCACGCTGCACATACACCGTAAAGATGGAATGACTCCTGCTGCTGTCTGCGTTCAGCTCTGTGCTCGCAACACGCCGCTTCTCCGTCCCCTCCTCCATTAGGCGGAGCAGGTCCTCATGGAATTTGACCTGCGGTTGGAGGAGTTCTTGCGCAAAGAAGGTTTTGTCTTTGTTTTCTTTGATTTTGAGTTCACGCATATTTTTGTCAAGAAGGTCGTGCGCACGGCCGTTGTAGAGCTCGAGGAAAGAGCAGTACAGATTGAAGTGACACTCGGGGCGAGAATTCTCTTTGATGTAGTTGAATATGAAGGAGAAGGAGCGGGGGATGACACCTTCGAGAACTGCGTTGTCGGACACACCAGACATGGTGTAGGTTTTGCCACTCCCGCTTTGGCCATACGCGAAGATGGTCGCGTTGAATCCATCCATCACAGACTCGATCATCGGGGTGATCCACATATTAAACACATCTCCTTGAGAGAACGTATTATTTATCACAGCGTCAAACGTCCACCGATCGGGATCACCACATACATGGCGTACGGTAACCGTCCCATCCGTCATCCCCATGTCCACAGCGCTCTTATACCCAGCCTCCTTCTCTTTTGAGTTCAGCGGGCGGCATCTCACCAAAACCTTGATGTTCTCTGCCCCAGCCTTCTCCTTCTTCTCCTCCTTCCCCATTGTCGGGAGGAGAAGAAAGCCAAAAACAAAAAGGTAGTGTACTCTGTAAAGGGGTGGCTAAGGTGGAGAAAAAAGGAGATGATGGATCGGGGATGAAAGAGACATCCACTAAACAGAATAAAAGAAACCTTGAGAGGATTGGGAAAATAGGGAAGAGGAGAAACTTTATTTTCTTTTTTCTTTGTGGGTGGTTGTTTTGCACTCGAGATGACGTTTTTTTTTTTTTGGAAAATATTTTGTTTTTTTTTGTTTGCGTCCCACCCTCTCTCCATATGGGGTGATGAACAACCTGCCTGAGACCTCCCTCAAAAAAAAAAAAAAATAATAACTTGAAAGATGAAGCCTCACTAGCAGATTTTTATCTCTAAAAATACGAAGGCCAAATAGACACTAAAAAAAGGTCTAAAGTTACCATCTCTCTTGATTCGTATTTTTTTTTTCTCTTCGTTTTGAAAAACTGTTGGGAGAGTGCAGTTTTTTTTGCTTTTTTTTGCCACCTTTTTTTTTCTCCACTCCCAACTGTTGTTGCTTTGACGCAAATATTTAGGGCAAGGCAGTAACACAAAACAGAACACAGACAATAAAGACATTTCACTAAACTGTATGGGGGGATTTGGGAAGGTTTTGTTGCAAATCATTTGGGGAGGTGAGGGGTGAGGGAAGGCTCGATGTCAGGGAGGAGGAAAGACTACAATACAGTTGCCAACTGGTCCACCCCCTGATAGCGGTTTGTGTGCATCTAAGAAAACTGAATATGGGTAAACCTGTAGATGCCCATATCTCTCTCAAATTTTGAGCTTTTTTTTTTTTCCTGTCCGTTTTATTAAAACGCAACTGCCGTTCACCCAATTTTGGCTTCCCATGGATGGGGGATGAATGCAAAAAAAAAGGGGGGGAATCATAGAAGAAAAGTTGGGTAAAATGATCCTCAACATTTCTGTTTTGCCTCCGTACACAAAAAAAAGGGGAAGGAGAGTGCTATCTGATGTTAAAACACATCGCAAACCTAAAACACAAAACAACTAATCCTTGGCTTCCGTGCATAATTCGTTTTTTTTGTAGATGCAAGAATTTATTTTTTGGGGGGAAAATTTCTGTTCCTGTGCCTTATGCAGAGAGAGGATAAGCCATTGGGGGGGTGTTTTTTGGAGGGGGTCGGGCGGGCGGGTGGGGTGGTTACACGGTGCGGTAGTCAGCAAATTGACACCAAATACCATATCATGTACAAACCTTATTGCATACGAAATGCCTTTTGCGACAGTCATTTTTTGGGTTGCTAATAACCCTTAGGGAATGTCAACGAGGGTTTGTCATATGACATATTATTTGGGTTGTCATTTTGCTGACTACCGCACTGTGTCGTGGGGGGGTGGGGTGGTTGGGGGAATACAATGAGGGAAAACTAGGGCTCCATTCTGCCTCGAGTGATCGGTATTTGTGACCGTGTTTTTTATTTTTTTTCTCGTTATTGACGTTTTTTTTTGGTGTTTATTTTAAACGCACACACTCTATCCTGCTGGTTTGTTGCTCGGATGCGTTGATGAATAACAACTTTTCAAAAAAAAAAAAAAGGAAAATATCGGTACGTGAACCCTGAAAGAGCTGAAAAATAACGCCTCAAAAAGTACCACAGCCTGTCTGTGCGGAACCTGTCCCATAGTGTAACCAAGCCTGAGCACTAAGACTGTCACGGCTGAGTCAAACAAATGTAAAAGTTAGAGAAACGGTACTATTGAACATTTGAGAGAAGAGGGGGAAAAAACACGACTCACAAAAAGAAAACCTAATAATGGCACAGTCCGCAAAACCCCCCGCATCACATTCTGAGTTCAAAGACAAAATCATAAAAAAATTTCGAGTAGAAACCTATCTAAAATGATCGCCCTTAAACATCAAAGGCTACCTTTTTTTTGGGGGCCACGGACTGTACCATATACATGAGTCATCTGAAGGGAGCCAACAGTTTCGATAATTTTGTTTTTTTTCTCTCATAAAAAAAAGGTCACACCAAGGTTCAAGAAGCTTCAAAAACAAAAAAACGTTGATAGCAATTTTTGAGCCAACAATTCACATGCCTCTTTTTCGAGCAATGTGGTTTGGCTATAGGGGGAGGGGGGGTACTATGCCCCATAACAAATGAACAACATAAACAAACCACGAAAAAATAAGGGAAAAAGAGAAAGATGAACTTTAAAAAATTCAGTGCGAGAGGAGAGCGTAGAGTTATAAGGCGCCACACAACAAGAGAAGGGGACGGGTGGGGGTGCGGGATCAACATGGGTGGGTGCAGTCATCATTCGGTGATGCCACAGAAGTCGTACAGCGCTTGCTGTATGGTGGTGTTGTGTGGTTTTTTTAAATATATTATGCAAGTGTGACAAAGTACTAAATCACCCACAAAAGGCTTGAAAGATTAGAAAATGCGCCGTTCTGGGTGGGTATCAAAAAAAGGGTGACGTAAAATACAAAACCTTGTTTCATATACTAACTATTCTACTGAATAGATGGTATAATAGGGTGCACTAAATGTACCTAAAAACCTGACAATATACCTAGGTGCATGAAGGTTTGAGAAAACCCGAGCGGAGGAAAGAGAGAAAAAAATTCGTTTTATCTGTACATACCCTGGATACGGCGGCCTGCCCCATACGTTGTCTTTCTGCCTCTGCGCGAGCTGCGTCACCACGGAGCTGTGTGTGTATATGTTTTTTAAAGTTGCATTATTATTTACAACAGCTTTTTGCGTAAATACAAAGTACAAATACAGTGTGACACAGAATTAATGGCCGATGACGACATTTTGTAAAAATTGTTATATTATTCTAAAAAATAGGCAAAATTTGACTCATTTCATTGCATTTTCAACTGGCCGTGTATGAAAAGTGTGTGTGTGGGGAAAATATTAACATGGAAATATCCCTTTTTGGTAAAAAAGGGTGTATGTGTAAAAAAAAAAAATACAGTGTAGCAGTACAAACGAGTGGGTGCACAAAAATAAATAGAGCATGCATTAGTATTTTGTGTGCATTCCGTTGGAATTGCGAACTGCGTCTAGGCGTCGTGGCATTGACATGATGTAACGTGCAACGAAGCTATTGTCCATCTTGGACCATTCCTTGTTGATGGCACGTTTAAGTGCTGACACGTCTTTGGGCTCCCGTTCGTTGACTGCAGTCTGCAGCTTGGCCCACAGGTTCTCAATAGGATTGAGATCAGGGGAGTTGCCTGGCCAGTCAGCTTTAGGGAGGAACGAGAAAGGTTGGGAGGAGAGGAATGCTTGAGTAACGTTCGCAGTGTGGCAGGGTGCCCCATCCTGCTGAAACGTGTAGCTACTGTCAGGCAGGAGTTCTTTTATTTCTTTGAGCGCTTTCTGTAAGACGAGCGTACGGTACTTCTCTGCATTGAGAGCACCGTCATAGAAATAGAGCTTCGTCTTACCTCTGGTGGTGATTCCTCCCCAGACGTGAACCTTCTGCGTAGCCCTGACCTTATCAACGGTTGGGGGCGGCTCATCACCATCTGCAACCCAGACAACATCGTTCTTCTTGCTCACCCGAGAAAAAAGCCAAAAGTCTTTTTCATCGGTGAACATCACCTTTGACCAGTCGGTGTTTCGATGCGTTTCAGCAAACTCTATCCGGGCAGTGATGTTCTTTTCCGAGAGCTTTGGTTTGCTCTTCGTTTGAACGGGCTTCAGCCCCTTCTCCTTCAGGCACCTGCGGACACTCTCCCTCGAAATCTGTAGTCGCGACGCTACTTTCCTGCAAGACTGAAACCGCTTGCCCCGCATGTGTCTAACCACCCTATTCTTAACGGTCCGAAAAATTCCGCTCTCCAGCGCGGTACTCCTTCACCCACCTACCCAAACTCCTCTTCGCAACGTTCAGCAACTCCGCCACCTCATCATGGCTCTTACCGCCAACAACGACTAGCGACGCTGCCTGTAGGCGCAACCCTTCCCTCGTGGCCTCAGTGTTCACTTTACCCTTAACCATTATATTTTTGCTTTTATTGTGTTCCTGGGCGTAAATATTTTATGTTTTGGGGGTGTTTTGAATATGTCCTTGTCAAAATTTGCCGTTTTTTTATAAAATGTCTTCATCGGCCATTAATTCTGTGTCACACTGTATGACGAAATAACATCTTCTCTCCAAATCCTTTGGTCAGATGGTCCTTTTTTTCAATAAAATATACCTGTTGTTTCGAGTCGAGCTGGACACCTGCGTAGGATCTGGTGGTGGCGAGCTTCTTGATCACCGTGTTCAGCCAGATCTCCAGGTCCTCACGACGTTTGTCCAGCGCTGCTCCCTTGACCTTCAGGATGGTCTTGCCCGGGAAGGGCGCGTCAACCACCTCAAGCGTACCTCCCAGCTTCGCCTTCATGTCGTTAAATTGGCTGTACCTCCGCTCGACCTCCACAGGGCTTCCCTGGTTCAAGTACACAACCATCTTGTAGAACGCCGCCCCCTTCTCCTCCTCACGTTCCTCCACTGTGGGGATCTTGACTCCCTTGATCTTCAAGAAGTCCTTAGGGGGTCCACGGGACTCACGGACCACAGACTTCTGTTCAATCACATCCTCACCGAGCTGTTATAAAAATGAAAGGGTTTTATAGATCCATAAGGAAAAACAAAATGGGCACTCTGCAAAGCACCTTATTCCATTCTATTCTATTTTCAAATATTTTCATATTTTTTCAAAAAAAACCCCCTTTTTTGAGATTCTTTTACCCTCCATTTCCTCTCTGATCCCTTTTTTGAAAGCATTTTTTGACATACATCCTCCGCTCCGAACTCGAGCGGGTGGTCCTTGACGTAGCTGGTCCACTGGCTTGCCTGGGAGGTCTTTCCCTTCTGCTTCTTGAGCTTCATTGCCTCTTCAAGGTCCTCCTGCTCTTTGCGGAGAAGCTCTGCCTTTGCCTTCAGACGCTTCTTCTCGGCCTTCTTTTCTTTCTTCTCCTCTGCCAGACGTGCCTCTTCCGCTGCCGCTTCTTCCTCAGCAGCCGCCTCAAGCTCGGCCTGACGCTTCTTGCGCTCAGCCTTACGCTTCAGTCTGTCCTCCTCATCGGCAATCTTCGCCTCCTCCTCCGCCTGTCTCTCCTCCGCCTCCAACGCCTCGCGCAGCCGCTTCTCCTTCTTCTCCTTTTTACGTGCCCTCCGTGCCTCCTTCTCACGCTCCTCTTCCTCCTCCTCTTCCCGGTTCTTCTCAAGCTGCGCCTGGATATTCGCCACCTCATTTATGTTCTGTATTTAGAAAAAAAATTTAGAAAAAAAGGGGGGGATGTGGTGGTGTATGATTTGAGACGCTGATTAGAGAATGTGATGAAATGTGTAGTGGAGGTGAAAAATGTACCTCAGAGATCTTGTCCTCGGCGGTTTCCAGCTCAACCTTACGCTTCTTCAGCTCCTTCTTCAACTCCTTCCAGATGGTCTCAGCCTTCTTCTGCGCGTTCAGGTCGTTGTAAATCTGTGGGAAGGAGGGAGGGAGGGAGGGCGTGTTGTGGTTGGATTAGAAAGAGTAAGAGGATACGTATGTGTGGTGCTTGCGTGTGTCATACCTTGGCCATGTCCTTGACAGAGACGTACTCCATAAGGGACATGTCATCATCGGTGTAACCTCCCTTCAGTCCCAGCAGAAGCTGCTGGATGGGCTTACCCAAGTCCTCAAAACGAATTGTTGACATTGTTTTTTGCTTTTGTTTGGTTTTGGATATCTGAAAAAGGATAAAGTGAATTTGGGTATTGGAAATATTGTTTTATGGAAAAAGTATGCTCCCGATATGTTTCTTTTTGAAGAATCTCCATATGTAAGTGGTAGTGGTGTAAGTGCAATAATACTTCAAAAAAAGGGGGGTAGAAAAAAAGGTTAGGTCTCTTCCTCCGCTCCTTCCTCACTCTGCTCGGACCCTGGTACGCCGCTGGACCTATCGGAGTCGTTGGAGGGGGCTTTGTCTTCTTCATTTTCGTTTTCATTATCATTTTCATTTTCCCGCGAGACTTCTACTTCATTTTCCTCATCTGCCAGACGCCAGGTTGCTGTATCGTCTGGGACGTAGGGTACGGTTCGGTTTTGTTGTCCACAGAATGTTACACGGATCTCTTGTTTTGGTGATGAATTGGGTTCGAGGTCGACCTGCTCCATTCGTTCTATCACTGCCAACCCATCGGTCACCTTCCCGAACACCACATTCTTATAATCCAAATGCGGGCACTTTGCTGTCGTGATACTGAACCTCGATGTGTTATTATTGGGCCCCTGCGAATCCATGGAAAGCAACCCTGGGCCTGTATGGCGGTGTTTGAACCCTTCATCGGGGAAGGGCGAGCCGTATACCGAGGCACCGCCCGATCCTACATAGCATGAGATGTCGCCTCCTACGATGCTGCCGCCACCACGACGCCCGCTGGGGTGGACGAGGTGGAAGATGCTGTCGATGAAATCGAGTTTGACGCCGTCTCGGGTGTGGCCGTACTCTCCGGTGCAAAGACCGCGAAAGTTCTCAGCAGCAAGCGGGGTGACATCGCTGTACAGCTCAACATTGAGCCGCCCAATGGGCATGCTCCCAATGGATATGTCCACGTAGCATTTTGGGTTGGTCAGCTCGCTTCCAGTGGACTTCTGAGACCGTGCGTAGTTCTGCTGTTCCCTCTCTCGCCGCTCGGCTATCTCCACCCACCGCTTCTGCTCCTCCTCTGAAAGTGCAGGGAGGGGAGACCCTGTCCATTCTCTTCCCATTGTGTGGATTCCTTAAATTCCTCAAATTCCTTAAATTCCACTAAATTAAAATTCAAAGAGATAATGACAGCTGGACCACCTGGTTGTTGGCTGATTGTTTTCAAGATTTATCAAAAATGTAAGAGGGAGAGAGGGAGAGAGGGTGAGGGAGAGAGAGGGTGTATTATTTCTGAAGTGGTTGAGGGAGAAAGAGAAGGGAGGAGGAGGAGGATGATGATGATGAGGAAGAAAATGTGAGAAAAAGAATACTGCGGTGCTTTATTTCTGTTTTGATCAGCAAAAAAAGAATGGGATTTTTTGAGAGGGGTCGGGGGGCGGGGGGGCGGGGCGAGGGGGGAGGAAAGAGGGAGGGGGGGTACGCAGATTTTTTTTTTTGCGTAGCAGAACATCAATGAGGGCAGGCTACAGTATTTTTTTTTTTCTCCCCAATTTTTCCCTTACCACTATCCCTTTGCTAGAGGGAAGACAAAAAAGGTCTCCCAGAGAGAGGGTAAAGGAAATGAAGGGGAAAAAAAAATATAGTTTTGTAGCTGCGCAAAGGAAGTCTTTGAGAGGGGGGGAAAAAAAGAAGAAAAAATATTAGAAGAACCTAAACCCGTACTATATTCACCTAAGAGAAAAGGTTTTTTCTTTTTTGAAAACTTGGTTGTATTAGTGTTGACACCCGAGGATGAACTCCACTATACTATATTTTTTTGTAAGATTCTAAGCCTCGCAGTGCTTAGTCACCAAAAAAAAAAATTGGTTTGGATACACTCTCTAAAAATTTGCGAAAACGGTGCCTTTTTTTTGGTTGCATTCAAAAAAGAAAAAATAAATTTTGAAAGAATCAAAATGTATCGTCAGAAAGCGGGGCACCTATCATAGACAGAACGTTTGAACGCATGTTTGGAGGGGAAAAAAACGAAGGTATTTCTTCGAATCGCATTAAAGGGAAAGGGGTTTGAAAAAGTTTGTATCAACTTTGTTGTTTTTGTTTTTTGTTTTTGCTACTCTGTAAAGGGAAAGGGGTGAAGGGGGAACAGCAGTAATTCATCAGGGAAATCGATTTTGTTTTGTCTTTTTTTGTAGGGAAAAGGCAATGAGGCTATGAGTGCCCATGGGAAGGGGTATGGGTGGTGAAGAAGGGAGCGTGCGGCAAAAAAAAAAGAAAAGAAAACGAGAAAAAAAATGTCGGGGGAAAAAATTGACGGGAAATGCGTAAAGGTTAGAGGTGAAATATGGGGGGGTTTGAATGGTTTTTTTTAAGAAATATGGGGGGGAAATTGTCGTCAAATATTTAAAAATAAAATGTGTTCGTAAAAATATGTTCGCTTTCCTAAAAACACTGGGAGAAAATGGAGGTCGCCATTTTCGATACGTTGGTGTGTCTTTTTTTTCTCTTGTCTTCTTTTTTTTCGTGGATTTCTGTGGAATCGTAATTTTTCTTCTTTTATTGAAAAATTGAAGAGAATAGCATAGGTGCATGCTCCATGCAATCAGGCTTCGCGCTAACTTTTGGAAAAAAATCTGAAAAATCGTGTTTCGGGACCAAAAAAACGCACCTCAAATAGTTGTGCGTCAGGGGGTGAAAAAACAGTGTTTTGTGGCATTTCCGAGCCAATCCCGGGCTGTGGTGGGGCATATTCGGAAAAATGGACAAAATTTTAGTGACTTAAATTTTCACAAAATATGAACCCATACTCTTAACGAGGGGCATTTTCAGGTCTGAAAACCCAAATTCAGATGAAATTGTGGTGTTTTGACTGGGAACAGGTAGCGCCGCAGGCGCACGGTACCCAACTTTTGTCTTTTTATTTTTCCCTTTTCTCTGCTTTCTTTTGATTGCACGAGCCGATTGCTCTCCACGGTGGGGTCACATGTGTGCGCAAACACTCTAAAGTACTCTTACTCTGAACGATGAGATTCCTCTGGTTTTAGTAAGGAAACCCCGGTCTCAAAAAGGAAAACAAAACTAAAGGAAAAAAACGCACCACAAAAATATCCAAAAATCCCGGGACAAAGGACAGAAGTTAGCGCAAAGCCTGCATGCAATCTCCACTGTTTTTTTTTTTTTTTTTTTTTTTTTTTTGATAAATTGCTGGAGTAGTGCAGTTGCCTCGGTTGTGTTGCCACAGTTGTGCAATCTCCACTGCTTTTTTTTGTATCTTGATTTTTTTATTTTATTTTTTGTAATTTCGACACAATCCTGTCCGATTCGAGGACGGGTTCTGTACACAAAGTCGCCCGAGAGGCTTTTTTTTTTGCTTTTTTTTTCTTGATAAATTGATGACGTGTAGACACCTCGCTTTTTTCTCGTGTGAACTCCACGCTTGTAATCTCTTGTAATTTTTTTTGAAAACTTGCTTGTAATTAAGACACCCGATGTCGTACTCTACTCTTACTTTGTTCTTCAAACGAGGTTTCAGCTCTTGGGGAGCAACTTGGAAGAATTCTTAGAAAATAAAGAAACGTTACACAAATTTGGGGACATTCCAGACCATGAGGTTATCATGTCCTAGTCGGGTGTAATCGGGGAGGGGAAAAAAACAGGCAAAATAGCACCTAGTAGGTTTTGCCCTTGTTCACAAAAATAAAAATAAAAATGCAAGATTTCTATAAAAAATGCGAGAAGCACAAAAAATAGTCCCCAAAAAAAGAAATTATATAAACATTATATGATTCCTCAACGAAAAGGGGAGGTACTTTTTTTTTTTGCTACAAATAGGATTTTCTTTTCTTTTCTTGTTTTTGTTTGTTGCTGTTGTTATTGTTGTTGATAAAATCTGGGAGACTTTTTTTTTTGAGAGTGGCGCAAACAGAAAGGGGAAGGGATAAAACCATTGCAATCTTGTTAAGGACTTGTATTTCTGCTCTTTCCCTGATCCCACATCTGTCTGTTTATTTTTAACCACTGTTTGAAGATGAACAAAACACAACGTTGCTGTACTTCAGAGCAGGAAGGAACTTCTGAAGGAACACACAAACATAACTTTTGGATATAACGTGACTTAGGACACTGGGAGCAGCTTTTGATTAGTTTTTTTTCTTTCACAGTTACCTAAAGGAATGCGTGACGCTGACTACCAGGGTTTTAGTTAATATGCTATTAGATAAAAGTGGTGAAACAGCCACAAAAAAAACAATTGCAGATTTGTTTCATTTCGTCGAGATGACGGAAGGGGGGGAAGGGGAGAGGAAGAGAGGTAGGACGTATGCGAGAATATCAGAGTTTGAAAAGAGAAAAAGAAAAGAAAATTTTGTAAGATGAACGGCTCAATCTCAGAAGAGAAAAAGAAAGTAAGAAAATAAGGAAAAAATATGAAAAATAAAAGGGGGGGAAAAAAAATGCTTGAACCAGAGTTGCCCGGGAGGGGGGGAACGGCACACTCATTCCCCAAGTACAAGAATATTCAAAAGTAATGGAAAAAAAAAATAAAACACTCGCTTTAAAAATGTGAAGAGAAAAAGAAAAGAAAGTTGGAAAAATAAATAGGCAAAAAAAAAATGTGTGGGCTTGTCTTTTTTTTACAAGCAAATAGTACGTAGGACGGGAACAAAGCAGTGGCTATAATCATGGTCACGCACTATGTATTCTGTTTTTAAAACCTTTTTTCAAAAAAGAAAAAAGTGATTAAAATAATATTTTCAATCGAAAGATGGAGTTTTTTTTTGTCCACCAGCGTTCGTCTCCTCTTTTTTTGAAAAGAAAGAAAAAAAATGTAAGATTAGCATGCCTTCCCTACAGAAGAATGGAAGGGTGGGTTGCAGTACAGACACACAAGATGTCCTCCCACTTATGAAATATGGGGTATTATCCCCTATCGCGAGTCAAAAACAGAGTAAGTATTGTGTCGTATGTTCATTCCTTTTGCCTCTTCTTTTTATTCAAGTCTTTATTATGTGACATTGAATTAAATAAAAGAGTGAGGAAATTACTCTATTAGCCTCTCCACCCCTCGATTCCTAAGATGAGAAGTGAAAGGGAGAAGGGAAACCACATCCCATATTCTAAACCAGAGCAAAGAAAGGGGAGTATTTTCCTTTTCCCACAGAGACCATGTCTTATGGTAACACATGAACGCAAATATGGACAAGAAAAAAAAAAATACAAGGAGCAGGTGCAAACAGCACATTCTATAACAGGAGGCTTATAGGGGCGTTTTGCGCATATAAAGACTCCCCCAAAAAAATAAACTAAAAATAAACTAAAACAAAACACTCTGCCACATGATTTCTTCCTCACCTCATCTACAACTGAGTCTTTTTTTTTACCACCAGCCATTTCTTAGGTAGCTGTGATAATTGGGTGAAGAAAATTCAAAAAAAAAAGGAACAAAAGGCGGAAAATTTGTCCTTTTAAAAGGGTAATCATGTGTACAAAAAGTTTTTTTTTAAATAAATTGTTGGAGTAGTGTAGTTGCCACAGTTGTGCAATCTTCACTTACCTACAGTTCACTTTTTGATCCAAGAGATGACACTAAGCTGTCTGATCACCTTGGGGGGAGAAAATTGTAAAAAAATAAATAAATGTGTGCACGTATCTTTTAAATAGATGCATTCTTCTTCAAACGTCCCTACATACGTAGACACAAAGTTGAAAGAAGCAAGGGTCATGGACAGGGAGCTGAACTCACCAATTTATGTATATGCTGTGTATTGGTTTAAAGGCGTGAAAAAACCAGCATAAACCCGTATATTGGAAAAACTCAAGAAAGTAACTGTTTGAGGTCTGTACAGTCCTTTTCCTATTGCACATTGTTAAAATATCCTACACTAATGAATTACCGAAGCAGGGTGGGAGCATGATGATGGAAAAAGGTAGTGGATATCATGAGTTCAGTATGTTTAAATCCTTTGCAGAAAAGCGTTAGAACGGTGTAGGGAACCACTAAGTACAATCTCCAGTCTTCAGTTTTTTTTTTGCGGTTGTTCGCTTTTTTCTCGCAAAATGCATGGCACAAAAAAAAAAAAAAATTAAAAAATAGGGCTGGATGGGAAAACCAGCTTCTTCCCAACGCACGCTTATGATAGCGCCTGTTTTCTGGTTTCCAAAACCAAGTTTTCCGTTTTCCGCTCGGGAAAACAAAGAAAACCGGGGTTCAGATAAAAATGGCCATCTATCTTATACCCTGGATGTATGCAAAACAAAAAAAAACTCGCAGATTTTACTTTTGCAAGAAGATCCCAGGAAGCGAAGCTTGGGACTATTGAATAATTACAATAAAGTTGATAACGTGCAGACACCTCTTGGGATGCAGGCACGTGGGAGTAGCTCGAAGGATGAGCATAAGCCTTGCAGGCTTAGTCACCTCTTGAAAAGGATAATCAATATAGACGATATGTAAGAAAGAAAGAAGAAAACCCATCACGCATCGCAGGAGTGGAGATACAACTGCACTCAATTTTTTTTTCATTATTTTTTTGAAAAAAATACAATAAAAAAAAAGGAGAACCATTCGGGGCGCAGCTTACTCATGACACCACACTCTGCCAACCTGTTAAAATGGATGACAAAGATGTGGTTTGTTTCCCCATCAGCAAACTATAGCGCACTTTATACCCTTCCCTTTCTAATTGTATTGTAATCAATAATATCAAATGAAGCAAAATAGATAAAAGAAGGCAACATAGCAGTAATGCAGGAATGAACAGGAGAAAAACAAAAACAAAAAAGAGGAAAAGGGGGATAAGAAGAAGCACCCTTCTCGCTAATCGCAAGAAATATTTCGTATGTGATATGAGAATCTTGAACGACCACACCCATTAGGGAGTGGTGAACATAAATTCGGAGGAAGTATTTTTTCCCAGACATTGAAAAAAAAGGAGCAAGCTGGAATGGTGTAAGTATCGATTGCCTTATCTGAGATCGCTTTATGTAATACAAAGACCTGGTACCCATTTTTTTATGATTTTTTTCTGTACCAATATCTTTGAAAATGCTCTCCAGAATCAATACAGGAGAAGAAGAATGAAAAGAGGGAAGAAAAAAACTGAGTACGTCAAAAATAGCTAACGGGAAAAGGGGGAAACGTGAAAAGATGTGTTGTCAAGATGACAAATCACATCGATATTTACTGAACACATAAAACGTTACAAAGAAACAACCACGGTAAACAAAGTTCTGGCCGCCCTTGGAAAGGTTATTACACCTTTAAAAAGCTGTATGGCGCCGGGGGAGGAACAGACTGCACACCTTCCCCATAAGGAGTAGGGATGGCAGAGATGGGGGTACGAAGCTCTGGTCTGAGTGAATGGTTTGTTCTTGGTATTCGAGAAGGCGGCGGTTGAAGTACAAAGACGACAAAGGGGGGTGAGGAGATGTTCAAAAACACAAAAGTATCAAAAGAAATGGGGGAAAAGTTTATAGCCTGGGGGAGGTAGGCACTGCAAAAAAATAAAGTAAAAAGGGGAGAAAAAAAAGGAAAACGCGACTAATCGGCTTGGTTCAGTCACCATGTCGGTGGGTTCTTAGATACAACGAAAATGTTCAAAACCCATTCATGGAAACGATATGCATAGGAAAAGGCGCTCTTTTTTATCCCCCCCAAGAGATCATTTTCCCGCTTTGTCGAGGGCAGGGTATCGGTCCGCACTGGTCCCCCTACTGAAAGTTATGAAACAAAAGCGGTTGGGAAAATGATAAAGTAAGAAAGCAGGGGCAAAAGAGGTAAACGAGAAGAAAATTTTATAAGATGAACCTAAGCCTCTCGTGCTTAGTCACCTTGTGAATAAAATAAGAGATCACTTTTTTTTGAAAAAAAAAGAGAAGAAGAAAAGAAAAAAAACCGGAAAAACACACTGCGGGGGAGAAATCATCTGATCAGGCTGCCACAGCTTTTTTTTTTTTTTTTTTTTTTTTTTGACTGAAAACAGCAGTGTCTTATCCAGGAATCCAGATTTCAAGATTGGGGGCCCCCAAAAAAAGACACTGGCAACCAGAATGGTCAGTATTTCGATAAACAATGTGGGCACATCCCCTCACAGAATAGGGGTACCGGAAAACGGAGAAATGGAAACTTCCATTCATCCTTACCTTTAACAGTAGTAAGAAAACTGGCCATCTGTTGGACAAAAACAAAAACAAAAACGAAACAAAAAAAAAAAAACAGAAAATTCCCTGTACTGTGAAGAACAAGGAAAAGAAGAAGAAAAAAAATAGGCCTACAAAAGCAAATAAAGAGAGAGAAAAGAGAGAAAATTGAGAAAAGAGAAAAAAGCGGTGCCATTTTATTTATTTTTTTGCAGAATTTCATCCTCTGTCTGCATATCAGCAGACGGTTCTGTGACACAAAAAAAATCGTCGATGTCACCTTGGGGGTTTTGTTAGGAATCGGGGCGGAAGTTCTTTATAAATCTGGGGGAAATACTCTGACAAGAGAGAAAAAAAATGGTTGCATGCAAGGGGCAGTGCAACACTTCAAAAGGATGGGAAGCTTTTTCATCTTCCAGCCACTTACCATGCAGGAGTGACACTGACAGCCAGCAATGTTTTCGGCAGCCGTGCCACTGCCTTTTTACAATAGTTTGAAGCTTTTTCCTTTTGACGCTTTTTTTTTTTGAAAAATTGACAACGTGCGCAGACACCACACCTGTGCGAACTCCACGCATTTTTTTGTGCCTGACAATCAAAATATTATTCTTTGTTTCAACTAATTCCCTATCAAAGCATGTCACCTGAAAGCATATTTTACCAAATAAAAATGTAGTCTCAATAATGCTTTCACGAGCATATTATTTTTCCAAAAACTAAAAATGCGAAAAAAAAACCGTAAAATGAGTAAGATGATCAACTAAAAAAAAAAATCCTCAAAATGAGGCAACAAAATTGCGGGGGGTTTTTTTGAAGGGGTTGGGTAAGAGGTTCAATACTACCTTGCAAATAGATCTATTGTGGATCCGTTGTTTCCAGCAACCCATTTTAGACCCTTCTTCGAGAGTCCAAATGTGAGAGGGCGGAATAGCAAGCATCAGGGACTGTCCACGTTGCGTTTTTTTGTTGGAACACGTTGGGGACATAGTATTTCACTTGGGGGATGGGGAGTAAATATTGTTATACTATATCAGATACTCGTGGTGTTTCTTTTGAAATGCATCATTAGTGTACGACAGAGGATGTGGTACGCTGCAAAACGCTTTCCTTTTTTTTTCTTTGTTTCTTGTTTCTTTGACCGTAAGCTGAGAGGGTCAGTCCATAGGACGGGAGGTGCGGGTTGCGCTCACAACCTCCTTCCTTTTGTAACTGAAGGACTTGCCCCATCTCCTACGCCGTTCACACAACCTATTTAAAAAAAAATGCCCCCCCAACTACTGCGTTGTGCAATCCACCGCATTGTCAGATCCAAACAAAGAACTCTCCCTTCACCTTTTTCCTCCTACACACAGGAGTGTATAGAAAGATAAGGTAACTTTGCTTTGAAAAAAGACATGTATGCCGTGTATTTTACACATTATGCAAGAGAATATAAATTCGAGAGGGGGGGAGAGGAAGGGAACTGAGGCAGAGAAACGAATCGTATCAAATCGGGATTTACTTTTTTTTTGTTTTGTTTTTAAACAGTACTATCATTTTTCGTGATGTGGACGGTGTACTATGCGTGAGCATGTGTAAACAAAAAAAAAAGGGGGGGGGGAATGAATTTCTTTGGTTTTTTTTGGATATTTTCAAATACAGCTAAAACAGGTGAACTGATAATACCAAAGGAAGAATACGTTAGGTAAATAAAGTTGGATTAAAACGGAGGACAACTTCGTGGCTGCCTTTTTTTTTCTTTTTTGTTTCTTTTATTTTTGCGTTATAGCCTAACTTAGAGGATTGGGTATTTACTGTAAAAAAGAAAGCCTTGCTGATAATAAGCTTCATGCTTAGTCACCTCAAGAAAAGGATCTGGAATATAAAAAAAATATGCGGATAAGCCTAGAACGTTAACCCTTTAACCCTTAGCAAGGGGGGTATTTTGGCACTTTGTGGGGATCTAGGCTCTCCTTTTTTCAGGTGAAAGGTTACTGGGGGGGGGCTAATACAAGAGGTACCTCTTCTATTAGGCGTAAGAATTTACGCCTAAAAAAATTTTTTTTAGGTGGAAGTCTAATACAAGAGGTACCTCTTGTATTAGCTTTTTTTTTCTGGATTTTTACTCTCGCCAACCAGTAACACGGGAAAATTTTCAACTTTTTGATCGTACCTGGCCGCAATTGAAAGATTTTGAGCAAACCTTTCATTTGACACCATCGATTTATTTTTTTGAAAAAAAGTGATCAAGTCAAATAAAGGAAAGAATAAAGTACCTCTTGCATTAGCCGGTAAAAAATCGTGAAAATCCCTATTTCAAAGTACCTCTTGTATTAGCCCCCCCCCCCCCCCAGTAACAGAAAAATATGAATTTTTTTTTGACTGATTATGGCGTTAATGGAAAGATTTTGAGCAGAACTTTCCCATGGTAATGATGGTGAATAAAAAGTCAATTTTGGCGGTATTGGAAGACTCAGCAAATCCGATAGCACCAAAGTCGATGTCCACTCACCTGTGGTCAAAAAAAAAGGTTATAACTTCAACGTGGAAGTTAATCATTAGAGGGTTAAGGGGTGGATGAAATATTAGAAACGTTGAGAGAGAGAAAAAAAAAAAACACAACTACAAAATCCTGTCTCTGTAAGAGAATGTACAAGATCGTGCTGGAATTGAGAGGGGGGGGTAAATAAAGATACATCCCCACACACACGATGGTAAAATGCTTGTAAATTCTTCAGAAAAAAAGAAAAGGGTTGTCAAAGCGGTGTCTCCTGTGCAGCAGGGATTTACTTTCCCAACAGGCACCTGCAAAATAAGAAAAAGGTTGGTAGATGAATGGACCTCGCGAGCGGGTCTTACAAAACAAACATCTTTACTTTACGTTGCACTAGACATAATACAGCAAGTAACGTTGGGGATATGACTCGAATGCCCTGTATGGGCAAAGAACAAAAGGTCGAAAAACCTCTCTGGGTTTTCATACCCAACAATAGCGACCTTTTCAAACAAAAAAATAACTCACACTTTTGAAATAGCGTTAAAATGCAGCAACACAACAATGAAGAGAGGGAAAAAAAAAATAAAATAGTTGCATGCAAGAACGTCAGCTTCTTCACAGTGACCTCATCCCCAGAAATGCGTGGAGATTTTGGTACAAATCGGAAACGTCGTGTCATTTAAAAAAGCGGGGGGTGTAGGTGTATTAGTGTATACAGGCTTGGGGTGTGAATTTATTGGTGTTTGGTGGTGTTGTTGTTTGTTTGTTTGTTTGTTTTTTTGAAAACTTGGTTGTATTAGTGTGACCACCCTAGAGTGTGCTATGTTTTGTCACGACAATCGCCTACCTGTAGGTTCTGGACACAATGTCGTCTGAAGGCTTTCTGCTAATTGAAAAAGACGCAGGTTTTCAGTTCAATTTGCAAAGCCATCTAAGTGTCTCACCTGTGTTTGATTTCTACACATCGGGGCCGGTGCACACTCACATAAATAAAACAATCCATTGAAAAAAAAATCCACTTCAAACATAGAAAATCACAAAAAAAAAAAATCGCAAGGAAAATGCCGAAAGAAAAAAAGGTGGAAAAAACCAAAATGTGATTTTTTCATGATTTTTTTTTGTGCTTCGCATTCAGTGTCTTATCCAGGAATCCAGATTTTAAGTTTGGGGGGGGTCAGTTTGTTTTTTTGCCCAAATTTTTTTTTCAGCACGACCAGGGAACATAGTGAACTGTATATTTTTTTTTTTTTGCGGAGCAAAAAAAAACAAAAAAAATGGCGCCGCAGGCGAAAATTTTTTTGGGTACGGTGTAAATGTATAGCTTTTTACACCACGCCGAGGAAACACCTCAAACCCAGCTGAAAAAACTGACCCCCCCCCACCGGCCCAAATTTCCGGAGAAAATTTGGGGGGGGGTCACTGACCCCCCCCAACCGGCCCAAAAAATACACTGCTTCGCATTCCAGATATTGTGATTTTTTTGTGATGTTTCTTGTGACCAGAGAGTTTGCAGAAAAAGTATCTCCAATCACCCCCCGTATAATACCCAAATTGACAGTAACAAAGTTGAGGGGTCAGGCACGTTATCATGATTAATCAAATAGACAGTTTTTAAAAAAAAAGTTTTAAAAAAAGAATGGTTTTTTTGCAAGATGAACCTAAGCCTTACAATGCTTGGCCGCTTGTTTTCTTTCAAAAAAAAAAGGGGGTGGAGGGGAGGGAGCGTAAGGTGAGATAGAGAGCGCAAATGGTCAAAGTGCAAGCAGAACTCTCTCACTCGTGGAGGGGGTGCTTTGAGAACAAACGTAAATGAAAAAGAGGATGAGACGGCTGAGATGTCGCCTTTTCATGAAAACGGTCACTTCTTCGTTGTTTGGTTTTTTTTAAAAAAATTGAAAAGAAGAAGAAGATAATAGCCGTTTTGTCAGATAATACTGATTATCGTGCACTTACTGTCACCTTTTAAAAAAAAAAAAAAAAACTATCAATAAACGGTTTGTTCTCAAAAGTGAGGTGCAAAAAAGGGGAAGAAAATAAAAAAGGAAAAAAAGGAAAAAATGCACACGCAACGCTGTTAGTGAATATGGGATAAACTGCTATTTCTGCAAGAGAAGGGAGGGGGTGGGGAGATGGGTGGGGGGCTGATCAATTTTTTTTTTTTGGTGGGGAGGGAGAAGAGAAGAGAAAAAAAAATTGGTAGATGAATTAAGCCACAGTGCTTGAATCATCTTAAAAAAGAAAGGGCGTCCCTCCTCGCTAGATTAGCTTGAGGGTTTTTAAAAAAAGTTATTTTCCACAGAAAAAGGAAAAAAAGAAAAAGAAAAAAAAGGAACCATGTCTTCTCTCTCTCTCTCTCTCTCGTGCAATGCAAGGAGAGAGGTCCCCAACCCAACCTTACTCTAGTAAATCGCAAAACTGCGAAAAACGGGAGACAAGATAGATGGGGTACTTTTTTATTTGTGGAAATCACACAAAGGAGAGGGGGAGATGTCTGCACTTTCAGCTATTCAATAACAGCTTGTGTGGAGAACTCTCCAAAGGGGGGGCGTAACACTAAAAAAAACATCAGTTAGTCCACTTCAACTGCCACACGAAGACAGTCTTCGTCAAATCAATCCCCATTTCTTTCGGGGAAACACAAAACAAAAAAAGGTCCCCCCCCCTTGCATCTTAGAGGAAACCATAAGAACCAGGCAGTTGCCAACGCTGGCCTCAGCCAATAGCACTACTTTTATTGTCAGTGATATTTTTTTTTGGGGGAAACTTTTTTTGGGGAAGGGTGGGGATGAGGTTTTTTTACAGGACTTGTTCGGAGGGTGGGGGGTAGGGTGAGAGTCTGGTGGGAAAGGGGAGTAAATCGCATCGGGGATATGTGGAGTCTGGAGGTGGGGAGAGGTGGGGTGAACTCTTGATTTTTTTTTTTTTTTTTTTGCTTTTTTGTTTTGATAATCTGTTTAGTGTATATCTGCCGTAGACAGTCTTCACTATCCAAAACTTTGGAACGCACATTTTTCTTCGAATATTTAATAAACGAAAACGATCTGACTTTTGAAGGAATGGGGAGAAAAGGGGGGTGCAACAATTCCACAAGAGAGAAAGAGAGAAGAAGAAAAAAGAAAAATATTTAAAAAGATGAAATTGTGTATTACGTGCACACATCTTTAAAAAGGGAGGGGTTTTTGAGTAATGAGTAATGAGTAAAGTGACAAGTAAAGAACGAAAAAAAGGGGGAAATAAATGATGAGGAAAAACCTCCGCAAGATACTTGATCTCAAAGGAAGCGGCTCCTCATTTTCAGTGTTTATTTTTTTTTTTTTTGAAAACTTGGTTGTATTAGTGTAGACACCCGAGGATGAACTCCACTATACAAAACGCTGTTAAGTAACACTTTTTTTTTATAATCTGTTTAGTGTAGCTGCCATGCAGCTTTCAATTTTTTTTAACGGTTACCGATTTTCTCAACTCCTTTTTTTGCTGTACTTTACATTGGAAAGGAGGGAGAAAGTACGTGGTACTTTGTGGTTATGTGAGAATGTATTAATCACACTCATTTTGATGCGGGTAAACTGCCAGTAACGTTGTTCTTTCGAGCGAGAGGGGGGTGAGAGACTTAAGAGATCCGATATCTACACGACATAGAAGTGACTTATCGATTCATTGGGTAGGGGGGAATAGAACTTGAAAGGACTGGCAGTTTCATTTTTTAAAAGGATAGAAAATTTACAGAAAGGTGGATGCTCCTCACGGCGCACGCATCCTTCACAGGGAGGGAGGAAAAGGTGTAGCTTTTTTGTTGGGATAAAAAGAGAGAGGGGCAAAAAAAAAAAAAAAAAACGGCTTTGTCGTAACCCTATCTATTAAAATAGGGTTGATCCAGGCATTTCATTGGCAAGGCCACATTTTTTTTTATAATCGGTTGATTTAGTGTAGCTGCCAGACAAAAAAAAAGGGGGGTAAACGTACGTATGTACCGGGGGGGGGAAGGTTTTTGCACTCTTTTTGAATATTTGGTGAGTGCATGCAATTTATTTTTCACTGAATATAACCGTAAGACTCCGTTAGGCACATCTCGGGAGGTACTGTACCCACAAGAAGAACATTGATGGATATGGCCGAAGCCTCTGTTTTTCACTGTAACCTACGATATAGTTTTATTTTCAAAAGTCTTCACAAAGTCTTTTACACGGAAAACAATAACAAAAACCATTGTTATTCTTTTTGTTCTGAACGTGTTTATTTAACAAAAAAATGTGGTGAAGTCTTTACAAACTGTTTATCTTTTGTGTGGTACAGTTCAGCTTGATCATATTATCGGAGGCATGGGAAAGAAAATAGTGGGAATGGAAAAAAAGGTGGATGGGGAGGACAACGCTGGATGGTTTTTGATTCTACGCAATAAAAGGAAAATGAAAGATGAACCTAAGCCTCACTGCTTTGGTCACCTTGGAGAAGAGAGGGAAAAAAAAAAAACTGCCCAGCCTCACAGGCGCAGGCAAAAGCATAATAGTGAATATAAAAACAGAAATATCTAAAGATAAAAAAAAGATTAAAAAAAACGCCACTAAAATCCGGCTCGCTTTCTAAAGGCAAATCCGAACTATTTGAATGACGAAGAGCGAAGGGAGAGATACCTTTTGCACCCCGAAAAGAGAAAAAAAAAAAAGATAGAAAAAATAGCGTTAAAAAAGAGTAACTTAAATAGAAATGAATGGCCACAAAGGGGGCTCAACACATTCTAGAAAATGTTTCTCTTTCGCTAATTCGCAATTTTCTTTTTTTTGAAATAATCAGAGAACAAAGGTTAACAAAAAAAAAAGGGGGTTGAAAAAAAGGATGCGTGAGGAAAATACTCATTACATCGATAAGAGAAAAAGAAAATTGATTCGCAGCGCAAAATCTTCACAAGGAAGTTTGCATATCAGTATTTATATCAAGAAAGAAACGCAGCAATAGCAAGCCAAAGGCAAAGCGAGCGGGAGGGGGGCAATTCTTTTTTACCCCCTTTTCTTGGACGCTTTAAAAAACCCTCCACATCAATACTTGCAAGCTATTTGCTGACACGAAAAAAGACAAAGAAATATTTCAAAAATAAAAATGCAGATGTGATCGTCGGGACTGTTATGTTTTTTTTGTCCCACATTACCATCATAATATGATGGTGTAAGGTTCTTAGAAGAGAGAAGAGTCGAATATTAGAAAGAAATGGGAAGATGAACCTCGCCAAAAAAAAGCGCGCACTCACGAAAGGAACAATTAAATCGTCGCAGTGCAAAGAAGTGATGTTTAAGAATGAATATGTAGTTTCTTGTGTCGTGTGTATGTATAGATTTGTTTGTTGTTCCCAAATATGGCAAAAATCATAAAGGTACAACGCACATACAAACGCAGCACGGATCAAAGGGGAAAAACAACCAAACAAAGATGGATTCGCAAAAACCACATCATAATATCAGCGTTGTTTTGTTAAAATAACAACAACAACCGATTGAAAGAATTCGAACTCGAATTCCTCTGATGTGTGCTCTATTTGCTTACCCAAAAAAGGACAATGGTTTGTTTGTTATTGTTTTTTTTTTTTTTTTCGCTATTTTATTTCAATGAAAATTACTCTATGTTCGAATATTCCTTTCAATCAGATTTTTTTGAAGAAAAAAAAAATTTTTTTTGTTGCGATAAATGTGTAGCTGCAACCTTCGTGCAATCTCCACTTTCATAATATTTTTTTTACGCATATTTTTCGTGATATTTTTGTTGTGTAGATTGATTTGAGTGGTGAATCTGTGGTTCACAGTTTCACCGCTCAGATACAGTAAAAATCATCTTTTATTTTTTTTTTGCTAGAAACCTTTCTATTTGTTGAGGTTTAAAAAAAAAGATGGGTTACAAAACACATATCATTACTGTTGCCCAGAGAAAGGAGAGAAGAGCGAAGAATCGCAAATACAGAAACAAAAGCAAAGTTAGATGAACCCACTCAGTCAGTCATCTAGAATTATTCATAACAAGACAAGACAAGGTCACTACAGAAAAAAAATAATGTATGACTGATAAACGTTTGCACGGTCGATTCCATATAATGTACCATTTTTTCTTCTCCTGTTAAAAAAAAGCTAAACTGGTTATTGCAACAAATCGCACTGGTAAAGGGTTGCTTGAGACTCGTCTGGCTTGAAAGAGCGGGAGAAAATAAAACTTCGGATGGATGTACATGATGTACAACACATCTTTCCATTGGTATCTTAAGTGAATCGACCCCTGCTGATGAAGGTAGTTCAAAAAATAATAATGAGTTCTTGATAAACAAACTAGATAACTCCTCACCTCTCTCCTCACCAGGGGGGAAAAAAGAGAGTAGAATAATGACCTTCTACAGCCTGGTGGAAGCGACACCTCATCCGGTTGCCCGCCGTAAAGTTGTAGAGGGTAGGAGATTATCCATTAAAATCAGAAAAGTGGTCTGGAAAAATCCTCCACATTTGGGAGTCACTCTGAGAGCACTGAGATGAACCTAAGCCTCTCGACTACTTAGTCACCTTCGTTAAAGAGAAGTTGAAAAAATGCAAACGCCTCATCAAATGAGACAAGATGCCAAAGCTTTGAAGTAAAAATCAAGAGAAGAGAGAAAAAAAGAAGATTCGGTTTGGGGATTTCACGGAAAAATGCCCCTTTTGATAGGTTTTTTTTGTGTTGTTTAATGATAGTTCACGGTATAATTTGCTTGAGGCGTAAGTACAGATGGGACGTTACCCCCTTTTATATTTAAAACCTTTCCCTAGTTAGAGCAGCATCGATATAGCTGGGTTGATCAGGAACGAAGAAGAGAGGACAAAGAAAAGTTGGATGTTTTTTGTTGTTTGTTTTGCTTCATTTTTTGATAATCTGATAGGTTAGTGTTAACTGTCAAAGCAGTCTGTACTGTTTTCTTTTGTAGTATCGACAATCACCTGTCCGAGGGACGGTTTTCTTTTTCTTTTTCTGAAAAGTTGACAACGTGTAGGGACACCATCTGTGTGAACTCCACGCTTTTCTTTCTCTTTGTCACAATGCATAAATGAACATTATTTTTTTGCTATTTCCGCAAAAAAATAAAATAAAAAGGAAGAAATAGAATCGCCACTAGACAACAATATTCGGAGTATCCACCTGATTTTTACCCCGCGTATAGGCGCGTAAAAGCGCGTAAAGGCGTGTACTGACGGTCCGTATATGCCTGTACGGACCTATACGGTTCTATACGGCCCTTTACGCGCCTATACGCGGGGTAAAAATTAGGTGGAGTATGTAAAAATAAATAAATAAATAAATAAATAATCGAGCAGAACAAAACTCATAGCCCTGATAATCTGAAAACAACGGTCGGTCACCGCACAAATGGTCGGCACAAAGTCTTTTTATTTTTGTTTTGAAGTTTCGGCAATCACCTGTCCGAGGACAGGTTCTGTACACAAAGTCGCCCGAAAGGCTATTGTACTTAAAAGATATAGACGCACGTCGTCCTCAACTCTAGAAAGTAGCTTTTATTTGTTGTTTATGCATTCAAGTGCTGTGATACACAAAATTTGCATCATCAAAGTTTGGGGGGAAAGGGTGGGTTTTTGTTTTGTTTTTTTGTTGTGTTAGATCAAGGTCCTCATTGTTTGTATTGTGAAGCTGTATCAAAGAGTTTTTTATTGAACCATTTCCCTAACACTAAAAAAAGCTATTCATGATGGAACACCCCCTCAATTCCAATAACGTGGATAAAGATTGAGACAAAAAAAAAATTGAATCCAAAAAAAATATATTTGATAAGACAAACCGAAGCCTCATCGTGCTTAGACTCACCTTTGACGTTAATAACGTTGATAACGTGCAAACACCTGGAATATGCAGGCACGTGGCGGGGGGGTGGGGGGGAAAGAAACGTACGAAAAACTCGCGCATGATTTTATGTTAACCAGGCAAGCAAATATATAGAAGACAATTGCATTGCACAGAACATCGCACCGAATGTGGGGGCAGGCCCCTCGGGAGACAGTCACCGTAAAAGTCCTGATGGAAAGAAGAAGATAGCAAAGATGCATGGTCCTACAGAGACACACAGATCCTTGAAGCTTGCTTTAATAAAAAGTTTGTATGATAAAAAATGTGGTTGTTTTTTTTCGTTTTTTTAGTAATGTCACCAAAACCCAAATTTTGAGTCGGAACACATTTAAAAAAAAATATCTTTTTTTGCACAAAGAGAAGGTTTGTCAGATGATCTGAGCGGTGCGAAGTCGATCACAAACACTTTTTTTTTATTCAAAGGTCGGAAATGCCCAGGGTTCTCCACTATCTTCATTTTTTTTTTCCCTCCCCCAAAAAAAAATTAGGTCCCAAACAGGGCTTATGGCTTAGGTGGAGAACCCTGAAAATGCCGCACAAAGAAACGCCTCTATGGAGTGCGCAACAGAGACAATTGGAAACCCTGTTCTGACGACATTTGATTTGTTTTGTTTCAACCGGTTTGACAAAAAAATTCAAAAAAATCCCTGTTGGCAACAAAAAAAAAAAAAAAAAATATCGCAACAACCGATATGAAATGATCTGGCCAAAAACTGTGCCAACGGATATAAAAGAATTGGTAAAGGGTGAACCTAAGCCTTACAGTGCTGAGGTCACCCAAGATAAATAACCTTCACGTCACTAAAAACGCAAAGATGAAAATATTTCAAAAAATAAAAATAAAAACAAGGGAAAACGTTTTGGGGAGGATGAACACCTTAAAAAGAGGAACGGTGAGATGAGTATAAGTCTCTCGTCTATCATTTTAATCACCGAGGGGAGTAATGAAATATGCTGTGCATACACATCTGGAAAAAAAGGTTGGAAATGCAATTGACATCTGTTGGGCTTAGATAGCCAATATAAATTCCAACCAATACGTGGAAGAGAGAATGCCAAAGACGGAGAGAGAGCTGGGCTTTTTTTAAGGCATATATTGACAGAAGTGCTATCTTCTCTTCAATTCACCTGCTTGTCCCATCCCTCCTGCCTAAAGTAAACACATAAACGTCATGAAAAAAGAGGGGGTACGAATCTATTGTGTCGTAACAATCACCTGAAGTTGGTTCTGTACTCAATATCACCGGAAGGGTTTTTTATTGAAATGATAACACAATACTTTTTTTTTGGGGAGATTTTTTAGATGTTCGCAAAAAAAAAAAAAAAAATTAAACAGTTGTGGACAGAGCTCGCGCTAAAGTCCATCCCTCATCCCGGGATTTTTGGGGGTTTTGGTAGGAACGTTTTTTTTTTGCAGTACGGGGATTTCATTAAGAAACCAGAAGTTCTAATATTGTTGAGTAAGACCACCACATAGTGGACTTGCATATACATGTGACCCCGCCGTGGAACGCAATTGGCTCGGAAAGCCAAAAGAAAGAGGAGAAAAAAAGAAAAGGAAAAAAAAAAAAAAAAAGTTGGTTACCGTGCGCCTGCGGCGCTGCCTGTTCCCTTCCAGTTTCTACAGGCAAACACTTGCCCCCTTTACCTTACACTGACGGGTTTTGACCAAAACCAAGAACTTGTCCATTTCGGCAAATTGACCCCACCACAGAACGGACGAATTCCGGAAATGCAAAATGCCGGTGTTTTCGCGCATTTTCATGTTGCAAGACGTCAGGATCAGGGAGAGAAAATCTGGTTGTGGGATTTACATTGGCCCTCTTTACCCACATGGATTTTGACCAAAACCAAAAAATTGGCCATTTCGGCAAAGTGACCCCACCACAGCGCGGACGGATTCCGGAAATTCCAATCGCGGTATGTTTTGGGGCTGAAAACCCACTGATTTTCAGGAGAAAAATTGCTTCCAAATCTCGGAATTTTCCGAATTTTCCTGAAAATGACCCTTGTTTATGAGTATGGGTTCATATTTTGCGAAAATTTAAGTCACTAAAATTTTGTCCATTTTTCCGTATATACCCCACCACAAGCCGGGATTGGCCCGGAAATGCCACAAAACGGGGTTTCCGGGCCTCCCCAGCTAACCTTTTCGAGGAACGTTTTTCCGTACCCGAAATCCATTTTTTCCCCATTTTTCCCCATAATTAGCGCGACCACTGGTTGTGGAGGTATACCGGAAAGCACATTGTTGTTTTATTTATTTTTTTCGCAACGAACAAAAAGTCAAGAACAAGAATATTTCAACCTAGTAGTAGGGGGTGGGAGGATGCAAAAGTGGATGCCTTGAGGCAGCAGTGTGTGTTTGTTTGTTGTATTTTGGAATTCTTCACATTTGTTATTTTTGAAAACTTGGTTGTATTAGTGTAGCCATCCTAGAGTGTGCTCCACTTTATTTTTATTTTTTTGTGTTGATGTCAACGAATGAGATGTCGTTTTATTGTAACATTTCTCTCATCTCTTTTGTCGTTCGTTACTGTTGACACCTCTCCCCAATCCACAAGAAAAGGGTTCGTAAAATAACCCCCAACCCCTCTGGCTAATCATCTCAACAAAGAAGTAGCAGTTTTTTTTTTTGAATGGGTGACATACCATTTCACTCAGGTTATAAAAAAAGGGTCCTGAAGGAAGTGTATTTATTTTTTTGGATTTGTTTTTCAAAATGCACGCACACAAAAAAAAAGGTAAAAATCCAGCAGATGTGCCACAAAAAGTTGTGGAAATCGGGTGAGACTGAGAGCCACAAAAAAAAAAAAAAAGTAAGAGAGCTTCACGAAATCCGTCTGCTCATCGTGTATTTCGGGAGGAGAGATCGGAAAAATGGGTGCGGACTTAGCCCCCCTTTTTTCTCCATTTGCTATTTATGTATTCTGGCCATGATATTGGCAGAGCTCTAGATTTTTTTTGGATGCATAAAATATAGTCGGTGTACCTCTCGATAGGTTCTCGCACAATACAAAGTGAAGTTATTAATGCAAGCACCTCCCGATGACCACGGACGATGCCAGCTGGATGAAAGCACAAAATACAAAAAAAATATTGAGAGAGAAAAAAGGACGTAAGACCCCCAAGTCACACCAGAGCTGCTTCAACTCGTTGACTCTTGAATGGGTGTATATTTTTCTTGGAGGTACTAATAGGGGGAGAACGTTGAAGACCTGCATTAAACAGCAGTAATGACGGGTAGAGAGAAATATTGCTGGTCAAAAATGACGTGCAATAGCAGCGGTTGCAGAAGGGAGGCGTAATGAAGAGATAAGAGAGGGGAAAGTTTTTTTTTTTCTTTGCCAAAAAGGAAAAAAGAGAAACGTTGGTGAGATGAACCTAAGCCTCACAGTGCCTAGTCACCTGGAGATGAAAAAAAAAAGGGAACGAATAAAAGATTGACAAAAAAAAAAAAAATGGATGACAATGACAATGACAAGAAAGCGAGGACCCCTGTTAAATTAAACAGACTATTGTCTTCAACTATCTGAGCTCCAAAAAATCAAAAAAATCAACAACAAAAAAAAAAAAAAAAAAAAAAGGACTGCAACTTTCATCCTGTCAATAAATTGTTCATGAAAAGGGAAAAAATAGGGGGGAAAGTAAAGTGTTGTTTTGTTGGCGGGCAAAAGAAAAATAACTATTTATTCAACGCCTTTTACCGGGGATCTTTTTTTTTGCGCTAACTACACGCATTTTTTTTCCCGGGCAAATGGAGATCACGAGCTTGGGGAAAAAATAAGTGAAGTCGCGCGGAAAAAAAACCCCCCCGGTAAAAGGCCTTGAACACGTAATTTTATTTCAAGTTAAATAAAGGAATCACACTAAAAGTACCAAATCATTCGTATACTTAATTTAACTGTGGAATAAAAGAGAGAAAAAAAAAGGTTGAAAGATGAGTACGCTTCACGCACATACACATCTTTACAAAAATAAAGAGAAAATATAGTGGAAACAAATGTTTGCTTTCACAACATGGAGAGGGTAATGGGAGTGGGAGGGGAACAAAAAACACTATGATATTCATGTAAAAGGCGGGAGGGAAAAGGTGGATTGTTGCAAAGAGATAAG
Source organism: Rhynchopus sp. YZ270_cl-10 (assembly GCA_964035575.1). Taxonomy (NCBI): domain Eukaryota; phylum Euglenozoa; class Diplonemea; order Diplonemida; family Diplonemidae; genus Rhynchopus; species Rhynchopus sp. YZ270_cl-10. The sequence goes on along the minus strand of OZ037855.1, from coordinate 910,603 downwards.
AGAGAGGAGAAAGAAAGAGATAAAGAGAAAAACAATACGAAAAGGGTTGGTACTAACAGAGACAGTCCTTACACGGCAGTGAAGTAAAAAAGACTTGACCGTCATGTAAAATCTACTGATAGTCCTAAAGAAACATGTTACTTTCATTTTCATTTTTTGCTTCTTACAAGCACCAAATGAAGAAAATGGGAACAATTTTTTGAATTCCTAGAGATTTTTTTGTTAGCAATGAATAAAAAAAAAAAAAGGTATTCCAAAAAAAAAAGGGGGGGAGAGGAGATTTCATTTTTCTCTCCCTCTTTTAAAACTTTTGTGCTAACCTTCTGTATCTGTCTTTTGATGATAATTGATTGTGAAAGTGCAGTTGCCTATGCAAGCTCCCACTTTGCTTTTTTTTTTTTTTTTTTTCCTTTTTATTCTAAAATGAGGGTTATGATCGAAGAGACAACGCGAAAAGAAAGAAAAGTGTATAAGACAAGCGCGCGTTCCTTTTGATATTAAAGTCAACCACATTCTTTTTTTTTTCCTTTTTTTTGTTTTTTCTCACTATAACCTACCAGAGTAGGCGTGACGCGGACGACACAGTAGTTTTTTTTTTTTGGTAGCCACGCCACATGGTACTGCCTCTTGCTTAGTGAGGGTTCTTTTTTGTTAAAATTCATTTATTGCAGACGTTGTGCGTCAAGAGTTCGGGTGGGAGGGGTTTTTTGGGGGGCGTCCTAGCTTCGTTCTTTTTTTTGGGATGGCTTCAATGAATGGTTCATTGGGGAGGGAGTGGGGAGGGGGGTGAAACCAGACAGAATCCGAGAGGAGAGGGGGGTTTATGCGCAGTTGTTCGTTACACAAAAAAGGTGGGGGGAGGGAAGAATATGTGGAAAAAAAGAGGGTGTTCAACCGCAAGATTTGACACTCGCTGTAGGGGGGTTGGAAGTGCTCTGAATGTGAACGCTTCAAAACACAACCAATAAAAAAAAAATATCATCATTTTGAGATAGAGGTGAAAAGTAGGATGTAAAATATTGACAAAGAAATGACACTGAAAGATTTTTTTTAAAAAAGATGATGTCGTTTGGTTGCGCACCCCTGCAATGGAATGCCAGGTGTACAATAAAAAAAAAGTGGAGTTTTAGAGTGCAAACACCAGGGGATGCGGGCACTGCAAAAAAAAGAAAGAAAAAAATGGTTGGTAAACCTCTGCTTAGTGACCAAAGCAGAAAAAAAAAAAAAAAAAAAATAGATGTGGAGAGAGAAAATGGAAAATCCCAAATATTGCCTCTCTCATTGCTCTCACAGTGATCTTGTTCAATTCGTATACTTTCAATTCAGAGAAAATGATTAAGTCATTCAATTCGTAGAAAAGAAGGTATGAGGGGTGTACGATGTACTCCCTTTTTGTGTTTTTGTTTTGTGTGTTTTTTTTTTTTCTTTTCTAAATCTTTACCAAAAAAAAAATAATCTCAAGCACAACCTCACAGGAGCGAAACACCACTACATCTCATCTAAAAAAAAAGGCAAAAAGAGGTGGGCACCCGTTCTAGAGGTTTGGTTAGGATTGCTTGTTGGGGGGGGTGAGGAGTACACGATGCGGTGAAGGAAATGATTTGAGAAGTTTTACTTATGATTTCACCATTGGCTTACCCAAGCAAAGAGTGAAACCACCCCAAGCAGGCTTACAACAGTGCAACCACAATCAAAACCACTCAAATCATTTTACCTCACCACTGTACAGGAAGGGAGTAAAGGGGGAGGGGCTTGGATGAAAGCGACCCACATTGGGGCGGAAAGATAGGGGGAAATTCTCCATTCTATTTTGTAGGACCGACGAAAGCACTAGTTTTTCGACGAGAGAGAAAAAAAAAATCAAGAGTAAAGACTCTGTACTAAGAGACGTCTCCTGAAAGGCTAGACTATCCCTTTTTTCCCCTTTTTTTTTCCTGATGAAGACAAGGCAAGAAAGTGCCTTCTATTGCTTTAAAACAAAATCTTGGAAAGTATGACAAGGGGAGGCACTTTGTTATTTTTTTTTTTTTCTGAATGGTACTATACTTCCTTAGGAACTGGTATTTTTTTTTTGTTTATTGACAATTTGTTGGATTAGTGTAGCTGTCATATAGACAGTCTTCACAATGTATCTGTATTTTGAATATTTTCCTATGGAAGTGGTAGGATTTTCTTGAAATTTTCAAAAAGAATGGTCTCAAACCCTGCTTTGGAAGGGAATAACCTTCCAAAGGAGAGGGTAAAAAATGAAGAACAAAGTGAAGTTATTAATGCAGGCACCTCCGACTGACCCACGTACGATGCCAGCCATCCGGATGAAAGCACAAGTACCCTGCGGCCAACAACAGAAGATGTCAGAACAAAGAACACCCTTCTGTCCTCCCTCAATCCTTTTATTAAATAACGTAAAAGACCTACATAGAGAATGTAGCGTTGCATCCACTCTCAGTTGACACCAAAAAAAAAAAAAAAGAGTGAAACTGAAGGTGCAAAACGTCTCTAGAGATGCAAGCAACTGAGATAAAGAAGAAAAGATGGACAACGCTTTGACAAGATAGAAATATATGCAAATGGCATTATGTCTGAAAAAAAAGGATACTCACTGCTAGGCTGAGTTTTGGTTGATGACTAGAGAATTAGTGACAGCATTTTGCATAACTAAACTGAGAACAAACAGGGAGGGAGGGAGGAAACCTAAAAAAAAGAGAGAGAGAGAAAAAAAAACGTTACATTGCCTCTCCACATTTGCAAGTCTAATGGCTTAAGATAAAATATCGCCCAAAGAATGTTGTAATTTTAATGAAGCCCAAAATGAGGGGGGCAGTTCACTAACCATTTTTGGAAAGATTTATTTTGTCGTGAGTGGGGTGTGAAGTGAGGGGGAAACGGCGGGAAACGAGATTCCAATTTCTATTTTTTATTACAAATTGTTGGAATAGTGTAGTTGCCACCTGGTGCAAGCTCCACTTTTTGTATTTCTTTTTTTTTTTTGCTTTTTTTTGCACCTGCCACACACGCACGCACCTATCGTCTCTTGCTGTTGGGCGTCTCTCTTTGTGATTTTGTATTTGGTAGGCTCCAACCTTGTTCTATAAGTTAGTATTGAGCAATTTTTTTTTTCCTTGAAGAATTGACAAATTCATGACAATCACTACAAAGAGAGAAGAAAACGTCTCACAATAAAATGTCATCTCTAAAAAAAATACAGGATGCGGTAACAGACAGCACACCTTATCCCTAAGAGTGTGGCAGAGATGTTGATGATAGGAACTCTGGTCTGACCCCTTTGCTGTCGGAAAAACTCCGTGGTATTAAAGTATTTACTTACGGGGGCAAGGGGGTGGTGGTGGACTACAAAAAAAAATTCACACACCTTTGCCACCCAGTACTGTTATTTAAAAAACTTGGTTGTATTAGTGTTGACACCCGAGGATGAGCTCCACTCTTTGTACTGTTTTTGTTGGTGTATTTATTTTTTTTTTTTTTTGTGGAATAGGAAAGTTGAAGAAACGAAGTTGAAGTAATACTTGAAAGAAAGAAAAAAAAATGGCGTGCTATACAGGGGGGATTCCTGTATCTATAACAACCAAAAAAACACGGGTTGGTAACAATCGTACTACGATCAACCTACGGTCGTAAGAAAAAAACGATCATAACAATCGTAGGTTAGTCGCAGTTCGTAAAATGGTCGCAAACCCTGCAATTTGATTTTTGTTTTATTATTCTTTTCTTTTCTAACTAATCTTTGGCTCTGACAAAAAATAGTCCTAAGTTTCTTTCTGCTTTCTTGGGCAGGACTGTAAGAGGGAAAAATGGGCTTTGAACCAAGAATAAAAGGTTGGGGTTTGGGAAGGGAGGAGAGCATCTCGCACAATGTTTTTTTCGATCGGAATTTTTTTTTTTGTTTCAATCTAAAGGGGAGTGGGGAGGAGTAAAAGAGACACAAAACACAAACAAAAGATGCACAATTGTTTGTGTTCGCGATCCCTTTTTTGAAATTTTCAAATGTGGAATGTTAAAATGTAAACAACCCCATTTTATTTTTGAGGCGGAAAAAAAAAAAATACTCTGGTCTACGCACTTGCACCAAAAAGCATGTTTTGGTACTGTCTAGTAGAGCTACAATCACAAATCAACTCACACATGCATTTACACACAACCTATTTTCCTGAAAAGTTTGAAAAAAAAAAAATCAAGGTATTTCCATACTCTCATATTTTTTTCCCTCGAAACACTTCAAAAATAGAACCTGGATGTATCTCAAGAAATGATACTGCCGAATGGCCGAGTCTTCCCGAGATACAATTGTAGACTCCACAAAGAAAGCCTCTTTAAATTGAATTTAAAAGAGCGGTCTCGTTTAAAGAAAAAAATAGCAGGAAAAGTTGGTGCAAAAACGCTTCGTACAGCATCAGGCATTGGGAGGGGGGGGAAGGGTGGGACCTCCTCCTCCGACCCAAAAGGGGTTACTTCTACAAGACAACAGGGCCTGATGAAGAAAATCAACCGAGATATTTATAGCACACAGACGCCTACAAATTGTAGACTATGTTGTATTATGTTTTTTTTTGTTGTTGCATTTGGTCAGGGTTTCCGCGTTCTTCCGGTGTTTTCGAAGGGGGCGGACGAGTTTTTTTCCCCCCCCAAAAAATTTTTTTTTACTAGTGCTTAACACAATACAGGTCGAGCCCGGCGGGGGCCTCCGGCGGAGTTGTCTCGCCTCACGGTCTTTCGTGAGACACAACAGGTGAGAAACTCACGCTACGAGATACTCGAAAACAAAGCGTGGCGGGTGGTGGAATAAGCGCTCAGCTGTGCTTGTACCCACAGGAAGAGTGAACAAGAGACGGAGTAACGTCCTCATCTGAGGGTACTCGGTGTCACCTTCCTCATTGAGCTCAACATACATCAGAACGTCATGAAGAGTTGTCATTGAGGTGCACACCCTCAACGCCGACTTGAGCTCTTGCCACTCTGCCAACAGGTCACTGAATTCAACCCCCTGCACAATACTGGCTGTCTGGAACTGCTTCCGTTCAGCGGTGTCGCTGTACACCGGCTTCAGCGCATCCCCGCCCACGACATCGTGATGCATGTAGGCCAGTTTGTGGGGGGTGAAGAACTGGTCGTACAATCTGCCTAGCTGTTCAATGCTGTACTCCGTGCGCAAACCCGCAAAGGGTTTGAGGGGAATGATAGAGGGGGATACCATAAGTGCGGCCGCAGATCTGCGCGACGCCAAAGAGGGGAGGCCTTTATTTTTCTATACGGGGTGGGGTGCGTCCCCTGCGGGGCCGCACCCCACTCGTCCACTTTACAATGTACCCCGGGCCCTCTCCCCACCCATTTTTCCCACTCCCCGGATGAACTTCGTCCGGACGAACTTCGTCCGGCAGTTTTTTTTTTTTTTTCCCCGGACGAACTTCGTCCGATTTTTGGGTCGCGGAAACACTGCATTTGGTGTGGCTGTGCCGGAAATAAAGTGTACCTTTAGTACTTCTGTTGTTCTTTTGCATAAAAGGGCTGTTTTCAGCCACACCAACATTACTTTGAAAATTACTCGAAAAAAAAAAGGTGACAACTTGGTTGCAGATTAGACATCCTCGAAGATGTGCTGCACTCTACTTTATGTTTTTTTTTTCCAAAAAAAAAGGAAAAGGGGGGATCCTCCGTGCCTCGAGAACACACAAAACACATCTAATAAGAACGAAACTTAAAGAAGAAAAGTTTATAAGATGATCCTAAGCCTCCCGTGCTTCACCTTGTGGACTTAAAAGACAAACGTATGTACCTCGCTGCACGCATCTAAAAGAAACTCCTATACACCCGTATTGCAAGAAAAACCCACCTTAGGTTCTAGTTGAGCAACACGCCCCAGCATTTTTTTAATTTCATTTTTTTGTTGTCGATACAACAAAAAAAACGTATTTTTTGTATCGACAATCACCCTGGGGTTCTGTACTTTTCAATACCAACCCAATTATTTACAGTTTTGTTGTTTCAGTACTGAATTATTTTTTTTTGCTTTTTTTTAGAAAAGATGTACGTTCTACCTGCCTACTCGCTAGGTAATCGTATTTAAAAAAAAGAAATCTGAAGACGGTCTTTGATAGGGGACACGATAACCACTCTGCACCCACTCTGCATGGGAACAAAGCTCTGTGTCGATCAATACCGGCCAAAGCCTGTTTGTTACAGAAGGCATGCAAGGCGTACTTCACGCAACTTTCATACCTTCACAAACTTTTCGCATAATGGTATCATTGGAAAAGGGGGGAATCAGGGGAAATGTTGTTCAATGTTTTGAACCATACCCCAAAGTCAAAATCGCAAATTACACACAAATAATCAATTTTTTTTGAAGAAAAAGAAGAAGAAAAACCTCAGGTTAGGTAATACTATGAAAATATGAACATTACGTACAAACTAACATAATAACGTGGACAATTGGTCAATCGTGTTTTTTACGTATTAATGCAGACACCCGAAAGATGAACTCCACTAATTTTTGTTTTTGAGTAAAAAGAAATGGGGTCGAAGTGTTCTCTCCCGATGGGTTCATTCGGTGTACACTTCGAAGGGGAAGAAGCTAAAAAAGGGGGGTGATTGCGATACTGAAACCGAAGGACCTTGGGTTTGCAAGGTGATTCAATCGTTGAAAAAAATGGGGGGAAAAGAAGAAATAGAAATATTGGGTGTGAAAAAAAAACGGAGTAGGAAACCCCAAATCCGAGCTAAAAATAAAAATAAAAAGAGAGTTGAAAGTGCAAGCGCTCTTCAGGACGCCCCCCGCGGACGCAAGCACTGCAGACAAAAAAAAAAAAATAGTTTGATAGTGCAAACGCCGGGACGCAAGCACTGGAGAAAAAAATAGTGTAGATGTCCGAGGATGTGCTTCACTATGTTATTTTTTTGTGGAAGAAAAAAATGTAGGATAAGAAAAACGTGTTATGGTCACAGAGAATACAAATACATGAAGTTTGCAAGACGCAAAGGGCGCCTCTGTGAACAAATACACCATTAAAAAGAATCGGGTGTGGAGGGGGGGCTGTTTCATCCTTCGAAAGGAGTTTTCAACTTTAGAAGAACGTAAGGGATGGGGTAGGTGTCTCTTGTCTGTCAAACGAGAGGGGGGGGGTGGTAAATTTTCTTTTTGGTTTACAGTACTGTAAGTGAGAATGTGGTGGGGGGGAGTGTTTGCAAACGGTTTGTATTAACAAAGGGGGGGGAGAACCGCGTATGGCAACTCATCTCAGCCTCTAACTAAAATAAGGGTTAGAATAAAAGCGATCGCATAAAAATGAGTTTCAAAAAAAAGTGGTATTCTGACCAAAACAAAATTTGATTGAATACCGCTTTTGGAAATTTCTACAAAAAAAAAAAAAAAATGAAGAAGAAAAAAGAAAAAAAAATCTCGTACCGTACTTCGAGAGAAGGTAGGTACCTACACAAAAAAAAAAAAAAAAAAAAAGAAGAAGAAGAAAAGAAGAAAAAAGAACAAATGGAGTAAACATGGTCTTTCATCGGCGAACAGTCTATGTTTCCATCCGCAAAGGGCTAACAACAAAAATGGCGTGGCTATTAAGATTTTTTATTCTCTTGTTTTCCAGCTTTTACACTGGAATAAAACAAAAGAAGGAAACGGTATAGATATCGGGCCCATGGGCACACACATCTTTCAGGTTGTTAAAAAAAAAAAAAAGGATGCTGGAAATATTCACATGAGATGTGCAGGCCGAAGCCCAATCACAAAAAAAATGTAAAAAAAAGACAGCCAAAAGCGTCGATATAAAACGAAGGACCCAACGCGACCTAGGGACCACCCCTGTCACGTGTTCCTGTATCCTTCTGAAAACGGGACAAAAGAAAATGTTGTTCATGGTTCAGAAGAAAACTATTCCTTATTTGAAAAACAACAATTTAAAAAAAGAGAAGCGAAGCTTTCCAGCCGCTGACTGACGCGCTTTAAAAAAAAAAAGGGTGATGTTTTGTTTGGGTCTCCACCTCCACCCATTCTTAGGTACTACACAAAGAAAACAAAGAAAATATAAAAACCCCAAAGAATTGTATTGTGTCAGAAACACCTTCTCAGGCTACCTCTAACAGGGAATGGGGAGGGTTTTTGGCATATGTGCATCTTCCTTCTTTGTGTGTACTATTTTTGAAAAAAAAGGGGGGGGGGGGAAAGCTGTAACGACACTAAGCGGGTAATTAGTGTTTTTTTTTTTTTTTTTTCTTTTTTAAAAATTTTGATGATAGAAACAGAAAACATGTGTTATGCTAATAAATAAATGTTAGGAAAACGTTAAAGACGAATGGGCCTCGCAGGGGCCCAAGACATCTTTGTAGATTTTGATGCTGGGAATATGATATTTATTTTGGTTTTTTTTTTTTTTTTTAGGTCATTGTAGTTTTGCGGGACGTTGGCTCTGTCCCTTCCTTGGCATTGCAACAGAAAAGTCCTTCTTCTAATATCAATTTTTTGTATTGGTATAAAGTAGTTGCTATTCTTTATTTTCTTGCGCAGCTAAGCGCAATCACAAACACGGTACACACGGGTTGTTCCAGAGTACCTTTAAAAAATTAAAGGTATTTTCCGCAAATTCTAACTGGTTTTATTTTGAAAACAGTTGTAGTGTAGACACCCGAGGATGTGCAGTTTTTGTGGTTGCCAAATCACCACAACAAAAAAAAAACAAAAAAAAAAAAGTTGCGGCATCTCTAAAAGGCGCGGATGTAGGTGGCAAATGGCATGCCTTATCCTCTGAAAGAGCGCGTGGCGGAGATCAGTCCTAACGGAAACATCATCATTCATCAACTTTCATCTGACTCCTTGATCTGACTCCAGTATTAATAAAAGTGGGTTGTCGCAGACAACATAAAAAAACAAAAACGGATGAGGTGAACAATGCGCAAAAGGGGGAGGGTGAGAAGCTAGGAGAGGGGGGAGATGGAAGGAGGGGGGGAAGGAGGGAGGTGGTGGTGAACAAGCCTGTTTAAAAAAAAAAAAAAAAAATGGAAAATGGAAAAAGAAAAAAGACAAAGAAAAATGATAACGGGAGGGAAGGGGAATAAGGGGGGTAAGGGGGGTAAGGGGAGAAGGGGGGGAAGGACCATTATCATTCTTTTAACAAAAATAGTAAACAAAGTGTTCCCTCCGAAAATCCTGATCTTTGTTTTTTGTATTTTTTCCACAAAAAAAAAGGGAGAAAAAGAAAAATGATACATCAAAAATAAGAAACGTCCATCAAACAAAAAAAGGGTAGACTTTATTTATGCGCTCAAACACGACCGTTACACAGGTACAAAAAAAAAATAAGTTATCAAGAAGTAAAAAAACTCGACGTACATTTGATACCCAGAGCGCGGCCCACAATTTTTTTTTCTGACCAGACAAATACTTTGCATCAAAAAAGAAGAAAAATGTGTGACTTGAAAGATGAATGTGTCTCTCATGCACATCTTTGAAAGAGCAAAAAAACGCAGAATACAGGTATTTTCATTGGAATTCCTCACATTTGTTATTTTTGAAAATTTGGTTGTATTAGTGTAGCCACCCTAGAGTGTGCTCCACTATTTTTTTTTATTATGAGGCACATCTCCCTCATGGTCATCGGCCCTCAATCCGACAGTAAATTAAAGCAAAAGCAAAGCAAAAAAGTAAGGAAGAGGGAGGGGAGAAGATAAAGGTAGCTTTGCGGGAAATTTTTTGGGGGAAGAAAAAGGGTATGAAGAAAATTTGAACAACGTGGGGGAGGTGGGAAGGAATTCGTTCACTAAATAATGGAAAAGCGAAAAAAAATAAGTTGAAGGGGGGAGGGAAACCAGACAGAAGAGGGAAAAAAAACTTCATTATGGTGGACCCTTTTTTTATCCCCCCCGTAAGAAATAACAAGGTATGGGCAGAAAGAAACGATGAGGGGAATAGGAGATGAAAATGGTGGGGAAGAAAAAAAAGTCGTTACATGAAATTAAATCACAAAGGAAGATTGTTGTGGTTGGAACGACATCAAAAAAGGGGGAAGATAAAAATAGGGGGATCAGAGAAAGCAAGTTTGATTGCTTTTTTTTTTCTTTTTTTCCGGGTGAGAATGGGGATTCAAAATTATCTACTGTAAAATATGAGATAATAAATGGAAATACTCCGTCGAAAAAAAAAGGACGAGAGTCATTCAACAAAAAAGGAACCCTTTGGGTTCCTTTCATTCTTTTCACGGGTCGGGAAAGATCTTTTTTTTTTTTTTTTTTTTCGAGAAAAAAAATCCTCTTCTCCCGAAAAAAAAAAAAAAAAAAAAGATTTTTGGGAGAAAAAAAAAAAGAGAAAAGATTTGAAAATCCTGGGAAAATCCTGAAAAAATCCTGGAAAAATCCATGAAATTTCATGAAAAATCTCGAGATCTTGAGAAATCTTTGAAAAAAAAAAAAAAAGATTTTCAAAATCTTTTTTTTTTTTTCCCAAAAAGATTTTTCAAAATCCCAAAAATCTTTTTTATCTTTTTTTTGAGAAAAAAAAGATTTTCAAGATCTTTTTCATCTTTTTTTCTCTTTTTTTCCTTTTTTTTCCTTTTTTTTTCAGGATTTTTCAAAGATCTCAAAGATCTCGAGAGATCCTGAAAAAAAAGACAAAAATCCTGAAAATCTTGATTTTTTTTTTTTTCTCCCGAGATTCTCGAAAAAAGACAAAAAAAGACAAAAGATCTTTCCTGACCCGTGTCTTTTTTTTAAAAAAGGCATTCTTTTTCATTTCATTTTCACTTTCATGAGCTCTTTCTATTATTTTGTTTTTGTTTTTTTGTTGTTGTTCACAACTTCAAATTCATTTCCAGAGGCGGTGGAGACGGAACTGCTTCACGTACTTTGTGAAGAGGGAGGTCTCCACGTGGGTCTCCCAGTCAAGGCTGTTGAGGAGGCTCACTTCGAGGCGGGTCAGCTCAGCGTTGGTCACTCCTCCAACACATGCGTAGTGGGTGTTCGCGTTGACACGGTCCATCTGCCACTTGGTGGCAATAACAAGCGACGCAAGCAAAAGGCGGTGAACGTTTGTCTCCGTGATCGCCATTCCTGTCCTCGTGCACAAACGGTCGATGTACACAACAGCCACAATCAACACCTCAGCCTCACAGTCAGTGTGCGTCATCCAACGCGAGAGGTATTCCTCAATGGAGATACCAGGCGCCTTCTGGCCGTCGTAGATGCTGACAGTCGCTGCGTCCGCCTTCACAACAACACTCTCAATCAGGTCGGCAACCACAGCCACAACGTTGCTGTCTCCGTCCACCTTGCGCTTCAGCGACATCTTAGGTCCGCACATATTAAAACGAGAAAAATGTATCTCCAAAGATACTCCAATATAAAAAAAAAAATGTGACAACTAAGTGCGCTTTGTCTGAACAAAGGAAAAACTAATGCACACAAAATACCCTTTCGAGAAGTAAAGGAAGGTCTGAAAAAAGGAGTTCTCTTTTTTTGTGTGGGGTTTGCTGTGATATTGTTTTGGTGGATGAGAGGGGGGAGAGGAGAGAAGATGGTGGGGAAGGAAGGACAATACTGGGAGGGGGGGTCTTTGTGTCGGAATATTTTCTGAGAAAAAAAGTGGTAATAAAAAATCACCACATACCATTCTGTTCTGTTCCTGCAAAAGAGAGAAAAAAAAATGCAGGAAAACTGGGAAGTCACAGAACCTCTCACTCTCCTGGCTCTTCTGTGACAACTATCATTATTCCTCTTTTTTTGTTCCGTTGATTGTTAGTAGGAACATTCCTCTCTGAGCAACGATGGTGCTCATGACAGAACAAAACCCCACTCCCCGTCCCCTCTCCCCTCCGCCTTACGCAACCAAACATCAGAGAACAAGAAAGGTCTACTCCTTTCGAACCAGCTTCGGTTCACTTGCCTTTTTGCATGCGAGATTTGCCTCCTCTCTGGTCCGCTTTCTGCTTTTCTGAGAAATATTTTAAAAGAATAAAATAAAAAGCCACAAGAGCAGAACAACACCCAAAACCCTTGAGAAACAGACGCCCAGGAGGCCCAGAGTCTCTTCTTCTTTCTTGTCTGCAACAGCCAAATATTACAACGCTCACAACATCTCACAGTACGAACTGTTCAAGACAAGATACCCTCCTCCTCCTCCTTCCTCATAATTAGAGGAAACGAGACAATGCACGGATCTGCCGTACCTTCCTCTGAGGAAAAGAGGGCATAAGAAGGGGAAAAAAACAAAACAAAATAAAATCATACCGCTTTTGCCAGTAGTGCTGCGGAGGTTGCCTTCTTTGCTTCCTCCAATGTGGTGTAGTAGGATTCAAGGATGGGAAGTCTGCTGTTCATTGTGCGCAGCTCAGGTGCGGATAAGGCAGTCAAGGTCATCATATCAAATCCTAGAGCAGCGGATGATGCATCACCATGGTCCATCTTAGGTGGCACCTTTGGATAGCGTTGCGAAAAGTGCGTCAACACCGTCTGTTTCGACTCCATCCTGCGCGCAACGTCCAACGCCTCCGTCACAGTGCTATGCTTCTTCCCCTCCGCATCCTCCTGCTTTTCATCCTCAAACGTGGCCTCATGGATCAACAGATCACACCCCTTCCCAGCAGAAATAAGCGCCTCACATGGACGTGTATCGCCTGAGTTGACAATCTTCCACTCATTGCTCTGCACAACACAACCCCACGAGTCACCACAGTGGTCCACTAGCACACTCTCCAAGGTGATGGCATCGATCACAAGGGGGGTAGTGCTGCAGGTGGAATATGTGTAGCTGAGGGGGACAACCTTCGCAAACTCTTCAAGGTAGGGTTTCAGGTCGATTGGGCCCACAACTGTGACGGGGGGGAGGTGTGGGTGCAGGGCGGCCCTGCGGTGTAGGATAGTGGCAAGGCCAAGGTGGTGGTCTGCGTGGATGTGCGACACCCACACGAGCTTCAGGCCCTTCAGCACACCTGCCACATCTCTGCAGCGGCGCAGCTGCCCAATGCTGCCCTCCCCTGCATCAAGCAGGATGTACTCACCCGCAGTGCACTCCAGCAGCATCGAAGTCACATTCCTATACTTCGACGGCATCATGCCTCCAGTACCAAGCAAAGTCAAATTCGGGAACTGTCTCTCCACATCCACTGGCACCTCTGCACAAAGCTCCTTTGGCCACCCAACCCGCCCAGCACAAAGGTCCAACACCTCACGTTGGTAGTGCTCCACCTCAACGGTGTCGGCAACAACGTGGATAAGAGCGGAATTCTCTAAAGACTTGTGGCGGGCGTTTTCGGTCATTTCTGCTGGGAGTTCCCGCTCCGGCTCCCAGTGGGTGTTTTCCCTTGGGAACAACTTGGGGGCAACGGCGGCGAGTCTGTCGTGCTGCAGGGCAGAGGAGTAGAACACGGTGTGTGCACGTGCCGTGGCGAAGTAGTGTGTTGCACAACCCACTTCATCGAGAAAGCATTGTCTGTAAGCAGCTGTCTGGAGTGGTGCGTTGGTCAGGTGGAAGACTACCTTCGCATGGATGTCATCGGCAGTGAAGAAGTTCTGCAGCTTCGGCGTCATTGCTGATGCAACGATGACAACCCGTGTCGGTGCTATCGCATCCCCCAGTACCTCGGAAGGAAGCACCATTCTCCCAGGCTGCGACTCACTCTCAACAGACTCGCCTCGTTTCAACTTGGCGCGGTTTGGCCCGTTGACACCAAGCTGCTTCGCCTTCTCAGCCATGAACTTCCCAGGCTGTTCAGGAATGTCAAGACGGTAGGACACAACGCCGTTTTCACATAAAGCGCTGATGGTAAAATGCGGCGCCGTGCTGCTTTTGTAAACCACAGTACAATCAGAAACCGTTTCCACCTCAAAGAAGTTTGGGCACTTCACAAACGGCTCAGTTGACTCAATAAGAGGTCCCAAGGTGTCGGGACCTACGACTTTGACGAGCGGCTGGTCCGTCCTGCCTGCGTGCTCGACTGTACCTTTATTTTTGAGGGTTTGGGTGATGGACCTGGTGCTCTCGTCAGAGGAACGTGTGCGTTCAATCTCGCGGAGGGTGAGAAGGAGCCCCGGAAGGCCGAGGAAGGTGTCGGGATGGGTACGCGTGAGGAAGGCCCCTTGCACCTTGATCATCTTCACCTTGCACTCCGTACAATACCTCTGCGTGCCCTCCGGTACGTCAAAGAGGAAGCGTCGGTCGTTGAGCACGAGCACTACACACCCGCTACTGTGCCCATCACTTCCTAGAATATGGAATGACGCCCGCATAGTCAATACGTACCTGGATGTGTAGTGTTAGGATGGGCAAAGGGGTGGCAGGCAAACAGAGAAAGCGTGTTATATATTTTCTTTTTATTTCTGAGTCCCAATTCCCTTCTGCCAAAGTGCGGGGATGGGGATGGGGAGGGAGAGGGTGGGAGAGGCTCTCACGCATTCGATGCATCAGCACGAATATGCCGAGATTCGAGTTTCATTCGCAGCTCATTCTCATGGCTTGAGTCCGGAACGTACACGTCTTCCACCGAACCAGTTCGCACCACACCACCGAACAGGCCCCCTCTAGGCTCGGAGATGACAAAAAACTGAGACTCGATAATAACGTTGTCACCTTCGCTGGTGCACACAAGGTCCGTAAAGGAATATCTCACAGATCCAATACCAGCTTCTACATAGCTCTCTCGCTCTTTCCTAAAATGTGTGACAAACGCTTCTGAACCCTTCAACACTGTCGGGCGCTCACCACTCCTCTGGAGAAGAATCTTGGGGTTACGTGTGATACATCTCCTGACAGAGTTATCGTCATGTGTATTCAACGCTTTCGTGAGGCTCCCCTGCGTCCATCTCGCCCCTTCTTGGAGAACTAGTCTGTGTGCATTGTTAACACCTAACTGAGAGAGAAAACTCATTGCCTGTTTGTGTTGTGGGGTTTATGATCAGACTCCTAGAGGTCAAAAGAAATCTAATAAAAGCAAAAAGGGGAGAGGAGAAGAGGGAGGAATCTGTTTTCAATTGGCACAGTTAGTGCGAAATGTACGTGCAGGGAGGGGCTAGAGACAGTTTTTCCCCAGCGGTCCCCAGATCCTACCCTGCCAAAGCAGGAGGTAAAAAGAAATAGCAGCCCGACGCCCACCTTCGTGGTTTCGTGTACTATCAAACCTCACACAACGCACTTCCAGAGCCTTGCATTGCTGGAAAAAGTGATGGCGGGGTGGTCAGGTGTCTGAAGCCTAGTGAGGATAATCCTGGTGCAGAATATCGCCTTGGGTACGGTGAGGTGTAATACAAGGTAGCTGGGAAAACAGTTCCACAAAAATATAAGACAGGGGGGAGTAAGCCAGCGGTGACCCGCTCATTACACAGTCATACAGTTCGTCAACTCTTCGGTTAAACAGGTTTACGTATATGTTTACATTTCCTAAACACTCAGCTTCAGCTCTCTAAGACTGATTCATCAGCAAAACAACACTCCATCACAGAAACAACCCTAGTGACATTTCCATCATTTTTACATAAAAAATCTCTGTCAGGTGAAACACCCAAAAGCTAGAGTTCTGGGAAAACAGCAGGATCTCTCCCACAACGTAACGCTTAATGAACATCATATTCCTTAACACTCGGTGTTAAGGTCTTTAAGGTTGCTGATCACCCCACCCACCCCCTCTAAGGCACCCCCCCCGCCCCCCCCCCCCCCCCCGGGGTGGGTTTCGGCCATTTTTTTTCAGGTCCCTAAACGTCCAAAGAGGTCAAAAAAGTGGATTCTTGGGAAGATAGGAGGTTTTTTTTAGGGTTTGCAAATGAGAAAGACCTCCAAACCCTGACAGACCCTGAAACCAGGGTGTCGCGAGTACCCCTTTTTTACACGTGTTTCTTAAGGGTTCTACAGGGTTCTACAGGCAAAACAGCCGTTTTGGCCAAAAACCCGGTTTTTCAGAAAGGTAACCGGGTTTGCGGCTTGGGAAACGTGCCAGAGCCATGCGTGGGGGTTTGTAACCACTCGTTGCGTTGGTTGCGTTGCCTTCGTTGCGTACGCATCGCTACGTACACATCGGTTACGTTGTGCATGCGTTGCGTTCGTTGTGTAGAGATCGTTACGTACAGAGCGCAACGTACGGAGCGGTTGCGTTGAGTTGCATGCGTTGCGTTGGTTGTGTTTGGTTGGTTACGTTCGTTGCGTTCCGATCGCTACGTACACATCGGTTGCGTTGCGTTGGATGCGTTGCATCCGTTACGTTGCGTTCGTTGCATACAGATCGTTACGTACACATCGGTTACGGTGCGTTGTACGCGTTGCGTTCGTTATGTTGAGATCGATATATACAGATCGCAACGTACGCATAGGTTGCGTTGGTTGCGTTCTGATCGTTACGTACACATAGGTTGCGTTGCGTTGCATGCGTTGGTTGCATACGGATCGTAACGTATAGAGCGGATCCGTTTCGTTGTGTTCGGTTGCGTTTATCAACCACACCAGCCAGGAGTGTTAAGGATTGCCAAAAAAAACTAAATTCCATCAGAGGTTTTAACACGATCGTTTACACACTCTTTCCTTAAACCTGATATCAACTTACGCTTCATACTCAACAAGGTGTTTTGGGTGCGTTGCAACACCCTGTTTTAGACGGGATCATTTGGCCGCGTTCTATCACGCTGTTTTCGACGCGTTGTTTTGGACGCGTTCTCTCACGCTGTCTCCGACGCGTTGTTTTAGACGCGTTCTGTCGCGCTGTTTTCGACGCGCTGTTTTGGCCGCGTTCTATGACGCTGTTTTCGACGCGTTGTTTTGGACGCGTTCTATCGCGCTGTTTTCGACGCGTTGTTTCGTACGCGTTCTATCGCGCTGTTTTCGACGCGTTGTTTTGGCCGCGTTCTATCGCGCTGTCTTCGACGCGTTGTTTCGTACGCGTTCTATCGCGCTGTCTTCGACGCGTTGTTTTGGACGCGTTCTATCGCGCTGTTTTCGACGCGTTGTTTTGGACGCGTTCTATCGCGCTGTCTTCGACGCGTTGTTTCGTACGCGTTCTATCGCGCTGTTTTCGACGCGTTGTTTCGTACGCGTTCTATCGCGCTGTCTTCGACGCGTTGTTTCGTACGCGTTCTATCGCGCTGTCTTCGACGCGTTGTTTCGTACGCGTTCTATCGCGCTGTTTTCGACGCGTTGTTTCGTACGCGTTCTAACGCGCTGTTTTCGACGCGTTGTTTTGTACGCGTTCTATCGCGCTGTTTTCGACGCGTTGTTTTGGACGTGTTCTATCGCGCTGTTTTCGACGCGTTGTTTCGTACGCGTTCTATCGCGCTGTCTTCGACGCGTTGTTTCGTACGCGTTCTCTCGCGCTGTCTTCGACGCGTTGTTTTGGACGCGTTCTATCGCGCTGTCTTCGACGCGTTGTTTTGGACGCGTTCTATCGCGCTGTTTTCGACGCGTTGTTTCGTACGCGTTCTAACGCGCTGTTTTCGACGCGTTGTTTTGTACGCGTTCTATCGCGCTGTCTTCGACGCGTTGTTTCGTACGCGTTCTATCGCGCTGTCTTCGACGCGTTGTTTTGGACGCGTTCTATCGCGCTGTTTTCGACGCGTTGTTTTGTACGCGTTCTATCGCGCTGTTTTCGACGCGTTGTTTTGTACGCGTTCTATCGCGCTGTTTTCGACGCGTTGTTTTGGACGTGTTCTATCGCGCTGTTTTCGACGCGTTGTTTTGTACGCGTTCTATCGCGCTGTTTTCGACGCGTTGTTTCGTACGCGTTCTATCGCGCTGTCTTCGACGCGTTGTTTCGTACGCGTTCTATCGCGCTGTTTTCGACGCGTTGTTTCGTACGCGTTCTAACGCGCTGTTTTCGACGCGTTGTTTTGTACGCGTTCTCTCGCGCTGTCTTCGACGCGTTGTTTTGGACGCGTTCTATCGCGCTGTCTTCGACGCGTTGTTTTGGACGCGTTCTATCGCGCTGTCTTCGACGCGTTGTTTCGTACGCGTTCTATCGCGCTGTCTTCGACGCGTTGTTTTGGACGCGTTCTATCGCGCTGTTTTCGACGCGTTGTTTTGGACGCGTTCTATCGCGCTGTCTTCGACGCGTTGTTTCGTACGCGTTCTATCGCGCTGTTTTCGACGCGTTGTTTCGTACGCGTTCTATCGCGCTGTCTTCGACGCGTTGTTTCGTACGCGTTCTATCGCGCTGTCTTAGACGCGTTGTTTCGTACGCGTTCTATCGCGCTGTCTTCGACGCGTTGTTTCGTACGCGTTCTATCGCGCTGTTTTCGACGCGTTGTTTCGTACGCGTTCTAACGCGCTGTTTTCGACGCGTTGTTTTGTACGCGTTCTATCGCGCTGTTTTCGACGCGTTGTTTTGGACGTGTTCTATCGCGCTGTTTTCGACGCGTTGTTTCGTACGCGTTCTATCGCGCTGTCTTCGACGCGTTGTTTTGGACGCGTTCTATCGCGCTGTCTTCGACGCGTTGTTTCGTACGCGTTCTATCGCGCTGTCTTCGACGCGTTGTTTTGGACGCGTTCTATCGCGCTGTCTTCGACGCGTTGTTTTGGACGCGTTCTATCGCGCTGTTTTCGACGCGTTGTTTCGTACGCGTTCTAACGCGCTGTTTTCGACGCGTTGTTTTGTACGCGTTCTATCGCGCTGTCTTCGACGCGTTGTTTCGTACGCGTTCTATCGCGCTGTCTTCGACGCGTTGTTTTGGACGCGTTCTATCGCGCTGTTTTCGACGCGTTGTTTTGGACGCGTTCTATCGCGCTGTTTTCGACGCGTTGTTTTGGACGCGTTCTATCGCGCTGTCTTCGACGCGTTGTTTTGGACGCGTTCTAACGCGCTGTTTTCGACGCGTTGTTTTGTACGCGTTCTATCGCGCTGTTTTCGACGCGTTGTTTTGTACGCGTTCTATCGCGCTGTCTTCGACGCGTTGTTTTGGACGCGTTCTATCGCGCTGTTTTCGACGCGTTGTTTTGTACGCGTTCTATCGCGCTGTTTTCGACGCGTTGTTTCGTTCGCGTTGTTTTGGACGCGTTGTTTTGGACGCGTTCTATCGCGCTGTTTTCGACGCGTTGTTTTGGACGCGTTCTATCGCGCTGTCTTCGACGCGTTGTTTTGGACGCGTTCTATCGCGCTGTTTTCGACGCGTTGTTTTGTACGCGTTCTATCGCGCTGTTTTCGACGCGTTGTTTTGGACGTGTTCTATCGCGCTGTTTTCGACGCGTTGTTTTGTACGCGTTCTATCGCGCTGTTTTCGACGCGTTGTTTCGTACGCGTTCTATCGCGCTGTCTTCGACGCGTTGTTTCGTACGCGTTCTATCGCGCTGTTTTCGACGCGTTGTTTCGTACGCGTTCTAACGCGCTGTTTTCGACGCGTTGTTTTGTACGCGTTCTCTCGCGCTGTCTTCGACGCGTTGTTTTGGACGCGTTCTATCGCGCTGTCTTCGACGCGTTGTTTTGGACGCGTTCTATCGCGCTGTTTTCGACGCGTTGTTTCGTACGCGTTCTATCGCGCTGTTTTCGACGCGTTGTTTTGGACGCGTTGTTTTGGACGCGTTCTATCGCGCTGTCTTCGACGCGTTGTTTTGGCCGCGTTCTATCGCGCTGTCTCGACGCGTTGTTTCGTTCGCGTTGTTTTCGACGCGTTGTTTTGGATGCGTTCTATCGCGCTGTTTTCGACGCGTTGTTTCGTACGCGTTCTATCGCGCTGTTTTCGACGCGTTGTTTTGGACGCGTTGTTTTGGACGCGTTCTATCGCGCTGTCTTCGACGCGTTGTTTTGGACGCGTTCTATCGCGCTGTCTTCGACGCGTTGTTTTGGCCGCGTTCTATCGCGCTGTCCCGACGCGTTGTTTCGTTCGCGTTGTTTTGCACGCGTTGTTTTGGACGCGTTCTATCGCGCTGTTTTCGAAGCGTTGTTTCGTAGGCGTTCTATCGCGCTGTCTTCCACGCGTTGTTTTGTACGCGTTCTATCGCGCTGTTTTCGACGCGTTCTATCGCGCTGTTTTGGACGCGTTGTTTCGTACGCGTTCTATCGCGCTGTTTTCGACGCGTTGTTTTGGATGCGTTCTATCGCGCTGTCTTAGACGCGTTGTTTTGGCCGCGTTCTATCGCGCTGTCTTCGATGCGTTGTTTTGGACGCGTTCTATCGCGCTGTCTTCGATGCGTTGTTTTGGCCGCGTTCTATCGCGCTGTCTTCGACGCGTTGTTTTGGACGCGTTCTATCGCGCTGTTTTCGACGCGTTGTTTTGGCCGCGTTCTATCGCGCTGTCTTCGATGCGTTGTTTTGGCCGCGTTCTATCGCGCTGTCTTCGATGCGTTGTTTTGGACGCGTTCTATCGCGCTGTCTTCGATGCGTTGTTTTGGCCGCGTTCTATCGCGCTGTCTTCGATGCGTTGTTTTGGACGCGTTCTATCGCGCTGTTTTCGACGCGTTGTTTTGGCCGCGTTCTATCGCGCTGTCTTCGATGCGTTGTTTTGGCCGCGTTCTATCGCGCTGTCTTCGATGCGCTGTTTTGGCCGCGTTCTATCGCGCTGTCTTCGATGCGTTGTTTCGTACGCGTTCTATCGTGCTGTTTTCGACGCGTTGTTTTGGATGAGTTCTATCGCGCTGTTTTCGACCCGTTGTTTCGTACGCGTTCTATCGCGCTGTTTTCGACGCGTTGTTTTGGCCGCGTTCTCTCGCGCTGTTTTCGACGCGTTGTTTTGGGCGCGTTCTATCGCGCTGTTTTCGACGCGTTGTTTTGGCCGCGTTCTATCGCGCTGTTTTCGACGCCTTGTTTTGGACGCGTTCTCTCGCGCTGTTTTGGACGCGTTGTTTTGGCCGCGTTCTATGGCGCTGTTTTCGTCGCGTTGTTTTGGACGCGTTCTATCGCGCTGTCGTCGACGCGTTGTTTCGGACGCGTTTTATAGTAAAGGACTCCCAAGACGCCTCACAATTTTAATACACGTACGTAGCGATATTGGCGTACCCTGAGAGATTGAGGATCATCTTTTTTATTGTTGTTCTTAACGCGATGGAAACATCGAATTGGATGTAGGATTGTGTGGTTGAAGTTTCACCAGGTACAGCTGCACTGTCTCAAGGGGGTTTTGTAGTACCAGATGAATATTGTTTGTTTTTGAGGTGACGTCACGCTTTTTGTTTTTACGTGATTTGAATTGCCAAACCCATCACAGGTAACAGCGATGAGGGAAGAAGACCTTAGACGGAGGAGAGAGAATGTAGACTGTGCAGCCTATGCAAGACATGATCGCCGTTTATTTGACTGATGAGGTACCGGTAGAGGGATATCAGGTATAAAGCAGGAAAGAGATGTTCGTGGCTGCGCCCCTGTGTCCCGATCGTTCCAACATTATGTGTACTTTGCACTGTCGTGGACTATTCATTGATTTGACTGTGTGTGCCAGAGAAAGACCCAATCTCTTCCTTTCCAGGTACTGCCCAAGGAAGTAACCTTTTTTGTGAAGCCCCGACACTGTCATTTTAGAACCGGGAGTTTCTGAGGGACGGGCCGTGTTGTGAGTGTTGTGACACAAATCCGGTTGCTGGCAGCTATTAACAACAGAGAGCTGGAGTTTTTCTGGTACTACTTACACCCTTTGCGCACCTATGTGTGAAGGAGAAGGCCCTTTAACCTTTATCCGTTCCATGATTACGCTTGGCTACAATGCAGGTGGAAACCACGAGGGTGGGGAAGATGAAAAATAATTCGTTTTCAGGAGACATCAGTTCGGGTAAGATTGTGAAGTAATGTAGAGGTTGTTATGAAACTTGATAAGTTTATTGACGTGACAGCAGACAAGTTGTTACGACTTACAATGTCATTATAATTCATATGCACGCTTTCTCCTTCCTGAGAGCGAGGAGAACAACGAAACAAAATAATGTTCAAAACACCCCACCCCCTTTTTCCCAACAGTTTCCCATCCCCTCCATCCTCCCCTCTCAAACGTCACACTTTTACTAACACAACAGGAAGGTGTACCCCCCTCCCCACAAAACAAAACAAACACCAACCCATTTTTTACCCTTCCCCTCTATTACATTGCTTCATACTTCCTCAACTAACCCCCTCCTGTTTGACCCACGTAGTACAAAGCATTATGGGGGTTGTTGTTGAGACCAAGGAGGTGAAGACCATTGAGACCTCAAGACGTGCTGTGAGGAGAGCACAGCGTTCCTATGAGATGAAGCGCGCTGTGGCGGCTGCCAACGAGAAGTGGTTTGGTGACGAGGGGCACGGACGTGTGGAGACTCCCTTGGATGCATACAAGCAGAAGCTCCGTGTGGAGGACGAATACTTCACCAAAATGGTGGAACAAATGCAGCTCGTCGCAGACCTCTCGCAGAAGGCATACGTGCGCAGGTCTTACAGCACACCAAGACGACACAGCCCCGAACCCCTCTCTTCCGACAGCGATCACTAATGTGGTTTCCACTTTCGGTCTCTAATTTCTTAGAGCAGAAAGAAAGAGAGAGGGAGGAAGCAAGACGAAGAGAGATCTGAGCAAAGCCGTTCAAACGATAGTAAAAAAAAACCCCACAGCCCCTCCCCCACAATTGTTCATAGCCCCTTTCCCTCCGTACAACGAATGCATACTAAAAATAAAAAAGAATGAGAAAATGAGTATTTGGTTTTTTTCTTCTCCTCTAATGTTTATACTAATTTTTTTTTAAAAGGGTCACGCCTACCTCGGTAGGTTATAGTGAAGAAAAGGAAAAAAGGTGCGTTATCAGTACTATTTTCAGGTTCTTGAGGGTACAGGACCTGCAGACACTGATTTTTTTTCTCCCCTTCCCCCCAACCTTCTGGTTCTTTGACCACTTTTCAGGGTACAAGAAGCTTAGGCTGATTGTATAGTCAATGGTGTATGTTACAATGCATGCATCACTGCCCTGCCCTCAGAGGGTGTGGTGGTTTGTTGTATTTTTGTTGCGCTTCGATAATAAATACACACTTTTTACTGTGAAGTGTCATGGCGATGTTGAAAGCAGTGAGTTCTTTATCATCTGACAGTAAGGAATGGGACACAACCAAAGTGAAGAGGAACACCAGGCATCCCGTTCCGCGTAGCCAAGAGACTTTATTCTATTTTTTTCTTTTTTCTTTCTCTTTCTCGCTCTTGTTTTCCCCCCTCCTGCGAGTAGTGCGTGTTCACCTAGAACGTGACTAATAATTGGGTGGAAGAGGAAAGGATATATTGAACACTTTCATCTTTCAAGCTGTTTATTTGTTGGTACCCCTTTTCGGGTGCAAGCGGGGGAGGGGGTATTATAGTGTGCTAGTGTGCTAGTATGCTAGTGTGCTAGTGTGCTAGTGTGCTAGTGTGCTAGTGTGCTAGTGTGCTAGTGTGCTAGTGTGCTAGTGTGCTAGTGTGCTAGTGTGCTAGTGTGCTAGTGTGCTAGTGTGCTAGTGTGCTAGTGTGCTAGTGTGCTAGTGTGCTAGTGTGCTAGTGTGCTAGTGTGCTAGTGTGCTAGTAGCCTGAGGCAGTTCCACTTCGTACGTGTGGAGCTAGGGACAACACAGTTCGGGGTTTTTATGCTCTTGTCGTGATAGGTCCTTTATGGGGAGGGGGGGGAGGTATTTATTTATTTTATTTTGATGAATAGAAAGTATATGATTTAACTTTTTACAACATCTCCTTTCTTGGTTTCTTTTCTTTTCTTTCTTTTTTTTCCTTTTTCCTTTTTTCTTTTCCATTTTTTTTAAATATAGTACTGGAAACCCAATAGAGAGCTCCCCATAATTTTGTCCTGGAGAGTGTGTCCAAACCTACACTAAACGAACTTTGTCTCCTTTCATTTCTTTGAGCCACCTTTCCCTGCTTGAGAGGGAGGAGCAAGGTTACACAATAAACAAAACAAACCAAAACAAACAAACAAACAAAAATAAAAAAAAAAAACGCGAAACGTGGGGCTGCAAAACTAGCAAATTTACTCTTCCTGCAATTTCTATTCAGGAGAGCAACAGAACCATACCAGATGATGCAAGCAGGTAGTTCGGTAATGATAGGGGTGATACTGCTTGCTCTGCAAGCAGTCTTCGCTTACTCATAAATCAAGATGTCATAATTGTTTTTTTGAATCCTCTATTCCCAACAAAAAGTAAAATGTTTAGCCATTTCCCATATGCATTCTTCTGTTTTTTCTTTCTTTTTTTTTCCTTTTTCCTTTTTTCTTTTTTTTGCAGGACAGCAAACGCAGTAATAGTACGCTACCTCTAGAATATGAGACAGACAAAAAAAATGCAAAGCAAAAAGCAAAAAAAAAAAAAATACAACGAAACACACGAACACCAAAACAAACCACCAAAATTAGAGCTTTCTTGAACTTTTTTCTTACTCAGAAAGCAAACATATCAAAGATAAAGGAGCACAGTCTCTACAACTGTGGAATATCCCAAAAAACAAAGCAAAATAATAGTAATCAAAAGTGAAACACAGCGACACAGCGACAATTCAATGAAGGGAAAATCTAGATTTGTCTGTTGTTGTTTTCTCTGTGCTTTTCTGATTTATGTTTGATTTTTCTCGTTGTAGACGCTCCCTTACCAGAGATTCTGGCTTCTTATTTTATTTTATGATACCACAACTCATAATGTGAGTTGCAAGCACAGCGACTCTATTCTCGTGTTGGTCTCCCACGTGGTGACAAAACACGCTTTTTCCCATACAGTATTTTTACTCAAAAATATTCTTCTGTTTTATCTTGTGTGTTTCCCCCCTCTTTTTTTTTGTGTGTGATTCTTGAGAGGAAAATACAATACAAGTTGTTCGATTCTGTCTTATAGTGCTCTGTTCAGTGCACATCCTTCTTCCCCGCCAAGGTAATATTGTGTTCTACATAAAAAGCTGTCTTTTGGCAGAGCTTTGTTTTTGTAGCTGTTGCAAATCACAGAAAACCACACGGCACATCCAAAGACCTCACATCACCATTTCCAACCCCTTTATTTTCTTCAGTGTTTGCGTCAAGCAAAGGCGTTATACACCTTTCAACCTTACTGTCCCTGCTGTCTTCTGTCAATAAGGGTACCTTAAATCCTTAAGTACTTTCTCGGGTGATTAAGCACTGTGGTGCTTAGGTTCATCTTAACTAACTTTCTTTTTGTTCTCTTAATTACCTGTACCAATGCAGCGTGCGCGTTCGTTTCTCCAAGCGAATGCAATAATGCAACTGTTGGACAATATTATTGGGTATTATTTGTAATCACCATCTTTCCATAGGTCCCCATTAGGTCGAATGCAAAAAAAAAAATTAAAAGGCCTGATCCTTTACCTGGTCAACGCCAATGAAGAGATACACATCTTTTTTTTTTTTGCAATATTCCCACGGAAAGTAGCCCCCTTTGCTTACTGTTTCAAATATTTTAACTAAATTCCCAACACAATTCAAACTAGATCCCCCGAAGTTGTCAATGGGTCAAAAAAAACTTGAGTAATAAATGATACAAAAAGGGCGCGGGTGGACCGACTATAAATGGATTTTCCTCCAACAAATTGGTGTACCTGTTATTCCAGTAATAGGTCTACCGGACAGGTCTGCTTCTCGCCTTTAACTGAACGACAAAAAAAAGAATAAAGCATTGTGGAGCATATCCTCGGGTATCTACACTAATGCCCCTTCAATTAGTCTACATTATGCACCAAGTTTTCAAGTTTTCAAACCAAGTTTTCAAAAAATAAACGCACATCAATCGCAATAGTAGAAGCTTTTCCTTATAAAGCTACCCCCTTTTTTTATGTCAAGGGTGACTAAGTACGTGAGGCTTAGATTCATCTTTCCAGCTTTTTCCCATAAAGAACTAAAGGAACCCTGAGGTAGACATTTTCATTGCACGGGGAAGGTATTTGTGCACAATAGAGCATGTTGTCAATATTAAAAAGCAAACAAGGCAGATTGTTTTTTTTTTTTCCTATGAGAAAAGCCTTGCTTTTTTTCCCCCTTCTCGGAGTCATGCATTCGCCATTCAAATCGTCACGACCTTTTCCCCTCATTGTTCCATGATTTCTTTTCACCACCCCCACTCCCTTTGTTGCTCCCCTCTGTTGGGTTACACGTCAAGTACAAGCAGTTTCTTTGTCTCTGCTTCGTGTCTGCTTTACAGCTACCTCTTTGAAACTCTCACATCTTTTGAGATTTTTCTTCTTCTTTTTCTAGCGAATTGGGGTTTTTTACTTATAACAAGAGCAAACAAAAAAAATACAAAAACATCAGAATAGTGCAGTTGCCACCAGTACATTGGTACCCACTTTTCTGTTTATTTATTTATTTATTTTCTTTCTTTTTAACTATTTGCAGTAATCTGCTCTGAGCTTCTTATCACAATCGGGTGATAGAGGTATCCACGTGTCTGCGTTCACGAGACGCCTGCGCGTTATATCAATCTTTACTTTCTTCAGGTGACTAAGCACGAGAAGCTTAGATTCGTGCATCTGATATTTTTTTTCTCTCTTTCTTTTAAACATGATGCACCCTAAGGTGTATTCATCTCTTTAAGTTTTCTTTTTGATACCCTCCGCCTCCCCCTTCCTGTTGACACGAAACCCCCAGGGTTTCCCCAGGGACGCAGAAATACCCCCATTTTTTTGGATTCCAAATGCTTTTTTTCCTTTGTACTCCATAAAAAAAAACACCCCGCCCATATTTTCCCCTATTCTGTTTCTGATTAACATTTTTTAAATATGTGGGTTTATGTAGGAATCTCACTGGCGTCATGGTATTTTACTTTTTTTTTGTATAAGGTTTCCCTTCTCTCCCTTTTTTCTTTCTTGGGTTTTACTTAACACAGTGTTTTTTCTCGTTTTCTCCTACCATTTTTTTTCCCCCCAAATAAAATAGTATGTATGCGTTGTACGGAGGGGGGTGGGTTTACGGAAGTAGAGGGGGGAGTGTTGTACGAATAAAACGATGTTGCTGGAGGCCACCCTCCTTTCCCCCCCTTTTTTTGTTGCACTGTTCTAGAATATAATCGATCGGAGAAGCCACGAGAGCCGAGTCATTCAAGATGCCTGTATTACCCTTCAGGGGAAAGTACGGTGTTTTTAATTTATGTTACGCAGTGCCTGCGTCCGCAGGTGGCGTTCGCACTTTCAAATTCTCTTTATGTCCCCCCCACCCCAAAAAAAGACTGCCTTTCACCCCCTCTCCCCCACCCCCGATTCTTTTAGAAGATGTGTCCACATGGATTATGCATCTTTGTGATATTTTTTTCTCCCCACCTATTGGTCAGCGAAAGCTCTCTATAGGTATTTTTTTTCTTTTTTTTTGTTATTATATTGGGGGTGGAGTTTTTCTTTTTTACTCTCCCCCTTTTCCCTTTCTTCTCTTTCCTTCTCTTCCCCCTTTACTTATTCCTCAAAGATTTTTTTATCTCCCTTTTCCCTTTCCCCTTTCCCCTCTCCCCTGTTTTCTTAAGGTGACTCGCTTAGTTTCATCTGACGAACTTTCTTTTTCGATGTTCAGGTTCTCAATGCAAAAATAGGAAAACGAAAAACAAAAAAAAATACAAAAAACAAAAACAAAACCAAATGAGGCCTGCATACTCGGCAAGCAGAATGCGATGTATCAATTCTGTGCAATATTTGGGCAGACAAATCCATGATTTTTTTCCGAAAAGCGTTTTTTCCCCCCAAATACGCGTGATCTTGCACCCCCTTTTTCAAGACTTCGCATTCACCCCCCAAGGATGATAGGCTTGTATTTTTTGAGCTGAGATTTTCAAAAAAAACAATACAAGGGTCAACCGCTGCAAACCAAAAAATACAATGTTCTTGGTATTTTATGGTATTTTTTGAAGCGAGACCAAGTGGCCTGTATTTTGTCATTCTTGTCCTCCCCCCCCCTACCGTCCCCATCGTTTTTGTGCTCCACACTATTTCTGCAATTTTCCCTCAAAACTCTAAATTTGAGATTAAAAAATAAGCGATATTTGTGGTTGTGGTCTGGATGCATGCTTTTGCGTTACACATTACAAGAACAAAAAGAGGGTCATCAGAGCTTCCTATCTATGTTTTTTTTGTCCTGTTGTGCTTGCATTCTGTTGAGTAAAACACTGGCAGTAGTAGTCACGCCTGTATCTGGTAGGTTAGTGTGTCACCGAGGCTTATATAGGGGAGGGTAAATTTGGTCAGCCTGACCAGGTTTTCACCAAGCCTTAACAGAATCCTGGTATGATAATCTTGGGGGAAATAATAGGTTTTTTTGGTACCTCACACAAGCCTCTGAGAGTGAGCAGAAATGAACAAAGTGACTCCATCACAGCCAGAACGCGACTCGATTGGTCAACCGCCAAAGGAAAAGGAAGCATGTAGCATAGCGAAATAAAAAAAGTAGCGCACCGTGCGCCTGCCGCACAAGCTTGCAACCCTTGTAATGTTGTGTACTGTCGCCATGACCGCCGTTTATTTTTGTAAATGTACTGAGGTTACTGATAATTCGCGGACCACGTGTGCCTGGTGCAAATATCAATGAAATGCGGAACTCCGCAGTTGGACAACCGAGGAATTCTGATGCCGGCGTCCGTAGAGGTGTGTGCACCTTCGGCTTCACTCATCATCATTCCACATTCCGCTGGAGGCCCCCAACTTGAGCTGGGCTCTACCAGGATTTGACCAGGATTCAACGAAAAAACCCCAAAACCTGTATAAGTCCCTGGTGTGTCAGTAAAAAAAAAGACTTAGTATTGTTTGAGAAATATCAGCTACCCGCACCTGGTATTTCTAATAGGAACATGGGGATCATTTTTATTTATTTATTTAAAAGATGACCAAGAACGTGAGATTAGTCATCTTACCAACTTTTATTTTGCTTTTTTTTTTTTTTTTTGACCCCATCTTCCTCCCCCATCCTCTTGCTATTTGCACTCAGAGGCTTTTTGTCCCATTTTATTACCCCAAAAGAGACTCATGTCAAATGATAACGGTTTCATTGCAAAAAATCCCCTCTCCTCATCATCAACCCATTTTTTTTTTTTACCCCCCTTTTTTGAAAGATGTTTGCGTTTGACCTCAGGTGGTAAATCCTGTATGCAGAATAGAGTCTCGGTGACTATGCCTGCGACAGCCATTTCATCTTTATTTTTTTATTTTTTTATTTTTGGAAAATACTTCGCTTCCCGGTGTGTGCCAGTCTTTTTTGTGTTTCTCCCCCTTCATTTTTTTAAAACAGCAAACGCCTCTGTTGATGTTGAACCAACACAATTTTTTTTTGGCGATTTCCCCCTTTTTTCATCTACTCTCAATGCCCCTCACTCCCCCTCTTTCCTCTTACCCCTCCCACCCCCTCCCTTCCCCCAGGACGGACCCCCCTTTCTAAAAAACTAACAACACACATGGTGTTTTCAAATCCTATGTCAAGGAAATGTGAACACCAACCAAGGTATTTGATATATTATTCCCCCTCTCTCTCTTTCATCAAAAGAAAAGAAAAAAATATTTATTAGAAAACCTCTTTTTTGCGCGCCACCCCTTTTGTTAATTCTCAATTTTTTTTTAAAGGACTGTACCCCATACAGTAGATGGGTCGCGAGCTACAAGCGGCAAATAACTATCTCGGGCCAGTATTCCCCCCCTCTTTTTGGAGTCTCCAAAGCAAAAAATAGTCTCTGTTTTCCCCCCCTTTCTCAGACAATGGCTTTATTGTATGAGAATTTTTAGACTGAATGTGGTGATGCAACGGCAGGTGTGGTTCTCCCTAGAGACCACGGAGGAGACCCTTCTTCCTTTACACCAATAGCTGACAAAGCAACAGAGTCAGAAAAAAAAAAAAACTGTTCTTGCTCGCAATTCCAAAAAAGTTTTTTTTTTCCTTCCCCCAAAACAGGGCCTTCAACCATCGACAAAGTCTGTCCACAGTTTTGTCGAAGTAAAAAAAAAAAAAAAAAAAAACTGACCTCCCCGCAGGGAAGTTCCTAAGTGGGACCGAGAACATGAAATTCTGGATTTTAGTTTTTTTTTCCTTTTTTTTTTTCCTTTTTTCCTTAGGGGGCTTTCTTGTGGTTTCTGGTGGGTTTCACTGTAGGTGACACACCACCAGTGTGGTGAAATGGTCGAAACTCTCAAAAGCAAGAGTTTTCAGGGGGCAAGAAAAAAAAAATTGACACCAAAATCCTGCACCATCCAGGGCTGTACCCCCAATTTTTTTTTGCCTGCGGCGCCATTTTTCATTTTTTGCTCTGCAAAAAAGGGTTCGTTGGAAGCTAGATTTTTACACCGTACCCAAAAATTTTTGCCTGCGGCGCCATTTATATTATTTTTTGCTCCGCAAAAAGAGAAGTGCAAACGCCTCACCATTCATCGGCGGAAGCACTGGCTCCACGGGTTATCGAACCCCAGAGAGCACTTCATTGGCATGCACACGGTTGCCACGAGGGAGCGTATGCCGGTACAAAATCACTGCCCCATCCAAATAATATTCCCAACGTCTTTGGGGATCCCCTTGCATTTTGCAGCCAAAATGCAACTAGACCAAAGCTGCAAAAAGTTCCGCGCGCGTGTAGCGCGCCCGGGTTTGGGACCCCTTTTTGAATTTCGAGGGGCGGTTAAAGTGGCCCAGAATCACAGTTCTGACACTCATTTAGCATTGTGAGCAACGCACTAGTGGTCGTAACCAAAATTTATATCAATCAAGAACTTGTCCATTTTCTCGAAATGACCCCACTACAGTGAGGGTAGAGCTCGGAAAGCCCGAAAAAGGGCAAAAAACCCCACCCAAAAAAAAGGAAAAAAACGGGAACATAAATCCAGAATTTTGCTGTTTTTTCCGAGAACAAGGGGCAACCCTGCCTCCCCGAGCCCGCGCGCGCTTCGCGCGCGCGGGTGTAGCAAATCACAGGGAGAAGCTCTCAGGGGTTTATACAGGTTTTGGTCATTTTTGAAAACTCGGTCAGCCAAAAAAATCCGCCTGTCCCACACACGTGTGTTTCAACACAAGCAGCATTGGTAGCTTTGTAGCCACTGGTGATCCACAAGCCGTAGTGGGTATCACACCTGTCGTATCAGTAAGCTCAGTACATTTATAACAACAAAGGTCCCTGGCGAAGCCACGGTACGCAACATTTCAAATATTGCGCATACCATGGCGCTTTATTTACAGCCAAACTATGTCATGGGAAGGGTGGGATGCCTGCTTGCGCCGCAGGCGCACGGTACGCTACTTTTGTCTGGCTCACTCCTCGTTGGTTTCTACGAGCTCTGTCCAAATGTTCACAGTGGATCACAGGAGAATCTTAAAGTTAAAACCCTGAACCGAGTTTCTCCCGTGGACTACCCTGCAACTCGTTCAGAAATAAAAGGATTTTGCCAAAATCCCATATTTTTTTTAGATTTCTCGAACTTCGACAAAAAAAAAAACCAAAAAAAAAAAGTTGTCGAAGTTAAGGCTTAACTTCGACACGTTGAAGGCCCTGCCCCAAAACCCATTTTGTAAACCTTTCTTTTAAATACAAGCCAGACCAAGGTTTTCATTAGTCTGCTTTCTACCGCACACTCTTTAGGTACGGAGGGTTTTTCCTACAAAAATCATCCTTTTAAAAGGTGACATTACCGAGGGAGGTTTTTCCTCCTCCAGAGCCTTTTCTGATGTGATGGATTTTGTCCATGCTATATCAAAAAATCAAAAAAACAACAGCCAAGACGCGCTTTTTTCTTTCTTCCCCCTGCCCCAATTTATTGGTGTTTTGGTCACACACCGAGGTACACTGTCAACGAGAGGGCTTTGTATTCCAAGACACATTTCATTTTCTTTTTTCTTTTTTGGTATTGTTTGGTTTTGGTTTATTTATTTATTTATTTCCTTTCTGAGTAGGATGCTTTGCAGTGAGTCTATGCATATGGAAAAATCGGCTCTCTCCCGACACAACCCACAGTGACTCAGCAATAGCAGTGGTTCTTTGGATGAAACAGGTCAACCGAGCGATAGCACACAGACTTGATCTGGTGCAAGCCCGCAGGAGTATCTGCCCTATCAGCTTTTGACGGTAGTATAGTGGACTACTGTAGCTGTGAAAAAGGTAAAGGTGCAAGCCCGCAGGGCCTCATAGGGAGTCTTACCCCACTCAGAGTGTTGTCTTCTGCACAAGGCCCCCCAAAGCAGTGTTGGAAGCTAAGTTAAACCCCCCTTTTTCTGCATAATATCTTGGGGTATGTTTTTATTCAAGAATATTTGACAGATTTGGTAAATCTTATACGGTATCTGAATGGCTCAGTAGAGGGCATCCTAGAGGAACAAACATGAGTTCTGACCATTTGCGTGGTAGCTGACCATTTCAGATTATCAAAAAAGAGTTTTCCTTTCTCTATTCCGAATCTAAAAAAAAAAACGGACAAAATTACCTTCTAATATTTGTTTTGTTTTGTTATGTTATGTTCCCCTATTTTCTTAAAATAAGATGTATTGCGTGCCCCTTCTGCGTGGCCCATTATCTTTCAAATTTCTTTTCAAAACTTACTTTTTTAAAAAAATATTTCTTCATTTAGATCACCCTTAGGAAATCAACCCACTGCCCTCTCTCCATCACCCCAACCTCCCCTCTCCTCCCTTTATCTAAAAAAATGTTTACATAGTTTTGTAAAATGAACATGGCACTGTACCCTCTTTACTAGGCTCTTTCATTAAGAGGGATTCAAGAATTAAAAAAAAACAGTGCCTTATTTTGCTTCTGAATGTTCGAATCGAACGCAGGGGTCTCTGTGGAATCAGTAGGGGAGTAGCTTCGTCTTCGTTTTCAGCAGAGATGCTTGTTATTTTTCTTTTTTTTAAAATACTACTTATGCTACACTATGATGACGCTCATTTGATTCATGTGACACGTGTCATTTTGTTTACATGATATGCAGGAATGTGTGTTTTTTTGCATCAAACTCTTGACAATCGATGGAAAAATACAACAAATTTACAGGGTGATAAACAGAACAAAGTTATTTTTTTATATTCTTTGTTTTCTTTTATTTCACCTTGTCATATCCTGAAGTCAGATTCTATTTTGGCATTCCCCCCTGCCCCAAACACCGCCTCTTGTTTTTACAGGGGGGAAGATAACAAAACGTCTGTGAAAAAAAAGGAAAAGGAAAATGTTATGGGCGTAATTAGAAGGTATACAACAGTTGCAATGGGTGTTGATTTCATTTTTATGTTCGGAGCAACGCAGGTTGCGTATATTTGGATGATGTTCACGTCATAGCATTTATTTAGTGCTACGAACTCTGAGGTGAGTTCGCGAGGTATCTTTCCATTTTTTTCTTCTTTTTTTTTTCCCTCTTTTCTTTTCTCAATTTTGCGCTGGAATCACATAAAATATAACCCCGTGGCTGCACACCGTTCACTTCCATCTGCCATTTACTAAGTCCTCGTACCATTTACGAAGAGTTAGAAATGGTACGCAGCCAAGGGGTTTGGCCATAGAAAGCTTCTCTTAATTGAATTGAAGTAAAGTTGAAGCGCAACCCTTGGAGGGACAAGGGGGCAGTGGAGAGGGAGGGGGAGAAAGTTGGGTCCATCCCCGCAGGTTTTTTTGTGAACCCCTCCCTCCCCGTTTCCTTGGTTAAACAGACCGAGTGTGTCATGTTATATTTATCATCCGATAAGGGAAGAAGAAAGTGAAACGAAGGTGAAGACTCTGTTATGAATGGCAGATACACTGAAGCAACAGACAAAAGAATGACGGGAACGTGTATTTTCTTTTTTCTTTTTTCTTTTTCTTTGCACAACGCGCCCCACAGGGTGGTGTAGCTACGTTATTTCCAATAACAAAATAAATAAAAAAAACGAGAAACCGATTTCGATTCGACTATTCTTCTTTTCTATCCATCGGTTCTGCTGTGAATGACAGAAGGTTTTGGTGCATTGCTAGCACGCATCTTTTCCCCCCCTCCTAGCAAAGCTGCACTGCCTAGATATTTATCACACATTTTTTTTTTTTTTTTTTTTTTTTTTTTGATACTTTGCGAAGAAGCAAGCACAGCCCAATGGGCTCTTCCGTCCAAACCTTACGCAGTACCTTTATTAGCAATGAGAAATGTCTGAGTCGTTCCCAGGGAAATAGCTTGGGTACTTTTGCTGGTTTCAAAACCAGAACAAGCTGGTTTACTGGTTTGGGGAAAAATAAAAAAAAAAAGTGGGATTCGGGATTCAGTTTTTCGTCGCCCCGCACCACTTTCTTACTCACAGAAGAGAAAGCCTCACACGTAAGCGAACCCCTAAAAAGGGTTCATTGAGTGACTCTGTGGTGTAAAAAGCTGCATGTTTTGCACTATACCCTAATTTTTTTCGCCTGCGGCGCCACTTTATATTATTTTTTTGCTCCGCAAAAAAATAGAGTTTCCAAAGTCTTCTTAGGGAACCCCCTTGCATTTTGTGGCCACAAATGCAACTTGACCAAAGCTGCAAAAGTTGGCCATTTTTTCAAAATGACCCACCGTTGTAACAGCTTCTGGAAGACATATTGGCTTTGTACGGTTAGTGGAACGTAAGGTGCAAGACCAAGCTCTGTTAACACAGGATTATATTCCATTTTCTTTGTTGTCTCGCAAAATTTACCCTTCGCCTCTCCACTCTGTGGTTGGCAGGGAGGCGCGCGCGAAGCGCGCGACGACCGCTTTTAACCGGGGAAAAATTTTTCTAAACCAGCAAACCAGCAACATTTGAAAAGTGCACCTTTCAAGCTACTACCCTGGTCGTTCCAAAAAAAAAAAAAAAAAAAGCCTGCAACCATGGGTGTTCCTAAGACGGAATACGAATACCACTTTTGGGATCGTGCACTTTTTTTTCTACAGGGATTCCCTTAGGGAAGAAAAAAAAGAGCAGAAGGGTAACTAAGAGACTTTAGAACGGTCTTTTTCACTGAGTGAGGTGCCCGTGAACTGGGATGGAATGAAACAACACAAAAAAGACATTTTTCTCCTTGTAGGACGAACCCCCAAATAAAATTTTCGCCTCCGGCGGATACCCCTTTCCTCCACTGTGTACTGTGTACTGTGTACTGTGTACTGTGTACTGTGTACTGTGTACTGTGTACTGTGTACTGTGTACTGTGTACTGTGTACTGTGTACTGTGTACTGTGTACTGTGTACTGTGTACTGTGTACTGTGTACTGTGTACTGTGTACTGTGTACTGTGTACTGTGTACTGTGTACTGTGTACTGTGTACTGTGTACTGTGTACTGTGTACTGTGTACTGTGTACTGTGTACTGTGTACTGTGTACTGTGTACTGTGTACTGTGTACTGTGTACTGTGTACTGTGTACTGTGTACTGTGTACTGTGTACTGTGTACTGTGTACTGTGTACTGTGTACTGTGTACTGTGTACTGTGTACTGTGTACTGTGTACTGTGTACTGTGTACTGTGTACTGTGTACTGTGTACTGTGTACTGTGTACTGTGTACTGTGTACTGTGTACTGTGTACTGTGTACTGTGTACTGTGTACTGTGTACTGTGTACTGTGTACTGTGTACTGTGTACTGTGTACTGTGTACTGTGTACTGTGTACTGTGTACTGTGTACTGTGTACTGTGTACTGTGTACTGTGTACTGTGTACTGTGTACTGTGTACTGTGTACTGTGTACTGTGTACTGTGTACTGTGTACTGTGTACTGTGTACTGTGTACTGTGTACTGTGTACTGTGTACTGTGTACTGTGTACTGTGTACTGTGTACTGTGAGGTAATGCAGCAACGCCAATTTTTGTTTATAGTACCACCGCTGAACGCTCGGGTCACCAAAAATTCAAATAAGGGCAGTTTTGGGGTGTTTTGACCCTGTTTTTGACTCCCAAAGGGGAAGCCCAGCCAAAGAAAAATAGTGGAATACGGACCCGATTTCCCCCCGAAAACCCCCGGAATACGGAACACCCATGCCTGCAACACATCACCTGCACTAGCAGGTGATTGTCGACACAACAAAAAAAACAAAAAGAACGGAAAAAAGTGGAGTTCATCCTCGGGTGTCTACACTAATACAACCAAGTTTTCAAAAAAAAAAGACCTCCTTTTTTTGAGCAATATAGCCCAAGATTTGTTGCACGCAATATGGGGTTCCTTTTTTTAAACCCCATCTTACCCAACCCCAGTTTAGAGTATTGCGATGTAGAATCGCCTGCTCTTAGGGGTACCTCATTAAGAAAAGAGAGAGAGATAAATATCGAGGAGGAAATGCATGCATAAGTTAAAAGATAAAGATAAAAAATAATGAAACCAATTCAAACCAGGGTTTCCAAAATAAAAAAACAGCCAGCCGCAGGAAAATTTGAACTAAATTTAGAAATAAAGGTTTCCTTTTCTTCAGGGAAAAAAGAAAAAAAACAAAAAACAACAACAAAAAAAAAACAAAAAGAACGGAAATAATAGTGTAGAACCCTTTTTTGAGTGGTGATTGTCGATACTACACACAAGGTTTTCCCGCTCAGGAGGAGGTTCTGGTCTTGTCTATTGCTAACAAAACTTAGTGAAACACATTTTTTTTGAGTGTCTACACTATGTTTAAATAACGACAGTGGTGATGTCTGTCTGGCAGCTTCATTGAAACCAACAGATTATCAAAAGAGAAAAAAAGCAAAAGGAAAGTAACCGGGCTGCGAGACGTTCTTTTCTTGATGATGCATCCGCGAGGAGCTGAGTCATTTCAAATTTTCTCTTTTCTTTATCTTTTCTTTTTCTTCTAGGGAGCTGAAAGCAAAATTACACCCATATAACCTGGGGTTTTTATTTGAGCTGTTTTAAAGACATATTTTTTTTTTTTCATTTTGCAGAAAAAAAATATTGCTAATAGCTAATATTTGCTTCCTCTCCCTTCCTCCCTGTTTTCCCCTCCCATCATTACCCCCCCTTTCAGACCCCTTTCAGAACTACTACCGTATTTCATTTACGGAATTAGTGATACATCCATCACCTCCCTCTTTTCTTTTTCTATCTGATTCTTCATCCTTTTCAGCTCTGTTCAGTTATGTGTTCCCTTTGTTTTTGGCGCTCTTGTTGTGTTTATATACCCCCCCCCCCCCCCCCACAACCTGTCTTATTAGCAGACAGACAACATATTTTGTAAAGTGAGAAAAAGTGTTGCCGCGCAGCCCACTTTCATTTCCCCTCTTGAAAGCGATTTTAGCATTTTCAAATTTGCTCTGTTGTCATTTCCCCCCCCCTCCCGGCGAGGCTCCTCGAGTATTTAACTCAGCCATCAACAAAGGCCTTCCACCATATTCCCCCCCATTTAGGTGACTAGGCACACGAGA
Source organism: Rhynchopus sp. YZ270_cl-10 (assembly GCA_964035575.1). Taxonomy (NCBI): domain Eukaryota; phylum Euglenozoa; class Diplonemea; order Diplonemida; family Diplonemidae; genus Rhynchopus; species Rhynchopus sp. YZ270_cl-10. Next base: position 873,437 of record OZ037855.1, on the reverse strand, counting down.
AGATTAGATTCATCGTTCCGTTTACAATTTTCTTTTTTGTCAAGTCTGTACAAAATAATGCCATGTGCTCACAAAGGGAATACGCTTGGTCAGACGAGATTTATATTCCCCCCTCGTCTGGTTTCTCTTGGGCACGTTCTTCTTAGGGATGGAGGTTTTCATCTGTATTAGCTTCGCGCTTAATTTTTCTTTTGAGGTGACATCATTAGTTTTGTACACGAACCATGACCCCCCCCGTGAACAATATCATTTTTTTTTTTAAAAGATGCACGGAATACTTTACGTATATACGGCAGCCACCAATACCAAGACTCTTTAGGTTACTATGCCTCCTGGTGTACAGACAGGACATATCTTTGTAAGGACGAGAAGGAAACGGAAGAAAAAAAAAACTTTTTATTTTTTAGTTTTGTGTATTCCCTGACCAAAAAACTGAAGTAGAAGGTACCAAATGTTCACACGAACAGGTTTCACGACATTCACCCACCATATAAAGGGAAATCACTGAAGATGTCCACCCTTTTGAATACTACTGTATGATTCTTAGGACTGAAACAGGGTTAATGTTAGAAACCAATCTACTGAAGTTTCAATTTGTGCATGAAGCATTTATTTTTCTTTTTCTACGTTTTGCAAAACATTCCAAAAAAAAAAGCAAGGGTACATTTGTCGCACCCTCTTTGCTTTCTTTTCATTTCGGTTAAGAAAAGAAAGTATATGAAATTATTTAAAAAGATGTGTGTACACTGGAGGTACATTCATCGCTCTCTTTTCTCTTTTCTATGTTTGGATGGAACCAAAACAAAAGAAAATGCCGTTTTGGTTTCACTCTGCATGTTTTTTTACTCAAAAAAAACCCCTCTCTCTTTCCCCCCCTCCAACTCTTAGTGGCAGTCTTTTTCCCCCTTTTATTTTTATTTTCCCCTTTTGCAATGAAACCCAATACGGCGCAGGCCAGAAGCTTCGGACCTGCTGCAAAAGAGAAAAAAACCCCCCCCGTTTAACAAATGCAAGCTAACAACTTTGCTTGCAAACAAACCAAACAAAACAGACAGAAAAAACAGTCTCAACGTGGAGATCACACAAAGCAAACCTGCCGATAAGACCCAAAAGATACCGGGTACATTCCAGATTCTCTGGAAGAAACCATATCTTTTTTGGGTCTATATTTGATGGCCTTGCGCAAGGCGGCGACTCCCTTCTGGCAGTTTTTTCACATAAAAAGTTATGTTCATGTTAAAAAAAAATGTATAGTGGAGCACACTCTAGGGTGGCTACACTAATGCAACCAAGTTTTCAAAAATACAAATCAAAAAACAAAAAAAAAAAAAAAACGCCCAAGCTTTCGCACCCACCCCTCCCAGGTGGGTGGGTTCTTGGATGCTTAATTGATACAGTGATTTTACTTCACCCCCTCCCCCATTTTCTACCCAGTGCCTTGCGTACGTTTAGGCATTTGCACTGTCAACCTTTTTGAACTCTTTTATCAAGGTGATAAGAAGGCTTTAAGTTCATCTTACCAACCTTTCTTTTATCTCAGCTCTTAGCATTTACATCAACTCCCCCATTTCCCCATTTTCTCGCCATGTTATTTCCATCCTCAAAACGACCCTCTTCCCATTCCTCTCAAAAATGCCCTTTTCCATTTCATATTTTTTTTTTTTAAAACTCAGCCAGCTTAGAAATGTTAGTTACTAAGAACATCAATATTTTGTTGTTTTCTCTCGGCAGAAGTTTCTTTGTCGTTTACGGGTGTATTTTTGAAGATTGGTTTTAGTGGGTCGTCTTTCGAAGCTGACTAGGTACAGCTTAGGTTCATCTGACCAACATTTTTTTTTTGATTTCGTACACAGTACGTAATCTGAGAACAAGAAAACCCCTGTGCAAAAAAAAAAAAAAAAAAAAACAGCGACCATGTGTTGTCTTATCAAAAATCTTTAAAATAAATTTCTTTGGTCAAGGATGATCTGCATCTATACCTTTGAAATTCATTAGCCCTCGGGCGACCTTGTGTACAGAACCCATCCTCGGACAGGTGATTGTCAAAACTACAAAACAAAAATAATAACTTTTATGCAAACCGGAGTGTTGTTGGGCGAGTTTTATGTGGTTACACCCCCCCCCTCTCAACGGGCTGGTTTATCTTTAGTTCCCTTTTTTTCTTTTTTTCCGTGACTAAGCACGAGAGGCTTAGGGTCATCTTATAATTTTTCTTCTTTTTTCCCCCAAACCATGTGTTGCCCGGGGCTGAACTATTGCAGCTTTTCCCCCTTGAGTACAGGATCCCCCCTCTCTGCCAGAGCGAACGATAGCCCAACGAACTTCTCTACGTTTCAGAGATCCACGTACCCTATGAGTAAAGTATTTCATCCTCTCCCCAGATGATTCCCCAGCCCCCCCATTTTTTTGAGCACTGCTTTCGCCACACTGTGTTTATACAGAATAAACATTGAGCCTGGTGATAAATCTGACACACCAAAGACACAGCCCCCAACCCTCATCTACCAAAGTACAAGAAAGCAAGAAATGCATTTGTTCACCCTAAAGTATAAAAAAAAAATAAGAAAAAAAAACACACCAAATCCTACAGTTCTCAAGAACACCAGCAGACGTTTGTCTTTGCTTTTGACAAGGTCCAGATTGTCTACACCATTTTCAAAATTTTGGTGTGCAAAGCTTTTGGTGAGGCTTAGATTCATCTTACTATTTTTTGTGTGCGATGTGCATATAGCAAGGCCCATTCATCTCAATTTTGTTATTTTAATATTATTCTGCCCATCCAAAGAAGGGGGGGTCCATCTGTCTCATTTCTTCCACTCTTTTTCAGATGAGGTGCGTTTTAAATGATCGCATCCCATTTGGGGAAGAGTTTTTCCCTTTTTTTTTAATATCGTATTTTTGTTAATGGTCTACAATCTACAACAAGACCACGCGGCCATCAGGACGGATGGTGACTGCACACCAAAAATGAGTTCTCTTCTCCCTCCCTAATACTTTACTTTCTTTGCGAGACGAAAGCTTTAAATACAAACATTCGGCAGTTTTTTTTTTGCTGATTCACAAAGAACGAAACGCCCTTTTTCTCTCCAGACACTCACAGAGATTTTTTTATTTTAGTATCAGAAATTGTCAGATGTATGTTAACTCATCCGGCACATCTAAAAAAAGGCTTTCTTTCTTTATAATCCAACTGATTTTTTTTTTAAAACAAGGTGACTAAGCATGTTAGGCTTAGGTTCATCTGCAAAATCGTTCTTTCTGCTTTTTCTTTCTATTGTTTTGTGTGGTTCTTAACCACAATTTACCTAATGATCGTAATTGTATTTGAATTGTTTGATTTTTTTGAGAATTTTTGAGCATTATATTTTTTTTTTAATATACACCATCCTCCTTCCCTTTACCCCGCTTCCTCTCCATCTCTCCTACCCGTTTCTATTATAGTAAGCATAGGTTGTAATGATATTTTGCGATAACCCATTTTTTTTAAAAAAGATTTCTCTCTTCCCTCATACGCTCTGTTTCTTCCTCGCTCGCATTGTCTGCTTTTTTTGAAATTTTTGACGATTGTGAGAAGAAGTTTTTTTCCCCCTGACCTGCCTTATTGTATTGTCAGAACCTTCGGTCGCGAAACAAAAAAAAAGTGAAGATCATCCAAGCTTCACTGAAATTAAATATTGCACCGAAAATGCAACAACAACAAAAAACACAAAATGTGGTGGGAAGCATCTTCAAATCGTACAATGCTTGCACCATGACAATTCAAAAAAAATAAAGTGAACCCTACTGTCAACATGAAATGCAAAAAAAAGAAGGAAAACAAAGAATAAGTACAGTGAAGACCACTTCCGGAAGGATGCTTGCTCTTTACTGCAAAATAAAATCTTAGAGATTGCGAGGTGCTGTTTGGGTAAGTATGTTTACCTGATTCACATGCACTGCTCTCCTTTCATTTAAGATATTTTTGGGTGTGAGGGAAGGACTCTCAAAGAATTGTTACGAGTATAACTTCAGGGAAAGTGGAGCTTCGAACACACAGGTGGCGACTTCACTAAAAAAAACCCCACTAATTTATCGAAAAGGTTGTGACGCACAATTTTGTTTTAACATACGTTATTTGGTCGTTCCCCGACCCGCTTAGGGTGCACATTGATAATAAAACTCACCTTGGTGGGTTTTGCATGCAAATGTCATCCAAAGGGTCACGCTTTCGATACAACAAGCATTGTAGTGCACTGTGTTATACCTTTCATGTTCTGTAGCACACAAAGGCTTTCGGCCTACACGGCGCAAACAGAACAGAAGAACCCTAGGTTACCTGCTCCAGGTCCCATTACAACAGCAGAACCACGACCCTTCCTTCAATGGCAGGTCGTGTTGTACGGAGCCACTTTTTTATTTTAAACTTCTCTTTTTTTTTAAGATTTAAAGGTGTCCCAGCGGAGGCTTAGGATCATCTTCCTAACGTATTCACTTTACTTCTTTGGGTATGGTGTTGCTTCTTTGATGTAATATACCTGCCCACCTGTACAAAAAAAAACAAAAAACAAAAAAAAAAAGCCTTTGCATTGGCAAGGAATTAAAACGAATTACGTAGTACTTTGCATGTCGACATTGATGTAGGGTAAAATCACCAAAGAAAAACCCTCCTTCTGCAAATTGACAACAAAAAAAAAAAAGAAAAGCTACCATTATTACAGTTTCCTTTATTTGAACTGTTTTTGAACTATTCTTGCCCTCTTCTCTTTCTCTCTTATGCATCACACGTCTCTAGGGAAGGGGTATATTTGACCAGTTAGCCCTATCGTTTGATACGGACTCTCGCCAAGTTGTGTCTGAAATATTGTGTTTCTGTAGCAAGAAAAGTCCCCCTTAGCATGTCTCTGTTCCCTCTACTGACTGTTCGACTTTCATTCATATCTTTTGTTTTTGTTTTTTGATGTGTGCACGAGAAGCACATTCCTCTTCAAAGTTAAATTTCCAAGATACAGGATTCGCCTTATTTTATGAACCGATTTCTTTTATAATATTAATTTTACCCCCTCGGAAAATGCTGCATATTATAAAGTAAAGAATTATAAAATAAAGCGAATCCTGTGCCTAGTGGGGTCTACCCGCAGTTTCTATTCACTATTTTTTTTTCTTCTTCCACTGTAGCCTACTAGGGGTGACGCTGACTACCAGTAGTTTTTGGAAGCCGTGACAGCCTTTATTTCATGGTGTGGGGGCTGCGTCCAGATAGGGGCTCATTTCTCTTTGTTTTTTTTTTCCTTCATTCTCTCTCTTCCTCCCTCCCCCCCCCCTCCCCCTTCTCCCTCTCTCTCTCACCCTGCAGTTTAAAAACTGACGAAGAACACATTACACCCACCAAAGCTACTGAAGCGTTTTTTTCAGGATTCAGAGTTGACTTTTTTTTTTATTCTTTTGTCCGAAGCTATATGCTGACCAGACAAAGATACTACCTGAATACGAAGAAGAACAAAAAACAAATCCTACAGCACCGCGGTTTGCGGGTTTTGTAGAACAAGTGTACTACAGTGTAACACATTCCTTAGATGTCTGCACTACTACAACCAAGTTTCCAAGAAAGGAGTTGGGTGGTAAAGAGAAGAGCGCAACGCACCCTTTTTTTTTTCTTTTCTTTCTTTTTTTTGTTTTTTTGATGCTGTTCGCGTATGTTTGCCATCCCTCCCTTCCCCCCTCAGACGTTTCTCTTAACAGGAAAAGTAATAACAAACCCGCAAACCTCAAAGCCGTGAAGTCTAAACACCTCATAGCTCGCCCTTCCTCCCCCAACAGAAGTCTTCAAAACACCCCATCACATTTCCTTTACTCACTGGTTCCTTGTTAAACGTATATTCACTTTATCTTTTACATCTTCTGGTTGTAGGCCTGGTAGTGCCTCTATCCGTTGAGTACGCTCATTCATCGAGGTGTATGCATTAACAACGATTTTATTTTTTGTATTTTTTTTTTGCACTTTTAACTTCTCTTTTGATATGTATAGCTTCTGCAGGGTATATTTGGTTTATCCTGTTAGTAGTGCTAGGCCATGGAACGGCAACAAAAAAAAAGGAAAAAAAAAAAAAAACCAAACCACACCAATTTTGTCACGCACAGACGGAGTCAGAACCAAAGATTCTTTTGGTGTTAGTCTGTCTGTCAACGTTACTAAAAGACACTCGTATTTGGCACTTTCAGGACTGGAAAAAAAAAATTCCCACCTTCACCTACATTGTAGGTGTAGGTCACAGTGAAAAAAATCCCTCCTCATCCCCCCTCTCTGATCCCTTCTCTCTTCTCTGACTTCAACTTTGGAATGCATGACGTCCATGTAACGTGTATGGAAGTGTGGTCTTATCTTCGCAATGAGCCTAGCACCAACCTAACGCAGGGAAGCAAAGTTGTTTCAGAATAAAAGCCCCCCCTTTTTTTTGAAGTGTCCCTCCCACCCCCTGGCTGTGTTGTGTATGGTGATGTGTCTTGATGGTGTCTCATCGGAATATGCAATATGGTCATCATGACTCACCCCTGCCCAAACCCAACACCCCCTTCATATCGCGATCGGTGATGTTTTTTTTTAAATTTTTATTCTTTTTTTGAAAAATACGTGTGCCGTTGCCTCGAACACACGAAAGAAAAAAATGCAACTACCAACAGTTCACATGATGTTCCTTTGGTAGAAGTGTACCTGTACACTAACACTGCAATTTTAAAATATTACCTTTTTTACCAAGAATTGGCAAGAGGAAATAGAATCGACGGAGGGGAAGGTCAAAATTGTTTTTTTTTTAAAATAATTTGGTGTTACCGATCTGCTGTCGGGGACATGTCAACGACATGTCAAGGACATGTCAATATAGGGGGGGTGTGTCATTTTCCCCTGTAAACCTTGTGTCAAGGACATGTCAAGGACCTGTCAATATGGGCCCTTTCGGGAACACCAATAATATTTTTCATACAGTACAACAACTCATACAAAATCACAACAAATCCGCAGAACGATAGGTTAATTTCCTTTTTGTTTTTTCATACGGCGTTATATCAAATGATATAGCATTATGAATGTGGGTTCTTTTTTTTATATTTCACCTCATATCCTGAAGTCAGATTCTATTTGTTTCGATCCTTTTCTGTGCAGAAGGTATCTACAAACAACTTTTGTTTGTTTGGTTGCTCTACTCCAAATGAAGATTTGCGCCGTGTCCGTTTTAGCGGCACACAGTACAGCATATTGTTCAGATGGCAACCAGACAGTCAAAACAGTTAATCAGATTGCGATGTGTTGGAGTGGTGAAGGGATGTAGGGGTACTTTATAACATAGTATTTTTTTTCTTCTTTTTTTGTTTGCCATCGGCAAAGCCCTCCCTTTCCCTAAAGGAATTAACAAGGAACACTATTGCCCCCCTAAGAAGTTTTTTTTTTAAAGGAACGCTGTGTGTCATTGCAGCGCACCATTTCTCATAACTCCAGCCTGCCGCCATTGCCCTCATTTTCCTAGAAGGTTGCTGCATTGTTCTTGCTGCTCCCAACAAAATAAGAAAAAAAAAGACAAACGATACAGGATTCATCATACTGCCACAAAAAAAAAATAACAGAAAAAAAAGTTGATGCTTTTCCTCCTGGACACAATAACCCCCCTCTGGGGTTCGTAGTGTGACTCAGTTGGGCAGTTTCACTTCAAACCTGTTAATGTGTTCTGTATGGCGATCCTTCTTCGAAGCCCTTTCACTTTCAAACGTTTTTTTTTTTTTTTTTTTTTTTTTTTTTTTTTTTTGAAATTGCTTCTATCTCTCTATCTCTCTACCCCTCTTTGAAAAATTGTGGGTGTGTGTGTATGTGTATCACGAGACAGCACATGAAAATAATTTTTCTTTCTTTCTTTTTTTTCTTCCTTCTTCTAGCAAAGTGACATACAGAGCTGCGAAGGTCGTCGCTCAGAAGGTGTGTATGTGTTTTGACGCTTCTAAATTTTTCACGTAAAAATAAATAGAGAAGAGCAATAAAAAAAAGGACAAAACAAAACCGAAGGTCTCTCTTTGCTATACTGCAGTACAACAACAAAACAATAGCAAAAAAATAAAAATGGTATTCATGTGTCCATGTGCTTTCCTTTTTATTAGAAACTGAAGCATATGAAAACAAAATGCAACAGAGAGACTACGCCTGGAGAGGTGTGAGGGATTGATGGCGCACTTTCTATTTTTTATATAAAAAAAGCTAAAAAAAAAACGGAAGTTGCACTTTAGATTCCTTACTTGAGTGGGCATCGGGAGAAAAAAAAAAGAGCCTTTTTTTTTTCCTAAATATTTTTCTCAAAAACCCCTCCGAAATCCCACAATACACATCATATCTACAGGAGATTTAGGGAGTGGGGGAAAGGAGTTGAGGGACGGTGGTGGGGGAAGGAGCACAGAGGGAGGGAACAGTGGGGAAAGGGATCTGACCCCTCCCCCCTTTTTTTTTGACTGCCGTCCGTGAGCTAATACACAACAAACAAACAAATAAACAATCTGACACACACATACTCATACACAAAGACTCTCCCTACCCTATCCCCTTTTCCTTCTAGGGTTCAGAGCAACGACACACGAAGATGTCTGGGATGAACAGTAATGTATGTTAGAGGGGGGTTATTTTCCCGAATAGAAAACAGAGCTGGAATAATTCCGGTTTTTTGAAAAATATTTAGTCTGATTTTTTTGCCACGCATTTTTCTTTTTCTCCTGAAATAAACCAAATTTTTATTTGATACATTGTAACAGTATAGTGCTCTGTATGCGATTTTCTCCTTATGAGGACTCTAACATAGGCGTTGCTGACCACTTTCAGTGTTACCCGAAGGTCTTCCTTGATCCTGCATCCACCCCCACCCCCCCTTACAGCTGCAAGAGAACCTGTCTGCGCTGCTGAGCAGAGGAAGTGTTGCATCATCGCCCAGCAGCAAAGGTGCGGACAGAGTGGAGTCTCTCATTAGAGCCATGTCGCAGCAGAAGAAGCAGCATGACCTCGAGCGTGAAGACGAGCGCGCACAGCGCAACACAGGTGGGCTCTCTGCCGACGCACTCAAGCAGGCTGCACGCAAGGCGGCTCTTCTCGCAAAGAACGCCCGCCCCGAAGGCCCAGGTGCTGGTATGGTTAGAAAATATAACGTTACCATTTCTCTGTAGAAATATAACAAAACTTTTGGAGGATTTTTTTTGTGGAGTTTGAGCAAAAAGGGTTTGAGAAAAAAGGAATACCCGTGGAGGTTTTAAGGCAACTGTAATCTAGTTCAAATTTTAAAGAATTTTTCAACAGAACGATATCAAACAAACACACAGTATACCTGATGGTCCCTTTGCCGTCCCGTGCAGACCTGTGGAAGGCTGTCGAGTATGGCTTCGTTGGAGTCCCGGCCGCGTCAGTCCAAATCTTGAATACACGCCAAAAGTTTGTTCTAGTGGTGTCGTGTCAGGAGGCGTGTGGGGTTGTGATCATGGGGTACGGGCTGGCGACGTCCCAGGTATTGCTACTTCTCTTTTTTTCCGGTTGATGAATGGAAAGCGGGAGTAGAGCATATCAGATGTAAACCACGAAATGGATGTAGGACTGCATGGTTTGGGTGTCCACCCCCGGTACAGCCGGTCATTGTACCAAGGTACACTGTTAAGAGAGGGCTGTATTTCAAATCAACTTTTTTTGCACGCGATGCTCACACGAGGCATTCATTCTATACCATTTCCCCGACCATTATCCTAACTGCCACTTCTCCACCCCCCCCCATCTTCTTCCCCTTCCAGGTGTTGTCTGCATCTGACGTGACTGCTGCAGGGAAGGCGGACTTCCCAGCGTCATGGACAAACGTGGTGCGGGTGGGATGGCTGCGCATGGGTGCGCTGCCGTTTAGCGGGAACGTGGCAGACCCTTTGTCGCAGGCGAAGGGTATTTCGCTGTGCAATGCTTTGGACAAGAGTGCGGAGGAGATACAGCGGGTGGCTGCGCCGTGTAACAACAAGCAGGCGACGGTTGTGGACAAATCGATTGACCTGGTTGGGATGACACACGAAGAGTACACGATGCTCACGCTCAACAAACGCGCCTCGCAGCTCAAGAAGCTTGTCGCTGTCCGCGGTGAAATCGACGAACGAGAAGGCGCCAAGCGACGCAGGATCGACCCCTCTCTGGCGCTCCTTGGCCTGGCTCCCGTTAGCAGCATTGGGGACGTCATCTCACCTCTTAGCAGCGCACCGCCGATGGCAGACTCGCCCACATCGCCGTCAGCGACAGCTGCGATACTGAGTCGGTTGAAGAGCCAGCAACAACAACAACAGCAACAACAACAACAGCAGCAACAGCAGCAACAGCAGCAACAGCAACAACAACAAAGTACTGGCATTATCCCCTTCTCCTCCCACATGTCGTTATCCCCACGCGAAGTTCCGCAGTTCTCCCGCACCACCGACACCTTTGGTGCAACGGGTCTGTCTGCCTTACTGGCTCGGGGTGGTGTAGGTAATGTGGGTAATGTAGGCGGTGTTGGAGTTGCTGGTGTAGGTGGCGTGGGTGGCGTGGGCGTGGGTGTGGGTGTGGGTGTGGGTGTTGGCGTAGGTGTAGGTGGCGTTGGGGTAGGTGGTGTGGGTGTGCCCCCGAACGCTGCGCTTGGGTTGGGTGGTGGCGGTCCTGCAGTACGTGGCCTAGGATCCCCACAGAGCAACGTCGCAAACCTCCTTGGAATGGGTCTTGCAAACAACGGGAGGGTAGGCGATGTGAGCAGGCAGCAACAGCAGCAGCAATATCTCGGCCCCGGTGCGTTGTCCCCAACCTCATACATGCGGTAACGCCTCTGATCCCCCTGGGTGTAGTGGGGGGAGCAGCCTGTCTTCTGTATTTGTGGTTTTGTGGTAACATTACCACAAAAACCCCCTGGCGATCGATTCTCTGGCCCATACGTTTCCTTTATTAAGTTCCCATCCTGGTTGTTCTTTACGCCAAATTCTGTTGGTTATTTCCCCCCCCCATTTTTTAAAATGCATCTCCACGAGATCTATTCGTCTTTCACATTTTATTCCTCCTCCCCCAACGTGCAACTCAACTAAACATTATTTCCTTTTTTTTTTGCACAAAATCCACGCGACACCTTCCTTTTTTTTTCACCCCCCTTCCCCCCCCCCCATAACCACACCACTATCCTCTTCAGACCTCCACTCGATTATTTTTTTTTCTCCTAAACAATGTTTGATGGGGAGGTGCAACGAAGCACCTTGGTGTATTCCGATACGGAGGAGGTGTGGGAGTGTGTTAAGCGGTTTGGGGAGGTGGGGGAGTGGATGGCGACGTTGTTGGAGGTATGCTATGTAGAGAACGCGCCGTGTGGGCCGTGCGACATTGGATGCACACGGCGCCTTGTATTCCGCAGCAACCCGCTATGCGCAACACGCACGCTCCTCCGCGAGCGCCTCACCGCCCACTTCTCATCCCCCTGCAAACGCTACTACACCTACGATGTCCTCCCATATACTCCTGATGAAGCAGACCGCTCCCCCTTCCCCTGCCCGGTGCACAACCTCAAAGTCACCGTCTCCGTCAACCCTATCTCCAAACAGTACAAATCCTATTTAGAATTCTACGCAACCTTCGCAGTGGACAACGCAAAAGACGTTCCGTTGGTCCACCACTTTCTCGAAGAGTACTTCAAATTGCAGTTAGGATTCATCACCGATGCGGCAGGGTCGCATCACAAAGGGGTCCCCCTCCCCGACGCACTTCTAAAGTTTCATTGTGCATCAGAGTTTAAACCGTATGAAGATGATTTGAGTTCGCTTGAAGCATTATGGTTGGATGCGATTACATCAGAGAGGGCAGCGCAACATCGTTTGCAAACTGCGGAGGAATCTCTAGCAGCGACAGAGGCAATTCTTAAGACCACCGTCGAGCAGGTAGCTGAGCAAGGGAATGAGGGGAACAGTGAAGGCGACAAACCACTGCTCTGCGAACGGTGCAATGAAAGGTGCGCTGGGGAGACTGTTGCAGTAGAGATGATTGCGGCAGCAGCGGTGCCTGCAGACGGAGGAGAGGATGCAGATGAGGGGCAAGGCGGTGAAGGTGCGGTGGTCCTGCCGCGATCCAGCACCCCCCACTTCGAGCCCGGGGCTAACATGTGTGTGTTCCCGCAAAGCAGAAACGTACCTCTCCGAGCAGGCGACATAGAAGCCCTCTTCACGTCCCTCGATACACAGCACCAAGGCTACCTCACGCCCCAGCAGGTGCATGATTTCTACCTCTCCATCGACGTTTTTGAGACAAAGGAGACAGTAGGGAGGGTGCTGCGTAGGTATGTCAAAAGGGTTAGGGGGTCACCCCAGGGTGAGGGGAAGGTAAGAGAGCGAAGGAAAGAGAATGACGTTTCTAATCATAGGTTCGAATATTTCATCAGGTTATTTCCTAAATCATGAAAAAAAACCGGATTTTGCCCAAAAAGCACGACCCCCCCTTTTTGTTTTGCTGAATTATTTTCCCCAAATCCGTATCCCGAGGTCTTCTTCTAAGACTCTAATGCTCGCCTTCCGTTCCTCGTGCTGATCTTGAGGGCACGGTTCATGGCCGCAGAGGGATATATCTAATACCGTCCAGGACGCTTTCGTTGGCAGTTCCAAGTTTCAACTGCCAAAATCGAGAAGCAGTGCCCACAACAGTCACCATACCCAGAAAATATGGGGGTCAATAGGTCAATACCAGCTGGCCAATATGGGAAAGCGACCCGAGACCCATTAGGAAATAGCCTGATTGCATGCCCTAGAAAAACAAAACTGTACACCAACATGCAGGTTTATCAAAGGCGATAGAGTGCAGTTCAGTGCATTCCATTCGTTGATGTTGCATCATTTGCAGCATTGAGGGATAGGGTCGATGGTGTGATACGTGGCGGCAATGGAGCGTGTCATGCCTGATACGACGTGGCGAAGACGACAGAGACAGCACAATGGCGCTTTGCGGGATGTCCGGGGTTTCAGTTTTCTTAAACGTGACGTAAGCGATGCTGAGACTCATCTCATCAACCTTTCTCTTTCTTCAAAAACTAGGTATTTATTAGTGGAGAAGCCCCGACGGGATCAGCCCCACTATTTTTATTGCGCGATCGCAATTTTTGTTTGCGTTTGCACTTTCAACTTTTTTTGTTTTCTGCCTCCGATTGTGCGTTCGAACTTGAAGTAGATTTTTTAAACCTAAACCAAAATATGTTATATTGTTGCAATTCTGCTGCAAATTGGTTCAAGTTTGTGTGGTGGTGGGTAGGATGATGTATAAATACTTAACACATGTCGTTCTTTTCCAAGAATGCCCTGCTGATAACGGAACACGCAAAACCTTCACCTCTCCCACCTTGTCTTCAGTGCCGATGTTTCCTCTGCACAGCCCCACATCCCACACACCACACACCAGAACCAACACCCCCCACCCTCCTATTACAATGTCTGTGACCTTCTCCGTTCCCGAGGAATACGGCTACGTCCTGGCAGGTCTGATTGGAGTGTGCTTCCACTGCACCCTGCAGGGTGGGTTCGTTGGACGCTACAAGGCCATGAGCGTGAAGTGGATTGAGGACAACCTGCGTGACGAGAACCAGCGCTTCAAGAAGAAGTACGGCTACGACATCCCGAAGGGAGCGTACCCCGACATGACGGACGGACCCCACGCACAGAAGCTCACGTACGAGGAGTGGCTTGACTACGCCTGTGCCCAGCGTGCCCACCAGAACTACGTTGAGGGTCTTGCCCAGGTGCTGTTCCTCGGAGTCGTGTCTGGTCTTGGCTACCCCCGTGCCACTGCCGGTGCTCTGGTGGCTTACATCGTTGGCCGCCAGCTCTACTGCATGGGGTACCGCAACAACGGTCCCAAGGGACGTCTTACTGGTGCCCCCATCCAGGTCCCAGCACTCCTCGCCATGCTGGGTATGGCGTGCCACACTGCCTACACCATGACTCCCCTGGCATGAGCGAGGTGTTCAACGATACAACGCAGAATGTACGTATACTCAGTGTCTCTTTGAAAGTACTCAAAACTGAGCAGAACCACAACAGACATCTGCCAATCATCGCAGTTCTTCATGTTTAAGTGTAAGAGTGCCCATTTTGACTTTGCAGAAAAAGCCAAAATACAAATTGTGCCTAGTTTTAGCTTTTTTTCTTGAGGAGTGTCCTTCAAAAAATGTGTCACTTTTTTCCCTCAGAATTTTTTATTGGATATGCGTGTACAGCGACGCACCTGCATCTTCCAAATTTTCCCCTCTTTTTGTTGTGAAGAGGAAACTCTCCCAAACTATGGGACAATCTCTTTCATCAATTCCAACCTTCAGTCTCTCCTAACTACGCCCTAACCTATGCATGTTTGCACTTTCAACTTCTCTTTTTTCATATTCCAAATATATGATCATGGCAAAGGAAGCGAGCTATTCTTTTGACGAATGCCTTCAGGCACAATGCACAATCAACCTGTTTGAGGCTGATTTACAGTGCCAAAACTGTTCCACAGTATCTGTCAAAAACAGAGCTTTTCCGAAGTCATTTATTTCCTACTGATAGGTGAACGAGAAACACCTTTGTCTTTCAAGTTGCTCCTTTTTTCATATGCGCCACGAGAATAAAACAGCATAACATAAGAATACGCTAATGCACAACCCAAGACCCCCTTCGACCCGCCCCCTTTTTATATGTGCATTCACATAGTCCTGTTTCCTTTCCACATGGCGAGAGGCCGAATTGTATTCGTGATATCTTAATGTTTGTAATTTACCCACACACCACACACCACACACCAGAACCAACACCCTCCACCCTCATATTACAATGTCTGTGACCTTCTCCGTTCCTGAGGAATACGGCTACGTCCTGGCTGGTCTGATTGGAGTGTGCTTCCACTGCACCCTGCAGGGTGGGTTCGTTGGACGCTACAAGGCCATGAGCGTGAAGTGGATTGAGGACAACCTGCGTGACGAGAACCAGCGCTTCAAGAAGAAGTATGGCTACGACATCCCGAAGGGAGCGTACCCCGACATGACGGACGGACCCCACGCACAGAAGCTCACGTACGAGGAGTGGCTTGACTACGCCTGTGCCCAGCGTGCCCACCAGAACTACGTTGAGGGTCTTGCCCAGGTGCTGTTCCTCGGAGTCGTGTCTGGTCTTGGCTACCCCCGTGCCACTGCCGGTGCTCTGGTGGCTTACATCGTTGGCCGCCAGCTCTACTGCATGGGGTACCGCAACAACGGTCCCAAGGGACGTCTTAACGGCATGCCCTTCCAGATCCCAGCACTCCTCGCCATGCTGGGTATGGCGTGCCACACTGCCTTCACCATGACTCCCCTGGCATGAGCGAGGTGTTCAACGATATGACGCAGAATGTACGTATACTCAGTGTCTCTTTGAAAGTACTCAAAACTGAGCAGAACCACAACAGACATCTGCCAATCATCGCAGTTCTTCATGTTTAAGTGTAAGAGTGCCCATTTTGACTTTGCAGAAAAAGCCAAAATACAAATTATGCCTAGTTTTAGCTTTTTTTCTTGAGGAGTGTCCTTCAAAAAATGTGTCACTTTTTTCCCTCAGAAATTTTTTATTGGATATGTGTGCACAGCGAGGCACATGCATCTTCCAAATTTTCCCCCTCTTTTTGTTGTGAAGACGAACCTCTCCCAAACTTTGGGACAATCTCTTTCATCATATTCCAACCTTCAGTCTCTCCTAGCTACGCCCTAACCTATGCATGTTTGCACTTTCAACTTCTCTTTTTTGCATATGCCAAAAATATATGATCATGGCAAAAATATGATCAAAAACAGAGATTGTAGTTTATTTCCTACTGATAGCTGAACGAGAAGCACCTTTGTCTTTCAAGTTCTATTTTGTTTGATTTATATGCGTCACGAGAATAAAACAGTGTCCAATAAGAATACGCTGTTGCACAACGAAAGACTTCCCCTTCGACCCGCCCCCTTTTTATATGTACATTCACGTCACCCTATTTCTTTTCCACATCTCAGCTCATCACAATGATTGCTGTTTACGACGTTGTCTCGCAACTTTGCACTGCAAAGATGTGGCTCTTCCATCGGGAGGGGTATGCCATTGCAGAGTGCGCTGTGGGCGAGCTCTGTTTATATTTGCTTGTGGAGTTCTGTTGCACGAGGCAACGAATGTATATTGGTTAAGAGGGAGGCGAGAGATTGAATTGTATTCGTGATATCTTAATGTTTGCAATTTACCCACACACCACACACCAGAACCAACACCCCCCACCCTCATATTACAATGTCTGTGACCTTCTCCGTTCCCGAGGAATACGGCTACGTCCTGGCCGGTCTGATTGGAGTGTGCTTCCACTGCACCCTGCAGGGTGGGTTCGTTGGACGCTACAAGGCCATGAGCGTGAAGTGGATTGAGGACAACCTGCGTGACGAGAACCAGCGCTTCAAGAAGAAGTACGGCTACGACATCCCGAAGGGAGCGTACCCCGACATGACGGATGGACCCCACGCAAAGAAGCTCACGTACGAGGAGTGGCTTGACTACGCCTGTGCCCAGCGTGCCCACCAGAACTACGTTGAGGGTCTTGCCCAGGTGCTGTTCCTCGGAGTCGTGTCTGGTCTTGGCTACCCCCGTGCCACTGCTGGTGCTCTGGTGGCTTACATCGTTGGCCGCCAGCTCTACTGCATGGGGTACCGCAACAACGGTCCCAAGGGACGTCTTAACGGCATGCCCTTCCAGATCCCAGCACTCCTCGCCATGCTGGGTATGGCGTGCCACACCGCCTTCACCATGACTCCCCTGGCATGAGCAACAGCGATTTGCGAACCACTATTTTATTTTGCTTTAATGATTTGCTCCGGTAACTCCACGTTTTTGATGTGAAGCATGTTTTTATTTTCAATTTTGATTCCCACCCCACCCTTTTCACATACAGAAAGATGTGCCTTTATGGATTGTGTCTTTCAAGTTTTCTTTAATTTTTGTGTCTTGTGAGAGACACAGCGTTTGTGTGTCACAGCAAAGTGCTTATACATGCCATCTTCGAGTCTCTTTCTGTGTACGAAGTGCTCTGAAGAGAAGCAAAATTCACGTAATAGGCCAAAATGAGGTAAGTCTGTTGTGAACACACTGTATGTCCCCGTGTGCATAAAGCATAGCCAGTTTCCTGTCCTACTCCAGGAAAGTGGTGCCTTAGTAAAAAAAAAGTACCTAAAACGGAATGAAATACATCCTCGTGGGTCTACAACGATTTTATTTTTCAAGAAGTGGCAAGGCTATTGACAGGTGGATTTTGTCGGTACTGCGAAAAAAATATTATATTATAGCACAGCAGTATTTTTCAAACCACCCCATCTTTTTTTCATCTCTCTTTATTTTTTTCCCGCTCCTAACTACGTCCTATGCCAATAATGTTGTTCCAAATAGCCGCTTTTGTCAGCTTTGCAATTTTTTTTAAAAAAAAAACTATAACGTATGGGTTTGTCTACAACTACAACAACAACAAAAAAACTCATACAGCATTTTCGAAGAAAAAAAAATAGTATTGTCTTATCTTTTACCTTTTGTTTCTCTCATTTTATCCTGCGTTTGCAATGATCCCCGTTCATCTGGCTGAGTGGAAGCGGGAGTAGCATATATCAGATGTAAACCACGAAATGGATGTAGGACTGCATGGTTGGGTCCACCCCCCGGTACAGCCGGTAATATACCAAGGCACACTATTCACGAGAGGGCTTTGTATTTCAACTCTACTTTTGTTTCTCTTATTCTGAAGGGTATCACTATCAGCAGGACGTCGTTTCTTTGAGATCTGCCTTATGGACAGGATATGGGTGTTCAATTTGAATGCTGGCCCTTTGCCTCCTCTTCGGATCCCATCAGCTGGATAGTGATTTGTCCTGACGGACGTAACGGACATTGAGCACAGAAAGTGGACAGTCTATGAGAGTCGCTGTGCAACCTCCCCTTCAAGTTCTTGATGGCGTTGAGGTTGGCACGATGTGGGTCAGGAGAAGGTGTGTGGGGGTGCTGTTCGAAGCATTGATGCGAGAGATGAGAATGTGAAGCACTGCGGGTGGTGTCCTATCTTTTGGCATTGGCAACGAATGTTTTTGCATTCTTTTTTTTTTGTAAAAAAAGACGTTGGGGTAAATTGGGGAATCAGTCGAATCCTGGAGGTGAAGGGAAATTCAAATATTTGTCTGAGAAAAAGCTGACCCAATTGGTGAGCATCAGGGGGAGGTTTCCACGTTGGTTGAAGAGCAACCCAAATGTGAAGGGGGGTGGATAGAGGCGAAACGTTTGTCTTAGCCTTTTGCTGTTTCCTCTTTGAAGGACAAGTAGTGTGGGGAGTGGTTCACTAACACAGCGCGCATTTATGGGGCAGTTCTGGGGAGGGAAAGTCTGCGCAGTACCGTAGGGCGTTGCGTATGGGGTTCGGGTAGGGATGGGAATGTGTATTTTGTTTGGGTCTATTGGGGCTTTGGGGAGAATAAAGCTACAGTTCAATTTGCCAGAGTGCCGTGGTTGGTATTTTCGTGGTAGGCGAAGGCTTCACTGGGGCGCACTGTGCAAGCAACACCCCCAGCAGCATCCCCTCTCCCGCACTGCGTGCCTCATGCGCAGAGGGTTATGTGTAGCAACACAGTTTCGTCGAACAGAGAAGAGAGAAAAGAGTTGGGGGGGATGAAGAGCGTCGGCAGTTTGCATAGACGGAAGCGGGGCTGGGGGAGGGAGGTGGCTTGCTGGGGAGGGGGAAGACGGTGATGGGGGGGAGTTATCTGATACGCATACCGTAGCCCGATGCTTTGGTGTTGTGTTTCCCTGATCCCCATTGTGGTGGGCACTGTGCCTCAGCTTCCCGACGTAGCGGAGGTGGCCTTTCTTGGACTCTCTTGGTACAGCAGTCACAATCACAACCTCGACTAGGTTGTGGGCTTGCTCGTCCAGCAAAGATGAGGTTCTTCCATCAGGAGGGGTATGCCATTGCAGAACCGCACTGTTGCCAGAGTGAGCAGTGGGCGAGTTTTGTTCGCGTTTGCTTGTGGTAGTCTGTTGCACGAGACAACATGTGTACCTTGGTTAAGAGAGAGGCGAGAGGTTGAATTGTATTCGTGAAGTCTAAAGCAATGATAATGTTTCCTCTGCCCAGCCCCACACACCAGAACCAACACCCCCCACCCTCACAATGTCTGTGACCTTGTCCATTCCCGAGGAATACGGCTACGTCCTGGCAGGTCTGATTGGAGTGTGCTTACACTTCACCCTGCAGGAGGGGTTCTTTGGACGCTACAAGGCCATGAGCGTGAAGTGGATTGAGGACAACCTGCGTGACGAGAACCAGCGCTTCAAGAAGAAGTACGGCTACGACATGCTGAAGGGAGCGTACCCTGACTGGACGGATGGACCCCACGCACAGAAGCTCACGTACGAGGAGTGGCTTGACTACGCCTGTTCCCAGCGTGCCCACCAGAACTACGTTGAGGGTCTTGCCCAGGTGCTGTTCCTCGGAGTCGTGTCTGGTCTTGGCTACCCCCGTGCCACTGCTGGTGCTCTGGTGGCTTACATCGTTGGCCGCCAGCTCTACTGCATGGGGTACCGCAACAACGGTCCCAAAGGACGTCTTACTGGTGCCCCCATCCAGGTCCCGGCACTCCTCGCCATGCTGGGTATGGCGTGCCACACTGCCTTCACCATGACGCCCCTGGCATGAGCGAGGTGTTCAGCGATACAACGCAGAATGTACGTATACTCAGTGTCTCTTTGAAAGCACTCAAAACTGAGCAGAACTACAACAGACATCTGCCAAATATCACAGTTCTTCATGTTTAAGTGTCACTTTTTTTTCTCAGAAATTTTTATTGGATATGCGTGTACAGCGAGGCACCTGCATCTTCCAAAATTTTCCCCTCTTTTTGTTGTGAAGAGGAACCTCTCCCAAACTATGGGACGATCTCTTTCATCATATTCCAACCTTCAGTCTCTCCTAGCTACGCCCTAACCTATGCATGTTTGCACTTTCAACTTTTTCATATTCCAAATATATGATCATGGCAAAGGAAGTCAGCTATTCTTTTGACGAATGACATCAGGCACAATGCACAATCAACCTGTTTGAGGCTGATTTACAGTGCCAAAACTGTTCCACAGTATTTGTCAAAAACAGAGCTTTTCCGAAGTCATTTCTTTCTTACTGATAGGTGAACGAGAAACACCTTTGTCTTTCAAGTTTCTTTTCATATGCGCCACGAGAATAATAAAACAGCATAACATAAGAATACGCTAATGCACAACCCAAGACCCCCCCTTCGACCCGCCCCCCCCCCTTGTTTGTATCTACATTCACATAGCCCTGTTTCCTTTCCACATGGCGAGAGGCCGAATTGTATTCGTGAAGTCTTAATGTTTGCAATTTACCCACATACACACCACACACCAGAACCAACACCCTCCACCCTCATATTACAATGTCTGTGACCTTCTCCGTTCCTGAGGAATACGGCTACGTCCTGGCCGGTCTGATTGGAGTGTGCTTACACTGCACCCTGCAGGGTGGGTTCGTTGGACGCTACAAGGCCATGAGCGTGAAGTGGATTGAGGACAACCTGCGTGACGAGAACCAGCGCTTCAAGAAGAAGTATGGCTACGACATCCCGAAGGGAGCGTTCCCCGACATGACGGACGGACCCCACGCACAGAAGCTCACATACGAGGAGTGGCTTGACTACGCCTGTGCCCAGCGTGCCCACCAGAACTACGTTGAGGGTCTTGCCCAGGTGCTGTTCCTCGGAGTTGTGTCTGGTCTTGGCTACCCCCGTGCCACTGCTGGTGCTCTGGTGGCTTACATCGTTGGCCGCCAGCTCTACTGCATGGGGTACCGCAACAACGGTCCCAAAGGACGTGTTACTGGTTCCCCCATCCAGATCCCAGCAGTCCTCGCCATGCTGGGTATGGCGTGCCACACTGCCTTCACCATGACTCCCCTGGCATGAGCAACAGCGATTCGTGAGCGACTGTTTTTCTTGTTTTTATGATTTGCTCCGGTAACTCCACGTTTTTGATGTGAATCCTGTTTTTATTTTCTGTTTTGATTCTCCCCCCCCACCCTTTTCACATACAGAAAGATGTGCCTTTATGGATTGTGTCTTTCAAGTTTTCTTTACTTTTTGTGTCTTATCAGAGACACAGTGTTTGTGTGTTACAGACACATAAGCACTGTGTCAACAAAGTGAAGTCACAACGTTTCAACTGCATGTAAAGAGGAAACTCTCCCAAACTATGGGACGATCTCTTTCATCATATTCCAACCTTCAGTCTCTCCTAACTACGCCCTAACCTATGCATGTTTGCACTTTCAACTTCTCTTTTTTCATATTCCAAATATGTGATCATGGCAAAGGAAGTCAGCTATTCGTTTGACAAATGCCATCAGGCACAATGCACAATCAACCTGTTTGAGGCTGATTTACGGTGCCAAAACTGTTCCACAGTATTTGTCAAAAACAGAGCTTTTCCGAAGTCATTTCTTTCTTACTGATAGGCGAACGAGAAACACCTTCGTCTTTCAAGTTGCTCTTTTTTTCATATGCGCAAACCAAAAACAGCATATCATAAGAATACGCTGATGTACGACCCAAGACTTCCCCTTCGACCCTCCCCTTTTTATATGTACATTCACGTGACCCTATCTCCTTTCCACATCTCAGCTCATCACAATGGTTGCTGTTTACGACGTTATCTCGCAACTTTGCACTGCAAGACAAGGGTCTTCCATCAGGAGGGGTATGCCATTGCAGAACCGCACTGTTGCCAGAGTGAGCAGTGGGCGAGTTTTGTTCGCGTTTGCTTGTGGTAGTCTGTTGCACGAGACAACGAATGTACCTTGGTTAAGAGGGAGGCGAGAGGTTGAATTGTATTCGTGAAGTCTAAATGATTGTCATTTACCCACATACACACCACACACCAGACCCAACACCCTCCACCCTCATATTACAATGTCTGTGACCTTCTCCGTTCCTCAGGAATACGGCTACGTCGTGGCAGGTCTGATTGGAGTGTGCTTCCACTGCACCCTGCAGGGTGGGTTCGTTGGACGCTACAAGGCCATGAGCGTGAAGTGGATTGAGGACAACCTGCGTGACGAGAACCAGCGCTTCAAGAAGAAGTATGGCTACGACATCCCGAAGGGAGCGTTCCCCGACATGACGGACGGACCCCACGCACAGAAGCTCACATACGAGGAGTGGCTTGACTACGCCTGTGCCCAGCGTGCCCACCAGAACTACGTTGAGGGTCTTGCCCAGGTGCTGTTCCTCGGAGTCGTGTCTGGTCTTGGCTACCCCCGTGCCACTGCTGGTGCTCTGGTGGCTTACATTGTTGGCCGCCAGCTCTACTGCATGGGGTACCGCAACAACGGTCCCAAGGGACGTCTTAACGGCATGCCCTTCCAGATCCCGGCACTCCTCGCCATGCTGGGTATGGCGTGCCGTACCGCCTACACCATGACTCCCCTGGCATGAGCAACAGCGATTTGCGACGATTATTTTTCTTGTTTTTATGATTTGCTCCGGTAACTCCATGTTTGATGTGAGTATGTTTATTTTCGTAACTTTTGATTCCCACCCCACCCTTTTCACATACAGAAAGATGCACCTTTATGGATTGTGTCTTTCAAGTTTTCTTTAATTTTTGTGTCTTATGATAGACACAGCGTTTGTGCCACAGCAAAGTGAAGTCACAACGTTGCAACTGCATGTGAAGAGGAACCTCTCCCATGGGATGATCTCACCATTTTTCAACTTTCCTTTTCTCCTAACTACGCCCTAACCTATGCATTTTTGCTCTTTTTTCATACTACAAACGTATAATTATTGTCATGATAAACGAAGTAAACTATTCTTTTGACGAATGCCATCAGGCACAATGCACAATCAACCTGTTTGAGGCTGATTGACGGTGCCAAAACTGTTCCCCCAATCTTTGTCAAAAAAAACAAAGCTTTTCCGATGTCATTTCTTTCCTACTGATAGGTGAAGGAGAAGTACCTACATCTTTCAAGTTGCTCTTTTTTCATATGCTGTTGCACAACCAAAGACTTCCCCTTTGACCCGCCCCCCTTTTTTTTATATGTACATTCACATACCCCTGTTTCCTTTCCACATCTCAGCTCATCACAATTATTGCTGTTTGCGACGTTGTCTCGCGACTTTGCACTGCAAAGATATGGCTCTTCCATCCAGTAGCATACCCCATTCAACCGCCCACCCCTTATCAACACCTCCCAGGCTCCACAGGGGGGTTTTATTTTTCCACACAAATATCCTATTTCCCTCCCCTCAACCCCTACACAATATGCCGCACTGAGGGCTCTCAATTTCCCTCCAATTTGTGAAGGACAACAATCAATCATACCTTTTGCAACACCCCGTTTGTTTTTGCTGTATTTCTTTTCTAACCTTTTTCTCTTTTGCCTTCGATTTTGGCTCCTTTTTTTTGTTTTAAATTTTTCCCCTCCGGATAAAAGCTGTCTCGCCTACGAGCGTGCTGTTCAGCGTCATCGGAGATGGACGATGAAAGCAGTCTTCCGTATAGACTGCAACGATCTGGGTCGTTTCTGCAGAAGGATGAGACGCCTCCGGCACTTCCCGCAGTGGATTTAGAACAAAACCCGAATCTCACCTTTTTGGGGAAGCTTGGTCCTATCTTTGCGGCAGCGTTTCGTAGAACACGACAGCTTCCCCCTACCTATTATTGCGCAGTAGTGAAAGAGAAGGGGAGTATGTTTTCTGAAAAGGAAAGGGTGTTGATTATCGGCTCCCAGGTGGTGTTGTTGTGCTCGAAGGACACCACAGTCCTGCAGACGTTGGAGATTGCCGACCTCGGGGATCTCCATGTGAACGGGAAATACGTTGTCCTCCCGCATCTCCTTGCCGCAGCACCGTCAATTAAGGTAAAGCCTGCAGACCTCCCGCTTTTAGTGACAGTCTGTACAACGCTTTTTAAACGTGCAACCGGGATTAACCTGGTTGTGACACGAAAGAAAGAAAACAATGTGGTGATTGGAGCCAGCAAATCTGCAATCAATGAGACCGGTCGGAAAGCTCGCAGCGTATCAAGGATGATTCGGCCTAGCCCTGCGACCTTAGAAACCTTTGAGGTTCCAAATCCTGTCAAACGCGTTCGTTTTAATGATGAAATCACCCGAATTGTCTTCTTTAAGGAAGAGGTATCTGATGAAGATGCTTTATCCGAGGCATCCACGCTTGATGCAGATGATCTGAGTAGTGATGATGAGGGAGGGAGAAAGAGGATTTCTTCTGAAGTGCTTGGGGAGATTCATAATAATGAGCAGATTGTGCGGAACGCGAATATTCTTTTGAACGAGCAGATTCTTGAGCAAATGATTGCAAACAACGAAAGCTTTGTTGAGTCTGAGTTCTCTCAACAGCACAGCAACCCTGACGAACCCTCCTCTCCATTTCCACCTACCCGCATTCATGTAGATGCGTACCAATCTAACCCTAGCCACACTTCACCAGAGTCTAGCACATCATCATCGTCATCATCTTCATCCGATGCCGCTACGTACATCTCGGAAGACGACTTTCACAACTACTACACCACAATACATACGCACGAACGTAAGGTAGGGGTTGAAGAGAAGGAGGACCCCCCCTCTGCCGCGTTTCAGCACAAATTGTTGAGGCAGTTTGATAAGGGGACTCCAGGGATGTGGGAGTTTGAGTTGCTGCGGGATCGGCTGGAGGCGAAGAATATTGAGACCTTCTTCGCACAGCAGCTCTGCCACGAGGAGGAGGATGAGTGGATGCAGCATGACAGCGTTTCTAGCATCTCCACTGATTTGTTTGAAGAGGTTTCTTTGAGTGGGACTGTCGAGATGGGGCGGAGGGGGAGTCTTCCCCCTCAAACACCTCAAAACCTTCTTAAAACGGAAAAAAGCGAGCTTCTCTCCTCTCTCGGCAGGGCCGTCTGCGATGGCAAGAAACTTCTCCACAGCTTGCACCCCATATCATCACCCCCACTCCACGTCACCACGCCTCCGACAGACCATATTCGGATGAACAGTGTGTCCTCTGAGTTCACCAGGGTGTCTTCTCGGGGGACTCCGCTGCTCAGAACGACGCCTCGGGTGAGTTCGTTTTCGGCGCTTTCTTCGGAAGTCTCTTCTGCATTGCCGACACCGATTATCCCTCCATTTGAACTTTCTGATACGAATTTGCATTTGCGGTCGTTGTTGGGGTCGCCGTTGGATTCAACGCTTCCAGTAGCGTTTAGAGATATCCCGCATGTTGTGGGGTTTAAGTTGGAAGGTGCAAAGGCAGGAGGCTCGCCCTGCAGGAGTGACGACAACGATGAAGCGATGCTGTCGGAGGTGACGGAGGCGGTGAACTCTACCCCAGCCGCAGTGCCGTTGGAGGTGCTCTCTCCGCTGTTGAAACCATGCAAGGATTTATCGGGAAAGCGTGAGGACAACCCTGTTCGTGCGCAGGCACCAATCCAATCTCTGTTAGGTGGTAGGAATGGGAGTGGGGGTGGTGCCTTCACAGTCCCAAGTCTCCTCAAGGCGCACGACGGCAGACCACCCGTCGCAGTCCTCTCCTCCCTCCCAACCACTCCATTAGTATCCCAAAGAGGAAGCGGATCGATCGAGCCGATTCTCTGATTGTGTCAATCTCAGGGGATTTTTCTGTTCGTTTGGAACAAAAAAAAAAAGGGATTGATGGGAGGGATGGGGGGTTTTTATGTTTGTATGTATCTTTCCAAATTTTGTTTTAGGTGACTAAGCTCGAGGCTTGGGATCATCTTACCGGCCTTTTTTTAACGAATGTGATCAAGGTGACTAAGTACGAGAGGCTTAACCATCTTACAAACTTTTCTCTTTTTTTTTTTTTTTTGAATCCCACTTTCAGGGATTTATATACGATTTTTTCCCTTACCAAAAGTGCAAAAAAAGTGAGGTTGCTATTCCTGAGGGGGCTGGAGGCACGGAGGGGCTTTTTTGAAGAAATGGACTTCAGATTGAAGTATCATCATTGTACTAGCCCAGGGGGCTTCACTGGCTAGGGCTCCAGCAGGTCCCACATGCACTATGCCTGACTCCAGCACGCAAGGTAGCATGCACAGCACCTTTCACCCCTTCAGGAGGAGTGCACAAAAGGGCACCCGGATGCAATTTTTCACCCATATCAGGACTCATGACTCAATTTTTTTTGCGAAGCAAAAAAACATAATATAATATGGCGCCGCAGGCCAAAAAAAATTGGGGTACGGTGTAAAAATCTAGCCTTTTACACCACAGAGTCACTCAACGAACCCTTTTTTGCGGAGCAAAAAAGGAAAAATGGCGCCGCAGGCAAAAAAAAATTGGGTACAGCCTGTATGGTACGGGATTTCATGGTGCGGTCAGCAACCCAGTTCCCCAAAAAATGCAAAAAACTTTTTTTCCAAATCTGCAAAAGTTTTTTTTTTTTTTTCAAAACTGAGGTTCAGCCTCAGTTCTACTATGGTATATAAATCTCTGCCCACTTTCTCCCCTTTTGAATTTTCTGCTGATGCTACCTTCCTGCAGAATTGTGATGGTTGTTTTTCTACCTACATTTTTTTTTTAGTTTTTTGGTCGCAAAAATCAATCAAATTTAAAGATATGTGGGCATTGAGGCACATTCATATTTTATTTTTTTTTGATGATTTTGTTGAGACTACAAAAAGCATATTCTAATAGACACCACAGACAATGTGGATATTTGCCTCAAAAAATGGCATCTACACTATTTTAAAATTTTCCACGCCACCCTCCTTTCCCGCTCCGCTGCCTTTTTAATGAACTGTAATTTCCCAGATTTAACACAGCCAACAGCAGGAATGCGCTGTCTGGGGGTAGGGTATTTCCCGCTCTGGGAGGGAGATTTTTTTTTTCCCCTTCTTTTTTGTGTTTTTTTTTTCCTCTCTCCTTTTTGTTGCAATGTTTTGTGTACATTTTATGGACACCTAACTAAGGCAATATCTGCGTCGCGAAGCCTATCTGTATGTCAGCTAACACTAAAACAGATTTTCAAAACAAAAACCTCATTTTTTTCCCCCCCCTGTTATTGGGAGCAACCCAGCTCGAGTCGAATGGTTATACTCAGATCCTACGTTGGGCGACTGGCCCAGGGCTGAATCTACCCCTCAAGCACACCACCACCACCCCCCCCACCCCAATTGGAACCTATTCCAGTAGACGCTCGGTATATTGTCCCCCAACCCCCCCCCCCCCCCCCCCGCTATTTACCATCCCAGCTCGGAAGCCCCCCTCCTCTTCTTCATCCCCCTCTTCTTAACCAATCTGCCTGTCATCGGTCCTTCACGTACTCTTTTTGAGAAGGGCCTGTATAAAGGCAAATGTCAATAAAGCGGTTCACGTCAACAGAAAGAAGCGCAAGGGTACTTCCTCTTATTCAAGGAGGTGGGAGTGTGTGTCATATGTGGTTATATTCTTTCCGTCCATTTGGGGGTGGGTAGGGTGCACCAATACAACCAAGTTTTCAAAAAAACAATGTGTTGGAGTGAAAAAAAATATATGATACTCATCTTTCAGTGTGGCTGTACCGAGGCTGCTTTCCAAGTGAAACCGCCCCCCAAAAAAAGGAAGTATTAATCCATGGTGGAATATACCCCCCAGAGGGTGGCATCTTCACCGGACAAAGTTTTTGTTTCTTCTTCTTAATGATGTATCCGCGAGAGGCATATTTATCTTTTCAAGTTTTTTTTATTTTTGAAAAAAAAGTCACAAAAGTTCAGACCAGAGTTTTGCTTTTTATTTGTCAGTGAATTCTCTGCCACACCCTTTGTGGGTTTGAGGGGTGTGCCGTTCTGCAACGGAAAAAGACATCCAACTCTTTTCGTGTTATTTTTCTTTCTTTTGGGAATGCACATTTGTTTTGCACAGAATCTTGTCTTTTGGCAGGCGATCTGTCGAAACTTATTTCCTTTTTATTGGGGTGGGGGTACGACACCGAAAAACACAAAAAAAACACAACCAGACACAAATATTCACAAATAATCCTGAAGGTGTTTTGTGGGGTTTGCGTGATTTTGTGTGATTTCTTGTGGTTCAACATGGAAAACAGATGATCTTACCTCAGATGTGGAAGAAAAAACCCTGTTTTTTAAAATCTTAGTTTTTTCCCGGGGAAATTAAGATCTTAGTAAAGATCTTAGTTTTTGGATGGGGATTTTTTTTGCTAGCCAAGTCTGCAAGACAAGTCCGGGCCAAAATATGTTTTCTGGCTCATATTGCCCCGATCTTTCAAATAAGCCGGTTTCGATTTGAACAAAAATACACCAAGGGACGATTGGGTGTTTTCGAGTTTTTTACTAAGATCTTAGATAAAACATTTCCTCAGATAAGGCGATGGGGTTTTGGGGAAAATCCCCACCTCTTAGTTAAGATCTTCTGTTATCCATGGCCCAGGAGGGTTTTGTGTGATTTTTTTGTGGCGTCTGCCTCCCTCCCCCCGTGCCACCCCAAATTATTATAAAAACATTTCCCGTGCGTGTGCTCTGTATTTGGAAGTTACCCCCATCCCCTCCACATCCGTCAGATCTGGTAAAAATGAAGTACGTTTCGTTCCGAAGAAACAAACAAAAAAAAAGTAAATTTTTCTTTAGTTTTCCCTTCTATTCTGTGAAATGAAAGACAGTTCTTTCTTCACCCCCCGCGTTCCCCCTTTATTTTCTTGTTCAAAAATATGTGTATCATTTTTTTCCCCTTCGCTTTTTGCAAGTTAAAGTGAGTTGTAATGTATTGCCAGAATCATCAATTGTGAAGTGCAGGCAAGATGGTCGCATCACATAACCTTGTTTCCACTGATTCTGGATATTTTTCGGCTTTTCTTTTACTTTCTTTTTGTTTCCCCCCTTCTCCCCAGGCATTATTGCTAAGTGTCGTTTCGCTGTTTCAGATTTTAGGAGATCCGAGAACGTTTTTTTTTTTAAATGACCCTTCGCATCTCCACTCTGCGGCTAGCAGGGAAGCGCGACGACCGCTTTCAAAGGGAGATAATTTTTTTCTTTTGACCTCAAAACAATAATTTTTTCGCCGTTCCGCTTTTTTCCCCAAATCTAGCTACTTAGCAATATGCCTGCTTCTCCCCCGTATGTTTCTTCAGTTTCTTTTTTCCTTCTTTTTTTTTTTTGCTTTTTATTTTCTCCAAGCTTTGTATAGTTCATGCAACGCCTTCGGGATCAAGCCAAGTCTACAAGCCCTACAAACTCCCCTCTGTGACGCTTGCATTTTTTTCAAGAAAAAATGTCAAAAAATACTTCCCACAGCGTTACAGGAAAAAAAATACCCGGTTAAGGGAAGGCCGGAGGAAAAATTGAGGTATTTTGCAAAATACAAAAAAAAATAGTAGAGCTCATCCTCGGGTGTAGACACATATGCTATGGATGGTTGGGTGGTTGTGTTGCACCTGAACGAATCGTCAGATTAAATACTTTCCCTTCTCTTTGTTATGCCACCCAAGGGAACGACTAGCCTCCAGGGTGGCATTGTGTACAGAGCACCCTTTTTTTGATCTTGGAGATGAATCAAGAGGCTTAGGCTCATCTCACCGAATCATTTTCCCCTGCGGAGAACCAATTTGAACGGTGAGGCGTTTTGCACTTTCTCGTTTTTTTTTTTTTTAAAGGGTGTTTTGTTTGTTTCTACACCTGCAACTAAAGGTAGAGAGAGGCCTCTGTATTGGATGCCAGTGTCACCGTTCCTTCTGCGAGATATTGCCGACAAATATTAGTACATTAATGTACCCGCCGTTTTTAGATTATCAAAAAAAAAAAATGCATTGTAAAAAGTGTTTTTTTTCTGGATAGTGGCAGACTGTTTATATGATAGCTTGCATTTCGCAGATTATCAGAGAAAATATGCGCGGTTTTGAAAATAAAAAAGAAACTTGGCACTGCCACTAGCCTCCCCCCATCCTCTCCATCCTCTCCTCACTCTGGCTTCATGTATCTCCTGCGATACTTCCTCAGTTCTTTCAGAGGTACATTCATCTTTCAAGATTTGTCTTTTTTTTTTTGGGGGGGTTCATTTTGTTAAAGTGATAAACTACTTTGCTTCTTATTTTTCTTTTTTCTTTTTTTTTTTCTTTTTGGGAAACACAACCCTATGCAAGATGTCTGCCAGGCGCAGTCACATCTCACCCAAATCACCCCTTTTAGTCCCCCTCTCCGATCACCTCCTATATTTATTGAAACAGAAACAGAGAAAAAAAACAACGATAACGAGTAAACTGAAAAATCGCTCCCCTCCTTTCCCCCCCTTTTTATATCCCTCCCCCTCCTTTCCCCCCTTCTCCCTCTCCTCGATTCAATCTCATTAGATTATATTTCTCATAAATCTCAAATATGTCGCAGTCTCCTGACCCAACCTCTGCACGCGCCTGCTTCGAGGAGAGGATCGCTAAGGAGAAGGAGGTTTTGGTGATGCTGCGGCAGCAGGTCGCTTCTGAGGAAGGGGAGTGCAAGCGGCTGAGCGACGACGTGGAGAAGCTGATGCGGAGTGTCGACAACAGAAAGCAACGTCTCCATGCGGTCTGCTTCGCAGCGGAGAAGGCACAGCGGATGAGCCACACCTCACGCACCACACGCTCGCACATCCAAGAACAGCACACAACCCTCCAAGACCCTGCCCGCACCACCACCACCCACCTCAACACAGTGCAGGCCAAGCATGCAACCATGCTCAGCGACGCCTCCTCACGCCTATCCCAAAAAATCAAGCAAGTGCTCGCAGAGAACAACAGCGCCCCTGCACTCTCACCTTCCTACCTCGCATGGGTCGAGGCGTAAAGGAGGTTGGAAAAATTTTAAAGTCTCGCCGGGTAGGGTTAGAAAAACTATGTTGAAAAAAAAATAATAAAGTCTCGTGTGGTAATAATGTTCTTTATTCACCACAGAAGGGTGGGGGAAGACAAAA
This sequence comes from Rhynchopus sp. YZ270_cl-10, assembly GCA_964035575.1. Classification (NCBI taxonomy): domain Eukaryota; phylum Euglenozoa; class Diplonemea; order Diplonemida; family Diplonemidae; genus Rhynchopus; species Rhynchopus sp. YZ270_cl-10. Next base: position 842,455 of record OZ037855.1, on the reverse strand, counting down.
AAAAATATATAGTGGAGCACACTCTAGGGTGGCTACACTAATACGACCAAGTTTTCAAAAAAAAAAAATTCTCGGGTAGACGATTCGTCTACGAAAGGGCAAAGGAAAATAATTGGTGATTTATTTTTGGTGCCTGCAGTCGGGTTGAGTTGCTTGGTACTGAAATAACAGCCTTTTTTCACTTTTTTTTTTCCCAAAAACCAACTATTATTCATATATTTTCATCTTTTCATCTATTTTGCGCTTTTTTTTCTCTCTTTTTTGGTGTCTGCGCTCCAAGCGTTTACACTTTACAACATTCTTTTTTACACCTCCCAAACCTTCTCTTCAAATTTAGAACAAACCTTTCCCCCCCTTTTTTCATAGCACTCCTCCATCTACCAATCGTACTCCCTTATCTCCCTCTTTCTCAGTGTCGGAAATGTTGCTACACGAATGACAACAGTAGACCCAATTATGGAGACGGACGGTGCCGCACCGTCAACACAAAGTGTATCCGCACAGCCACCTTCACCCCTGCATGGCTTGTCGGGGACCAATCCTGCAAATGATGTAGAGTATGTAGATGTGACTGCATTGGATCCTGCATTGACCAGGCCATTCCTGCACCTCTTCCCACAAGGTGAGCGGGCAGCAGCCGTACACTACTTTGCTACAGTGCAGGAGGTGACCTCGCTTGGGTCTCTTACCGATCCGGCCCCAACCCACGCAGAGGAGAACGCCGTGCTCATCATCGGTGCCGACACCCTCCGCCTCTGTGCACCAGACAGCACCCTCCGCTGCAGCATCCCCCTCGACACCCTCTCAGGAATCTTCCTCAACAACGATCTTATTGGGTTCAAAGCGGATAACGATTTGATTTTACGCGTCAAAGGGGTGGACCGACTGACCCACATTCTTTCAAAACTGTATGCAGGGTTAACCAAAGGGGCGTTGGAGGTGACGCACGAAGCGGATTTGAGTGTGCTTAAAATTGGCGCAGCTTCTTCAGGTACGATTCCTCCATTTAGGAGTGTGGATGTGAAGAAGCCGGGGGAGGTGCCGAGCGCGGCGCATCCGGTGACGATTTACATAGTGCATAAGGGGCAGAGTGTGGGGCACATGGAGGCAGGGACGTTGTTACCGGGTCGGTATGACGTTGGGAGCGATCTTGCAGAGGGTGTGCCTACGTGGTGTCGGAAGGTGGACGGCGGGCTGGCAATCATCGAGCTCTGTTCTATGGACGGTCGATGGGTGCTGAGTCCACAACCAGCGACGTTCTCAAACGTCGTCTGCCGCAGCAAGGCACCGCATCATGGCCGCCCCCCCACCGAAACCACATCCTGGGAGCAGATAGGCCCAACAGGTTGGACACCGCTTCAACTGGATGTGTCCGAAACATCGTCACCCGGGACACCCGTTGCCCAAGGGTCGCCGCTTGCGAAGGGAGGAGGGTGGTGCCGAGATGGCAGTGCATGGGACCCTGCAGACTCTGTGGTGTCGTGTGGTACAGAGCCGCTTCCTGAGGAGAAGGAATGCCGTGACCTTGCGCAGGATGTGTCCAGGGCAGGCCTGCGTGCAGAGCACCTCCGCCAGCAGCTTGCCAACGCAGACGCAAGGATAGGAAGGCTCCGTCGGATTGAAGGCGAGATGCGTGCAGACCGCGACACCATCTGCCGTCTCTTCGATGTGAACCTCCCGGAGCTGCAGTTGATCGAGGCGCGTGAAGGGCGGCCGCCTCCATTAGCACCGTTGGTAGAGAAGGCATGTGTCCCTGCACTGCGGGAGGCTGACCGTGCAGAGGCCAAGGCCGTCGCAGCAAGGGGTGTTGTGAACGACGCAAAGCAGCGTCTCGACTCTGCAGCACGGCAGAAGCAGCATATGTTAGCACAGCTGGAGGCGGCTCATACCTTTCAGGTGGACAGCAAGGAGCAGCTGAACACAGTCATGCGCTGCATGGGTGATTTGGTGGAGCGTGCACAACGTGCCCCACAGGTGAAGGACGCAAAGCAGGAGGAACTGCAGGCGATTGTCGATAGGAACACAAAAGAACGTGACGAGCTTGTGTCTGGGCACGATGCTGCGGTGGAGGCGTTGCGTGCGAAGATCGTGGCTGCACGGGAGGCACGTGACAACAGGAGCAACGAGCGTGTGAACGAACGCATTGCAGCTGCAAAGACAACGCTGTTGGGCCTGCAGGAGAGCGTCTCACGCGAGCTGCAGAAGCGCAAGGAGAGGCAGCTCGTACTTTCAAACCAAAGCAACGACGCAGCGAACCTAGCCGAAGCCTGCAACCAGCTCAGCGTCGCGCACGTCCGTCTCGACGAGCTTGAGGAAGAGGCGTCTACGAGCTGTGCCCTGCGGTACCACCTTGAGCAGAAGCTGCACGAGGTCGAGGAGAAGGACGCCACAGTGCGCAGGGCGATCATCTCGCTGCAGTCACTGCGCAAGGCGTACGACCAGCACATCACCGTCGGCCTGCAGGGACTCGAGAAGAAGCAGGAACAGGTCACAAACTTGCAACAGTCGTCTGCAGCCGCTATACAGCATACAAACGAGAAGCTGGTGTCACTGAAGGCGCAGCAAAAGCGGCAGCAGCAGACACATCTGAGCAACATGCAGAGGCTGCAGCACGATGCGCTTGAGGTGCGCAAGCAGGGCATGGCCAATGAGGACAAGAAGCGTTGGTCCTACGAGCAGCAGCTCCTCCTTGCGCGATGTGGCTCGCCCGTCAGCAGAAAGCGTGAAAAGTCTGCAGAGCTTGCGATTGAGCTCAGCAAAGAAAAGCAGGAAGCAGACGAGCGTGTGCAGGACATCGACAAGGAGCTCTTCGGCCTGCAGGCACAGGTCATTGAGACAGACGAGCAACACAACACCATGAAGATGAAGCGCGACGAGACACACTCCGGACTCGCCAACCAAGAGAAGGCTGTCCTCACCTCTACAGCAGACGAGGAGACGAAGATGGTATACCCCCTGCAGCATCTCATTCAAGCCTTTATCTTGTAGAGGGAACACAGTATTCTCAGTCTCCCTTTGTACTAAAACGAGGGACGCACATATGTCCATTCTTTCAAGTTTTTAATGACGCAGAAGTGTTCGCAGTTTCTGCTTTCTTTTATTACAATACTACACACGCAAAGGGTAAAAGCCCAATACCTTAGTTTACACCTACCGGAGTGACTGAGGGTTCATCTTGCCAACCTTTCTATGTGTTGGTGGTTCCTGTCTTTATCCACATCCACACCCTTTGCAGGCGGAGGTTGACCGGATCCATGAGTACTTCGAGATCATGGAGACGAACATGAAGGTGTTCACGCAAAAGATCCAGCGGAGGAGAGACCTCATACGTGAGCAGGAGAACAAGCTGCTATACGGTATGGCCCCCCTTTGGTTTTCTTGCATTGCACTGTGCGTACTAACTGGTCCAGGGCTTCCAAGGACTTTCCAGGACGCGCGGGTTGCCGTGACAGAGGTCACCTCGCCATTGTTGACACACAAGGCTATTTCTGGACCAATATTTTTTAACCCTATACACCCCAAGTGCCGCTTTAGTGTCTTTCGAAATGACGCCACGCTTTGAGACAGGTTCAACTCATTTTCGTAAAAGCATTTATTTTATGTGGAAATAATTTGCTCCTATCTTTCAAAAGAAGCAACAATCGACCACTTTTATCTACCTACCCGCTAGGTAATCGTACAACAAAAAAACACCTACACAGAGAAAGAACAGCTGCTCGCCAGAATGGTTGAAATACGCGAAGCAGAACTGGCCCACGAAGAACACTGAGCTATCGACGGGGAGGTCAGATCTCCCATACACATCACCTCGCCTCTTTCAAGAAGCCCGCCTCCGTCTCCCTTTTGTCCCACATTTTTTATACCCACCAAATGTAAGTGTATTCTGTTAGAAAAGTAACGCGATGTTCAACAAAAAGCCCTCTCCTCTCACCCTTCTTTTCCCGCCCCACCCCTCTTTTGGCTAAGCATGTCAAGCTTATCGTTGTCAACCAATTTCCTACCATTTCTGCGACTTCTACACTCTTGTACATTTAGCGACGCGTCGGTTATGTGAGTCTATGTTAGCCATGTTTTTCTTGTAGATCGAGAGGGCTTTGCGGGAGAGCTCGACTGTTTGCGGTTGTTGCTTTGTCAGACTCTGAGTCTGGCTCTGAGACGCAGGTGGAGTTCTGTTTTGTGCAGTGTGGAAATTGAGGAAGTGCCGGCGCATGCTGGTATACTGGTATGCACAACCGTCGACCCGCAGTTCAGTGCTCCGCAGACTCCCTTCTGGTTGCTGTCAATCGGATCGTAGAAGATCCACTTCGAGTTGGAGCCCCACTTCCACACGGAAGGGCACCATGTGCAGAGGACAACCCAAGGTGCTACCAGCCTGCGAGAACAGCAGCAAACAAAATTGTAGTCAATTTGTTAGTTCTTGCTCAGGCGCACTTCAGGTAACTGCGCAAGTCCACGCCACACTGCGTGCCACGAGAAGAAGAAAGAGGAGGTGGCTGCGTGAGACTCTGACGCTGCTATGGCTGTAGCACCTCCTCGCACTCCTCGGGTGCCAGTCTTAGGTCTGTGGTTGCAGATGCCCCTTCCTTGAATCACCTCAGTATTCTTGTCAAATCCCAGCTCCGGGGCATTGTGTTTTTTTTGTGCCTTGATATCTGGCCAATGTTTTCTTTACATCTTCTCCCCCGCACGCTCCACACTCCACACTCCAGACCACGCTTACACTAACACCATGCTGGTTATGAGGAGGGGTGCAGTGCAGAAGGGTTTGCTGTCGCTGTCCCGCCGGCACTGTTCCGCAGGTGTAGAAGAGTGTGACTACGTGGTGGTCGGTGGTGGCACTGCAGGATGTGTTCTCGCAAACCGCCTCTCGGCAGACCCAAAGAACAAAGTGGTCCTGCTGGAGGCTGGGGGTGAGGACGACTGGGTGTGGTATAAGGTTCCTGTTGGCTACCTCTTCACAATGATGAACAAACGCAGCGACTGGCAGTTCTCCACTACCCCCCAGGCGACACTCAACGACCGCGTCATTGCAATGCCAAGAGGCAAAACACTTGGTGGCTGCAGCAGCATCAACGGGGCCATCTACATGCGTGGCACCAAGCACGATTACGACGAATGGGGTTCCGAAAACCCTGGCTGGGCATGGGACGACGTGCTGCCGTACTTCAAGCAGAGCATGGATTACTTCAAGGGCGAAGACGCTGACCATGGTGTAGGTGGCGAATGGACGGTCTCCGCCCCGCGAGTCAGATGGGATGTCCTTGACACATGCCAAGCAGCGTGCGAAGAGTCAGGTCTCCCTCTACAGGAGCACTTCAACCACAGCGATGTCCCAGGATGTGGATATTTCCAAGTAAACCAGTCCAAAGGTGTGCGGGTCTCCAGCGCAACAGCGTTTCTGCACCCAGTCAGAAAAAGGTCCAATTTGAAGGTGTTGACGCGTTGTACAACAGAAAAGATCAACTTCTCGGACAACACGAAGCTCTATGCCGAAAGTGTGCAGTACTCGCAGAACGGTGTGCAGCGTAAGGTCCGTGCACGCAAAGAGGTGATTCTCACTGCAGGCGCCATCGGGAGTCCTCACCTCCTCGAGGTGAGTGGGGTGGGCCGCAAGGAGGTGCTCGCAGAGCACGGTGTGGCGGCACTGCGAGATGTGCGTGGGGTCGGTGAGGGCATGTATGACCACCTGCAGATCCGTCCTGTCTTCCGTCTCAAGGACGGTACCGTCACAATGAACCAGCTCAGCCAGAGCTACTTCCAAATGGCCAAGATGGGTATTGAGTATGCGCTCAAAGGGTCCGGACCACTGTCCATGGCGCCCAGCCAGTTTGGAGCCATGGCACACTCTTCTCCAGACGAAGTTTCCCCAGACCTAGAATTCCACATGCAGCCACTGAGCTGCGAGAGGCTCGAGCTGGGGTACCTCCATGACTTCCCGGGGCTGACCGTCTCGGTGTGCAATCTGCGTCCGACGTCGACGGGGAGCACTCATCTGACGTCATCGTCGATCCACACTGCGCCGTGCATCGACCCGCGGTACTTGAGCACAGAGGAGGATAGGAGGAAGGCGGTGCTTGGTATTCAGTGGGCACGGAAGATTGTTGGCTCGCAAGCAATGCAGAGTTTGGCGCCGAAGGAGTTCCTGCCTGGTGTGGATGTGCAGACAGACGAAGAGGTGTTGGAGTCTGTGGGGCGCATGGCGTCTAGCATCTTCCACCCCGTGTCAACGTGCAGAATGGGTCCAGAGAAGGATGCACGCAACGTGGTTGACAGCAGCCTGAAGCTGCACTGTGCTGACAACGTGCGTGTCGTAGACGCGTCCATCATGCCAAACATTACTTCAGGAAATACGTGCTCCCCAGTCATTATGATAGCAGAGAAGGCGGCAGAAATGATTCTTGCCAGCAACGCATGATTCAGGGGGTGTGCAGGGGGGAAGGAGGGGGAGGGTTTCCCAGTCCCAAAGAGAGAGAGAAGGAAAAGAGAGGTTCTGTGGAGTCCTTGGTTGTCTGTAATGCAACCAAGATTAAAAGGAATAACAAAGGCAAAAAATGGTTCAAAAAAAAGGTGTCCTTGAACTTCCTTGACCTTTTAGCTGTACTAAAAAGAATGACACAAAAAAATCTGTGTTGTCAAACGAACTAGTATGGTGGCTTTTAGAACGAAAATGAGGGATGAGAACGTCCCTTCAGAGTCACGTAAAGGGGAAGTAGTCCTCGGGCTTCTGGGAATTGTGTGTGTGGTTTTTTTGTTTTGTTTTTTTATCTAAGAGTGACCTGCCTGGAGCCACATGCGAATGGTATTCTATCTTTGCTTTGCAAGACCTCTCCTGTACCTTAGCCTGCGATACCAAATGGGGTGACAGAATCATCCCTGAACAACCGCCTCGGCAACGAAGAAGTCGGGTTCCAACCCCTGCTTGTTCCCCCATGTGATAACGGTTGCAGCAAAGATGGGTGTGCAGCAAGGCACTTTCGTCTCCCAAAATATTTCTTTCTTTTGGTTCTTTTGCCACCCCTGTTAGGCTATGGTAGAGCCCCGTGCTGTCCGCCAGGACACGAAGCTTTTTGACTTCTCTACGGTTCGATAACCCACGGTGAACCAATGCTTGTGTCCGCCGATGTACGGTAAAGCATTTGCACTGTCAACTATCCTTTTTTTCTCTGAAAGCCCACATTGGGTTTGATCTCAATTGCAGGAAACGCAACAAAAGTATCGCCAGGAAAAATGCCTTCCCCCACCCTCCTTTCTTTTGTTCGTGTAGTGAGGGAGGTGGGAACCTGCAAAGCGCCTATACCTGCAGCTATCGAGTCTGTACTCGGCCATTTTGTTTCATTTCTGGATGGTTGCCATTCATATCCCTCAACACCCACCTGACAGCTTCCCCCCTACCCCTTATACATGACCCAAAGCAACAGAGCATGGCGTAACAAACCCAGCAGCGCGGCTGTGCACCGCCCGAGACAGTTGCTTGGTGGGTTCATACCGCGTAAGGGGCAGGCACAGCTGGGCCAGCAACATGAGTACCATCATGAACGGGGCCTGACTGAACACAGCACACCCTCCGATGTCCATACGAATCCGTTCTTCACGTCGTCGTCGTCTTCTGCCGTTGTGAAGGTGGGCGACACTAAGGAGTATTGGCACCGTGTTAGCCGTGCAAAGGAATATCTTGCGGGAGGTGCGATTGAGGATGCCTTGGGTGAGTACAGCAGCATTGTGACCAGCATGGATGTGACAGGCCACGACCCACGTCTGGCCGCAGTGGTGCACAGTGAGATCGGCGGTATCCACATCCAGCAGAAGGCATACCGCAAGGCATGTCTCGAGTACAAACGTGCTGTACGGCATGCAAAGAACGCCAACAAGAGCTTTGTCCCGCCGCTCATTCATAACATCGCTGTGGCGCACTCTCTTTTGGGGGAGGATTCTGAGGCGATGAAGTGGTTGGCACAGCCGTGTGTGTCGTCGCTGCCTTCGAGCGCTGCTTTGCGACAGAGATTGAAAGGAAGGTCTGCTGTACGGGCGGAAGCTCCACTGGTGCCATCGTTGCACTCCATCGACGAGCACGGCAGCAGCATCGTGCATGCCCCTACGACCCGCCCCTTCGCACGCAAACACATCGTCAACATCAGCAGCTACACAGGCGAGGCCTCCAGCGCCCCAGGACGACCCTGCACAGCACCCTCCCTGGTCCCTGCACCACCACCCCCAGAGGAGGGCACCCGCCCCCCACCGCCACGCTACGCCAAGGAGACAGCCAAGGAGACCCCCAAGTGGGGCGGGGTGTGTCTTCCCGAACCCGAGCTGGATGGGAAGTACAACAAAATGTTAGAGATGTTTGCGGGAAGGCCTTGCACTGCGCCTGTTGCGGTGCGGGTCCCTGCCTCCATGCCGGAGGGGGGAGGTGGAGGTGGAGGTGAAGGGGGAGGAGGGGAACCCAGAGGGTTTTTAGAGACAAAGCTTCCTGTTGCAGGCAAGGCCAGCAGCAGCAGCAACGTCCTCCACACACGTCCCCTCTCTGCAGAAAGCCTGCGCCGTGCATCCCCTACCTGCCGCTCCACGACGCCATCTGTGACCCCAACCCCAATGGTCGAGACTGACCCCTCCGAACCTGAAGAGCTGGACACCCTCTTGAAGCGCATTCAACGAACCACACCAATGGTTTTCCACATGACCGGTGTCTGGGGGGAGGAAGGTGCCCTGCAGACGACGGGGTCAACATTGGTCGTGAGTGTGACACCATGTGCCCGTGACCCGAGCATCGCGCCTCACAGACGGCTAGTCTATAGAACCCAACAGGTCAAGCGAAAGCTCTCCCGCAAATCACCCTCGGCCGACAGTCTGGTCCACACAGGGAGCTCAAGGGAATATATATTCTCGGAGTTTGAACGGACCGACCCAGTTTTGTTGACAATCCTTCAGGAGCAAGGGTTGGGGCGACAGCGTGACGACAGAACGGGTCGTGTTGGGGTGAAGAAGATTGTTGTCACCGAAGACCGCGTGCTTCTGTTGTATGAGACGAGGCAGTGGAGTTTGACTGGGTTCTTGGAGGTAAAGGCAAATCTGCGGAGGGAGTGGGAGGATGTGCAGGAGAGGCGCAAGGCGGCGACAGAGGAGACGGGGGCAGGAGGTGCGGACCAGAACGAGCCGGAGGTGGCTGGACCAGAGCCGCGTACTTTGGCGCAACTCCTGCCCGCGCAGGTGTTGCAAAACTTCACGAGGAAGATGGTAGCAACGATTCACCGCTTTTCGGAGCGCGGCAGTTTCTTTGCATCAGTGCACCCGGACTGCATCCTGTTCAATTCGTTGCGCGATTTTGGTGATGCTGACGATCATTCCCTACCCAGTGATGCTGAAAGCGAGGACGACACAGACGACGACCCACCAGGACCGGTCGTCTTCTCCCCTGAGGGCTGGTTCTACTTCTCCAACATCGAGACAGAAGACGCTTCGTGCTATATCCAGAAACGCAGTCTCCCATTGTCCACGTCGCAGTACCTGCCGGAAGAGTACAAAGGATGTCAGGCCAGCGCAAAGATGGTGCCGCCAAGCAGGAAGACGGATCTGGTCTCCGTGGGGCTCATCCTCCGTATGATTGTGAAGGAAGTGACCGGAGGGGGTAGGCAGTTTGCGAACCCTGCGTTTCATTTGTTGCAGTGGATGCTTGCCCCGTTGATGGAGCAGTTGGTTGCAAAGCCGCTTGATACGGTCCAGATTCTGGCAAAGAATTGTTTATGGCGGCAGGAAAGCACGTGGCTTGCGAGCAACAAGATGGTTCTTACATCGCAGAAGCGTGTTGAAACTGTACACAGCTATCTCGACGAGCTGATACGGGACAGACTGGAGTACTACATTGTGGTGAAGCGGGGCAACATCCTGAAGGAGAGCGTCACAGCGTTCAATGCTATGGGGTTTGCAGATTTGGTGTCTCCACTGAATGTGACGTTTGTGGGTGAGCAGGCAGTTGACTATGGTGGACTGGCGAACGACTTCTGCACCGAGCTTGTGAAGTCGTTTTTTGAGCCTTCTGCAGGTCTCTTCCTCTCAGAGGTCTCTGAAGTGGGCCCTGTGGTGCTGCCAACCCCTGGATCGTGTTTGCAGTCACATTCCGCATTCGGAAAACTTCTCGCAAAGTGTCTACTCGACCGCCGTCCGCTGACAATGACCCTCCCGCCCTTCTTCTTCAAACTGCTTCTCAGTGACGACGCCGCTCTGCACTCTGCCTTCGCTGTCTTCCAGACCCCCAACACCACACCCAACACCACACCCAGCCCTTGCATGGACCGCCTGCCACACACAACAGAGGAGTGGCTCATCGAGCTGGCCCTCTCCGACCAAGAAGTTGCCGCACACATAAAAAGCGTGTACAGCACTTTGCGCACAAAGCGTCGTGCTGGAGTAGATGCTGAAGGGATAGGGCACTATCTGGACTCGTTGTCGTTGTATCTACCTTGCGGGGTGTATGTGGGGAATGTGCTGCCCGGGCATGGTGAGGATGTGAAGGTGACGTGCGAGGCAACGTTTGCACATTATGTACGGTGGTTCTGCTATGAAAAGCTCTTCGCGTGCAGGTGGGCACAGCTGCAGGCGGTGAGGGGAGCGTTTCGGACGGTGGAGCTGGGGCGCACGCTGTTTGCGAATATATCGTGCGCAGAGGTGACCGGTATTCTCTGTGGCGATGACGTGCTGACAGGCGAGGCTGTGCTCGGGTCGGTTGAGTTCCGCAACTGGGGAGGTGCGGACAGCACGCCGTACTACCTATGCTCGCTGCTGCGGATGCTGTCGTCCGCAGAGCTGCGTTTGTTCCTGAGACTCTGCACCGGGCTGACGTCCCTCCCGCTGACAGGGCTTGCAAAGAAGATTGGCATCTTCCGCTCAGAACGGCTCTTCTCACACACCTGCTTCTACCAACTCTCCATCCCTGAGTTTGCCTCCGTATCGCTCCTCAACGACGCACTCCAGGTCGCCTTCGCCTCACTTAAACTCGCCCCTCAAATCGAAGATGACGCAATACAGTGACCAAGTGACCAAGTGATCAACTCAGCAACTTTGGTCTCACCTTTTCTATATATTCGCTCTTTCGAGCGGACCGTTTTAAGAATAATATGACAAAAAAGCGGGGGTGCTATTTTCTATAGTTCTATGATAATATGGATGGGGGTGCGTGGTTTGGATCTGGTCGTGAGGTAGAGAGGTAGAGAGGTAGGTATTGCTGCTTCGGGTGCAGAGCCAAGGGGAGAAGATGCAGCCTACGTCTACAGGACTGGGTGTGCGGGTCTGGGAGGGGCTGTGAAGTGTCCAAAAGGGGTGGGGTTGTGTATGATGGACATCTCGAGAGCTTGTTGTCGATTCGTTGGCGTATCTGTACTATGCCTGCACGCCCTGTACGCCCTCCTCCTTTCCTGTTCATTCTGTGATCAGATGTGCCTCTAAGGCAAGGGTGTCGGCTTCAGAGCTGTGCTAGGTAGGGTGGGGTAGGACCGGAGCCTGAACGCGGCAGGTGCCTCGGCGCACCGCTTGTTGTTTCTTGCATGTTTGGGCACGTCGGGTGGGCTGGCTGTTGTGTTGGGCATTTGAGAGAGTGCATACGGAAGGTGGGGTTGGGGCGGGAGGTGGTGTATGGGAGGACACGGCACATAGCATGCCTGCCCTGTTGTGGACAGCGAAGGCTATGCTCGTTTGGTGTGATGGCTGAGGATCATGTCTTGGGATGTACGAGAAAATGGGGAAAGTGTGCTGCCCCAAGTGCCCAAGGGGTGTGAACCTAGGTGGTGCCTTTTAAAAAACCCTGATGTTTGTTGTCTGCACGCCCTCATGCCCTCTGTGCCCTCTGCGCCTTCCCCTTTCCTGTTCATTCTGTGATCAGATGTGCCTCTATAGGCAAGGGTGTTGGTGTCAGAGCTGTGTGTTTGGTATAAGGTATGGGTAATTCCTGCACGGAATAATGCCCGTTGGGGTTGGGGGTAAAGGTAGACGACCCCGAGGCATCCTTTCTGTGGTGGCAAAGGAGTTGGGTGTCGCACCTGCTGCTCGTGGCACAGTTGATTGTCAATAGTGCTGCAGGGTTCGTTATCAAGCTCGCACCGCAAGCGCCAGTGTGTTTTTCTGTACTCGGTGCAGAAATACATAGCCGCCTGGAGGCCATCACCCTCCTTGTGGTGAGCCTTGCAGGCATCTGCACTGGCCTGCGATTTTGTTTTTGTATTTTGTTTTTGAGGTATCGCACTTTCCCGTGGGTGCGGCATGGCATGGCATGGCATCACCTGCATTGCGCCTTGTGTGAGGCGGTAGGTGTGCTCGCGACACTGCACCACGGACACATCGCTCTGTGCCGTGTATGGTTTTGTATGTTTGGTACAATGCGCTGTTGTAGTGGGTGGGTGGGTGGGTGGGGTAGGATCGACACCCCGTTGGTACCTCAGCACACTGCTTGTTGTTTCTTGCATGTTTGGGTATCAGGTATGGGCTTGGTTGTTGTGTTGGGCATATGAAAGGGTGAGCGTGAGAGGCTGGGAGAAGGGCGATTGGGGAGGAAGCGTATGTGGATGGCATCGCAATGGTTCTGTTCTGCCCTGTTGCTGACAGCGAAGGTTAAGGTGATACTCGCTTGGGTGTGATGAGTAAGGATTGTGTCTTGGTGCCTGCAGGAGGCTCTCTGCGGGTATGGGCTGGGGTGACTATTAGGAAACAGATTGGCGAGTGTCGAGAACGGACCTCCTCAGTACAGAGGTTGGTGAGGTGTTCTGTGGATATGGGGTTGTGCCGCTGAGAGTGCGGTTGTTTTGCTTCGTGGTTTCAGTGTTTCAGAGCTCTGGGTGAGGATGGGGCTGGGCTAGGAGGGCCTGGGGAGGGGGTCGCGGATATGCATTGCCGGTGTATCCGCAGGGTGAACACATGGGACATGAATGGCGGCGGCACCTAAAGAAAAAGACGCGCCTTTCTTTGGCCTGGGCCACATTCATATGTTTCTTGCTCTTGTGTGCAACGGTCATGCACCCTGGTGGTGGTGGCTGCTACACTGTTCTCCCTCGAGGTCACTAAAGCGTCAGAGCGCAGCATGCGTGGTGTCTTCGTCCCTGCAGCTTGCGCACACCTGCCTCCAGCCAGGGTGCAGCACTCCTTTGCAGCTTCTTGATGCGTTCGCCACGTGGCTCTTCTTTTTGTCGCACTCATTGCCCGCTATGCACCTGTGATGCACATGAGCATGTTGCCTCTACGACGAATGTGGCGACGTGCGAAGGTACCGCGGAGCGATGCTGCTCTTGCATGTCACCCGCCGCGTCTACGGAAGCAGCAGCAACTTATTGAGCTGTTCAGTGTGGCACATTCTCCAGCATGTACTGCGATTCTGTGCAATGCCGTATGTTGGGGGTAGGGGTAATCATCAGACGTTCGCTATTGTAGCATTTTGCAAGCGAGGTGGCCTTGATTCTGTTTTTTTCTTCCCGTGCATCCCGTTCTAAGGCGTGTGTGCGCACTGCATTCATGCTTCAAATTTGCTTCTTGGGATAGCATCCGTGGGTGGTGGTCCATGATACTATGCCAGGTGCTTGCACCATATGAGTGGCTCAGTGAGGACCCCACCTGGAGTGTTCCAGGCCATGTCCTTCGTTGCACTAACACTTTCGAGGGTTTCTTTGACTTGAAATATGCGAACCCTAAAATGAACCTGGCCTGTACTGGGAGGCTACTGCACACACTTGGTGTATTGCATTACTCAATGCCAAAAGCGTGGTCAGGCCTCTGCGTCTGAGCAGAGGCACAGGGTTATTATTGGGTATGTTTCCAGGTTTGTTTCACCAGCAGGGTCAGACGGTGCTGTACACATTCTCCCTGTTCTCAGACAGCATGGCGCACGAGCTAAGTGTCACCCTAGGTTGATGTATACATCCTTGCCACAGCCTTCGGGCTCACCTCATTCGAGGCAGCCAAAAGCAGCACAAAACCATTCTAAGAGAACGCTTTGGTCTGTCCTCAATTGACCTCAGCTCCGGTGGTGACTGTGGGGCGTTGGCAGAGACAACTGCAACCTGCGCATAGGGGGCCCACTATCCCCAGTGGTCGCGCTAATTATGGGGAAAAATGGGGAAAAAATGGATTTCGGGTACGGAAAAACGTTCCTTGAAAAGGTTAGCTGGGGAGGCCCGGAAACCCCGTTTTGTGGCATTTCCGGGCCAATCCCGGCTTGTGGTGGGGTATATACGGAAAAATGGACAAAATTTTAGTGACTTAAATTTTCGCAAAATATGAACCCATACTCGTAAACAAGGGTCATTTTCAGGAAAATTCGGAAAATTCCGAGATTTGGAAGCAATTTTTCTCCTGAAAATCAGTGGGTTTTCAGCCCCAAAACATACCGCGATTGGAATTTCCGGAATCCGTCCGCGCTGTGGTGGGGTCACTTTGCCGAAATGGCCATTTTTTTGGTTTTGGTCAAAATCCATGTGGGTAAAGAGGGCCAATGTAAATCCCACAACCAGATTTTCTCTCCCTGATCCTGACGTCTTGCAACATGAAAATGCGCGAAAACACCGGCATTTGCATTTCCGGAATTCGTCCGTTCTGTGGTGGGGTCAATTTGCCGAAATGGACAAGTTCTTGGTTTTGGTCAAAACCCGTCAGTGTAAGGTAAAGGGGGCAAGTGTTTGCCTGTAGAAACTGGAAGGGAACAGGCAGCGCCGCAGGCGCACGGTAACCAACTTTTTTTTTTTTTTTTTCCTTTTCTTTTTTCTCCTCTTTCTTTTGACTTTCCGAGCCAATTGCGTTCCACGGCGGGGTCACATGTATATGCAAGCCCACTATGTGGTGGTCTTACTCAACAATATTAGAACTTCTGGTTTCTTAATGAAATCCCCGTACTGCAAAAAAAAAAACGTTCCTACCAAAACCCCCAAAAATCCCGGGATGAGGGATGGACTTTAGCGCGAGCTCTGACTATCCCACGTATTTTTTTTTTTTTTTTTTTTTTTTTTTGAAATGTTTTGACGACAACAATACCACGTCCAGTAAACCATATATTACATACACATCCTATCTGTTCACTATCTTTTCTGTTTTTTCCCACGTTGAATCCTTTGCAACGAACGCGTGGTCATCTTGCGATGGCAGCGATGAGGCGGGTGTGTGCAGTGATGCTGCTGCTTGCGCTGAGCAGTGCCGGAGTGCTGGGAGGGGACATGCCGAATGCGCTGTGTGGGCCGGGGAAGTACAAGTACTGCATTGAGGCGGTAGGCTACGACCAGGCGACGGGGGAGACGTACGTGAAGGACATGGATGATGGGATGTGTCTCTCGTACAACGGGGACTTCACCTTCACCAAGGTCGACTGTGTGACGGAGCTGGCTTCGGCAACGAAGTTCATCTGGGACACACCGGCGGCAAACAACCTGCAGGCGATCTACCCAGCAGCGACGGAGACGCTGTGCCTGCATGTGTACTTTGGGATCACCATGAAGACGTGCGAGAACGATGTGACGTTCATCCAGCAGCAGTGGGCACCGCACTGGAAGGCAAGCTACGACGGGTGCGTGGACATGAAGGCGGGGAACACCGTGGGGAACCAATGCCCATGCAGACCGCAGGCGAACAAGGTGATGGGTGCGGTGGAGAGCCTGACGGTGTACCAGAACTGCATGTCGGGGCGTGTGCGTGGTGCGACGGGGGCACGCACACTGACGTCGATGCGTCCGGAGAACTTCTGCAACGGCCAGCCTGCGCCGCTGCAGACGCTTGCGGACTGGAACGACCCGAACTCGATGTTTGTGTACTGGCAGGAGGACACACAGGACTTCACCACTGCGGCGACGTATGTGACGAAGGTGACCTACAGCGACACGGAGGCGACGATTGGGAAGGAGCTGAAGCTGCCCGGATGTGTGCAGGGTGGGAACATCATCCGCGGGAAGGGCGACAAGCTGGCAATGCTGTGTGCGGAGTACGACGTTGCCTGGGGCGGGTCGGTGGGGAACCTGAAGATTGTGGAGGTGGAGTACGACCTGTCGAAGGAGGTGCGTCGGTTCACGGTGCTCCCCGATGAGGTGATTGCGGCCAACGGCGACGAGGAGGGGAAGTACCCGTTCCAGAAGGGAGCCGACTTCCGCTACCTGGAGTGGGTGCCGACGAAGAACTGGTACGTGGCGTTCTACAACGCAGGTTGGGGCATCCACGTTGCAGACGAGATGCGGATGTACGACGCAGACACGGAGACGTGGGTGAGGGGTGCTGGGAGCGGGTGGGCGTGCCAGAACGGCCACACGCAGACAGGGCGGATGGTGTACAACGCAGACCTGGACGAGCTGGCGGCGCTGTGCTGCTCGGACTCGGGAGGGCAGTGCACAGACCCTGCGGACAGCAAGCAGGCGTGCGATGCGGGAAACGTCTTCAAGAACGGGATGACGATGCGCACCCACGTGAACTCGAAGATCGGACCCATTGCCCTGGCGCCGTTCAGCAACGTGTACAGCCAGGCCATCGGAGGCTGGCTTGGGGACATTGTCCCCTGTGGCGACGGCTTTGCGGTTGTGTGGGTGGGACCCGAGGAGTACGACTCGTACGGCACAAAGTCGAACAACGTTGGGTTCATGCGTGTGACGGTGGACGGGACCATCACGCTGAAGACGTGGCCGACAGGTCTGACACCCACACTGCGCGCCCGCAGTGCGAAGCTGGCGAAGCTTGGGACAGGCGACTGCGACCGCTTCCTGCTTGGGTGGGGTGACATGGACACAGACCACTTCTACCCGAACAGGTACCAGCTTGTGGAGCTGGACGGGGACGGGAAGCAGATTACAACACCCTTCGAGGTGACGTCGATGACACAGTGGGCTGAGGAGACGGTGTGGACTACGACGTCGACTGGCGACGTTGTGTGGGCGCACACATGGAAGCGGAACATTGACGGCTCGCCGAACCTTGTGGGGCGCACCGCACACGGCACGCAGTCGGGCAAGGGGAACACGTGCACCTACGACGAGGGTGGCTACGGGTACTCGTGGGGGAGCGACCCGTCTTCCCCTGGGCGCCGCTTCCACACGAACGAGGCCTTCTTCATGCGCTACAAGGCGAACGAGGTTCAGATCCTGGACGAGTGTTTAGAGGTTCCTGCGCCATGCGGGGTTGGGCAGACTTGTGCTGACCCGAACACATCACCGACAAGCATCAAGGACTTCACGTGCACCTGTGACGATGATATGGCTGTCTTCGCAACAGGTGCTGCGGCGACGTGTGCCATTGACGAGTGTGTGGCAGCTCCATGTGGAACAGGACAGACCTGCAATGACCCTGATACCAAGTATGGTTCCCAGCACGACTTCGTGTGCACATGTGACAATGACGCCGCCATCACAAATTTCGATGGACCTGCCACATGCTTCTCTGACGAGTGTCTTGCGGTGCCATGTGGGATGGGACAGACTTGCAACGATCCCAACCCATCACCCGGAAGCATCAAGGACTTCACGTGCACCTGTGACGATGACATGTCCGTGTTTGCAACTGGCACTGCTGCGACTTGTGCCATTGACGAGTGCACAGCTCCGATGATGCCCCCTTGTGGAACAGGACAAACCTGCAACGATCCCGACACCAAGTATGCTTCCCAGCACGACTTCGTGTGCACATGTGACAACGACGCAGCTCTCACAAATGTCGACGGACCCGCGACGTGTTCCAAGGATGAGTGCACCCCAAACCCGTGTTCTGTTGGACAGACTTGCAACGATCCGAACCCATCACCCGGAAGCATCAAGGACTTCACGTGCACCTGTGACGATGATATGGCCGTATTTGCAACTGGCACTGCCGCTACTTGTGCCATTGACGAGTGCACAGCTCCGATGATGCCCCCTTGTGGAACAGGGCAGACTTGCAGCGACCCTGACACCAAGTATGGTTCCCAGCACGACTTCGTGTGCACATGTGACAACGACGCAGCTCTCACAAATGTCGACGGACCTGCGACGTGCTCGAAGGATGAGTGCACCCCAAACCCGTGTTCTGCTGGACAGACTTGCAACGATCCGAACCCATCACCTGGAAGCATCAAGGACTTCACGTGCACCTGTGACGATGACATGTCCGTGTTTGCAACTGGCACTGCTGCGACTTGTGCCATTGACGAGTGCACAGCTCCGATGATGCCCCCTTGTGGAACAGGACAAACCTGCAACGATCCCGACACCAAGTATGCTTCCCAGCACGACTTCGTGTGCACATGCGACAACGACGCAACTCTCACAAATGTCGACGGACCTGCGACGTGCTCGAAGGACGAGTGCACCCCAAACCCGTGTTCTGTTGGACAGACTTGCAACGATCCCAACCCATCACCTGGAAGCATCAAGGACTTCACGTGCACCTGTGACGATGACATGTCCGTGTTTGCAACTGGCACTGCCGCTACTTGTGCCATTGACGAGTGCACAGCTCCGATGATGCCCCCTTGTGGAACAGGACAAACCTGCAACGATCCCGACACCAAGTATGGTTCCCAGCACGACTTCGTGTGCACATGTGACAACGACGCAACTCTCACAAATGTCGACGGACCTGCGACGTGCTCGAAGGATGAGTGCACCCCAAACCCGTGTTCTGTTGGACAGACTTGCAACGACCCGAACCCATCACCCGGAAGCATCAAGGACTTTACGTGCACCTGTGACGATGATATGGCCGTATTTGCAACTGGCACTGCCGCTACTTGTGCCATTGACGAGTGCACAGCTCCGATGGTGGCCCCTTGTGGAACAGGGCAGACCTGCAACGATCCCGACACCAAGTATGCTTCCCAGCACGACTTCGTGTGCACATGTGACAACGACGCAGATCTCACAAATGTCGACGGACCTGCGACGTGCTCGAAGGACGAGTGCACCCCAAACCCGTGTTCTGTTGGGCAGACTTGCAACGATCCGAACCCATCACCCGGAAGCATCAAGGACTTCACGTGCACCTGCGACAATGACGTTGCTGTGTTTGCAACAGGTGCACAGGTTGCAATGTGCGAAGTTGACGAGTGTGCAACGACCCCTTGCGGTGCAGGTCAGTCGTGCGTTGATGCTGACACGAAGATTGCGTCGAGGAACGACTTTGTGTGTACATGCAGCAACGATGCTGCGATCACACAGACAGGGTCTGCAGCGATGTGCACAGTTGACGAGTGTCTCACGATGCCATGTGGTACACAGAAGTGCACAGACACAAACAACGCAGCGAACTCTCTGACAGACTTCGAGTGCGAGTGTGCGAATGGAGTGAAGAACGTGGGTGGGCCTGCAACCTGCATGTCAGGAAGCAACGACGAGTGCCTCTCCGACCCCTGCAGCGGGCAGACCTGTGTGGACCCTGACACGACAGTGGCAAGCACTCTGGACTACTTGTGCACGTGTGTCACGGGGACGGGCTCTGCAACAGGAATGCCTGCAGTGTGCGTTGTGGATGAGTGTGAGACGGACCCTTGCGGCTCGAGTCAGGACTGTGCAGACCCCGTGCAGACAGATGCAAGCAAGGACGACTTTGAGTGCTCGTGCAGGGCACCGGCAGCGGGGAAGATGGTCGGTGCGTTGGCAACATGTGAAGTGGACGAGTGTCTCGCTTCCCCGTGCGCAGTTGGCCAGACCTGCTTGGATGCGAACAAAGCCCCAACCAGTGTGCTTGACTTCACGTGCACATGTGACAGCAACGGTGTGCAGGCGACTGGAGGTGCTGCCACCTGCGAAGTGGATGAGTGTGTAGCAACACCGTGTGGAACGGGACAGACCTGCAATGACCCCGATACGAGCTACGTGTCCCAGCACGACTTCATGTGCACATGTGACAACGACGCAGCTCTCACAAAGGTGGACGGACCCGCCACATGCTTCTCTGACGAGTGCAGGAACTCTCCTTGTGCAATGGGACAGACCTGCAACGACCCAAACCCAGCAAGAACCAGCCTGAAGGACTTCACATGCACATGTGACAGCAACGGTGTGCAGGCGACTGGAGGTGCTGCCACCTGCGAAGTGGATGAGTGTGTAGCAACGCCGTGTGGAACGGGACAGACCTGCAATGACCCTGACATGAGCTACATGTCCCAGCACGACTTCGTGTGCACATGTGACAACGACGCAGCTCTCACAAAGGTGGACGGACCCGCCACATGCTTCTCTGACGAGTGCAGGAACTCTCCTTGTGCAATGGGACAGACCTGCAATGACCCAAACCCAGCAAGAACCAGCCTGAAAGACTTCACATGCACATGTGACAGCAACGGTGTGCAGGCGACTGGAGGTGCTGCCACCTGCGAAGTGGATGAGTGTGTAGCAACACCGTGTGGAACGGGACAGACCTGCAATGACCCCGATACAAGCTACCTATCCCAGCACGACTTCATGTGCACATGTGACAACGACGCAGCTCTCACAAAGGTGGACGGACCCGCCACATGCTTCTCTGATGAATGCAGGAACTCTCCTTGTGCAATGGGACAGACCTGCAACGACCCAAACCCAGCAAGAACCAGCCTGAAGGACTTCACATGCACATGTGACAGCAACGGTGTGCAGGCGACTGGAGGTGCTGCCACCTGCGAAGTGGATGAATGTGTAGCAACACCGTGTGGAACGGGACAGACCTGCAATGACCCTGACATGAGCTACATGTCCCAGCACGACTTCGTGTGCACATGTGACAACGACGCAGCTCTCACAAAGGTGGACGGACCCGCCACATGCTTCTCTGACGAGTGCAGGAACTCTCCTTGTGCAATGGGACAGACCTGCAACGACCCAAACCCAGCAAGAACCAGCCTGAAGGACTTCACATGCACATGTGACAGCAACGGTGTGCAGGCGACTGGAGGTGCTGCCACCTGCGAAGTGGATGAGTGTGTAGCAACACCGTGTGGAACAGGACAGACCTGCAATGACCCTGACATGAGCTACATGTCCCAGCACGACTTCGTGTGCACATGTGACAATGACGCGTCTCTCACAAAGGTGGACGGACCTGCCACATGCTTCTCTGACGAGTGCAGGAACTCTCCTTGTGGGATGGGACAGACCTGCAGCGACCCAAACCCAGCAAGAACCAGCCTGAAGGACTTCACGTGCACATGTGACAGCAACGGTGTGCAGGCGACTGGAGGTTCGGCGACTTGCGAGGAAGACGAGTGCACTACACCGACGATTCCCCCGTGTGGAATGGGACAGACTTGCAATGACCCCGATACGAGCTACCTGTCGAAACACGACTTCGTGTGCACATGCGACAACGTTGCGAGGACGAACGTGGACGGACCTGCAAGGTGCTTCTCCGATGAGTGCAGGAACGCTCCGTGTGGGAGTGACCAGAAGTGTGAGGACCCGAACCAAGGGTTTGACACTTTGAAGGACTTCACGTGCACGTGTGCGAACGGCGTGCAGGCAGTGGGCGGTGCTGCGACGTGCGAGTTGGATGAGTGCGAGAAGAAGCCTTGTGGTGCGGACCAGACATGTGTTGACGATGACACGCGCTACACGGCGAGACGCGACTACATGTGCGCCTGCGTGCAGACAGGAACGAAGGCGAGGGGGCAGCCTGCAAACTGCGACCCGCGTGCCACAAGTGAGCCTGGCATCGACACCCTGGTGCCTGTGGACACTGCTGCACCGACATTCCCTCCGAACGTCGTACCGACACTCCCTCCGGCTGTGCCAGAGACATTCCCTCCGAATGTGCCAGAGACACGTGTGCCGATGACGACGGAGGTGACGGGACGTGTGAACCAGACTGTGGGCGGGGGGAAGCCATTTGACAAGAAGGAGTACAAGCGGATCGTGTCTGAGAAGACAGGTGTGCCCGAGGATGAGTTTGAGGTGACGACGACAACACTTCCCGACGGGAGCATCGGCGTGGGGACGACGTTCACCGGCGACAACGGAGCCGGCGCGCAGAAGGCGCTTGAGGAGGCACACAAGAACCCCACACAGGACCTGAAGGACCTTGGTTTCACAACCCTTGGGGGTGCTGAGGAGGAGACACCTGCGCCAGAGGACGACGACAGCGGGATGCCGTGGTGGGTGTGGCTGCTGGCAGGACTTGGTGTTGTGGGTTGTGCCGGTGCACTCGCAGCAGGTGCAAGGAAGAAGATGGGCAACGAGAGCGTGAGTCTGGATGAGTTTATGGATACTCAGCACCAGGCGTATGGAGATGATGGAGAGTGCATGAGCATGCACACCCCACCACCAAAGATGGAGATGGCTAGTATTTGAGCATTTGTTACTAAAAACACTGCCAGCTTCACCCTTTTTTATAGATTTTTTTTTACTTTTATTCATACAGGTAGTCTGACCGACTCTGCCAGACTTTTGAAATCCTGAATTTTCTTGACTTTTTCTTGATTTTCCGAAGTCAAGAAAAAATCAACAAATTGGGTGTCTTGAGTCTGGCACAGTCGGCCAGACTACCATGTATGTTTATTGTTTACCTCCCCCCCCGAAGAAAAGCCTGAAAGCTGTAATAGTTGTGAGGCACGTCATCTTTCAGGTTTTCTTCTTTCATTTGTTTCTGGATGTATTGTGCGCGTGACGCACATTCATCAAGTTTTAGTTTCTTTTTTATACGTGAGTGCGTGATCACCCAGGCTAATTTTCCTCCTTCCGTCTCCCTGGGCCCACCATACTCCTCTCAAAACTAGCCTGGGCCACCCCTCCCCTCCCCTCTTTTTTTTTTGCTTTTGCACCGTTTCGCGTGCAGAGAATAGAACCAGAATTACAAATTCGCCTGAATCACTTTTGTTGCTGAGAAGATTTGTCCGCAACGCACCGTGCATGCGACGTCACTCAGCAACAAGAACTCTTTGTTGGAAAGGTGCCCCCTTTATGTCCCATGTGGGCAACCAGAATACTCAGATATCTTCCTCTCTTCTTTTGACTACTACGTGCCACTTCACACCGAAGAGGTGGCCTGTACGGTATCAAAGGTTACTTTATACTTCGTTGTCCCTTTGCTTTGTCCCCCAGCATGCTAGGTGCTGTATGTTAGTTGGGGACACAGTCAGCCAGGATGCGTGGCAAATAGTTCGTCAGATCGAATTTGCCCGCAGAGAAGCAGCGATGATCGCGTTAAAAGGTTTCTTAACCATACATTCTTGACTTGTTTTTATACCCCCCTTTTTAGTTATTATTGCGTGTGTGTAAAACCCTGAAAACCGAAATTGTACCGGTCATTTCAGAACACAGTTGTTGTGAGTGGTGGGTGCGCTATAACACATCAAAGAGAACAACATGGCACCCACCTCAGTAGGCAATTTGTCGATACAAAACAACGACAAGAAGCGTCATACTGTTTTTTGCTCACATTTTCTTTCCAAAGTATACATTGTTGT
The DNA here is from genome assembly GCA_964035575.1 of Rhynchopus sp. YZ270_cl-10. NCBI lineage: Eukaryota > Euglenozoa > Diplonemea > Diplonemida > Diplonemidae > Rhynchopus > Rhynchopus sp. YZ270_cl-10. The sequence goes on along the minus strand of OZ037855.1, from coordinate 819,108 downwards.
GCAAAAATCAACTGTGGTTACAAACAATACATTCTGTTCTCCCTCCCCCCTTTCTCCTTTTCCCATCTGGTATATTTTTTGCGAGAAAAAAAGTGAAAAATATTCCTGTAAGATAACCCGTGGGGTGTCAGTCCCTGCGTCCCAAAGGCGTTTGCACTATCAACCCCACCTTTTTTTTTTTAAACCCTCCCCATTCTGTCTGCTATGACAATTCAATCTTCTTCCACAGCATGCGTTTCAGTTTCCAAGAAAATAAAGACTTGAATTACAGTGGAGTTCATCCTCGGGTGTCTACACTAATATAACCAAGTTTTCAAAGACAGCAAAAATTCACTTTTTCTGCTGCCCCTATTGCAACGTAACAATGCCACCCCCGTATCCCACTCCCGTTCCCTTCATTTCATGCATCCATTCAAACCCTGCATTCTCCCGTTTTGTTTTCTTTTTAAAGGTGGCCGGAGCGTCGGTTCATCTTCCGAACTTTATATTTATACACACAGCACATGAACGGCAATCCCTTCCCCCCTCCCCCACAAAAGGTTCGCGTCGCTACAGGACGACACCCCCACAGGTTGTGTTGAGATTTATTAACCAACCTGCGTGTGGTGCGATTGTTTCCTGTAAGTTCGTTCCGTCGAAGTGGAGGGGAAAGGGAGGTTGTGCGCTGGTTGTGTTTTAATGAACTGCACTTTTTTTTTTTGTTCATTTTCAAATTCGTGTTTGTTATTGTTAGTGTTTGCGGCAGAGACAGTTGTTCGCACTTCCAATTTTATCTTTCCCCTCCAACCCCCAGAATGAGGCATATTTTCTTCTTCTTGAATGGATCAGACCGCCGAAACCAGAAGTTAACTTTTTTACCCCTCTGGTGTGGCTGAATGGGGGGGCGCAAAAAGTGCGCAAGAAGTGCGAATCAGCCCTCGAATTTTTTTGGTGTGGGGTGAAAAAAGTGCGCAAGAAATGCGCAGAAGTGCGGAAAAGTGCGCAAGAAGTGCGAATCACCCCCCCTTCAGCCACACCACCCCCCCCCTTTTTTTTCTCTTGTTTCCACTAAGGAGCGTTAGCCAAAAGAGACTTAAGAGGAGAGAGTAAGTCTAGGATACTCAGCAAAGTTTAAGCAATCTTGCGTGTCCTTATCTTTTGCAGTTAACACCGAATTAAAATGCTTTTTTCGGGGAAAAATACAAAATTCAAAGCAACAGAAAACCAACCATTTTTTTTTTTTTTTTTTTTGTTTTTTTAACCACTTTTTTCACCTCCCCCTTTCACTTATAAAAAATAAAAGATATCTCCCACCCACTTTTTGACCTGCCTCTCACAGACCAACCATGTCTATTCACAGTAGATGCGAGTACGAGAGGTCCTGCAATATGCCACATTTTCTCTTTTCAGGTGGTATCGATTTCCTTAGTAGTTTGCATACGTTATCCATCAGCTGAACTCTATTTTCTTCAAAGATGTGTCTAGTGTCCGCTGGGCCTATGAGGTGTGTAGAAGTCCTATGATGTCATTTTCCTGTTCATTCTCTGTCTGGAGGCAGGAAAGGTCTTGTGAGAGTCATAAGTTGGGTTGCAACCCTGCACCGAAAGAGATGGTGGGTGGGGGAGGGTGGGTTACCCAAGGCAAGGTGTAATTGCTCGCCTCAAAGCTACGATGTCGCATCTCGGTGCTTCATTGTAGGATTGCCCCAGGATGGTGTGTAGGTACGACACATGCGTTTGCATTGCAGGGGGGTAGAGCGAAGGTGGGTCAGGTGGTATTGCTGGTCGCAGAGTGTTGCAATGCCAATCCACAATCGGTGCTGGTATTAGGGTATCAGGCATGGGTCGTGCATATTGGTCTGTTCGGAGGGACATTGCATGAACGTAGACGTAGTGCATTGGGTGGGAGGGTGAGGGGTGAGGGATGAGGGGTGGGACCTGACAGCTTGGTTCTTGCCGTTAGTTGGACGCTCTGCTTCCATCTAGCGAGCGAACCTGCGGGAGTGCGGTTTTCGTCTCTTCGAAATCTTTGCTTTCTCACGCGACTCGAAGTGTTTCAGGTGAACACTTTCTGCCAGTGCTGGGTTATGGGTCAGATGAGTGTGAGGAGAGCGGTTGGGCTGGGTTGTGCGCTTAGGAGAGCTTGCTGGGGTTGCAGTCAGTATCGTCACTCTGCGTTGCATGTGTGAAGCCATACTGTGAATCGCTGCTTGCGTGTGAGAGTGTGGTGTCGGCGTTGCTTGTGGTGAGAGTTTTTGGTGGTAACCTGCATGTCGCATTGTTGACATAGTGTGGTTTCAATGGGTAGGGTAGGTGGGTGGGTGGTATAGTGCCGTACATCGTACATCGTACATCGTACATCGTACATCGTACATCGTACATCGTACATCGTACATCGTACATCGTACATCGTACATCGTACATCGTACATCGTACATCGTACATCGTACATCGTACATCGTACATCGTACATCGTACATCGTACATCGTACATCGTACATCGTACATCGTACATCGTACATCGTACATCGTACATCGTACATCGTACATCGTACATCGTACATCGTACATCGTACATCGTACATCGTACATCGTACATCGTACATCGTACATCGTACATCACCTGGGTGTTTTTTGGTCTGATCCTCTGGGCATGCATGAAGGGGCATCGATACCCCGAATTGCTGGGCAGGACTTTATCTCGGGACGGTTCCTCCCACCTTCATCTGATTTCCCTGCAAACCCACGGTGCCCTCAAATGGCTGGTGGTAAAATTGGATGCCAGGTGCGCAGAAATTGGGTGTTAGCTGCAGACATTCACTACCTACACTTTCTATGGACGGTGCTCTGCAGAAGTGTACCATCTTCTAAGGTAACGTAGGGTCACCGTGGAGAGTGTTCTGCTTGACCATTGTCCTGCAGGAGTGTTGTCAGCACTTTCAATACTTTCTTTGGTTTGAACAATGGGTCTCATCTTACCAACATTTTTAGCATGTACGCTGTTTCCTTATTTTGAGGTGTTCGGTCCTAAAAAAAGGGTTTACTCAGTCCTCAAGGTTGATGTTCTTCGTCCACACCTTCAACACCATTCTCCCCTCCATTCCCATAAATACGCTGCTGTTGTCCGATTTCGAATAATCACTTAACCTCCGCAGTTCTGTTAATGCAGTTCTACACCTCCCCATCCACACTCTCCACGACCACGAAATTTACAGCGTTTTTGCCTATACTTTCTTCTGCTGTACACTAAAGAAGATTTTCTTACCAATAAACACATATACACACTTCTTCACGCCTTTCTACCATGCGTAAGATACGTGCCACCGTGCGCACTATGATTGATGTGACCGCTTCCCTCTCGGCAATGTGGTCTGCGTTCACCTCTAAGCTGACCCTTTGCGAAGCAGCGCAGAATGGAGACGTTGAGGCGCTCATCCAACTGATCATTGCGGGGTGTGATGTCAATGCGCTGGATCGGAGTGGACGCACGCCACTGCACCTTGCAGCGCTCAATGGCCATGCACACTGCCTTGGCACGCTGCTCGAGGTCAACGCCAATCCTTCTGCCGTCGATAAGGACGGTGCCTCCCCTCTGCACCTTGCATGCATGAGAGGGGAGGTGCTGTGTGCAGAGCTTCTTATCATGGCAGGGGCAGATGTAGACCTGATGGAATGCCGTGAGTACACTGCGCTGCACGTCAGTGCATCCTACGGAGAAGAGGTAGGGTGTCTGGCCGCGTTGCTGGACGCAGGGGCGCTGGTTGATACTACAGGGTATAAGGAGTGGACGCCACTGCATTTTGCGGCATCAAAAGGCTATGTTGAAGCAATGAGTCTTCTTGTTGCTGCCGGCGCATCGCTGTCGTCGCCAGACAACACCGGGGCAACACCCCTTTCCATTGCCGCCGTCGCAGGTCATGCCACCTCAGTCTCCTTCCTCCTCCGCTGTGGAGCTGACGTTTCTGTCCAAGGTCATAGTGGTTGGACTGCACTCCACTCTGCCGCATGGAAAGGGCATACCCGATGTGTTGAAGTCCTTCTCCAAGAGGATGCAGATGCGAAGCAACAGTCGGAGGATGGAACAACGGCATTGCACCTAGCGGTGAAAGGGGGGCACACCGAGACGGTGTCTCTGTTGATGACAGTTGATGCGGGATGTGTCGCAAACAGAGAAGGGTCCACCGCATTGCATGAGGTAGTCAGGGCAAACCATGTGCACATGATGGAAGCAGTGCTGAGTGGCGGGCTGCTCGATGAGTGTACCCTCTTCTCACAGCAGACAGCGCTTCACCTAAGCGCCTGGTGGGGGCGGTATGACTGCGTTCGGCTGCTTCTCGCTGGAGGTGCAGACTATACGTTGCAAGACGTAGACGGTTGCACCCCTGCCGACCTGGCAACCAGAAGAGGCAATCAGAGGTGCCTGCTTGCATTGCAAGAAGCTGAAAAATAAGTTTGCTGTTTTTTTTTTTCTTCATAGGGCCATCCTGCTCCCTAACCTGAAAAAAGCAAATGAAAACAGAGGCAAAAAAGAGGAGCCGAGTTTGCCTCCAGTTTCTTGCAATCAAGGAAGGTCCCGTTGAAAATATGTATCAGTAGATCTTAAAATGTGATGTGCAATCATTGATTTATTTTGCTATTTGGTTTTCAATATTAGTTATGATGCATGTCAGAACTGATATTTTGATTCTTTTTTTCAATCTTTTTTCCCCACCCCCCTCAATTATTTTGTCTCGCTTTCAATCTGTTTCTGAAGGGTATATCCCTCCTAGTCAATGTGTTCACAACGCTGTTTTCTATGGTCTCTTTTGCAAAAAAATAACACTACCAAAACCATCTCCAACCCTTGGTACCATTTTGACCCATTTTTTTTATATCAGATGTAAACCACGACATGGATGTAGGACTGCATGGTTTGGGTGTCCACCCTGGTACAGCCGGTCATGTACCAAGGTACACTGTTAAGAGAGGGCTGTTGTATTTCAAATCAACTTTTTTTTTGTTGATAACTTTTTGATAACTGCAGGAGAAGCACATTCATTATTTTGTTTAGGTGGACGAAATCACCATGCGTCTTACTGTTCATCTTACAAAAAAAAAAACTTTTTCTTCTTTTTCTAGTACTGTTGTTGGTAATACATACGAAAGGGGGGTTTCACCTTTGGGAGTTCCCTTCCGGTGCCGGCGTCCAGACACTGCACACCCGATCCTTACTGGAAAGGGATTTGAGGTCAAGTACACTTGTTGGGACCCGAAAGATGGTGAAAAATTTGCCTATTGTTTGCACACCAACTTACCAACTTCACTTCTTTTATGTTGCCTTGAATAGTTGCGGAGGTTTTATGTATTTTTTTAAATAAGCACGTGGCCAACTCCCACAGTCCCAAAAGCCATCGCTAGATGGTGGTCTTCGGGACAGCATCATATTCCCTTTCCCATCCTCACCCTGAAAATAACCTACAATCCCCTTTTTTTTTCGCACAATGTGGTTGTATTGAACAGCCTCTTCTATTATTTGCTTTTATTTCTCAATATTTGTCCACCCTGTTTTCCAAAAAAAAATTCCCCTTTTTTTTGCTTGTCCTTTGTTCATAATGTTCTGCTGTTGTTATTCACATACATTCATTCTCAATGCTGTTTTATTTGTTTTTTTGTGGTGTTTCGGCGAGCAAAGGGAAAATAAAAAAATCCGGATAAGACGCTGTGATTATGCTTTATGGCAGTCGCTTCGTCACTGGAAGCTTTGTTTGTGTCGGAATTAAAACAGAGCACTTTCCATGATTTTCTTTGCCCCCGCTCCTTCCTCGATTCGAATCTCTTCTTAGATGTGTGTGCGCATGCATCTTGCAACAAAAAAAATCTTTTTCTTTTTTGTTGTTCTTCTAAACGATTTTTTTAAAAAAGTCACACATTTTTTTTACATAAGGGTGGCACAACTTTTTTTTTCGTTTCCCGCTCGCGCGCGCATTTTTTTTTCGAGATTCAAAAAAAAAAAAGTTTGGCGGAAAAAAAGTTTCGGTACTGGGTACTGAGTACTGGTGGACATTTTGGGGTTTTTTTTTCGTGAAAATATTTTTTCTTCACCGGGTTGTACACGATTTTGACCAAAATTTATAAAAACTCGTCCATTTCGTCAAATTGACCCCACCACACAACGGACGGATTCCGGAAATGCAAATGCCGGTGCTGTCGCGCATTTTCATGTTTCAGCATCAGGGAGGGAAAATCTGAGTTGTGGGATTTACCTTGCCCCTTTTGCCTTTACACTCATTTTGACCAAAACCAAGAACTTGGCCATATCGGCAAATTGACCCCACCACAGTGCGGACAGATTCCGGAAATGCCAATCGCGGCATGTTTTGGGGCTGAAAAATTTGCAGGGAAATATTTTTGAGCAGTATTTTTTTGGCCGAAAATGGGCCCACGTATAAGTGGCTGGGCTCATATTTTCAAAAATTTAAGTGGTCAAAAAATTGTCCAATTTTCGAGATTGACCCCACCACTTTCTGGACGGATTCCGGAAATGCTAAAAAACTGTGTTTTGGGTCACCCGTTTTTGGGGCCCCTGAGGCGATTTTATATAAAAAGCCCACAGGATCACCCTGTTCCGCAACTTGTTTGTCAACTTTTTTTCAGGCAAAACTTTTTTTTTGCGCGCGCGCGCATTTTTATCCCAGAGTCAGCGAGCGGGAAACAAAAAAAAAAGTCGTGCCACCCTAATAACCAAAATATCTCTTCCCTTTTTGGTTTGCAAAACAACGTTTTTGTGTAATACAGCATAACCCATTGCATTTCTTTGAGGTGACTAAGACACCTAGGGTTTTCTAATATACATTATTATTGTTCCAAAGGCCCCCATCAACCTAGACGGATCTACGCAACATTGCCTTGCGTTGTTTCTCTAGAGACCTTCCCTGTTAGTGGCCAGGCCATTTGTATTTCTTCCCCCTTTTAAGTGTCGAACTCATTGAAACGGCATCGATCCAAAAAATTCTCTCTTTTTTTTGCTTTTATCCGGATGGCTGGCATCGTGGGTCAGTTGGGGGTGCCTGCAATTCAACAACTATTATTGCTTTCTGTCAGTCCAAGCAGTAAGATATTTAATTTGTTATGTTTCCCCCCCAGTCATATCGTCACAAACCCTGCCTCTCCAACTTCTAACAAACCCTGGGGCTTCACCTTAGCATGGTCACAATGTGACTGTGTAGTGAGAAAAGTGTTGGCAATAAAAGGGCGTCGTATGTTATCGTAGACAGGACATTTATATGGGTGGGGTATCTCTGTTTAAAGTGTAAATGCTGATGACATTGTGTAAAAACCGAAATAAAGCCAATAAACTCTAAAAATAATTAAAAGAGTGCCTGTGTGAATCCGCAAAAGTGCAGTTCCAGTGTGTGCATCGATCTCACCTCCTTTGCGGGGCGAAGGTCTGCTATTCTGTTGATGCGGTTTTGTGTACTTCGGGGTGCATCGCTCTGTGTTCCATTCATCTTTTTCAAGTTTTCTTTTCCTTTTTTGTTTATTTTACAGAGGTGATTTTGTCGATGCCACAACAACCACGTGGCAGATCACAGGTGGTACCATTTGAAAGAAGCCACTACAATCTTGCCCTTTGAAGAAAAAAAAAAAAAATAGCGTAGCAACCTCAACTACCCACAGTACGTACACCCCATTGGATTGTGTGGCTGCCATTCAGACAGCCTTTACTTTCCACAGGAATCACTTCTTTTTTTTTTGCAACAACGACCTATCAAAGTGTCGATGCAAAAAAGTACCGTTCTAATCAAATGTACTTGTGTCATTTTTAGGTGCCTGTGTTCTGTGCACAGACGCCTCCCCTTCGTCCTTCGCCCTTCGTCCATTTTTTTTAAAAAACATTGTACGGGCATTTCCCCAGCCCTGATTGTACAATTACAAAACTGATGTGCCTGCGAGCACATTCATCTTTCAGGGGTTCCTTTTCTGAGAGCACCTGTAGCTTACAACGCTTCATTGGACATGGACTGGCGACGAGCGGTGGTGTACCGCCCCCGTTCACATTACGGTACGGGTCAGCCTCAGTGTCTCATGTTACACCTTTGTAAGCCACATCCCGTTAAGGCAGTCATCATGCGACCTGCATTTGCCTGCGTCCGTAGAGGTGTTAGCACCTTTCTACCCCCCCTTTCGTAACCACGCCGTGCTATCTATTTTGGTGTTGTCGTCACTCCGCTGCACGTACCGCCACAAATCCCTAACGCCCTTTTTTTCGGATTACTATCCTTCTAACTGCCCGTTTTTTTAAAGTAATTAAACTTAAGCATTAAACCCTGAGATCTGTACCAACATTTTTAGCATTTTTTTTGTTTTGTTTTGTGCCAGCCCCGCTATTTCGGATTATTTTCGATTTCTGTTGGGGTATTTTGTTATTTTGTTTTGCGTTTGCGGCGCTCAAAAACGTTTTATTTTAAATTACAATTCTTCCTAGAGTCTGTCCCGACGCGTGATTGTGTTGGCAGCTGCGAAGAGAAAAAAAAATGCCTGGCCGGGTCTCCGCTCTCTCTGCTGTCCCATTCTTTGCACTTTCCACGTCATCTTTATTTTTGGTGCAATAACATTTCATCTAAATGAGAAAGTGAGAAGCAAAGGAAAGGGGCTGCGTGGGAGCTCCTCCGGGGCCTGGTATGTATGTGTTTATGTTTGTCTGTGTCGCTATTCTAGTGAAGCAAAACTCCGAATATCCACCCCCTCACCCCCTCGATTGAAACAAACTTTTTCAAACCACCCCCTCACCCCCTCGCCCCCTCACTCGTTTTTGTCGAAACCGATCCCATCTTATTGCAGACTTTTTGTACATCTCAACTTTTGATTTTTTTTTTTCTTTTTGAATTTTTCTACTTCGACGGGCATTCGTCGATGTGCTCTGATCAGGGGCGATATTCCCGTGTTCGTAAATAATATTATGTTGATCAATATTAATACCGGGAATCTATTTCCCCAATTGTTTAGCATTCCCAATTGCGTACACGCTTGTCCTCCTTTTTTGACAAATGCTTAGTAGTGTGGTATTCTTCCTCGTACGAGAGGCGAATAATTTTTTTTTGGAAAGTGGAGACTGCACAACTGTGGCAAACACAATAACCGAGGCAACTATCCACTCCTCCAACAATTTATAAAAAGTAATAATTCGCCTGGTAAAAGGGATTTTTCATAAAAGATGCTCTCGATGACTGACGTCTATACCTTCCGTAGTACAAAGGCTTCGGCCAAAACATTGAGTACAAGACCCAACGCGGGTCCTTAAGGCGATTGTCGACACAACAAAAAAAATTGTGAAACAATCTACGTAAAATTTTATGCAAGGGGGTTTTCTTATCAGATACCCTATCCTGTATGTTTTTTTTTTAAAGATGCCGAAGCACTTTAAGCAGGGGTTAAGTTAGCTTTTTTTTTTTCTCGCTGAGTCGGGTTTTCTGGGTTTTTTCGGGTTTTCTGGATTTTGCGAAAAATAACCCATTCCCTCCGCGAGCGCAGCGAGCGGGAAAATTTTTAAGGTGCACCTCCGCGAGCGTAGCGAGCGAAATTTTTTTTTCGCAATTTTTGGGGCAAAGTTCAAAAATCCCACCAAAAAGTGGGGGACCCTGGGGGGTTTTTGGATTTGTCCTAACAATTTTGGAGCATAAATTTGAAGAACAGGACTGGTGTACCCCTCACCGACCTCAGTTCCCACGTCCTGCCTCACCCGCACTCTCGCAACACTAGTACTGAACCCGAAGTTCGCCAGAGATCCCTGTTGCCTCTTCATATGGGAGCGTCCGCGAAAGACCCCCCCCTAAAGCTAACATCCATGCTTATTGGTATTTCACTAATTAAAATTTTGGTATTTTTATACATAGCGCTCTAATTAGACTCCAACTAGATAATTAGAGTCGGCAGTTAGAGTATAATTAGAGTCTTTAAAACTCTAACTGAACTCTAATACTCTAACTGGACTCTAATTAGACTCTAATTAGAGTCTTATAATAGGGTCAATAAGAGGGGCACATCAACCAATGCTATAGCCATAAACCCAGGGAGCATAGCCAGTGCAAGAAATTCGATTTTGTAATCCAGAACGTCTGTTTTCTGCTTGCAGAGGACTAGATACAAGAAAATATTGTTTGTTCCCCCAGAAAACCAGTGCACAATTCACACTGGTCTTGTTGCCTTTTTAGCACAGGAATTTTGGCCCAGGGCATGATCACTTGAAGCATGGCACTTTAGTGTGCATGGGGTAGGGTGTTGTTTGTTATGAATTCTCTTTGTTATAACATCTAAGTCAATCGCGGGTGGTGGTTTAGCGCGAGGCTTGGATCTCTCCTGGGTTCATAAGTAGTTATTTCTGCGGATGAAATGAACGTATACTCATAGATTTCCCGTCGACACAACCTTTGATACTGGGATTATCCCCTTCGACCCCTTAGTGGTAGTTAAACTCGATTGACATTTACATTCCTAGAGATGAAAGAACAAGACAACACTTCTGTACCCGCGCATCAAAATTGTGGAAAACTTTGCACCCCAAACATCCTCAATAACGCCCGCCAAAAGGCGCCCCTTGTTACTGGGAGTTGGTTCTCATGTTTGTTACCTGCACAGCAGGAATTCCTCTGAGTCCAACGCTGTTTGGCCTGTCTGCGGCATTGCACCCGAAGGTGCACGAAGAGTTTTTGCGGTGTCGCATTCCCTCATGTGTGGGTCACTCACACTTGAGGGCATGTGCCACTGCGGGTCCGGGTACCCATAGCTGAGAATAAGCCGGGTCCCGAGTCCCGGGTACTAGGTACAGTAGGACTTGGACTAGGCCCCCACCCTCCCGCGACCGGGTCCCCGACCCGCTTTCAGGCGGACCCACAGCGCCTTCACATAGTTGTGTCCCAGTCCGGCTGAGAATAACCGGGTCCCGGGTCCCCAAGTCTTATTCTCAGCTATGTGGGCACCTGGACACCTGGGTCCTACAGAGGAACCTTAGGGGAACCAGTTCCTTAAGGCGTTTGCACCTACAAGAAGCCTGTTGTTTTACTCTAATTAGACTATAATTAGAGTGTAGTTAGAGTCTAATTATGCTCTAACTGCGCTCTAATTATAGTCTAATTGAAGAAAAGCGACTCTAATTATACTCTAACTGGACTCTAACTGACTTGACCCAAAATCCCAGACTCTAATTATACCCTAACACTCTAATTGGAGCGCTATGTATATATTTTATAAGATTTTTTTTTACAATGAACTCAGAGTTAAGTTTCTGAGTTCATTAAAAAAAAAATCGGTGAAAAATTCCGAGTAGGTATTAATTTAGATAGGAAAAGCTATGTCAGCAGCTATGTGTCCCCTTATTTTACCTGTAAATACTAAGGATATAGGAAGGAATTCACTAATATCTGTCTCTAAACCCATTATCAAAAAGGGGGGGAGGAAAGGGGGGGTGGAGGCTTGTCGCCCCCTCCGAACACTCTAAATAGAGCGCGAAAGAGCTTCACGCTCCGGGTCGTCTGCGGCGATGTCGACTTTCTCGCAGAAAACCCCCTTTTTTGAGTGACCCTATTGACCTCCGTGATGAGTCTCTCCAAGAGTTGCAGACAATTGTCCGCCTGTTCCTCCTCTTCCTCCTCCGTCTCGCTGTCACTGTCCTGAGGGTGTCGCTGATGCAACTACAGGAGTAGTAAACGGCGGACACCCCTTTTCTCCTGGTGGTTGTCTTCTGCATATGGAGGGACATATGCTTCGAGCTACACACCTCGCGCATCCAGCTCCTCGCGCCCCACCCTTTGCCCCCCTGCCAGTGGACCCCTGCATACACCTGCAGCTCGGCGAAGTTTTTTAGGCCTCGGAAAGGCCGGGTTTTCAGCTCCTGAGCGAATGCTTTGGCTGGTGATTACATTTCCCCCTGTTGTGTTGTTCTATGGGTGGTTATATGGGTGTTTGTGAGGATTTCCTTGTATATCCTTAGTATTTACAGGTAAAATAAGGGGACACATAGCTGTTGACATAGCTTTTCCTATCTAAATTAATACCTACTCGGAATTTTTCACCGATTTTTTTTTTAATGAACTCAGAAACTTAACTCTGAGTTCATTTTAAAAAAAAATCTTATAAAATACCAAAATTTTAATTAGTGAAATACCAATAAGCATGGATGTTAGCTTTAGGGGGGGGTCTTTCGCGGACGCTGCCATATGAATAATTCCCAGTTCTGACGGGGGGTTTGTTTGGGTCGGGGGAATTTTTTTCTTAGAGGGTGGGGTGGGAGGGGCTCCGCCCACCCCTACCCCACCTTCCCAGCCTACACCACCCAAAAATTTGGATTTTTTTTTTTTTTTTTTCAGATTCCATTTTTTTTTTTTTTTTTTGAAAAACCCGAAAACCCGAAAACCGGGTTTTGAAAACCCAGAAACCCGCCCTAACTTAACCCCTGACTTTAAGGCTCAGGTTATCTTTGCCAATTTCTCAGATTTTTTTTTTTGTGTTAAAGATATGCCTCTGTTTCTCGCAAGGCACATTCATCTTCCATTTTTCTTTTCTTTTTGCGTAACTGTTAGCCCCTCTTGTGAATTGTAGTTCTAGTTTAGATACTGTCTGTTTTGTTTTGAACAGTGTTTCAAAACTGGCGAGTGGGTTCAGACAAACTGAATAACCAATGTGTTCCCTGTTTGATGCGATCTTGAGGATGACTTCATAGGCGCAACAAAATAGGGGGAAAAATACGCGTTCATCAAAGTCGGTATTTTTTTTTTTCTGTGCTGACTCCGCACCCGGATTTCAAACCACAGTATAAAAACACATTATGCACACGCTTTTCATCTCATACCTACACCCTCTATCGGTGTTTCCCACTGCCCCCTTCCCTTCCCTATTCCCGCTCGCCGCTCGTCCGTATTGTCAGTGCTCTCAAGATCCTCCACGTAGGGGAGGATATTTCCTCCAGGGGCTTTTTTTTTTTTTTTTTCAGGCTTTTTTGGTGGAGGATTTCCTCCATTTTTTTTTTTTTTTTTGGAGGGCTCGGGTGGAGGATTATCCTCCTAGGGGTTTTATAGTGGGGGGTCACTTTGTCTCCCCGGAGGGAGCCAATATTTTCCCGAGCCTGTATGCACCGTCCAGGGCTGCACCTTTAAAAAAATTTGCCTGCGGCGCCATTTTCATTTTTTGCTACTCAAAAAAAAGGGTTCGTTGAGTGATTCTGTGGTGTAAAAGGAAGCATTTTTACACCGTACCCCAATTTTTTTTCGCCTGCGGCGCCATTTATATTATTTTTTTGCTCCGCAAAAAAATAGAGTTGGCAATGTCTTTGGATACCCTTGCATTTTGCAGCCAAAAAATGCAACGTGACCAAAGCTGCAAAATTTTTGCCATTTTTAAAAATTACCTGCCGTTGCATCAGCCCCTGCTTCTGGAAGACGTATGGGTTTTGTACGGTTCGTGGAGCGTACGGTGCAAGAGAAAGGATTAGATTTCCGTTTTTTGTTATCTCGCAAAATTGACCCGCCTCTCCGCTCTGTGGCTGTCAGGGAGGCGCGCGCGAAGCGCGCGACGACCGCTTGTTGCGGGGGGAAAATTTTTTTTTTGGGGGGGGTTTTTTTGCAAAAATGAATCCTCCTCATTTCGAAAATTCTGCTTTTTTCGTGGAGGATCTTGAGAGCCCTGCGTATTGTTTTTTTTTTATTTTTCCTTGAATTTAAAAAAATAGGATTTTTTAAAGTATTCGTGTTGCATCCACATTCACATTCACATTCACATTCACATTCACATTCACATTCACATTCACATTCACATTCACATTCACATTCACATTCACATTCACATTCACATTCACATTCACATTCACATTCACATTCACATTCACATTCACATTCACATTCACATTCACATTCACATTCACATTCACATTCACATTCACATTCACATTCACATTCACATTCACATTCACATTCACATTCACATTCACATTCACATTCACATTCACATTCACATTCACATTCACATTCACATTCACATCCCCAGAATAAACAGCCAAACCACACAATGTTGACACACACAGCGATGAGACAGGTGCGCAGGTTTGGTGCATCGCGTACTCTGCACACCTTTCAGGTGGAAGGGAGGCTGACGCAGCATGAGATTGAGGCTGCGCAGAGCCAGCGTACGGTGAACAGAGTGACACCGGGGAAGATGTTCATGATCAACTTCATTGCGGGTGAGCAGAGCGTTGCGTCCATCGCGAACCGTGTGAACTCCGTTGCAGTCGTGGCAGTGGGCGGGCTCCTCCTCGCACTTCTCTGGGGCAACCCCATCGAGGCCTCATGGATCCTCCCCGCCCTCGGAGTCTACGCACCCATCTTCATGCACTACCACATCGGCACGAAGGGATCCGTGTATGCATTTTTTTTTAATAGAACTGCAATAGTTCAGTGGAGGGGAGGGGGGCTTGTGATGACAAAAAGGGGGTAGTATTGGTGATAGGATAGATCTCATGGCAAGCATCTTAATAGAAAGAGAGGATGAGGTTCATCTAAACGTTTTTGTTTTGTTTTTGATAATCTGTAATTTAGGCAGGTTGTATGGCGGCATGGGTCAAACAATTCACCATATTCTGCGTAAGAAGCCCTATTAGTTATCAAACACACACATCAACTAATGTTCCGCTCTTAAGAATTACCCATAGCTGTCAAACAACGCACCTTTTATTTTATTGCATTGACCCTCTCAAATACTTTCAATTCTGTGAACTGAAAGTATATGAATCTAATTTATTTTTTTTTTTTATACAGGCCCGTCGCAGCACTGATGCTTGCTCTGTTCCTTTTCAAGGCGCACGTTGAGCAGTAGACACGCTGTTTCTTTGCATGTTCTCCCCACACACACCTCCCCATTTTATTGCAAAATGAGGAGAAAGGGGGTGGGGGCATTGGGGTTCGGGTGGTGGCTATTGTTTCTTTACACTAAGAGAGTGGGGGGACGGAGCGGAAAGAGCCCCTCTCTTGGTCAGGTGGAGGGTGGTGGTAAGGTGTTTTTAAAAAATACAAACAAAACAGGGGGCGGGGAAGGGGAGTGGGGTGGGATGGTCGCCATGAGGGAAAGTATGTTTCAAATTTTCAGAAAAAACTCAAAAATGAAAATAAGACACATATAGAACGCGAACGAGGAGAGGCAACGAGTCTCCCAACAAAAAAAATGAATTCCCCCCCACAGAACAAAAGGCAACAAAATGGGCGGGGTAAAAAGCAACCCAAAAAAAATAAATGGATTTCTTCTTTACAACCCCCCCCCCCCCCCCTATTTCACACCCTTTTGACCCCCTCTCCACCACAGCTTCCACAATATTCCTCTAAGATAGCTCCTCCCCTCCCCTCCCTTCTTCCTCTAATAGAATTTCACTTCTATTTGATCAAATAACCCCCCTTCTTCCTCCCCTTCCCCAATGCTAGGTAGTGTCTATCACTCTTCCTTGACGAGGACGAACAATGCGGTAGCACATCATGAACGGATGTTGGAGGAACGTCAGTCACAGCGTCGCATGCAAGAGCGTCGCACTGCAAGACAGATTTCTATCACGCCTGATGACGAAACGCTTTTCGGTGAATTCAACAGGCTCGTAAGCGACCGCAAAGGACTCCAAGCAAAGCCAGACCGCTTCCACTCCAATATGGGTCTGATCCTCAGTCTTGCAGATGATACGCCCTATGAGCCTACACCCACTGCAGAGAAGGAGAAGGACCTCGCGGATGGGCCTCCACTCGACTCTCCTGCACGCAAGCTGTACCCCGCCCCGCTGTATCTCATTGACAGACAGCCCTCCCCTCGTCCACAGGGACCGATTCTTGTTGCTGCGGGCAACGCTGCGGCGGAGGAAGCTACCGAAGAAGACCAGCTGGGGGCGTCCCAGAGGGCCTTCGCGTGCCCACCATCTCCGCGCTCTCCCTTAGCACGTCTGCAGGCTAGTGCACGGTCCTCGCTGTTCCCTACCTCCCCGTCGTTGTCTACCTGCGGTGGATGCGGCCGTCCTGCCTCAGCCCCAGAACCGCCCTCAGAAAACACAGAGCTCTTCTTACAACGCCTCGACGCAAGCAAAGCCGAAAAAGTAAAAACCGCATTTGAAACCAAAATAACACAATGCCGTGAAGTCATAAGCCATTTTAAGCAGCAAGAACAGGATGATCTGCTCGGGGATTTTAAAGTCCTGAAAGCGCAAAACCGCTTTTTTCGGAAGGAGAGGGTGGAATTGTATCGCAAACTATATGGACGCTATTTAAAACAGATGGTGCCTGCGGGTTATATCTTTGATGACGAAGCATGCGACTCTCACGAGGAGCAGGCCCAACGAGAGGCTTATTACAAAGAAGAGATGGAGATGCTGAAGGAGCGACAACTGCATTCGGAACAGCATCTTAACGACTTGATAGCGAAGCTGCGCAAGGCAGTGCATTCCTACAGGACACAGGCAGATTCTCTGTGCATCATGAACACAATGCTTGAAAACGCGTCCATGGAGATGCACGACGCCGATGCCTGCAGTGACAACACTACACGCAACGGTGCAGCCCTACAAGGCCTAGAAGACCACGTCATTTCTCTTGAGGACGAAGTGCAAGCCCTCACCCAACAGAACCAAGACATCAGGGATGAACTGGAATGCGCCTTTTCCACTGAAATGCATAAGGTGCAGGTTGCAGCCCGACAGAACATGGATGCACAAAGCGATGACTACGTCGAGCTGTTAAGAGACGAGGAAACGCAGCAACGTGCGGCCATCATCAGCCTCCAAAGGGTCGCTTCTGACGGCGCAAAATTGAGCACAAAAATCGCGAAATTGGAGCACGAGAAATGCGACGTGCTGGACAGACTCCACTCTGAGCGGGTCAGTGTAGCGTTGCTCACAAGCATTGCGGAGAACGACCTATCTGCGAAAGGGGCAGAAGAGATGGCGCATGATATTATCGGCAATCATGCCGGATCCGTCCCTGAAGACGCAGTAGC
Organism: Rhynchopus sp. YZ270_cl-10; assembly: GCA_964035575.1. Taxonomy (NCBI): domain Eukaryota; phylum Euglenozoa; class Diplonemea; order Diplonemida; family Diplonemidae; genus Rhynchopus; species Rhynchopus sp. YZ270_cl-10. The sequence goes on along the minus strand of OZ037855.1, from coordinate 802,144 downwards.
CTCGCTAGCAGGCGGAGTGACGAAGGCAATGTGCAAAGCAGTAACGTCATCCATCTCAGCGATGAAACGTCTACAGCCACACCTCGCACGCTCAGACGCGCAGTCTGCTGTGAACGACTTTGCAGAAGCAGTGCGGTCCTCTACCGACTCCTTTGTCTTTACTGTGAAAGACAGTATGGATGAATTTTTGCACATTATTAAGGGGTTGCTTGACTCAGCTGCTTCAGCGGCGGCAGCAGCAAACACTGCTATGGGACAGCCAAAGGGCAGCCAGGACCAACTCACAATATTCGAAGCCTTCCCTTCACGGCTAAGCGAAACCCAAGAGCAACTCGATGTCAATGTACGTGGTCTTATGTCCACCAAGCCCGCGCGTCGTCCCACCCGTACTGCGGCCAATCAATGGCAAGAGATGCCACCCGACCTGCTGCTCGAGTTCGAGGTGGAGACGGTGGGCACAGAGCTGGCAAGCTCGGAATCCTTTCGCGCGACTTCCTCCTTGGCAGTGGGGAACACTACACCAAAGAAGAAAAGACGGAAAAGTGTTAGCCCTGGTGGGGCTGACAGAACGAAGGAACATACTGTGGCTAAGGTTGTGGATAAATTACGGATAAAGGATCGGTCTGATAAAGATAAAGATAAAGATAAGGAGAAGGAAAAGGATAAGGATAAAGATAAGGATAAAGATGAAGACGACGAATGCTTCAACGTCAAATCAGGGGTAAAACTTAACCTAGGATTCCTCAAAAAGAAGATGGATGAGCAGGAGGAAGAGACAAAGTCACCGCGTCGCAAAACCGACCGCAGACATAGCAGTGCACACAACTCACCAAACTCTGCGCGGACGAAGAGCAAGGGACAAACCATCCTGAAGCGCGCACTCCGCCTCAGCACGGCGATGCAGGACACTCCCTCCACCTCTACCGCTGCTGCGTCCCCTGCAGCACCACCTGCACCACGGAAGGCTCTGCGCACTGTTGCCATTCAAGTAGAGGACCTCGCGCTTCAGAGGCTCATGCGGTCCGGCCACACCGACAACCCAAACGAAGGGAGCAGCCTGCGCGTCAGCGCACTGCACGAGACCACCCCTACCCCTGCCCCTGAGAAGGCTGTCTCAGACAAATCGCGCGTTGCGATGGTCCTGAAGAACCTCACCTCTGTTGCGCGGGGTGACGAGAAGTGGCTTGAGCTGCGTCGTATGGTGTGTTCGGTGCTGACGGAGTCGGTAGCAGCGATAGCGGAGGCGAAGCAGACGGGGGTGGTTGTGCAGGCAGACACGGCGCAGAAGACAGGGCTGACACCACGGCCTAGCGTTGCGCCGCCTACGCCAAGGGTGGAGATTGTTGAAGTGGTGAAAGACGTCGTGCAGGAGGACGCAGAGGTGCAGACGGAGTTGATCGGAGAATGCACCTCAAGTGGAGGCCCCAAGAGACGCCACGTCATGGACAGCGTGTTGCGGCACAGTGCACGTCTAGAGGCGACCCTCATGCTTGCAGAGGATGAGTGGCGTTGGTGGTGTGACCTGGCAGGGCAGAAGCCCTCCCCGCAGCAGGCGCTAGCGGATGCGATCGAACAGACGACTATCGATATGGAGGAGGAATGGTCTGCACGTCTGGATGACGCCGTAGCGCAAGAGCGTGCCGAGCAGGAGGAGACGCGCGACCAAAAAGTGAGCTCGCTGACGGCAGAGCTTGGCGTCCGCATGTTAGAGGAAAAGATTCAACTCACCCGAGAATGCGAGGAAAAGCTTCTCCTCGCAAAAGAAGAATACCGCCAACAAACAGAGAGCATGGCGCTAGAGTTAAAGGAGGCTGCAGTGAGAGAGAAGCAGGCTGAGGAAGACAGGGACAGTTTGAAGCAGGTCCGCACACAGCTGGAGATCACTGCGAATGAGTTGGACCGTTTGATGAACGAAAAGGGCAATAAGATCCGTGCGCTTCAAGCCCAGGTGCGCAATGCAGAGATTGCGAACACAAAGCAGCGCGAGGAATATGAAAAGAAGCTCGACTCGCAGATAACGATGCACCGCAACCAGCTGCAGGATGAGCGTGCCAAGACGAAGCGGCAGGAGGACCTTGTCATCAAACTGAAGGTCACACGCGAGGCGTCGCTTCGTGCAGCTGAGGTACGCATGCGTGACGAGTGCGAAAACATTCGCAAGCAGATTGAGAAGGAATGCAAACGCAACGTGCAAGACGTGCGCCAGGCACAGGACAAAAGCGAACACCTCCTCCGCCGTGAGATCAAGATCCTGCAGCTTGGCAGCAGGGGTGCTGCAGCTGCTGCTAGCGAGTATGTTGAGGAACTGAAGAAGGCACGCGACGATTATGAAAAGCTTTACGACAAACTGATTCTCGAGAAGGAGTCGCACTACAAGACACAAGACGAGCAGGCTGACGAGCGCCGTGCGAGCGAGAGGCTTGCAGACACGCTGCGCAGGGAGGCGAAGCTGCTGGAGGAGAAGCTCGATGTGGAGCGCCTGGTCCTCGCAAAGGCGAAGAAGGACCACGAGCGTCGCATGGAGGACGCCACACGCTCCTTCAACAGTGTCATGGAGGAACGCGACCATACCAGAGACAAGCTCCAGCAGGCCAACCGCCAGATCAGCGAGCTCACCATGCAGCTCGAGGACGCAGCAGACCACACCAAGCAGGCACACAAGATGGAGTCCGTCCACGCACACAAGATGATGGCCTGCGCCACGCGAGAGAAGCAGCAGCTCATGGACGTCTCCCGCGACAGGATCACTGCCATGGAGCGCACTGTGCTAGAGGTGCGGTCGCGTGCACGCCAGGAGAAGGAACAGCTTGCTGTGCGGCTCAGCGAGGCACGGTTCTGGACAGACCATGCACATGAGCTTTGCTCACGGTGCGTGCATCTGCACCGTCTGCTGTTTGAGGTGATGAACGATGTGAAGGTGCAGGGGAATGTGGAGTTTGTTTATGATGAGCCGTTGGAGCTGTCGTGGGCTTCTTCTCGTTTGAAGGACGGTCTTGCGACACGGACACCTGAGGACGTGCTGCGCATCTTCAGCACCATGACGGACATGCTGACACGCGACGAAACACTTCTCGAGAACTTCAGGAAATGCATCCTAGGAGTCTTCGACCAGCACCGCCGTCGCCGCCTCAACAGCCTCTTCAAAGGAGCTGTAGGCGACGTCATCACACAAAACAAACAAGAAGCTGTCGCCAAGATCGCTGCCGATCGCCTCCAAACCGAAGAAATGCGGGAAAAAATCCGCACCTTCGGCACTCACACTGCACAACCCACCTTTGCCCCAGACAAAAACAATCTAGGCCTCACAGGAAAAAGCGAATTTCACGGACTCACAGATAAAAAGCTTCCACCAGCCCCCGCACACATGGCGGCGATCACACAGAAGCAACGCCCTGCAACCAGTGGGCCATTGAAGGTGTCTGCGTTGAAGTCTCCGCCAAAGAAGAAGACGAATGCGGCATTAGACCCGTTCAAGATTTTTGCCGATGTTCCTGCTGCAATGCCAAGGCAGGATAAAATGCTGCCTGTGTTGGCAAAATCGTTGGGTGGAATCGTTGAGAGCACTTCAGAGAAGGTGACAACAGAGGTGACGAAGTCCCCGAAAAGACAAATGCGAGTCGGTACAAAGGGGCCGTCGTTAGTGATCAATTCGTCCTCACGCAGATCCCCACCACGTTCCGCGCCAGGATTAACCACCAGCGGCTCCTTCCTCCTGAAGCACCACAACCCCCTCAACCCTCACCTCCCACCCCACGTCGTGCACTCCATCCCGACTGCCGGAGCGGGCAAAAATATGCCATCTTTGTTTTAGAGAAAAATAGTCTTTCAGCCATTCCTACAACGAGTTAACATTCGTGCAGGGGTGGTTTAGAGAGGTGTGTGGGGGGTCATGAATCTCAAAGAATTAAGCTTTTTACTAAGGGTTTAAAAATAGTTGTTTTCCACTACAGTCATCAGCCTCACTGGGCCTCGCTGCAGTCAACGCAGTGAAAGAATAATCAACGATAAGCCGTTTCTGTCGTAAATGTACCGAGGTTACTGATAAGGTTGACACACACTACGGATTGTGGTTCACCCCTCCCCACCTGCCTTTTGTGCATCAGAGGGGAGAAAGCGCCACGCCTCCCTGCACTGGCAGGGAGTCGCGCGCGCGAAGCGCGCTCAGCGACCGCTTTTACGGGAGGAAAGCTAAAAGAATTTTTTGGATTGGGATTTCGGAATTTGGCCAAAAAGGGACGGATTTAGAGATATCCTTGCTCAAACCCCAATCCATCTCCACCATCACAGCGATCACGAAAAAAAAGAGTTAATAATAATGTGTGTCGGAAACGCTCCGGCGCAGAGAGAACAGGTGGCTGTGATAGGGACGGGGATTGCGGGGATGACGACGGCGTACGCACTTGCGGAGAAGTACGACGTGACGGTGTACGAGACAGCCACGTCGCCCGGCATGGACGCACACTCGCTGTCCCTGACACCCGCTGCAACGGACACCTCCAAAGGCCCCCGCGTGGACGTCCCCATCCGCTCCTTCTCCCCACACTACTACCCCAACCTCCTCGCACTCTACAGCAAGATCGGCCTCGACCTGCAATGCGTCAACTACTGCACCTCCCTCTACCAGCTGGGCGGCCCTACACAGTTTCAATGGGTGAATCTGAACTTCGGGAAGTACACTGTGCCGTTCACCAACCCTTTTAAGACGTGGCGGTTTTTGTCACAGTTTTTGAGCTTTCAGATGCGGTGTTGGCGGTGGTGTGGGGACGCATCCCTGAAGGACATTACGTTTGATGAGTTTATGAAGGCGGCGTGGGTGGGGGAGGCGTTCTATGAGGACTTTATCCTCCCGGTTTGCTCGGTGACGTTGTCATGCACGACGGAGACTGTGAAACAGTACCCTGCGGACATTGTGGTTGCCTTCTTTGGGAAGGAGCGGACTACACTGTTCACCTCTTGGCTTCGTGTGCGCGACGGTGCTTGCACCATCTGTGAAAAGCTTCTCTCCGCTATCCCCACAGAACGTCGTCTCTACGGCGCGAAGGTCACCGAGGTGAAACCCACCACAGACAACAAGGTCACCGTCAGCACCACCACATCCTCTCTGCAGTACGACAAAGTAGTCATCGCCACCGAAGCTATGTACGCCCTGGGAATGCTTGGCGACGCCACACCTGCAGAAACCGACATCCTCGGAAAGTTCCAATACGAAAAATCCTGCGCCTTTGTGCACAGAGACGACGCCCTCATGCCCGCGACACGCTCCCACTGGAGAACTATGAACCTGATCCTGCCCCCTGTGGAAGGGTACAACGAGCGTGCCATGAAGGAGGAGAACCTCAACAAATCCTGCGTCAACGTTTGGATGAACAACCTTGTGGATGTCCCGCAGAGCATGGGGAATGTGTTTCAGACGTGGAATCCTATTGTAGAGCCAAAGGACGACTTGATTCTTGTCAAAGCAAACTTTCAGCGTGCCATACACACTGTCGAGAGTGCGCACACCATCGAACGTCTTCCCGAGATCCAAGGACAGCGTGGCATCTACTTCTGCGGTTCCTACGCAAGCAGAGGCATGACCCTCCTCGAGCAAAGCGTCATCAGCTCACTTAACGTCGCAGATGCCTTGGGCGTTACCCCCTTCTGGGACATCAAATCACCACCAAAAGCCACCTTCAAGCTGGAGGAAGAAGAAGAGGACAGCTTTGCGTCCAAGACCCCCTTCGTCCTGGGGCTAGCGTTACTGACCTTGCCAGCACTCTACTACTACGGTGCAAAGAGACAGTAGGACCTGGCAGACGGTAATATGACTAATCAACAGAGGTTTAGTATCATCTTTGCAACCTTTTTTTGCTTTTTTTGTAGTTTCAACCAGGGAAATAGCTTTGGGAAGGCTCGTTTTTCCTTTTAATGTTACAAAGTAACAATAAACCATTTTTACCGGTGACCCCCCCCTCCCCACCCCCTATGTTACACGGAAAAACCGTTTTTCCGAATTTTCATTTATTGTAACAACAAGGCGCAGTGGACGTGCACATCCGAAAACACCCGCATTTGCATTTCCGGAATCCGTCCGCACTGTGGTGGGGTCAATCTGCCGAAATGGACAAGTTCTTGTTGTTGGAAAAAGCCACTTTTTCCCGCCATTGTTACAAAAAAAAAAAGTTTTTTCCCCGGATTTCGGTCGGACCCCCTCCCCCCCCTTTATTGTTACTTTGTAACATTAAATGGAAAAACGAGCCTTCCCTTTGGGGTTTTCTCCAAAAATCAGGAATTATGCGAAAAAATCCGAAAGCGGTCGCATAATTCGCCTTTTTTGCAGCTATTTCCTTGGTTTCAACTCTTTTCTTCCAATCTCAGCGTCTGCGTCAACTTTTTGTTTAACTCGTAGCCCGATGCCTCCAGTAAAGTCCGATGTCTGCGTCCACAGAGTCGTTTGCACTTACAACTTTCTTTAGAGATGTGTGCGCAGCGAAGCCAATTCATCTTTTCAAGATTTTTGACCCCTTTTTCCTTTTTTTTTTTTTTTTTATAGCTCAGTTCGGCAGTTTTTTGTTCACCAAAGGAATACGTTCTGCACGGGCAGCGTGGATATTTTGCAATCGTTTTTAATCCCTCAGTTTGACTAAGCACAAGGAGAGGCTTAGCGTCTCTAGCCAGCGTTTCTCTTTTCTTTTCTTTTTTTTTTTTTTTTTTTTGACAATATTTTACGCCTGCTTCGTTTGATCTATCCCTCCCCGGCTGTCACAACGGCTTCCCTCTCAGAGCAATAAAAAGGGATTTGGCTACAACTAACGCTGTTTCATGCTCTTGCTTGAACACTGCAATGGATTTGCGGCCTCCCCCAAAGTGGTATTATTTGACAACCTCTTTATCAACAACACAGTCAATATGTAAGGCACATTGTGCGCTGAGCAGCCATCATTTACGTTTTTCTCAACTCAAAAGGTGACCAGTATGAGAGGTTTAGACTTCATATTGAAAGCTATTCTTCTTTTATTTGAAAACTTGGTTGTATTAGTGTAGACTTTATTTAGGAACAATTTGTGACAAGAGCTGTATTTCATACCAACTTTTTATTTTCAGACCTTAGATGGGAAGCTCGGAGGGTAGGAGGTGTTATAAAATAAGAGGGGGTGTGTGGCACCTAGGAGGGCTGGAAAACACTGTCCCGTCTTTTTTAAAAGATGTGAGGCGTAGTCCGCTATGTTTTCATTGTTTCTATTTTTTTTTATTTTTCGCGAAAAATAAATTGTGCCCCGGAGGCGCATTTTTCATGTTTCTATTTTTGTGCTTTCATCCAGATGGCTGGCAGTGGGTCAGTTGGAGGTGCCTGCACCAATAACTACCATTTTTACTTTGATTTTTTTTTTTGTTCTCTGGAGGTTCTAAGCTGGCTACAAAGCCTCTCCCACCCCCCCATTTTTTTCAAGGTGACTAAGCACGTGAGGCTTAGGGTCATCTTATAAACCTTTCTTCTTCTTTTTTTGTTTAGATGCGTTTGCATGAGAAAGACACAATCATTTTTTTTTCTCAAATTTTCTTTTTGTTATTTTGAAAATCTGTTGGATTAGTGTAGCTGCCCGCGCAAAAAATCTCCATCTTTTCTTACAATGCCAACACTTTTTTGCATTGAGGAAAATGGGGAAAAAACAAAAAGCAAAAAAAGCAAAAAGCTTTGAGAAACTAAGTCCCCTGTCTATCTTCGTCTACCCTTTTGTGTGCTGTGTGTGAGTCGTGTTTTTTTATTTTATGTATCACTCTCCCTGGTGACTGCATCCGTCGAAGCGTTTGCCACTAGCTTAGTTTTGCTTTATTTTGTTTTTTTTTTTCCTCTCGTCGGAATGGCGGTAGTGATGTGGCAACATTCTTTCGTTTAAGAAGGTATTAGGCACTGTGTGGCTCGATAGCATCTGGCCGTTAAGAAGCTATGTATGAGAAACCGCATTCAGTTATCGCCAACTTTTCTTTCGTTTTGCATAATCGAAAGAAAGTTGCTGCTTCATTGTTGAGTGGTCTGGGTTCAAACCTACTGTAATGACCTGTACCTGAGTATGTCAGGAATGTCGTATTTGCTAGTTTTGAGTCGGGGAAGGTTGCTGGTCCTTTGTTTGAGGTGTAGCGCTTTGTATTTCAAGGTACAGTTGTTTCCGGTGATAATGGAGTAAGATGAGCGTGCACAGAGCGAAGCACATTCATCTCCCAGGGGTTTCTAGTTTCTTTCCGGTTTTTGTATCGCCGTGGGGAATCAGTGCCTGAGTCGACGGAGGTGTTTGTACATCACACCTTCCATTTTTCTTTTCTTTTTGCTCTGCCGGAGTCTGAACAGCTTCGAACTGACTGGCTAGGTATCGTCTGTATTGATGATTCTTCTGTTGGTTTAATGAGAGTCAACTTCCCGTATTATTTTGGTCAGTTTCGTTCACAGAGGAAAGAACGGCAAAAAGCATAGTGCAAAATGAGAGCCTGTGCTCCCTTTTGTTTTTCACTATTTTTGTTTTGTAGTATAGACACAAGAAAATGGCGCAACCGGGTGCGTGTATCCCCCCTGTGCGCCGCCTTTGTCAGTCTGGTGTCGTAGTTTTGGAAATGAAATGTTTGATCCTCTGAAAGGCGTTTTTTTTTTTTTTTTTTTTTGTGATAAATCAGGCTCTCCGCTAGGATTTCCGATTTTGAAAATGTTCTGTTGATGATCCACGTGGTGGGGTACATGCTTGCGCCGCAGGCGCACGGTACGCAACTTTTTTTTTTTTACAACGCCCGATTTTGACTTTTTTGGGACGTTTGAGCACTCACCTCTCCATATTTTCTTCTCCTGAGCTTTTTTGACAGGTAGAACGGGTCTGAACCACTCAGCAGAACTTTTTTTTTTTTTTTTTTTCCCCCCCATTTTCAAAAAGTTCTGTTGACAATCAACAGAACTTTAGTACCTAGCGGAGTCACTGGATAAATTCAGGCTCTCCGCTAGGATTTCCGATTTTGAAAATGTTCTGTTGATGGTCCACGTGGTGGGGTACATGCTTGCGCCGCAGGCGCACGGTACGCAACTTTTTTTTTTTTTTCAACGCCCGATTTTGACTTTTTTGGGACGTTTGAGCACTCACCTCTCCATATCTTCTTCTCCTGAGCTTTTTTGACAGGTAGAACGGGTCTGAACCACTCAGCAGAACTTTTTTTTTTCTTTTTTTTTTCCCCATTTTCAAAAAGTTCTGTTGACAATCAACAGAACTTTAGTACCTAGCGGAGTCCCTGGATAAATTGTTCGTCTTTCAGGTTTTATTTTTTTGGCTGAAAAGGGCGTTTTGTACTTTTTGAGCTGCTTCCCGTGCATCAAAACAAATATTTGTGCGGAAAATTGCCGAAAAAGTACGGAAATGCACTTTCAGCCCCCCTTTGGTGTGGCTGGAAACAGCCCTAAAACAGTACTTAAGACAAAAGAAGTACGTCTCCACTTTGTTTTTTGGAGGGGTCAAAAATTCAACGGCATTGTCCTCCCCCCCAGTCAGGATACGACTTCTTTGGATTCACAACGTGACTCCGCCTCCACCTCGGCAGTCTCACTCCACCAGAGTACGTTCCACGGAAGGGCTGCCGTCCTGAGTAGCATGTTCAGCCCCTTCTTGTTTTCCATTTTCCATTTTTGTATTTGAACAAACGGTGTGTACTCTCAGTGGGGCTGATGTACCGAAAGAAGAAGCCTGCTTTACGAGAATCTGGTTTTGTGCTTTCCATTTGCCTTGACCACGCTCATGATGCAAGGATAAAAACTGAATCAACCAATCTCGCCTAATTGCCCTGGTTATCGTTGCGTGGAGCTCACACGAGAGAAAAAAAAAGCGAGGTGTCTATATGTTATCAATTTATCAAGAAAACAAGAAATAACAAAACAAAACAAAACGCAGCAGACGTTATACAAAAAAGACCTGATAATTTAGGCGACACAAGAGGTGTCGCAAACACTACACTATACCCCTTCCCCCAAAAAAAGCATTTTTTTATTCAATAAAGGTGGCTCCTTCCCTAGTATTAAAGCAAAAAAAGTATCATTAACGGCAGATAGAACAAAACAAAGCGGTTTTCATTTTTTTCCCCCTCTTCCACAATCCCAGATCTATTCCTACCTTGTGGACAACCTCCGTCACAACCAGGTCATCATCATCCATAGTTACGACCTTTCCTTGTTGGCACATTCGGGGTTATCCCCACACTCAAGCAGGTAACAACAGAAGCTCATCTCCCCGGTGTTACTAAGTATATGGGCAGTTATTTTCCACCCATATTGCCCATATTTTATTGTGCCCACATAGGTGTTCCATCCATGTGACTTGCCGTTGTCGTGCTAGTACAGAGAGTTAACCAACACAGTCAACTCCGCTAATGGCTCGGGTGCAGCTATTTGAAGTGCGTCATGCGACATCACACATTGCGTGCGGATCAGGACGCATGACCGTGTGTCTCCAAAGATCCCGGTTCATCTGGCTGATGAGTGGAAGCGGGAGTAGCACATATCAGATGTAAACCACAAAATGGATGTAGGACTGCATTTGTATTTCAAGGCAAATTTATTTTCAAAGCATGGCTAGTCCAAACCCTCACCCCCCAGGCCGATGATGAAAAACCAAGTCGAGAGGTACTATTTACTCTAGAACTGAAGGTACATTGTACGTTGGCCATTTCCCTTCTCTCTCCTTACTCCCCCCGCATTGTTGGCAACTCGTCAGCAATGGGGGGTGGGGTGGGTGAGGTGATGCGAGGTGTGCCAGGTTGCGTGCAGTGTCTCTTGCTATTTTGTGCGAGACCAAAGGCTTAGCCAAAGCTCCGAGGCACCCCCCAACGTTTTGCAGACATTTTTATTTATGTTTTTGTTCAAAAAAGTTTGGGTACATTTAGTGCACTCCTTTGTAGAGTGGGACCTGGCAGTTTTGCGCATGCCCCTTCTGTACTTCAATGTGGCAATGGTCTTATGGTCCTCAGGACCTCCCCTCTCCAGTGAGAACTGTTCACACCGATCTGGTGACTGCCTCTGTGTACCCCACCCCATGACAGATAAATCATACACCCTTGCACCGCACTCTCCACATCATGAATTTAGTGCTTGTGGCAGCCATGGCGCTGCACGCTGGTGTGCACAACCTTAACAACACTAGGGGTATCGTGGACAGCGTCCTTCGCGATGAAATTGACGATACATTCTGGACTGTTTACTGCGACGGCACATTTTTGGTGAACTACTTGAACGACTTTGATGGCGACTTCATCGTAAGCGTCGATGGGCATACGGAGTCAACTGTCAGTGGTGAGCACAGGACCGTCACCAAACAGAGCTTTCGCGCACAGACGCATGTCGTTATGATTGCAAGCTTGAAGTCGGTATCTGGGAGCAAGAAGGTTCTGTTCTCGTACGGCTGCAACTCTATGCCTGCTGCTCTTCCGTCACCCCCGACACCGAACACGACAGTATCGACCGCAGAACCACCTTCAGTGCCGACTGAAACACCATCTGAACTTCCGAGGAGGGGTATCGTGGACACCGTCCTTCGCGATGAAATTGACGACACGTTCTGGACTGTCTACTGTGACGGCACATTTTTGGTGAACTACTTGAACGACTTTGATGGCGACTTCATCGTAAGCGTCGATGGGCATACGGAGTCAACTGTCAGTGGTGAGCACAGGACCGTCACCAAACAGAGCTTTCGCGCACAGACGCATGTCGTTATGATTGCAAGCTTGAAGTCGGTTTCAAGGAACAAGAAGGTTCTGTTCTCGTACGGCTGCAACTCTATGCCTGCTGCTCTTCCGTCACCCCCGACACCGAACACGACAGTATCGACCGCAGAACCAACTTCAGTGCCGACTGAAACACCATCTGAACTTCCGAGGAGGGGTATCGTGGACACCGTCCTTCGCGATGAAATTGACGATACATTCTGGACTGTTTACTGTGACGGCACATTTTTGGTGAACTACTTGAACGACTTTGATGGCGACTTCATCGTAAGCGTCGATGGGCATACGGAGTCAACTGTCAGTGGTGAGCACAGGACCGTCACCAAACAGAGCTTTCGCGCACAGACGCATGTCGTTATGATTGCGAACTTGAATTCGGTGTCTGGGTTCAAGAAGGTCCTGTTCTCGTACGGCTGCAACTCTATGCCTGCTGCGCTTCCATCATCAACGCTGAACACTACAGTGACGACCGCAGAACCAACCTCAGTGCCGACTCCCACGAAAGCGCCGCACTTGGTGCCAACCACAGAAACGCCAACCAGCGCAGCTATGGCGTGGTGCACCTCTGCTGCACAGTGTAAGCAGCACGGCGACACTGCGGCTACATGCATGGATAACGGACACTGCACGTGTGGGGACGGCTTCGTGAAGCCCTTTGACGCTGCTAGCGGACGCCGTGCACACATCTGTGTGGCGAGCGAGACGAGGGTGTCGGATGTGGTGCACGCAACGTTCGACGTTGCCTGCGACGGTAGCTCTGGGAAGGGTGCACGTGTCGGTGAACTTGTGGTGGACCTTGTGGGTGGGACTGTGACGGACGTGCGTGAGGAGTGCGGGTCGTTGAACGTGTTTGTGTCTGTGTCGGACATGCCGCTGCTTGACGTGGCTGCAATGGACGTGGCAGCACGCCTCTCGGAGAAGGTGCAGGCGTCTGGCCTGGGCCTTGGGGATGTGCTGTCGGCAGGGCTTGCCTCTGTGGATGCACTGCAGTGTCCGACTGTGCCTGGTGTGAGCCAGGTGTACCGCACGGAACCGGGTGAGTGTGTGCCGCTGTCCTGCTTAGGTGGGTACACGAGGGTCCGCACGGGGACTGTGTATGCGTGTTTAGCCTCCCCAACAGCACCTACTGATTCAGACGACGAGCTTGCTGTGGGTGCCATTGTCGGTATCAGTGTTGGTGTGGGTCTTGTTGCGATTGCGGCTGTGGTGTTCGTGGTGTGCTGTGTGTTAAGGAAGCAAACGACCAAAGAGCTTGAATCTCTTTCTCAGAATGCACCCAACGAGCACTGCGACGTCTCTGTGTAGAGAGGTAGAGGTAGAGCACCTACTGGACGTGCTTTGGTGTGCCTTGTATTTCATTCTTTCATCTGTACACCGTTCGGGTAGTTTTGACCCGTGTCTGTGTGTAGTATTCTGACTCTCACTAAGTACACGAGAGATAGCATATTTCAACCTTGTTTCTTTCTGACGAATTTGTTCTTTGTTTTTTTAAACCCTTCTTTTTTTGTCGCATAATCGTACAAAAATCACAAAACAGTAGCAGTAGATATCCTGGAACTAGTTTTTTGTTGCGTTCCTGAGGAACGTACGTCCGATCAGGGAATGCTAAATTTCACAATGACGTAAGTTTGTCAAGCGAATACCTTTTTGTCGAGTAGCTAAATACCTGTACTGTCGTCGGTGTTGATATGGCGAATGGTACATTTATTCTATTTTCTAATTTCTTTTTTTTAATACATTCTTTTCATCAGAAAAAGAATGTATATGAAACAATTTTTTTGTTTCTTTTTGCAATCAACGAAACAACTGAACTTACCTACCGATCCTACTATTTCTTTTTTTTCCTTCTTTCCTATTCCACGTGACCAGTGAGGCACACACGCCTTTCGAAGTCGCATTGTTCTCATCGGTGTGCCTTGTGATCCTATGAATCCCCTTTTCTTGGGGACTACAGAGTCACACGTGTCCTACCCACACAGTTGAGTCTCCTTGGGATCGAGGGAGCTCAACAACAACTAAACCCAGCGCTTTGTGTGCCTTGGATGTCATTTTTTTTTTTTTTTTGTTGTTGTTTTAATTTACTACTTTTTACTAGCCCGGGTTCTCGTCCCGGAGATACTTTTTCTTTTTTATCGTTTCATAATTTGCTTCCCACTCACTACACCCCATCCCATTCCTCCGAACATGGTTCGGTTGTCTTTTTTGTTTTTGTTTTTATTGCATCTCGCAAGATGTGTGTAGATACATTCATGTCTCAAAAACATCATGACAGTCTTGGCACATCTTACGAACTATTTATCTTGTCTTTTCGTTATTTTCCCGCATTTTTTCCCCCCCCAAAAAAACCTGTTGCAAAAAACTTGGCTCGAAGTTGTACTACCGACTGCTTCTTGTCTATGCCATGGTGATTGCAACATAAAAAAATATGTGTTTTCCCCCTATATACCTTCCTATCCATTTCTATCTACCTTCTCTTCAGCAGAATAGAAGGTATTCTATAAGGTACACTGCCACGAGAGGGCTTTGTATTTCAAATAATATTTTTTCTACTGGTCACGAGCGCTTGAGAACCGCCCCTGTTCACGGTACGGTACGGGCACTTACCAGACCACCCATACAACCCCCTTCCCTCCCGGCTCCCCCAGATTTCATGACCACTTTTTCTTCATTTTATCCCCCCAAATTAGCGGCTCAGGGTTTGTGCTCCTCTATGGTCAAACACCCAAATTGTACACAATCCTTAATTTCAGTAGTGGGATTAAGGATCTGAAAAATCTTTTTTCTTCAGGATTTTGTACGAGACCTTTTCGCGTTAAATGAAATAGTTTTTCCTCCAAACCAGCACAGTCCGGGTGTTCGATAACCCCACGGATCCTCACTGGCTGCATATCAGAGGAGTTTTGCCCTATCTCTTTTCCACCCATATTTTCCCTGTCAGAATGGCCCACTACTAGGGAAGAGACCTCGGTCCCTTCCCTACCTAGTCCATGGCCTGGTTTTGCTCACGGAAGTAAATAAATACGGCCCCTTCCCCTTCCCCACTGTTTTTGAGATCAACTCTCCGGATCCTCATCCACAACACCATATTCAGCAAACAACCCCTACTTTCAGCGGTGAAAATCTTAGGCAGTAAGCCCGGGAAAACCCGGGCTCAATTAGTTTTGCGCAGAGCAAGCATTGTCCATTTCTTCAGATTGACCCCACCACTGACTGGGATCGGCTCAAAAATGCAAATAACGGCGTTTTCGCCTGCATTGTTTGTTACGAAACCCCGTGCAGACTAGCATTTAATTAATTAATTACGAGACCCCCAATCCTTAGTCTGCAGACCGAACCCTCACCCCCCCCAGGCCGATGATGAAAAACCAAGTCGAGAGGTACTATGTACTCTAGAACTGAAGGTACATTGTACGTTGGAAATTTCCCTTCTCTCTCCTTGCTCCCCCCGGCATTGTTGGCAATTCGTCAGCAATGGGGGGTGGGGTGGGTGAGGTGATGCGAGGTGTGCCAGGTTGCGTGCAGTGTCTCTTGCTATTTTGTGCGAGACCAAAGGCTTAGCCAAAGCTCCGAGGCACCCCCCAACGTTTTGCAGACATTATTATTTTTATTCTTATTTTTTGCAATACCCAGCTCCCATTCGCTTAGTTAGCCTCTCCCACACTGCGAAACGGGCAGACGGACAAACGGACCCCAACCGGACGCTGTATCATACAGGCCTAATTACCCTGTGTTCGCAATGATCCCCGTTCATCTGATGAATGGAAGCGGGAGTAGCACATATCAGATGTAAACCACAAAATGGATGTAAGACTGCGTGGTTGGGGGTCCGAAGGAGAACACCATAACTGCTGCCCATATTGCGCCCACCTTTTGAGTCCACCCCACGGTACAGCCAGTCATGTACCATATCTCTTCACCACTCCACCACTCTAATAGGGAAAAAACCCCCCACACACCAGCCCATGGTAGTAGGGCTGCCCTGTGCAGAACACCCACTTTCCCCCACCTCCTTTTTATTTTTGGAAGGTGACTAAGTACGAGAGCTTAGGGTAATCTTACAGTTTTTTTTTTTTTTTGTTTCTTTGTATGAGCACGACCGTGCTGCTTTTTTTGTAGCACGTTTTCAACTACTTTCTTTTCTTTCTTTTGACAAAAGTAGTTGAAGTGCTCTCCTTTGAAGTGATCTCCTCCTGCCATTGCCATGGAGCAGCCCGCTGCAGCAAGCTCCTCGTATAAGAACTGCAAACTCTCTGAGACGCGCGAGGAGGATGTGTGGCTGCAGGAGAAGATGCTCAGTGGCGGACTGCTCGATGACGACACAAGGGGCCCCCTTGCCCCACACACTGTCGAGGAAAAGAAACGCTCGCCACGAAAGAAGCGTCGCGCAACGCACGCTGCCGATGTGGACCACGTGCTCTCATTGGTTGCTGCACTCCGCTCTGAAGTGCAGGCCCAAGAAAATTCGTATGGAGAGTGCATGCAGGTTACCCAAAGCGAAGTTGTATCATTGATGTCTCAGGTCGAAGAAATTCATTCGCAATTAGAACTCCGGAGGAGAGAGCAGGCAGGGATCAACCCTGATCTGCAGCGCGCTGGGAATGAGGCGTTGCAGAAATTGTCTTCTTTTGTGGAGCACGCGAAGATCGATTTTCACGCAAAACGGCTGCAGTCAAATATCAAACAGTTGCAGAAGGTTTTGGAGTTTTCGACAGACACACCGTTGCCTTCTGCCGTCGAAGCAGAGAAGCTTGCGAAGGCTGCTGCGGGATGCGCCAACACAAAACGCTCTCTTCTCAAAGAACGCAACATGCAAGACACCTCCGTCTACTATCTCCGTGAGCAGGACAGCGTCAGCGACATTTCTAACATCTCCTCAGTCTCCGACCCTCCAGAAGACCCTGCCCCTCCCGAAGTCAATCTCGATGACATGAGTCTTTCTCAAGTCCGCGAGGCCTTACTGAAAGAGGACGGCGAAGCAACACCTACACCCCCGCCTCCGTCACCTCCTCCACGAAAGGCTACCCCTCCGGCCCCAAAGAATGAAAGCAGGGTAAATACTCCACCGAAGAAACGAAAGAAGAAAGGGTTTCCAGACATGGTGACGCAAATGAAGGCAGCATTACCCAAGGCGGTAGGACCGTCTGAGGTCTCCCCGTTGATGTCCGCTGTGCAAGCCATCGAGCAAAAAGAGCTGCGAGAAAAACGCCCCGACACCCCTGATGACGGCCTGTTCGGCTACCCAGAAGAGGTCTTTCAGGAAGGCCAGAATCTCGATGAATATCTCATGCAGAACAACCTGGGGGGTCTTGAGGACACTTCAGACGAAGAAGAGCCTCCTCCTGAACAGAACACTACAGAACCCCCACTCGCCGCCCCACAAGAAGAACGGCTAGCAACAGTAGGATTTGGAAAATTCGCGCAAGCGGAGGTCGAGAAAGTAAGAAGAGAGAGCAAAAGAGAAATCAGAAGGACGTCAGTACGGAGGGAGAGTGTCAGGGAGACGTTACGGAGAAAGGAAAGCCGGAGTGGGAGCCTACGCAAGAAGGAGAGCATACGAGGGAAGCTAAGCCGTAGTAATAGTCGTGAGAGTAAGAGACAAAGCCTCGAGAGTGCCTCGAGCTTTGCGTCTCCCGACGGTTCGCTGTCTGACGAAGCAATGTTCGCCCCAACCATCGACATCGTCGCGCCCCCCGAGGAAGCCAAAGCCGTCCAAAAATGCCCAAACTGCTATCTCCTCGAACTGCAGATCATCAAAACCAAAAAGAAAAGCATCCTCCTCTCCGACAAGAACAAAAACCTCACGCTCAAAGCAAAATGCTCCAGCCCAACAGAACCACTCTTAGAAGAGGAAAGCTCAACCGATATGGGGTTCAAACTCAAAATGCTTGCGACCAAAGCTGTGGAGCTGCAGACAATGAACGAACAGCTCCAAGACAAGCTTATTGACACAGAAAAGCTGTTGGAAGGGGCGACCGCAAAGCTGGATAAGCTCTCCCAACAAGAGGCAAGCCTCAATCGCCACATAGAAACGCTCAACCGATGTGCCATGGAACATCACGACGGCGCGCTCCAACTCAAATCGCAAATCCGTCAGAGACTCATGGTGAAACGCAGGTAGCCACTCACACCCCTTTCCTTTTCCTCTCATTTTTTCTCTCTCCCAACACGTAGTGGAAACTAGCAGCAAAATGAACAAAAATAAACCCAATTCATTCAGATTGTCCGATTTCCCCTTAAATCCCCTTTAAAATTACCTTTACGAGCGATGTTGAGTGTACCTGGAGGGGAACCCTCTCTGAACACCCCCAAACCAAAAAAAAAAACTCCAAAATGGTGTTGGGGTGCTACTTTTTCAAAATCGGGTGAAAATAATTTTTTTTTTAATTTTTTTGCCAACACTTTCAACAATCTTTTCAGCAAATGGGACAACGTACGCAACAAGCTACGTCGCATTGCAGTGCTAGGTCGTGCAGGACGCATTGCAATGTCAGTACTGCACCACACCGACGTGGGCCAGCACATCGTTGCCTCTGCCGTCCGCCAGCTCGTCCTCACTGGAGGCGTTGCCAACGCAGTCACATCCGTTAGAGCGACGTCACCACGGAACAGGATGACCCCAGACATCCAACAATCCTGCGTCTTCAACCATTTGCTGACATGCCCGCCTCCGTCAGAGTACTCGGCGGTGGCAGAAATGAGTAAATTAGAGGCGCAGTTGTTATCAGTCACAAAAAAGCAGGAGGACTTAGTGAGCAAACGGTTCCGTCTACTTCTCCAAGGGGGCAGCATCGGGGAGGAGGTTGAGGAGCGCATTAGGCAGTCACGGCAGGGCATCATTGAGCGAAATGCGATCGTATCAGAGCTGTTCGCAGCGTTGCAAAACCACATTGATGCGCATCTCCATCACGCCAAACCCAAAAAACGACGTCTCCCTCCAGAAAGAGAACCACCACCAGTCTTCCCCACTGCTGAAGAAGCAAATCAAGAAGACATCACGAAGAAAGACAGCGACGGCGATGCAAGGCTAGAAACCCCTTTCGACGTGGACACTCCTTTCGAGGAAGAAGAATGCGAAGAAGGGGACGAGGAGGAAGAAGCAGAAGAAGACGAAGAAGACGAAGGCACCACCCTAGCAGACGTACCGTTCAAGCAAGAGGCGACACCAGCCGATGGGCCCTTAGAGGAAGGGGACATACCACACCCGGAGTCAGAGGAGGTGGAACAGGAAGTGTCATTAGGGAGGCAGTCTGCAGTGTCAGAGGACGCAAATAATATGCGGGGGTCGTTGGTTCTAAGCGAAGGGTCACAAAAAGAAATCCAAATCAGTCGTGAAGGGACCGATGATATAGTGGAAAAGGGTGCAGGAGGAAAGGGTGGTGGTGGTGGTGGTGGAGGAGGAGGAGGAGGAGACCACCTCCAAGGAGATGTGGCCGAGAAGTCAAAGAAGCGGCGTGCGTCAACCCGGAAGCAGGCAGAGATGCACAATGACATTGAAGGGTTGCAGACGTATGTCTTTTGTTATAAGCTTTGTTGTGTATTGAGGGTTTTTTTAAAAAGATATACAGACCACTTCTATGGCCGTTTCAGATTAACAAAAAAGCAACAAACGAATGTATCAAAATTGGAAGACCATTGGTAGGTGTTTTCAAATCCAAAACATTTCCAAAACGTACAAAATTTAATGTATAATATTATGCAGCCTTTTTCGACCTTGACAAACCCCAACCCCACAGTGAGGTGATGCGTCTGCAGAGCCTTGTATTCGCGAAGGAGGTGGAGGTCAACATCCTTGAGATGCAGCTCCATGCAAGCCGGATGGAGGCTGAAGGCATGGAGAGCGAAAACACAGTTGACACAGCGACGCACACTGCCGCGGGACCTGCTCAGGCATCTGGACGTGAGGGCAAACACCTGGCCACAGGGAAGACAAAGGGCCGATCACCCTCATTGCAACCATCACTGTCTCCATGGGCATCTGATGGGGGGAACAAACGCAGCCTTACGACACATGTCATAGGGACTCCTGAAGTTCATGTTTTGGAATTGAAGGATAAAAATGTGCTTGCGAACTGCAAGGTGGAGAGGCTGTCGGAGGAATGCAATGCGTTGAAGAAGCATGTCAATTCTTTGAAAGGGGAGGTGAAGATTCGGTTGGAGATGGAGAAGAAATTGGCGGATGCGCAGCGACAGTTGTTGCAGGCGAAGAAGGCGAGGGACAACTCACAGAAGAAGATGAATGAAGTCGGTGACGAGCGCAACGAGCTGATGGAGGCTCTTCACCTACGCCACCGCACTGATCAACAACGCACAAACGACGTTTCTCCTACTATACCCGATTCACTACTTGAAGACATCCGCGACAAACACAACACCGAAATCGAGGCAGCCTTCTCACAAATCTCACGCCTCCAAACGCAACTCCGCAACGTCTCCTCACTCATCCGCTCCACCCTGCTCCCCTTGATACGCCGCTTCCGCACCACCCTCTCCACCACCAAATCAGCAGCCCTCTCCCTCCTCACCGCCATCTCCTCCAGCAAAATCCTCGAAGAAATCATGACCCCCTTCAAACAGATCATCCGTGATACAAACACACCCTTAGGGGTCATGACCACTCTCCTCGACAGAATGGCGTGGTATGAATGGCGCGAAGCAGTCCGCAGAGAAGAATGCGACGAAGCGCGTGTCTCTGCCCGGGTGGACCACAATGCATGGATGAAGCCTCGTGTCATACAAGACTTTCTCAATGGAGGCTCTCTCTGGTTGGAGGAGGGGAACTCCACTACCACAGTCAACCGAAAGGAGCGGGGAATCAGAAAGGCATGGTACGAAGCCAATTTTTTTAAATCATCGCACTTCATCCATGCGTACCAAGAAGGCTGGCTTCCTGTCAAGGTGCGGTATGAGGAGGGCTACGCTCCGGCGTCGAATGAGCACAAAAAATATGCAAGAGTGTCGCTTCCTTTCCAAACAGCGCCACTAGAGTTTTTTGATGTGCATCCAAGCTTTGTGAAGGGGACACGCTCGGTTGATGCTTTGCCTACTCTACCTCAATCCGATATAACCGTCGCCAAAACTATAGACAGCCCCCTCGCTTCTCCACGAGCGTCACCACGAGCGTCACCACATGCTTCTCCACCTTCTCCATCACCTCCTCGCATTGAAGAGGATGGTGAAGTAACGCACCGTGCCCTGCATCATCCACAGCAGGTACGCGAGGTTGCAAAGATGCTGGAACGGCAAAACCGAATTGACGCCACATCGAAGGCTGTAACAGAGTCTTTGGAGGCTGAGCTGGAGGGGTGTGAGGCGGAGGAGGCAAGGGAAGATGCGATAGACCATGCAAGGGGGAGGCATCGTGAGCTGACGCAGGATCAGCAGCAGGTCCTGCAGCAGTTGGTTTCGATGTGGTTATTTGAACCCGACGGGTTGGCGCAGCTGAACTACCTCCTCGGGGGGGAGCTTATCAGGAAAAAAACTGCGTCCACCTTCAGCAGCGTTGTCGACGCTAAGACACGCCGCATTCTGCTCTCCGCAGCAACCCCAGCAGAAAGCATGCACGTCCCAGCTGAAGACGACTTCGACTTCTCCATCACCACCAAATCCTATTTCCACCCAGTTCCCCCAGAAGCAGGTGAAAGGCGCTCAAGCAAGATGCAAAAAAAAGCAGTAGCAGCAGCAGCAAGCCAGGCCCCACCACGCCTCCCCCTCATCGATGCAAAGAAGCGTACCAATTCGTTCGGTACAGTAGGAAGGGAGCGAGGGGCGAGTCTAGCTGGTGTGGCTGGTGTAGGCGGTGCAGGTGGTGTAGGTGGTGTTGCAAAGATCGCCTCTGTGGCGAAAGGAAACGTCCGAAAAGGTGCCACGTTTTCACGTGGCGTCACAAAAGACGTTGCAGTCGGAGGGCTTTCAGTAGACTCAGTGAAGCGGTGAAAGATTGAAAGCAAGAGAGAGGATGACACCTCCCCCCCTTCACTTTCCCATTCACCTATTTTTTCTTAAACGGTGGTGACCGCGCCAATGAACTCCTTTCCATTTGCATAGGTTAGCCTTACCAAATTGAGTAGCAGTAGCTCGCGTGAGGACTGTCCTGGAAGGGGGTTCGGGCACCACCAGATGGTATACTCAAAAGAGTGGTTTCTTAGGATCCCTTGTATTGGGCGACCTGCGCCAAAACAACTATCTTTTATTTACGCGTGAATATACTTTGTCAGTGACGTTACCGCACAGCCAAAATCGGCATCCTCCACACAAAGTATTTTCAATTGTGAAATACAATTGCGTTCGATGAAAGCAGCAGACTATATTCCACTTACCAACCTTTTCGTGGACTCGTTCGCCGTTATTGCACTCACTACGCTCGTGCAATAACTCACATACCACTCTTCCACGAAAAGGTTGGTGCATGAAATCCACCTTTTTCCATCGGAATAAATAGTTACTTTTTTTCTTGAAAAACGGGAGAGAAAAGGACATGCATTCCGTGTCTCTTTGGCTTCACTGTGCTTTCGTCTGCGTCGTTCACTCTGTGCAGCAACCAGTG
Organism: Rhynchopus sp. YZ270_cl-10; assembly: GCA_964035575.1. Lineage (NCBI taxonomy): Eukaryota > Euglenozoa > Diplonemea > Diplonemida > Diplonemidae > Rhynchopus > Rhynchopus sp. YZ270_cl-10. Next base: position 779,874 of record OZ037855.1, on the reverse strand, counting down.
AAGGATCCCCCAGTCCCGTCCAGTCTCTTTCTTTGCGTAAGAACAATACCACATTTTTATGTGGTACCTGAACGCGTCTTATCTTGCAGCTCTTTTCCTCTTTTTCTTTTTGCATTTTGTGAAGGCATCCCAAACAACAACGACGGCAACAAAAACAAAAACCAAGGCTCTCGGGGGGGGGTGATTTTGCCCAAAAATCCCCCAAAAAAAAAAATAACGGATTTTGGGGGGGGTGATTTTTTCGGAAAATCACCCCCCCAAAAAAAAAAAAAAGTTGGGAAATCCGGATTTTTTTTTGGGGGGTCTTTCTACTAGAGCTCCGTTGTTCACACAGCAGTGAACAAAGTGACCCGTCACAGCCAGAACGCGACTCAATTGGTCAAACGCCGAAGGAAAAAGGAAGCATGCAGCATGGCGAAAGAAAAAAAGTAGCGTACCGTGCGCCTGCGGCGCAAGCTTACAACCATCCTTCCCTTTGACATAGTTTGGCTGTAATAATGTGCTATTTTAAGCGCATTTTTTTTGAAATGTTGCGCACCGTGGCTTCGCCAGAAACTTTCGTTTAGCAAAATATGGAAGTAAAATTCATGCAAACTGACGATAATTACCAACGACAGTGCCATTTTATGTCAACATTTTATGTTGCGTACCGTGGCTTCGCCCGGAACCTTTCGGGTGCCATGACCGCAGTTTCTTTCCCACGTCCCTCCCTTTGCACATAGTGTGGGGAAATTTTTTTGACCCCAAATCACCCCCCTTTTTGGGTTTTGGGGGTGATCTCCGAGAGCCCTGACAAAAACCAGGGAAATAGCTTGGGTACTTTTGCTGGTTTCAAAACCAGAACGAGCTGGTTTACTGGTTTGGGGAAAAATAAAAAAAAAAAAGTGGGATTCGGGATTCAGTTTTTCGCCTCCCCCCTGCACCACTTTCTTCACAGAAGAAAGCCTCACACGTAAGCGAACCCCTAAAAAGGGTGCATTGAGTGACTCTGTGGTGTAAAAAGCTACATTTTTTGCACCATTGGTGTGGCTAACTCCAAAAATAAAGTGTAATTTTTGTACTTCTTTTGTACTTTTTTTGTATACCCTAAAAAAGGGGTTTTTTTTATTTTTGGTACCAATTCGTACTTTCCCAATCGCCCCAAGTCATGGCACCCAAAAGTTCCTGGCGAAGCCACGGTACGCAACATTTCTGAAAAATGTCGACATAAATTGGCACTGTCGTTGGTAATTATCGTCAGTTCTGTTAAATTTTACCTAGTATTTTGCTAGAACGAAAGTTTCTGGCGAAGCCACGGTGCGCAACATTTCAAAAAATTGCGCTTATACTTGCACATTTGTGCTGCTGAACTATGTCATGGGAAAGGGTGTGCTGCAATCTTGCGCCGCAGGCGCACGGTACGCTACTTTTTTCGTTGGCCATATCCTTCTTTCTCACTCCTCATTGGGTTCTACGAGCCCCGTCCGTAAAATGGTGGGGTCACAACATGCAGCAAAGTTCGCAGCTATGCAAACTGCCCCCACGTTCACCTTGCACTTTACCCTCAGTGGTCAAGTACTGACCATATTTTACACTAAACCTGAACATGCCCTGTAAAAACTGATGCATGCATTTTAGGTCAAAAATACTCATTTCTCAGCGCAAAGCGACCCCATCACAGTACGCACGGACTCCTGATAATCGAAGAAGAAAAAAAAATTCCCCAACTTTTTGTAGGCCAAAAAAATTTTCCCCCCGACCCCCCGACCCCGACCCCCAAAAAGTTTATACAGGGAAATAATTTTTCGCGAAAAACACCCCCAAAATAAAGTGTAATTTTTGTACTTCTTTTGTGCTTCTTTTGTGCTGTTTTTGTACTGGATTTAGCCACACCAACCATACCCTAATTTTTTTTTCGCCTGCGGCGCCACTTGATATTATTTTTTTTGCTCCGCAAAAAAATAGAGTTTACAATGGCTAAAGGGATTCCCTTGCATTTTGCAGCCAAACAAAATGCAACTTGGCCAAAGCTGCAAAAAGTTGACCGTTTTTTCAAAATGACCCACCGTTGCAACAGCCCCTGCTTCTGGAAGACGTATTGATTTATACGGTTAGTGGAACGTAAGGTGCAAGACCAAGCTCCGTTAACAAAGGATTATATCCCGTTTTCTTTGTCTCGCAAACCTTACCCTGTACCTCTCCACTCTGGCTGTCAGGGAGGCGCGCGCGAAGCGCGCGACGACCGCTTTCAACTGGGGAAATTTTTTTTTCTAAACCAGCAAACCAGCAACATTTGAAAAGTGCACCTTTCAAGCTACTACCCTGGACAAAAACACAAAAAAAAAAAAAAAAGCTACAGTCCCGCCTCTAATTAGTGAATTTCTAATTTATAAATTCGACCAAATCTGAAAATATTTAATTAGCGACTTTATAAATTAGAACGTCACTAATTAAGATTTTATAAATTAGCTTGTCCACCCAAATCCCAGTCTGAATCTCTACAAGACTATCTGCATCTTTCTCTCCGACCATCATGTCTGTCTCCACCACGGAATGAACGGAAAAAATGAAAGAAATATGCCGAAGATGTGACCATCGTCGAGCAGGCTGTCCTCACCGCCCCGGAGATTGTCACCATCACAGACAAGCCATGGCGGATGACAGAGAAGTTGAAAGTGCCAGCCTCACCGTTCATCGGCGGACGCAGGCACTGATGACAGACCGCACGCTGATGTGATGGCGTGGTGGAATGACGCTCACCCAGGACGCCATATTTCTGCTCCCACCATCTCCAAGTACAAAACCCACAAAAAGAGAGCGGTTCGTACTTCACCCAAGGCTCTTTTGAACCCCGAGGAGCTGAAGAGGTTTCTCAACCTTACGGGGATGACCCGCAAGTTCAACAGCCAACCGATTTGCGTCGCTTGCGAGGGGGATGGTGGTGAAGACGAGGCGGGACACGCCTCGGTGTAACCGACTCCTGGTGCCAGGTCTTTTCATCTCGTGGGCGAAATAGACCATGGAGGTGAACGGCATGCGCGTCCGCACAGCCACCACCGACCGCACCGTTTTTTACCTCCGTGTATCACTGATTACACACCTCCTTTTCCACATATTCCTCCAACAGAACCCGCACAAACCCGTCGTCACTTGTGCAGGCAAAAAAATTTTTTTCGGCTCCGCCGGGGAAAATAAATTCAATAACTTAGTATTCCCCCCCGAAAAATAAATTAATTCACGACTTTATAAATTAGAACGTCACTAATTAGGATTTTATAAAATAAAACGCTATTAATAATAGGCGGGACTGTAATGCTGGCGCTTTCCAGCCTCCCTGCATTATTTTCCTCCCACCCTTGCAACCCGAGTCGCTTACTTCACACAAAGTGTTCCCCCCTAGTTCCAATTATCCCCGTTTCGTTGACTGACGAGCGGTAGCGGGAGTAGGACATCTCAACGTACACCGCGAAATAGAAGTAAGCTGGTAGAGGGTGGGTATATTCTGTTGCTACACGCGATTTTTCCAAGTTTTCGAGAGAAAAAAATAACGAAAGAAAAATGATTCCTCTTCACCATTGACAAAAAATGCACAAACCAAAAAAAAAAAAGAAATAAAACTCCTTTTTTACAACGAGCCCCTCCCCAGGGTGAACCCACCCCTCCCCCTGATAGGATTCCCTATTCAAGACATAGGTATTTGTGACTGCCTTCCCTCCACTTCTCCACCACCACCACAGAAGGCAATGCGGGTGGATACGCTTTCATGCAGCCATGCGCACCTCAAACAACGGGTGTCGCAGATGGCACAGCACCTCAGCCGTGGTTTGCTTGCTGCAGACTCGGAGATAGTGTGTATGGGATGGATGTTGGATCCTCTTCCGATTCTGAAAGAAAGCTGTCTCCTGTCCATTTCGCTTGCGTGCACCGCAGAAGGTGAGGCGGTTGGAAGGAAGGAAGTGTCGTTGGCGGAGGAGGTGGAGCGACAGCACCTTCTTGCCATGTTCCATTGGGAGTCGTGGCATCAGCAGAGGGAGGCGTATGCAGTGCGAACGACCTCTGTCCTGAGGGAAGCAGAGCAAGCACTGCAGGACACAGGGACAGACTATGCATCACTGCTCTCCGCCATGCGAACCGTCGCCGACTCGCGTGCAGTCGACCCCATGACGAAAAACCTTCGAGATGTCACCATGGGCATAATGTCCCCTCTCGACTCTGACCCCATTGAGTTCTCCCATGCGGATGTCTTGTTCCTCGCTGTTGCGCTCTACCCAGACAATGTTCCTATCCTCGTCCGTCTCGCAGACTACCTTCCAATCGGTCAAGAAAAATGGGATCTTTTCAAACGCTGCATGGAAATGGACGCTTCCTGGGAGGTCTTGATATTGTTCGGATTCGCACTGTGGAAGACTCACTTGCCAGAAATGGTGTTCCCTGACGGATCCTGCTTTGGGGTGATGGATTTGTTTACGAGAGCCATAGAAATGCTACCCGCGGTAGGTGATGTGTACAGCAACATGGGCCACTGCATGGAGGCATTGGGGATCGATGAGGTAACACTGAGGGGCGAGGTGATGTCCCCTGAGATGATATACAAAAGAGCACAAACATACAGCCCAGAACTGCCACAGCCATACACAGACCTGGGTGCATTTCTCGACGATGAGTTGGCCACCCTTGAGGACGGAACAGTCATGACCAAAGATCAGCTCTACAAACGCTCCATCTCCCTGTATCTCTCCGAGAAGATCAGCGACCCAGCCACCTCACGTTGCTACAGTAATCTCGCGAACATGCTTCCAGACGGAGGAGCAACGACTCTCGAGGATGGCACCGTCATGACACAAGAAGAGCTCTACAAAAGAGCGATCTCAATCGACCCCGACTTCTCGAACGCCTACAACAACCTAGGAACCTGCATACCCTTCGGTGGCACCACACGCCTCGAGAACGGAACAATCATGACGAAAGAGGAGGTCTTCAGAAAGGCAGTGGAGCTGAACCCGAACAACTCATGTGCAGAAGAGAACCTGAGTGACTGTGAACGATATGCGGAGTACAAAAGGCTTTCGGCAGGGTCGGGTGGGTTTTGTTCATCTCGAAGTTGAGCAAGTCTGTGTGTATGATGGGGGGCAACCCTCCTGTGTTCTAACCTGTATTTCTAGCATGGGGTCTGGTGCGCCATCCTTAATCAGTGGTCGCGCTAATTATGGGAAAAAATGGGGACAAAATGGATTTCGGGTACGAAAAAACGTTCCTAGAAAAGGTTAGCTGGGGAGGCCCGGAAACCCCGTTTTGTGGCATTTCCGGGCCAATCCCAGCCTGTGGTGGGGTATATACGGAAAAATGGACAAAGTTTTAGTGACTTAAATTTTCGCAGAATATGAACCCATACTCGTAAATAAGGGTCATTTTCAGGAAAATTCGGAAAATTCCGAGATTTGGAAGCAATTTTTCTCCTGAAAATCAGTGGGTTTTCAGCCCCAAAACATACCGCGATTGGAATTTCCGGAATCCGTCCGCGCTGTGGTGGGGTCACTTTGCCGAAATGGCCAATTTTTTGGTTTTGGTCAAAATCCATGTGGGTAAAGAGGGCCAATGTAAATCCCACAACCAGATTTTCTCTCCCTGATCCTGACGTCTTGCAACATGAAAATGCGCGAAAACACCGGCATTTGCATTTCCGGAATTCGTCCGTTCTGTGGTGGGGTCAATTTTCCGAAATGGACAAGTTCTTGGTTTTGGTCAAAACCCGTCAGTGTAAGGTAAATGGGGCCAAGTGTTTGCCTGTAGAAACTGGAAGGGAACAGGCAGCGCCGCAGGCGCACGGTAACCAACTTTTTTTTTTTCTCCACCATATAAAGGGGAATTACTGAAGATGTCTACCCTTTTGAATACTACTGTATAATTCTTAAGACTGAAACAGGGTAAAAGTTCGAAACCAATCTACTGAAAGTTTCAATTTATGCAAGGAAACAGTTTATTTTTCCCCTTTCACATTTTTGCAACAAGGAATTTAAAAAAAAAAGATGGGTTGTTGTTGTTTTTTATACACTTCCCTAATGCTTTCAAATTTTATTTGAAAGTATGGGGTGGCATCAAAACAAAAAACGCGGACAATGTCCGCGTTTTTGGGGAATTTCAGACCCCCCCCTCCCCCCCCCAAAACGCGGACATTTTTTGTTTTTTTTTCCCCTATTTTTTGCTGGTTTTTGGGTGACGGGGTGCAAATTCGTGACCCAAAACACAGTTTTTTGGCATTTCCGGAATCCGTCCAGAAAGTGGTGGGGTCAATCTCGAAAATTGGACAATTTTTTGACCACTTAAATTTTTGAAAATATGAGCCCGGTCACTAATACGTGGGGCCCATTTTCGGCCAAAAAATGCTGCTGAAAAAAATTTTCTGGCGAAAATTTTTCAGCCCCAAAACATGCCGCGATTGGCATTTCCGGAATCTGTCCGCGCTGTGGTGGGGTCAATTTGCCGAAATGGCCAAGTTCTTGGTTTTGGTCAAAATGAGTGTAAGGTAAAGGGGCCAAGGTAAATCCCACAATCCAGATTTTCTCTCTCTGATCCTGAAAACATGAAAATGCGCAAAAACACCGGCATTTGCATTTCCGGAATCCGTCCGTTGTGTGGTGGGGTCAATTTGACGAAATGGACGAGTTTTTATAAATTTTGGTCAAAATCGTGTACAACCCCGGTGAAGAAAAAAATTTTCGAGGGAAAAAAACCAGTCCTGGGCTGGACGTTAAATTGCATCCGGGGGCCCTTTTGTGGCACTCCTCCTGAAACTCTATGAAGGTCTGACCTGAGGGTAAAAGGTGCTGGGTATGCTACCCTGGGTGCTGAAGGCAGGCACACAACATGTGTGGAGGGACCTGCAGAGCCCTAGCCAGTGAAGCCAAGGAGGCCCCCCTAGGAAACTAGGGAACGGATTGGAAGAGACCTCGCCGGTAGCCGGGAACCCTCCCTGGGCTAGTACAATGATGAAACTTCAATCTAAAGTCCACACCCACGTGGCGGCCGCTTTGGCATGCGTCTGTAAGGACAGCCTTGACTGATACTTTCTGTATTAGCACACGATTGCCTCCCTGAAGGCTACGTAGCTACCTGAGTACAAAAAAAAAAAAAAAAACCCCAAAATGTCCGCGTTTTCTGGAATTTCAGACCCCCCCCTCCCCCCCCAAAAACGCGGACATTGTCCGCGTTTTTTGTTTTGATGCCACCCCTATATGAATTTGTTTTTTTCTCTTTTCTTTTTTCTCCTCTTTCTTTTGACTTTCCGAGCCAATTGCGTTCCACGGCGGGGTCACATGTATATGCAAGTCCACTATGTGGTGGTCTTACTCAACAATATTAGAACTTCTGGTTTCTTAATGAAATACCCGTACTGCAAAAAAAAAAAACATTCCTACCAAAAACCCCAAAAATCCCGGGATGAAGGATGGACTTTAGCGCGACCACTGTCCTTAATACTCGTTTTTTTTTACCCCCAGTGCCTGCGTCCCTGAGGTGTTTTGCACTACCAGCTTTACTTGTTTTTGGGTGAACGTCAAATGTATACAGATACACACAGGGTTACAGTCAGATCTATACCATTTATGTGCATTTGACTTTTACTCTATTTTTTAATTTGTACAATGACCCACAGTAGGCGGGATGCGTGCATGCATTTGTCCCTGTCGCTGCCCCGCTCAAATAATTTCTAAAAGCCCAGCGTGTTCCCGCACGTTGTGGAAGAATTGTGAAATCACGTTCATCTGTTTTCAAGTTTTTTTCGTTTGCTGTGCATCCCTCCACAGAGGCGTTTTGCATCATCAAAATTGTTTATTGGTTGCAAGGAGGGATGGGGAGGGCGTCAGCTGACAAGGCGATGTGGTGACCCAAAGTGGCAATCTGATACACACACTGTGTATATACACCATGGACTCGTAATGACATTACGCGCGTCATGACGAGGTAATTACGAGTGCCTTGACGAGGGCACACCCTCGTAATTACGAGGGGGTGCCCTCGTCATGACGAGGTAATTACGAGGGCACCCCCTCGTAATTACCACGTCACGACGTCGTCATGACGTGGGCACCCACGACAAGGCGATTTTTGACCAATAAAAAAAATTTTTTTTTTCCAAAAATCGGGCGTGGTAGGTCATAAAGTGGCCCAAAAAATCCAAAGAAAACCTCAGATTGACCAAATGGTGAAAAAAATTGTCAAGTCAAATTTCAGCCAAAATACGGTCATTAGACCCCCACAGATGCTTAAAAGTGCCAAAATTTGCTTTTAATGGCCTCAAATCGTCGAAATTAGCCCTATATAGGGCCAAAAAAAAAAATTCGAGAGTCCCTTTCCCTGGGAGGCAATAGCCAGACAATGACCACGGGAGCACCCCTCGTAATTACGAGGGGTGCCCTCGTAATTACGAGGGCACCCCTCGTCATGACGTCGTAATGCCGTCGTCGTGACGAGGGAAACCCCACGTCATGACGTCGTCATTACGAGGGGGTGCCCGCGTCGTGACGACGTCATTGCGCGCGTAATTTCCCACGTAATTTCCCTCGTCCCTCGTCACGTAATGTCATTACGGGTCCATGGTGTATGATAAATGTGCCATACAAACCACGTAACAAAACACTCTCTCCTGTTAGTGCTTATTGTCACCCATCGCATTATGTGCAGAACAAAATAAAGGTTTTTTTTTGTCGTATTCTTCCAATGGAGCGCATCCCGTTATCTGCAGAGTGTCACCGCCTTCTGTGCACACTCCTCAAGACTGCAACCCGAAGAGTGATATGTTTCGCTCACAGTCACTGGAGAATAGGGGTGGGGAAGAACAGTGGGATGGGGAAGAGGGTCTGGTGTACCCTGTGGAGAGAGGAAGCGAGTGAGGGACAGGGAGATCTGAGATAGATAGAGAGTACCTAAAAGACCCGCGAGGGGCGAACAGCAATGATAAAAACGGAGAGGAGGGGAGGGGGATACTTTTATCTCGAAATAGGCGCTACGATGAGGGGGGCGAATGTGGAAGCCGAAACAACCCAAAACAAAATCCAACAAAAAATCTGATGAAGATGGTGTGGTGATTTGGTGAGGGTAGAGACTGAAACATAAACGGACCCCGGCCAACCAGGACAAAGCCGGAGGAAAATCAAATAAATATTCTGCCAAATAGCAGTGTGCGTGCCATGTCAAATCAAAAGAACGGTAGTCTCTATCAAAGATCTCCCAACACGCAGCGAAGCTGCTCCGCTAAAGCGTGTTTCAGAGAGGGAGAGAGAGAGAGCTGCAGCATGCGAGAGGTGCGTCGGGTGGAGCAGGAGGGTGCCCCTGTTTGCAATGTGTTCAGCAGTGTGAGGAGAGAGCGGTTGGTGTAGTGGTGGGTAAAGGGTGTGTGGAGAATGGGGTGGGTTGCAGGGTACGGATGGGGAGGGGTGGTTGCACAGTTCTTTGTTTATTTCGTTTTTTTAGTCACGTTTGGCAAAATGAGTGACGAGTGGCGTAGAGTTGGGTGGGGGAGACACTTGGACCAGGAGCGACTGTCAGATGGAGAGTACTTCAGGTCTGCCTGCCAGGAGATGGGCCTGAATGTGGATGGTTCTGAACACTTCTGAACACGTCTCTTGCCTCGCTCAGTCGTTTGCTCTGTGTAGATGAATGACCAGAGTCAACAACGTTTACCATCTTCGTTCTTTGTGAGAGCATCTGGTGTCTGTGAACGATACACACAAGTCTTCTGTAGCCCGCTCCCCCTGATAGGATTCCCTATTCAAGACCTGGGTGTTTGTGACTGCCTTCCCTCCACTTCTCACACCACCACCACAGAAGGCAATGCGGGTGGATGCGGTTTCATCCAGCCATGCACACCTCAAACAACGGGTGTCGCAGATGGCACAGCACCTCAGCCGTGGCCTGCTTGCTGCAGACTCGGAGAGAGTGTGTATGGGGTATATGGTGGACTCTCTGCCAATGCTCAAAGAAAGCTGTCTCCTGTCCATTTCGCTTGCGTGCACCGCAGAAGGTGAGGCGGTTGGAAGGAAGGAAGTGTCGTTGGCGGAGGAGGTGGAGCGACAGCACCTTCTTGCCATGTTCCATTGGGAGTCGTGGCAGCGGCAGACGGAGGCGTATGTAGTGCGAACGACCTCTGTCCTGAGGGAAGCAGAGCAAGCACTGCAGGACACAGGGACAGACTATGATTCACTGCTCTCCACCATGCGAACCGTCGCCGACTCGCGTGCAGTCAACCCCATGACGAAGAACTTTCGAGGCGCCTCGATGGGTATACTGTCCCCTCTCGACTCTGACGCCATTGATTTCTCCCGCGTAGACGTCTTGTTACTCGCTGTTGCGCTCTACCCAGATGACATCCATGTTCTCATCCGTCTCGCAGACTACCTTCCAATCGGTCAAGGAAAATGGGATCTTTTCAAACGTTGCATGGAAATGGACGCTTCCTGGGAGGTCTTGATATTTTTCATCTTCGCCCTGTGGAATACTGGCTTGCCAGAAATGGTGTTCCCTGACGGATCCTGCTTTGGGGTGATAGATATGCTGACGAGAGCCATCGAACTTATACCTGGGATGGGCTTTGTGCACAGCAACATGGGCCACTGCATGGAGGCATTGGGGATAGCTGAGGTAACACTGAGGGGCGAGGTGATGTCCCCTGAGATGATACACAAAAGAGCACAAACGTACTGCCCCGAACTGCCACAGCCATACACAGACCTGGGTGCATGTCTCCACGGTGAGTCGACCACCCTTGAGGACGGAACAGTCATGACGAAAGATCAGCTCTACAAACGTTCTATCTCCCTGGCTCTCTCTGGGAAGATCAGTGACTCAGCCACCTCACGTTGCTACAGTAATCTCGCGAATTCGCTTCCAGACGGAGGAGCAACGACTCTCGAGGATGGCACCGTCATGACACAAGAAGAGCTCTACAAAAGAGCGATCTCAATCGACCCCGACTTCTCGAACGCCTACAACAACCTAGGAACCTGCATACCCTACGGTGGCACCACACGCCTCGAGAACGGAACAGTCATGACGAAAGAGGAGGTCTTCAGAAAGGCAGTGGAGCTGAACCCGAACAACTCATGTGCAGAAGAGAACCTGAGTGACTGTGAACGATATGCGGAGTACAAAAGGCTTTCGACAGGGTCGGGTGGATTTTGTTCATCTCGAAGTTGAGCAAGTCTGTGTGTATGATTGGGGGCAACCTTCTTGTGGTCTAACCTGTATTTCTAGCATGGGGTCTGGTGCGCCATCGAATGCTCATTTTTTACCCCCAGTGCCTGCGTCCCTGAGGTGTTTGCACCCTCAACTTCACTTTTTTTTAGGTGAAAGTCTAAAGTATGCACACATACACAGGGTTACAGTCAGATCTATACAATGTACATCCACAGTGTATAGAAATTGCATAGATCTGATTATTTGGTGCACAATCCAAACATTTTTTATAGTCAGATCTATACCATTTATGTGCATTTGACTTTGACGCCCTATTGTTGTACAATGACCCACAGTAGGCGGGATGCGTGCATACATTTGCCCCTGTCGCTGCCCCGCTCAAATAATTTCAAAAAGCCCAGCTTGTTCCCGCACGTTGTGGAAGAACTGTGAAATCACGTTCATCTGTTTTCAAGTTTTTTTCGTTTGTTGTGCATCCCTCCACAGAGGCGTTTTGCATCATCAAAATTGTTTATTCGTTGCAAGGAGGGATGGGGAGGGGGCGTCAGCTGACAGGGCGATGTGGTGGCCCAAGGTGGCAATCTGATACCTCACACTGTGTATTTATGATAAATGTGCCATACAAACACGTAACAAAACACTCTCTCCTGTTAGTGTTTATTGTCACCCATTGCATTATGTGCAGAACAAAATAAAGGTTTTTTTTTTGTCGTATTCTTCCAATGGAGCGAGTGAGGGACAGAGAGAGGGAGAGAGAGAGAGAGAGCTGCAGCATGCGAGAGGTGCATCGGGTGGAGCAGGAGGGTGCCCCTGTTTGCAATGTGTTCAGCAGTGTGAGGAGAGAGCGGTTGGTGTAGTGGTGGGTAAAGGGTGTATGGAGAATGGGGTGGGTTGCAGGGTACGGATGGGGAGGGGTGGTTGCACGGTTCTTTGTTTACTTCGTTTTTTTTTTAGTCACGTTTGGAAAAATGAGTGACGAGTGGCGTAGAGTTGGGTGGGGGAGACACTTGGACCAGGAGCGACTGTCAGATGGAGAGTACTTCAGGTCTGCCTGACAGGAGATGGGCCTGAATGTGGATGGTTCTGAACACTTCTGAAAACGTCTCTTGCCTCACTCAGTCGTTTGCTCTGTGTAGATGAATGGCTAGAGTCAACAACGTTTACCCTCTGTGTTCTTTGTGAGAGCATCTGGTGTCTTGGAACGATACATACAAGTCTTCTGTAGCCCGCTCCCCCTGATAGGATTCCCTATTCAAGACATGGGTGTTTGTGACTGCCTTCCCTCCACTTCTCCACCACCACCACAGAAGGCAATGCGGGTGGATGCGGTTTCATCCAGCCATGCGCACCTCAAACAACGGGTGTCGCAGATGGCACAGCACCTCAGCCGTGGTCTGCTTGCTGCAGACTCGGAGATAGTGTGTATGGGGTATATGGTGGACTCTATGCCAATGCTCAAAGAAAGCTGTCTCCTGTCCATTTCGCTTGCGTGCACCGCAGAAGGTGAGGCGGTTGGAAGGAAGGAAGTGTCGTTGGCGGAGGAGGTGGAGCGACAGCATCTTCTTGCCATGTTCCATTGGGAGTCGTGGCAGCGGCAGACGGAGGCGTATGTAGTGCGCACGACCTCTGCCCTGAGGGAAGCAGAGCAAGCACTGCAGGACACAGAGACAGACTATGCATCACTGCTCTCCACCATGCGAACCGTCGCCAACTCGCGTGCAGTCAACCCCATGACGAAGAACTTTCGAGACGCCACTATGGGCATAATGTCCCCTCTCGACTCTGACGCCATTGCTTTCTCCCATGTAGACGTCTTGTTACTCGCTGTTGCGCTCTACCCAGATGAAATCCATGTTCTCGTCCGTCTCGCAGACTACCTTCCAATCGGTCAACAAAAGTGGGATCTTTTCAAACGTTGCATGGAAATGGACGCTTCCTGGGAGGTCTTGATATTTTTCATCTTCGCACTGTGGAAGGCTGGCTTGCCAGAAATGGTGTTCCCTGACGGATCCTGCTTTGGGGTGATAGATATGCTGACGAGAGCCATCGAACTTATACCTGGGATGGGCTTTGTGCACAGCAACATGAGCCACTGCATGGAGGCATTGGGGATAGCTGAGGTAACACTGAGGGGCGAGGTGATGTCCCCTGAGATGATACACAAAAGAGCACAAACGTACTGCCCCGAACTGCCGCAGCCATACACAGACCTGGGTGCATGTCTCCACGGTGAGTCGACCACCCTTGAGGACGGAACAGTCATGACGAAAGATCAGCTCTACAAACGTTCTATCTCCCTGGCTCTCTCTGGGAAGATCAGTGACTCAGCCACCTCACGTTGCTACAGTAATCTCGCGAATTCGCTTCCAGACGGAGGAGCAACGACTCTCGAGGATGGCACCGTCATGACACAAGAAGAGCTCTACAAAAGAGCGATCTCAATCGACCCCGACTTCTCGAACGCCTACAACAACCTAGGAACCTGCATACCCTACGGTGGCACCACACGCCTCGAGAACGGAACAGTCATGACGAAAGAGGAGGTCTTCAGAAAGGCAGTGGAGCTGAACCCGAACAACTCATGTGCAGAAGAGAACCTGAGTGACTGTGAACGATATGCGGAGTACAAAAGGCTTTCGGCAGGGTCGGGTGGATATTGTTCATCTCGAAGTTGAGCAAGTCTGTGTGTATGATGGGGGGCAACCCTCCTGTGTTCTAACCTGTATTTCTAGCATGGGGTCTGGTGCGCCATCGAATGCTCATTTTTTTTTTTACCCCCAGTGCCTGCGTCCCTGAGGTGTTTGCACCCTCAACTTCACTTTTTTTGGGTGAAAGTCTAAAGTCTGCACACATACACAGGGTTACAGTCAGATCTACACTATTTATGTACATTTGACTTTTACCCTATTTTTTAATTTGTACAATGACCCACAGTAGGCGGGATGCGTGCATGCATTTGTCCCTGTCGCTGCCCCGCTCAAATAATTTCTAAAAGCCCAGCGTGTTCCCGCACGTTGTGGAAGAATTGTGAAATCACGTTCATCTGTTTTCAAGTTTTTTTCGTTTGTGTCATCCCTCCACAGAGGCGTTTTGCATTATCAAAATTGTTTATTGGTTGCAAGGAGGGATGGGGAGGGCGTCAGCTGACAAGGCGATGTGGTGACCGAAGGTGGCAATCTGATACACACACAGTGTATATATGATAAATGTGCCATGCAAACACGTAACAAAACACTCTCCCTCCTCCGTGTTCTTTGTGAGAACATCTGGTGTCTTGGACCGATACACACAGGTCTTCTAAGGGGGCGAACCCGCCCCACCCCTGATAGGATTCCCTATTCAAGACATGGGTGTTTGTGACTGCCTTCCCTCCCTTCTCTACCACCACCACAGAAGGCAATGCGGGTGGATACGCTTTCATGCAGCCATGCGCACCTCAAACAACGGGTGTCGCAGATGGCACAGCACCTCAGCCGTGGCCTGCTTGCTGCAGACTCGGAGATAGTGTGTATGGCGTACATAATGGACCCTCTTCCGATTCTGAAAGAAAGCTGTCTCCTGTCCATTTCGCTTGCGTGCACCGCAGAAGGTGAGGCGGTTGGAAGGAAGGAAGTGTCGTTGGCGGAGGAGGTGGAGCGACAGCACCTTCTTGCCATGTTCCATTGGGAGTCGTGGCATCGGCAGACGGAGGCGTATGTAGTGCGAACGACCTCTGTCCTGAGGGAAGCAGAGCAAGCACTGCAGGACACAGGGACAGACTATGCATCACTGCTCTCCACCATGCGAACCGTCGCCGACTCGCGTGCAGTCAACCCCATGACGAAAAACCTTCGAGATGTCACCATGGGCATAATGTCCCCTCTCGACTCTGACGCCATCGCTTTCTCCCATGCGGATGTCTTGTTACTCGCTGTTGCTCTTTACCCAGATGACGTCCATGTTCTCGTCCGTCTCGCAGACTACCTTCCAATCGGTCAACAAAAATGGGATCTTTTCAAACGCTGCATGGAAATGGACGCTTCCTGGGAGGTCTTGATATTGTTCGCATTCGCAATGCGGAAGACTGGCTCGCCAGAAATGGTGTTCCCTGACGGATCCTGCTTTGGGGTGATGGATTTGCTGATGAGAGCCATCGAAATTATAACCGGGATGGGCATAGTGTACAGCAACATGGGCCACTGCATGGAGGCATTGGGGATAGCTGAGGTAACACTGAGGGGCGAGGTGATGTCCCCCGAGATGATATACAAAAGGGCACTATCATACAGCCCAGAACTGCCGCAGCCATACACAGACCTGGGTGCATGTCTCCACGGTGAGTCGACCACCCTTGAGGACGGAACAGTCATGACGAAAGATCAGCTCTACAAACGTTCCATCTCTCTGGCTCTCTCCGAGAAAATCAACGACTCAGCCACCTCACGTTGCTACAGTAATCTCGCGAATTCGCTTCCAGACGGAGGAGCAACGACTCTCGAGGATGGCACCGTCATGACACAAGAAGAGCTCTACAAAAGAGCGATCTCAATCGACCCCGACTTCTCGAACGCCTACAACAACCTAGGAACCTGCATACCCTACGGTGGCACCACACGCCTCGAGAACGGAACAGTCATGACGAAAGAGGAGGTCTTCAGAAAGGCAGTGGAGCTGAACCCGAACAACTCATGTGCAGAAGAGAACCTGAGTGACTGTGAACGATATGCGGAGTACAAAAGGCTTTCAACGCGGTCAAGCAGCGGGTTTTGTTCATCTCGAAGTTGAGCAAGTCTGTGTGTATGATGGGGGGCAACCCTCCTGTGTTCTAACCTGTATTATGAGCGAGCAGTCTGGTGTGTCATCCCGAATACTCAAGTTCTTTCCCCCAGTACATGCGTCCCTGAGGTGTTCTGCACTATCAACTTTACCTTTTTTTTATTTTTTTTTTGGGTGAAATGGTGTTCCCGAAAGGGCCCATATTGACAGGTCCTTGACATGTCCTTGTCAAATGTATACAGACAGATACACATAGGGTTACAGTCAGATTTTACACACAAAAGAATCAGATGTATACAATGTACATCCACAGTGTATAGAAATTGAATAGATCTGACTATTTGGTGCAGAATCCAAACATTCTTTATAGTCAGATCTACACCATTTATGTGCATTTGACTTTCACCCTTTTGTTGTACAATGGCGGGATGCGTGCATGCATTTGTCCCTGTCGCTGCCCCGCTCAAATAGTTTCAAAAAGCCCAGCGTGTTCCCGCACGTTGTGGAAGAATTGTGAAATCACGTTCATCTGTTTTCAAGTTTTTTTTTTTTTTTTTTTTTGTTTGCTGTGCACCCTCCACAGAGGCGTTTTGCATCATCAAAATTGTTTATTGGTTGCAAGGAGGGATGGCGAGGGCGTCAGCTGACAGGGCGATGTGGTGACCGAAGGTGGCAATCTGATACACACACAGTGTATATATGATAAATGTGCCATACAAACACGTAACAAAACACTCTCTCCTGTTAGTGCTTATTATCACCTATCGCATTATGTGCAGAACAAAATAAAGGTTTCTTTTTGTCGTATTTTCCAATGGAGCGCATCCTGTTTTCTGCAGAGTATCACCGCCTTCTGTGCACACTCCTCAAGACTGCAACCCGAAGAGTGATATGTTTCGATCACAGTCACTGGAGAATAGGGGTGGGGAAGAACAGTGGGATGGGGAAGAGGGTCTGGTGTATCCTGTCGAGAGAGGACGCGAGTGAGGGACAGAGGGAGAGGGAGAGCTGCAGCATGCGAGAGGTGCGTCGGGTGGAGCAGGAGGGTGCCCCTGTTTGCAATGTGTTCAGCAGTGTGAGGAGAGAGCGGTTGGTGTAGTGGTGGGTAAAGGGTGTGTGGAGAATGGGGTGGGTTGCAGGGTACGGATGGGGAGGGGTGGTTGCACGGTTCTTTGTTTATTTCGTTTTTTTAGTCACATTTGGAAAAGAGTGGCGTAGAGTTGGGATGGATGACAATTAGACCAGGAGCGACTGGCAGATGGAGAGTGCTTCAGGTCTTCCTGCCAGGAGATTGACTGAATGTGGATGGTTCTGAACACTTCTGAACACGTCTCTTGCCTCGCTCAGTCGTTTGCTCTGTGTAGATGAATGACCAGAGTGAACAACGTTTACCATCTGTGTTCTTCGTGAGAGCATCTGGTGTCTTGGAACGATACATACAGGTCTTCTGTAGGCCGCTCCCCCTGATAGGATTCCCTATTCAAGACCTGCACGGCGGGGTCCGCACGGGGTCCGACTCCGTAAAACAGCATGTTAGGACACCCCCTCCTTACGGAGGAGCTTTACTGAGACAGGCTCTGTAATTTACTGAGCAGGGTACGTACTCGACCCTCCGTAAAGATCCCCCGTAAAATTTACTGAGCCTAGGGTGTTCGGACCCCGCCGTGTGGGTATTTGTGACTGCCTTCCCTCCACTTCTCCACCACCACCACAGAAGGCAATGCGGGTGGATGCAGTTTCATGCAGCCATGCGCACCTCAAACAACGGGTGTCGCAGATGGCACAGCACCTCAGCCGTGGTCTGCTTGCTGTAGACTCGGAGATAGTGTGTATGGGGTGCATGTTGTATCCTCTTCCGATTCTGAAAGAAAGCTGTCTCCTGTCCATTTCGCTTGCGTGCACCGCAGAAGGTGAGGGGGTTGGAAGGAAGGAAGTGTCGTTGGCGGAGGAGGTGGAGCGACAGCACCTTCTTGCCATGTTCCATTGGGAGTCGTGGCATCGGCGGACGGAGGCGTATATAGTGCGAACGACCTCTGTCCTGAGGGAAGCAGAGCAAGCACTGCAGGACACAGGGACAGACTATGCATCACTGCTCTCCACCATGCGAACCGTCGCCGACTCGCGTGCCGTCAACCCCATGACGAAGAACCTTCGAGATGTCACCATGGGTATAATGTCCCCTCTCGACTCTGACGCCATTGCTTTCTCCCATGCGGATGTCTTGTTACTCGCTGTTGCTCTTTACCCAGATGACGTCCATGTTCTCGTCCGTCTCGCAGACTACCTTCCAATCGGTCAACAAAAGTGGGATCTTTTCAAACGCTGCATGGAAATGGACGCTTCCTGGGAGGTCTTGATATTGTTCGCATTCGCAATGCGGAAGACTGGCTCGCCAGAAATAGTCTTCCCTGACGGATCCTGCTTTGGGGTGATGGATTTGCTGATGAGAGCCATCGAAATTATAACCGGGATGGGCATAGTGTACAGCAACATGGGCCACTGCATGGAGGCATTGGGGATAGCTGAGGTAACACTGAGGGGCGAGGTGATGTCCCCTGAGATGATATACAAAAGGGCACTATCATACAGCCCAGAACTGCCACAGCCATACACAGACCTGGGTGCATGTCTCCACGGTGAGTCGACCACCCTTGAGGACGGAACGGTCATGACCAAAGATCAACTCTACAAACGTTCTATCTCCGTGGCTCTCTCCGAGAAGATCAACGACTCAGCCACCTCACGTTGCTACAGTAATCTCGCGAATTCGCTTCCAGACGGAGGAGCAACGACTCTCGAGGATGGCACCGTCATGACACAAGAAGAGCTCTACAAAAGAGCGATCTCAATCGACCCCGACTTCTCGAACGCCTACAACAACCTAGGAACCTGCATACCCTACGGTGGCACCACACGCCTCGAGAACGGAACAGTCATGACGAAAGAGGAGGTCTTCAGAAAGGCAGTGGAGCTGAACCCGAACAACTCATGTGCAGAAGAGAACCTGAGTGACTGTGAACGATATGCGGAGTACAAAAGGCTTTCGACAGGGTCGGGTGGGATTGGTTCATCTCGAAGTTGAGCAAGTCTGTGTGTATGATGGGGGGCAACCTTCTTGTGTTCTAACCTGTATTTCTAGCATGGGGTCTGGTGTGTCATCCCGAATACTCAAGTTCTTTCCCCCAGTACATGCGTCCCTGAGGTGTTCTGCACTATCAACTTTACCTTTTTTTTATTTTTTTTTGGTGAAAGTCAAATGTATACAGACAGATGCACACAGGGTTACAGTCAGATTTTACACACAAAAGAATCAGATGTATACAATGTACATCCACAGTGTATAGAAGTTGTATAGATCTGACTATTTGGTGCAGAATCCAACATTTTTTATAGTCAGATCTACACTATTTATGTGCATTTGACTTTCACCCTTTTGTTGTACAATGACCCACAGTAGGCGGGATGCGTGCATGCATTTGTCCCTGTCGCTGCCCCGCTCAAATAGTTTCAAAAAGCCCAGCGTGTTCCCGCACGTTGTGGAAGAATTGTGAAATCACGCTCATCTGTTTTCAAGTTTTTTTCCGTTTGCTGTGCACCCTCCACAGAGGCGTTTTGCATCATCAAAATTGTTTATTGGTTGCAAGGGGGGATGGCGAGGGCGTCAGCTGACAGGGCGATGTGGTGACCGAAGGTGGCAATCTGATACACACACAGTGTATATATGATAAATGTGCCATACAAACACGTAACAAAACACTCTCTCCTGTTAGTGCTTATTATCACCTATCGCATTATGTGCAGAACAAAATAAAGGTTTCTTTTTGTCGTATTTTCCAATGGAGCGCATCCTGTTTTCTGCAGAGTATCACCGCCTTCTGTGCACACTCCTCAAGACTGCAACCCGAAGAGTGATATGTTTCGATCACAGTCACTGGAGAATAGGGGTGGGGAAGAACAGTGGGATGGGGAAGAGGGTCTGGTGTATCCTGTCGAGAGAGGACGCGAGTGAGGGACAGAGGGAGAGGGAGAGCTGCAGCATGCGAGAGGTGCGTCGGGTGGAGCAGGAGGGTGCCCCTGTTTGCAATGTGTTCAGCAGTGTGAGGAGAGAGCGGTTGGTGTAGTGGTGGGTAAAGGGTGTGTGGAGAATGGGGTGGGTTGCAGGGTACGGATGGGGAGGGGTAGTTGCATGGTTCTTTGTTTATTTCGTTTTTTTACCCACGTTTGAAAAAAATCCAAAAATGGCGACACGCGCCTGTCTTGATGCTGAGGGGGAACTGTTGGCACGAAGTAAGACGAAGGGGTGAGTGGCAGGGGTGTGGGTGGGGTGACCAGACGCATGCAGTACTGGTGACGATGTCATGGGACTAGCCTCTAGATATGAAGCGAGACGATGGGTGACTGAGGGGTGGTGTAGGGTTGGGGTGGGGATGACAATTAGACCAGGAGCGACTGTCGGATGTAGTACTTCAGGTCTGCCTGCCAGGAGATTGACTGAATGTAGATGGTTCTGAACACTTCTGAACACGTCTCTTGCCTCGCTCAGTCGTTTGCTCTGTGTAGATGAATGACCAGAGTGAACAACGTTTACCATCTGTGTTCTTTGTGAGAGCATCTGGTGTCTTGGAACGATACACAGGTCTTCTATGGGCACAGCGCAAGGGTGGAGGAGGGCTTGTGGGTGGGGGTGATGGTTCCATTGTTTGTGTTGAGTCGATGTTCAGTTGACACAGGAACTGACCTTGGAGACACCACTAGATGCATATTGCAGGGTTGCCATGAGACACCTTGGCCACAACATTTAACGAATGATGTGGCGTAGTCTTCGTTGCGCCCCGCACTCTTGGGCACCCCGCATGTCGTCGCCATCTTGTGAAGTCCGAGGAGACCTCTGTACCCTGGGTTCGACTGCAGTCGCAGTGTGTGCCCTGTTGTGTGCGGCCACTCCAGTGATGCAAGGTGGGGTTCTTTTGCGGGGGGTTTTTTTTTGGGGTTTCCCCCTTTTTTTCCGATCTCGTAATTTTTACAACTTTTGCGGCAAGCAACCGGATGAGGTCACTTCCACTGGGCTGTAGAAGGAAGGTCTTCTACTTTCCTTTTCTGGTGTTTGTTTTTGTTTGTGGAGAGGTGGGGGTAAACAGTTTTATTTGTTGAGAGTGGAGCAGGAGGGATGCCCCTGATTGCAATGTGTTCTGTGCCAGAAGAAGTAGCTGGGTGGAGGTGCTGTGTGCTCTGCCCTGGGAGGGGAGGCAGAGGAAGGGGACAGGTCGAAGCAACCTGCAACAGTGCGGTACTTCCCACCCCCTCTTCTGCAGCCTCACAACACTCGCGACACTGGGCTGTGTGGAGAGCCGTGTGAGGAGAGCGATGTTGGCGGAGTGATGAATGAAGGGTGCGTAAAAATTGGGTGGTCTTGCAGGGTGGGGGTGGATGTGGGTGGACGCAAGATGATGGGGTACCTTGGGTTGTGTCTTCATTCCCTTCATCATAACGGGGCTGACACCAATGCATACAATGCCGTGAGATGGGCAACTGAGGCGGGGCTCAGGGAGGGCAATGTTGGGCTGGGTCATGATGTGGGACACCATTTATCTTTCAACCATCAGGGTCACCCCGCCCCCCCTTTCCCGACCTTGCAATGTGTTCTGAGCATGATACAGCAAGGGATACGCTGCAGCGAGCTGCGACGTCGTTGCAGTGGCTGATTCGGTGCACGGAGGCTGAGATGGGGTGTGCGGGCGACATGTTGCCGTCGGTGGAGTATCTGATGCCGTGCGCGACGATGGAGGTCGAGGCGGCATGCATGCGTGAGCAGGAGGGTTCGGGGCGGCGCTGTATTGCACTACAGGAGGAGATGGCGCTGCGGCATCTAGCCTCCATGTCAGAAGGGATGAAATGGATGATCCGAGCTAGCCAACTCATCATGACACAACCCCTCGTCTCCGAGGCGGAGGCACTCATCAACGAAGAGGACGCCAGCACAGAAGCGTTGACAGCACTCACACAACGCATCACAACGCTTCGCAGGCCACCTCACCCTATGTCACAGAACGCAAGGGACCACCAGTTCGGCATCCTGGCCCCCTTAGAGAAAAGCGACATCGGTGTGACTGAGGTTCAAATCCTGCGCCGAATATTGGATTTCACAGACGACCCCGCCGCCTATGCGAATCTTGCCGACAACATGAAAGAAGGCGACGTCATGAAGATGCCAAATGGCGAGATCTGGGAACGCGAGCGGATATTCATCTACGCCCAGGCGCGCGCCCCGAACTGCTGGAAGATTGCGGTTTTGTTTGCATACTCCGTCCCCGAGAAGCACATTGTGACCCTGGAGGACGGGACACAACGCTCGAAGATAGAGCTGATACAACAGGTTTCTGACCTGCGACCTAACATTTCTCTGATCTACAATAAGCTGGGACACTACATGAAGGGGCCGACGATGATGGTGCACGGTGTAGAGATGACGCGGGTGGAGTTGTACAAACGCTCTATTGCGTTGGACCCTGACCTGCTGCAGGCGTATACAGACCTGGGTGCGATCCTGCCACCAGGCGGGCGTGTTACCCTGCAGGACGGACGCACCTTCAACAAGGTGCAGCTCTATCAAGAGTCTATCCACATGGCCACGACACACAACATACCCGACCCCGCTATCGCGCACACCTACAGCAACCTCGCGAACTGTCTCCCCACAGGCGGATCCACAATGCTCAGAGACGGCACCGTCATGACACAAGAAGAGCTCTACAAAAAGGCAATATCAATACACCCCGACTTCTCGAACGCCTACAACAACCTAGGCACCTGCATACCCTACGGTGGCACCACACGCCTCGAGAACGGAACAGTCATGACGAAAGAGGAGGTCTTCAGAAAGGCAGTGGAGCTGAACCCGAACAACTCATGTGCAGAAGAGAACCTGAGTGACTGTGAACGATATGCGGAGTACAAAAGGCTTTCGACAGGGTCGAGCAGTGGGTTTGTGTCATGCCAGAGTTGTGGTGCTGTGAGTTGTGGGTGAAACGTTATCCGTTTTTGCATTTAGGGGGGTTTTTTTGGGTAATTTCTCAGTCCAGAATATTGCCAGGGGTGGGAGTGTTTGGTTCATCAGTCGACGGCCCTGAGGGGTCACTCTGATGACCCCTTCTGTGTGTATGAGTTGTGTGTTCCATGTACATCTGTTGCTTTTTTTGTAGCCCACCGTCACACCCAGTGGCGTTTGCTTGTTCTGCTAACCTTCACTTTTCAACTTCTTTCTTTGAAATTGCTATGTCACACCTCTGACGCATATCCTACCAGCGGTGTATCGCGCGGAGAAGTGGTGGTGATGGGGCGGGTGATAGGGAGGGGGTTGGGGACCAGGGGTGGGGTCTTTACTGAATCAACGGTTGAGTGCTTATTTGTTTTATTTTTAGTCACGTTTCCTGTGGGTGAAAACTCTCCTGTCCTCAAAGCCAATCTTTCCGAGGCAAGTGGACAAAATATGTTCTTCAAATTTCGTTTTTTTTTTTTTTGGGTCAGAGTCCAGGGTTTTTTCTAGGATTTTTTTTTTCAGATCTGGGGGGGGACGCAAAAAAACCACCCAAAAAAAATTTTTTTTTCGCAGGTGCAAGCAGGGTTTCCGCTTAGCTTCATGGAAAAATTTTCCAAAACCGTGAAGATATGTCCAAAAAGGGGTCTATAATTTTCGCGCTCCGCGCAAAAAAGCCCGTTCATTTCACGTAAATACGTGATAACGTGGGATGGTAACGAACATCAAGAACCAAACCAACCCTTTTTCTCATGTTCCACGGAACCTTCCCTCAGTACAAGAAGAAACGGCGGTCATGATATCAGAACTTTCTGGCGAAGCCACGGTACGCAACATTTCAAAAAATTGTGACCTAAAATTGAACATTTGTACAGCCAAACTATGGTAGAGGGCTGTGGTATTCCGCTCATAAGTTTTGAGTTGCGCCGCAGGCGCACGGTACGCTACTTTTTAATTTTTGCCGATCCCTTATTCTCACTCTTTTGTTCGGTCCGTCAAATGGTGCAAAGATTGAGTGAATTGGGGGCACGGTCTGAAACTTCACCTCGCTATATCCTCTTCACAATGATGCCAGGAAGGGGATAAGACGCGCTTCGCGCGCGCGCGCGCGCTCGACTCCCTGCCTCCCCTTTTTTTTCTGGTGCGGGTTACGTACGTTGTGTCCCAAATGGGGGTCTGTGCGGGTGACCCCCATCCTTTTTTCCCAAGTCAAAATGCGTCCCCCCCCGCTCCCCCTAGAAAAAACCCTGTCAGAGTTAACTACGCCTTGCCGCACTCATGGGGGGTGAAGTGTGCCGTCTGTAGTTCCTCCTGCTGCCCGGAGGGGTATGCGGGACTATTCTGTTTTGTCCTCAAGGAGGTAAACGCCCTGCCCCACTAAGTGCAAGTTAAACCCTGGCTGGGGGAAAATGCCGGGCCTACCTTGGGAGTATGGTGCACCGCTGTAAGGACATCCATGCCAACCCCTAAGGCACGGTGAGGCCCCACTGTTGGTACATCATGGGACGCCAAGAGAGAGATGTTGTGATCACCCTCTGCCTCTTGTAGCAACAATCGTGCACTAAGTTGGGTGCAGTGAATGGGAGTACCTGTATATAAGCCGACGGTTGTGTACCTCCCCCGGTCACGCTATGGTACGGGGAAGCCATTTGGGTTTCCTTTTACACTTTCTGTTGTTGGTACTTCAGCTTATCCAGATGGGTCAGTTGGAGCCTGCATCAACAACATTCCCTTTTTTATTCTTTCCTTACATGCAATTGATGAGACCAATAAAGAAGCAAGCCCTCTCTCGGGCAAACAAGCATCACCCCCTGAAAGCCACTTTGCACCAAATATAATGACACCTATTTGGCTGCGTTCAACGAACACTCATTTGTATACAGAGATCAGTTGGTGGCTATTTGGGGTCTTTTAATTCGTTAAAGACCCAAAGCTGCTGGATGCACTTAGCATGGGGTTGGGGAGGGGCATTTTTTCTATGCGTTTTAGCATGTTTCAACTACTCTTTGTTCTTGATGACCGAACCTTCTCGGGAGACATCTTCTCTCTTTCACCCCTGCCTAGACAAGGTGGGGTGTACTTCATTTTTCACACTATCTTCCCCTCCCCCCACCGTTGTTTCTAACCACCACGGCAAATGCTCCTTGCATTCTCGATGATGTGCATGAGTGGCACATTCATCTTTTCAAGTTTTTGTTTTTGACAACATATTGACGTATCGCGTCGGTTCTGTTTCCCTTTTAGATAGCTAAGTACAGAGTGGCTTAGAATCATCTTCCCTGTGCTCTCGTGCAAAAAGAGCCCACAATTTTAGATGTGTGTCAGCCTGGGTATTGTTCATGAATTTTCTTAAAGAAATTTCTATAGAAAAAATAAAATGGAAAATTACTGTCGAAATATAACGGAATTTTTCTTCCAAACAATCTGAAAATAGTATTTAGGCGCAAGACTGGTCCTCAGCGCGACATTTCATCTTCACGTTCTCAATTTTGTTTATATGATGTTTGTGTACGAGAGACACGTTCATCTTACAAGTTTTCTTTGTTTATTATCTGTGTACTATCTGTGATACCCGATTTGGGATCTGCAAAGGCGATTATGAGCACGTGACGCTTAGAATCATCTTACCATACTGTTCGCTCCCCCTCCCCATCCTTCGGCACATCTTTCTTCGCTCCTTCCCCACATCATCCGTCACCGTCCGCATCCAGGTCGACTGTGGTAACATTTTTGTTGATCCCTATACCTGTGCTATCAATTTATTGAATGCATATGGTGAATACTTGAATACTTTTACTCCGCTTCAAATCACCCCCAAACCATCACCACATCCAGCAAATGGGGAGGGGAACTGATGTTGAGGGGTTTTCCAATGTGCAAATGGCGAGAGAGTCGTTGAAGCGGGTGAGCAACACTGCGGCACGACGTACGATGGCGTCTCGCGAAGAGACACGATCTATGGTGTACATGCTTGACAACGCCCCTCTCATCCGTCACTGCGCGGAGTTTGAAATCGTCCTCTCCACGGTCCGTGGCAGTGAGAGTGTGTACCGTGCCGAAGTTGCCGCACTCCAAGACCTCGCATGGAAAACCCTGGTCAACACAGCTTTTGTCCTCTCATGGGAAGTAGGCATGCGGGACCACGTCGCCCAATCTGAAGCTCTTCTCCTTCGTGCAGAAACAATTCTCGCAGATGAGGCGACGGAGAGCGACGTCCCGGAGATCATCAATTTATGCCGCAGCATCCGCAACATCCCCAAGCCTAACAGTCTTTTTGTAATAAATCGTCGTGACATAACTTTTGGGATTCATTCAGTTCTCGACGAAGGCGTGGTTGACGTGACCTATCAAAGTGTTTTACTACGCGGTGCAGACGTCAGGCCAGATGCGCGCTCACTGTGCGCCGTAGCAGATTACATGAACGACGACGAAACCGTGACACTCCTGGACGGCACTGTTGCGTCAAAGAGGGAACTCTTCCTCCGTGCCCTTGCCTTGGAGCCAAACAACTGGAAATGCCTCTGTTTTTTTGCATATTCCCTGAAAATGGGGGAGACCGCAGTACTGGCAGACGGCAGCACTGTCAACAAGCAGATACTTTACCTACGATCCTTGGCGCTGCGTCCTGGGGTGGGTTTGATGTACAACAAGCTTGGCCATTGCATGCAGGGTACTCCTCTTGAGACAATGACTCTTGCGACAGGCGAGGTGATGACAGAGATGGATTTGTACAAACGGTCTATTTCGTACAGCCCCGAGATGCCGCAGGCTTACACCGATTTGGGCACATGCCTTGGCCCTGACGAAAGCGTCGCAGTCCTCGAGGATGGCACCGTCATGACAAAACAGCAGCTCTACAAACGCTCCATCGCACTCTGCGAAACGCAGAACCTCTTCGACAGCGCCATGTCCCGCTGCTACTGCAACCTCGCCAACACACTAGACAACCCACACTCACAAATCAAAATGGAAGACGGCAAAGTAATGACACAAGAAGAGCTCTACAAAAGAGCGATCTCAATCGACCCCGACTTCTCGAACGCCTACAACAACCTAGGAACCTGCATACCCTACGGTGGCACCACACGCCTCGAGAACGGAACAGTCATGACGAAAGAGGAGGTCTTCAGAAAGGCAGTGGAGCTGAACCCGAACAACTCATGTGCAGAAGAGAACCTGAGTGACTGTGAACGATATGCGATGTTCAAGGCTCGGCAGCAGAGTTCGCGTACAGCGTCAGGCAGCAGTTTTGCGGGTTCACTGACGTCTCAGACATGCAACAGCTCAACACAAACAGAGCTTTGTCTGACTGTCGGCGAAGTTTCTGATTAACGCCAAAGCCGTTTGAGAGGATGGGGGAATTATGACACCTGCCCTTATTTTGTTCATTTCCCTCCAAATACCCCAAACCAAATGTATGGCGTGAGACGAAGGGGTTTTGATGCCACTCTCCTTTAATCGGGATGAGGTGTGCTGTCTGTTCCTAGCTTCCCTTTGGGTGATATTGGATACAGCCACTTGGTAGCGATTTATTGATACAGGAAATAATGAAATTCAAAAATGGTTCGAGTTGTGGGTTCTGGGGGTTGATACAGGGTGATGCACGTGCCCAGCTTTCAATGGTTCGTTGTTACGCATTATTTAGTATTTTTTTCAGTATTTTTTATTTTGTCATTCGGCACTAACTGGGTTCAGCAGACGCCCAGTGTTGTGTTCCACGACCTGTGGCTTCTTGAATATTTTAATCATGTGAGCACCCATTCCCGAGAAGGTTGGGAATGACTGTGTGCCTGCTTATAGTTTTCCTGTGTGCAACTTGCTGGCGCAACACTCCGGGGTTCGATAATCCACGTGTCTGCAACCCAGAGGCGTACGCCCAACTCCACCCTCCTCTTTTTTTTATCTGTTTTGAACTCTGTTTGATATCTGTTATGGGGAATTCTTGCACGACATGGATGTAGGACTGCATGGTTTAGGTGTCCACCCGGTACAGCCGGTCATGTACCGAGGTACACTGTCACGAGAGGGCTTTGTATTTCAAGTCAACTTTAAGTTACCGCAAAAGACCCTGAGGGTCGTTTCTTGACAAGTGTGTGCCCGAGGACGGGAGGTGTTCATCTTTGAAGCCTTCTATATTGTTCCACTAACCTCGAAGTAGACCGTGACGCGGACTGCCACTATTTGTAGTTGCTTCATTGGTACTTGCCTCTTGCTTTGTTTTGTTCTGTGGGACAGTTTCTGGGCACACCTCCCCCGAGGTGTAGCCGCATCGCAGTGGGAGCGGAGCACTCCAGCCTAATGGCGTTGCATCAGCAGCCCAGGCTCGTCGGGGTGCGCGGGGTCACATGGTTATGGCATCGGCTGAGGGTGATGACGTGGTGGAGCGAGGCTTCGTCGGAGCATTGTTGGAGGGGTGGGGGAAGGGAGAAGGGGGATGGGGGAGGGGCAGTGCGCCGTCTCAGAGGTTGCAGATGGTAGTCGTACCCGCCGTGTGAGGTGTGCCGCTTAGCTGTAGTGTGGTTGATCCATTCTTGCAGAGTAGTTGTTGTTGTTTTCCTCCCCCTTTTTCTCTCGAAAGATCGTTCATACATTGTGTGCGTGTGATGTCTATCGCCGTCCAAGGCGTTTGCACCTTCTGTCTCATTTTATTGTTAGTTAACTTTGTATTTGACAAAATGCTCGAGACGCTCGTGAGTCGCACGTCTGCGTATCTCCCTACCCGCTTGTTTGCTTACAGGCAAACACATTCATACCGTAAATTTGTGTTTGTACCGTTATCAAGTCGAAAAGGGAAAACGGCGAACGACAAACAACCTTTATTTCCCCCCCGTTTCTAGTCTTTTGAGCAACAAAGAGAAACGAGTCTCTCGGGCATTTTTTATTATTTTCCTATCAACATTGGCTTCTTCGTGAATTCCCGCCCTTTGCTCAGATGGCTATTAGTCAGGAGTGCGTTTTCCCGTTCTCTCTCTCAGTGCTTTCGGCTTTAACGATGATTTTTTTTTGCACTACCTCCCCACATGGCTCCTTTTAGCAGCAATGGGGAAAGAACCTTACTAGCCCTCCTCCCCTCCTCTCGCCCCTCTTTTTCATTCTGTTCATTGTCCTATCCCCTTTTCTGGTGTGGCTGAAGGGGGGTGCTATTTTCTGCTATTTTCTGCTATTTTGGGGTCGTCAGCCACACCAAATTTTCATTTTTTTTTTTTTTTTTTTAGCAACATTCATCTGACAAAGAATCCCTCATCCCCTCTCCCCTCCTCCATCACCTCTTCCTTCACCTCTGCATCGCCATCTTCTCGTCTGCCACTTCCTGCTCCACCTCCTCATGATGCCCATCCACATGCTCCTGTACGTTCTCCATCCCCTCTGCATTCCCCACATCCTCCGTCACCTCCGCATCCAGGTCGACCCTTCTAGTCCATTTTTTTTAATACTATTCGCTTCAAATCACCCCCAAACCATCACCACATCCAGCAAATGGGGGGAACTGATGTTGAGGGGTTTTCCAATGTGCAAATGGCGAGAGAGTCGTTGAAGCGGGTGAGCGACACTGCGGCACGACGTACGATGGCGTCTCGTGAAGAGACGCGGTCCATGGTGCACATGATTGACAACGCCCCTCTCATCCGCTATTGCGCAGAGTTTGAAATTGCTCTCTCCACGGTCCGTGGCAGTGAGAGTGTGTACCGTGCCGAAGTTGCCGCACTCCAAGACCTCGCATGGAAGACGTTCCTCAACACAGCCTCTGTCCTCTCATGGGAAGTAGGCATGCGGGACCACGTCGCCCAATCCGAAGCTCTTCTCCTTCGTGCAGAAACAATTCTCGCAGATGAGGCGACGGAGAGCGACGTCCCGGAGATCATCAATTTATGCCGCAGCATCCGCAACATTACCAAGCCGAATAGTCTTTTTGTACTAAATCGCCGTGACATGACGTTAGGGGTTCATTCAATTCTCGAGGAAAGCTCGGTTGACGTGACCTATCAAAGTGTTTTACTACGCGGTGCAGACGTCAGGCCAGATGCGCGCTCACTGTGCGCTGTAGCAGATTACATGAACAACGGCGAAACCGTGACACTCCTGGACGGCACTGTTGCGTCAAAGAGGGAACTCTTCCTCCGTGCCCTTGCCTTGGAGCCAAACAACTGGAAATGCCTCTGTTTTTTTGCATTTTCCTTGAAAAAGGGGGAGACCGCAGTACTGGCAGATGGCACCACTGTCAACAAGCAGATACTTTACCTACGATCCTTGGCGCTGCGTCCTGGGGTGGGTTTGATGTACAACAAGCTTGGCCATTGCATGCAGGGTACTCCTCTTGAGACAATGACTCTTATGACAGGCGAGGTGATGACAGAGATAGGTTTGTACAAACGGTCGATATCGTACAGCCCCGAGATGCCGCAGGCTTACACCGATTTGGGCACATGCCTTGGCCCTGACGAAAGCGTCGCAGTCCTCGAGGATGGCACCGTCATGACAAAACAGCAGCTCTACAAACGCTCCATCGCACTCTGCGAAACGCAGAACCTCTTCGACAGCGCCATGTCCCGCTGCTACTGCAACCTCGCCAACACACTAGACAACCCACACTCACAAATCAAAATGGAAGACGGCAAAGTAATGACACAAGAAGAGCTCTACAAAAGAGCGATCTCAATCGACCCCGACTTCTCGAACGCCTACAACAACCTAGGA
Organism: Rhynchopus sp. YZ270_cl-10; assembly: GCA_964035575.1. Classification (NCBI taxonomy): domain Eukaryota; phylum Euglenozoa; class Diplonemea; order Diplonemida; family Diplonemidae; genus Rhynchopus; species Rhynchopus sp. YZ270_cl-10. The sequence continues at coordinate 749,222 of OZ037855.1, read as the reverse complement.
ACCTGCATACCCTACGGTGGCACCACACGCCTCGAGAACGGAACAGTCATGACGAAAGAGGAGGTCTTCAGAAAGGCAGTGGAGCTGAACCCGAACAACTCATGTGCAGAAGAGAACCTGAGTGACTGTGAACGATATGCGATGTTCAAGGCTCGGCAGCAGAGTTCGCGTACAGCGTCAGGCAGCAGTTTTGCGGGTTCACTGACGTCTCAGACATGCAACAGCTCAACACAAACAGAGCTTTGCCTGACTGTCGGCGAAGTTTCTGATTAACGCCAAAGCCGTTTGAGAGGATGATGACACCTGCCTTTGATCGGGATGAGATGTGCTGTCTGTTCCTAGCTTCCCTTTGGGTGATATTGGATACAGCCACTTGGTAGCGATTTGTTGATACAGGAAAAAAGGAATATGATACATGGTGGCACACATGCCCAGCTTTCAATTGTTCGTTGTTATTTGTTTATTTCGCAAACCCGCAAACCCGATTTGAGCAAGAAGCAAAGAGAAACGAGTCTCTCGAGCGTGTTTTATTATTTTACTATCAACATTGGCTTCTTCGTGAATTCCCGCCCTTTGCTCAGATAGCTATTAGTCAGGAGTGCGTTTCCCCGTTCTCTCTCTCAGTGCTTTCGCCTTTAGCGACGGGTTTTTTAGCACTACCCCTCCACATGGCTCCCTTTAGCAGCAATGGGGGTGACAATCTTCCTAGCCCTCCTCCCCCCCTTCCCCCCTCCCGTCCCTCTTCGTTCCATCCACTATCCTATCCTTTTTGATGTTTTTAGCAAGATTATTCATCTGACAAAGCAATACCCCACCCACACCGCATCTTCCTTTTCCATTCGGCATGATTTGTATTTATCGTATAGCACACACAATACTGGAATTATGTTAGAAATAGTTCCAAAAGAACTGTTTTACTCCCACCACCACAGCGCTTTTTGGGTAAACGAAACCACCGAATGTGACTTCATCATACATCCACCCCCACCCCAACCCCACCCCCCATCTCCCCATACGGCGTTGAGCATGAGCGCGGTTGGTACAGGGTATATCCGGCACTGTGAGTTGTCTGACAACCCAGACACTGCAGATACTCAGGTGGAACGCGTCGCGCAGGCGGCGTACACTACGTTTGACCCGGATGTGATCGAACGCACGACCTCTCTGTCATCTGCGTACTACCGCGTTGCTGAGGAGAAGGTAGCGTTGCTGCGACAGAGGGAAGAGGCGGTGCGGCACATTGCATTATGCGATGCACCGGACACATCGGGGGACATGCCCGCGATAGGGCGCGGTATTACACTCGCAGTGGGAAGGACACACCAATGGGGACAGCTTCAGACACATGAGACAAAGAACAGCATGGCGCATTGGGAAGACGAGCTCGCATCAGTCGAGGCAAGCCTTGGGGACGTCGACGTAGCATTGGTCAAGGTGTACGATGAGATGCTCGCAGTCGTCTCCGCTGCATACGCAAAGGAAGGCACTGCAGCGCAGCTCCCATATTACGCACCACACCAACCAACAGCCCCTGCAGGTCCCCGGCAGGTCAGACCAAGACAATCACATTGCAAGAAGATTACTAGATTGTTGCTTCCAATGAACCTTGCGGCAAAACCGGAGAGGGGAAAATTTGTTTTGAGTGGTGAAGGTGGTGGTAGTGGTGGTGGCGGTGGCGGTGGTAGTGGTACCCAAGAAAAAAAGCCAAAACGGCAAAAAGTGAAGCGCAAAAAGAAAAAAGTTGAGAGCAGTGAGATCGCGCTGCCCACGATATCCATGGTGCTAGGGCAAGGTGGACCGGCAGATCTCATGAGGAGGGAGGCACGTCTAGGGGTGCCTGCAGCATGTCGTGCAGAGGAGGGTGGCCTGGGGGGAGGGGTGGGCCCCGGGGTAGCCGGTGTGTGTGAGCAGATGCGGGTGCGCCGAGGCCTCGCCATCACCCCAAACCACTCCTCACTATCGTTCAACCCACTGCAGTTCCACCTCTGGTCAGGGATGAAGTGAACCCCCCCTCGCAGGGGTGTTTTTAGTGGAGTGTTTATGTGCTGTTTTTCTCATTTTGTTGATAGAGATTCTTTGCGGGATTCTACAAAAAAACGTCAGGGGCGGTATAGCCCGGTGAGGAGGGAAGGAGGAGGACACAAAAAAAAATCTGTCGTCGATTTTTTTAAAAATTATTTTTTGTTGAGCGAACTGTGTGCGAGTTTATCCTATTCGATGTTTACCTGTGCTGCCAAGTCGCTTATCGCTAGTTGGGTGGGGTGAGAAGAGGTCTTGTGTGTCTTAGAGAGACGTCTGCACGTTGAGCAATCGTTGTCCTTTACGAGACCCTGAAGGGGGTCTAATCAACCTTCTATTATCCATGTGCTGTCACGAGAGGGATTTGTATTTCAAGTCAACTTTATTTATGTTTCCGCAATGGCATGACTTTGGAAATATGTGTTTGGTTCTAAAATATTTCTAGCGAATGTACGGTGAGGCGTTTTGCACTTTTCAACCCCCCCTTTTTTTTTTGCCCTTCTAACGATGGTGCAAGAATAAGGTGGAAGCGTGCAATGCAACAACGGTCGAGATCTGATCAACGGAACGGATATCTTTTTTCTCTTTCCCCCTCTTTTTATTCACTTGGAATATCCTGACGTCAGATTCTTTTTTTTTGTTTCTCTTTCGTTTTTTGGTTTCGTACTCCCGTACGACAACAATAGAATGGCAACACGATACACATTTTTCTCAATTTATTTTTCCCTCTGGAGTTCGACAACCCGCAGGAACATGCATACGGTATCTGACGAGACGCTTACACTTTTTCCACATCTCTCTTCTCAACCACCCCCTCTCGCCTTCAGAGAAGCCCCTCCCCCTCTCCACCTACACAATGACCCGTCTAAGCATGGACTACAACCCTGCGTTGTACATCGCTAGCCCGACGCATCCTGGCTATTCTGCGTCTGTCGTTTCCCCGACAAGGACGAGGCCGAACGATGGGCGGTATTCTATTGAGAGACAACGGGCACCTGTGTCGGATGTGATTCCTGGGACGTGTGTGTATCTGATACGGCAGCAGTGTTCGCATGTTGAGCAAATGAACCCGGCGCCTGTGGGAAGGGTGGACCCTTTGCCGAATGGGTTGCGGCCTGCTGAGGGCGTGCTAGGTGCGTATGCAACAAAGGAGTATGCACAGTTCTATATGGATAGAGCGGCATCGGAGCTGAACGATCGCCATGAAGCCATGATGCGCAGTCACCCCGAAGGAGCGAACGCAACCCCAGACGGCATCGATCCCGACGCATGGGCCAAGCTCAAAGGTGCAGCTACCAGCAGCACCGCAGCGTCGCGTGTCCCCGACAAAGACTCCGAAATAGGCTACAAATGGGTCTACAGAAAGTGGAACGTCGTCGTCTCCGTGTGGATCGAGCGTGTTACAATCGACACCCCCCCTGCAGTTTCCCTGTGGTAACCCTATCCCTATCCCTAGCCCTTATTCTAGAATTAATAAATGTAATTAACCCCATTCGTTTGACAGTGAGGTGGGGCTTTAGGCTCATCAAATTTTTCCATTTTTCACAGGAGGACACACAGAGAAAGATATGTCTTCAAATGCACCGCGGTTTTCATTTGATCGTTCGCGTCTGAGTCACAGCCAGGAGCGGCAGAATGATTTTGACTTTGGTGATGAGGCCTCGATGGCGAGCAACGACGGGCGGCTGCAGTTCACCCTCCCGGACGGCGTCACGGAGGGCGAGCAGCAGCTGAATCAGTTTGACAATGTGGCGCCTGTGGGGCGCCCACCGTCGCCACCTCAACCTCCAGAGGCGATTATACGGGACGACGTTCCACACGAGACAAAGTCATCAATGCTACAGGACAACCAGGAACGGTTCATTGAGTTCGAGCCCATGCATAACCAGCACGACGCACCCCACCCGGTGGCGTACAACGACATCAGCCTGCGCAGCGCTGCCGACACACATATCAACCAACTCTTTGTCAAGGACACACCATACGACACACACTCCGAACGCCACGGCGAAGGCCCAGGCACACCGCCAAACCACCCTTCCGAAGACCACCCCAGCGGTGCACCTCTCTACTCCGATGTGCGTGACAGGGCAAGAGAGCCGGGTACTCCTGAGAGCGGTCCCTTGGAGGTCAGCCTCGAGAGAGCAGAGCAGCAGGGCATGAGTGGGGGTGTGCACGAAGGTCCACCGGTGCCTCCACAGAGGCCTATCCCGTTTCCGTTCTTTAAACCTGCGAGCGGGTCGAATGTGTATGTGGACATTGCCTCGGTGGCGTCCGTGCTGCATCATGATGTAAACGCACGGCGCTTCATGAAACGTCTTATCTACAGCGTGCTGTACTTCGCCCTTGTCGCCACCATCATGGCACTCCACACAGACGTAACAGAAGCACACCACCTTACCACGCTTCTCTCTAATAAATTCGTCAAACCTAGAATCCTTCCCTCCAGTGACGTTACGCTGAGAGAGGTGACCACGGCTGACCAGGTTTATCTTTGGTTTTACAATGTGTGGGCACCGGGGATGTTTGGGGAGTTCTCTGTTGACGCGCTGCAGGATAGTACTCGGTTGATGATGACAGACTACAACCGCGTGGTGCAGACACCTTACATCAAGATGAGCCGCCGCAAGCCTGCAGACAGTTGCTACGGAAAGTTTCTGCAGATGCCTCCGTCACGACTGGTGTCGGACATCCCTTTGTATTGCCACTCTGGGATGATCGATTCCACAATGCTCCTCAACGACCGCACCTACACAACCGTCAAAGGCGTGGACTACCCTTCGGATGGGGAAGGCGGCGACAACTTTTATACAGTATTCCGCATCAGCACGCTCTCATACGGTGCCTCTGGCGGGTCCTTTATGATGTACAACATCACAAACCTCACGACAGCACGCACCGCGCTCAGCAACCTCCGTGAAGACGGCTTCTTCACCGAGGAAACCAGCGAGCTGGAAACCGACATTGTGGTCTACAACCCTTACATCAACGTGATCGGCGCACTCCGTGTTGAGTTCTCCTTTGCCGACACCGGGAGTGTCACTGCCTTCCAGGGAGAGTCGGTTCTGCAGATCCGCCGTTTAAAGTGGTACGGCACTGACAAGGATACTGCGCGGTTCATTCTGGAGCTGGCCTTTATGATTGCCACCTTTGCGGATGCGTTGTTCACCTATGCGAGCATTCGCCGTGCACGCCGCCGTGGTGCGAGCGTGCTGGCATATTTTACGAGCCGTTCCTGGTCGTGGAATCTGTTTGAAGTGTTGTACGTTGCTGTCGCGCTTGTGGTGTTTTCGTTGTATGTGCGTTTGCTTGTGGAGCAGCCTGCGCTGCCGGAGGATGTGCAGCTCATTGACGACCGTTTTGACCCCTTCTCTGACCTCTACGCTGCGTCGAAGTCAATGAACTGCCTGCTCATTGCGATCTCTGGGGTCAAGGTCATCCGATTCATGGGGTTTCTCCCAGGCTTTACTGTGCTCTTTGCGACTTTCCAGCGCATCGTGCAACCGTTGCTCATGTTTGTCATCCTGTTCCTGATCCTCTGCATAGGCTTCAGTGTGGCAGGTCTCTACGCATTCGGCTCAAGCGACCCGAGAATGCAAACCTTCGGCAAGTCCCTCCTCTCCGTCATCTCCTTCTTCACCGGTGACGTCAGCTACACCTCCCTCACCGGCGCAGAACGCGACGTCACAAAGGGAGTCTTCCCCCCAATGTACTACTGGGCAATGTTCTTCGCGTTGTGTGTTATAGTGTGGGGCGTCATCATTGCGATCGCAGTGGTGAGCCATGCGCAGGCACGCAAGGAAGAGCATGACCGGCAGCGCATCAAAACATACGCTAACAAATGGCGGGCGATGGCACCACGCAAGCAGTGGTGGGCTTGGATCCCTGGGGCAAGCTTCTTGGACCCCTTCCCGAAGACACTACTCGAAACTCTGGGTGAAGGTGGGAAGCGCTGGATTGTCCCCATCATGCACGACTACAAGGCTGCCAGCCTTCTTGTTGCTGAGGTGGGTGCGGGCACACTCCGTGTCTACGTCAGCGTACAGAGCTGGTTTCAACGCAAGCTGGTCGGTGCCAGTGGATTTGCCGTCGTGCTACCACCCGGTGCATTCCTCCCGAACATCGTTCGCAGTCATAAGGGAAGCTTCGCAAAGGTACGTCCAGGGCAGGCACTTCGCCTAACCACAGAACCCCTTCTTGGCACTGAAGAGTTTGACTTTGTGGTGGACGGCAATGTGATTCGTACTAAAGGTGTTGTGGATCTGGGGATGGCAAGCGACCACCAGGTTGTGTTAGAGTTCCCTGGGGTTATCAACGATGCGTACCGTTGGCCGAACAGCGAGGTTGTGGTGAGCGTTGACACTGTGCAGCGCATTGCGACGTATGGTGGTTCGTTTACGCATGCCCCGGCAGATTGGCTGGTGTGCGCTGTTGGTGCGCCTTCTGCGTTAAGCCTCTGTCCATACCTGGTCCTCGAACCAAGTGTCCCTCTCGAAGATCTGCTTCTCACCGTAGAAAACAGTGGCATCGAAGCCCCTGAAGCACACTGGCGGCACAGCGTAACGTGCCTCTCACAGCTCTTCTCCCGCACCGTCGATGCGCAGGAATCGCAACTCGGTGGCTCCCCAAGGCTCAACCCCCTTGACACTGAAACAGCCTGGGTCAAAGAGGGCCAACATATTACGCGATAATTGGGAAAGGGGGAAGGGAAGGGGGGACTTTGCCATAGAAGTTTTAAAAAATTAACCTAGAAAGTGTGAAGAAGGGGGAAAGGTTTACCATTTTTTCCCCCCCTTCATATTCACACTTCATTCTGTAAACTAATGTAGATTTTCTTTTTTTTTTTCCAAGTTGTCATTTTTTTGAGTTTATCCAGTTTCCTCTTTTGTTCTGACGCCCCCAAAAAAACACAGTTCTGTAGTTTCGTTTATGTTGGGATGTACATATGAAGTACATCTTTTCAAGTTTCCCTTTTTTCTTTCTTTTCTTCTCTTCAGTAAAGCGCAGGTCTGGAGACACATGAGGTAAAGGTTGTACAGATGTTAAAGCAAAGCTAAAGCCGATATCATGAACTCTCATTTTCAATCATTTTCTCTCTCCCCCCCCCATCCTCCATCCTCCGTCACCCCCCCTTCCGTTGCCGTCAAAGCAGACGCTTTTGGCTGTCCCTACTCTCTCAACACTTCACCACCATCGTTCATTAGACATTAATAACAACCCCTGTTTACGGCGGCTCGTTATCTCCCCCGCACCCTCCCCAACACTGCTCCTTCGCCGGCTGTTCTAGATTTTTTTTTTTTGTGGTTGGGCACTGTTTTTTCCACAAAAAAAAAAAAAAACTCAAAACAAACACAGAATGCTCCCTGCCTCATACAACAACACAAACCAACCTACACAGCAGGAAGCCGCAAGCACCAGCAACACCACCACCACCACCACTACCACCGCCGCACCCACTTCACCTACGTCAAACACCCAAGCCCAGCTCGCCGCACAGATGTCGATGCTCCTCGCAACCCCGCAGCTCCTCCGCCAGCAGCAGATGGTGATGCCACAGCTGCCGCAGTTCCAGGCAGCGATGATGCCGCAGTCCTTCCCCCAGATGCTCCCGGGGATGGCCCAGCAGCAGCAGGTTCTTGCGTCGCAGCAGCAGCAACAGCAACAGCAGCAGCAGCAGGCCAACGCAGCAGCGCAGGCCGCAACGCTTGCGTCGCTGGTGGGGGGCAACCCGATGGGGAACGCGCTGGCAACATCGCAGCTTGCGACTGCGCTTGCGGCCCTGCAGGGTACGCAGGGCATGCAGGGTGTGCAGCAGGGTGTCCCCATGCAGAACATGCCCTTCCCAACACTCCCGCAACTGACCGTGCAGGCGCAGGCACAGCTCCAGCAGCTGCAGCAGGCGCAGCAGCAGCTTGCCAGCATCGCCGCCCTCCAGGCCCTCCAGCTCCAGCAGCAGGTCGCCGCAGCAGCAGACTCAGACACCCAGTCGCAGCCATCCCAAGGATCGCAGCCGGCCCTCTCCACACCAACAGACGACTCCCTCGGGTCTACCATGCGTCTCGTCGTGAAGCGCCTCGCACCATGGATGGACGAGGCCTGGATTGCCAGCACGTTCTCCAAGTTTGGTCCGATCAAGAGCCACCGCTCCGTGACGGGGCTTGGCTATGGCTTTGTTGAGTATGTCAACAAGAAGGACTGCGAGCGTGCGATCCTCGAGATGAACGGTGCACAGCCGGAGGGGTCGGCAAGAGAGCTGCATGTCATGGTGGCGACGGAGAGGGAGACGTCGACGAGGAAGAAGGCGCAGAAGGTGTACATCAGTGGCTTCAAGCGTGCCCTCACGGCGCCTGAGCTGCGCAAGGTGTGCGAGGCCTTTGGTGAGCTTGAGGGGATCTCCGTCCTCTCCAAGCGTGCACACTCCGACGGCGTCTGCTTCGCACGCTTCGTCGATGTTGAAGACGCCAGCCGTTGCTGCGAAGAGCTCAACAACAAAAACCTTGTCTCCCAATCTGGCGAAACCGTTCGTCTCACAGTCCGTTACGCTGATGTCGTAGGCAAGCACCACCAGCGCCGTAAGCTTTGAGATCTTTTTTTGGGGATTTTTTTTTTGTGAATTTTTATTTCACAACAAGTTTGTTTACGTTTCATTTTAAAAAGGAACGCTGAATTCCAAAAGAAAGGAGTCTTTTTGGAAAGATTTTTTGTCGAATAATAAAAGAGAATGTGGAACGCTAATGAAAAAGAATGTGTTAATCTAGAGGGGGGGAAAGCAAAAAAAAAAAGAAGATAAAGGCTATTTCGAATGGGAAGAAGTAAAGCTAGTGTTGTTGTTGAAATGTTTGTCTTGTTGTTTTGTTGTTTTGTTTTTGAAGCCAACCCTAAACACTTTTAGAAGCGTTTATCACTCCCGCCCCTTTCCCATCCACTCCTCCACACCCCTTCCCTTCCCCTTCCCATTCCACATCCCAAGAAGACCTCTCTTTTTCCTTTTTAGTTCTAAAACGCGGTTTGTCAAAACGTTCCATTTATTATTCATTGAGCGCCCCTTCGCCCCTTTTGCACCTTTCATACCAGTGTCAGAAATTCCGACCGACCTCATCCACCCCTATCAAAAAAAACATTTTTTTTTCAACGGTTCTTTACCCCGTCCATCCATCCCCTTCGCATGTGTTTTTTTTTGTTTTTTTTTGAAAGCTTCAAAAATACTTTATTTTTCGAGGAGATATCCTAGTCAAAAAAAAAAAGCTCCCCTCCCCAAAAAAAAACAGGCCTTCTCAAAAAATTGTGATCCCACCTCGTTCATTATTGTTATTATTTTGAATTGTTCCTAAAAAGGTTACCCATATCCCCTTCCCCTTTTTTTTTTGTTTCACTTTATTGGTGTATTTTATTTTTCACTTTCAACTTCTTTTATTTCGTTTTGCGCGGAGTATTTGCAACGCCAACATTTTGTTTTTTTGTTTTAATTTTTTTTCTAAAGAGTGACAGCACTTGTCGTTAGGTCTGTATATCGCAGTTGGACTCTTATGGGATGTTGATGGGCCAATCAGACGTAGATGAGTAACATACGTGTTCACAGTAGATACCATGTGGGTATATTTGCAGGGTATTTTTTTTTTTTGTCCTAATACGGGGATCTAGCCTAATAGCTTGATCCTCATTTAAACATTTAAGTACTCAGCGACCTGAGCAGAGAGGTTTAGAACTATCTTCGCACTTCGCTTAGATACTACTCAGAATATTTTACCCACACGCGAGTATCTGATATACTGTGCAGAAATGCACTTCACTGTTTCCGGGGGGGAAAAAAAAATCTTCCAACCAAAATTTGTTATTGTTGCGTCATTTATTGTTAACCCAAAGGGGTGCTACAGTCATTTTATTTTTATTTTATTTTTGTCAAATGTTTTTTTTTTTTTTTCACTTCCTCCGTTGTATCAGGGTAGTAGCTTGAAAGGTGCACTTTTCAAATGTTGCTGGTTTGTTGGTTTAGAAAATTTTTTTCCCCGGTTGAAAGCGGTCGTCGCGCGCTTCGCGCGCGCCTCCCTGCCAACCACTAAGTGGAGAGGCAAAGGGTAAATTTTGCGAGACAACAAAGAAAATGGAATATAATCCTGTGTTTACGGCGCTTGGTCTTGCACCTTCCACTAACCGTACGAAGTCAATACGTCTTCCAGAAGCAGGGGCCGTTGCAACGGTGGGTCATTTTGAAGAAATGGTCAACTTTTTGCATCTTTGGTCAAGTTGCATTTGCGGCTGCAAAATGCAAGGGGATTCCCGAAGACATTGTAAACTCTACTTTTTGCGGAGCAAAAAATTAATATAAAGTGGCGCCGCAGGCGAAAAAAAATTAGGGCATAGTGCAAAACATGCAGCTTTTTACACCACAGAGTCACTTAATGAACCCTTTTTAGGGGTTCGCTTACGTGTGAGGCTTTCTTCTGTGAGTGGGAAAGTGGTGCGGGGGAGGCGAAAAACTGAATCCCGAATCCCACTTTTTTTTTTTATTTTTCCCCAAACCAGTAAACCAGCTCGTTCTGGTTTTGAAACCAGCAAAAGTACCCAAGCTATTTCCCTGCGTTGTATGAATTCTAGGCTTCCTCCACTATTGCAATATGCTTCTAAGGATTGAACTCCCCATCAGGGCATTGTTTTAGGTGACTAAGCAGAGGCTTACTTATCATCTCAACTATCATCCCTTTTTTTTCTTCGAAAAAAAAACCCCCCCTTTGCATAATCGTTTTAGACTTCTATCAATTTTTTACTTTTTGTTTTTACACCGATTCCATGGGAAAACCGTTTTTAGAGGTGATTTTTTCAGTAAACATCTAAAAAAAAATTTCCACTAAAGTTATTTTGTTATGTTATAGATCAGTGAACCAAAAAATCGATTAGGACCAGATATTTCAATTGTTTCATGTCAATTTACCTCACTCGGTCTCATGGAATCAGTGTTTTGAAAAATTTGTTTGGGGGTGTCCCCTTTTTTTCCCGTCAGCGACTTTTAGCGGCGTACTCTTTTCGGTATTCCTTGATAGAGGTATCGTTGTGTGTTTTTTTTTCTTTTTCTTTTTCTCCCCATGCCCTTTCATCCTTCTTTTCGTTTAGAAAAGAATGTACATGAAGTAATCTTTCACTTGTCTCCCGAGGGGTACCAATAGCTGGTACTCTCTTTCCTACTCCCTTCGTCGTATGGAAGGGGGTTTTAATGATAAAAGAGGTGAGTTTTTTTTTTTTTGTACCAAGCATCATCTGCGTTCGTCCCTCTTATTTGGATGCATGTGTCCCCAAGGGATACCCATCTTTTAAGTGTTGTTCTTACTTCACATCGCTCGGAAGCGAAGGTCAACGGACACACGATGATTCGGTAGCAGATAACCCCCTCAAACACAACCATTGGGTAGAGCATTTTTTTTTTTTTTTTGATGTTTTGCTCTTCCTTATCAATTTTTTTTCTTTTGCTTCCCAGCGCGTCCGCCGATGAACGATGAGGCGTTTGCACTTTCAACTTCTCTTTACTTTATAAAAGTACACCTTTAAAAAAAAAAAAAACGCTGAACCAATTTATTCCCCCCTTTTGTGTAAGTTCTGCTGAAGTAAGGTGTGTTGAAAACGGTCCATTCAATGTGTCGTGTCAGTCCTCATACTGGCCAAAAAAGAAAGGGGTTTGCCTGATTCTAATTTTTTTTAAAATTAAAATCGCTTGTTTCCCTTATGTCCCTTCTCCCCTTGTCTACTCCCTGACCCATTTTTTTTTTACGTGAACTGGCAATACCTTGGCTCCAAGCCATCAATTGCAGACGCAACGAAGTTCACGTTCGAACAGTTCATGGAAAAAAGGAAGAATGGTAGCAAGGAAATGAGGGAGAGAAGGTGAGAGGGGGAGGGTAGGAAAGGGAAGAAAAAAATGGGGGGCGTTGTAAAAAAAGGTGGGTCACCTCCACCATCAAGCGACCTCTCGTTGCCCTTTGCCCTGATTGTTTCCGTTTGTTTGTTCTTCACTAAGCTTATCACAAGAGATCAACTATTTTTTTGTCTATCAGATACTACCTTTTTGATAGTTGATACAAAAGAAACAAAAAAAAAGAAAAAAGGGAGAAAAAAAATGCACAAATCCACCGAGAGACCAGGTGAAGCAGATCCCAACAGATTTATCGATTATTAATTTTTTTGTAACCCCCTATAGTGTTTCCCTCCCCTCCCCTTCCCTGGAATAAACACTGTTCTTTTTCTCTCTTTCTCTCTCTCTCTCTATTTGTTTTATTTTTCTCTTTGCATATGTGCTTTGCACCCTCTTATCTCTTTTCTCTCTCTCTCTCTCTCTCTCTTGCTAGTGCGTATATTATTTATTGTTTTGATTTTGTTCATGCAGTGTTACCCTCTACCAACACATATCGGAGATGCCTGCAAGGTCAAGCACCATATCACCAAGATGCCTTTCTCTTATGATTCTGGAAAAAAAGGGAGGGAGGAAAGCCTTAGATATCGTGTTTTTGGTTTGTTGAAAAGAAAAGGGTTTTGTGGATCCATTGGGAATCTGCAATAATTACCTTTTTTTAAAAGGATGAGCGTGTCTCAAGGCATTGCTCTTTCACATATCTTCCGTCCCGTCCTTTCTGATTAAAAAAAAAAAATAGTTGTACATAAAGGAGGCTTGAAATGAAGGATTCTATTCTTTTAATAACGCATATCTCACGCTCATCATTTGGTAATTTGATGCTGACGAGTTGAAGGGTAGCAATGAAAACGATTTTTTTTTTAAATAGTTTATTTGGTGTTGGTGTCACGCTGTTTCACCAAAAAAAATTTAAAAAAAGGTCAAGTGTGGTGAGCTCATCCACGGGTGTCTGCACTAATACAACCAAGTTTTCAAAAAAAAGGCTTTCTTTTTATGGGTAACTAAGCACAGAGAGGCTTTGGATCATGTGAACAACTTTTCTCTTGTGGTGCGTACTTTATACTGTTGTACTTTTACCCCCATCCACTTTTTTCAAAAAATATTATAAAAAAAATGCGGAACACCTCCCGTTTAATCAACAGACCGATGTCAAAACTGGGGATCGGCCTCGGTAGGCTTCGTGTCATGTTTTTCATGTCCACCTTGCCGCCTTGTTCTTATACCAAGATGTGCAGAGCCCAGCCTGCGAGGGTCCCTTTTCATGTTTTTCATGTTTCTTTTCTTTTAAAAATACCACATTTCACACAAAAAAAAAAAAAAAATGGAGCACATCTTCGGGTGTTCATGATACTTCCAAAATATAATATAAAATGAGGGATTTTTTCCGAATTTCCCCGTTTTTTTTTTATAGATGTGCATGTCCGTGAGACATGCCATCTTTTCGGATTGCTATTCCTTCTTTTTCTTTTTTCTTTTTCATAGAGTGAACATCGCTGGTCTTTGCTTTTTTTTGGCGGAGTGACAGAAAAATTGTAGCGGCATCCTCGAAACGAGAGGGAGACGACTGCTGACTACTGGTGGGGTTCACACAGGTGGTGTCTACACGTTGGCAATTTTTCAAAAAAAGGCAAAAACTGAGAGTAGCGATGCTTTTCGTGCTGGTGGTCCAATAAATACCCTCATCACAAGTATATGTGTGTTTTTTGTTTGCTTTCTTCTCGTCTTTGCTATTTGCTCTCTTTTCAGATTTCTGAATCAGACTGATTTGGTGTAAGCAAAAAAAGTGGTCACCCCCCTTTGAGGGGGTGTGTACGCTTTTATATTATCGTAACCGAGTGCGCCAAACATGTTTTGCTTCTCTTTTTTTTAAAAAAAAACTCTACATGATCTAAATTCATAATACGCACACATCTTTCATTCAACTCCACCCTCCTCTCTTCCCTTTCCCAATAAAACCTGCAATCCAAATACCCATGTACTACGTCCCACCCTGTTGCTTTAAATTCCTAAAAAAAACGGAGAGGGTACCAAAGTACTGAAGGTGTTGTTGTGTTTATTATTAATGGTACTGTTGTGACCCTTTTCACATCATCATTTCTTTGTTCCTCTATGTTTATTTATTTATTATTGTTTTGTTTTATTTGCTGCGAACGTTTTTTTTTTATTTTATAGAAAACCTTCGTCAGCGCTATAGCTCTATATTCCTTTACCCTATCCAAAGCACCAATGCCAGCAACAGTTTTGATTCTGATTTTACAGATGCAAAACGTTTTGCAGGTGGGTGCCTTGTGGCAAAACAACCTATTCCCTTGTCTCTTTGTAGCAAGCGCAGTTCACTACTCATTTCGGTGGTAATAAACAGTGTTTATTCAGGTCGCTATGCACGAGAAAGCTTAGTACCATTCGTCCTATAAACTGTTCTGTTTATCCGCAGAAAATTTAAAACGTAGGAACAAAAAACAAACGCGCTTCGATCATACCCGATGCTTACCAAGCCCTGAGTACAGAGGGTCGATACGATTTTCTTACCTATGTTATGTACCTTTTTTGTTCTGCTGTATCCAGCTGTAATTTACTGTTTCTGCGGTTTCAATTCTATTGCATGAAAATAACAGCTTTTTACTAAATTTTAGTTTTTATTTTTTTTGTATTTTATTTGTTTTGTTTTGTATTACTAGTCCACGTGTCTCTCTTATTCAAGTTATTGGAGTCGGACAGTATCAATTTTTTTTTTTGTAACTTTTTGTTTGATCTGCCTGCGAGCTAATCCGTACGCGAATTTATGATTCTGCATTTTAAAAAAAATCGCGCACATGACCTCAATTGGAAAAAAAAATAGTGGGATGCCCATGCACACATGAGGTCACCTTCTTGTGACAAACCCTAGCTGTCTTTTCCATATGAGGACACCAAATAGTTCCCACCCCATATGAGCGATTGTCAGATCATAAAACATTGTATCTATATTTTATTGAAATTCATTACGAGTAGCCTTTTTGGGGCAATGTTGTGAACAGTCCCCGGATAGGCGACTGTCGAAAACGAAAACAAAAAAAAAAAAAAATGTAAAAGTACAACGCAAATAAACGACAAGATGGAGGAGCAAGAGTATTAAAATGAAAAGGAAAGAAAAGCCAATTTGGCTGATTATGTCTCCCATAGGGCCGCACATAGAATTGTTGCGGCCGGCTGTGTGGCAACCTCTCAGAAGACGGCTGTGTGTGGCAGCTTGTGGTTACTTGAGAGATTTTTGGAAAGAAAAAAACAAAAAAGCGAACAGAAAAAAAACAAAAACAAGAAAGCCTAGTAAAATAGAGGGAAGCTACCTCTTATGGTGTCTGCGTTCAAGTCGTTTTGCACCCTTTTTTTTTTTCAATTTCATTTATTTATCGTTTCTTCGCTGAAGACATTTTCTTCTCTCTTCTAATGTGGCTAAACATGCCAAGGTTCACCTTACCAGCCCTCTTTTTTCGACCACCAATGAATTGCAAAACTTTCAGGGGGGGTGGGACTTTTGATACCCTTCCTCGAGAGATGATTTTGCACTTTTTTATTCACCCTAGTTTTTGGATGTAGCCTGTCACAAATTGTTACGACAAAAACAAAACAAAAACATTTTGTATAGTGGAGTTCATCCTCGGGTGTCTACACTAATACAACCAAGTTTTCAAAAACAAAAACAAAAAAAACGTGTCGTGGCTAACAGAAGCGACGCTTTGCACCAAGGTGGCAAAAAGCTACACTGTTTACAACACAGTTTTTTTTTTTATTCATCAAAACTAAAGGTAGTGTAGCCCATCCTCGGATGTTTACACTATTGCAATCAAAATTTCAAAAAAGAAAAAAAAAATCAAGAGCCCCTTTGGCTCCTTACAAAATACGCATTTCTCTATAGAACTGTGCTCAGCATTCTGAGAGAGTGTAATGGGGGAGAAAATATCCCATTTTCCTGTATTTTTTTTTTCTTTTCTTTTTTTTTTATTTTCCTTCAAAAAATAATTACTGACCCACTCTCTTCTTTGTGAAGATCTTCTTTGCATTCTTTTACTCCTGTCTTTTTACTTCTTTTTTTGATTGTGATCAAGATGGCTAAGCACGAGCTTAGGTTCATCTTATAAACCTTTTTCTTTTATGGTGATTATTGACACTACCTTACAAAAAAAATTCCTTCCCATCTCACCTCATTTTTGTGTAGGTGACTATGCCCTTGGCTTAGGTTCATCTTACAAAAAAAGCCCCCTTTTTATCTTCTTTATTCTTCATTGTCCTTCACTGAAGGGCAGCACACGATCTGTTTGTACCTCGTTGTACGGAACTTACCATGCTGCTCGTCGCCCTTGATCTTGACATTTTTTTCTTTGTCTGATCACTAAAAAACTTCCTATCTCTTTTTTTGTATTTTCTTTTAATCTTTATTATCGATACTCCCCTGTCTGCACTGCATTTTTCGTTCTTGCATAGAGGAAGGGGAGTTGTAGATTTCCTGGATAAGACACTGTATAAGTTCAAAATAAAATAGTGGAGCACACTCTCGGGTGGCTACACTAATACAACCAAGTTTTCAAAAAGAAAAACACACTGTTGTCATAGTTAATAGCACATTGGGTGCCGATACTACACAACTAAGTTTGTTTTAACACAACGAAACAAAAGCAAAAATAAGGCTTCGGCAAAACATTGAGTACAGACCCTAGGCTTTCCACTCTGGGTGCGCTTAGGCCATTGTAGACACAGAAAAATGACAGTGGTGCTTTGCACAGGTGGCAACTACACTATTTCAACAATTTTTCAAAAAAAAAAAAAAAAAAAACAGAATTCCCTTCCTCAATATTTTATTTTGCGACTGTTTCCCCCTTCCCTGTTTTTGGGTAGGGCCGATCGGGGGATAACCACAAACTGTCTGTCGCAGTTTCCCTCGTGTGTAAGGCAATACAGTGTTCAACAAATGCCACGAGTTGAGGGCAATGCCGTCTGCATCTGCAGACAGAGATGTCCTGCACTTCCAACACTTTTCGAGTTTTTTTTTTTATTTTAATATTCTTCTTTCTAGCAAGGATTTTTTGTTAATTTTACCTGCTACTTTGCTCTCTGCAAGTTTTTTTTTTTTGTTGCTTTTTTTAAAACTCGACTTCTCAATTTTTTTGAGACACGGGACACCCCCATTATTTTGTTTTGTTTTATGGGTCCCTTAAATGCGAGATTGTTCATGTGGCAAGTTTTCAGTTTTTTTTTTTTTTTTTTTTTTTTCGAATTTCATTTTGAAAGCTTGACCGTCACCGAGACGTCTCGTCCAGCGGAAACTACTACTGTTGCTCGATATGTCAGGAGACACATTCTTTTGTGAGTGTTTTTCATTTTATTTTAAAGTTCCGTTCTCTCAGAGCAAACAAGCCCCACAAGAGAATATTCACCCTCACCCCTGCGTGTTTTTTTTATATTTTTTTTTTTTGCTTTTCAGAGCTGAACGAGACCACGTTAGCGCACCTGACCCGGTGGAAGTTGGGAGTGTTGTTTTTATTAACAATTCACAGCGATGTTCTTGGGGCTCAGACTTGCCCCCCTGGAGGAGAGAAGGGGAGCAAGACCAGCACCAGGCACGTTCGTTCAACTTCAGTTCCATTTGAGAAGAAGTTGCGTTTTTCACCCCCCTCGTTCCCCATGCACGTCGTTTTGATATTTTTGCATAGTGATAAAAAGTGTGTTTTTTATAGATCCCTGTTGGTGTAAGTTAGCTTGTTTTCCCCAACATTGTTGCACATTAATCACTGCCCCAAAAAAAGCTAATGCAAATCCAAAAAAAAAGAAAAAATGTTATATTTTTGTTGTCTCGAGTTGTATCGGTCAGTGTGACACATACTATGTTTATCCATGTTTTCCAAAAAAAAAAAAATTTTTCAAATAAGTACTGGGTGTTCCGCTCCCCCGAACCTCTTCTCCACACACTCCAGAAATTTATGCTCAAAGTGTGTGGCATTTTTTGTTTTTGAGAGGGTTTGAAAACAAAACTCAAAAACGCAGGGTCGGACGAACTACGTCTACCTTATGCACAAAATGCTTCGGCTTACAGAGTTGAACACAGACCCTCCCACCAAGGTGGGTTAGACTATTGTTATATAGTCGATGTAGTGGGGCAAAAAAACGGTCCTCTGAGTACTTCTCCTTTTCCCCTTTCCCATTTTTCCCATTTTCCCTTGGGTTGATCCCACAAGATGAAGTTCGGCAAAATGTAATGCTGTCAACTGTGCAGTGAATAGCCATTCTTGTCAAGTCTGCGCACTGTGAGGCTTGGCTCATCTTACAAACAAATTTTATAAAGTCCTGTTAAAGATTGTCCTTTGTAGTGCTGTGGGTGAGTTGCCTGCAAATATTGTGTGTATTTGAGCGAAAGGTCGTTGCCTTCAATGATGACAACCTTCCGTTCGATAAAGGTTACTTCTTTACGGGCAACATTTTAATGAACATTAATTTTTCAAAATAGCGACAACAAAGAAAAAAACCAAAAAAAAAATCGGGGATTTTCCTAATTTTTAGAATGGTTTGGTTTTCTAGAAATTGTTATAGGTGAAGCTTCCTTTACAATCAAGGTGACTAAGTAGAGGCTTAGGGTCATCTTCTAAAAATCGTCCTTTTTTTTTTTTGTTACGCTAGTGAATTTTACCACCTTCTTCTCATGCATGGCCAGGCTGAAGAGCGGTCACAGCCATTTCCATTTATTTCAAAAAATCTACAAAAACAAAGGTCAGACCAGAGCTGCTATCATCAACATCTCTGCCACACTCTTGGGACAAGGTGTGCTGTCTGTTCATATCCTATTCCTTTAGTGATGGAGAACATCGCCTGCAATGCGTTCTTTGTTGCCAGGGGGGAAAAAAATGCAAAACGAACCTAGATGTCTACAGTATGACAAGAAACTTGGCGACCAAATTGGGGTTTCTTGCAAAAAATTTTTGGCGACTTTTTTTTTGGTCGCCAATGTCCTACTGTATTTTCCTTTCTTCTAGGGAGAAGAGGATGAAGTGCCTCTACTCTACCCCCTCCCCAAGGTTTTAAAAGACCAAGTAAAAAAGTAAAAAAATCAGAACGAACTCTCTAGGTACGAACTTTACCAAAAAAAAAAACTTACTCTACCAACAGAAATGTGTAGTTGCCTATACATAACCCCACCCTGTCCTTAGCCAGAGGTGCTTGGTCGATACTACAGAACAGTGTTTTTTTTTAAAGGTGGCTAAGTACATTTGAGGCTTAGGTTCAGCTTACAAACCTTTTTTAATGTCTGTTTGTTCTCAAAAAGTATACGGTGTGTAGTCCGTGCGGCATACCACCTTCCTCCCCTTCTTTGGATTTTATTTTATAAAGTTGTCGGCAAGATTTTTTGTCTCTGTGATACCAATATTTCCCCTCAAAAAAAATTTTTTTTGGATGCATAACGTGGTGCCTGCCCTCAACCGGTGTAGTCCTCCTTGCCGATAAACGCGATTGTTTACAGCCACAAAAAAGGGGGGTAAGGTGTGTTTTTCTTTGCGAAATAGTCATTGTATTGTTTTATGTAAGCACAGAATACCTTGGTGTGACTAAGTGTTATGCTTGGGTTCATTTTACCAACTTTAAAAAAAAAAAATGCATTTTCTGTGGTATCAAAAGTTCTAACGAGCTTTTCACTGTTACGACGAAGTCCTAAGGTCACACACCCACATCCAATGTTGTCACCATGCATCCATTTTAAGACATATTTGGTCCTTCTTTTTCGAGACAATTTTTCCAGAGTTTCCGCCAAGGTGTACCGGGGTGTACTTTGGTACACCCCAATATTTTCCCCGGAAAAATTTGGATTTTTACAGGGATTCGGGGTGTACCAAAGTACACCCCGAGAAAAATGGGGTTTTAGAGGTTGTAGATGACCCCCCGTGGTCATGTGACCCCACCGTGCAGAGCGTTTGTCTCGCTGTGTCAAAAGAAGTGGAAGAAAAGGGGGGGTAAAATCTAGGGGAAAAAAAGAAAAAGTAGCGTACCGTGCGCCTGCGGCGCTGTGTTGCTGGCTATTTGATGTTGCTATATTATCATTGACACTTCTGTGTATTGCCCCTTTTTTAAAGACATCTTACTCATTTTTTTAAAGAGGCTTCGGTGCAAGGGACGAGTGCATTCACTTTCTATTACATGTTGCAACGGCAGCGCTGTAATCACTGTGTAGCGCCATGCAATGAAAAAAGCAAATACCATCACCCTCTCACAAGACTCCTTTACCTTGTTAAGCTTCCACCCCTGACCTCTAAATGAACCACCTCTACCAGACAACACAGCTGTGAAGCTTAACATGGTTGCTATCAAAGCTGGTGCTAAAAAGCCTGGTGCTAAAACCCAAAAAGTTGTGCCAAAGCTGCGGCAGAGCCGACTTGTCTTGGTCAAGAAGGAGACCCCTCCCACGGTTGACGAGGCGATACGGCCAGTGGAAGTGACACCTCAACCGGTAGTGAGTGTATCTCGCGCCTCCCTTTCTGCCCTTTCAACCCCCCAAAAAAATTTTTTGTAGCACCCCCCCGCACGCTTACCTGTGTCTGCCAGGGAGGCGCGCGCGAAGCGCGCGACGACCGCTTTTTCGGGGAGAAAAATTTTTTTTTGGGGGTCGTTTTCATGGTACACCCCAATTTCGGAAACCCCAAATCCTGGCGGAAACCCTGTTTTCCAAAAAAAAAAAAAAAAAAAAAAAAAAAAAAAAGCCTTGTTTTTTTCCCTACAATGAGATGGTCAGGGCATTGCGCTTCAATGTCTCAATCTATCTTTTCAAGTTTCCCCTCCAACCCTGTCCCCTCTCTCCCCTCTCTCTCCCCTCTCTCTCCCCCCCTTCAGCGATTCCATATTTCGCTTTAAAAGATGTTATGTGCCCGTGTGAAGCACATTCGTCTTCTTTTTTTGGTTTTTTTTTTTTTTGTGGTAAAACTTTACTATTTGTGAATCCTTCGATGTGTTTTTTTTTGTTCTGATTTTGCCCTTTTATTGGATCTCTCCCAGGGGAGGTCCGTGCCTGCGTCCACCGGGTGTCTGGTGAGGATGGCTGCACTTTCAACTTCTCTTTGTTATTGGCACACTTCCACTTTACAACTTTTCACTTTTTACGCGCGCAACAAAAAAAAACAAATAGTGTCCAGAGATGCTCACGAGAATGCAACAATAAAGGCTCCATTTGCATTTGGCACCCTGTGGGGGGGAAGGCCTTGTTGCTCGCGGAGCGTCATTTGGAAGGAAAAGGAAACAAAAAGAAAAGGCTTTTTCTTCGAAAGGACTTTTTTTTTTGGCGCACCGAACACATTTTTTTAGTTGCCTACGTCCCAGAGGCGTTTGCACGAATTCAATCTTTTTTCTTTTCGTCCAGATGGCCTAGCTTGGTTTAGGTTCATCTTACAAACTTTTTTCACTTTTTTTTTAACCCCACCAACAGGGAACCTCCCCTGCGTACAGAATTTGCAAAAAAAATAAAAATACAGGGGTATAACGACCCTGGACACCCAGTGTCCAAACCTTCTTTCTCCTCGCCTCCCCCCAGTTCTCCTTCCGCGTGAGAGGGTATGGGTTCGGAGGAGAGGTGCTATTGTTCTCTTTTCAACGCAAATTGTGCTCCCCCCTTTTTTCAAAAAAAATAAAAAAAATAAAAATAAAAATTAATCAACATCACCTTTTCCCTAAGCAGGATGTGTTGTGCTCTGTTATGGAGACAACCATCTATCGCAGGGTATCTTTGTTTACTTTTTTTTTATATACCTACAAGTGTAGCTTTAAAAGGAGAAATAGTTCCTCAAGATACGGTCGCCATCCCCTCCAACAGGGTAATTGAGCAATCAATGCACCTTTTTCCCCCTTTTCCTTACCTATCAGAGTTACTGTTTTTGTTTTGTTTTTTTGTTTTTGAAAAGCCTGTGCCAGTGTCGCGTCTGCTTCTATAAAAAGGTGCTAATCCCAATGTTTCTTTAGCTCTGTCAGAGGGAAGTGGCAGCACTTCTTGGCCTGTTTGGATTAGCGCTTTATAGCGGCCCCCCTTTTTTTTTTGTACTCAAGTGGTGGATTGGGTACTTCAGGGGCGGTTTTTTTCTCTCTTTTTTATATTTTGAAAGTGTATGAATTTGTATATTTTCGTAAAATTCGAGATAAAAAATAGCTTTCGGGCGAACTGTACAGAACCCATCCTCGGGTGATTGTCGAAACTACAGCAAAAAAGAAAACGTTCAAAATTCAAAAAAGAAAAGAAAAATAGTGAAGACTGTCTGAATGGCGGTTACACTAAACCAACATTATCGCAAAAAAAAAAAAAAAAATCTATTAAAAAAAAAGCGCGAAAAAAAGAAATGCGAAACAACAAAAAGTTGCTAGAAGGGTCGTTAGGCAGCCGTGGGGTGACAATCGTCTATAGAAATTATATTGCTCTCTCTCTATGAAAAGGCGTGGTTCCTTTTAAAACCCATCCCAGTGTCTACTATCGTCTCTTCATGTGTCCAACTTCACCTTTTTTTCTCCCTGCTGTGACACCCCCGTTGTCTTGCATCCGGTCATAGCACCAAAAGTAAAGCCGTGATTCATCATTTTTTTTTTTTTTTAATTTTTGTTTTTTTTTCTTTTCATTCTGACATAACCATAACCACATTAATTTACAGTGATCTATTTATTGTTCTCCCCCACACCGTGTTCCCCTTTATCCTTATCCAATTTTTTTTTTGTTTGTTTGTTTACATCTCACATATGGTGTCTCCTGTTTTATTAGCAGGGTCACCTCCTTTCAATGCCCCCTTCGCGTATTTCCCGCCAAACCTCTTTCTAGAACGTCCCCATTCAAGCCGTCGTTCTCATCTCCGTTGTCTTCCATTGATCCTTTCTGGAGTATTTTTTTAAAAAAAAACCCTTCCTCTCGTCCCCGTCCCCGTCCCCGTTCCATCCATGTATCGCCCCTGGTTTCAACAAAACAACAAAACAACAAAACAACAAAACAACAAAACAACAAAACAACAAAACAACAAAACAACAAAACAACAAAACAACAAAACAACAAAACAACAAAACAACAAAACAACAAAACAACAAAACAACAAAACAACAAAACAACAAAACAGCAAAACAGCAAAACAACAAAAAAAAACAAAAAAGGCACACACTTGCGGGAGGGTAAACCCCTCTCTTCTTCTTCGAAAATATTTTTATGCAAAGATGGTGAGCGCAAGATACAACCATCTTTCTCAAATTTTATTTTGTTCGGTCTAGCCGTTTATGCCTTTTTTTTTTAAATGCTTTTATAGGTTATCCCAACACATGCACACACGAGACTGCAAGACAGAGTAGAATCTTGATCTTTTACGCTGTCCTGCAGACACTCGACTCTTTTTCCTTTTTTTTTTTTTTTTATGAATTTATTTTTCCCGAAGCCTTCATCCCTCAGGGGTGTTAGCACTTTCAACCACCTTTTTTACAAGGTGACTAAGCACGCAGGAATGTTCAAAACATTAAGTAATCTAATCAGACTAAGCACGCGAGGCTTAGGTTCATCTTATAAACTTTTTTTTATACAACAACTGTATTGCCATTCAAAAAAAGGGGATCGTGACTGCGCCACTAACCATAGCCAACCTTAGCCTTTTGGTTCCGGGTTTTGGTGCACGAAAGAAAACAATAGTATTCGAATCCCGTATGACTCATTGAGTAACGAACTTCGTCACGCCCCCCCTTTCCCCCCCTTTTTTTTTCTCTCTCTCTTTTTTTTTTTTTTTTTTTTTTCGTTTTTACAAACCATTCTTGGAGTTGCCTGACCCTTCCCCATATTTCAAAATATGGGGGAATCTGGTTGGTACCCCATATCCACCCCCATAAGGGCTTCCCCATATGAGGGCAAAAAAAAAATGGCAGAACGCAAAAAAAAGCAGAACCTGTTCCACAAGAAGACTGAAAAGAAGCCTTTATTTACAGTGTGAAATGTTAGGCCCAAATAAAAAGGCAGAATTGGAGCTGATGGCGGGATTTAGGCGGAATTTTTGACCACTGTATTTTATAGAGGTGTTTGTATTTTTCAACTTCTCTTTTTTATTATTATTTTTGTCACACCACTCCTTATCGTCAAATGGCTCCGGTAAGAGCACCATGCAATGGCCTTTTCCGTTCAACCACTCCATTGCACTCCATCTTCCGTGTCCTATGTATGCTCGTTACAGTTAGCTTTTTTTTGCGCTGAATTTTCAAGCTTCGGTACCCAAAAATAAAAGCGCCCTCTTCCCGCTACTCAGGCAGGGTAGGTAGTAAAACTTAGTCTCAACGAAGAACACCTGTGTAAGCGGAAGAGAGGTACTCGAGTACAAAAAAATAAAATAAAATAAAATACAACACCCCCCCTTTTTTAATGTCATGCATTCCCTTTTCCCCTTTGAAGAGAAGGTGCACCGCCGGGGGTTTTCCACTCCAAATCACGCGAAGCACTCTTTTCTCAATAATTGCATTGTCTTTTCTTCGAGTTTTTTTTTTTTTTTTTGAGGTGCGCAGAACAAAACACATTCATCTTTTCAAGTTTTCCCCCCCTTCACAAAGAACAACAAAAGATGTTTATGTATGCGAGTCAGTGCAGTGCACTCAATCCTTCAAGTTTGTGGTCTTCTTCCCCTATGAAGCCAAGAGCCTGACACACAGCGAGAGCTAGCAATCGTGATTTTTTTGTTTGATAACTTTGCAAAGAATTATTTCAAAAGAAAACAACAACACCAAGAAGGTATCGAATAAGCTCAGGTGGCAAGACGCGTTGTAGGTTCGAACTTCACCGGCAAAAGAAAACCCATCCCCACCCCCTTCGGTGTCCAATGAACCCTCCCTCCCCCCTCCCCCCTCCCCCCTTTTTTCATTCAATCCCCCCCTTTTTTTTTCCCTCTTGTGCGTGCCAACTTTGGGAAAAAAAAAGGGTTACAAAAAAAAACCCCCTGGACACAAAACAGCCAGTAGTGATCTCTGTATTTTTTTGCCTGCTTCCTTTTTTTTGAAATTCTCCTTGCTGTCGATGACATCTTTTGGTTGGTTCAAAGAAACGGCACTCAATTATCTTTTGGCAAGTTGATGTGTGTCCGTGATCGTCCATCCATGTAGCAAGGACTCTCCTTTTGGAGGTAATACTGAGATCTGTAGGTGAAAATGGCTTTAGTTGGTCCTGAGGGGTTTTTTCTCCCCAGATTAAAAATAGTGTTGTCGGCATACAAAAAAAAAAAAGACAATAAATGTGTTCTAGCCCCGTTAGGGTGACATTGCGCACAGAACCTACTCCAGTAGGTGATTGTCGATACAGCAAAAAAAAATAGCTTCCCTTTATGTAAAAGCCGATATTCCAAGTGTCCGATTTTCCCATTTTTTTCTTTTTTTAAAGAATCACCATACAATGATTCTGTATGATATATTGTGTTACTACCTCTGAATTCATCTCTGTAGGCCTCATCCCCACCAACAACACTCAACGATAGAGAAGAGTGGAAAAAGTGTTTTGTATAGTGGAGCTCATCCTCGGGTGTCAACACCAATACTTATTAAATAAAAAAACAGAGATTGCACGTCATGGTAGCTCCACCGTATCCATTATTTAAAAAAAAATAAATAAACAGCAACAACAAAATAGATATGAGGCGTTCCTCCAAAAAAAAACAAAAAAAAAAAAAAAAAAAAATCTGCCGTTCGCATAGTAGCTGTAGATAACTTATGGTTCTTGTTCTTGTTATGCGTTAGTATTTTCTTTTTTTATTCTTTTCTGTGGTGTTAGAGTGACCCCGAGAGGGTTTGCGCCAATCCACAGGGGCGGATATAGCTCTAGGTAGAAAATAAAAGAAAAAGAACGCACAAAATGTTACGTAAAAACCCCTGATTTGAATAGCACATCACACTCTCGTCAGAGAGTGGCGACTCAAGCTGTTGCGACTGAAAATCAGATACATCAAACATACCAAATGCAACCAAGTTTTCAAAAATAAAAAAAAATATTCGCAATCTTTTTTTGCCGAATGTACGAGAAATACAAGATTTTTTCTTTTCTTTGAGGTGACCTACAGCTTAGGTTTATCTTTACAAAATACTTTTTATTTTTTATGCATACCAACATCAACGATGCATCTGCATAATGTCCTTCACTCCCTTTTTTTACCCCCCTCTCTTTGTTTTGTCGGCTTCATTCGTTCGCACCGTCAACAATCATTTTATTCAAACGTTGCTCACAAATGGAGTTTTTTTTTTTTTTTTAAATTATGTTGAACTCGCTACCAGCGTCCCCTCTTCCCTTTTCCCTACCCCCTTCCTTTGCCCCATTTCGCCATTCCCTTTGCCACTCTGACACGCCCTTTCTTTTTACAGGATACTTTACTGTCAATGCACACCGCCTGATCTCCTCTACAGGGACCGTGTTATACCCCAAAAAATGAAGTGTCACATACATAAAAGGGGCAGTCTTTTTGTGGCTTTGGGCCGAAAGGTGGGCGTACTGTTGAGCTGGTAGTGGAGGTTCGTTATCCCTTTCTCTCTCTCAGCCCCGCACTTCGTCACGAAGGTCGGGCCTGCAAATAAGACACGGCAACTAGTTAAAAAAGGTTATATTTGAGCACAGACCCCAGGGGCTTGTCTTCGCAAAAGAAGCAAAAAAGGGGGGGGAAAAAAAAAACAAAAAGGTTGGTAGTGGAGAACAGCCTGATTTATACAATGGTAAATCAAGTTTTTTTTAAAAAAATAACACCCTGCCTTGATGCAGTTGTCTTGATTCGATTGTCAGTTTGCAGATTATGCTATTTTTTCTTCCCTCTCCCCTGTCCCCTCTCCCCTCCCTACCTTTTTTTAGAGGAGAATCTAACAGATGTGTCCATTCATCTTTGTTTTTGCGGCTTGAGTTCCCAACAGATATTCGGTGTGCCCGCGTTTAGAAGACGCGCACCCAAACCCCCCCCCCCCCCCCCATATTTTATATTTTATTTTTTCGCTCTGTATGGGGGTATCGAGACTGTGTGCCTGCACAGTGTTCCAATGAAGCACTCTCTGCGTTCGATAAACCCGCGGAGGTACGGTGCCTGCGTCCGCAGATGAGTTTGGGGAAACCAGTGTGAATTTTGTCGATTTTTTTTTTTTTTTTTTTTTTTTTTTTTTTTTTTTTTTTGGAAAAATACAAAAGTGTAGTCATCTTAATAAGCAGGGCATTTTATAGGGGGTCAAACCTGGTCTTTAGGTGAAACCAGCCTGGTCAAGAGAAAATAATAACTATTTATTCACCTCCTTTTAGCGGGGTTTTATTTTGCGATAACTTCACGCATTTTTTTCCCAGGCGAGGGCTACTTAATTTGCCGAGCGAAGCGAGGCAAATTGAGTGCACGAGCCTGGGAAAAAAATAAGTGAAGTATCGCAAAATAATCCGCTAAAAGGAGGTGAATACGTAATTTTATTTCACGGGAAATAAAGTATACGAAAGGATTTGGCACTTTTAGCGTGACTTATTTATTGTGCAATAACTAACGAGTATGTGTCCTCACAGGAAGCTCTCAGGGAAAGAAAAAAAAAAAGAGCGTGAAAAAAAAAAAAAAAAGCTCTCATTACCCTCCCGCCAGCGCTACCGGGTCCCGCGGACCCCTAGATAGGCCCGCTGAGGGGCTGGCGGGATTGAGGAGGCTGGAGGGAGGCTAAAAAAGGCTGGACGGTCCCTCCAGCCCTACTACCTACATGTACCAAAATTTAGCGTGAAATTATCATTAAATAAAATCCCGCTAAAAGTGCCAAATCCTTCGTATACTTTATTTCCCAGGGGAATAAAAAAGATAAAAAATCTGAAGCAATTTAGTACAAGGAACACATGCTCAAACAAATTTCCCCCGCCTCAGGCGGGGAAATTTCAAACCGAAGGAGAACTGTGTAGTGGCAGCTCATATCATAATACGAGAGAGGGTGTTTTGTTCCTGTGTTACTGCGCCTTTTATTGACTTCATCGTCACGAGGTGTTTCCCTATCCATTCGAAATGGACAGCAGCACTCAAATGCGCAATTGGAAGAATCACTATCACGTTGCTTCGTCTTACCCCGATAAGCTGTGCGAATGTCGCATTACGTTGTGCTCCTTATACCTTTTGCATTTTTTTTCGAACTGTTCTCGACCACATTTTTGACCAGGGTTCACAAACCCCAGCCTATATAACGTCCTGCAATTATCATGGGGGAAACAAAAACCTTAGCCACTCTTCCCCTTGTTGCCTGGTTGTGTATACTATTCCAACATTCTCCCCCCTCCAAGACCCTTTCCCTAAATGAACCTTTACATTTGCGCGTTTGCGTTATTTTTAAATCCCTCATGATGCCTGTTCATCTTTCACGCTTTTATTTTTTCAAAAATGCCTGCATCGTTGAGATGATTGCAAATGGCAGTTCTCTTTACACCCCGTCCTGATTTTATTTTATTTGCCCATTTTGACTTGAAACCGTTAAAACAAACTCCCACCAGGGGCTACCTGAAGAAAACCTTGCATTTTATTTTTGCTTCTGTGTATCGAAACTGATCGGGACTCAAGGCACAGAGGTTTAGTACCTCGATGTAAATTCAAAGCAAGAAAATTTATTGAGTCGTTTTACAGTTTATATTTTAAAAAAAATACTCCACAAGGGCAAAATCCCGGACAGTGTGAAAAAAAAAAAACCTCGAAGAGTCCTCTCATTTTTAGGTACTGATTTTTGTGATGTGAATGAAGTGTTTGTGAAGAAGGGGTAAAAAGGGGAGAAGCTGACAACATTCCGAGTTTTTTTTATTTTGTCATACAGCGCAGCTTTTTTTTTTTTCTTCTTCTTCTTCTCCTCCCTTCAGTACTTTGACATCGCCTTTTTTTCCCTTCTTCTTTATTTCAAGGATCTCTTTATTTTCCCCTCTCTCCTCCCCACGTCATCCCTCCTTTTTTTTTTTTTTGGCGTCATTCATCCATGAATCACCTCTTTCGGGAGATTTTTTTTTGTTTGTTTGTTTGCGTCGAAAATTCAGAACAAAATGGAATCACATGAGAGACCATGCCAAGAGCATTTCTTTTGGTGACTAAGCCCGACAAGGCTTAGGTTACTCTGACAAAAGTTTCCTTGTTTTTTTTTCTTTTCTTTTTTTTCATTTTTAGTTTTACCTACAAGCGTAGCTTAAAAGGAGAAATAGTTTTCTCCGTATACGGTCGCCAATCATCCCCTCCAACAGGGTAATTAAGCAACCAACGGGAAAATCCTTTTTTTTCCTTTTCCTTACCTATCAGAGTTACTGTTTTTCTTTCTTTTTCCCTCTCTCCCGTCATCTTTTAGTTTATAGTATACATCCTGCACATCATCCAGCAACATCATCTGAACAGCGAACCCCACATAAATAAAACAGCGTCAGCACAAATTCAAATGCAAATGGGGAGTAACCACATAACTCTCATACAAAAAAAAAAAAGTAAGATAAATGGGGCAAAAAAAAGGGGGTTTGCATAACCCTTGTTTTCGTGTAATAAAACAAAAAAAGTACAACTGTATCTCATAATCGAAAAGAAATGTTATAACACCCCCATTTAGTGTACACATTCCCCCATTTGCGAGGGGGTTTTTAAAAAAAATAAAAAAATAAAAATCAAAAAAACCTTCGAAAATGGCATATCACCCGGACCTAACAAGTCCAGGGGAAAACGGCACCAACTGGGAAACCCCAGGACTACCCCTGAGAAGAACAAGACAAGCAGTGACCCTGTTTTGGCAGGGTACATCAAAGGATAGTTGCGAGATTTTCGAAAAAACCCCCCCAACCATAAATAATAAATGCAAACAACACAAAGCAAATAGTACAATTTTCAACTTTACTATAAAAAAATCAACGTTCAATCTTTAGGAGGCTTTTTATTTTTAAAACGCAGAATATTTTTTAAACGTCTTCTGCAACTGTATATGGATACAAAAAAAGGCGTCTTTTTTTTGGGGGGTGATTGATATAAGATGTGTTGTCCTACTCCCTCACCCACAAAAGGTTCTATTTTTTTTAAATCGTTTCTTTCATTGATCATGTCATTTCCTTGCTACTGTCGACAAAAACAACGCCAGTGTTAACACTGTGCCATGAGGGGAGGTGGGGAAAGAGGCACACCTGTTAACACATGGCCCTCTTTACTCTTCAGTCACAATTTTTTGTTTATACCAAATGAGTGCGTCATATTAGGAAGAGGATTGGGACTGTGCGCCAAGCACAATCGTACAATACCTTAACCGAAGTGACCAAAAAAAAAAAAAAAAAAATGGATCTTTTCTTGAAGATCTTTTTGTTGTGAGTTCCAAGCCTGCGCTGTGCTAGGTTTCTCCCCTCCCATATGTTCTCTTTTTGACATAGATTTTGGTTTCAGCGGAGCGACCGTCTGTAGAAACCACGCTCTGCGTTAAAAATAGCATTTTTTTTTTTTAAAATCTCCTGAATGCAATAAAAGGTGCAGTGTCGAGACACGTGTACACTTCCTTTAAAAGACTTTCGTTTTTCTTGTTTGGCATCTTCTGTTCTTACTGCCTCTTCCCAACAAGATATTGAAGTTACCTTACTTAACACAACCCCATCCAGGTTCATTTGGCAATTCGGGTTAACGAAACTAAGACAGCCCCCAGAATTACTGCTACCTGCCTGAGATTGCATCCCCTCCTCAACAGAACTTTTTTTTTTTTTTTTACTTTTTTACCCGAATGGGGATGGAATCTCTGATATGTTAGCTATTTTTGGGAGCTGGAGCTTAGGTTTGTTAAACCACCCTCCCGCCACACAAGGACCGCAACGGAAAATATGTTACTTTGCCACGGGGTGGCATCAAAACAAAAAACGCGGACAATGTCCGCGTTTTTGGGGGGGGAGGGGGGGGGGGGGGGGGGGGTCTGAAATTCCAGAAAACGCGGACATTTTGGGGTTTTTTTTTCCTCGAAAATTTTTTTCTTCACTGGGGTTGTACACGATTTTGACCAAAATTTATAAAAACTCGTCCATTTCGGCAAATTGACCCCACCACAGAACCGGCGGATTCAGGAAATGCAAATGCCGGTGTTTTCGGGCAAAATAAAAAATACAAGATGCCCGCGTTTTTTTGCAAAATGTACACGAATGGGGGGCCCTTAAACCCCTGCTACCATGTGCTTCTACAGGCAAACACTTGGACCCCTTTACCTTACACTGACGGGTTTTGACCAAAATCAAGAACTTGTCCATTTTGGCAAATTGACCCCACCACAGAACGGACGGATTCCGGAAATGCAAATGCCGGTGTTTTTGCACATTTTCATGGTTTCAGCATCAGAGAGAGAAAATCTGGGTTGTGGGATTTACCTTGGCCCCTTTACCTCACACTCATTTTGACCAAAACCAAGAACTTGGCCATTTCGGCAAATTGACCCCACCACAGCGCGGACAGATCCCGGAAATGCCAATCGCGGCATGTTTTGGGGCTGAAAAATTTTCACCTGAAAATTTTTTTCAGCAGCATTTTTTGGCCGAAAATGGGCCCCACGTATTAGTGACCGGGCTCATATTTTCAAAAATTTAAGTGGTCAAAAAATTGTCCAATTTTCGAGATTGACCCCACCACTTTCTGGACGGATTCCGGAAATGCCAAAAAACTGTGTTTTGGGTCACGAATTTGCACCCCGTCACCCAAAAACCAGCAAAAAATAGGGGAAAAAAAAACAAAAAATGTCCGCGTTTTGGGGGGGGGAGGGGGGGGTCTGAAATTCCCCAAAAACGCGGACATTGTCCGCGTTTTTTGTTTTGATGCCACCCCCACCAAGCTTTAATTTTTTTTTTGTGCCACGTAAGATCGACAGAAACCAAAACACCCCAAAACTCTCTCCCTACGTGCATGCGTTCCACGAGGCGGCTTTGCATGTGTCCCCCCCAATTCTTTTATGATTCTTTATTGTAATATGTGTATGAGCCCTAAGTGGTGTTCATTCATCTTTCAAGCCTCCCTTATTGCACGTTCATCCTTTTTTTTTCCTCCTGAAACATTTTTTCAAAGAATTCTTTTTTTTTTTCAAACAGCTTCTTTCCGA
The DNA here is from genome assembly GCA_964035575.1 of Rhynchopus sp. YZ270_cl-10. Taxonomy (NCBI): domain Eukaryota; phylum Euglenozoa; class Diplonemea; order Diplonemida; family Diplonemidae; genus Rhynchopus; species Rhynchopus sp. YZ270_cl-10. The sequence goes on along the minus strand of OZ037855.1, from coordinate 717,262 downwards.
GGGTCGTTAGGAAATTGTCTGCATATAACGAAGTGCGTTACTGTCATGGTGTGCAAAAAAAAAAATTAGTCCCAGATTCGAAGGACTTTTCTTTGAGTGTGTTTCCTGGATAGTGAAGACTGCCTGAATGGCAGCTGCACCCTCCAAAAGAGAGAACAAATCTAAGAGAAAAGCCAAGAGTGATTCCTGGGGTTTTTTTTTTGTTCAAAAACCGGCTGAGCAAGACGGTCTGATCATTGTACCTTTTTTTTTTTCCTTTTTTATTTTTTTTTGACTCGATCAGGGTAACGCACCGCATTCGATAAGAGCACAAAGCTGTTTTATTTTATTTTATTTTATATTTTTTCAATTACATCACCCCTTCACCCCTTTTGAGACTTCTTCCTTCTCATCCAAACCTCTCCCGAACTTAATATTAAGCGACAAAAAAAATGAGAAGAGAAAAAATACTAATGGGGCCTTTGCGAAAAGACAATGTTATTATGCAGTTGACCCCGAACCTTCGTTTCTTATTAGTGATATTGATTATTTCAATTTTTTTTTTTTTTAAAGACAGCCGGATCACAAGACCCGGCCAGCCCACACAGAACACGAGCTACCAGGGCTAGTAGCAGGTTTAAAAAAAATGCCAAACATGACTGCTGCCTCAGGACAGTAGTCTGTTTTCGGACAAAAAAAAATTGATGGCAAAAAAAGTATAAACTAAAATAAAAAATAGAGAGAAAGAGAGAGAGAGCAAAGAACAAAGGTTTCCCATTTTGCAGGCCTTTATCTTTCTTTTTAGACAAACGAACAAACAAACAAAACAAAAACAAAAAAAAACGTAGTTTTCCTCTATTCACATATTTTCTCAACATAGTGAGTCCTATTCTGTACACCTGAAAAAATTTGGCCGATGTACATGATCACGAAGCTTCCCCCCCCCTTTTTTTTTTAAAGTTGAGAAATATGTCATGGCTGTGTAACTTAAGTCATGTTAGGTTAGCGCCTTTTAAAATTAACCAAATCGAACAAAAACGAAAAGATCCGGTCTTTTTTTAAAGAAATTGAAGAGATATATTTTTGAATGCGCATGCCTATGAGAAAAATGCGTGTTTTTTTTAAATATAGGGAAGATTCCATTCATTTTCTTCTTTTTTCTTCTTCCTTCTTCTCAGGAATGCAAGAATAAAAAGAAACATCATATATTTCTGAGTTTTTTTTATTTGTTGTGCTTGCGTCCTCGATTTTTCCGCATTGAGGCGGTTTGCATTAACACCATATCATATGTTCGTTGTCTTCTTCTATTTTTTGCTATTTTAATTTTATAATTTTATTTTGTTGTTGCATTTTTATTATGTTGTTTAGAGTACCAGATGCGTGGCAAATAGCTCGACCTCGAGTTCTAGGCTCATTCAGAAAGCAGTTATTTATTACATGAGTTCTGTTGAACCAAAGCCGCCTTCTCTGACACAAAACCTACACATAAAAATGGTGATCACACGAAACACCGCAACCCTCGCTCTAATTTATCTCGTCTCTTTTCCATTGTTTTTTTTTTGAATTTTGGGATCTGTACCCAGTTATCTTTGTTGGCTTTCATGGTTTTTTTAAATATTTTTTTTTTTATACGTTTTCTTTCAGTAAACACTAATGTTGTCCGTGAAACCCATTAATCTTTCCTCCCTTTTTTTTGAAAACGAGTTATTTTTTATATTCCACGCAATACGCAATAATGTGTATATTTCAATACAACCCCCTGAGGTGAAACTGAGAGTTACTACACTATTTCAACACAAAAAAAGGGGGTTTTTTTCAAGGGGTGATCCTATGGAAAGAAACCTGTTTTTTTTAATTATTATTTAGGTGTCTAAGCATGAGAGGCTTAGGTTCATCTTATAAACCCCCCCTTTTTTTTTCCTTTTAATTTATACAGGTGGTTACCGGGCCTTGTAGTTTACAGAGAAAGAAGAGTGAGTTGGTGAGCATCCTGGTCTCATGTTAGAGGTCCACACGGTGCTTTTCATTTTCATTTTTTCTTTCTTGTTTCTTTTTCTTCAAAGGGAAAAGTGGGGTTAGGGAGGTTCCTCCAGGCTGACACTATTTGAGTGCCCTCATTGTGTCATACGCTTTTCCTACAGCTATCGATGGAATACCAGTGGTTCTTATTTGGAACGGAAAACAGGGTATTAGGTGATTAGCGGGGGGGGAAAAAAAAAAGGTAAACTGCGGGTTGGGTTCTGTGTGGAGGTGCAACTGTATTCTCTCCACACAAAGCCCATTTCCCCTTCCTCCGCCCTTTTTTTTTCGTGGAGTTCCAGTGCCTATGTCCACAGAGGCGTTTGCACTCCCAACTTCCATTTTTTTTTTTTTTCCTTCCCCGTTTTCATGCATTTATTTTTTTTTTTCTCATTATTGCGTATGTACTCGACGTTCCCTTCGCGTCTCCTCCCTCAGGTGGGTGTGTACGGTCACACCCTCTTGTTTCCTTATTATTTTTTTTTTTTTTGGAGATTCTTTTTAGGATACGCGTTTAAGGAGTGCTCTCTCTGGGCCTGCTTCCTACACCTGGAATGCGATCCTATGAAATGAACATAAAAAAATCAAGACCCCCCTCCCAAACTCTCTTTTTTTCTTTGTTTTTTTTTACAGAATCCACAGTGTGTGTGTCTTTCTGGGAGAGGACCTCCCCCCCCTTTTTTTTTTCTCACTTCAAATTTCATTTTCAGTGCTTGCGTTCGCCGATGGTGTGGCGTTTGTACTTCCAACTTTTTTTTTTCCATGTTATTTGTAGAATTTAAGCCCACAAGAGCTGAATCTAGACACTATCACGAGTCAAAAAATTAAAAAAAAACAGGAGATCACGTAGGCAGTGACGGCGTGTTGGTGAAGTCTTTCAATTTTTTAAAAAAGTGTGTGACTTAAAAAAAGGAAAGTGGAAGATTGCACAATAGGTCTACTATTCCCAGCAAACGTTTTTTATGTTAAATCTGTTCTGTAAGGAGACAGTCCTCTTATGCGTGGTATTCAGCAAAAAAAAAGAAAATCATATGACACAGTTTACGGTCCAATATATTTTTTGAGTTTTTGTTGACGCTTCGAAGAGAGAAAGATAGTGAAAAAAAAGACTGTCAAGAATGGCAGCTACACTTAAACCAACAAGATTATCAAAAAAAAGGGGGGGCGAGTCTAGAGCGACTGCCGTCGACGAGTGAGATTGGCGGCACAAAAAAAAGGTGTTGTTCAATCCGGCGAACAGATTTTTTTGAATATTTGAATTTCAGTTCGTTCCCGACAAGGCGTTGCCCAGACCCTCGTTTTCACATTGCCATTTTTTTGGTGTGTGGATGTATGCCGTTCCTTTGTACCCATCTTTTCGCCCTCGTTTCCAAACCCTTTTGCTTCAAAAATATGCAAGGTGGTGAGGTTACAATAAACGCTCATTTCATCTTGTTCATTATTATTAGCGAGGAGATGAAAAATGGGGCATAAACGCGTGCACCCCTATTCCCCTATCCCCCCTCCCTCAGTGCCCATATTATACCCACACCAAAGATACAGTCTCTGAAACAATACGCAGAGTGAACATGGAGAGATTTTTCTAAAAAAAAAAAGTAAGTGGCGAGATTGCACAACTGTGGCAACTACACGAATCCAACAATTTATCAAAAAAAAAAAATAAAAGAAACGAAGCTGTCTTCTAAGGACAGTTTCCTGTCGGTCTACGAGAATATTCTTTCCGGACCAAAATAATGAGTTGCCCTGCCCCCCTTTGTTTTTGTGCAAAGAAATGTGGGCAGAAAAAGGCGCGCGTGTGCGGTATCAATTTTTTGAAAGGGAAACCTCGTAAGATGTGTAGGGAGATCTTAAAAAGGTGTTCTTTTTCCCACTCACCCCTCTTTTTTAGTGATGCACTCAGTTTTTGGAAATGTGTTTTTCTGTTTACTGCGATGCTAGCTTGGATACAAGACAAGAGTGGATCGTGGGTGGGATTTTTATTCTTGTCAGTGTGTGCACCATTGCGACTGCCACATTTCCTTTTTCTTACATGCAAATAGTACTAAACCACGGTAAACAGAACGCGAATACTGACCCTTTGGTAACGTCTGAATCCTTCCGATTCAGATTCCTTTACGCCACATACAGAACAAAATGTGGACTGCTTGTCAATAAAAAGGAAAAAGAAAAAAGAAAAAAAGATGACACGCTGTCTTTCCTGCATAAAGTTATCAAATTGTGTTTCAGGTTCGCTAAATATACTTTACCGGGAGGTTTATTATTATTATTATTTGCTTTTTGATATCCCCACTCTCGTTGCTATCGAGTGTGACGCGATTACCCCATTTTTTTTTTTTTTTGTGGAAGCTCCCAAAAAAAAACCCCCCTATGCAGACTGCTTGCGCGGCGGCTACATGAATCCACCAGATTATTTTTTAAAAAATGATAATCACCTTCCCCCCTCTGTGATCTTTAAGAATCACACGAGTCGTATTTTCCCCGATTTGTTTCCGATTTTTTTCTCTCTTTTTTTTTTTTTTTTTTGCTTTGTTTTCTTGTTATTTGGGGCAGAAATGCTTTTTTTTTGTATTTCTGCTCTTTCAATTCCGCTCACCCTACCCAAACCCTCAACCCCTTTTTAAAAAAAGTGATTGTGATCAAGGTGACTGAGCACTGTGCGACTTGGTGCCTCACAAACTTTTTTAAATCTGCACACAGTTTCTCCCCCCCCGACCCCGTCCACTTGTCACCTCGCTGGATTGTTCAACGTTCACCCAACGTCACAGATTGACTGGAATATTTCAAAAAAAAAAAATGCAATCTTTCCAGCCTTCGCGTGACATTGTTGTACAGAGTAAGTCTCAATTTGACATCGGTGATTGTCTATACGATAGGGAAAAAGAAAGAATGGAAAACACATACGCGCCACAAAAGCTAGCCAAGGGAGAAGTCAACCCAGCTGCCAGTCAGTTTTGCTTAGGGAGCGCCACTGTGCATCCATTTTTTTGTGAACGGGGCAGTATCCTTTTTTTTTTGTTTAAATGTGTGAGGTGGCGAGAGGTGCACGCATCTTTTAGTTGGAAAAAATGGGGCTCCTGTTTTCACATCTTTTCTTTTTCTGTTGTTTTTTATTTTATTTTTCGTTGACACCCCTCCCTTCGTCATCACCTATTTTTTATTTTTATTTTACTGGAGGTGTACCCGCATCATTCGCGATGCATCTCAATCCCCCCAGCCTTTCATGCAAGCTCCGCACCTCCATTTTAGGCTGCCGAAACACTACTGGTCGTCAGCATCATGTTTGCACCGTAGGTTCCAGTGGGTAAAATAATTTTACGAAAAAAAAAAAGAAAAATCTGGTGAAGACTGTCGTGTGGCAGCTACACTGAGCCAAACAGATTATCAAAAAAGAGCACCTTTCCCGTCAGGGGTTTTGGGTGGTTTGTCGGACTACAACAGGGTTCTGTACTCAATGAGAAAAAAAAAAACATAGTGAAGAGGTGTGTACAGCAGCTATGCAAACAGAATGTAGCGAAACTGCCCCTTTTTTTCTGGCAGCTGCATGCATCCAAATGACTTGTTCTCCCACCCACCCAACACAAGCCCCGCCTCCCCCATTTAACTGTCTGAGGTCTTACTGCGGGCAACACGCAACTGACCTGTACCCTGAAGGGAGCTGTCTGATACGGGGAACGGAGGAGGAATAGAAGACGGCCTAAGACTTTATATTCTTTAGGAAAAAGGGCAGCAGTTTGTACAATTGCCGACCCATTTCTCAATGGAAATAAATGTTTTTTTTTTTTTTTTGTCATTTTTGACAGCCCCTCCGCTACGTTTTCAGATTTTTTTTGAGTTCTGTTGCGGGTGTTTTTTTTCACCCTGCGCCAGTGAGTCTTATCCAGGGATTCAGATTTCAAAATAGGGGGTCAGCTGTTTTTGTGCCCAAAAAATTTTCAGCACTGCTGACCAGGTACATTGGGAACATAGGGAACTGTATTTTTTTTTGCGAAGCAAAAAAAAAAATCAAACAAATGGCGCCGCAGGCGAAAAAAAATATAGGGTACAGTGTAAAAATCTAGCTTTTTACAGCACAGAGTCACACATCGAATCCTTTTTTGCGGAGCAAAAAAGGAAATATGGCGCCGCAGGCAAAAAAAAATTGAGGTACAGCCTGGATGGTGCGGTCAGCAACCCAGTTCCCCATGGTACTCTCGTGGTTCAACCATGTTTTTTTTTTTTTTTTTTTTTTTTTTTTTTTTTGAAAATTTTCAGACTTCTGTTGCGCCGCAACAGAACTTTATACGGTAGCGGAGCCCCTGATTTTTGATAAAAGTTTGTTTTCTCTCATGGACACGAGAAAAATGGCCCGAAAAAGTGTGGTTTTTTTAATTGCAATTACATGAATTTAATTGCTACCTGTGACCCCCCTCCCCCTCTCCCTCCGATTTGTTGATATAGTGGTTAGAGATCTATGTGCTAGTCATATTTACATTTTTGACCACCCCCCGCCCCCTCAAGACCCTTTTCTTTGTGAGTTTCTTTTTTGTCTTGTCGGTGCCTTCTATCGGAGGTGTTGTGACAAGAGATGTCTCAGATGTGAGCGGATGAGAGGTACATCACATCATTGAACTTTTCTTCAGGGTGGCTAAACCGAGGTTTTTCATCTTCCGAAATGTTCTTCTTTTTTTTTTTTACCCAGTTTACCCTGTCTACGATTTCCCCTCACCCATCCACCTTTTTTTTTTTTGCTGAAACGATGTCCTTTCCAGTCTCTCTGGAAAAAAATTAACGAACAAGATATATGGTCGAGTAGCCCTTAATCGAAGGGCTGTTTCTGCACTAAATACAACAAAAAAAAAAAAAACCCTCCCTGCGTTTCCAAAAAGAGCAAAAAAAAAATTAATAATCTTTCACAGATGCGCTGTACTCTCTATGGGATCAGTCATCATTTTTTTTTGTCGGTAGGGCATATTCACCTTTCATCCCCCAACTTTGCCTCTCCTTTTTTTGGGGGCAAAAACGACTGGAAGCCGTTTTTGCATTCTCCCCCCTACCCAAAACCCCTTTAGGTGTCCTGTTGCTTTCTTTCAACACGGTTTTTTTTTTTGGCAACACAGAGCCCACCTTCAACTTTCATTTTTTTTTTTTTTTTTTATATTGCCTTACGCTCTCCCCCCTCAACTGGGGGGAGAGGACAACAGAAAGACAATCAAAAAGAAACCAACCCTATTCCCTTCCTTTTTTTTTTTGAACAGAACAAAATATCGGATCACCCTACCCCCCCTTTCCGTTCCCCCTATATTCTACACCACATCATCCACTTCATCCACTTCATCCTCAGCCTTTACACAAAATAAATCAACACTTTCCTCCTTCAATGAGGTTTTAAGCAGTTTTTTAACCTCTAGAAGCTTCCCCTTAGATAGTCGAAACAATTTAAAAAACAAACCCTTTTTCATTTTCAAATTGGAAGAGAAAGAAAGAGGGAATGCGTGGAACCCTACGATGCGCCGTTGTGATGTGTGTGTGTCTTGTTATGGGGGTGTTGTTGGTGCCGGAGGGGGTGGGGTTTCAACAGTATTATTTTTTGGGAGCACTTGACACCAAACCAACCACCACTCTACCCCGCCACGCAGCGACACCCAAACCTCTCCCCGCAGTGGCAAGACAGCTGCGAGGCCGGCGACTCCTCTTCGTTGGCGATAGTATCCTACGATACACCTACCTAGCGCTTCTTGCGTCGTTGGAAGGTATACCAATCCCGGACACTGTCGACATCCAAGCAAACAGCTGGCGTACCAAACACGGCTCCGGCGAACCCCAAGACACCCGCCGCTCCGCCTCCGCAAACCTCCTCTGGCAAAAAGAGTGGCCCTCCTGGCGATCCTTTCTCAACGGCACAACCACCGCCTTTCAAGGGAAAATGTGTTGTGACTGCCACCGTGAACAACAGCCTGCATTGCATGGAAAGAAGGCGGCTCGGAGGTTTTGGCGTGCCCAGAGAGAAAACCGCTTTTATAAGTCATCAGAGCACAACACCTCGGTCGATTTTTTTTTTATGCACGGAAAGTTTGGTGGGCACGGCGGTGACGTAGCTTCATGCGGCGCGGAGATGTGGCTGCCTGCCTGGGGTGGGCATATTGCTGAGCTCACGAAGCATATGGTGTCGGTTGGGGTGAAGTACGACGCCGTTGTGTTTAATGCGGGCCTGTGGTATCCTTCATTTATGAAAGAGCGAGGGGTCGTGGATGCCATGTTGGCGGGGTTGGAGTCTGTCGGGGTGGGCACCTTTCTTTGGGTGACTGCGTCGCACCCTTGCGTCGGTGGGACACACCATGCGGAGTCTAGCATGCCCGGCTTCCTCGCAGCAAGGACCCACGCCACGTGGCACACCTTCGACGCACTCACCTACACCAAGAACATCAGCCTCTCTCTCGCCCCCGAACGTCTCGTAGACGGGCGTGACCCCGTAGGTGACCTCTGGTCCGCAGAGAATGCTCCACTCAGAGAAAACTGCAGCACCGCCTTCGTCGACCAAATAGGCCATATGCAACCATACCTCTACAAAGCGATAGCCAAGGCCATCTTAAAAGCATCTTTTCCAAATGATAAAGCGATCTAACCCCCATTGAAAGTGATACGGTACAGAACCGAACAAAAAAAGGCGCCTTTTTTTTTCTTCCCAGAATTCCCCATTTTCAACACCTTTTCCCAACAGAAGGAGGAAGGGTGTGTGACTGCCCCCCTCCCCTCCCCTACACAACGGAGTCGCTTTCTCTTCTTTGCAATGCCCCTTCCGGTGCGGCAGAGCAACCGCACCTCCCCGGTCCATCCTGACCGGGCAGACCGGGAGCGGGCGCAGCGTATGGAGGCGCCGTTTGAGCTGAAGTCGCATGTTGGATGGGCGCCGATGTCGGATCGGAGAGATGGGGCTGTGAGTGCTGCTGGGGGTACGGGGCGGGTGTACATGGCAGCAGACACAGAGCACGGTCCGGTGGAGGTGCAGTCGCATGAGCGTGCGATAGGGACGTCCGAAGCAGATATCATGAAGCGTGTCGAGCGTCTAAAAGCATCCAGCAAACAGTACGTCCGCAACCACGTCCCCGTCCTCGAAGGGTATGGGCGTGCCTCAACCCGTCGTGCCCGCGAGCTGTCCTGCCTCAGCGACACCACAACGGCAACCTGCGTTCCGTCGCCAAGGGTGCAGTGCATTTCCCCACCAGACCCACGTCTGACGCGCCCAATAGAGTCTGCGAACTTTGTTGGAGGCACACCGCTGAGCCCTGTGCAGAAAATCAGAGATGCGGCGGACCACGCAGTGCGAGGGGAGGTGGCGCACGTCAACACCACTAGAGCAGAGCGGATCTCACCCCAACGGGCCGCCCCACTGCCTGCACCACAGCAGGGACAGCCGCAGTTTCCGGCGCATTTTTCGCAGCCGCCGGGACCGGTACCGATGATGGGAGCCGAACACACTGTGGGTGCGGTGCAGGCGTATCCTCATATACTTCCTACGACGCCGTTGCAAGGTGGTGGTGGTGGTGGCGGTAGTGGCCAAGAAGCCCTAGGAGAAATGATGGCCCGCCTCAAGGTGGAGCTCTCCGCTGAGCTTGCCCGCGGCATAGGTAGTGTCAAGAGCGAGGTTGCGGCCGTGGCAGCAGTAGCCGCAGCACCACGCGTAGCGCCGCCACCACCACCGCCAGCACCACCAGCACGCACACCACAGCCATCACCACTGCGGACAGTCCGGTCCACATCCTCTACATCACAGAGCATCGTTCCCTTGACGGAGCCGGTCTGGGACGGTGTGGGTGGTGATGGGGCGGCGCGTGGGCTGGGCCCCACGGGAGGTGGCGCTGTTCCGGTTCCTCCCAACGTTCTGTCCCGACTTGCTGCAGAAAAGGCAGCGTCGGCAGCACAGATTGCGGTTGCAGAGGCGTCGGTTGCGTTGCAGGCGGTTGGGGGGGTGGTGTTTCCGCGTCCGTTAGGTGGAGGTGGAGGTGTTCCAAACGAAAGGAACGTAACACCATGCACCCCGCTTGCACGGCAGGTGTCGCCACCACGGCCGGTGATGCATGTCGACGTCGCAGAGGGAGATGCCTGGGAAGGCATCTCGCTCCTCCCCCTCCCCCGCCCCACCACCGAGGTGGAGTGCCCCGACCCAGTAGAAGAAGTCGTCCTCCACTCCTCCCTTATGTCCCCAGGTCCGTCTCCACCGGGTATCGTCTCCCCAGTACGCAAACGGTATCCGATGGTGTCCCCAGAGAGGGAGGCGCCAAAGCGTGCCCTCATTTCCCCGGTTCGCGGTGCCTGTCCAGAGGCGAGAGAGAGCCCTGAGCGGGTGCGGCCTAGGTTTTCGCCTGCTAGGAGAAAGGTGGAGAAGGAGAAGGAGAAGGAGGCTTTCCCTGAAGGGTTGATGTCGCCACAGCGGCCTAGGGGGTTGGTGTCGCCAGAGAGACCGATGGATGAGGTGAGCCCGAGTGGGACAAGGGCTCCGTCGGTGATGTCGGTGACGTCGTTCGAGGTTGTGCATGTACGTGAGGCGGAAGCGGAAGTGGAGGTGGAGCCAGAGGAAGTGCCAGAGATAGACGTAGTACCGGATGTGGAGGTGCTGTCCCAGCCAAGTGTCGGCAGGTCCCCGCCGATGTCGACGCGAAGCTCGGTGAGGCAAGCGTCGTCTGCAGCCCTGCAGCCTTCTACCATGGTGCGTTCGTCCGTGAGGGTGCCGACACCACCCGCCCCCTCCTTGATGCCGTCAGCTTCAGCATCGAAGGTGTCGTCATTTGAACCCAAGGTGCCCCCAAAGCAGGCAGTGAAACCCCTGGTCAGTGCAGCAAACCTAGCAACGTTGTCGTCAGTGCCGCCGGAGGAGATCGTGGAGCGTGTCTTTGTGGAGGACTTTGTCGAACCAGAGACGGTATGCAACGAATCTTGTTGTGTTTTTCCTTTTTTGAAAAAGGGTGATACTGTGCAGTCGGAAGAGATGTCAATGCACGAAAGGGGGAGGTTGCCGTCTTGAGGGCTGTTTGTGTAGCTCTTTTTGTGGTTCTCACCTTGCTCGTGTACTTCCTTCAATGCGCCACTTCCGTTTTGTTTTTTCTTTGTAATCTTGGATCGTGCCACCAGATTACGCTGCCACGCGAACTCCGTCAACTTCTTCCCCACTGTCCATCCTTTTGTTAGTTTAAGGACAGCAGGGATGCGCCGGATACTGACCCGCTGGCGCATCAGGTCGTCCACGAGAAGAAACAGCTCGGCTCTGTCAGCATGCGAGGTGAGAGGCCCCCGCGTGCGCACCACCTCGGCCAAGATGCTGAAGCCGTCAGACAGCGCCGGGTACGTTGCGGGGGTGATCGCATGGCACTCAGCAAGAGGCACTGTCATCGGGTTGTCAGTGGCAACCCTCACACACATCGCCTCCAACGCAAAACCCAGATACCCAACGATGACGGGGATGTCCTCAAAGCGGGTGGGGGCGATCTGGAACGAGTCGCTCCGTGTTCCGTCACGCTGGCATAGGTGCAGGTAGAGCTGGGTTTGCGGCATTTTGTGGAGGGTGCGGAGAGGGTGGAGGGTGAGGGTGGTATCTGGTAGGGGATATTCGTTTTTGGAAGGGGGATGGGTTTTGTCTAGGTCGGAAGGGGGTTAAAAAAAATACTTTTTTTTTTGTCCAGTCTGTGCAGTTTTACTTTGATTACAGTGTTGGTGATCCAACCGGTTCTGGATGGGGGAAGGGTCCTGCAATGTTCTCTCTTTTTATACACAGATTCGCGACGCTGTTGACGTTGCAGTGGAAACAGAGACAGACAACAAAGATGCTATGGATCAGACAGTATGCAAACAAAAAATCACACCCACAGTTCCCCCGATTATTTTTCTCAGTTTTCTTTTCACACGACCCCATTTTTGAGGCTTAGCTTCATCTTGCAAAGTTTCCTCGCACATAGAAATGATGTTCTTGGTCACAACATTCACATAATTCTGTTGTCAATAATATTATGACACCATGTAACCCCGTCTCTTAAACAGGACCCCCCTTGTGTCAACGATGCTGCACTCTCTGCATTCGCACCCGACACACATGACGCTCAGGACCAGACTGAGCCGCAAAACGGCGTCACAGCCGACACACAGACACCACCAGCGTGCGACACACGCACCTCAGCCATGCAGACAGAGACGGGAGAGGAGAGGGAGTTCTCCACACAAACGGTATGTCCGCTATCCTCGTCTGACGAAGAGACAAACCCATCTGCAAATCCAGCGTGTTCTAGCGCTATAACGATGGTAAGATGTTGTACGAGAGACACACACATTCATCTTTCAATTTTTTTTCTTTCAGTGCGTGTTCCCGCACAATAACAATAGTACATATGTGCATGCACGGGGCACATTCGGTCCTGCAACTTTCATTCCCATACTTTATGAAATTATGGAGCTTAGGTTTATCTTACAAAACTTTACTTCTTTCAGGAAGTTGTGCGTTTGATTGAGTCGTACACCTCGTTCGTTGCGTATCGTTCCCAGACCATGACCAGCGAGACACAGACCGAGACACGCTATTCTGACGCCACTTCACAGGCGTCTGCCGCAATGGCCACCATGAAGGTGCAGACCGAAGCTACCCCCACCACCAGCAGGGGGGTGCTGGCATCCTGCCCCACCACCACTCGCAGTGCACAATGCCACGCATCACGCGAGGAACGCCCCTCCCTGCCACAGGGCCGCCCAGTCTCCGTGCAGACCCTCCCCATCGAATCCGTGACCGAGCGAGCCAACCCTGTGGACACACGGTCTGTGGGGTGCGAACGCAGCCCAGAGCTGGCCTCTGTTGCCTGCAGCATGTCTGCTGTTGACATGCAGTCGGTTGGGTGTGAAATGTCGTTGGCGTCTACTGTGGAAAGACGGTCCGTAGGGTGTGCACCAAGCGCAGCAGAGATGCGCTCTGTAGGGTGTGAGAGGTCGCTCGCGGATATGCGTTCCTTTGGGTGCGGCAGGTCTGCAGCGACGTCGGAAACAGCGTCCAGACAGATGCTGGCATCGATCGGACCATCAGCTTCATCCTCATCTTCATCACTCCTTGCAAGGATCGAAAGTGAAATTGCGCCGTCAGAGACATCCCTCATTGCTCCTACCTCTACCTCAGCTCCGAGGTCACAATATGCACCACCACCACCATCATCTCACCCCTCCGAAGCTCCTATCAGCCGAGCAAGCAGAGAAAGCAGGGACACCAGAGAAAGCATACCGACACAGAAAGAAAGCAGGGAAAGTCGAGCATCCTCTACCGCACCTTCCACTGCACCCCGCTCGGTACAACAGTCTGCACGGGAGTCGCCTGCACCCTCCACCCTTTCAAGCCAAGTCAGGCTAGAGTCGCACAGCATCGCTCCTTCTCTTGTCCCAGACACCCTTCGCACGGAGGTCACCCCCTACGAAGCTCCTCCCTATGAGGCTGAATACGACCCGCAACCGATGCCACAACCCATGCCGCCTAACCCTCTTATGTCACCTTGGAGACAGCGGCCTGCGTTAGAGTCGCCCGAGAGACCGCCACCACCACGGGTTGTGCACTTCATGGACCCTCCGGTGGCAGAGGTGTATGGGGAGATGCATGGAGAGGTGTATGGAGAGGTGGTGCCGTCACCGTGGCGTGCAGAGGCGGGGTTGATATCTCCGGACCGATCTCCTTCGTATAAGGCGGTGGTGCGCCCGCCGTTGGCAGTGTGCGATCCAAATGTTGTGCTGCCCAACGAAGAGTACGAAATGCTCTCACAGCAGAGAGAGCACCACACGAACCTCGCGATACTACACCACGAAACCCATTTGAAGCATGCCTCACGCCTGCAGGCACAGCTTGCAGCTACCCCCATAACTCCGATGAGCGTTGTGTCCAACTGCATCGAGGACACCCCTGCCTCCGTTAGCGGCATCTCCATACCTGGAGACGAAATGTCAGCACAGTGGGGGTCCTGGTGGGGCCAGAAACGCGAGGAAAACGAACACGCCCTGCGCAAGATGACCCAACTCACCGCAGAAACCGGGGCCTTACAGGAACGAATGCATCTCCTTGGCGCTTCTCTGGGTACACGGAGTGCGAGCAACAACACCATACCCAGCAACCCTCTGGAGGGTGGGTCTGTCGGTGGCCCGGTCTGGGACAGAAAGGTCAGCCGCGGCGTCAGCATTGCCTCGAATGACCGCGAAGCTGTCGCTGTCGAAGGCGAGCTGGGGGGACACATCCTGGTGGGCGACACCCCTGTCTCTATTCCAACATCCGGTGCGCGGAGCACCTGGTCTGTCACAGTGACATTTTCGAAGCATGCCGACCGCGACGTCCTCATTGGCCTTACCGCAAAGGGGTCGGGCACAGGCGCCACATACTTCTACAGAGGCGATGGTTGCAAAATAGGCGACGACGGGGACGGCCAACAGAAAGGCTCGCGCTACATGCTCCCCCTCCCCAGCGGCACATCGCAGGTAACCTGTGAAGCGAATATGGCAGAGCGAACCATCTCCTTCGCCGTAGGAATGCAGGCACAGAAAGTTGCCTTTGTCGTACCCATGCATGTCACCACCCCGTTGTACCCCATGGTCGTGTTGGGTGGCTGCCATGATGTTGCTATCATACGATGAGAATGTCGATTTTTTTTTAAAAATGGCCTTTTTTTTGTCAAAAGTTTTTGTGTATTTTTGAAGGTGGCAGAAGGCTTCATCTCTAGTTGAAGAGAACGGCGGTTCTCTGTGGGAAATAGTACCCAAATGGCGGAGTTCCTTAGATGTCATCAGAAAATTGTTTTCTGTGTGTTCTGTGACAAAAAAAATGGTGTAGGGTGAACAGTTTCGAGTGTCCTGTTGGGAAGCTATCAGCCCTCTATAAGGTGGGTGAAGACAGGCAGCTTGTGTGCATGGGTGCACCGCTAACCCAACAAGTTGTCGGGGAGAAAACAGCAAAAAATAAAACCAAATCTTTTTTGTAGTTACCATTAGATTACCCTATAAGCTGCGTTAACCCCCTTTATTTAGCACAGCAAATAAATCCTTTGAATTGCCGTAGTATTTTCTTTTTGTCAAATCTATCACGCAGCCTGGTAAAAAAAAAGGTGTGTGAGCAGCCATCATCCACTTTGTCCCCTTCTTCTTCTTTTGTGGGAAAATATGTGTATGCACGAAAGGCACATTCATCCTTTCAAATTTTCTTTTGCGACAGTTTACTTTTTACCCCCCTCTGTCAGCAACTCCCCAGTAGAACACCCCGGTTCGATAACCCAAAACGGATCGTCAGCTCATGCATAGTCATGGGATACTTTGCTTCGTGCAAATAGCCGCTTTGCTTTGCTTCTTAAAGGTGACTAAGCGCTGAGGCTTAGGTTCATCTGTACGACTTAGCTCTTTTTTCTTTTGAACTAGAAAACCCCCTTTAGATGCGTTCTTATGTTCCCCTTGTCCCCTTCCACACCCCATCTTCCACGTAGATATAATACAAAAAAAAGGATTCTTCATTTTCCCCTCCATGAACCTACCCCCCCAAATTATAGGAGGTTTTTGATAAGTAGGGGGTGTTGTTGCACCTTCTCATCAGCGGCATTTTTCCTGCCCGGGCGGAACAGAAAAAAACCTTTGTTATTGTTTATTCCGAGCACTTTCAACTTCTCAAAAAATACCACTCAACCTCTCAACAGCACACCATATATTTATGTCTGATGAGAGACTGATGGAATGGGGCGGAGGGAACTTATCTGCGACATGGATGTCTCCGTCGTCTCGGGTGAACGCACCTGGCACCCTGGGCGGTTCGATGTTGTCTCTGCACCAGAGGATTGCAGACAACTGCGCTAGACTTGAAGCGGACAGTTCCCAGCTCTCAGAGACTTCTAGCATACCAGCAACACGCACGCTCTGCAAGGCAGATGCTTTCAAGCAGGGGCTAGCAAGAGATGTTCCAGAGAATTTGGGAAAGCAACTGGAAGGGTTTATGGCAGGGATGAAGGAGGATTTGTCTAAGCATTTGATTGCAAAAATGGAGGAAATTACTAAGAGCGGGCAGGCCTCGAATGATGCTGCCTACCAAAAACTTTTTGACAATGTCGAGCAGGAGAAAAGAAAGCTTGAAGATCTGGAAGACAAGCTTCTGTATGGCGATACGTTGAAGAGGAGCACATTGGAGCCTGTATTGCAAAGCGGCCTGACTGAGACGCAACAAGCTGAACTGCTGCCACTTCTCGACCAGATCGAACGGACCATTCTCTCTAGCGGGAGTTTTAGCGGGCCATCCCATTCCCATTCCAATTCTGCACATTTGGTAAATTCTCCACCGCAACGTCCTGCACCACCACCAGGACCACCACCACCACCACCTCCAAGAGAGACAGTCCAACGGAAACCATCTAGACCACATTCCTCAGGAGATTCCCTACGCCTCTCACGCCAGATCGAACACAGCAAGCAGGCGTTCGACTCTCAATGGGGACGGCAGAAGCAGCAGCCCTACGCACGCCATGCGTCTCGTGGGGTGCCTCCGCCACCTCCACCAGGACCTCCTCCTCCTCCTCCACCTCCGCTACAGTCATACCGTGACACAGAGAGTTTGTGTTCATCGCGAAGCAGTAGAAGGGCTTTGGTGGAGCCGCATACACTGCATCATCATCACCACCATCGTGCAGAACCACCGAGAAACCGGTACGAAGAGTTTACCGCGGAGTTGGAGATGGAGGAGTTGGGAGGGGGAGGAGGAGGAGGGGGTGGAGGGGGTTATGCGGCTATGCACAGAAGGGGGGCGTCGTCGCAACCGCATCCGATGCAGCCGCCACCGCCGCCTGGGAGGTCGCCGTATTTGCAGTATACACGTGGAGGTGGAGGTGGTGGAGGAGGTGCCAGCATGCCCAGCATGCCCGTCCCCCACTACGATGCAGGTGGGCTCTACCAAAGTGGCATGCCCTCGCACGAAGAGTACTATCCCCAGGACTACTCAGATGAGGACGTATACTACGAAGAGCAGGGCCTCCCGGGGAGCAACTGGGAAGTGGAGGAGACGGAGCTTCAGTATGTTTTTTTTGGGGGTCTTTTAAAAGAGTTTAGCGAATTTATGTTCACATGCAATGGGTTGGAGTCCATTCTCTACGTTTTTTGGTGTTTTTCTGGTGTCAGGAAAAGTATAGAATCCAGGGGAAACAACTACTTACAGTTCTTCAAAGTGACAGGAGAGGTTTGGGTTCATATGGTCGTTTTTCTTCTAGGAGCTCCTGGGGTACGGCATCTCTGTTTGGGTTCGATAACCCAAACAGAGCGTTGGTGACTGTATCAGAGGTGTTTGCGTTGTAAGCTCCTGTCTTTCTTTATTGTATACATGCCTTGCAATATGCCACCTTTTAAAACCACACAGATTGTACCCGTAGAGCTGAGCGGCCTCTCCTGACGTGTTGTACATAGATTATAGAGAAAAAGAGCTAATGGGTTGGGGGCAAGCCCACATATGGGTGAATCGCGTATACACCCCTTAGTATAGAATAGGATAGCAACCAGACATATTTTTGACCCTCCCCTACTATGCTTCACACACTCCCTTCTTCCCCCCTCTCATCTCTTCTCCCCCCTCCCTATCTTACCATCCCAGAAAAGGAGCATTTTTTCCACAAAATGAGCTCTGAACACATTAAACGGATACGCCAATTGGAGGATGAGATATTAATGCTACGGGACTGTTTGGAGCGAGGGGTGACTATAGCCAATCAGGACCACGCGCAGAATGTCGTGGAGATGCGGATGTTGAAGCGTGAGCAGGACACATTGCGCGAGCAGCTGCAACACACAACAACAGAGCTCAGTGGCGACGTCTATATTGCATTCTCTGAGGTAAAACGGCTGTCGGCTGTCAATGTTGACCTACTTCGCAGTCTTGAGCTTAAATGCGAGGAAGTAAGCGACCTCAAACACAAACTCAGTTGCATCAACGAAATCTATTTGACAACCTCCCAGAAGCTCGAGGAGGCTGAAGCGCGGTGCAATACCGTTCGCCAGAAATATGTAGACCAACAGGTCCTTGTCTGCTCCCTTCGCCGTGTCATTGCAAACCACCATGAAAGCACCTGGGCCGTGGACGAAACGGAGTGGTGTTCCATCGCCGCAAAGCAAGAGGACGAAGAGAACGCGCAGATTGACATCGAATCGAGCCTTCGCACTGCAAACTTCGAACAGCACAGCCAAAGCGGCACGCTTGTTCCTTCAGCGAAGGAGGGGCGTGGGGGCAAGCAGCCTGTCCCACTCCCGTCGCTGCTCAGTCAAAGCAAAGGGTCCCTAGGTGAAGCGGGTGGAGCAAGTATAGAGCTAGGCCCCAGCCGAACCGACATCGACCCAGTGAGCAAACACCGAATATTCAAGGACGCAGAAAAGAAGGACCCCCTCCCCTTCTCGAAGACAACGTCGATGCGGAGTAAAGGGGCTGGGAAGCGGAAGCTTCCTATATAACGAAGCGGCTGTGGGCTGTGTGGGGCCTTGTGTGCTGCATCATGAGAATGACTGTTTGGTGCATTTGGGTGGTTGTCTGTCCCCCTGACTGGTCCGTCGTGCAGCCGTAGGTGGGGTGGGGGTGTGAGGAGGGAAAGAGAGGCTCACCAGAAAGCTTTTACAAACTTTTCGTGTGAGCGGGGGTGTCATGTAAATAGATGTGTGTACCCATTCATCTTTTTATCAAAAAGTGTGTATTTTTTGTTGCAACAAACTGATGTGTCTGCGTCCACAGAATGCATTTGCACTTTCATATTCTATTTTGTTGTTCTTCTATTATCCAAAAAGTAACCATGACAACTGCGAAAAAGAATCCCCCCCTCCCATCCCCTTTAATACTTTTATTTCCTGTATACAATCTCTCCGAGGTTCGATAACGTGGCTGCGTCCACCGATGTACGAGATGTTTGCATTTTCCTCCAACTTCTCTTTTATTATATGGCCCATCCCCTCTCCCCTCTCCTTCCCCCTTCTTCCTCCTACTTCACACACAGAGTCCATCCTGCGTGATGTCTCCACTCAATGTTGAGGCAGTGGAGGCGATTTTCAATGGAGAATTCGACGGCGGCAACGACAGCGTTGTGCAGACCATTGTGATAGATGAGGACGGCGACGGCACAACGTTCAAGCGATCTTCCTCGAAGAAGGGAGACCCCTCCGCGGTCCAGAAGGTTCTCGTCACCGTCACCCACCCGGGTGGAAAGTCTTCCCTCATCGGAAGCGCCACAAAAATCACCTTCTTCCCCGACAAACTCACGATGCACGTTGTCTTGGATAAGAGTGATGCCGACGCTGCTTCGACCCCAGCCGATGAAAAGGTTGATGAAGAATCCGAAGAAGCAGCACCACCTCCACCTGCATCACCACGGGTGCATGGATGGAAGATTCCTTTCAAAAACTCTCAGACGACAGCACAGCACAGTGTTCTGCTTCAAAATGTGTATAAAGTGTGCGGGAAGGTGATTCCCATGGTTGTGGAGACGGAAGGACACAACGCGCTGAAGCTGATGTGCGCTGAGTACGTTGGGTTGGTAGGATCCTCTGTTACCACAGGCGGGGTACGTGAAGAGAGGATGCAAGCTTTGCAGGAGGAAACCAATATGTCATATGCAAGAGCAGAGACAGATTTGATACAAAGTGTGACAGCGCATGTACACATTAGAGACGAAGTTCTGCCCGACGTGATGGCGTCGGTAGGAAAGCTGGGACAGATGTTCGATCATATTGACGTGCTAGAGAAATACATGGCCGATACCTTGCAGTTGTTAGATCAATTAGAGTCTGCCGTCTCCTCGCACACAGCACCACCGTCAAGCATTGTCTCTATGGCAAAACGAATGTTCTCTGGCATGAAGTCCCTCAAATCTGGCTCCCAACCCAGCGCTCACGACATCCTAACCATCAGTGGTCTCCCCCCAACGGAGTACGAACTCAGATTGAAGTCGTCGCTGCTGCATTTCCACCGTTTGAATGTAGGTCAACCACCAGCAGAGCAGTCAGCATAACACTGCTTTGATCTCTCGATCGTTGTAACATAATTGAAAAAAATCTGTCGGGTGATATTTTGAGGCTTTTTTCTGTGTGGAAAAAAATTGTGGTGTGTAATGTATTTTGTGTTGGGCATACCAAAAATGCTTTCAATTTTGAGGAAAGGGTTGTTGGGCAAAGATATTTCTTTGTGTGGGGGGTGTTCTGTTTCGTTCCCGTGTGATTGCTTGGGTAGAGTGTTTTTTTTTTTCTTTTTTTTTTTTTAAATACGTGTGCGCGTTTTTTTCAAGCTCGAAAAAAAAGCTCTGATTTTCTCTGTTATGTTACTCCCACTTTTTGTCGTCTTTCTTGTCCGGGAGTTCTCAAAAATCCAAATCGGGAGGGCGGGGGGGGAAAAAAAAGTGGTGGCTTCGCCAGGAACCTTTGGGTACCATAACCGCCGTTTCTTTCAATAAATGTACTGAGGTTACCGATAAGAAGCTGACACCCACTACGGCTTGTGGGTATCACTAATGGCTACAAAGCTACCAAGGCTTCATAGAGGAGGGGAGGCCTGGGGATGGACTTCAGAATTTTGTGAACATAAATTTTGGCCCGAACAAAAGGGTCGAGCATATGTGGTAAGCGTGACGAGAGAAAAAATAATTAAAAACTGCACGAAAACGCTTTTTTTCCTTTGGATTTTTATTCCGTCTTCTTCACTTCTTTCTTACGGCATATATGGGGGCGCTGCAACTTTTCCGTTCCACATTGAGATTGATATATCTCGGGAAGACTAACCCAACCCATACAATTCCACCGCCACTTGACCAGCTCTAGTATTTCACATCACACTATCACATCATACAGGGCAAAAAGGGAAAAATAAACATTTTGCGACACAATATGGGCGCTCTCAGCATCGAGTTTTTGAACACATGCCTCAAGCATAAATACACAGGACAGGTATAGCATATTTTCTTCTTCTCTAATATACCACGGAATGAACGCACATCCATTTTGAACACGAACAAGATGGATTATCTTTTTTGAAAGTTTGTGCTTGACGACATATTTGCAATTATCCAATTCCCTCCCACCCTCCACCAACCCACAGGAGCTCATCGTCATGGGCAACGAAAGCTGCGACATGGACAGCATTGTGAGCAGGTATTGCCCAACACCCCCCCTTTCTCCTTGTTGCCCACCACCACGTTTATTATTACTATTTTTGCCTCATTTTTTCTCTCCAAAATGCCTCATTTTTTACCTCTGATCACACTGCCTTACGAATTCATTCGTTTTCTTTTCCTTTTATTATTTTCATTACACTCCAACCACCCCCCTCTCACAGCATCGTCTACGCCACCTACCTTACCCTCTCCACCAAGAAACCCGTCATCGCTGTGCTCAACGTTGCCCGCGAAGACCTCCCCCTCCGCACAGAGACGTTCTACCTCCTCAAGAAGCTTGGCGTCGATGTGGACGAGCTCACCTTTTACCCAGAGGTGGCGGAGGCCCTGCGTGCATCCTCTTCCGAGGTGGTCCTGGTGGACCACAATGCGCTGATCCGTTCCCAAGAATTCCTTGGGACACGCGTTGTTGAGATTGTAGACCACCATACCGACTCTTCCCTTTACACCGAACAGTGCAAGGAACGTGGTCGTTGCGTTACAGTCATTGGGAGTACCTGCTCTTTGGTAGCTCTTCTCCTCTGCAATGTATGCCATGATGCGCTTCAAAGCGGTGGGTCGTCTCTTGCTATGGTGACTCCTTCGTGCGCGGATTTTCCAATCTCCAAAGATATTGCAACGCTTCTCCTTGGCACCACCCTGATTGATACAATGAACAACGATCCTGCGATGAAAAAATCCACCCCATATGATGTCAAAGCTACCCAGGTCATGTCCACTGTGGTATTTGATAATGACATTGCAGCAGAGAAATGCACTGCGTTGTACGATGAGTTGGTGGAGAAGAAGTATGCGACGGATGGGTTGACCATAGCAATGTCGCTGAGAAAGGATTATAAGGCGTTTGAGATGGGGGCAAAGACGGTAGGAATGGCGTCAGTAGTGGAGGGGTTGGATACCTTGGGTGCGAAGGGGGATTTGTTGGGAGAGATGCAGGCCTTCATGGCGTCGCGTTCTCTTGACGTTCTCATCATCATGTCGCTCACGCGAGAGGAAGGCGGGGTCGCAAGATGGATCTCCTTCCTCCCAGAGGACCCCGCATTCCTCCAGGAGCTTCTCAGCTCTGCAGAAGGCTCCCTCGGGGCGCTTCTCCAGCTCGAGCTGGTCACCGGGGAGGCATACCCAAAAGGCGTTGCGACATACCGTCAGAGAAACGTTGAGGTCTCACGGAAAATTCTTTCCCCCGCATTGACCTCGTACTTTAAGAAATGAGTTATTTTACGATCTACTGGTGTGGCCCGTTTTGCGGTTTTGGATGTCCCAAGAATGGCCCAAAAGTGGTTTAAATCGATGGGCGGGCCACACCATCTACTAAAGACTAATGGTGTCCCCCTTTTTGGCGCATTTTTTAGTGCGTCATTTGAAAGGAGGAGGTGGTGGAGGGAGGGAGGGGGGAGGGGATTTAAAAAAGGGGGGAGTTCGGGCACTACTGTTCGGCAAAAAAAAAAAATTCAATGTTTTGGGGGGCAACTTTTAAAAGGGCCTTTTTTTGCACTTTCGAGGTTGGTACTATGCACCCAGAGCGATATATGGCTATATCGTGGTATCTAGGCAACGGTGCAGGCGTTATTTTTGGCTTTTGCCTTTTTGATGATTGGTGTTTACATACAGTGTGGGTACCATTCATCTGTTGAGCATTTTTTTTTTTTTTGGGGGGAATTTAACAACTCAACGTATTCATTGGAAACTATGTGTTTGTGCCTGTCTGGCACATCCATCTTATCCATTTTTCTTTAGAAACAAACAATCCACTTTTTTAAAAAAAAAGTTTGGGTACATTTAGTGCACCCTATACCTTCAGTAGAATAGAAAGTATATAAAATAATTTTTCTTGAGATGCTAAAAGACACATGCTAAGCCACATTTCATCTTACATGGGTTCTTTTTTTTCTCCACCCCCCACCCCCCACCCTATTTTCTCTCCTTTTGTTCTTCTTGTTTTTTTTCCCCTTTTTCTTTTCCCCCTTCTCTTTCATAATTGCGACCCCTCCTTTTCCACAAGGTGACTAAGCGATCATCTTGCAAACCCCCTCTTTTTCCCCAAGGTGATACCCTATCCTATAGGACGAGGCATCTTACTAAATTCTTTTCCCCTACAACCCTCTTTTTACCCTCCACCCCCTTAGCCTTATTAGAAATATTCGAAAATGTAAAAACACTCTTTCTCTTTCTCTTTCTCTCTCTTCTCCCCATCCCCTCCCTCCCTGCCCCCCTTCACAGCAGAGAATAAGCCGGGTCCCCGGTCCCTGGTCAGGGTCCAGGTGGGTCCCGGGTCCCAGTCCGGCTGAGAATAACCGGGTACCCGAGTCTTATTCTCTGCTGTGCCCCCCTTCCTCCACTCCTATTCAAAGAACCTCCTCACCATGGCCGTTCCCATCGAAGAAATCGAGGCTGCGCTGAAGCGGGTGCGCCCCTATGTTCACGAAACCCCAGTTATGACGTGTCAGAGTATTGACGCTATGGTTGGACAGGACAAACGTATTCTGTTCAAATGCGAACACCTTCAGCGTGTTGGTGCCTTTAAAATCCGTGGTGCGGTTAATGCTGTTGCGAAGCTTGGGAACGCCTCTGCGGTTGTGACACACAGTAGTGGGAACCATGCGCAGGCTCTTGCCCTGGCAGGGCGTATGAAGGGAATCCCTGCGCACATCATCATGCCGAGCAACGCACCAACCGTGAAGCGCAATGCAGTGGAACAGACATACGGCGCCACAGTCTACCCATGCACCCCTACCATCGCCGCACGCCAGATCGAAGCCGACAAAGTCATCAAAGCCACCGGCGGTGTGTTCATCCACCCCTACAACAACCGAGACGTCCAGGCAGGGCAGGGCACGGCGGGGTACGAATTTGTTCGTCAGGCGGAGGATATGGGGCTGCCGATGGATGCGGTGGTGATAGCGGTGGGTGGGGGTGGGATGTTCACAGGCATGGCGTCTGCGATTAAGGCGTACAACCCAAACATCAAAGTCTACGCGGCAGAGCCGGAAGGTGCTAACGACACTGCCCGGGGCATCAAGGAGGGGAGAATCATGGAGGAACACCTTCCCGGCCAGCCGGACACCATCGCTGACGGTCTTCTGACACTGCTTGCGCCGTCTACCTTTGCTGGAGTCAAAGCGCTCGCAGATGGCGTCATTACAGTGTCGGACAAAGAAATCGCGGCCGCTATGCGCCTGATTCTCGAAAGAATGAAGCAACTCATTGAGCCAAGTGCTGCTGTCCCCTTAGCTGCGCTGTTGTCAGGAAGGTTCCCAGTAGACCCAAAAGTAAAGAACATTGGTGTAGTCCTGTGCGGTGGGAACCTTGATCTCGCATCGCTAACAAAGATTTTGCAGCTGTCTGACGAACACAGCGCAAGGTTGTAGGGTGTGAAGGGGGGTAAACATTTTTTTGTTTCAAAAGCTGCTTCAGGTTGAGGGTGAACCTTCCGTGGTACCAAAGGCTACGGTGCTGAGCACAGGCCATTGCCCCACCAAGGTGGGTGCTTCGGTGAGTGTCGTATAAAAATAGGCGGGGTGGAGAGGGGTGGCGGCTGCGTGCAGACTTGACCGGTTTGAGATTATGAGAAAAGGGCTTTTACAAAAATGGGTTGCAGTCGGTTTCAGAGTTTGCCACAGGTTTTGTTTTATATTATCTAAACGTTTAGTGGTGTTTTGTATGAAAGTTTTCTTTTATTATTGTTTGAGATTTTATTCAGGCTGTTAGCTATTCACTTCCAGTCTACGCGTTATTGGCCGGGGGATGTTAAGGGAAAGTTCCAAAATTAGCTAACACCCTGGTTTTATTATTTTCCGATTTTTTAACAACGTTAACATTGAACCCTCCAACGGGAGAGGCGGACCATCTATCTCTTTGTGAAAGAGAAAACCGACGCAGGAGCTTTTTATCGGAAACTGTTTTCTTCTCTGCCAACACACAAAAAACACTTGACAGAAGAAAAGCTTTTTCGCACAACGTTTTTTTGACATTTCTCCTTTTTAAAGTTTCTGCTTTCATTTTTTTAACCCCACCATCCCACCCTTAAAGCTTGTGTCTTTCTTGTTCAAATAGCGTTTCGTGTGTGCTCTTTGTTTTGGTGTAGGTCACATCGTAGTGCGACTCGGGTCGACTACGGGAGTTGGCAGTGTGCAGGTACAATCCGACACGCAACTTCTGGTGTGCCACATCGTGTGTAGTGCGACTTCGGTTCGGCTACGCGAGGTTTTTTTTCTCTGATGGTAACTACATTACTTGACATTCCACCTCGCCGATGTGGTGCAGTGGAGTTGCCTATCCGCGATTGTACAATCTCCACTTTCTCCACCCTTTTAAGCCCACACTTTTGCACCTTCCATTTTCCTACAGTAAGATGACTAAACACCCCTTTTCTCCCTTTTACCCCTCCATTAACACCCATTTCCCCCTTTCCCACTCACATCACCCAACTCAGTCATACACTATACATATGCGGAGAACACAGCTGATCTGTGCAGTGGTTGAACATGCTAAGCATGCCAAGAAACCCACACCTTCAACACAGAGAGGTGCACACAAAGCCACGTCTCTGCTTCACTACAAACCTTTCACTGTTGAGAGTAAAGGAGGCGCTATTGCTGAAGAGAACGTTGGTATGCTGCTCCCAGTGTGGGGGAAGCTGATTGCAGCAGTTAACCCCATAGAGTATATGGCTGTGAACGAGCTGCGTGGGTCTGCCGATGCTGCACCGTGCACCTTGATGCGCCTCTCCGTAGCACCAAGCGATGTTCACCTCGTGAAAGGGTTCCTTCTCTATAAATCCTCTGGTATCTCAATAACCGAATCGTTAACGCTCTTTGAGTCGTGTCTCGGTCTTTCCGCTCATTCGCTCAGCTCTGAAGCGAATATTCCAAAAAAGGCGTCAGGGTCGTTCTGTGTGATCTCCACAACAGCAGTAACCTTGAAGAGGCTGCAGGAGGCGAACCAGATCTGTCTAGACTACCGTCGGTATGCGCTGGGCAATGAAAGCATCGCGGAGTATAAGGAGAGAGTGCGCCTGGCGGAGAGGCTGCAGAAGGCGTCTGTGAAGGGGGGGTTTCTCGAGACGCAGAGGGTGTCGACGTTGTCGCGGGTCGTCATGGCGCAGGGGAGAGATGAAAGAATAGTGCACGCACCAAAATGGGGTGACGAAGTACGCCTCCGCATCCACGGCGTGCCATTAGCAATGAACACTGCAGGAAAAACCCTTGCCGCAGTTGTGAAATCCCGCCTTATGGCGGGGGTGGTAAATTATGTGGACACACAGCACTGCATCGGGCCAGGAGGACTCTCAAAGATTCTTTGGAACATTGTCGCGTCTGCAAGGGCAAGCCAAGGGAAGACCGTGCAAATTGGCGACCTCGTCCTCCCTGGGTCAGGCATTTCCCAAGGTACTGACCAGAACACCGAGGTGGCTTCTGTAGACGCATCGGCATTGGTGACAGTGAAGCAAGGTGAAGAGCATCGGTACCGCTATTGGGATGTGGTGCTTCCGGTGACTAGGTTTGGGGCACATGGCACAGTATCGGAGGGTCTCTTTGCAGAAGGTGTTGGTAGTGTAGTAGCGTATACGAACATAGCGTCCAAGGTATTGAAGCAGGCTGGTTCTCTTCACGTAGATTCGTACCGTCATGTGTGGACGCATCCCGTGCACCCAAATGTGCAAGTCTCTCGAGACGAAGCGCCGCCCCAAGACGCGCACACCCAAATCTTCGGATCCGCCAATCTCCAGAAAAGGCAAAACAAACAGAGCTCAAAAAATCCAATGAAAAAGGGTCTTACAAACGTAAATATTGTGATGAAAGTGGGGAAGGGTGTTTCGATTGCAAACATGTTGAGGCATGTTGTCGAAGGTGTACCCCTGGTGCTGTGAATGTGCACAGCTTTATTTTTATAAAGAATTGCAAAAAATGTTTGTTTATCATCGTTTCTTACAACCCTTTTCTCCTAAAATAGTTATCCAAACCACCCTACAGACACTTACACAATCTGCGCATAGCGGATTTAATTTTGACACAAAAGCAAAAATATAAAAAACTAAGCAATATTGCAAGATGCAGGCACCCAACCTCACAACGATTGACATGACGAAGAAGGAGAACCAGGACGTCAAAATGACCAAAGATGAGATGGCAAGGTACGTCCCACCCACACCTACACCCCTCACCCCTCACCACCCCTCCCCTGGTATTGATTTTCCATTATACTTCACATTTTTGCCTACCCCACTCCACAAACACAATAGGGCTGAGGTCAAAACCCAAGCCATTCACACTTCCAACTTCATCATACTGAAACAAATCATTACTCTACTCACTACTAACTTCTCACATTTAGGATCATATGACACAAAACTCCACAACCTACTCTCAGGTTCCAAGACTGCATGAAGGATCCTAAGTTCATGGACCTATGGGCCGACTATGCTCAGGAGATCTCTGACCCTGCGAACCTGAAGGAGCAGGAGGAATACCTAAAGCAGGTAGAGGATGAGGCCAAGCAGCAGGGCGACCATTCGTTCACGTTTATTTTCCCGAAGCCGAACTTTTGTGTACGGCTGGACACGAACAAGGAGAGGTTCTTCATCAACATCTGCGACGACGTGAAGATCGACGAGCCTCAAGAGGAGACCACAGGCGACCGCCAGGCCAGCCAATGGCAGGTCCCCATCAGCCTCGGCAAAATCCGCGAAGACACCTACAAAGACAAACCCTGCAAAGTGGTTGACGCGTGCTACCACCCTAAGAGCACCTACCTTGCCAAGCAAAGCGACCGCTTCATGGTCTTCCTCGTCGAAATCGCAGTCGAAAACGTGAACTTCCAATATCATCAGGAAAAGAAAGAAATCGAGCACCCCCTACCCATGCAGTTTGAACGTGTAGGGGACATCCCTGCAGTGGGGAACCCTGCTGCGCAAACGGTCCGTATCAAGGCAGTGGCGGGCAAAGAAGGGGAGCTTGTCTTCGAACAGAAGAAGGCGCCGGTCGAGAAGCCGAAGGATAAAGACTTCTGCAAAGGGGATGGCAACTTTGCGGATCGTCTCGCAGCATCTATGGGAGATAGGACGGCAAAGGAGAAGCTGCGTCAGCAGAAGCTTGCAGAGCAGAATGCTATCGAGGAGGCAGAACGTGAACGCCAGGCTGCCATCAAGAAGAAGGCCGATGATGAGAAAAAGCGTGCGAAGGAGTTCCAACGCAATCTCGCTGTCGGCATGGCAGGCATGAAGCCTAACAAAACAAACTTCCCCGACTTCACCATCGTCCAGCAAGGCGAAATCGGCTACCAGGACTGCTTCAACGAATCTGAGCGTCCCGGCCTCAAACGCCCCAAATCCCTCAAAGTCACTATTCCCCTCCCCACTGTCAAGCGTGCAACGGAACTGGAAATGGGGATCGAAGAAAAGCGGATTTCTCTTTCAAGCGTGAAGCACGAATTTGATGGAAACATTCTACTTCCACATCCGGTAGACGTCGACCGTGCGGCAGCGAAGTTTGACAAGACACGGAAGGTGTTGACACTGACGCTTCCTGTTGTGCAGGAGGTGACGGCGTTTGAGACGAACTACCGGAAGGAGCAGGAGCTGAAGAGGGAGGCCTTTAGGAAGGAGGCTGAGTCGCAGGCGCTTGAGGAGCAAGCTGAGAAGGATGCTGAGGACGAAGCGAAGCGGGTGGTGTTGGAGAAGGAGAGGGAGGAGGCTCGGGTCAAGAAGGAGGCGCATGACAAGGCTCGCAAGGAGGTGGAGGAGAGGCTTGCAAGGATTGCTGCAGAGGAGCGTGAAAAGGAGGAGGCCAGCAAACACAAACGCGAGCTCGAAATGCAAAAGAAATACGAAAAAGACCTCGAAGAACGCATGCAAGCCCTCAACAACACCAAAGACATCATGTACGAACAAGAAGAAAGCTTTCGCAAACAGGCAGAATCCGACCACGACAAAGCAATGAAGAAGATCAAAAAGGAAATGGAGGCCCTCAAGCTTGCAGACAACATGCTGTCAGAGTCCAAGAAAAAGCAGGCCGAACTCCCAATCACAAACTCGCTGGTTTTGGAGATGGACTGATATGGTTGTAGTTACATCTAAAGTTTCCCCCCGTTTTTGCTTAGCTTTTTTTCTCTCTTTTATGCCATTTTGTGCCAGGATTCATTTAATTTTCTTTTCTCTAATTCTCCCCAAAAACCCCCCACACATATCCCCTGTTTTATGCAAAACTTTACCTTTTCTGGTTGAGCTTGCGATTTTATTTGAGGGGAGACAGGGGTCTAATTCTCTACCCTGCAAAATACCTGCGGCCAAACGAAACCCGACTCCTTTGCTTCTTTCTGAGTTTATTTTCCCCCCCATTCTCCCCCCGCCAGTGACTAAGCACGCGGGGCTTAGGTTCATCTTACCGATTTTTCTCCTTTCCCTATTTGCGTTCCTGTCAACGCGCTTTCCCAAAATCTTCAACACCCTAAAAAAATGGCCCCGCCTTTTCAAGAACAAACCTGCTCCCTCTCCTTATACCCAACGCTTTTCTATGCAACGCCAAAACCCCCATACCCTTCTCACCCCCTGTCTGAAACCACGCCCAACATCACCCAAACTGAGGTTGAAGTCAGCTATCTCCGTCATGTGCACAAGAAACAGACCGGCGCATCACCAACATCAGCGCTGCGGAGACAAGATAAGACGCTGCCTTATCACTACCACTCCAATTCTCGTAAGGACCCCCTTACTCTTTCCACCGAATTTATCCTTTTTCTCTTCATACAAGATAGGCTTCGGTCACGTCGGAATGCGAGAAGAAGTACGTTGTACAGAGGTACGTGCGGTTCCAAGTATGTCTGTGTCCACTCTGTTGCGGGTCTGTTTTCTGCGTCCCACGTAGGGGGTGATGCCTTGCGCAATACTCGCAATGCATTCACCTTGGGGCACACTTTCTTTTGATCAGTCCCACAGATCTGGCGAATCATCGTGAGAACTCCTATCATCTTCTTCCCCACGCGCAAAGTCTCAGTCTTGTGGCGCCTTTTGGTCCTGCTTTGTTGCACTCTA
Source organism: Rhynchopus sp. YZ270_cl-10 (assembly GCA_964035575.1). NCBI lineage: Eukaryota > Euglenozoa > Diplonemea > Diplonemida > Diplonemidae > Rhynchopus > Rhynchopus sp. YZ270_cl-10. The sequence goes on along the minus strand of OZ037855.1, from coordinate 687,094 downwards.
TTATGATCTTTTTTTTTTCACTTTCTTTAATACCTTCAAACCTCCTCTCTCCCCTACGCACCCCTTCAGGAAGCAAGCCTCCTTCACAAGGGGGTGAGCTTTCTTTTACATCCACAAGAGAAGCGGTCGCAACATGGCAACCGAGGTCGAAGGAAAGAAGGTGACAGTCGCGGTGCGCATTCGCCCGGTACTAGAGAAGAACGGCGAGAAGTACGAGCTGAACACCGTTAAGAAGGAAGAACCCAATGTGTGCATCTGCGTGAACCCGGCTCGCCTGCGCGACCAACAAGCCTTCTGCTTTGACCACATTCTCGATGAAGATGACACTCAAGAGGATGTGTACAAGCTGGTTGCAGCTGACATCTCTGCTTCAACCCTTGAAGGCGTGGACAACGTTCTAGTAACGTACGGCCAAACCGGCTCAGGAAAGACATACACGCTTCTCGGGAACAGCCTCAAAGAGAATGGCGAGCTTGATGAAGAAAGCGGCATTTTTCTTCGCGTCCTGGATGATCTTTTGGTACACAAGGAGCTGTGCAAAGAGTCGCACCATTTGGTCATTGTCCTTGGAATTATCGAGATTTACAATGACCAATTTCGTGATTTGTTGAACCCGAAGAACAGCCTCACTGCAAAGGAACAGGGCGAGGATTTGATTATCATGAACTCAACGATCAAGGTTATTGCTACACGGGCGGATATGAACGATGCCTTTAAAATCGCTCTAGAGAACCGTGCTGTGGCGCCGACGTTGATGAACGACAGATCCTCCCGGTCGCATGCGCTCTTCACAGTCGATGTGCTGCAGCAGAGGAAGTCAGCTTCAAACCCCAACCCGCCTGACCCGGTGGCGTTTATGAAGGAAAGCATCGCGCATCTGACAGCCCCACAGAAGGGGTCGGGCGTGATCCCTTTCTCGCAGCCACGGACGACACAGCGGCGGAAGTCGTTGATTGTGTCCCCCACTGCTGTGGCAGGGCTGCAGAAGTCCTTTCCTGTGGCAGGGGAGTACCCTATCACACAGAGTACGTTGACCATGGCGGATTTGGCAGGAAGCGAGCGTGCGAAGAAGAGTGGTGCGCAAGGGTCGGTGCTGCAGGAGGCGGTTGCGGTGAACAAGAGTTTGACCTCGCTCGGGAAGGTGGTGAACAGTCTGAACAGCGGCAGCAAGCATATCCCCTTCCGTGAGGCGAAGTTGACGCGTCTGTTGCGGCGGTCGCTTGTCAGCGGGCAGTCGAAGATCCTTCTCATCACAAACCTTGCCCCCACAGAGTCTTCCTACAACGAAACGTCGTCGTCCCTCCACTTCGCAGACCGTCTGCAAGACCTCAAGGCGCCTGCCAACATCCAAGCCAAAGGCGGCAGCTCCGAGAAGGACGCAGAATACCTGCGCAACCTCAGAGCGCAGCAGGAGCTCTGCTCGGAGCTCTCCGTCGCAGCCACACTGTTCCCCACCTTTGGAAGCTATCTCGGTGCGAAGAAGGCAGGGGGCGACGCTGGCCGGTCTTCCTCGGGGAACCTGCGGACGCAGGGCTCGGCAGTGAAGTGTTATAAGGCGCTGCACGCGAAGCGGGAGGAAGAGGGGAGGCTTGCGAGCAACAGTGAGTTTAAGCAGTTGGTGACAGCGCTGGTGGCGGACATGGAGCAGGAGCGGCCAGGCATCTCGACAGACAAGCAGCGCATCGACCAGCTTGAGGACAGGATCGAGCGCCAACGTCTCGACTACGATGTGCTGTCGGCACAGCTCGGCTCGCTGCAGGAGCAGCTGCAGGACACTGAGGCTGCGTCGGGCACACCGCATAAGTCCTACCTCGATGCTGTTGCACGCTACGACAACGCAATGGGCAACTTCGACATCGCCAACAGACTAGAAGCAAAGCTTTCGGTATGTTGAGAAACGATGATAACTGCGGGTAAATTTTTTTTTGTACCCCCGGCTGGGGAAATACATCATCCCTTACATCAAAACTTGTGGAAACCCACGCAGCCTGATGCTGTGCGATAACAAATTTGATCAAGGTGACTAAGCAACGAGAGGCTTTAGAGTCATCTGATAAACTTTTCTTTTGTTTTCTGCCGTGCTTTGCTTACAATGCAATCGTTTTATCGTTCACACCTTCAGAGAGACATTGCGAACATTAAGGGTGAGATCGAAGCCTTCCGTGAGCCCATGAAAGAGGCGGAGCGTATATCCGAGGTGTGTATCCCCCTCCCCTCCTTCACCCTTCCCCTTCCCCCTCGTGCACATATTTAGTTTCGCTGTACTACATATTTTGTCAATTACTCAAAGAACCCCGTACACAGATGTGAAGAGCATACTCTTTCGACTCCTTTTTCCAAAGAATATGCGTGGGGTGCTCGAATAGCACTCTCTCCTCTCTTTTTGAAGATGTGTAGGCACGAGTGGGATGTTTAGGTTACGTTTTTGTGTGGTGTTCGGTCCTCTGCATGTCTTGGGGTCTGCCAGCGCGGACGATATCGTTTTTATTCCCTGCCTGGTGGTTTAGTTTCACCGTGCAAGCGTTGCTCAAATATCCCATGTGCAATGCGGATAGTGCTTCATATTTGACTGTGAGCATCTCACATAGCCAACCTACCACCACCCCACAGTACGCTGACGCTGAAGCTGCAACATTGCAGCGTTTTGAGTCCTTCGCGAAAATCAGCATGTCCTGGACCAAGAAGGTATACCGCAAATCACACCACCACTGCGACTGCTTTGGGCACCTTTTTAAAGAGAAAACCGGAGTGGGGGCGTAGTGAGAGCGCAAAGGAAACGTAGTGGGAACGCAACGATCTTTTTTCATAATGTTTTATTCTGCCCCACACAATCACACGCGCAGAGAAAACACTTATTTTTTGTGCACACAACGCATTCGTTGTTTGTTTTTTCTCAACGACACCTTTGCGCCATTTAGGTGTTTGCAGGTGTCTACTCTTGCAGATGTTGTGCACGAAACACATTCATCTTAAAACCTTTTTTCTTCCACACCCCCTGACATTCTGCCACATGCTTCAATGCACATATATTGCATCCTATACCAACCTTCCACCTCACAGGTCTCAGAACTGATTGCACAGAAGAAGGACAACTGCGCCTCCGAAGCTTCCCTTGCCGCCCTCCGCCGCACTAGCAGCAGTGCCCCTGAGCCGGAACCGGCAGCGCACAGCGACCCTATGTCATCTGCGTCGGCTGTTGCGATTGAGTCGTGCATCTCGCCGCTTGCATGGCACTTTGACGGTGTGCGCGAGGGTGTGCAGTGGACGCCTCCTGTGGACGGCACCGACAACGCTTCGCTGCGTCGGCAGCTGGAGGGGATCCTGAGTGGGATTGCGGCGGAGAAGGTCTGCAACGACGAGGACGGCCGCCAGCTGTTTGGTGTGTTGAGCCAGGTGCACGTTGCTGGTGACCACATAGCCGAGGCGGCGGACGTCCTTGCGGACACTGACTGGGGCGACAGCGACGTCCTCCAAACTGCCTGCGAACAGGACAGCGTTGCATTTGCTGTCCGTGCCTTTGTCCTCGTCCCCCCCTGCCGTGAGCTCCTCCTCCGTGCACGTTCCGGAGATTCATTTGGCGTACTCGAGTTCGTCGAAGTCCTCCTCAAAGAATGGCAAACCCACTCCGAGCCAGCAACCCTCCTCTCCCCTCCATACTCAGAGCATCCATGAAAAGGGAGAGAGAGAGCGCGTTGGTTTTAGTGCAACTGCTACAGTGTTTCACTATCCAGAGAACGCTCTCAAGGAAAAAAAAGGGCCTCCGATCTGTTTGATTTGTTTTTAGAGTTATTGTGTGGGGCAGATTGGGGGAAGGGGGAGTTGTTGTAAAAAATGGTACGTATAATATCTTTCTAAAATGTAGATTTTCAGTTTCGTATTTTGTGTGTGTTTTTTTTTCTGTTTTGTGGAGATTCTCGTTAGGTGGCCACAGGTAATATTTTTTGGTTCGTAGGTGCGAGAGACAATACAATACATCTTTTTAAGATTTTCCTTTTTTTATTAGATTTAAAGCGAGCTTCTCTTTGGGATGCTTCTGAGAAAGAAATCGTATACTGCGGTGGTCTGACCCTCTCTGGGCCTTTTAGGTTTTCCAGCGACAAGCTAGCATCAACTAGTTTGGAGACACCACGTCAGGTAGGGAAGTTTGACTGGAGCCGCTCTGTCATGAACGCGGGTGTCTTCAGACGCAAGCTCGGTGAGAACAGAAATCCCGATCCCCTCCCACACAACTCGGCCCTTTCGTTTGGAGACACAGAACCAAAAGGAACCTGTGTCTCGGCGAAAGATGCCTTACAGACGTTCTCCCTATTCCAACATTACGTTATTTTCCACTGTTTTTGAGTTCTGATGCAAGACACCCATTTGTTAAGGTTGCCTAAGCAATGCGAAGTTTAGGTCCTTGCAAGCTTTTCTTTGTTTCTTGCAGAGTGTTGTCACAGCGTGGGGGTGGGTTGTTGTGATTCCTCTTGTTTGGTTCGAAACATTCTGTGCAAACAGGTGTCGCTGTTACAATTTCCTCTTTCCACTGTTTTCATCATGGCTTGGGGTTACCAAGGGAAGGATTTAGGATTTAGACTAAAGTGATGACTTTTCGTTTTCGTACCGGTTTGTACGATATCGATTGTGGTCAAGGTGGCTAAGCCCAGTGGGGCTTGGGTTCATAAATATTTTTTCTTCTTGTGATTTGCGGATTCCTGCGTTCTGGCGACTATCGTATTTGTTGTTTATTTTGGTGATGTGTTGTCTTTTTTTTGTCTTTTCTGTCGACGAATATTTGTCACATACGTTTTAGGGGTTTTGGGTACTTCGCCAGGTCCATTCAGCAGTCATCACACTCACGGTTAAACAAAATCGAAAGCCTTTTTTTTTGTGTTTTGACACCCCGTGAAGTGTCAAGAGTTTCTCTCGCTCATCGTTTTGCGACGAGCGTTTTGCAGATAACTGCTGATCAAAATCCACGCGATTCATCTCACAATTTTTTCCCTCTTCTTTTTTTACATTTTTGCGATTTTGAGATCTGTGTAGAGACACGCCAGCCCCTGAACTGAAACTGACTACACATGTAGTGTTTCTCCCCAACCCTGGCGCAGTTTAAATGCTGATTTTTAGTATTTAAGACCCCCTTTTTTAAAAGGTGACTAAGCACACGAGGCTTGGAACCGTATTTTTCAACTTCTCACACACCCTCTCTTCTCAACCACCTTTCTATTGTACCCTACAACGAAAGCAGCACCTCGTGGCTCAATCATACAAAGCATGTTTTCAATCCCAGCAAGGAAGCCCTTTATGTGCACGGTGCCTACAAATTGGCTCTGCTTGCACCACGAGAACACGTTGTAAGCTAGCATAGCCCTCACTATTTCGATCGTTTCGACTATTGTGAGCACCCCTCACACCAAAAAAGTTTAAAATATGGCACGGTGAAGCAGCTGAGGTTCATTTTACAAACTTTTTTTGATATGGTACACTGTCACGAAAGGGGTTTGTATTTTCAAAAAAAAAATCGATAATTTGCGATCAGTGTAGCTGCCATATACACAATCTTCACTTTAAAAAGAAACACACACAAGAGCTTATTGTACCCATCTCCCCGTATACGTATCCCCTTATTTAGATGCAAAGTTAAGTATGAAAAGATAATGGTTTAGAGTGAGCAACAGAGAGGGTGGATTGTACGGTGGCGACACAAAAAAAGCCAAAAAATGCACTGGTCACCACCCATTTTCCCCACCTCTCTTTTTTTTAGAGTGATCATGTTAGTTGTTCATGATAGAAAAATATTACCTTGTTAGGTCTTCATCCCAGAACATTGTTTAATTTTTGTTAAAGGTGACTGCACACCTAGAGGTGTAGCTTCACCTGGCGACGTTTCTCATAGTTCACCACTTCTTCTCATCATGCACAGCCCTCCCTCCCTGCTCCCCTGTTAGGAGTATTTCCATAGTAGTTCGGGGGGGTCTTTTTTTGCAGGTTTTTCTGATATTTCCCATCTTTGGACCATCTATGAACGGGGAGAGATTTTTTTTCACCAGCTCTCAGTAAGCTCTCGCAGACTCTCCCAGCCTATTGCGTGTCTCACGGAGACAATCATAGATGGTCCAATCTTCTCCTCCCAATCCCACATTCCATATCCCCCCTATCAGGAAGGGCTCCCCCCAACCCTCCAAAAACCTCCCCCCAAAACCCCCTCCACCTTGGGGGGAAGGGGAGGTGGCTTCCCCCAAGGGGGCTTTTTTTTTTTTTTTTTTTTTTTTTTTTTTTTGTTTTTTTTTTCTTCTCTGATCCAAAACTTTCTTTCTCTATCCTCCCTTCTCTTCTTTCACAATGCTGTCGGTGTTGATCGCGGCGGAGTTGAAGGGGGCGACGCAGAATTTTGAGATTACTTTTCCGACGTATCCTAGTTTGGAGGATATTAGACGGCAGGGGGATACTGTGTTTGCGATTGAGGCTTCTAGGGCGGGTGAGGCGTTTTCTATTGAGCATCTAAAGGTGTATGATAATAGGGCAGGGGCGTGGGTGGATCTGACAAATCCGTCTCAGTTGTCACCGAAATGCCAGCTCTTCGCAGTGCCGCGTACAACGAGCTATGGCAGTGCGTCTATGGGGTGTTCCGTGAAGCAGGCACCACCACCACTACCACCGTCCCCCACACTGCATGGGAACAGACCGCGTGCAGGGCCAACACCACCCTCTCCAACGCAGGCAGCGGTTCACAGTACAGCGTACAGCTATTCATCGACGACGACATCTGCAGTTGGTGGGGGTGGTCTGCGTGCGCCGATGGGGGCGGCTGTGTCGTCAGGAGTGGGGAGACACAGCCCGCCGCCATTTGTTCCCAGCCCGATGGCGCGGAACGGTGCAGGGCCTTTGTCACCTACGATTGGTGGAGGTGGTGGTGGAGGTGGAGGTGATGGGATCATGCTTGCACAATATGGCGCAGCGCTTCCGGTGATCGCTCCTGGGGGTGGGGTGGAGGTAGGTGGTGGAGGTGGAGGAGGAGGAGGCGGAGGAGGAGGGGGTAACACAGCAAGCGGGGTCGCGTTGGTCCCAGAAGCGTCGTCGTTTGAGGAGAAGGTGACCTTCCTCTTCACGGAGTTTGACCGCAACAAAAACCATACCTTAGAGCATGAAGAGCTGCGTGCCGCCTTTGGGCTGTTTGCCGGTGTATTCAATCATCCCACTATTGCAGATTTGATTGCTAAGATTGACGCTCGACGGTCTGGGGCTGTGACGCGCGATGACTGGGAGAAGTTCTGTCAACGTTACCCCACTCTGGTGGACGCTTTTTACAACCGTGTTCGTGCGTACCTTGACACAGATGCGTACGACGCAGCGTTGGAGGAGGCGCGCAACAGGTTGAGGCAGCTGCTTGATAGCGAGGCGCGTGCACGGAAGGCTCTGGAGGACGCACAGCGAGCACACCAAGAGGCGCAGGCACGTCTTGCAGCTGCAGATGCCGCAGTGCGTGAAGCAATTGAAGCGCAAAGGGAGTTGGAGCACCTTGCCATGGACAGCAAAAGGGAGGTCGACAAACAGAAGCTGGTCTGCACTGCCGCAGCGTCGGACTTCGAGAGCCAGCGGCAGAAGGAGGCGCACGCAGCCAGAGTGCACGCAGACTGCGCACAGCACCTCGCGCACGTCACCCAGCTTCATGCGGCCGCGCACGCACAGCTTGCACAGGCTATTGAAAAGGAGCAGCATATTGCACAATCTTTGGTCCACGTAAAGGCTGATTTGGAGCGTGTTGCTCGTGAGGTGCTCGAAGCACGGCACATCCTAGGCGATTTGAGGCAGCAGTTGCAGGCAACCGCAGTAGCGGTGCAGGAAAGCGTGCGTGAGGTGGCGGCGTGCACTGCAAGCATGAATGCGATCAACAACGACGTCGACGCCTTTCAACAGCAGGAACACAAGCTGCGGGAGACGCTCAACTACGCAATGGAACAGACCAGCGCAGCAGCGGCGATGAAGGACGAGCAGCACGCTGCGTTCCGTGCGCTCAAGGAGGCGGAGAGCGCAGCTGCCGCCTCGCTTAGCGCTGCACAGGCTGTTTCGGATGAGGTGCAGCAACGTCTCAACTTCTTGGAACACGAGAACGCGCTTTTCCAACAGAAACGAAGCGAGGTTGAGCAGCAAGAGGTGCCACTCATACATCAGGAGATCCGTCTGCGCGACCAGCGCAGCTATCTGGAGGAGGAGGAGTTCAGACTGCGGGGGAGTCAGTCGCAGTTTGTGGGTGCGGCAGCGGTTGCTGTGCCTGCTGTAGAGGTGGTGCGTGTTGCTGCGCCGCACATCATCTCTCCGGACACAGGCAAGAGTGTGATTGACAGCCACAGAGCTGCAGTCAGCGCTCGCGCCGCCACAGCACACAGCCATGCCATGCAAGCGCAGGCAGCTTCGTCATCCTACTCCTCGGCAGCAGCCCATTCCACTGCACACTCACATCATGCAAGTGCTGCTGCCGCATCCTCGTATACCTCTGCAGCAGCTTCATCTACACGGGTCACAGAATCCGCAATATCCGCATACACCTCGGCACCAAGCTTACGGCCCTCCCGGAGTTATATCCGATGATTGATTTAAAAAAAAAGGTTCAAAATGAAAGAAAACAGAATTAGAATAGGGTGTTAAAAAATGCACTAAAAAAAAATGACAAAAAAAATACAACTAAAACGTTTGAAGAATATTAAGAACTGTGCAGAATCAGAAGAATACCTATTTATAGCCTCTCCCCCACACCCCCTTTTTTGTCTGTACCGGAGAAAAAGCGAGCAACATTCCTTTTTTTGTGCAATGTTTGGGGTGTGTAGGGCAGCCGTTTACTCCTGTTCTCTTTCCCTTCGGGGGAAAATGAAGAAATTAGGGGGTAGTTGGGTGTGAAGTCCACAGTAGGAGCAGTGGTGGCCTCCCTCCCGACTACAGCACGGTGTCGATTCTCTTAAAAACGGTACGTTCAAAACACAATGCAGCAAATGTCCTTTACTTCCTAGAATATGAGTCATGGACTGTTGGCATGGCCATATCTCGTTTATGTGGTAAAAAATGGCAAATAGGCAAAGTACAAACCCTGCCCCATGACCCCCTTTTTTGGAATGATTTTCTGGTCACTATTTCTGGTATTTTTGCGCCTCCAGGACGTTGGGGGTTTTGGGTTGTCTTGTATCCCCCCCGCACCTTCTAGATAGTGTACCAATCACCACCCAAAAAAAATTCCTTCAATTACGAACTCCTGACGAAGGTTTGTTGGCCCAGACCCACTGCTTGCGTGTGCGTCTTTAGCTCATTTTTTTTCTCTCTCTCTCTGCTGTGTGCAGTGAACCACGTTCATCTTTCAAGTTCCCTCTTTTTTTGGCATTTTTTTTTTTTGTCTAAAATGAGAGGCTTGGGTATATTTTTTCCAACTACTTTTTGTCCAAATAAGCCCCGACGACATTTTTCGGTTAATTTTTTGGATTTTTTGTTGTTGCACCAGGTATTCACAAGGGTAAACAGCGACACTGTGCATTAAGGTTTGCCGAATCACCCACCACAACTGTTGTGCGCCCAGGCCCTTTCTTGAAGATGTCTGTTTTTCCTAAGGCAATCCAGATTTCAAGTTTTGTACTTTTTCTTCTTTTCATGTTGCGTTCTCCCTGCCCCTCTATGACACTGCCTTACGCTGTTCGATAAAACAAATAAAGGGTCTGTGTTCCAGCCTGCAACGGTGTGGTGCTTGTGTGGTGCACTTTTGCACCTGCATCAAACAGAGAAGTTTTTCTTTTTGCAAACTGACTGTTATTGGTTGCATGGTGGTCACATCATTACAAGCCCCCCTTTGACAAACGTTTTAGGTGACTAAGTACAGTGAGGGCTTAGCAACATACAGACATGTCTTTATTTTATTTCCACCAGTGCTTGCGTCCGCCAATGAACGGTGAGGCGTTTGCACTTTCAACTTTTTTTATCATGGATGTACAAAGTACTTGAATGGAATAAAAATCCTATCTTTTTTTATCCCCGCTCCCAAGGGATCTCCAGAACAAAGGACAAATTTAAAAGGGAAAAAATAAAGGTGGATGTGCACAACAAAGAAAGGTTGCACTTCATCAAAAATTTCCCCAATATTTTTTTTTGAAAAAAATTAACAAAACGAAGGACACTATCCCCGAGGCGGTTGTACAGTAGTAAACCGTGTGTACGCAAAATATTGGTCCGTGGTGTTAGGAATCATTTTTTGTGAAGTGACTAAGCAGTGCTTACTCATCTCACAAAACTTTTCTTTTCTTTTTTTGGTTGGAGGTACACACTTTTGTATTTCGACACTTTTTTCCACTAGCAACACAAACGTGGTCCAACATATTTACGTGCACAATAGTACCCCCGCTGACTTGTCACAAGCCTTCTCCTGCATGGAAAAATAAGGTTTTGTGCCTCCTTTGTCTTTGAACTAATGCCTTTGGGCGACCCATCACCCCTTTGCCCCTCCCCTGTTCTATCATGCCACTCCTTCTTGTATTACCATCGTATCCTGTGGCGGGGCTCCTTGGTACTTCGGTTTCAAAACAACAGTTAAAAAACGAAACTGGTTTTCTTTTCTTGTGTTTCTTTTTATTTTTGGTGCGACAAGTGTTCCTGGCACCACCCCTACTTCCCCTCCAAAAAAAATTTTTTTTAGACAATTGTTAGATCCACTGCTGTTGCAATCCCCATCACCCATCCAATCCCATCACAGAGAAGTGTTCTGTTTTTCCATGTGGCCAAGTGAGCTCACCCCTCCCCCCCCCATCCCACCATGTGTGAGGTAGAAGGGCTCGCCTCGTTCCTCCTCACCGAACATTAAACAGAGTTGTTTAAGTTGTGTGGTTCATTTTATTTTACATGAACCAAGGTACACTGTCATGAGAGGGCTTTGTATTTCAAGTCAACTTTATTTTCGACGTATTTTTTGTTGTTGCACTCTTAGAGCCTGCTGTACTTCGGTCTTTTGCATGAGTTTTATTATTTTTTTTGATGACTACCGTAAGCACAAGCAGCTTAGGGTCATCTTATAAATTCATTTTAAAATTTCAATCTTTTTTTTCTCCCCCTTCGCGCCCGGAGCATGTTTTATCGACTTCGCTTATTAACGATGTGTACTGCGTGGGAGAGGCACGTCCAATCTTTCTAGTTTTCCTATTTTTAATTATCGGGCAAGATGGGTAACAAGCCTCCCGTCCTCCCCGCCCCTTCCTCCATATCCCATAATTTTTTTTTTGTGCCAGTGCCTGCGTCCGGCCGATGAACGGTGAGGCGTTTGCACTTTCAACTTCTCTTTTTTTTTTTGTGATTTCATCCAGGGCTGGCATCGTCCGTGGTTTCAGTGGAAGCGGTGCAAATCAATAGCTACCATTTTTTATAGGCCTCGACCATCAGTCTCCTCCTGATCTGTCGTTGCAAAAGACAAAACGTCACCACCCCAAAATATAAAAGTATCAAAAAAGCGGAGAGAGAGGGTGAGGGGGGCTTTTTTTTACGTTTTCCAAACGTTCCCCCCCCAGTTCTCCTACACAAATGTTTTAGACTGTGTTGTTCCTGAGAGTTTCCCTTTTTTTTTTTTGTATTCGATTGTGCTCATTTTGTGAAAACGCCCACTTGATTTTGCATGAAATTTTGTAGAGTTTGGAGGGGTACTTTAACTCCCACCAAAAAATTTCAGGTACCATCAAGCGGAATGATGTAGATTTTCACAGCTCATTTTTTTCTTCTTTTTTTGCCACAATACTTTCAATTCTGTGAACTGAAAGTATATGAATCTAATTTCTTCAAGGTGACTACATTGAGAGGCTCAGGTTCATCTTATAAACTTTTCCTTTCTCTTTGGCCTAGCTCTTTCGAGTAGTCTTCCTCATCTCTTGCTTACATTTTTTTTTTCTTCAAAAAAGAGAAAAAATCTCGTGGAAGAGGCACGTTATGACTCTGCTCTTCAAATTTGTACCCACTACTCCCCTTTTTTTCGATGTGCTTCGCATTTCACTCAAATATTCCCCTTTTGTTCGGAGGCCATGAAGAGTATTTCATGTCTCCTTCTCTCACTCACTCTATGTGCTCCCAAAACCCCTTGTTGCACCCCACCCCCCCACCCCGTATTTTTACCTCTAGATTATCCTCCACCTCCCCGTCATTTGGCTGTCCCCTCGAGGACGTTATAATAGCGTCCTCCCTCTTCCCCCCTCACCCCTTAAAAAAAAAAGATACTGTACAAAAAGTTAACTCGAGTATTTGGAAAAAAAAAGGGGGGGGTGGTCTGAGTTCTTTTTATAATTTGTTGTTTAGGGTAGCGTGCAACCAAAGTTGTGCAATAAAGCAACACACCCTTCCCTGTACAGACATCATACACAAAAAAAAAAACAAAAGATTACATTATGAATGACAACGCTGTGACAATAGCGTCCTCTGGTATGTCAACTGCTGTGCTGTTACTATCCCCCCCTATCCACCCCACATTTTATTTTAGACACCTTGTCTTACAAGATTTCTTTTAACACAACTCTTCAGCGAAAGGTGGTCCTCCCGCTGGTTGTGCATCGCCCCCCTCTTTCACACCACGGTACGGGCAAGCCATTAGGTTTTCCTTTTTACACCCTTCTTACCGCAGTGTATTCTACACTTTCATCGAATGGCTGACATCATATGTGGGCCTGGCAATTTTTTTTTTTTTTGTAATTTCATCAGCCCCGCCGCCAGGATTTTGGGTTTTGAAAAAGTTCTGTTGATGGTCCAAAAAAAATTTTCGCGCTTCGCGCGAAAACCCCTATAAAGCTCCTTCTCGTGGCCTCCGGCGGAGAGACGCATCTTCCCCAAGCCCGTCAGAGTTCCTCCGAATCAGCGACATTTGCTCTTTCCCTCTCACCAGGCTGTACATTGTACTCTACGGTGGCCGTCCACAAGCCGTAGTGGTGTCAGCCTTCTTATCAGTAAGCAGCGGTCATGACACCCAAAGGTTCCTGGCGAAGCCACGGTACGCAACATTTCTAAAAAAATGTTCCCATAAAATGGAACTGCGTTGGTGGTGGGAGCTGCTTGCGCCGCAGGCGCACGGTACGCAACTTTTTTTTTTTTCCCACCACCCGATTTTGATTTTTTTGGGACGTTTGAGCACTCACCTCTCCATATCTTCTTCTCCTGAGATTTTTTGACAAGTAGAACGGGTCTGAACCACTCAACAGAACCTTTTTTTTTTTTTTTTTTTTTCATTTTCAAAAAGTTCTGTTGACCATCAACAGAACTTTGCTAGGTGGCGGCCCCCCTGAATTTCATTCACCCTACAGGATCCAAAATGAAGTGCACTGGAGACCATTTGAAGCACTTCAAGGAAGGTGTTGCTGCCTTGTTCTCTGGGTGGGGGAGTCTGCAGCTATGCAAGGACAACATGCAGATCCGCAGCAAGGCGGAGCACGCCTGCAACGAAATGGTCGAGGACATCAACGACTGGTTTGTGAAGGAGGGGGAAATCTATGCCGACGAGATTGAGGAGTACCTCTACAAGGAGGTCGAGGAGGCACTGCAGGCGCGTATAGAGGACGGCTCCATTGAGGAGGTCAGCAAATCCCTGAACATTATGTTCCGTGAATGCGCTGTGGGGAACTACCAGAGCGTGGTCCGTGCACGCGATCAAGCAGCAACCCTGCAGAAGTCTGGTGTGCAGGCTGTCCAGCATAAAGACGACTTCGCTTCGGATATGGAGGATGACGACGAGGACGGCCAGGACCAGGACCGTGCACGCCCCTCCCCCGGCATGCTTCCATCTGAGCCGCAGGCTTGCCCAGTGGAGGCGGTGCTCAAGGAAATGCTTGGTGACGTCGTTGCGGACTGCCAACCCCTGCAGTCACCAACACGGGTGCAAATCCTCCAGGCAATCTACAACAGAACCGCAACTCTCCTCACAGAAGCAGGCTCACCACCTCAACCAGGCCAGCCCCGCAAGAAGAAGAAGAAGATCGGGAAGAACAACGTTGAAGTGGATGACGATGGTTGGTCGACAGTTAAATGAGGGATTTAGTGCATTTTCCCCTGGCCATCTTTGATGGAGGATGAGGGCAAAACAATGGGTTTAGGTTCATCTTTTGCCAGCCTCTTCAGTGGCGCAGTGAGAGACACTTTTGTATTCTCTTTGAAATAAAGTGCTTTATGTTTGCGCGAAGCATATTTTCAACGTTCTTTGAGAAGATGTTTGGTCTGTCTGTTGGAAACCGCATCATTCTCAAATCAGACCAATTTTTTTTAGGACATGGTAATGGTGGTGGTGGTGGGTTAGGAAGGGGTTGGGTATAAAAAAAGCCTTGGCCAAAAGGCTTTATCAAAGTTAGGTCAGATCCAAGCAGAAAGTGAGTAAAAATAGGGAGGAAATGTCTGTTTTCTCATCACGTCTCTTCTAAAAAAAGGAAGGGAACAATTTTTTATCCCTATACCCGTACTTTCAATTCATTGAATGTGTATGGTATAATTCTCTTCTTTTTCCCCCTCCGTTGTGAAAGCGAACTATCCACTCTCAGCAGCTGCGTTTTCATTATAAAAACGGAAGCAATGATCGTCCTCCCCTCCCTCTTTCTCTCTTTACTTGATAGCAGATGTATCACCATCTGACTCCTCATTGCCGGTGGGTTATCTCAGGCAAGGTGTTAATTGCTCGCCTCAAAAGCTACGATGTCGCATCTCGGTGCTTCGTTGTAGGATTGCCGAAAGGGAAAGCGTGAACATTCCGCTACCTGAATGCAGAGAAATGAGTGGTAACACATTGGCTATCCTGTTGACCATTTCCACTGGCCCCGGATGACATAGCCTCCATCATCTTGAGACCTCACCCCTTATCCTTGAGCATAGCCTTACCATTTCAACCACAGGAGGGGGGGTAGGAGGGGGTCCCCATTCATACGTCTTTCTCGGAGGGTTCTCTGAGTGGGTGTTGTTGCTTTTGATGCCTGTGGAGATCAATGGGTACACGGAAGGAGGGCTTGAGAGAATGCGTGCGTCTAGTGAGGCGGTGATGAAGACGGTGGAGGATGGGATGGTGACGCGTGGTGCTGCCTTCGTGCAGTTCCCGCAGGGTTGTGGGTGGTGGCGGGGTTTGGTGCGCCGTATGCTCCTGGCGCTGCATGGTCACTACCGTGGTGGGCTTGTCGTTGCCAGTGAACGTTCTGTGCTCGATGATGTCTTCAGCGGCGCACCCGCAGTCGAGATGCACGTTCGCAATACGGTCAACATAGCGTGCTCAGAGCGTATCGCCAAGGTATATTTCCCCTTTTTTAACTCAATTTCCGTGTGTCTAGACGGGTTTTTACGTTTGCGGGATAGCATCTTGTGGGAAATGGTCTTTGAGGTACCCTACAAATTGTCTTAGCTTCATGCAGACCTCCTTTTACTCCCCTTTTTTCCAGAGCAAGATCGAAAACCGAAGTACCAGATGCGTGCTTGCTTTGCAATGCGATCGGACGTTTGTGCGGCGTCTTATCCGCCCGCTCATTGGTGCTGGCAATGTGGGCGGCGTGCACGACATCACTACGGGAGCTGCCTGGACACCTGTCATCGCGAACATGCAGTGCGTCTTCTTCTCTGGCGGGATTTGGACGCTGCGGGGTGTACAGGACCTGCTCTGCGCTGAGATGCTGCGCGCACCGCTGCGTGCCCTTCCCTCCCTCATCCCCCAAGCGACCGTTCGCATTGTCCGGATCATGCAGGCGGAGGCTGGGTGTCAACGCTTTGTGGACGCAGTTGGAACCCTCCCACCACTACCAACCGATGCAGCCGCATCATCAGACCTCCACACTGCACACAACAACGTCACCCAGGCGCGCCACACCTGCCTGTCGAACACCTCACCAGAGGAGTTCGAAGCCCTGCGCACCGCAGTACGCAACCTGGTGGAGGTCTGCCAGATCGCTATGCTCACGCAGTGTGCACCCAAAGGGTCGTCTCTGTATGCGCACCTCCTTGCAGTGCTGCGTTGGGAGCACAGCGAGGAGGTGTGTCTGGTCACCCGGCGGGTCTGTACGTTGTACGACACTGCGTTGAGCCGGATTGTCTCGCACTACGAATCGCTGAAGCGGGCAGGGTGCAGGGGGATCAGGTTGCTTCTCTGTGCAGGACCGACTGCGCAGACATTGAGTGAAGTAGAAAGCTTTGTGAGGGGGCGGGGTGTCGAGGCAGTGGTGGTAGGGCTGTCTGAGGGGCCGGTGGTGAAGGAAGGGGTAGATGCAATTTGTGTGACGAACAGTCCGTGTCCTACCAGCGGGTTGAAGACAGAGCATCTGCACCATGCTATAGTGTCGTTGGTCGGGGCCGGTTGCAACCAAAGCGTGGCAGGTCTTGTAGCGCAGCTGCAGTTGCTGCAGCCCAGAGGTTTGTTTGACTTTGTTCGCGGCAACTCTCTTTTGGAAAAAACCCAGTGCAGACGCCTCCTCACCGAGCTGGAACGCCTTCAACATACCTGGGGCATCCAATTTATCCCCACACGCGATCGTTATCTCCAAGAGAAAAAATAGTCGAGCTTACCCCGGGTGTCGTTGATACAACTCTTACGGCTGTCTGTACGTATCCTTTGAGTGACATTGTGTGAATCTACTGGTAATTGTCGATACACCAAAAAAGTGTTTTCTAGATAACGAAAGACAGACGGTATCGAAGTGATACTATAAACAGAATTAGAGACATTTTTTCCCCCCCCACGCTCTGCCAGCGCCCCACCTCCCGATAGGCTTCTGCGTCACGCCGATGAACGGTGAAGTGTTTGCACTTTCAACTTCATTTTTTCTGCTCTAGCATAGGAGTAGAAAAGCCCAAAAGGTTTCCCCCATTTTGAGGGAGCACTATTTTTTTTGGGATTCTCATGAAATAATTCAAAATGTAAAGAACGGAAACGTATGGTCTCTTCTGGGAAAACAACGAAGGCTGCCGGCTGGAGTAACCTTATCTCGTTGTACGGATGCAACAATAAAAAAAAAAAACAAGATCTGTGGTTGGCCCTACTGCCTTATCGCAATCGTTATCCCCCCTTTTTAGGCATTTCCGCCAAACAGAAGACACACTCGGCTGTTCAAGCACCCCAACGGTGTCGGGCAGGACTTCCTCATGACGCATTGGTTGAGTCCCAGGATGGTTTGCACACAGGGGATTGGGTAGTGCACACCTCTCATGTCACCCCATCACCCTCACACGCTTGTATATAATTGCATACCCGCTGCCTTCCTACAAAATCCATCCAACCCCATGCTGCCCTACTCCCCCAGGATCGGCAAGAAGACGCAGTGCGCCACCACTCGAGGTCCATTTTCATATGCAAGCTGGCGCGTCAGCGTTGCACGACTGAGGCCGATGTCGCAGCCTGGGGCTGGACGTTCATTTTCTTGGAGATTAGCGTGATCTCTTGCGATGTGCCTGTCCTTCTCCTCGCAACCTGACCTCCAAGGCGATTCCCTCGTCGACCCTTGTACGCACTTTTGCTGGCTCGGCCACCTCCTGCAGCTTCTTCCGAGACTCTATGGTCTCTCTGCGCTTCTCCGCCGGGGTCTTCTCTATCGGACCGCCTTTCTTGGCTGGTGGCTTGGCTGGTGGCTTGCTTGCAGTCTTTGCAGAAGGCTTACTCGTTGCCTTTTTCGCTGATTTTTTCACTCTTTTCTTTGTTTGTGCCCTGGTGGAAGAGGAATCGCTCGCGTCGGTGTTGCTCGAGACGATTGTCTCGTCGACCTTCCTCTTTCTGCTTTTTGGGCCCATTGATGATATTTTTTTTTAGCGTTTAAACTGATAAATTCCTGTTGATAGTGTAGGGGTGCACCGAAAAGAATTCACCGAAGCACGTCATATAATGTGCAAACCTAAACGCGATAATTTTCGGCCGGATCTGTCTCACAGCAGAATATGCCCTTCTGGGACGTCACCCCCTCCACTGGGATCACCCACGATGCTTCGTCAGGGAGTCTATTCGGAAGCTCGATCCACCCCCTCGCTTTCCCTTTCCCTCAAACACCAAGCCTCTCTCTCAGGATTTTTTTTTTTTTGCGCGCCTTCTCCCCCCACTCTCCTCTCCTCCTTTCCCCATAATGGTTCACCTAGATCTTCCTTATGGTAAGCTTGGCGGGATTACTGAGAAGGAGCCGTTGAACTATTGTATCTTGCATCTTCCTGATGCAGGGGGTGGCGGTGGATCGAGCGAGCCTACAACGAGCTTTGATGAGGCGCGGAGGGGGAAGTGGGGGGCGCTGTCTATAAACGGTCCTTTGACGCAGAGAGTGAACCCGCAGAGGCCTCCGATGAAGGATGCGAGCTTTGCGCGGTGGGAGGTGACCGCTCTTCCACATAAATGTACGTTGGCGGAGGCGCTCAACCGCATTGCCTATAACAACTCAGCGCAGGAGCGTGTCCTGAAGTATAAAATCCGCTTCCGCGACGCAAGCGAACTGACCTTCAGCAGGAGCGAGCCAGACCAGTCCTCTTCCCTCGCGTTCTCGAACTATTATTCGCCTGCAGACTCAAAGAAAAGGGTTGCCCCAAGCACTGCCCCATTCGCCGCAACGCGGAAACACAACTTTCTTGTTGACTCCAAAGGCCACACCGTGTTCGGGAAGCGCAGTGGAGGTGGTAACAGTAGTGCAAAGTTTTCTGGTCGTCTCCCCTCCCTTGGCAACGGTTCTATGACCAGTGGAATGTCGTTGCGTTCTGGATCCTTGAAGTTCCCGAACGTCGAAGAAAGGAAGAAGCTCTTCGACACCTTAGACCCGAATGCGAATGGGAAGCTCTCCCTAGCGGAGTTGGACCGTGGGGTGATAATGCTGTGGCCGCAGTTCAATCATAAGCCTGCAATCATGCGGGCATACAAGGCGGCTGATGCAAATGGTACCGGACTGTTGGGACGTCATGAGTTCAAGGCGTTCTTGAAATTTTTGCATTTTTATAATGAGTTGTGGACGCGGTTCTCCAAGGTGGACATCTCAGGGGACAGAAGGGTTACCCTCGATGAGCTGAACGCTGCTGCGCCTGCGCTGCAGCTGTCTCCTGTGGAGGTGGGGGCGCTGTTCCAGAGAATGGATTCGAACCAAGGCGGGTACGTTCTGTTCGATGAATTTGCCATTACCCTAGCACAGCAGCGAATGGAGAAGGGTGGTTCGGCGGCGGAACAGTCAATGCTGCAGCGTGCAGCAGGGAACCACACCTCATATGAGGCACGCACCAGCGCGAAGTTGAGTTCCGCTGCCAGCTCACGGAGCAGCCAAGGGGCGCATGCTCGTCCGATGCCGCCGCTAGTGTTCCCTCCCATGGAGAGTGTCGACAAGATCTTCAATGACATCGACCCGAATGGAAATGGCATCCTCTCGTTGGCAGAGTTGGACAAGGCATGTGTGCAGATTTGGCCGCAGTTCAACCATAAGCCTGCCATCATGCGTGCTTACAAGGCAGCAGATAAGTCAGGAAATGGCTTCATCGGGAGAAAGGAGTTCTCGTACTTCCTGAAGTACATTGTGCACTACAACGAGCTCTGGCGGACCTTCCAGCAGATAGACCGTTCCAACGACAGACGCATCTCCATGCAGGAGTTGGTATGTGGGTGGCATTTTGGTGACAATTGGTTGAGTCGAACCAGCTGTTAATGCATTTTTTAAACACCATCTTTTAGTTGTCACTAAAAAGATTGGAGGCAGCATGTTTTTGTGTTCCGTTGTGTTTGCTCAAAGCGCTTCTTGTAATTGCCGGTTACCTTGATTCACACACACCAACACGATATGCAGTTTCACACTTTTTCCACTTTTTTGTTTATCCCGGCTTTGAGCGCACAAACAAAGACCCGATCTTTTTTCAAAGCCGAGTTGTCCTTGCATCTCAACCCGAGAGTACAAACATTGCGTCATCGTACAATCCATTTTTCTCTCTTTTTTGTTGCGATGTGAGGTGACAGTGGGGGAGATGTGTGTGGGATCTTTCAAATTTTCTTCAAATTTTCCACAGGAAAAAGCACTGCCCATCCTGAAGGGGCTGCCAACGATCGACACCGTGCAGGCGTTCAAGAAAATGGACACGAATGGGGTATGTTATTATTTGTATTCCTACAAGCGTAGTTTAAAGGAGAAATAGTTCCTCCGATACGGTCGCCAATCACCCCCCCTCCAACAATTGAGCAATCAACGAAAAAACCCTTCCCCTTTACCTATGAGAGCTATTATTTAAGCAAGTCTTTACTCTTCTCTACCCAGGGCGGTTTTGTGCTGTTTGAAGAGTTCTGCACGTACCTGACCGCCATGAAGATGCAGGCGATGCAGTGATCTTCTATTACACGGTATTCAAATCGTGCCACCTTTCCCCCTGTGTTGTCTTTTTTTTGAGTTATCAAACACCCTTATTCGTGCGAGAGGTATGTGCATTGTGTATGCGGCACAATGTGCCGCTTCTCTTCTCCTCCCCTTTCCATTTATTTTTTTACTTTCTTGATCCAACGTATGCACCCCTCCCTCGACTGAATACCTCTTTTTCTCTGCCACCTTTTGCTGTCGCTTTCCAGCAACAAAAAAAGAGCAGATTATAAAAAAGAAAAGAAAAAAGAAAACAAAAATCACAAAATGACAGAAGGGGTTTTGTTGCTGTGCTCTCTCTGCCCATGAGGCGTTGTTGCACTGACTAAGACCACTTTTGTTTTCAACACTTAGGGACAAAACCAACACTTGACTCTTCTTCCTCCCCTTGGCTCGCATTTTTTCTCAAAGACGACTTCTATTTCTGAACGATAGTGGTAAAGATGTACACGAGGTGCATTTGTTCTGAGCCTTCTCCAACCCCTTTTTTTTAACCCAGTTTTAGAAAACGGACCCCGCAATTTACGTTGTTGTGTCCTCCTCCAGGCTGTGATCCGCACGAGCGATGCGCATTGATCGAACATAAACGCGAGGGAAACGGAATCCCTACGTACAAAAGGAAATGCAGCAATTGACAACAATGCATCTGTTGCTTGACAGCACCGTGATGCGTTTTGTGTTGTTGCACCGGAAAAAGCGACATGCCAAACACAACGCTTGATTTGAGAAACGATTCATGCCTACAGTGAAGAATAATCGTCCTTTCAACGCTTTGTTTGTGTGTTGTTTGAACCCCTTACTGCATAGTTACACCCCAAGGATGCGCTGCCTTTCTTACACCTCCCCTCCAGTTGTTCCCGTACAATTTGTATGACGCGAAGCAAAACTCCCGTTTCCACTTAACCCCCCCAGAACTCTTCCCAAAACCCGTTCCAAACAAAGATCCCCCTTTTTTCTCGATTTTTTAAGGTGACTCTGTACTGTTTCCCCCTTTTTTCTACACCCCCGATCACCAGGCACCCCTCCCTTCTTCCTCGCTACACCCCTCAAGCTTTCAATCCAACTTTTCGGTTAAATCGTTAGTCGTTCAACGTATTTTGACTTTTCGGGTACCGTCTTCTTCTCCCCCCTTTTTGGGAAAATCATTGCGAGGCGTAGGTCGTACTCAATCAACCTTTCTTTTCTCTCTCTTCTCTTCTGTTGAGGTGTCTGCATTAATTCTTAATGGAGGATATACAATCTAGAGCGCCCCCGCTTAACCCAGAGGGAAGACGTCTCCCAGGGTTGAAGAATCAAGGGAAAAAGAAGAAAGTGATTGACCCTGTTTTGCAGCAGAAGGAACGGAAGATTGAGGCGCTGATCCAGGAGATCCGACGGTGCGACGCGATTATGGCTAAGACGGAGAGGGATGAGCTTCGGAAGAAACGTGCGAGAGTGAAACTCATTGACCCGGAAAGCGAGAAGGCGCTTGTTGAACGGATTTTTTATACAGAGATTGCGCGGCGGAGGGAAAGCAGGGAACGGCAGCTCCGTCAGCACATTCCACAGCAGGAACGTACCTTTCTCTCTGCCAGCGAATTGGAGAACACTGTCTACCGTGTGCACACAGAGGCGCTCATGCGCAAAGAGGAAGCGGTCGAGCGTATTCGCGCACAGTGTTTACCTTCTCCTACGAAATCGCCAACATTAGGAAGAAATGACATCGTGGATTTGGGGAACAGGCTGTCCACAAATGAAGTAGAATCGCGTAAGGCAGCGCAAAGTCTGTTGGTAAAGAAATACTCCGCCCCAGCCCGCGCAAAGCTTGTTCTCAACGCAGAGCAGGTTTTGAACACAAACAATCGTCTCTACGCAGATTCGCTTAAAAGAAAGGCAGAAGTCATGGGAAAGCTGCAACGTGAATACACCCCCGAGCCTGCAAAGGTAAAGCTCACCAAAGAACAGCAGGCCGCAGTGAACACCCGGTTGTGCTCGCCACAGAGTTGATGTGGGAGGGGGTGGGGGTGGGGGGAAAGGGTCATTTACATGCCCGTCGCTAGTATAGTAGTATTTTTTGGCAAATTGGAAAAAAAACAAAAGTGGTACTATTTGTCGGCTGTTGTCTTGAAAACATACCCTTCTGTCTATCTTCTCGCGGATGTATTTTTTTTTTTTTTGTCGCATCCACCGGCGGAGGCGAAGGTCATTGTTGCATAAGATAAGTTCCCAAAGGGTCCGCGTGCAACACACACAGCAGGTCGTTCGACGCCGCTGTGGTAATTTTAGTTGGTATTTATTGGGCATATTTTGTACATACCTGAGGGCGCCGGCGTCCTGGCGGCCACCTCCGGGGAAGTCTGCTGCTGTTGCATAGTGCATATCCCTAGAGAATGTGACACTTATAATACCCCAAATAGGGGAGATGCATTATTGAACATTTTAAAACACACCACACCCCCTGCAGTCAATACACAAAACCCCCACCCCCCCAAACAAACCCCATTTTCCCCCATAGATTTCCTCCTGTATCGTAATTTCCCGTGTTCCTCTGCCACATTAGATTTTTTCCTCTCAACTTTTCCCCTTTTTGACGCCTCTCTGTCGTCCCTCTTCTCCTCTCTTTTTTTCTCTCTCTCTTTTTAAATGACTTCCGTGGAGACCATTCCTCTTGTGGCCGCACAGACCCCACCGCTGATGTGTGGTGAACCCCCAGAGTTGGTGCCCTTGGAGGATGGTGCCTGCCCTGCCACCCCTCCGAGGGTTGTCCCGAATGAGTTGAAATTCAAGGCGTTCACCCCGGCACCGAAGAGGAGCAATGACTACGGCAGACAGAGCTATGGGTCGCACACACCGCAGCCCAACATGTGCAACGACCTTACCAACGACGAGGAGTTGCAGTCTATGTTCTCTTCGCTTGTCATGAACGAGAAGGACGCGGAGGTGAAGTCCCCTGTTGCAGCCACCCGCACACCGCAGGTTGAGCAAACCGCACAGTACACTGCACCCCCTGCAAACCCTGGCATGCTGTACCCAGTCTACGAGGATGGACGTCTCATGGGGTACATGGCAGTGCCCACCAACGAGCAACCTCCTGTCGCAACCATGCCTGAGAGCAGCTATGCACCGATGCCGTTTGGCGGCATGCAGGAGACGATGCAGGCCCTGACTGAGATCAATGTGAACCAGACCCACCAAAGGCGTGGCAAAGAGCACCAGGGGAACGGTGCGGCTGAGGAATGGGTTGGCGACGCATCGGGGCTCGACATTCTGTCGTTGAGGGGCAAGCTCATTGAGATTGCGCGCGACCACGCAGGGAGCCGTGCGCTGCAGAAGCGTCTTGACCGGGGCTGCAGCGATGAGGAGAAGCAGGCGATCTTCGACGAAGTGCAGCCACAGTGCGAAGACCTCATGGTGCATATGTTCGGCAACTACGTCGTGCAGAAGCTCTTCGAACACGGCCTCCCACACCACGTCGAAGTGCTAAGTGAGAAGCTCCGTGGCAACGTTCTTGCCCTCACCCTCTCCCCATATGGCTGCCGTGTCATCCAAAAGGCGCTCGAGTCAGTGGACCAAGGCTACAAGAAGATGGTGGTCGAGGAGCTCACCGGGCACGTCCCCCGCTGTGTGCAGGACCAAAACGGAAACCACGTGATCCAGAAGTGCATCGAGATGATGCCCGGCAAGGTGGGCTTCATCGTGGAGGCCTTCAGCAACAACGTGCAGATGCTCGCAATGCATGCGTACGGCTGCCGTGTCATCCAGCGCCTGCTGGAGTTCTGCAAGAAGTCGACCAAGGTCGAGCCTATCATCCAAGAGGTGCTCTCCTCCGTCGACCAGCTTGTCGGCGACCGCTACGGGAACTACGTTGTCCAGCACGTCATCATCAATGGTGCGCCCGAGCACAGGTATGCATCTTGGCATAATATCCTGAAATCCTGATGTTTTTCAATAGAGTGGCATTGAGCACAGGTAGGTCGGAAAAAACAGAGCTTTTTCCGAAACTGTCTGCTCCTGCCTTTCGATCGATGCCACTCAAAAAATAAACAACCGAGGCTACACTACTCCAACAATTTATCAAAAAAAAAAATTAAACTTCCAAAACCCCTCATCCAACAGGGCGTTCATCTTGGGCAAGCTGAAGGGCAGCTCCTTGTCCCTCGCACGCGGAAAGTTCTCCTCGAACGTTGTCGAGAAGATGTTCGAGTACGGCAGCCACGACGAGCGTACTGAGATGCTGCTCGAGGTACTTCCCCTTCCTCCCCCCCTCTTCCTCTCGCCACACTTGCACTGAGTTTTGGGCAACAAACTAATCTCCTTGCAACATTGACATGACGATTCTCTCTTTTGTAACTACTGTTTCTTTGCAACCATATACCCATCCATCCCATCCTGACCCTTTCCCTTCTCTTGCAGCTGCTGCAGGTGAGCACCCCTGACGGCATTTCCGGTCTGCTTGCAATGGTGCAGGACCCCTTTGCCAACTACGTTGTGCAGAAGATGCTTGACTGCTGCAAGGAGGAGCACCAGAGGATGGTCACAGAGCACATCCGCCCGCACGTTGCACAGCTCAAGAAGTTCAACTACGGAAAGCACATCATCACCCGTCTCGAGAAGGCAGGCATGAGCTTCTACAGCCCGCCGCAGCAGCCGCACGCCTCCCACTACGCCAACAACTACTCCCACCCACAGCGTGGACAGGAGTACCAGGGAATGCAGGTATGTTGACCATTAGTTAAGGTAAAAGCACCATCATATCATCCTTTCTGTGTGATCAAGGTGACTTAAAGCACAAGAGAGTAGGTTCATCTAACATCATTTCTCTTTGTTGCTTGTTGCTTGTTGCTTGTTGCTTGTTGCTTGTTGCTTGTTGCTTGTTGCTTGTTGCTTGTTGCTTGTTGCTTGTTGCTTGTTGCTTGTTGCTTGTTGCTTGTTGCTTGTTGCTACTTCCACAGAGACGTTTGCACTATCAACTTCACTTTATATTCATATTATATCTTCGAACAGATGGGTGCGATGGGGCAGCAGCAGGGGTACGGAGACATGCGCTTCAGCCAGCACACACAGCGCATGCAGTAAGCAGGAGAAGGAAACCCCAACAAGGTCGCAATGTGTGAAGGCGGGTTGTGCAGCCAACCAACAGCATATGTTCTACCCATAGCCCTTTGCCTATCGGCAAAGTTGCCCCAGCGTGTTCTAATATCCGCTCATAAGAAAAAAAACATTCTTCAAAATAATAATAAAGGAACGAAATACGGCTTTGCATATGCCATGCCAACGCCCAATAGATTTGCTTTTCAACATTTGGTATCTTTTAAGATCTTTCCCACAATCCCTCCCCACTTTTTTTAACGTAAACCCCACCTGCTCCTCCCGAAGGTGGTAATATGGTGTCTGCGTCCGTCGTGGCGTGGGCACTGTCAATTCAACATTTTTTTCTTCTTCTCTCTTTTACTCTTTTAGCTTTCAAAGCAAGCTGAAACGTTCCCATTTTCAAAAAATAAAATTGCAAAAAATAAAAAGGATTGTTAAAAAAGTGCATTTATTCTCACATAATACACACAAAAAAAAAGAAGAAAAACAAACACTAAAAAAAACAAAAAAAGAAAGCGAAAAGCGACAAACAAAACAGCAAAAAAAGAGAAAAAAAGAACGCTGTTCAAAACTCAATACCCGCCTTTTTTATATATATTTGCAGCCAGATAATTTGGAAACAATATTGCACGGCAAACGCATCAAATAACGTTTTGGAAACATTCGGGGACTAAAGCGGGAGTACATCACTTCGAACAGACTACACCGTTTTTTTTTTATAACCCCTGATTTCTCAATTCCAAACAACGTCAAAAAGGAAAAAAAAAATACTCTAACAAACCCCTCCTCTTTTATTTTCCAGGCAAGGACACCCTCCCAAACACCCACAAATCATCTAAGCCCGTTTCATGGAAACGAACAAATTTTTTTTTTGAACCCACATCACCCCCTAGTATACCTTCTATTCAGTAGAATAGTAAGTATATGAAAGAACCCATCTCTCCCCCTTCCCGGGTTCCATCCCACACAAAAGACCCTTTCTTTATGCGAATGGTTTATTTTATTTTTGTTATTGTTGGTTTCATCCTTAACAACAGCCCATGGAGATGGACAGAAGGGCTTTCAAATAAAGATGGGATCGCAAAAAGCAAACTCAAAGGTTGTGATTTCATAGTTTCTTTTGAACCCGTGATGAAGCGGGATTTCTTGAATGATCGGCTAAAAAAAAAAAATAGTGGAGTTCATCTTCGGGTGTCTACACTAAAACAACCAAGTTTTCAGGGCGTTCGCTATCGCCATCGTTTTTTCCTGATCGTGGCGAAATGCCAAAAAACCCGAAATTTTTGCTTTTTTACTAGTGCTTAAAATAGGTCAAAAAAATTTTCCGCCGGAGAGAAGCTAGTTCGTGGGGGGTGAATCCCTGGTACTGAGTGGTCAAAAAAAATTTGCGATTTGCGCGTGATCCCTTCCCCAGCACAAGTGCTATTACAGCTGCACTTTCCTGATACTAAAACCAGCAAAACGATGGAGAATTTCATCAATCCCCCCTCACTGAGGGTCTCTTTGTGTTGTTTAATCAAACAGATGTACAAGAGAGAGGCATCTGTCATGTGAGACTTCATCCTTATTTTGATTATTTTCAATAAACTAAAACGTCTCTCTGCCGTTGAAGGTAGAGTTGACACGAGTAGTGACACCTTCTATAACAGGGGCTTCAGCAGACTGCAGGATTGAGGAGCGGGAGTGCTGGGGAAACTTCCTCTCACGGCAGGCGGGTTTGCGGAACAGTGGACACCCCTCTGCGACCCCCCCTCCGGGGGGGTCGACAGGGTGGTGGGGAGAAATCTCTCTCTCTTTATTTTTTTTTCTCCCCTTTTTTTTTTTATTTATTTATTTATTTATACAGGGTTTCGCCCCGGTGGGGCGAAGCCCTGGGGCGAAATAAAATGTCATTTTTTCAGGAAAAATTTTTTTTAACGAAAAAAAATATTTTTCGCCCCGGGGCGAACGCCCTGCAAGTTTTCAAAAAAAAAATTTTTTTTTTTTAAATGGTGGCAGCACTCCCTAAACAGTTATTTCCCCTCTTTTTTAGATAATTTTGCATTTTTTTGGTGTCCCACTCTCGTGGATGTCTTCTTGGGATAAAATTGTTGTATTTTGTAAAAAATACGCGGTTATTTTTGTGTTGGTGATTTCAACCCCTCATGACTTTACCTCGGGTTGAGAACACCAACTCGGTGAAATAATCGTTTTATTTCTGCACCAATAAATCGTTATTAATGCATACGTCCGTCGAGGCGTTTGCACATTCAACGTTTGAGTGGTAATAGAGTATGTGCTACCAGGTAGATGCATGCCAAGTGTTCTTGTAATTGCTTGCGTGTCGTGTCTGCAGCGGTGTTATGTACTTCTCGAAGTTCATTTTGCGTGTTGCCTGTCTTAAAAATTGTATGACATCTCTTGAAAACCGATTTCCATTTTTTTCTAATATTGTCTAATATCCCTTTGTACCTCATTCAATAAAAAAAACAAAAAAAAATAGCAAACCAAAAAAAAAAAATCTAAGGGAAATTCCTTTCCAAAATGGTTGGTCTTGAGAGAGATTTTTAAAGACAGCGCAATAATTGAATTATTAACGGAATCAACTTTGTTGAAAAATAATAATACAACAAACGCAACAACTAGGTCTAGTCCAGTCTACACTACAATCTAGTTTCAAAAAATTATAATAAATCATCAAAAAAGCAAACAAAACAACCAACGCAAAAAAAAAAAAAAAAAAGTTAAAAAAAAACAAAAACAAAAACCAGAGAAAAAAAAATAATATCCAAACAAACAGATATGGTTTCATTTAGATCCCCTACTCCCCTACCACCCACCCCATCCACCCACTCCAAACATCTGTTTTAGATAGGGATTGCTGCCTACTGTACTTATTGTCACAGATTTTTTTTTATACCCTCTTTTCTTTTAGATGTGTGTGCACGAGAGGCACATGCATCTTCCATTTTTTTTCTTTTTTAGAAGGTGACTAAGCACGCAGGGCTTGTCCAAACCCTTTTTTTTTTCTTCAAGAACTGGTCGCCATCGGCTGTAGCTGCTAGCAATCAATTGCATATTTTTTTTTTTGTCTTTTTTTTGAAAAAAAATAACAAAACAAACTTGGTACTGGTACTTAGATCAGTTTTACTCTGTTCAAGCAGTGCAGGAGATCTAGGTACATCTTCGTTCTCTTGAACGGTACAGTATCATTTTTACTAAAAAAAAATAGAAAATAGAAAAACTTGACACACCGTCGAACAACTTGAAGTATTTTCTTTTTCTTCTAAAATTCCCCCCCCCCCCCCCCCCCCACTTTTCTTTGCACGGCGGGGTCCGCACACCCCGAGGGTCCGTAAAACGGCATGTTAGGACACTCCCTCTTTACGGAGTGTCATTACGTACCCTAGGGTACGTAATTACGGACCCTAGGGTACGTAATTACGTACCCTAGGGTCCGTAATTACGGACCCTAGGGTACGTAATTACGGAGCCTCCCAGGGAAAGGGACTCTCGAAAATTTTTTTTTGCCCCCGTTTAGGGCTAATTTGGACGATTTGAGGCCATTAAAAGCAAAATTTGGCACTTTTGAGCATCTGTGGGGGTCTAAAACGCAGTTTAGAGTACCACAATTTTTAGTGGGTTTTACCGAAAACAAGTCAATTTTTGGGCCGAAAAAAAATTTTTTTTGACATCACAAAATTGCCCTTGGTGGGCCTATGTGTCCTCAATGCTGGGCGAAAAATGCAAATATAGCTATTTTTAACTTTCACACACAATTTTAACGGGTTTTACCTGTGTACCTGTGTATCTGTGTACCTGTGTACAGGATATTTGTTGTGAAAGACATCTTCCACCATGCATTGAGGAGGGTAAGACAGTGGTCGCAGTTTGTACTTGATAGCATTACAACATTTAACTTCTCCACGGGGGTCTTGGGCCGTTCACTCGGTTATACCTTGACCAGCGGAAGATATTCTTGAGGCCTTTTTGGTCTCTAGAATATCCGGTATTCCCGAACGGAGGCACACTTTGTGTGTTACTACGACCTGGCAATTTCCAGCAGTAGGTTAAGTAATCTTTCTTGTAAATTGTTGGATCATTATCTCCTCAGTGCATGAATGCCCCACGTGACTGGACACTTTTGTGTTTGTCATGTGGAGCTGTGGTTGCTTTTTTCACGACTTTTTTCCTTGTACACCAGTGTACCGTGTACCGGGGTACCTGGGCCGAAAATACACCAGTACCCAGGTGCCTGGGTGCCCAGACACACCACTGTACCCAGAATCCAGTCTCCCACCCAGAAAACCTACTCATACACCAGAAAAGTGAAAATAGCTACTCGATCAGAAAAGTCGGCTACTCGACCAGAAAAGTAGCTGGGAAAAGTTCAGAAAAAGCCAGAAAATTTCAACAAAACGCATTTTTAGGTTCTCGAAGACACTGGGTACTGGGTACTGGGTACTGGGTACTGGGTACTGGGTACTGGGTACTGGGTACTGGGTACTGGGTACTGGGTACTGGGTACTGGGTACTGGGTACTGGGTACTGGGTACTGGGTACTGGGTACTGGGTACTGGGTACTGGGTACTGGGTACTGGGTACTGGGTACTGGGTACTGGGTACTGGGTACTGGGTACTGGGTACTGGGTACTGGGTACTGGGTACTGGGTACTGGGTACTGGGTACTGGGTACTGGGTACTGGGTACTGGGTACTGGGTACTGGGTACTGGGTACTGGGTACTGGGTACTGGGTACTGGGTACTGGGTACTGGGTACTGGGTACTGGGTACTGGGTACTGGGTACTGGGTACTGGGTACTGGGTACTGGGTACTGGGTACTGGGTACTGGGTACTGGGTACTGGGTACTGGGTACTGGGTACTGGGTACTGGGTACTGGGTACTGGGTACTGGGTACTGGGTACTGGGCACCCAGAGAAAGCACCTTAAAAGCAGCGAAGGCGCAGGTTACGGGGAAGACAAGGTATGTAATTATGTTTAACTTTCAGTTACTAGTGAAGATTGAACAAAAAAATGCCGCATATTTCAACTTGTTCGTGTTTTCAACTCGAAATAAACGCGTAATGTTCACACTATTAAATAGCTATTTTTTTACGCACCAATCATTTTGTGTCACCTCATGACATGAAGGAGGAAATAGAAACAAAGCATTTTGAACACACTTGCGGTTCTGGGGACGAACCGCGCTGCAGAGCCACTCCTCAGGTCGAGGTGTGTGCGTTTCACCACAACCTCTCCCATGGGTTTTATCGTGTGATGAGTGTTACGTTTCTATTTGGTTCCACAGGCGCTCGTTACCTGCTTCACATAATTCACCTCGCTTCACTCGAACCATTTGTGCAGCAGGTCACTCTCTCGACCTGTAGCGTGGAAAAAATCTATCTTATTTCACGGCAATAAATAGCCTTTTTTATTAACCTCACCTTTCCCGACTACTACGTTTGTATACCATAACTTAATCACACCCCACATTTACACTTATACAGGATCGTGAAGTCTGAACTGCACCCGCGATTGCGATGAGAAGCTTCACCGCGGTCCGACATTCAACAACTCAAAATCTACCCGCATCAATCTATTCTGAGTTTGCGGACGAAGATCTGGGTGGAGGGGGGTGGGTACACTTAGTCAGTCACTGCTATAGCCATTAACCAAGGGAGCATAGCTAGTGCAAGAAATTCGACTTTGGAAACCTTCCGGAAAGTCTGTCCTCTGCTTGCGGAGGACTAGACACAAGAAAATATTGCGTTCCCCCAGAAAACCAGTGCACAATTCACACTCCTTGTGGGTGGTCTTGTTGCCTTTTTGGTCAACAGTAATTTTGGCCCAGGCATAAGCATGACAATTTAGTGTGTATGGGGCAGGGTGTTGTTTTGTTCTGAATTCTCTTTGTTATAACATCTAAGTCAATCGCGGGTGGTGGTTTGTGTAGCGTGAGGCACTCTTTTTAACAAACTTCCTGCGGCTGCTAAAGTGTTATTTCTTCGGATTTAACAACGTACAGCGTAACATAGTGGATTAGCCTGGTCGACACAACCTTTGATAGCTATGGGATAACCAACCCCCTTCGACCCCTCGTGGGTTCACTGAACAAGCCCTAGTGGTAGTTAAACGCGATTGACATTTACATTCCTAAAGATGAAAGAACAAGACAACACTTCTGTACCCGCGCATCAAAATTGTGGAAAACTTTGCACCCCAAACACCCTCAACAACGCCCGCCAAAAGGCGCCCCTTGTTGCTGGGACTTGGTTCTCATTGATACACTGCACAGCAGGCATTCCTCTGAGTCCAACGCAGTTTGGCCTGTCTGCAGCGTTGCACCGAAGGTGCACGAAGACAGGGTCTGGTGGTAAATTTTGCGTCTCGCATTCCCTCAGGGAAGTTTAAAAACTCTTGAGCTCGGTTTGTTGTCAAAGAAATATTCCACCATGTATTGAGGAGGGTAAGACAGTGTTCGCAGTTTGTACTTGATAGCATTACAACATTTAACTTCTCCACGGGGGTCTTGGGCCGTTCACTCGGTTATACCTTGACTACCGGAAGATATTCTTGAGGCCTTTTTGGTCTCTAGAATATCCGGTATTCCCGAACGGAGGCACACTTTGTGTGTTACTACGACCTGGCAATTTCCAGCAGTAGGTTAAGTAATCTTTCTTGTAAATTGTTGGATCATTATCTCCTCAGTGCATGGTGGAAGACGTCTTTGACAACTAACCGAGCTCACGACTTTTTTCGGTATGTAACTTGGGATAGGCCCACATGATCATGGTCTATCATGTGGTACCTGTGTACCACTCGGTTTGCTCCCAGGGCTTTTCGACCAGCAGTCACACATCCAAACAGTGATTTCCCACCTTAGACCACGTAATTACGTACCCTAGGGTA
Source organism: Rhynchopus sp. YZ270_cl-10 (assembly GCA_964035575.1). Classification (NCBI taxonomy): domain Eukaryota; phylum Euglenozoa; class Diplonemea; order Diplonemida; family Diplonemidae; genus Rhynchopus; species Rhynchopus sp. YZ270_cl-10. The sequence goes on along the minus strand of OZ037855.1, from coordinate 654,846 downwards.
CGTAATTACGGACCCTAGGGTCCGTAATTACGGACCCGGGTCCGCACTTGAGGGTCCGTAAAGAGGGTCCGTAAAATTTACGGACCCTCGGGTGTGTGGACCCCGCCGTGTGAAAATCCCCATATCCTTCACCACTTCCTCTTCCGCACGCTTTTCGATAAAATTATTGAATGGCAAAAATTACTAAATCGAGGAAATCCCCCCCCCACCCAACCCACCCATTTTTAAGCAACTTTCACTAGAAACCAATCCCCCCCCTCCCTCCCCCTCTCCACCCTCTTTTAAACCAAATTCCCCTTTCTCTCTCTCTCTCTTTTCGTTTTGAACTCCCCACCCTCCCCCCACCCTCCCCCCACCCCACTTTTCCTCTTTGCAGCCGTTTGGTACCTTTTGCTTCTTCCTACAGTGTCTTTTTTGTATACTTTAGATGTGTGCATGTGGTACATTCGCCTTTTAAGAGGCTTTTTTTTAAACGAATCCAAGATTCCCCCCTCCGATCACCCAAGGATGCGTTCAGAATGCTGACGCAATAAAGCGATACAGATCGTACCCTCTGCTAAATTGCAAAGAAGCTTTTTAAAAAAATGGACAGTGGAGATTGCACAACTGTGGCAACACAACCGAGGCAACTACACTACTCCAACAATTTTTCAAAAAAAAAAAAAAAAAAAAAATGAGAAATAGGACTCAAGAGAAATTCTCCCCGTTGGATAATGCGGAGGGAAACAAGAAGGAAAAAAAGCTAAGGTGTTCAGTGATTCAGTTTTGCATTTCCCCCCCCTGGGTATTCCACTCTCTTTCCCTTCCCTCCCTCTCTCCGTCCTCTTTATCAGTAAAAAAAAGGCAAAAAAAAATTAAACGTTAGCCAGAGCAACAACAAAAAAAAGCAAAAAACAAAACAAAACAAAATAAAAAATCAGGATAAACGTTGAGGGTGTGACAAGATTACTTCATGGGATAGCAATAAAAAAGTACAATTGTCAGCAGAGTTGTGTGGTGTTCAGTGCAATACCCACAACCGAGCTTTTATCAATTTTGCTTTCTTTTCATTTCTAAAAAAAAAGTAGGAAATGTCACACCCACCCCCACTAAAAAAAAATGAATCCACACAAATCTACTCCACCCTCCCCCCTTTTTTTTTTGCTCTCGTTCACCACGTCTTCAAACCTCCTCAGAAGTTTTACCCCTTTTCCCTCATGTAAAAGAGAAAAATGTCGGGAATTCCTTTAGGTGCGCTAGACTTTGATGCAGTGTATGCCGTGAGCCAGATTGTGACAGTCCAGGCGGTGTTCTACGCCTTGCTGACAGTGGTGCTGCAGGGGGTGGGGTTGTGTGTGGGTGCGCCGTCGCCGGATATGTGGTTGGTGTTTGTGTGTGATGGGGCGTTGCTGTTTGCACGGTATGATGTGGTGTGCGCGCATCTGATTGCCGCAGTGGGGGCGGGGTACACCATACACAAAGCAGTAGAACGCAGCAAACGCTGCCTTGACAGCACTGCCACCCTCTACGCCCTCCACCTCCTCCTCGCGACCACCCTCCTCAAGCTCCCTGCAACTCCAGCCTGCTACCTTCTTCCCCTCGCGTGCGGTGCGCTCACCCTCGCAGTCTCACGACACCTCTGCATGCAATCAGAGCTTGCTACAGTACAGCTCCGCCACGGAGCAAGAGGAAGAGCTGTCTGAGAGGAATGAAAAGCGGAGGGGAAAAGGCGTTCTACGTTGTAAGGTTTGGGGAAAGGGGAGGGGAGTTTTTTTTTCTCCTAAAGGAGGTGTGTGAAGTAGTGTGTTTTGTGTTCAATGATATCGAGAGTTGTGCACAAATAGAAGGGGGGGGGGTAAAGGGGGGTTCTAACCTAAAGGGGAGCAGGGGAGAGGAGAGTGTACTGCATAGAGCAGGTTGCACTTAACAAAAACGACGTCCTTCCAATCAAACTCTCAAGCATTTGACGGGGGTTTTTTGTGCACACCCCCTAGGTGTAGGATAATCTTTTACGTTTTTCCCCTATCAGACATCCCACCCCCCCACTTCACATGAGTGTTGATGTTACCGTGACCCTTTATGGTGAGAACATTACTGTTGGTGTTAGTGAACACGGCAGTTGGGGTGATGTACTTCATGCCATATGCACAGCATCTGACCTGGACCCTTTGATGTGCTCTTTGTGGGATGCTGCAGGGGCTGTACCTTCGGAGAAACTACTGCGAGACAGCCATTTGGGTGAATCCATTGAAATCCGTTTGAGTGTAGAAATGCACGCGGTCCGCGAGCTGAACCTCTCCGGATGGAACGTCAGCCTCCACAACACTGCCTTAACTGCGAAGGCGCTGCGGGATGCAAGCTCCGTTGCCGTATCGAAGGACATTCTGGCACACCTGATCACTCTCATCCCCTTGAACAGCACGGCCTTTCTTAATGTGGACCCGCTTCTGAATGCGGTGCGCTACAACCAACACGGCAACATCCGTTCTTTAGTGGAGTTGGGTGCAGACATAGAATATGCGCCAGAGAGCAGACAGACGGCGCTTCTGAAGGCAGCCTGGAGGAGCCCTGTGGACACAGTGGAGGTGCTGCTCGCATTGGGCGCCAACGTGGATGCGCCAGACTACGAAGGGATGACACCGCTCATGAAGGCAACAAAGGCAGATCGTCCTCCAGAGGTGATCACCGCATTGCTGCGTGCGGGGGCGTCGCTGGAGGTGGCGAACAACCTGCAGCAGAGGGCAGTGTTCTACGCATCGGAGACGGTGTTGCGTTTGTTGCTTGATAGTGGAGCGGAGGTAGCGTGTTGTGACCATTTGGGGAACACCCCGTTGATGTACGCTGCTTCGAAGAAGACAAGGCATGTGGAGCTCCTCCTCGAAAAAGGTGCCTCAGCCAGAGTTGCGAACAAAAAAGGTGAAACCCCCCTGCACCTAGCCATCCGCAGTGGTGCCCTAGCTTCCGCAGAGCGTCTGGTGCGTGCTGGGTCGGACCCAGAGGCAGTGGACGCAGGCGGCAGCACCCCGCTCATGCAGGCAGCGAACCTGGCCCCCTCGCTCTTCCCGCTTGTGTTAACGGTGCTCAAAGGGGGTTCCCTCCCAGAGAGCAACTGAGAATTTTTGAGATATTTTAAAACATTTTGTGAGGTGACTAAATTCGAGAGAGACGTTGGTTCATCTTAGTTCTTTCAGATAATGTTCGGTGATGTTTTTTGTAACCCATGTACTCCTCTTGCAAAGCCCAATCCAAAAGCCGCCACAGACACACTCTCCCCCCCTTTCCCTCTGTGTGTGCTACACAAAGTTTCTTTTTCCCTCTCTCGCTTTTGAGAGAAAAAAAAGGAAGGAAAAGTAACAAAAAAACAAAAAAACAAAATGTCTATCGACTTCACAACCAAAGCCGTCGAGCTCGCGAAGAAGGCGTACGATGCTGACGAGAAGAAGGAGTACCGCGAAGCTCATCAGTTCTACTGTCAGGTATGCCTTTGTCACGTGCCCGTCACCCTGGTCTGGCATTGTACGTGGGTCAGTTGGAGGTGCGTTTGGTACGGTTGCAAATACCGTTTGCAATGCCGTGGAGCAGCCCTATTCACTCAAAAGCACCACAATCATCCGAAGTTGGGTTTTCAGACCTGAAAATGAACCGTGTTTACTAGTAGGGATCATATTTGTGGAAATTTAAGTCAATTTTTTTTGTCCATTTTTCTATGTTGACCCACCATTTGCTAGCATCTACCCGAAAATGGAAATAGGCAGTGTTCCTAACGCTAGTTTTAAACTAAACGTTTTAAACGTTTTAAATTCTAAACGTTTTAAACTGTTTTAAACGTTTTAAACTCGAATAAAAAACGGTGGTGAATTTTGGCTTTTCAGGCAAAAAAAAAAAAAAAAAAAATTTTTTTTACAGGCAAAAAAAAATGTCTTTGCGAAAAAATGTGGTATTTTCCTCTTTGCTGAACTTTTCAGTGGCAGCAGGCACGGTGTAATTAGACACCGCATGGTGTCTAATTACAAGGTGCCACCAGCTCTGCCTGATAGGCCGAGCAGAGTGTGCCTGCGCCACTGGATGCTTGGTGTGCCCCCTTTGGTGTAGTGGAGCCGTCGTTGTGGTAGAAGATGGCCCCCACTCCTCCTTGGGGGTGCGCTGATCTGGTAGTCAGTGAAGCGCGTAGTGTTCTGTTTACCGTGTGCAAGGATCTGTCTGTGTAGACGCGTCCCGTGTGGGGTGGCAGAGCCGCAAGAGCCAGTTCCGTCCTTTGCCGGTTCTCTTCGCTGCTTGCAGAGTCACTCTTGCTGACACCCGGTATTTCTGGTGATCAGCACGTCATTCAGCGTACGATCCCACTCCCACGGTGACACGGGGTCGTGGTCCAGTAAGGGTGCGCGTACGCTGTGGCGATAGGCTCCCGTCTCCTCCACAGTCTCTATCGCTCCGGCAAGCCAGCTGTCGCCTGCAGGTAGCTTAGTCGATATCGCAGCAGCTCTACCAGGGGAGTCCTCCACCCGCATGAACTTCTCCAGGTCGTCCGCCGCTGCTGTTGTGGACAGAGAAGACACAGTGGTGTCCCATGGTGTCCCCATCACACACTAGCCCACTCAACTTATCTTTTTCTCATGCAGGTGCGTGCAGATCTCCTCCGCATTGTGCAAGTCCTCCTCCAAAACTTTTGTGCTTACAGGGCGGGCATCCGCACCCTCGCGACAAGGGTGAACACCTTCTCGTCGTTGTGCGCCTTCCAGCCATCAACGTATACCGAGATGTGCAGGCTCTTTGCTAGGGCTGCTCTCACAGGAACCATGACCCTGTCATACTCAGCCTTAAGTACCTGTTACCCATCTGGAACCCGCTGGGAATTTTTGACACATCAAATGCTGGCACCAAGCGCTTGATCAGCCAGGTTTTAGCGCACTCATTAGGGTACCGTACAGGAAACAAGTTAGCAGGAGAAACCAAGAAAAACCAGGCTAAATTGACCCCAGATGCACCAAAACTATGATTTTTGATACAGAAAAAAAAAATTCGAAAAATTCCCCCCACTTTTTTTACGTTTTTTTGTGCAGAACTGTCACCCGTTTTTTATTCGAGTTTTAAACGTTTAAAACGTTTAAAACGTTTAAAACGCGTTTTAAATAATTTAAAACGTTTAAAACGTTTTAAACGTTTTAAACGCAAAATTAGGAACACTGGAAATAGGGCCCCCTACGGGGGGTTTTCACCTCCTTACCGCGTTTTTTTTGCTACCAAAACCAAGAATCAGCCTCCCAGACCCCTAGAGTTAGGCCAGCCCTGATGGCAGACTATTCCAACAATGTTTCAAACACCACCTTTCTCTCCCTCAGAGCATCGAACGTTTCATGACAGCCATGAAGTACGAGAAGGACAGACGGAAGCGCGACATCCTGAACGCACGTGCCAAGGAGCTCACCGACCGTGCGGAGAAGATCAAGGAGTACTTGGACAACTCGAACGAGGACGGCAACGGCGGTGGCAACGGTGGAAGTGCACAGGCGACACGCTCGCAGTCGAAGGAGAACAAGAAGAAGGACGAGGACGACGAGCGCATGAAGTCGAACCTCGAGGGCGCCATTGTGAAGGAGCTCCCGAACGTGTCGTGGGACGACGTTGCCGGGCTCGAGGGCGCAAAGGAAGCACTGCGCGAGGCCGTCATCCTCCCCATCTCGCTCCCCCAGCTTTTCACAGGAAACCGCAAGCCCTGGAAGGGTATCCTCATGTACGGCCCCCCCGGTACAGGAAAGTCCTACCTCGCCAAGGCCGTCGCAACCGAGTCCAAGAGCACCTTCTACAGCATTTCCTCTGCAGACATCATGTCAAAGTGGGTTGGTGAGTCTGAAAAGCTTGTCCGTTCGCTCTTCCAGATGGCGCGTGAAAGCAAACCCTCTATTATCTTCATTGACGAGATTGATTCTCTTTGTGGTGCGCGTGGTGAGGGTGATAACGAGAGTGCGAAGCGTGTCAAGACGGAGTTTTTGGTGCAGATGCAGGGGGTGGGGAACGATGACACTGGGGTTCTTGTTTTGGCAGCAACGAACTTGCCGTGGTCTTTGGATTCCGCCATTCGGCGTCGTTTTGAACGGCGTATTGAGATCCCACTGCCGGACGCGAGGGCTCGGGCAGCGATGTTCAAGATTCATTTGGGGAAGACACCGCATACTGTCACGGACCAGAACTTTGAGGAACTTGCGAACATGGCAGACCTTTACTCCGGGTCTGACATCAGTGTGCTTGTCCGCAGTGCGCTGATGGAGCCCATTCGCACCCTGCAGATCGCCACCCACTTCAAGGAGGTAGTCGGACCTGACCCCGACGACCCGACCAAGACCGTCCCCAACCGTCTCATCCCCTGCTCGCCAGGCGACCCGAACGGATCTGAGATGACTCTCTTCAAGATCGCAAACCCAAAGCTCGTCATGCCACCAGAGGTCGGCATGGACGACTTCCTCAGGGCCTTCAGAAACGCAAGACCCTCCGTCTGCGAGGCCGACATTCTTGAACACAAAAAGGTATGTCAAACTATACAACTTCATCGTGGTTCCTTCATTCTTTGATGAAGTAAGAGAACTTCAAAAATAGCTATTTTTTACCGACCAGAAAAGTCGTTTTCTTGATGAGTGTTTTCTGAGTGTGCACGAGTGCCCGCAGGGCACGAGTGCACACTCAGAAATCACGAATCAAGAGAAAACGACTTTTTGGGAGGTGAAAACAGGGCTTTGTTGAAATTTTCTGGCTTTGAGGAACTTTCACACACAATTTTAACGGGTTTTATCTGTGTACCTGTGTACAGGATATTTGTTGTCAAAGACATCTTCCACCATGCATTGAGGAGGGTAAGACAGTGGTCGCAGTTTCTACTTGATAGCATTACAACATTTAACTTCTCCACGGGGGTCATGGGCCGTTCATTCGGTTATACCTTGACTAGCGGAAGAGGCCTTTTTGGTCTCTAGAATATCCGGTATTCCCGAACGGAGGCACACTTTGTGTGTTACTACGACCTGGCAACTTCCAGCAGTAGGTTAAGTAATCTTTCTTGTAAATTGTTGGATCATTATCTCCTCAGTGTATGAATGCCCCACGTGACTGGACACTTTTGTGTTTGTCATGTGGAGCTGTGGTTGCTCTTTCACGACTTTTTTCCTTGTACACCAGTGCACCGTGTACCTGGGTACCTGGGTACCTGGGTACCTGGGTACCTGGGTACCTGGGTACCTGGGTACCTGGGTACCTGGGTACCTGGGTACCTGGGTCCTGGGCCGAAAATACACCAGGTGCCTGGGTGCCCAGACACACCACTGTTCCCAGAATCCAGTCTCCCACCCAGAAAACCTACTCATACACCAGAAAAGTGAAAATAGCTACTCGATCAGAAAAGTCGGCTACTCGACCAGAAAAGTAGCTGGGAAAAGTTCAGAAAAAGCCAGAAAATTTCAACAAAATTTCTTTTACTATTTAAAGAGGAGACGACGCTGGTGGAAAACTCCATCTTTCGATTGAAAATAATATCTTAATCATTTGTACTATTTGAAAAAAATCCCCATACAGTTTACCAACGACTTCGGGCAAGAAGGATGAAACAAAACAAAATGCTGTCAGGGTGGGAAGAATTATCCCCTTTCCCCCCTCCTTTTTTTCCCTCCCTTTTGGGGTGTTGTTGATGGCTTCCTTTTTTTGGTTTACGTCGATGATATGGCGTCTCTGAACACCTCTCTCTGCCTACGCATGAGTATTCGTAGCGTATCTTTTCCCTCCCCGTTTCTCTCCCCAAAGATATGTCTTTATGTGTGTTTCTGTTATGGATGACTAAACACGGTAGGTTTACGACGCCATCTAACTGTTTTTCTCTCTTTTTTTTGTTTTGTTTGTTACACCCCCCCCATTGGTTCAGTACGCCAGTCTATTTCTCAGAGAATGCTTGTTTCGCTCAATTTTTTTTTTGCCAATATTTTCTGCGTTTTGTGTGTTTTTTTAAAGGTGACCTACGACAATCGAGAAATGTAGGGTTCATCTACCAGTTTTTTCTCTTTGTTTGCTCCTAAGGATCCACCTGCTTTTTACCCGCGTATAGGCGCGTAAAAGCGCGTAAAGGCGTGTACGGACGGTCCGGATATGCCTATACGGCCCTATACGCGCCTATACGCGCCGAAACACGCCTTTACGTGCCTTTACGCGCCAATATGCGGGGTAAAAATCAGGTGGAGGATGCTGTGAAGAAAACAAATGGCTGTTATCTTGTGGTAGTCTTTTATCAAACACAATAATCGTTGTTTGACACCCCCCCTTCCCCCAAAGAAAGAGCAGAGTTTGGAGTGAATAGGGATTCCAAGCGATGGTTTCGACAAACACTGAGGACAGACCAAACGGCCTAACTTCCCCCAAGGTGCGTTTTTTTGGGAAGAATTCTGCAGCCACAACAACAACCGTCTGGAAGTATGCTAGCCAATAAAAAAGAGGCCCTTTGGGTGATTGGATAATAAAGAAAAGAAAAAAAACAGGAGGAAAAAAAAGAAGCAAAAATACAAAGTAGTCTTTGCCTTCTGTAGGGCAAAGAAATCGTCGATGCTATTTTTTTTTAAAAGGGGGGGAGGGAGGTGAGGAGATTGCTGTTGGCATGGGGAAATGTGCGGGAAGTGGAGATTGCACAAAATGGGCAACGAAAGACGCAACCACACTACTTCAACTTTTCAAAAAACACAGACAGTGGAGCTTGCACCAGGTGGCAACTACACTATTCCAACAATTTTTCAAAAAAAAAAAGAAAAAAAGAAAAAGAAAAGAAAAGGAAAGAGGGGGGAAGTGATGTTGCAAAAATATATTACAACACAAAGCAACATCTACCACCGAAAAAAGAAACAATACAACGAAATAGTGGAGTTCATCCTCGGGTGTCTACACTAATACAACCAAGTTTTCAAAGAAACAAAAAAAAAATACTAACAGTACTTAGGGGGAAAGAGGGCTAATGGCTCTAAACAAATTTGGGGTGTGATATTTTTTCATCCAAGTCTGGACCAAGAGGTGTTTTAAGCGTTGTGAAGGGTGTAGGGAAATGTGTGTATGTGTGTGATCTTGCCAGGGGTATTTTTTTTGTTTTTGTTTTCCCACTCTGTCTTCTCTCCCCCAGCCGCAAATGAAGCCTTTTTATTGATAATCTTTTCTGGATGCGTAAAAAAAAAAACTGTCCGTCCGGCAGCTACACTATTCCAACAAAATATTTTCAAAAAAAAAATTCCCCCTACCTTTTGGTGGAGCGCCTCAATACCCCCTCAGTGCACTGTTCCCCCCCTCTCCTTTAACTCAAAGGATGTATGCCGCAGTGAAAGTACCTTTTTTCTCTTTTCAACATTTTTTTTAGGTACACTGTCACGAGAGGACTTTGTATTTCAAGTCAACTTTTTTTTTTTGTAGTCATCCTAACCTTTTCGACGGCAATGTTCCCTCTGCGAATTTTTGTTTTTTTTTCCTTGAGGGGGGACGATTATTGCCAGCCGATCCTACAGAAAAAAAAGAGAGAAAAATGATAACAAAAAAAATTGCGGGTTTTTGTACATTACCAGGCAAGCAAGCGTCAGAACGGTGCTGAAGGGCGACTTGGCTGCAATTCTGTGTATTTTCTTCTTCTTTTTCTTTTACCCAACCAAGATGACTCAGCACAAAGAGACTTAGGATCATCTTACCAACTCTTCTTCTTTTCTTTTCATTTTCATTTTTTTTTTTTTTGTTTTTTGCGCCCTCCTGCCCGGCTCTTCCCCCCCAAAAAAAAATGCACAAAAATAGAACCGATGACATTACGTTGCGCAAACCATCTGCTTTTTTGGCCCAATCAGACCCTACATCGGCCTAATCACTCTGCCTTGATGAATGATCCCATTCATCTGACTGATGAGAGGTGGGGGTAGAACAAGACGTTAACCTCTGTATGGTTGGGGAGTCCACCCGGTACACCGGTCATACCAAGGTACACTGTCACGAGCTTTTTTGAGGCGAGCAATTCCACCTTGCCTTAGGACCGACTGACCCACGTCCAAATGCTGTTGACGCGGAAACCTTCTCCACTTCGGCCTTCAATGTTCTCCATTGAATATTCGCTAGAGGGCTGTATTTCAAGTTTCAAGTATTTCAACACCCCTTCCCTACAGACACCACACATACACCCTTTTTTTTTGCTGTTTTGGCATGGCGCTGTACCAGTATGTGGGGGAGGCCCTACAGCGGACGATGGGAGATTCGTCGCAACCGTTGCTTCCTTTTGTGTCTAACGTTGTCATGAAGACCGTTGAGTCTGGTGCAGGGGATGCTGCGGACACTGTGAAGGCAGCGATTGTTGATGAAATTCGCGACTACGTTACCGATGGTGTGGAGGGGTTTGTTTCTGACGTTGTTGACTACGCTCGCGTGAATGGATTGGACGCACCTACAGCGGACGAAGTCAGCCACGAGGCCGAAGCTGAAGCAGAAGCTGAAATAGAGACACCCCTCGTCACCGAAGACACACCCCACCCCACCGAGGTGCACGACGTCCAGATCGAGCAAAGGGGAAGAAAACGCACCCGGTCTGACGAAGGCGACGAAGACGGCGACGAAGCCGAACCTACCAAATTCCGCGCAGTAGACGACGGCACCGACGGTGACGCAGCACCAAGCAGGGTTGCAGCCACCCGGCGCAGCCGTTTCAACGATTCCGACAGCGACGAAGCCCCTGAGGACACAACACAAACCCCACTCCCTGAACCCTTCCCCTTCGAAGGCAAAAAGGGGGGACGCAAAGGAAACCAACCCTTCGGCAAAGGCAACAAAATGGGCGGCAAAAAGGGCCTGAAGGGGGGGAAAATATTTGGTGGTGGTGGTGGCTACCACATGGGTGGGATGGGGATGGGTATGGGGATGGGCATGGGCGGGGGTGGGCCAGTAGGCGCACCAGGCATGAACCCTCAGAACAACACCCTGAACGCACTGAGGTCGTTGGGGATCAATGTTGGGGGGGTAACCGGTGCACCTGTGCAGCAGGGTGGGTTTGGGGGTGGAATGGGGATGCTGGGGGGTCAGGACCCAAACGGGAATGTCTTGGTATGATCAGCACCCTCTCACACCCCCCCAATACATTGCTAATACTGCACTGGCATTTAACGAGGCCGAGAGCTAGAATTATCTTCAAGGGGACTAAAATTGTTTATCATTTCCAACGGAGTTTTTGGCAGAGTATTTTGAGAGTCCGGGGGCTTCGGGGTTTTTTGACATGTAATCGATGCATTAGAGAGGACCTAGTTTTGTCCATTTTTTTCTCGATAAAACAACTTGTTGTCAATTCTAAAAAGATTGGAGGCAGTGTAAGACGGATTGAAAAAAAACAGAAGCTTGTTTGTTTTCTTTGAGTACTCAATTAACCACAACAACCGTACTTCAGTTTAACACATTTTTTCACCGTTTTGTTTTCCCGGCTTTGAGCGCACAAACAAAAGACCTATCTTTTTTTCATATTCTCTATTCCAACAGAACCAACTCGCAGCGCGTCTTGCACAACCGCCGCCCCCCATGGGAGGGCTCGGTCTTGGTGCGTCTATGGGAGGAGGGCTGGGTGCAGGGCTGGGTGGCAACCCTTTGCTCAATGCGCTTGGAGCGGTATGTAATAATTCCCCCCAACTCCCGAAGTTGGCCCTTTTTGGGATCTTTCCCTCCCTTACCAAGAAGCCCTCCATTGAGCAAGGCGTCGGACGCGTGGCAGCATGCCCTGGAGGAACGGCGGGAGCATCGCCGGTCGTGGGAACCTGAGTTGGCGACTGTCTCGCTACCTTTGGGCAACCATCTTACATTTCCCTCATTTCTTTGGTGACTAAGTACGGGAGGCTTAAGGTCATCTTATAAACTTTTCTTTCTTTCCCACAGAATGCGTCGCCTGAAAACTCTCTGATGAACGTGCTCAGCGCAATGCAGTCACACAAAGGTCAGGGGAACGCAGCCTTTTCCCTAGGTGGCGACGGATACAATGAGGGCGGGGGCAAAGGTGGGGGCAAGCGCGGGAAGGGGCAAGAAGGTATGTATTTCCCCCCCAGCAAACACTGTTATGTACACTGTTGACCTAATTTTTTGCATCTTTAAATTGTCACAAAAGATTGGAGACAGCGCAAAACGGAAAAAGCATGCTTTATATCGGTTTGATTCACCTTGATTCACATATTGTTTACGTGATTTTAACATCTCTGTATCGTTTTTTATGACACAGTCTGGGATGGACGCAGCGAAGAGGAACACCGCATCCACCAGCAGCAGGAGTACCGCCTTGCAAGCATCCTTGTTGTCTGCAAGATCTACCCACAGCTCAACAACGAGGCCACCATACGACCGTTCTTCGAACGCTTTGGGAAGGTCACCCTGGTGCTGTGCTCCGTCGACAAGGGCAAGGCGTACGTCGTCTTTTCGAAGCCAAGCGAATGCCTCACTGCCAAAGACTCCTCCGCAGCCTTGGGGGACAACCGCTACATCATGTTGTACCCTTGCGGGCGCAAGGACCTTGAGGATCTTATCAAAATCCCTTTGAAGCGGAGTCAAATCCCCAACCGCCGTTTGCAACAAGCAGAACGCGATGCAGTGGAAGAAGCACAACAACGACAGGACCAAAGCCGCACCCGGGCCGACCTTGACGCGAAACTGGAGCAACTCGTCCACTGCCGTGAACAGCAGGCTGCAGCCAAGGAGGCGAACACAGACACTGCGGAGTGGGACAACTCCATTGCGCTTCTGGAGGCAGAGGTGCCGCGTCTTGAAGCGAATCTGCAGGAGATGGTTGCACACCATGAGACCTCTGCAGCAGCACGTCAGCAACGGCAGGTGGAGGCAGCGGCGGAGGAGGAGAAGGAGCGGCAACAGCAACAACAACAACAACAACAACAACAGCAACAGCAGCAACAACAGCAACAACAACAGCAGGCGCAGGCGGAAGCAGCATCCAAGGCCCTCCCCGTGGAGGGTGTGGCCTACAGCGGTGGTGCAAGCCCGGCAGCAGCAAGCGGCGGTGGCTGGTGGACAAACCGCTCCTCATCCTCTCTCGACCTCCGCCCAAAGAAGATCCGTGTCACCGGATACCCTGCAGGCGCAGAGGTGCCAAAAGACACCTTCATGAAGTGTGGCGAAGTAAAGGCTTTCACAGTGAATGAAACAGGGACAGTCGAGGTGGAGTTTGCGCAGCATTGGCAGGTATGTCTGGGTTGAAATGGGCAAGGTTCTAAAAATAACAGCGTCCTCCAGGATGGCAAAGGACTCATCTAAGATTTTTTCTCTGTAGAGACGTTTGTTTAAACTTACAACTTCCATTTCCTTTGATTCTTTTTATCTCAACTATACTCACACCAACAGGCAAAGAAATGTCAGGAGCAACTGGCACCGCCACTTTCCGGGGAGCTCTTCAAATAACCCTACGGAGTAGAGGGGTTCTAATTGACGGGGGGGAGGGGATAGTGCACAAGGTAATTAAATAATGTGACATTGGGTTCTGTTTGTTGCATAACAAATAAAGGGTGATAGGCGGAATAGCGGGATCTTCTGGTAGTTTTTTTTTAAAGATCCACGGGTTTTTTACCCGTGCATCATAATGGATGCGTGAACAAAAAATGGAAGTACAAAATGAAATGTGTTTTTAAAAAGAGTTTTATCTCTTTTGTCTTGCTTTGGGGTTATATTTTACCTATTTTCAACTTACCTTCCTTCACCCCCCCTGTAAGGGCAACCGTAGGTGAAGTAAGGTATAGTATTGAAATCGATGTGGGGGGGGAGTAAAGGGTCAATTTTACAAAACCAGATTTTGAGGAAAATTTTGGCCAAAAATGGGCCCCACGTATAAGGAACCGGGCTCATATTTCTCAAAATTTAAGTGGTAAAAAAATTGTCCAATTTTCGAGATTGACCCCACCACTGCACGGACGGATCCCAAAAATGCAAATAAGGAACCTTTTTAATTTGTTCTCTTGAAATGTGTAATTTCACGTTTTCGCGAAAAAAATAACAACTGATCCCTACAAGGGTTGAAGGAAGGTGGTTGAAAACAACAATAACAACAAGGACAAGTAATTGCTAAGATAAAACGGGGTGTGCTGTGGAAAACTCCGCGCGATTTTCGAAACCACTGTAGCATCCTGGCGATTTGCTGGAGGTGCTGATGCGCCTGGTGTGATCGATGTGTTGTAGTCTGTGCATTCTGTGTTCCTTCCGCACTGCTCTAACGACGACGACAATGTGGGGAGCCTGTGGACAAAAACGAGCTGGAACACGCCGAGCCTGCCGAGCCGACGTCCAACAACGCTATCGAGCAGATGGTGCTGGACGAAGAGGACAGCCCCCCTTCTGGAACGTTTCAGATGCTGGCGTCCCAGTGGGTCTGGCAGTGTACGAAGAGCGTTAGCATACCTGCAGAAGAGCAGAATGCTGGGCGTGCTGTAGATTATTTCTACAGGATGGAGTTCCACATCACACCCCGTTTTTTTTCCGATAGCAATTACTTGTTTTTTTTTCAAATCTCTGACCATTCTGAATATCTCAAAGCAAAGAATAGCACTCGCCTGAGAATAGAGGAATACCCCGTAAATAATAGAAGCCAAATGCAGCAAACTTGGCAGGGGGGGAACAGAAGGAATAAATGGGGTATTTTGTTTTTGTACGGAGTCTGGCCCACAGTGCTGTGTCTCAAAGGGAGTAAATGAAGGAGTGCCTTTTTAGGTTATTATTATGGGTTTTCTACACACAGTTTTGCTATACAGTACTGCAAATATGTTTGGCGTCTAAAAAAGGCGCTATTACCCAAATTCGACAACTTATTTGGACACCAAGTTTTTTTTTTTATAGACCACTGTTTGTACAGATTGAAGGAAAAATAAACTACACTACTCCAACAATTTATCAAAGAAAAACAAAAAAAAAAGTTTCCTAAAGGCTACCCATTGCGTACAGGGTCTGATGCCCTTCCAAGCATGCAAACAGTGCTACTCTGCCTGGGATGTCATGGAAAAATGCTGACCAAAAGCAAGGGAAATTTCCCACCCCAAAACGAAAGAACCAAAAATCCATTTTTAAAGGGGGTGGGGGACGGGGGGGATAAAAGATAACTGAAACGATAAAAAAAATAGCGACCCCCACACACCTCTTGTTCCTTGTTTCTCACTAGCTATTTTTAAATGGAAAAATAGAAGTAAATTGATTTGAACAGTAAATAGAAGAATGCAATTCTCTCTTTGTGGTTGACAAGCATTCCTATGACAAAAGACCCACCTCCAGCACACCACCTATCTACACCCCCACCTCACACAACACAATGTCGGCACCTGTGACATTCTCGTACTTCCCCCTGACGGCAAGGGGCCTGTCGCCACTGCTCACGATGGAGGAGTACAACGTGAAGTACACCGCGAACAAGGTGCAGATGGAGAACTGGCCTGAGATGAAGGCGTCTGGGGTGTGCCCGTTCGGACAGCTGCCGCTGCTGGAGACGGAGGATGCAGGTGTGGTGACGCAGTCGGTCGCAGTGCTGAGCTACCTTGGGCGCAGGGTGAACGCTGTTGGCGCGACTGTGGCGGAGAAGGCGAGGAGCGACATGCTTGTTGGCATTGCCGAGGACTTCCTGACGGACCTGCTCAAGACGCAGCCGTCGATCCTGAACAAGGACAAGCCTGCGGATGCTGTTGCAACAATGTGGGGAGAGAGCTTCCCTGCCCGCCTTGCTCTCGTGGAGCGCTTCCTCGGTGCCGGCAAGGACCGCTTCACAGAGAGCGGGCGCTGCATTGGGGAGCTCCACCTCTTCTCGATCCTGAACCAGATGAAGGCTGTGTCGCCAACCTGCCTGGACGCAACACCTGCGCTGTCTGCCTTCTACGAGCGTGTGCTCGCACTGCCGAGTGTGCGAACTGTGCTTAACGGGAAGTCCGCCTTCGGGGAGGTCGTCCACTTCCTTGTGAAGCAGGAGTAAACAAGAGGACACACACTTGTGTCTGTTTTTGTCTTCGACATGATTTGCATTGAAGTATTCTGCTGCTTTTGTTTGTCCCTTTTCCCCTTTCCCTCCCACAGCGATAGTATGTAGAGTGTGTGGCGCATCTTGGCCCACAGGCCTGGGGGAAGATGTGCAAGTTTCCTTTGTGCTGCTGTCCCATTGTTGGTGACGCTGCGGTTCTCAGGCCTTGCACTCCCTTGGCACCTGCCAAAGGCCTACTTATGTATTGCATCCAGATGTAGATGTCATGTCTTGCTTTGAGCAGAGGACACTGCATTTATCTTTTCATCCAAAATGGTGTGGTGTGGTCGCGAAGGTCGCATAGTGCACCGCAAAGACTTTGTAAAGACTTTGTAAAACCTTGCGCTTCGATCACGCCACAAAAGCTTTCATTACAAACTCTCAATTTTTGTTTTCTTCTCGAGAGTGATGTGTTGTGCCCACAGAGCACAGAGCTCAGAGGTCCATCCATCGCTCACCTTTGTCGTTTCTTTTACTTTTACTTTTACCCCATGCATCCCTCCGCCTCAGGGTCTGCAATAGCACAACACGTTTCTTCTTTTGGGTTTCCTGACATCCCTCTAACTCCGCGAACAGGGTCTTTTTTCCACGTTCTTTTATTGATGTTGTTGTTGCTGTTTTTTATTATTATTTGCTTTTCTCAACTGTTTCTCTATTTGTTTGATACAGCGCCATCCAGCACAGCACCTTTTTGCTGGCGCCCAAAGAATACAGGAGAACAAAAATACCGCACCACCACACTTGTTTGCTTGTTCCCCCCTTGCCTCTCTTTCTCGCCTGCTCCTGTTGAGTTATTGAGAGCGAAATTTGTCGATTCCCTGCAGGTGTGGACGCAGAATGCACCACGGAAAGTACAGGCATATGCTTGTCATCATCGTCTTAACGCATTTACTCTTCTCCTTGGGCGGGTTTATGGGATTTTTCCTCTCTCCCAGCACATTTACACAGGGGGAAGGGGTTCTTTTTTTTTTTTTTCGTTTTTGTTGCTTCGATACCCCCACATCCTTACTGATAATGCGATGACCTCACCTCGTGTGTCACCTATGCGGCGGAGGGGGGACAGTAGAGTGCAGCGTGGCGATGCGGCGATAGATGCAGGGGTTGTTATGTCGCGGTTGGAGTTGCAGCTGTCACGGAAGGAGCAGGATGTGTCGTCGTTGATTGAGAGGATTTTGAAGTTGGAGTCTGATGGTGGGCGGCAGGTAGTGGCGATTAGCGAGGCAGAGTCGAGAGAGAGCTGTCATGTGCGCCACATCGATACCATGACGCAAACGATTGCTCGTCTCAAGCAACGTATCGCCACCTTAGAATCAGAGCAAAATAAGATGACCACGAAGTCCGATTTGCCACGCCAATCATTGACGTTCACACAGGATATGGAAGCTGCACAGAGGGAATATACGCTGCAGATCCGTCGTATTTCGCATGCAGTATCTCTCCTCGAATCGTCAGTAGAAAGCAACTGCGTCGCGATCTCCTCCCCCCTCGAAGGCTGGGTGTGGGACGACAGCACCGTCTCCCTCACCATAGGCCTCCTCGGCGGCGGCGCCTTTACAAAAGGTATTTCCAGGCAAATGGTTGTCACAGCGCGCGATACCAGAGGTGGTCCTGCGAACCTCCCAGAGTCCGTTGGGGTCAAACCACTCAGCGGAACGGAAAGGGGGGAAGACTTTGAGCCAAGCGACCTTCTCGTAGTCGGGTATGGCGGTCTCGCGTTTACTGGGGTCCGCAGGGTGAGTCCGCACACATGGGTTATGGAGTGCGCGGTCGACAAAACGGAGGGGCGTGGGCAGGATCGGGTGGGGGTGCGTATGTTGACTGCAGGTGGCGCACTGCTTGCCTCCCGTACCCTTCCGGTTGGAGATGGGAACATCATTAGCTCGCATGCAGGGTCATGCGACATCCATTTTGCGCCAGACCCGGTTCCCCCAGGAGGCACCGTCCGTGCAGTGGTTTCCCTTCGTGACCATGAAGGTGCCCTCATCAGCACCCCCGATGTGTCCTGCAGTGTTGTTCCCCTGCAAGGAGCGGTGCCCGGCTCTGTGACGCAGGTAGCAAGGGGGAACAGCTGTTTTGTGTTCAGTTTTGTAGCCTCGCATGATTGGGGTGTTGCGCGGGTCAATGTGAACGTTGGGTTGGATAACAGCGTCATTGAAGGGTGTGTTGCCGTGCGCAATGTGTCTGCTTCCACTGGAATCAATGAAGTGCCAGGACGACTTCGGAATGTGGGTGCTAGCATGGCGTCTTTATTGGTCAGCCAATCCGGTGAAGCGGAGCAGGAGGTTGGGCGGCTGCGACAGCAGGTCAAGGAGCTGGAGGAAACTGCGAAGGCACAGTCCTCTGAGCTGGACACTGCGAGGGGGGAGATTGCAGAGCTTCGCGCTGCACTCAGCTCTGCACAGAAGCTGCAGGAGGAGTACGCTGTGTCATGCATTAATCTCCGGACGGAGCTGAGCTCGACGCACCATGCATTGCAACTTGCTGTTACTTCGCCACGTTCTCCAGAAGATGCGTTCTTTGAACGCACGCTTGTCCCCAACGATGTAGATGTTGATGTCGCAGCTGCTCTCCGCTCTGCCTCAGAATGCTGTCATCTCCTTGCCCGCGACACAGAAGGCAACACCGCCATCGAGGCAGTCGTAGCAGACGTCTCCCGCAACATCACCACCTCCATGACACTCCTCGAGGCAACCAGCCCACGCAGTCCTCCGCACCTGGCTCTCCAACCGGCACCCCTCAGGGCACAGCTGCAGTCATCTCAGGTACGCCTTCAGGCAGCGGAGATGGAGGTGGAAGATCTGAGGTCGCAGCTTGCGGCAGGGTCCAGCCGGTTTGAAGAGGTGCGGCAGATGGGGGCACAGCTGGCGGAGCAGATTTGTCAGGAGGCTCGCGATACAACCATGCTTCCGAAGGCGCAAAAACTGCGTGACATTCTTGGTAGCACGCCGATGTCAGCACCTCCATTGCACCCCTCGAGCACGTCACTCCTCGTTGAGCACCAGACCACCGATATGCGTCGCTGGCGTGAATCCCTCCTGGAAGCATCCCACGCCCGCGCAACAGACGTCCTCTGCGTCTCCGAATGCACTGCACGCCTCTCCCTCGTAGAGCACAGCGCTTCCGAACACCTTTCCATCATCAACGAGGCACGCCTTTCGGGCAGTGCCCTATGCGAATCCCTGCAAACCCAAAACCTCGTACAAAGCAAAACCCTCCTCCAGCTGCAGTCTGACGCGACCCTGCATCTCAAAGCAGTTTCAAACGACGCCAACCGTCTCCAGCAGTGCATCGAAAGCGAAGAGAACACATCTCGTGACGATCTTATGCTTAGGTTTGAAGAGGTTTTAAGAACAGAGGCCGTGCGAGAGGAGCTGAGGGGTTTGCAGAAGGTTTCATCCCAGCGTGCAATCGACCTCGCGAGAAACGAAGAGGCGCTGCGCAAATCTGAGGCAGAAGTGATGTCGCTGAACCACCTGACGGATCTGCTGGAAACAGAGAACAATATGCGGACCGACCGTTTGGTTTCATCTACAGAATTCACCATAACTGACGCGGCACAACGAGCAAACCGGGGTTGGATCGAACAGTTTGAAGCAGAAATGCGGACAGGTCTGCACCTCGCGTACACCTGGGTGGGCACTGCAAAAGAGCAGGTGTCCCTGCTGCAGTCGTTAGTCGTTCAGTCCGAAGCGAACGGGGAGATGCAATCTAGAGCGAGCCGTGCCAAGCTGAAATCAATTGAAGCAACCGCCGCGACACTTCGAGAGGAACTTGCGACACAATGTGCAGCGGGTCTGGGAGATCGGGAGGGGGCGGACAGGCAGGTCGTTGCTGCGGATGAGAATATCGAAATGTTCGCGTTGGTATCACAGCTGCACAGCACCCTCCTGCACACCCACCTGACCCGCTTGGGGCAGGCACAACAAGAAGCAGACCACGCTGAAGCATCCAAAACACTTCTCCAAGACAACCTCATTCACACACATCGTGCCCTCCTCATCGCTGAAGATGCCGTGCAAGATGAGCTCCTTACCGCAGAGCAGTACCAAAGAAATGCTCTAATTTCCGAACAAACCCGCATCGCAAACGACCTTGCCCTATCAACGCAGAACGCTCTATCAGCACAGCATTCACACCACCTCGCCACAACGGACCATCTCTCCAACGAAAACCGCTCTCGGGCGTACATCACCGAAAGGGAGAACTCAGAGCGGTTTTTGCTGCAGGCTTTGTTAGAGTCCTTCTTAGACAGGCCAAACGTTAGTGTAGAGAGCATGGCAGAAACAGAGCGAAGCGGTCTTGAGATGGATGAATGCTGCGGACGGTTAGAATTGATGCGAATCTTTTACGATGGATGTAAGATTTATAGTGATAACGTCATGAAAGGGCATGGAGAGCAGTTGGGATACCTTGAAAATGCGTGGATGGGGAGGGGCGAACGTTTGGAAGAAGCGGAGCAAATGGTTGCATCACTTCGCGCCCAACTTGCTGCTTCTGATGAAGGGAGGAGACGAAGTGTTGTTGCCATGTCTGCTTTCTCCGAGGCGACAGCAGCTGCCGCAACAGGCGATTGCTCTGAAGCTCCATCTGCACTTCAACACGCCGAAGAACTTATACAAATTCTCCAATCAGAGCACACCTCAAACATCATGCCAACCCTCCAAACAACCGACGCCGAAGCGACCCAACGTGGCATTCTTCAATCTGAAGAATTTTCTGCAAGAGTTCTCATTCAATCTGCACTATACTCTGAAAGGGTTTCGATTGATTCCAACACCATAGCACACCTGGAAAGCCAGATCACCACACTCACCTCTGCCTTGACAGCGAATGGAGGCACCGAGAGACGGAAAAGCATTATTTTGCTTGAAGAGTTTTCTGAGGCTATTTCATCGGGTGAGGTTGGGGAAAGGAGGGACGCTTTGCAGGCTGCGAAGGAGGTGATTGCCGCATTGCAACATGAGCGGAAGGAGGAATGCGATCAGATGGATCGAGAAACACAATACCTTGCAGAAGGGGAAACACTACGACGCGAGGTGGCGGAGCTGTGTGAGTCGCGGGCACGCCTCACTCTGCACAACACATTCACCTCTGCATCACAAACCCTTCAAGAGACCACTTCCCTTTCCGCCATGACCGCACTCCAAGCCGAGCTCACCACAGCACGCAACCTCCTCTCTTCCTCCGACAGCAACCGAGACGCCATGGTCGCAGACTACGAAGCGCACATCGCAGCACTGCAGCAAGAGGTCTCTTCGCTATCCCCGGACAGCTTTGATGGGATGGCCGCCTTAAGCCAAGCGGAGGAAGTGATCGCTTCGCTCCAGAGAGAGGCAGAGGCTGCACGGACAGCGTCTGCGCTGGAACAGCTCTGTTTGGAGGAGACGTTGCGCAGGGAGTTGGCGGTGCTGTTTGAAAGCCGTTCCTTTGCAGCATTGCTCGGGCTTTCTAGAGAAAGTACGCTTGCAATGGTGGAGACGCATGCAACGGTGTTGCACGTCCTGCAAACCTCTCTATGTGACGCAGAATCGGAGGAAGATATGCAACGCAACCATGTGCACACCTCAGAGCAGTCTGCATGGGAGGTGCTAATCAGCCAGCACATCGATGCGGAACACCTGAAACGTGACATAGCATACCAGCAGTCGCAGCTCGAGCAAGCGCGTCACCAGCTTTCGGTCGTCCAGCAGGAGCATGAAGAGCATGTCAGAAGGCACACCATCGATGTGTCAGAGGGTAGGCGGAAGAGTACCGCATTGATGGGTGTGTTTTCCGAGGCTGTTGAGACTGCGCAGGGGACGCTTTCAGAGGAGGGCAGCACAGCGCTGTTGCGGGCAGAGGAGTTGATCGCAGTGTTGCGTGCGGAGCGTGAAGCAGAGGAGCTGGAGGCAGCACGACTCAGAATGGCGTCACTGTGCGAGCGTCTGGCAGCAGAGGAGGCCCTGAGGCGCGAGGTGCTGGACATATCTGAGAGCCGTGCAGCGTTGGCGATTGCGTCTGCCTGTGAGCATGGGGTTATCGCGCTGCGCAGCAAGGCCACGACCCCGCTATACCAGGAAGAGGTGCTGTGTAGGGAGGTGGTGGCCATAGCAGAAAGCCGTGAGTACCTTGCAGCCATGTCCGACCACGAGGCGGTGGTGTTCCGTGCGAGGGAGGTGGAGCATATGAAGCGGGTGCGTTCTAGGGTGGGTGGGGAGGGTGTGGGTGTCCGAAAGAAGAGTGTGGTGCTAGAAGTGGAGTTGGCCTCAGCCTGCACAACTGCAACACCGTCCCTGTCGGAGGAGGGGCGACATGCATTGGACAAGGCACAAGAGCTGATTGCACTCCTGCAGGATGAGAACACAACTGCCAGAGCTGTGCTGCAGGAGACAGAGGCAGTGCGTCTCGAAGGGGAGCGACGCCTGCGGAGGGAGATCATCGAGTTGTGTGAGGCGCGTGCATGGGAGGTGATGATGGCGGCACTTGCTTCGAAGGGTGCGGCACTGCAGAAGGAGCGCTACAGGCGGAAGAGTGTGTCGTTCCAAGAGCAGCTCGAGACGGCAGAAGCACAAATCACACAACACGAAGAAGCCCTCATCACCACTGAAGGGCTTGTCTCGGAGCTGAACAGACAGCTGTCGGAGCGGGCATCTGACCGTGTAGTGGTTGCAACCACTGCACGCAGACAGAGTGCGGTTCTCGAGGTTGAGCTTGCGTCAGCCTGCACAACTGCAACACCGTCCCTGTCGGAGGAGGGGCGACATGCATTGGACAAGGCACAAGAGCTGATTGCACTCCTGCAAGATGAGAACACAACTGCCAGAGCTGTGCTGCAGGAGACAGAGGCAGTGCGTCTCGAAGGGGAGCGACGCCTGCGGAGGGAGATCATCGAGTTGTGTGAGGCGCGTGCATGGGAGGTGATGATGGCGGCGCTTGCTTCGAAGGGTGCAGCGCTGCAGAAGGAGCGCTACAGGCGGAAGAGTGTGTCGTTCCAGGAGCAGCTCGAGACGGCAGAAGCACAAATCACACAACATGAGGAAGCCCTCGTCACCACTGAAGGGCTTGTCTCGGAGCTGAACAGACAGCTGTCGGAGCGGGCATCTGACCGTGCCGATCCTAGAGAGCTGTGTTCTACACGTAGACAGAGCCTGGCGGCGGAGACCGACTTTGTTGCGGCACGTGCCAGTACGGAGTCATCTTTGGGAGAAGAAGGGCGCAGTGCGATGGACAAAGCTGCCGTGCTCATCACGCTGCTGAAGAAGGAGAACCTTGCCTCGCGTGCTGTGCTTGAGGAGGCTGAGGCTGTGTGGCTCTACAAGGAAGAGAACATGAACCGCATCATCATAGCCATGGGTGAGGCACACGACTGCCACGTCTTGCGGGCTGCAAAGCCGGTGCAGAATGCAACGGGTTCCCGTGAACCTGAACAGATGAGTGGAATGCTGGAGGGTTCTGGTGTGTTCACTCATATGCGCTCTGTGCCCACTGTGCTGCACGGTGCTGAGTCTTCACTGTCGTCAAGAAAAGAAGCGCCCATCTTGGAAGGGTCAGGAAGCTTCACACAAATGCCTCTTGGTACCGCAGTGCAGCTGGAGGGCTCTGGTGTCTTCACACAGAGACGTTCGATTGTGGAGGTCGCAAACGCAGTATCGTTGGAGGGCTCTGGCGTGTTCACACAGAAGCATGTTACTCACTCAGACGTTGCAAGAACCACCACCACTCTTGAAGGGTCAGGCACATTCATGCAAACTGCACTTCAGAAACAACCGGATATTGTACTCGAAGGTTCTGGTGTCTTCACACAGAGACATTCAATCGTGGATGTTTCACACACAGTACAAGCTGCAAGAGCCACCGCCGCCCTCGAAGGGTCAGGAAGCACACCAACCGTACTGGAGGCATCTGGCGTGTTTACTCAGAGACATGCAACCATGGATGCTTCACACACGGTGACACTGGAGGGTTCTGGTGTGTTCACACAGAATCACGCCTCTCACTCAGATGCTGCAAGAACCACCACTCTTGAAGGGTCAGGCACGTTCGCGCAAATAGCACTTCAGCAACAAGATACCGCGCTGGAGGGGTCTGGTGTTTTCACACACATGCGCTCTGCACCTATCGTATTGCATGCTGCTGAGGCTTCGCTGTCGTCCTCAAGAAACGACGCGTATGTGGCAACGCAGCAGATGCTGGAAGAGTCGGGTAGCTTCACACAAATGCCCGCTGCAACGAGCCCGGTGGCAGCAGTGCAGTTGGAGGGCTCTGGTGTGTTCACGCAGACACACATTTCTCATCCAGACGTTTCCAGAACCCCTGTGGCTCTTGAAGGGTCAGACACATTCATGCAAACTGCAGTTCAGCAGGAAGAGGGCACACCAACCGTACTGGAGGCATCCGGCGTGTTTACTCAGAGACAGTCAATTGTGGATGCTTCACGCCCAGTGCCTCTGGAAGGTTCTGGTGTGTTCACACAGAATCACGCTTCCCACTCAGATGCTGCAAGAACCACGACCGCTCTTGAAGGGTCAGGCACATTCATGCAGGCAGCAGCGCAGAAACAAGAAGGCACACCACCTGTACTGGAGGGCTCTGGTGTCTTCACACAGAGGCATTCGATTGTGGATGCGACACACGCACCTCTGGAGGGTTCTGGTGTGTTCACTCATATGCGCTCTGTGCCCACTGTGCTGCATGGTGCTGAGTCTTCACTGTCGTCAAGAAAAGAAGCGCCCATCTTGGAAGGGTCAGGAAGCTTCACACAAATGCCTCTTGGTACCGCAGTGCAGCTGGAGGGCTCTGGTGTCTTCACACAGAGACGTTCGATTGTGGAGGTCGCAAACGCAGTATCGTTGGAGGGCTCTGGCGTGTTCACACAGAAGCATGTTACTCACTCAGACGTTGCAAGAACCACCACCACTCTTGAAGGGTCAGGCACATTCATGCAAACTGCACTTCAGGAACAACCGGATATTGTACTCGAAGGTTCTGGTGTCTTCACACAGAGACATTCAATCGTGGATGTTTCGCACACAGTACAAGCTGCAAGAGCCACCACCGCCCTCGAAGGGTCAGGCACGTTCATGCAAACCGCAGTTCAGAAGGAAGAGGGCACACCAACCGTACTAGAAGGTTCTGGCGTGTTTACTCAGAGACATTCAATTGTGGATGCTTCACGCCCAGTGCCTCTGGAAGGTTCTGGTGTGTTCACACAGAATCACGCCTCTCACTCAGATGCTGCAAGAACCACCACTCTTGAAGGGTCAGGCACATTCATGCAGGCAGCAGCGCAGAAACAAGAAGGCGCGCCAGATGTTTCCAGAACCCCTGTGGCTCTTGAAGGGTCAGGCACGTTCATGCAAACTGCAGTTCAGCAGGAAGAGGGCACACCAACCGTACTAGAAGGTTCTGGCGTGTTTACTCAGAGACATTCAATTGTGGATGCTTCACGCCCAGTGCCTCTGGAAGGTTCTGGTGTGTTCACACAGAATCACGCCTCTCACTCAGATGCTGCAAGAACCACCACTCTTGAAGGGTCAGGCACATTCATGCAGGCAGCAGCGCAGAAACAAGAAGGCACACAACCTGTACTGGAGGGCTCTGGTGTCTTCACACAGAGGCATTCGATTGTGGATGCGACACACGCACCTCTGGAGGGTTCTGGTGTGTTCACTCACATGCGCTCTGTGCCCACTGTGCTGCACGGTGCTGAGTCTTCACTGTCGTCACGAAACGATCGTTCGGTGCTTCAAATTCTGGAGGGGTCTGGCAGCTTCATGCAGATGTCTGCGAGCTCTGTGAAGCTTGAGGGCTCTGCAACCACAGAGACACATCCGGTGGACACTTCGGACCGTGCCGCGCTGCAGGCTTTGGAAGAGCAGAACCGGGCTCTGGAAGAGGAGCTGTCGTTGTCGATGTCGCGCGGCGCTGTGTACGGTCAGGAGATGCACGACCGCATCACGGACCTGGTTGCGAAAAACGAGGAGCTGATCCGCGACGGCTGTGCTGTGCGGTGTGCCCTAGCGGAACAGGAGAAGGCCGCCGCACGCAGCAAGACTGCCCTAGACATTGCGTCCCGCACGATTGACACACTACATGGTGAGAGGGCCAACCTCGTGGCAGAGCTCACACCCCTCCGTGCAGGGTACTCCACACTCCACTCTGAGAACAGCCTCCTCCGCAGCACACTACCCGAAGACAGACTCCGTGAGCTTGACGATGCCAGGACTCAACCATGCGACGCACCCCCAGAGCACGCTGCGAATGCGATTCTAGAGCTACAAGCCGAGAACGACGCACTCCGTGCCGAACTCTCTCAGATCGGTTCAGAGAACGCACACAGCCCCGAAGCGCAGAGCGAAGCACTGAAGAAGATGCAGGCTGCGTTGCAACGTGCAGCGGAGGGGACTGCGGGCACAGTTCTGTGTGAACTGCCGGCCGCACAGAACACTGAGGATGTACAGTCCCTTCGTGCACTGGTCTCAGAGTCATCCCAGGCTGTGGAAGGGTACGAAGTTGAGAAGCAAACGCTCCTTGCAGCGTTGTCCGAAACGTCAAAGGCACGCCACGAAGCGGAGGCTGAGGTGCTGGGCTGGCAGGCACAACACCAAATGTTGAAAGACAAATTGGATCGTATCGAGCATCGTGGCAAGCAGATGCAGCAGGCGTTCCACACTGCCGAGACACAGCATGCGGAGGAAATGGAGGCATCCCGCACTTCAGTACGCACACTCAGAGAGGAAAACGCACGGCTGCAGCGGACTTTAATGGACAACGCTGCGAAGCAAGGTGTGTCTGAATTAGCAGACCTCCGACGCGCCGTCTCCGAGGCAAGCCGTGACAGAGATGCGTCTGCTGCAGAGGTGTCGCAGCTCCGGCAGCGTCTGTTCACCATCTCCCAATCCCCAGAGCTTCTTTGCAAATCAAACCCTACCTCCGAGGAACGTCTCCGTGCAAGCCCCAAAGCATTAGACCCCGACGCCTTCACCCCGAGAGCCAATGCAATCGAAGAAGCGACCGTCGCCATGCTTCGTACACAGAACGACGAACTCCACAAAAGTAGGGAAGAGTTCGAAGAGCTCCTTGGGTGGTCCGGCAATGCCCTGCGCGACGCCAGAACACAGGCCCAGCATGCAGCAGTCCCACCACCGAACACCGCACCACCACAGCTGGACGAACGCAACGCTATGCTCGAGGCAATACACACTCTAGAAGCTTCACACCACGAACTCTCTGAACGGCTGCAACATGCAACCCAACGTTGCAACACTGCGGAACATGCTCAACGCCACACACAACGCTCTTTAGAAAACACTTCAGCAGAAGTCACAACACTGCGAGCAGAGAACGAAGCCCTACGGAAAAGCGAGCACGGTGACGACGACGTCTTACAACGTTGCCAGGAAGCACTACACAGCGCGGGCGCCGACATCAGAAGCCTCCGCATGCAGGTAGACGAGCTCCGTGCAGAGCTGCTCCACGAACGGGAGAAGACGCAACGCAATGCTCTGCTGCAGGGACGCTCTCCGGAGCTGAGGGTCGAAACCGCGCCCCAGGTGACAGCAGAGCTGGAGGAAGCGCTACAGCTTCTACAGGACGCGACACAGGACGCACACCGGTCACCTACAGCATCAGAAGACCTCCACAGCGTACTTCGCGACGTCACCGCAGAGCGTGACGTCCTCAAGGCTGAGAACGAAGCCCTCCGCAACACCGCCTCTGGGGAAGCCCCCGACGACTCCCTGCTACTCCGGTCCCAGCAGGCCTTGACCCAGGCTGTCAAGGATATGGAGTCCATGCGGTCTGACAGGGCCGACCTCAAGGCATCCCTAGACAAAGCATGCGACACAGCGTACGCAGAGCTTACTGCATGCAGAAAAGAGAACGTTCAGTTGAAGACCCAGCTTTCCCACAGGCGGCGCAGCTTGGTTGATTCAAATGAGGACGCTGGGATCGATGGGGCGTTGCAACAGCTGGGGGAGTTGAAGGCTGTGCGGGAGGCAGAGCAGGCTGTGCAAGCTGAGGTGGGTGTTCTGCGTGCATCTCTCCAAAGAGCTGAAGCAGAAATCGAGATATTGAAGGCAGAGACAGACGTTTTGCGGAGTCTTTCCGATGACAATACCGGAGGTGAACATGACGCCATTTTCAAAAGAGCACAGAACGCACTACAACAGGCTGTCCTGGACATGGAGGCAATGCGCGAAGCCTGCGACACAGCACAGGCCGACCTCCTCACTGTGCAGGAAACCTCTTCGGCGAAGCTCCGCGATGCCAAAATCGAATGCGTGCGCCTACGCACCCAACTCGAACAGATGCAACGCAAAAAATCGCTTCCTTCACCATCAGGCCTACTCGAAGCACTAGACCAACTTGAAGCTAACTCCCCTCGCAAAGAGAACAATGCGTCTCTAAGGGAGACCCACACCCTCCGCGAGGCCTTGAGAGAGGCACGCACGGACAATGATGTGTTGTGTGCAGAGAATGAAGCGTTGAGGGCATCGATGGCGGAAATGCCGGTCGAGGACAATCCTTTGCTGATACAGTCGCAGGAAGCAGTGCAAAGGGCCGCCGAAGACATCATCTTGATGAAGAAAGAAGCGGATGCGGTGCAAGCAGAACGTTCCTATGAGAATACCGCTGCGGAGTCGCGTCTCCGTGAGATGAAACTCCAGAATGTGCACCTCAAAGCACAGCTTGATGGTCTCCTTGGGAAGACACCGTCCGTTCATGATACGGGCCGTCTCAGAGAGGCGCTTCGCACTACAGAAAATCAATATACAGAGTTGGTCAGGGATCTCACTGCGTATGCGTCTGGGGTTGAGGGGGAAGGTGGAGATGCGTTGATGAGGATATTGGAGGGTAGTGAAGGGGTGTTTGAATTGTTCTCGCTGTCGCATGCGAGGGTGGGGGAGGTTGAGGTGCACAAGGCGGATGTGGTTGCAGACGAAGAGTCGAACTGTGCAGTCAACACTGCAGCTACGGCTGCCCTAGGTGCAGAGGCACTGCGGGCAGTGGAAGTGGAGGAGGAAGCGGGGCGTGGCGCCATCTCGATCCTACAGCAGCATAGTTACCTTGATGTGGTCACGGCAGCAGGGGATTCGGTGCTTGCAGTGCGAAGGGGTTACGCGGATGCACAGCTTGCCCTCCACAGTTTTACCTTTGGTGCCAGCGAGACTTCTCGTCGCCGCAGTACCGTAGTGGGTGGCACCCTCACCTCCATGACGCAACGTCTTGCGCAGGACCCTTCATCAAGCGACGAAGTGAAAATGCTTCTGTCCACCACGCAAGAGTATGTGGATGCGCTTCGTGAGGAGCATGGTGCTGAGATGCGGGACTTTGCGACCACAGAGCTTTCCCGGTTTGGCGAAGGCGAGCATATGCGGCGTGAGAGCGAGGAGATCACTGAGGCCAGCGAATGGCAGATGCTGCTTCAGCTTCATGGTGGAGGGGCTAGGCTGGCACAGCAGCTTGGGCAGGAGAGGGTGGCCGATGCTACGCTTCGTTTGGAACGCGCTGCGGAGTCTATTCAAGATATGCATCAATCAAACTGGGTACGTGAACGTGACGACGCATGTCTCCTCCGCCTGCATCGCTGCAGCGAAGATGAGCAAACACAACGCGACTTCATCGACCTCCGTGAATCCAACGCACGTCTCCTCCTCAGCCGCGAGGACACCGAAGGACAACGCCACCTCACCCGCGAGCTTGAAGTTGCCAGAGAACTAGAGCTTCTCAGTGCAGCGATAGGCGACACCTCCTCTCTTGCAAAGTCCGAGGAGCTCCTCGACGTCGTCAAGAAACAGCATGCATCGGAGTTGACCCAACAGGAGCGCAGGGAGTACTCCTACATCGACTCCCTTGAGGGGCAGCAACGCATGTCTTTGGAGACGGCAGAGGAGGCTGCGCACCAAGGCTTGCTGCGTGAAGAGTCCATGCAGAAGCTGCTAGCTGCACTTCCTAGGGAGCAGAAGAGTTTGGCTTGGGAGACCGCCTTTGGCCTGCTGCATGCGTCTGCAACCCTGCTGCACACATCTGTCGCCAGCGAAGAGGAGGCCACCCGCAGGCACATTCTCACGGAGTGCAGCTTTGACCTTTCTGTTCTGCAGATCTCAGAGTCATATCGCACCACCACCACACTGCGTGATGAGGAACGCCTCCGCATGGTCACCTCTAATGAGGAGCTAGCCACACGCCTCGACCTGGGACACATGATGCATCTTGCTGTCGCAGAAACACTTTCGCGGGAGGGTGTGGTGGAGGAAGCTGACATCGCAAGAAGCGATCTTCTGCACGAACAGAGGAGCATGCTATGTGACATCAGCTACACCACCTCCATTGAACAGCTCAGCGCCGCAAGCCACGAAGCGTTTCTCCACCGAGACGAAGAGAGGCAACGTCTTGGCATCTCCTCTGAGGAGCTAGCCACACGCCTCGACCTGGTATACATGATGCATCTTGCTCTTGCAGAAACACTTTCGCGGGAGGGTGTGGTGGAGGAAGCTGACATCGCAAGAAGCGACCTGGCAAACAGACATCGCACTGCCCTGCAGGAAATGAAATACACCACCTCCATTGAACAGCTGAGCGACGCCAGTCATGAGGCCTTCATTCTTCGTGACGAAGCGTCTGCACGGAGCGTTCTACAGCTCGACCAGACCACCGCTTTTATAGAGTTAACCTGCACCGCACGACACAGAGAGCGTGTCTTTGCATTTGAAGCGGAGATTTCTGCAAATGCGAATGCCGCCTCTCTCGAGGCACAGCTTGCTCAGCAAGAAGCGGCAACCGCTCAAGCAGAGATGGAGGCAGCCTTCACCAACAACAGTCTCCTTGCGTTGCAAGAAGATTCACTCCGCCACAACGAGGAGCATTCTGCCCAACAGCAGACATCCCACCTCTCTTCCCTCCAAACTGCTGAGACAACCGAAACGGCAGAACGCACACAAATTTACTCCTCCTTCCTTGCAGAGGGAGGGTATCTTCAGCGTACTGCAGAGTATGTTGGCGAGGCTTTGGCTCGATATGAAACATCTTTGGGAGAACTAAGCAGAGAGGAGACACCGTTGCGTGCAGGCATTGTGAAGGAGGCGGCTGAAGAGCGGGGGGTGTTGGCTGCATGGCATGAGACGGTTGTGGATACGTTTGTATCTGATGTGGAAAGGTTGTTGGATGAAGAAAGACGGTATCGGCATCAAATTGGGGAAACAGAAGGTGCGGTACGGTGGATGGCACATAGTTTTGCAGAAGAAGCAGAAGATTCCTTGGAAACACAACTTCATGAGCATGTAGACTCTGTACGCACCGAAGAGCGGGCGGATAGGCGTAACATAGTCGAACGCCGTCTTTCACAACTGGACCACCTCCAAGAAATCATGCAGATTGATGCTTCTACCGTAGAAATATTCATCAAAACCGTTTCCGCTCTCAACACCGAAGAAAATGGCGGCAGATCTATTCTCCAAACGTTGCAAAACACCGAACGGACGAATATGTTAGAGCAGTGTACACTTAAAGCCAACCTTCTTCTTGTCTGTGAAGAGTCTGATCGGACAAAAGACACTCTAAATGAAGTGATTGTCACCTCATTCGATTCGTTGCAAACTGCGGAGCACCACTCCCGTATTATTATCGAAGATATTTGGTGGCAATCATCTGAAGAAATCGAAACGCAATGGACTGCAATGATTGCTACTATGCAGGCAAACATAGACAGTTTCATTGCATCGGAGAATCATCACAGACAGAACCTCATGCAATCTGCTGAAGACGATCTCAAAACGATGCTCTCCACCAGCACCATGCACAACATCCTTTCCCTTACAAACACCGAACGGAGCGAACACCATTGCAGAACTCTACTATACAATACTGAAGAAGAAGAAGCACAGTGGTTGGATGGCGCAGCCTTACAATTGAATGCAGAGTGGAAACGCTTTGGCATTGCGGTAGAGACATTGTGCAATGATGAGACAACACAGCGCAAGGTGATGCACCATGAGTCACATGAATTCTGTATGGTTATTGAAAATTTTGCGAAAAGCGTTGCGAATGAAAAGCAGATCCGCATTCAGGAGGTCACCGTTTTATGTGCAGTTGGGATGGCGCAGGCGATGGAGGAGGAAGTCCATCTCAGGGCTTCCTATGAAACGATCCATTCTGATGGGTTGTGCACATTGCGTTCTTTGCACTGTTGTCTCATAGAGGAGGAGGAGGAGCGGTACCAGCTTCTTGATTCTGCCTTTACAGAACTCTTTTTGATCGAAGAACTGCTTATCAATGGGGTGCACCACACCACCACACATGAACAGTACAAAGCTACCACACTGCTTTCGGCGGAGCGTTCTGCACGCGAAGCGATCATCCAAGCAGAAGAGGATTGGTGCAATGTGCATTCCCAATGTGTGTCATACAGTGCGGATCTTGCAGTAAAGCTGATAGGGTGTGGGTTAACAACAGAAGAAATGTCTGAAAGGAATGTACGTAGCGGTCTATTGGAGGCGGAGGGTGAGGCG
The DNA here is from genome assembly GCA_964035575.1 of Rhynchopus sp. YZ270_cl-10. Taxonomy (NCBI): domain Eukaryota; phylum Euglenozoa; class Diplonemea; order Diplonemida; family Diplonemidae; genus Rhynchopus; species Rhynchopus sp. YZ270_cl-10. The sequence continues at coordinate 622,371 of OZ037855.1, read as the reverse complement.
AGGGAATTGATGCACATTGCGTTTGATGCGGAGCGGTCTCTTATAGTAGATGCAGAGGCGAAGATCGAGCAGTCAGAACTGAACGTCGCAGCGATATGTCAAGAGCACGAATATGTTTTCATCGGATTGACCGATATTCTGGTTGGTGATGAAGAAGCCTTCCGGGCTGAAGTGCACGCTTCTATGCAAGGAGAGCGCGAACACCTAATGGACGCCCATTTTGACCAACTCCGATCTGCTCTGATGCAGGAGGAGGGTGGAGGGCGGGCCTCGATTTTGCACGACTCTTTATTGTCGCTTTGTGGGAGTGGAAGGGTTGAAGCAATGTTTATAAGTATGTTCGGGAATTCTACTCCTGCGGAGCTTCTGCAGAAGGCAGAAGAATTGTACAATTTAGAACAAAGCGCTCAAAGGGACATTCTCTTTTCAATGGAAACTGCAGCCCGCGCCATTCTGGAGTCTCACAGTGAATGCGACTTTATTGAGGAATTAGACACTGCGTTTGAGGCTGCCATCAGAAGCGCTCTTCCAGCAAACACATCGTACACACCACCAAAACGCCTTTCTATTTTACCGCACATCCAAACAGCGCTTCAGATTGAATCTCATTGCGTGAGACAAGAGATTCGGCATCTTGCAGACCTCGAAGAGGCGATGCGGGGCAACATCATTTCTAATGAAATTGCAGCGCGTTGTGCGGTTCTGTCGCTTGAGAGTCGTGAAGGATGGGAAGGTGCAGGGAGGGATGTAGTAGCGTTGGAGGAGACGGTGGCGCGGATGGGGTTGCTCGCGATGCATGAGGCTGTGACGAGTGTGTCGGGAGTGGCGGAGGCAAGGGTGGCAGCGAGGTTGTGTGATGTGGAGGTGGACGGACGGCGTGCTGTGGAGCATGAGGAGCGTGCGTCGAAGAGGGCTATAGAGGACCTCCGTAGGGGTGTGCTGGAGGTGTCGCGTGCCCAGGGTGCGACGCGTGTTGTGATTGAGGCTGCAGCGGCGCGTGACATGGAGATCTTCGCACTGCGCTTCGACTTCGACCTCTACCGCCGCAGCTGCATCGAATCCATTGTTGCAGTCGAAGATCGTGAACGCGAGCTCATGGAGGTGGAGGAAGAGGCAAAACGGCGTGGGGTGCAGTTGCAGTTTAGGGTATGCCATTTTTTTCTTCAAAAAATTTTGGGGGGAAAGCAATTTGCTTCACCATGAGGAGGTAATTACACGGGGGCGATTAAAACATCCAAAAATTTCAGGTATTTGAAGCAGAGAAGCTGCAGATAATGTACAGCAGCTGCAAATCTGTGCTTGATAGCTGCCTTTACAATAGACAGCTTGATAAGGAGCGGATCTCTGAGTTGGAGAAGGCGATTGATGGGCATAAGCAGCGACATGAGGCGATTACGGATGGGGGTAGTGGGGTGTCGATGGGGACACTGCTGCCTGCGAGGGACGACTTTGACTGGCGTGTGAGCAATGTGGAGGTCATGCGGCAGCAGCGCACGATGATGGGGCTGGAGGAGGAGGAGCGGTGGAACATCGAGATGCTGTGCTACCAGGCGTTCTTCTCGCTGCAGACGTTGCTCACAATCTCGGAGCAGAAGATCGAACAACGCATCCTGAGCCCCTCCCTCGACGTCTCCCCCATAGCCCGCGGCATCAACATCTCCGCCGTCTCCCTCCCAGGCTACCACGAGGTCTCCCCCACACGCAAACGCCGCCACTCTGTCAAGCACCGCTCCGGCAGCCTCACACAACGAGGCCGTGCAGGAGACAGCCGCAACTTCAGCTCCCCCCTCTCCCTCCTCCGTGGAGGCCAGGTATGAGAACGTTCTTATTTTATGATGAGTGTGCAAGGTTTTCAATTTTTTTGTGCGAGGTGTTCATGAGAAAAGCCTCGTTTAATCAGTATCCTAAAAGGCTACGTTCTCATCTAAGACTAATAAAAAATTATACTCCCAAACAAAACAGCAAAGCAACGTACGCAGCACAAGCCCCCGCAGCGGTCTGCTGACAGTTCCGTTCACTGGCCACCCCAAGCCATGGGTGCCTGCCCCGTACGGGAGTACCCCACCCGGTGGCAAGCCAGAGAAAACGAAGTAAAAATATGTGGATGATGATGTAGCGTCCTGAAGCCACATTGGCGTGTTGTTGATGGGGTGATGGGTCTAGAGAGAGTAGCTCGCCAGGGGTGCAACGGTTAGTGATTGTGAAAAGGATGTCTTCTCATCCGTCTTTCTGAGGTTTTTAAGGGGCTTACGTTTATTTTTACAAAACTTTCCCTTTTTTTTCTTCCTTACACGTAGTGTTATTAGAAACTCGAGTAATAAAGCCAACGTTTAATCGCCTGATACCGACTATTTTCTCCTCCCCTTTAAAAATCACTTGCGCCAAAATTCAGATCTCATACACTGTTTTTGGCTGCGTTCAACGAAAATAATCTTCCCCCCCTTTTTCTAGTCGAGTAATCAAGATCAGTTGGCGACTGTAAGAGTCGAGTTTTTTCTCAAAATTTGTAAAGTGCGGTGTCTCTGTGGTCCATTCTTCGACCTTTCCCCGCTCGTCTTTTCCCTTTTATTTTATTTTCTTTTCTTTTCCAAACAAACAGAGAAAAAGAGATGTTAGCCAGCTGTTCTTACAGCTCGGAGAAATACAAGAAGGCACACAGAACAATGCTGTGTTGTGGTTTTTTCGAGGAACTTTTTTGAGATTTCCTCAAATAAATGAAGCAAAATATACGTAGAATCTAATAAATAATTCCCCCCCCTTTTTGCGATAAAAAACGGCAGTACAATCCATGTCTCCCCGGACAAGGGACTTACGTGTCCACTTTCTATTACGGTGCTGCATTGTGCACTTTGTAACCTCACTTTTTTTTAAAAAGGGGTACCCATGCACAGCAAATCACATATATCTCTCAAGTTTTCCTTTTTCCCCCCCAACCATAGATTGCACTTTTGGGGGTTTTTCATTCGTTTACTGTCGTACAGATAAAACTCTTATTTTTCCTCTTTTTTCGAACTGGGGTTCGATAACCCGCGGAGAACCAGTGCCTGTGTCCGCCGACGAACGGTGAGGCGTTTGTACCTTCACATTCTCCTTTTTAACCCAATTTTCTAAAGAAACTCAGAAAAAAAGCACAACGGTTCGAACCTTAACCCAGGGTTGCCAAGAAATTTAAAGGGAGGGGGAAGCTTGCTTTATTTGTTTTTATTTTGCGTTTTTGGGGGAATTTTTTCCATTCTTCAAAAAAATTCTCACACAACCAAAATGAAACAACGCAAAACCATAACTAATAACGAAAACAAAACACCACCCCCTTTCAATTTTACCTACAACCACTTCAAACCAACTCAGTTCACCTCCCTCCCCAGAAAGCACCCCCTTTTGGGGGGGCAACGTGGTTTGAACAACCAACCACAACCCCATCTACTCTCCACCCCTCCACCCTCCCCTCCCTCCTTCCCAACACAATGGAGGTACCACGCTCGGAATCACCTCTGAGCCATGGCAGGTCCCCAGCGATGACGTTCAGTTCCGAGGGGATTGCGCGAGGTGAGATCGCAGCAGCACAAGCAGAACTCGAAGTCCTCCGCGTCCAGGTCCGCAACATGGAGAGCGAACTGCTTGCAAAGGAAGAGGAAAACCGGAGTCTCCGCCAAGACGAAAACACAGAGGTTGCCAAATTAAAGGGTCTCATCGACGAAAAGATCGGCGGAAGACAACAACACGCACAATACTTAAATGAAACCAGCGCCCGGCTTCATGAAATGCTTCAGGAGAAGGACGCGAAGCTTCATACCCTTTCTGCACAGATTCTTGATTTTGAGCAGTCACTCTCGGGTGCGGAGCTGGAATGTCAAGAGCTTAAGTCGCGCCTTGCATTGTCCACACACCATACATCTGCGTCGGACGATCGGGTTGTCTCCATGCGACACTCGCTTGCCTCTCTCCACGATACGATCGCACTTCGCTCTGCACAACTCCACAATGAACGCGCTGCGCACAGCAGACAGCTCCAGGTTCTCTCTTCTGCGCTCGTTGCTGTCGAAGCGTCGTTGCTCACCCCTCTCGTCCCCTCGAAAGATGCAGGGTCGCCACCGTCCTCCCCGCTCCCTACCCCCGGGAAATTCTCTTGGCTAACCAGCGAGGCCTGCATTCTTACTATAGGCCAGCAAGGTGGAGGGGCGATTCCGATTGCGCAGGAGCGTGCGTTTCAGACCAGGGTTGTATTGTATATCTCAGTGCGTGATGCGGGGATGAGATTGATGCGTTTGCCGGAGAGTGCAGAGATTCTGGTGAAGGGGCGAGGCTGTGTGGAGGACTCTGATCATCTTGATGACCCAACTGAGGACGACACTTCATTTCGCGCTGCCTCGACAGAAGCGGCAACGATAGTAGAAGACCACCAGCTTAGTTTGCAAGGCTACGGCGGTCTTTGTGTGCACAGTGTAACCCGCATTGCGCGGAGCACCTGGGAGGTAAGCGTCTACGTGGACCCTCACCTCTTCAATGCGAAAACAGCGGGTTCTCTTGTAGGCACCCCCCTGGCAGGGCCTGTTCCGAACCCGGGGGCGGAGTTGGTGACAAGCTCTGCGTTGTTGAGGAAGGGGAAGAGTCCTCATCGTTCCCCTCCCCCTCCGCCGACTGATAAGAAAAGGGTGGGGCTGCGTTTGGTGGCGGCAGATAATGTGTGTATGTCGTCGCGAACCTTCTTGGTGAAGTCTGGTGGTGGTGTGCAGAGTGCTGGTGGATATGCATCAGAGGAGGTGAACGCACGGAATGTTGAGGCAGCACTGCGGTGCTCGGATGTGTTTGTCTTCCCAGACCCGATCATTGTGCGTTATGGACACGAAGAAAGTGGAGGGTCAAACCCGCCGTCTCCTACATCGCTCGCAAAGCTGACAGACACTTCTCATGTTTTCCTGAAAAGCATTTTAACGATCCGCGACGAACGGGGCAGATGCACATCAGAGACAGACCTGCTGTCACGCAAAAAGGAATTCCAAGCCGGACTGAAATGCACCGTGCGTCTCCCCTCCTCAGCCTCCTCTGGTCTGTCCATCGCGACGGCAGGGATGGAAAGCTTTATCCCCATCGAATGCGGTGTGCTAGCACTCTGCAAAGTACCCCTCGGGAAGTACTCTGCCCTGCAGGCAGCGTCCCCCCAACCGCTTTGCGTCGACTTTACATGGGAGGAAACTGCAGAAGAAACGCAGGGCGATGGTTTTAACGATGCGTTGTCTGCACAGCAGGCGGTTCCAACCATCAGCACGAACGTCGCAGTGCGAAGCAGTAGTAGCGGTGGCGGGTTTGCAACCGACGTCAATCTCCGTGCACGCTTTATCCAAAAATTTCTTGCCCGCGGACTTCACGCAGTCATGACCGGGCACAGAACCGAAAGCAGGCCAATGGACACACAAACCGCCACCTCCACTACCGTTCCGCATGAGGGTGTGGTGGGGCGCACCTTGGAACGCATTGCGTCACTTCACAAAGAAGAGCTTTTACAGACGCTTCTTGATGACGGCGCTGTTGTGAAGAAATTTGCGGATGAAAAGCTGGAGGCGGTGTCTGCTGTTGAAACGAAGCTTGAAGAGGCGCTCCTGAAGGTCGACAAAAAGGAGGCTGAGGTGACAGCACTTCATATTGAGATGGCAGAACTCCGTGACACAGACAATGTAGCAAAGGATGAATACGACAACCTTGTGGCAGAGTTAGCTGTCGCGCAGGCAGCAGCAACGGCATCAGAGCTGCACTCCGAGGACCACGCGAATGAGATAGAGGCACTGCAACAGAAGCACCATGAAGAGAAGGAGGAGCTTCTCCGTCGTGTCACCGAGGCTGAGGAAAACGAAAAGTCTTTGAAGCGGAGTGTCGAAGACTGCAGCCAGCAAATGGTCCAGATGACCACCGCCAGCCACGACTCATTAGAGGGCAGTGCAAAGGAGCTGCAAGCGATGTCGCAGAAGTTGAGCGAGTTGGACGCAAATTATCAGGCAGCGCTGACAGAGTTGAATGAGACCTGCCAACGTGAGGAGTCCGCGGTTGCGAAGATGGCAAAGCAGCGTGACCAGCTTGCAGAACTTCAAGGGCTTTGCACAAACACAGAGTCACGCTTTCGCGAAATGATGACGCAAAATGAATCGCGCGTCAACGACACTGTTCTCACCGCCGAAGCAAACGAGGCTGTTCTCCGCGCCCAAATCGCCACCCTTGAGGAAGCCCTTGGCAACAGTACCCGCTCTAATGGACATGAAATGGACCGTCTTGCCACGCATATTGCGCAGCTCACTTCGTCTGCTGAAACATCCGTGCACGACCATGAGACACAGCTTTCCGAAGTGAGGGCCCGCTTCAGCGACGCAGAGGAAGCGCTGCGGGGGAAGGTGCAGCGTCTTGAGGGGAGTCTTGAAGGGATGGAGGCAGAGAAGCGTCGCAACGACACCCGCGTACGTATGCTGACAGAGGAGTTGGACAAATGGGAGACGCAGGCGCAGGGTCTGGCAACGCAGGCCGAAGAGTATTCACAGAAGGTACGGGCCGCGCAGGAGCGGATTGAGTATCTCGAGCGCGAGCTGGAGTCTGCAGTCACGCAGGCCAATGCGATTTCGGTTGAATGGGGGCGGACGCAGACAAGCAGTGACGCAGAGCTCACTGAACTGCGCACTGCGAACCAAGCCCTCCGCGACTCTCTTGTGACAGCAGAGGAGCAGGCGAAGGCGCTGCAGGCGCAGCATGAGGAGCTAGCAGACGACATTGCGCATGCGACGAACAGGATTGACTCGCAGAACGCGGCATCTGCAGAGATGAAGGCAGAGATCGCGACGAAGAACACTGCCGTTGCGCGGGGCGACAAAGAGGCGGACAGGCTGCGCAATGAGATCCAATCCCTCGAGTCGCATGCAAGCGCACTGCGCATCGACCTGCAAGGGGCCGCCGCGAGGAACGACGTTGTCACCGGGGAGAACGCACAGCTGCGGGACGAGCTGAAGAGTGCACAGCGCACTGCGGAGCAGTCTGCCGTGCATGTCAACGACCTGCGCAACAACAGGGACATTGCTGCAGCACAGGCAGAGGCGGACATGGAGGCTATGGAGTGGGAGTTGAAGGAGGCACGCGCAGAGTGTGCACGGGAGGCGGCCCAGGCACGCGCCCTCGAGACAGACATGGACTTTTTGTTGAGCCAAGTGGACTACGCAAAGAGTGCATTGTTCGGCGTGTCGGCCTCGTACGACGAGGTGACGCCCACCTACACATCAGGCAGTGGTGCCCCCGCAGGCACCCGTGACGTCGCCTTCCACGCCCTCATGGCGGACCACGCCACCACAGTGCGCCTCCTCCGCAGCGACCAGGAGCTCCAGTTCGCAAAGATCTCGCACCTCTTCCACAACGCGCTCGGCGCCTTGGTCAGGAATGTCCTCATTGAGCAGAGTGCGACGCAGAAGGACCGCATTGCGGAGTTGAAGAGAGAGCTCACAGAAACACAGGTATGTCTCATTGCCGTGGTGCTGTGCGATAGCGACTGCTATGTGGTGATGTTCATCTTATTTCTTTTTTGAGGAGTGTACTTTCATATGTCGCAAACCCGCGATTGCGGGTTTTGTGGGTATGGTGTCTACGAGGTGTACTGTTGCTTTTTCTGCATTGAGTCATTTATTTTACAACGTTACCGTTTTTGAACCAAACTTTTATGTACTCTTATCCAACTACCAGATTGTGCTTGACTCCCGCATGTCCGAGCTCTCCCTTCTTCGCGACCAGGTGACCTTTGCGAAACAGACTGCTGAGGTATAGGCTCTCCTCTCTCCAACCCTACCCACCCCTTGCACCCATTTTGTTTTTATTTGCAAACCTGTTGGTTCTTGCAACATCAGTTCACTCATTCGGTACACTGTCACTAGAAGCTTTGTCTTTCAAGCTACGTTACTCACCCCCTATAGGTCAAGATCGAATCAGAAGAGGCATGGAGGCGCCGTAGTGAAACGCGGGCTGATGAATTGGAGACAGAGTTGTCGCGTTTGAAGCAGGAGCGTGGTGTTCTGGAGGGCGAGAACCGCGACAGGGACAGCCAGGTGAAGGAGCTGAAGGGACAGCTGAATGAGGAGATCCGCATCAGGGTGCGCCTGCAGGAGGAGCTGAGCCATCACCAGCAACACCACCAACAGCAGCGTGGCAGCCCCTTCCCTGCTTCATACTCTGAGCACGATGTTCACGACCCGCTTCACGAAATCCAACAACTGCAACGAATGGTTGACACACTCAAAGCCGAACGTCGTCTTGACGCCCAGCAATACGCCCGCCTCAAAACCCAGCTAGAAGACGAGCGTTCCAACACCAGCATGGCGGAGGCGAAGATGCGCAACGCAAAAGACCTGGCAGCAACGTGGGAATCCTCCATCCAATCGCAGCACCAATCAGATCTGCTCCACGCTAGGAAAAACACATACCAAGCCGAGTCTGAGCGAGCGGAGCTCGAGCACCGGGCTCTTGTCTTTGAAAAGAAGTTGGAGTCCATGCAGCTAGACCTAGACATGCATAAGCAACGTGCTGCGACATCGGAGCATGCCCTAAAGGAGGCGAATGAGTCGATCGAGGCCTACAAGCAAGAGGAGCAGCAGAGGTTTGTGGCGAAGCAGGGTGGTGGTGGAGGAGGAGGGGGCGGCGTGTCGTCCGTGGGGCCAAAGATTAAACGCTTCCATACAAAAGGGTTCAATCCGCAGATATCAGCGTTTCTTGACATGAATGAGTCTGGGTCGCGTGGGGGTGGTAGTGGCGCATTCAGCAATAAGTCCACCCCACGCAAGCGTGGTGTCAACACACCGAACAAATCTCCCGCCAAATCACCTTCAGTAGCAACGCACTATGTCAATATCTGTTGAGAGAGAGAGGGAAACAAGAAGGTGGGAAAAATATAAAAAAGGGGCTGTTAGATAGCAGCGCTACAGAGCTGTGTCTGTGTGATTTTTTTTGTTTTGTGTAGAATGTATCAGATGTGTGTATTGCACACCAAAAACTATTTTTAAAAAAACTAAAATAAGAGACGTACGTTGCAGCTTCTTTTGGCGATCCTATGGGTATACAAACCACTAATATAACCCCCTTTTCGGGTTGCTGTTCGGTCGTGCTACCAAAACCATAGTGGAGCTCATCCTTGGGTGTCTGCACCAATAGTACAACCAAGTTTTCAAAACAAAGGCGAGGTGTTTTTTTCTTTAGATGTGTGCGCACGAGAGGCGCATGCATCTGTCAAGTTTATTTCTTCTTCTCCCTGTCGATACCGAGCGAGTGAAAATTAACAAACGAACGAACATAATATTATACACTCTTAGATGCCCCCCCTTTTTAGTGATGTGTGTGCACGAGAGACACATTCATCTTTCAAGTTTTCTTTATTTTTAAAACAACCTGCCAACATTGCTGATTGGCAGTCAAATGTATGGGAAATATATTGGGATCGTTTTCCCTCATCTTCCCTTTATTGTTAGATTGCTATGTTCTACCGAAAAGTACCCGCTTAGATATACTACGGCTTTACCTTGTTAGTTGCGGATACACAGTTTTACAAGAGTGCGACCCCAGCTATGTTCAAGCACTGTGTAGCTTTGGGTTTCATTTGATAAAAAACCTTTTTCCTTTTTCCTTTAGATGTGCACTAGCAGTGCAGAGATACATTCATCTTTCAAGCTGTGTTTTTTTTTTCTCTCCTCTTTTTCCCCATTCAGGGTTCTCCACCATATTTCATTTTTTTTTTATAGTGCTTCTGCCTTGGAAACGAGGGCACCGACGGTGACAGCGCCGCAGACACAGTGCGGAACTTCCGTAATCGAAAAGTGTTCGGCGTATTCAATGACAAAAAAAAAAATGAGGAGCGCCGAAGCAAACGGTACGATGTTGAAGATCAATGTGGGTGAGATCATATTTTTAGGGGGGTGGAGAACCCTGCCCATTCTTCACCTTTGCTCCAACAATCCTTTTGTGCATAAATCTCTTTTACGGTTCAAAACCCTCTTTTCCTCGCGGGATTGTGTCACAGCTCCTTGACGCCAGGCATCAAGGGCTCAACCCTCCCGAGGCTTTCTTTTATCACGAACTGCTATCAAAACAACACGCCGTTTAGGGCGTGCCCCCCTTTTGTTACCCTCACATCTCTTCGCCGAACACATTCCACTTTTTTTTTGGGGCTCATCCCACCCATACTAACACATAGATTATAACAAGTAAAGTCCACTAGTTGCTCAAAGAAAACCCCCCTCTCTTTCCCCCTTGTCTACAGCCCCTCTACGTCCCACCTAACAAAAAGGTGGATCTTTGCGGAAGTCGCTGGCGGTTCTTTTCATGTACGCTCCCTATAGGCAGGTGTTGATGGAAGAGGTGCTTCAAACCTGCAAGGAAGGGAGGCCGTTCTTTTTGGTGGGGGTTATTGAGGGGCTTTTGCTATTTGCTGTAATATTTCCCTACCCACCCACATCATCCTTTTCCACCTTCGACCCCAAAAATAGACAAAAAAAAATGAGCAAAAAAATATTTGACTTTACGAAGCGGAACCTTTCAGGTTCTGCTGAGTTTGTGAGGAAGGAGTTTAGTGAGATTGAGTCTGCGTATCGGGAGGCTGTGGGGGCACTTCTCAGCTCCAGCTCCTCGAGCGCGACCCCCAGCTTCGACTCAACCTTTGGGGCCCTTGCCGGTGCCGACGGGGAAGCAGCGTTCCGATCAATTTCATGTGTCATCCCGTCGCTGATCTCGCCGTGCAAGGAGGCCCGCACAGCAAGCGCTGAGGCAAAGAAACGTCTTGCCGCTATGTGGGCCGAAACGTATTCGTCGGTGGAGTTGTACAACCTGTTGCGTGCGTCGCAGGAGGTGCACGGTGGTGATGCGCAGAAGCAGCGGCTTATTGCGTCGACCCTGCAGAAGTTTGAGTTTTCTGGTGCCGCGTTGTCTGGCGCTGCGAGGGACGAATTTCTTACGCATTTTCCGAATATCAGCAAAAAAGCCTCCGAATTTGAGCAGAACATCAACGAAGATGTGACGACCGTTGCGCTTGATGAAGCTGAGCTCGAAGGATGCACCGATTCCTTCATCGCATCGCTTCCCAAAGACGATGAAGGACGTTGCGTTGCCAGCATCAAAGCGCCCGTCCGAGTACCAATCATGCAAGGAGCAATTCGGTCAGAGACGAGAAAGAAGATGTACATCGCGGCCTGCCATTCCTGCAAAGATGTAAACGGACCGGTCCTGGAGGAGCTGCTCGAGGCACGACACAAAGCTGCTGTTGCATTAGGATTCAAGAACCACGCAGCATCGATCTTGCGGTTCAAAACTGCACGAACAGAAGAAACAGCGGTTGCGTTTTGTGAAGGCATGCTGTCAAAATTGAGGCCACAGTTCGAAGCGCAGCGTGCAGAAGTTTTAGAAGCAAAGAAGGCTGATATCCCTGACGCTACTGTGGTGGATCCGTGGGATCTGTCCTTCTATATTGAACGGGTCAGAAAAGAGCGTCGTGGAATTGATTCTGAGCAGTTAAAGAAGTATTTTCCTTTGCGTGCGACTTTGAACAATGTTCTGGACATTTACTCCAACCTGTTGGGGCTGTCTTTCGAGGAGGACACGACGCTGCCCAGATGGGATGAAGAGGTGCTCGCCTACCGTGTGCTTGATGACAAAGCGGGCGGTGCCCTGAAGGGCTACCTCTACTTCGACCTCTTCCCGAGAGAAGGAAAGTTTGGCCACCAAATGATTCTCCCGCTTGCCCCTACCTTCGACGGCTGCCTCCCTGCGTGCTGTTACATGGGGAATCTTAGCAGACCCGAGGCAGGATCAGAAGCCCTTCTCCGCATCACCGAAGTACGCACCCTCTTCCATGAGTTAGGCCACATGATGCACGCAGTGTGCACAGACGCACGCTACTCTGCTCTATCCTGGGCATGGCCGATGGTACCCTGGCCAGGTGGTGTCGAGCAAGACTTCCTTGAGGTCCCATCCACTATGTTCGAACAATGGATGCTTGAACCCGAAGTCGTGCAACGTGTCTGCTCCGAAGTCGATGGCGAAAAGATTTCGAAGGAGACGATCCTCAAACTCAAACAAACATCGCGCGAACTCTCCATCGTTGAACACCTGACACGGTACTACGCAATGTCCTTGGCAGACCTACGTCTGCACAGTGGTGCAGAGGGCGCTGCCAATCCTGTGGACATCTTCAGCGCGACGATGTTGGAGCACCTCGACTATGCCCCACCGAAGGGGTCCCACTTTGTTGCAAGCTGGTACCACGTGGCCATAGGCTATGACGCTGGGTATTACGGCTACGGGTGGGCAGAGGTGTACGCACAGGACCTGTTCTCTGCCTTCAGGGAGAAGGGGCTCTTCAACGCAGAGGCGGGTGCCGTGTTGCGTGCCGAGGTGCTTGCGCCATGTGCACGTCGCACCGCACCTGACATGCTTCGCTCCTACCTCGGCAGGGAGCCAAGCCAAGACGCATACCTCCGTGAGTTCGGTATTCTTGATTGCTGATTCGCGCAGGGGAAAGAGAGAGGGAGAAGAGAAGAGGGTGCGAAAAATGGGTGGTGCGTTGTTGGGGTGGGTTTTTTCAACTTACCTTCCTTCACCCCCCTGTAAGGGCAACCGTAGGTGAAGTAAGGTATAGTATTGAAATCGATGTGGGGGGGGAGTAAAGGGTCAATTTTACAAAACCAGATTTTGAGGAAAATTTTAGCCGAAAATGGGCCCCACGTATAAGGAACCGGGCTCATATTTCTCAAAATTTAAGTGGTCAAAAAATTGTCCAATTTTCGAGATTGACCCCACCACTGCACGGGCGGATCCCAAAAATGCAAATAAGGACCCTTTTTAATTTGTTCTCTTGAAATGTGTAATTTCAAGTTTTCGCGAAAAAAAATAAGAACTGATCCTACAAGGGTTGAAGGAAGGTGGTTGAAAATTACAATAACAACAAGAACAAGTAATTGCTAAGAAAAAAACGGGGTGTGCTGTGGAAAACCCCGCGTGATTTCGAAAGCACCGTAGCATCCAAACGATTTGCTGGAGGTGCTGATGTGCCTGGTGTGATCGACGTGTTGTCGTTTGTGCATTCTGTGCTTCTTCCGCACTGCTCCAACGACGACGACACTGCGTGGGACCCTGTGGACAAAAACGAGCTGAAACACGCCGAGCCTGCCGAGACTACGTCCAACAACGCTCTCGATCAGATGGTGCTGGATGAAGAGGACAGCCCCCCTTCTTGAACATTTCAGATGCAGGCGTCCCAGTGGGTACGAAGAGCGTTATCATACCTGCAGAAGAGCAGAGTGCTGGGTGTGTTGTAGGTTACTTCTACAGGGTGGAGTTCCACAGCACACGCCGTTTTTTTTCCGATAGCAATTACTTGTTTTTGTTTCTGATTAGGTTGTAACTCTGTGTGATGCTGCAAAAAAAGGGGGGCGGGTGTGCAAAAATAATAGCCAAAGCCTTCGGGCGACATTGTGTCTTTTGTGGACACAAATAAACATTCCTAATGTGGAAATACACTTCCCCCCGACCTGGCAAACAAATGTGTCAGTGAGAAAATCCGTCTTACCAAATTTTCCAACCCCTCTCCCCTTGTTTTTTTCTGGTGTGTGTGCAAGACACATCGGTGTTTAAGATTTCTTTTTGAAGGTGACTAAGCTTGCCATTTTTTTTCATTTTACCCCACGGAGTACCAATGCCTGCGCCACAGAGGCGTTTGCACTATCAACTTCACCTTTTTATTTTTTTCCCCTTTTTTTGCGGAACGGTTGCTGTAACATAACATAACATAACATAACCAAAAGGCAAGGAGGGGCATCACCCTCTGCCCCCCCTACCACCCAACGATCCATTACAACCCTCCCTCACCTACGTTAAACAAATGCAAAACCAATTCAAAAAAAAATGCATCATTTCCTCCCTCTTCTCCTCCCCCACCCCCTCCCCACACTTTCACTGCTCATCCCCCACAGAAACGCAACAAGAAACAACGCTGTGTGGGTTCACCATATTACTTTATCATATTGGCAGAGTAGACGCATACACAATGGATGCCAGGTCGGGGGACTCTTTTACGGGTCCGTTTTCACCTGTGTCGCGTCCGTCCCCAATGAGCACGGATGGAGGGGCTGCATCTTGGGACCGTGAGAGTGGGCGGCAGACAAGCCCAAAGAGGACACGAAACATCCGAATTGCGATTGGCTCCTCTGATTTGCCGCACGCTCAGGGGTCAGTGTCGAGGGTAGATTTGGCATCTTTGGCAAGAAAGCTTCACGTTCCTATGAACACTTTGTCGCGGTCTTTGGGTGCTGCAGAGCATGTCAGTGGCAGCGTTCCACGCGATGAGTTGCCAAGTTCATTTCAAAGGCAAAGTTCAAATGAATTCGCCACGCGTGGGTCTTCAAGCATCAGTGTGCACGGTGCGCCTGTCTCTCCTACGAAGACGCCATACGGCAGTGCGTCTGTAGGGTCTGCGAGGGACTTCTTCTCCCCCCCGGTGGAGGCGTCGCAGCGTATCTGCATGCGCTCCGCTGCACAGCCCATCTTCGACCCCGCCTCCGCCAGCACGCCAGCAACCGGGGGCGACTCCTCCCTCTCCGGCCAGCGTGCCCTGGGAGAGCTTCCACTCCACAGCCGCTCCTCCATCAGAGTGAAGTACACACAAAACGCGCCGATCACATTCTCCGTCCCACTCCGCGGGCAAGAAATCGGTGTGACATGGGAAATGACGGACTCAAGGGTGACAGTGCAGAAGGTGTCCATGGACAGCCCCGCCGAGCTTGCCGGGGTGAAGGAAGGGATGCGGCTTCTCCAAGTAGACGGACGGCCCATCCTCACTAGGGCGGATTTGGTCGAAAGCATGAACGCAGCAAAGCTCAACGAGACCATAGAGCTTACCTGCAGCACGGCGTTGACTTCACAGCGCTTTTCAGGGGCAGATGACGACTCTGAATTTGACCGTGTAGACCAATCTCTGCGAAGCGAAGGTGAAACGGAGACAGAACGTGGCTCTGAAGTGACCCCCTCTTTCGCCCCGTCTCCGACACACAATGATGACGACGAAGACGACCTTGAATTTGAGGTCCACGAGGATGGCCATGCGCGTGTCCTCAAAGGCAGACGCGACTCGGCGTATCTCTTGAACGATGCCTCAGGGCGTCCCTACTTTGCTGTCGAAGACGCGACATCGCCGAAGGAGAAGAGGGAAAGACAGCAGTCCTTCCAACAGCTGCACGGTGCCGGGAAGCGGCCGTCGTTCTTTGGAAGCATTGTGCGGCAGATGTCTGGTGTGCTCGGGTTCAGCAAAGAGGACGACCGCGAGCCGCTTCTTCCTGTCCCAGAAGAGCAAGCCAAGAAGCGTGTCCTCTTCGCCGATGACGGAGGCAACGACCTTGTTACCTCCGTCCGCCACTACGAAGAAATCGACACAGTCGTCCTCGAGCTCGTCTTCGTCTTCCCAACCTGGGTCTGGTGTGCGCTCTTCCTCTCTGTCCTGACACTAAGCATCCCCCTCCCTCTCATGTTGAAGGCACACCACTCAGGTGTCCCCGCCTCAGCTATCATCGGCACCAGGGCGCTGGTCGAAGTGACCTGTACTACGTTGTTTTTGATCCCCTTTTTGCCGAGTCTAAAGAAAGAGGGGTTTGACTACTTGAAGGTCGACAGGGGATGGTTGGTGGTTGTGCTTGCAGGGTTGGGATACGCTGCGACGACGGCGTCAAGCATGCTTGCGTTGGTGGACAACAGCAATTGCGGGGACGATCGTGTTTGCCCCCCTATTGTGTTTGAATGTCTTGCGCCGTTTTTGTTGGTTCTGTACTACAGCGTGTCGAGGTATTACCATAAGAGGAAGTTGGGGCAGTCGGAGAAGCCGTGGTTTAATTCGGAGTTGGTGGGGTTGGTGTTCTGTGTGGGGGGGTCGGGGTTGATGCTTGTGTTGCAGTACCCTGGGGTGGAGGTGCGGACGGTTGCGTTGTGTTTGTGTGTGAGTTTGGGTATGGCAGTGGACACACTGATGCGGAGAAGGGTGGCGAGCCAGTTGGCCGTGCCGCTGACGTTGTGTCTCATCCACATTGTGTCAGCTGGCGCAACGTGGATCGGGCTGGTTGCGTCCCGCACCTTCTCCGCCAGCGACATCAAGCAGTACGACCACGTCTGGTCCGAGGCTGTGCTCCCCGGTGTCGCCAGCGCAGTGTCCTCCTACCTGATGCTCCTCGTCCTCCGCCACCTCCACCCATACCCCGTCGTGTCGATCCTCGTCCTCTCAGTGGTCCTCACATCTGTCTTCGCAAGACTCATCCTCGATGTACCATGGGACAACGCACCGACAGTGGCCTTCCCAGCATGTATGTCTAATAAAATGGGGGAAAATGGGGAAGCCTGGATATCTTAACCGTTTTTTTATAGTTTTTTATCGATAACTTCAGGTGACTAAGCATGAGAGTCTTAGGTTCATATTTATTTTTCTTTAAAAATCCCTTCTTTTTGCAGTAATGTTGACGGGTGTCGGAACTCTCATGGCGACATGGGCAAATGTGCATCACCGTTCTGTTGTGGAGGTGGAGATTGTGCAGGAGAAGAAGATGCATCGCAAGAAGGCAAGCGGCATCAAGGGCCCAAAGCGGCGCAAACGCCCAAACAGCAGCAACGGGTCCAACTGCAGCGCATAGGCGAGATGGAAGGTGGGGTGAGTGGGGATAGGGGGGAGGGACATTTTAAAACTATTTTGCTTTTTTTTCTGCGCAGAGAGTATGAGAGAGAGAGAGAGAGAGGTTGATGGCATTCAGGGAATCCTGCACCAGCGGGTGGTTCCAACGGGGGGGCTTTTAAGATATTGTGCGTGTGTTTTATTCAGTTTGCGGGTTTTGACTCATTTGTTGTTTTAACGATAGTACACGAGTACGTTCACTAAGCTATGCTGATTTTTTTTTTTGTTCCCTCTCTTCCCCTAATTTTGAAGTTTCGACTGCGAAAAGACAAAAAAGAGGTTGTTGGGATGTCCTCATAATGCTGCACACCAATGTCAAAGAACATGGCAAAAATGGTTGCAGTACTCATCTTACCAAGAAACGGCATTTTTTCAGGTTTTTTCAAGGCTTTTTTTTTTCACCTGAAAACAAACGAAGTCGAGTTTAAAAAAAAACGTTTTGTTGATGGTATCATGACTCACGTTTGTTTCGTCCCAATATTTTAGTTTTTTCTTTTCTGCGTGAAGTCCTTCCGTCTACGTTCCCATCCTCCCCAATAAAACCCCTTCCCCTGATAGCGCTTACTGTCTGAATGACAGCTTCACTAAACAGATTAACACAAAAACCCCCCCTGTCGAAATGAACAGCCTTTTGGCCAACATTGAGTGCAGACCCCTTAGCTACCTACCAATACGATGGTGAAGTAAATGACTGTCGTGATGATAGGTTTGCTTAGGTGATTATTGACACAACAAAAAATACGCGTGAGGAGACAGCCACATCTGTTCGATTCTTTTTTTTTTTGATACCGGCTTGTTCTCTGTGTTGTTCAGTTGGGTATGACGTGGAGGTCATTTTTGCCAACTTTTCTTGTTTCCCCAGATACACTCACTTTCTCCCCGTGAAACCCCTTCCCAACCCTTTGATACAGTATTGCATAATGGTGGCGGTATTGTGATGGGAGCCCATTGGAATATGCAAAATACATCAAAATACGTGTATTGTGATGTATTTTGATGTATTTGCGTATTCCAATGGGCTCCCATCACAGTACTGCCACCATTAGTATTGCATGTGCGAACAGAGCAGGAGAGTGGGGCATAATATTATAAAACAGGTCGGGCCAGTGTTTCTTAGTTAGTATTACATCTCTTTGGCCGACTCTATGGATATTTGGAGCAAAAAAAAAAGGTGGATAGTGAAAGACTGTCGCGGCAGTACACTAAACCAACATTTGTTGGAAAAACTACCACGCAAAGGTCCCCACAAAAACCCCCTCTCCCCTTTCTCTACCTCAGGCTTTTGGTGGGGTATTTTTTTTTGTATCCCTGTTATTCCAGAGGGTCAAGACCTCCAATCGCTATTGGTATGTAGGCTGGGGACTCTCATAAGTTATTTTCTGAAAGATTTGCATTGAGACACGTGTATCTGACCTTTTCTTTAGGTACAGCGATGTCAGCCCCGACGAGACGGCTTTGTATTTCAAGTAAACTTTATTTTTCGGTGCCTAAGCATAGGTTCATCTAAAACCCTTTCTCTTTCATTTTAGCTTTTCAACAAAAAAATAGGACACATCCTCGTGTTTACAGAACAGATTTTTTTTTTTTTTGTCCCGATGCTTCAAAATGTGAACAAGAACTCTCAAGAACGTGTTGATTTCCCCCCTACTTTTTCCAGAGATGTGTGGTGTATGTATAGCCCCCTCGAAACAAGAACAGGAAAACTGCTCCCCCCACTGCCCTGAGTGGTGTGGAACCCACTACGTAGAACAAGAAAAGGTGGTCAGAGGCAGTGTCAATGTCGAAGGCATGCACTCAACCTTACACTGTAGGTAATCGTAAATGAATTAAAACATTTATTTCCCCTTGCGACTCGGTTCTGTAAAGACTTCAGTAATGGGGTGTACAAGAAACAGAAAAAAACAAACAAAAAAATACAAAAACGTAAAGAACGATCTGGTGTTCCATACGGCAACGTTTCCACCCCAAAACAGAAAAAAAAACGCAGCTGGCGTTTCAGCCAATTTCTCCTAATCATTTTTGGGCGATGCTTATGTATTTGTATACAACCTCTCTCGTGGTAACCGTGTGTATACCAATGAAGTGCTTTCTGGGGTTCGATAACCTGCGGAGAGATAGTGCTTGCGTCCGCCGAGGAACAGTGAGGCGTTTGCACTTTCAACTTCTCTTTTTTTTTTTTTTTTTTCCCCTTCTTTTTCTCTAAACTAATCACATCCACATCCCCCAAAACTGAAAAATGGAGCACCAATATTTAAAAAAAACGTACAAAAAAAATTGGGGTTTCCATGTGTTCGTCCTTAGAGGCGTATTTGTACTGTTGGAGTAGCCCTTACTATAAGATCTGTGTTCCATGAGAGGCACATTTATCTTTTCAAAGTTTTCCTTATTTTTTAAAACCCTTCCCACGCTCTTTCCGACACCCTCACATACACCTATGTCATGGCATGGTGTTTCAAGTATTTTTCTTTGTTGGTTTCGCTTTAAAAAAGTAAGGGGGGATGGAGTGCCCGATAATTGACAGCAAAAAAACAGGTGATTTTTTTTTATTGATTTTGTCTTTTATCCCCGCTTGAGACCATGAATTTCACGCCCCTTCACAAAATCGTGAAGGAGGGGCGTGAATTTATTTTCCGGTATTTCACGCTCAAAAAATAAATTCACGCTCAGAAAAATAAATTCACGCTCAGAAAAAATAAATTCACGGTCGAAAATCGTAGAACTGAACTCTCGAAAATTTTTTTGGAGGCCTTTGGAGGCCCAATTTTGCAATTAAAGCCAGAAAAGAGGCATTTTGAGCCATTCTAGGGATCTCAAACGCATTTTTCAGTTAATTTTCGTTCTTGTAGCACACAAACCAAGGATGCACACCGTTTTCCCCCCAATTTTCTTCCAAAATCTCAAATGACACCTCAAAAACGTACGAGGGCACCTGTGGAGAGTGAGTCCGACACGAACACAAGTGACTCATCGTCATCGTCTTCATCGTCTTCCTCATCTTCATCAGAAGTACAGCCGCGTAAGCGCCACAAACCCGCTGCACCAGTTCTGGCTCAAGGCGCTGTCCAGCGCTAAGAGTTCCACATAAAAAAACTGAATCAAAAATCATCATAAAAAGAACCACCCCACCCTCTTCTCTTTGTACGTGAAAACGGGTTGTGAAATTCATGGTCTCATTTGGAGATAAAATAATATATTTTCGTGAATTTATACCAGTATTTCACTTACAGGTGGAAACAGCCCTCGGGGAAGCATTTTTCCCCTCGGGCTGTTTCCACCTGTGCGTGAAATACTGGAAAATAAATTCACGATAATAATATATATTATTATAAAAGATACGCCCCCCACCCCACTTCACATGTTTTTCCCTGGTCTTTTTCCCCCGCCCTCACCTCCCATAAGCTAATATTCGTTTTTTTTTAAACCCCGTAAGATACGATATTTTCTCTTTTTTTTCTTTTCACTTTTTTGTGATGATCGCGTACAAGTGACGTGCATTTCATCTCATCAAGTTTTTCTTTTTCTTTTCAATCTTTTCATTGTTAACAGCATTGGTATCGGTGTTTTTTCTTTTACCCACTTTCTTTTCTTTTCTTTGCGCATGAATGATACCACCATAGTTAGTTTTGGTTTGTTATGTCCCCACACACCCCCTCTCCCTCCCTCTTATAGGTGTCCTGTGTGCTTCCAACATGCACACACATTGACAACCTTCACTTTTTTTTTCCACCTCTGTTTCCTCCCACTATCCTTACAAGGAGTTACAATGAGAACAGAAGGTAAATGTATTACCAGAGACTGTTTCAGAGACCCACAACGACAGCTTGCGAAAGGGCGTAGCATCGTGCGATGAGTACGTGTATTTTTAAAGGAAATTAAGCACAAGAGGCTTAGGTTCATCTTGCGAACTTTTTTTTTACAGATAACCAAACATACGAGGCTAAGGATCATCTCACAAAGACAACTTCACTATTTCCAAAAAAAAAAAAATTAAATAAAATATCAGGGCAACATTGGAGTGTACCATTGGTAAGCAATGTTATTTCAATGATATAGGTGAGTGACGATCCCCTTTTGCCAGTTGCACGTGCACGTTTAGGAAGCCAACTTCCTAGAGGCGTTTGACACTGTCAACTTCACTTTTTTCTGTTAGTCTCTCTTCTCTCTCTTCTCTCTCTTCTCTCTCTTCTCTCTCTTCTCTCTCTTCTCTCTCTTCTCTCTCTTCTCTCTCTTCTCTCTCTTCTCTCTCTTTCATTCGTTCTGACTTATTCAAAGACAACAAAACTGTGTATGTGTGTTTTTTTCTGCACCCTCTCACCCTCTCACCCTCTCACCCTCTCACCCTCTCACCCTCTCACCCTCTCACCCTCTCACCCTCTCACCCTCTCACCCCCCATCCCTCTCAACACATGCACACCACAGCCCCCTCCCCCCCCCACAACCCCCTCCGTCGTTGCTTTTTCTCTTTTTCATTTTTTCGGGGGTTTTTTTTCCCTCCCCCTTTTTTTGATGTCTTTGGAGGGCACTGTGAGCAAGTGGGTCGCCGCACGCGGATATGGCTTCGTGAGTGGGAGCGACGGGAGCGAGGTGTTTGTGCACAGTGGCGCGATTAAGGGGGGGCACCTGCTGCTTGTGGGGAAGAAGGTTACGTATTCGCTGGATGATTCAGCGAAGAAGCGTGGGTCCGGGCCGGTTGCGGCGAAGGACGTGACAGGGCCGGGCATTCTCTCCGACACGAAGGAGGGTGTGCACAGCGGCACAGTGCAGGAGTGGTTTGCGGAGAAGGCCTTCGGCTTCCTCACACAGTCGAACGGCGACGCCATCTACGTCCACCGCTCTGCCTTCGACGGCGCACGCCTCGAGGTCGGAAAGGACATCCGTTTCGACCTCGCACCCGACACAAACCACACCTCCGGCAGAGGTATCGCCATCAACGTCTCCGGCGAAGGTGTCGTCAAGAAGCCCGACAACCGCGGCACCGTCACCAAATGGAACTACGAAAAACACTACGGGTTTGTCAAAGACGACAAAACCAGCGACGACATCTTCATCCATGCGAACGACATCAACGGCGGGTCGCTGACCATCGGGGCACAGCTCTTCTTCGACATCGGCGAGAAGGACGGGAAGAAGTTCGGCAAGAACTGCTCCGGCCCGGCAGTGGTGCCGGACCTTGACATCCCGAACCTCATCGACATCTCACACCTCCTGCAGCAGAAGGGTGGCAAGGGAGGCGACAAATACAGCAACTACGGCCGCGGAGGGGGCAAGGGGGGCTACGGCAAGGGGGGCGGTGGTGGTGGCTACAGCAACCACACCCACACACACAACCATGGGCACGGAGGGCACGGAGGCGGCCACGGTGGTCACGGAGGCCATGGTGGGCACGGGGGCCACGGAGGCAACGACTACCGGGGGAACAACAGATACAACAACAACAACGGCAACAACAACAGCTACGGAGGAGGCGGTGGTGGCTACGGCAAGGAGGTTGAACAGCGTCGTTCCCCTGTGAACGGACAGTACTACACAAGAGAGAAGTTTGCGGTATGTCTCTTTTACATTTTCTTTTGTTCGCAACTCTTCATAGGAAGCGACTCAGTTTGCTGAGGCGGCTCATCTCTACTTTCTCAACTTATCTGCCTCAAGCAGTTAGCAACACCCGAGCAATATTTCACAAAAAATTGCCCATTATTTTCTAACACCCCTTATCCAGGAGCACTTCGGAACCCTGCGTGAGTGGAACCAGGCAAAGCAGACAAGCACTACCAACCCTGGTCCGTCCGACGGTGGCTACAGACAAGGTGGAGGAGGAGGTGGTGGAGGTGGAGGTGGCG
The DNA here is from genome assembly GCA_964035575.1 of Rhynchopus sp. YZ270_cl-10. NCBI lineage: Eukaryota > Euglenozoa > Diplonemea > Diplonemida > Diplonemidae > Rhynchopus > Rhynchopus sp. YZ270_cl-10. The sequence continues at coordinate 599,832 of OZ037855.1, read as the reverse complement.
GCGGCTACAAATCCTACGGTGGCAAGAACGGAGGCTACAGCAAAGGCGGTGGAGGAGGTGGTGGAGGTGGCTACAACCGCAATCGTGGCAGCAGATACTAAACGGGTGTGAGCATATTATTTTTTTTTTTTTTGAAAAAAAAGGAGAAACTGATTTCATGCATTTCACCTATAAAACAAGAGTAACAACTAAGTTCACCTAGGCAGTCTGCATAACAGTCTATTAAGTGCGCCTGTGTTTGTGTGAGAAGGAAACAAAAGGTATTTGCTATCTTCAGTTCTCGTTTTAATCTGCCACAATAAGGAGAGCAAGAGAAGAAAAAAAAAATAGCGACGCTTTCACCAAGAGTATGTGTAGTCTACTGATATTAAAAAAATTTACAAAACAACAACAAAAAAAGGGAAGGAAAAAGAAGAAAAAAAAAAAAGCAACAACAATCGGAAGAAGGCAAGAAGAGCGATAAAAGGCCAAAATTGTGTAGTCCTTGGCATACACGAACACCATTTATATTTTTCAACAACGTAATACCAAAACTAAAAAAAACACACACGCACCTAAAATAACCCCCATCCCCCCTGCCCCCCTTTTTTACAACACCCACACCTCGCTAAAACCAAAACCAAAATAAAAACAAAGCAACATTAAGCAATGTCCTGACCACTTCATCCAGCTTCACTTCACCCAAAATACATTTTGTTTTGGGGGGGTAACCACGCGGGACTGAGGTTCAGAACTGCGCCATATGTCAATGCTGATAAATCTGCCACGAGGGAACCTTTCCCTCCTCTCTCTCTTTTTTTTTAATTGTGGGTGGGGTTCTTTTTAAGGTGACCAAGCGATGCGAGGCTTAGGTTCATCTTTTTGTTTTTGTTTTGTCTTTGGGATCGGGTTGCAAAAAGAAAAAAAAAAGAAACGAAGCTTTTTACGGTTGCGCTTCCTTGCGAGTGGTTAGGAGGCGCTGTACACATATATTTTTTTTAATATACTTTGCGCGGTTGTCCATTTTGTTGGCCAATTCATTGCAAAACAAAAAAAACAAAAATGGTGCTTTCGGAAGTCGGTCAACGACCTGTCAGCGACGTGTCACGACCTGTCGGTGACCTGTCAGCGACCTGTCAATATCGACCCCTCCCGGAGCACCAAAAAACAAGACTTTTACGGAGTTTTTTTTTTTGAGTCTTTCAGACTATTTCCCTTTCCCATTTTCAAATACAGCAAATCGGGGGAGGGAGAAAAAAAATTGTTTAAAAATACCACACGATGTTGCATTAAATGCAGAAAACAAAAACCAGGTTTAACATAAAAAAATATGGTAGGGGAGTGAGAAAACAACAAAAAAAAAAAACACAAAAAAACAACGCTTTACAAAAACGGCCGCAATTCTATTTTGCTTTCTATGTCCCCACCTCCCTCTTTAGGTAGCGAAAAGGAAATTGACAACTATTTAACCCACACCACGCCCCTTCAGTCCCCCACACACACCCCACACCCCCTCTCTTTCCTCCCCCCCACCACCCCTTCACACTATTAACTATCTACCGAACACTGTGAATATGAGTGGCGGCGACTATGACCGTGACGCCGCGCGCGATCGGGCCACAGCAAGCAGTGTAGGCCTCTTAGGAACAGTGCATGAGTCTTTAGATGTGCGGGCATGCGGGTTGGGACACGTTTTCGGAACGATTTTGCCAACAGAGGAAGATTTCACTTGGTTTACCGGAAAGCAACGGAGGGCGAGACAGCAGACACGCCCGAAGGAACTGAATTTTATTAGATGGATACGGGTTGGACTGTGCTTGACGACAGCTTCTTGTGTGGCAACGCCTATTATGTATCTATTTATTGTGAACGACGATGGCCATGAGACTGGGGTTAATAAGACCGATGCCTTTGGGCCTCTGGCGGTGCAGGTTGTGCTGCTGACGTGGCTGCTTATTAGTCGCTTCATGATACACAGGCTTGCGAAGGAGCAGGCCTTTGTCTCCAGCGTTACGCAGTACCAGGCTGGGGGATCCATTGCCTCTGAGTCACAGTACGACACCCACCTGCTCAACCTGCAGTCCTCGGATGTGGTGGACCTCGAGATGCCGCTAGACCCAAAGCTCGTCTGCCCTAAGGACGGCTCGCAGCTAGAGGACGCACGCTCCATCGTGCGCCACATTGCGTACAGAGGGATCCAGCTGTCGAAGTCGACACCTCTCTTCAGAGGCATCCCTTTCCTTCCAGAGGCGCAAAATTTTGGGAAAAGTGGTCTGCTCGGTATGACTTTTTGTGATTAGAATCATCTCGTAACGTTTGAGGTGTTTGTGGGTTTCGTAGTGTTTTGAAAAATTTTTTTATGAACAGGTTTCGCGATTGCAGGCTTCCAGGCAATGCTTCTGCGTATCTCGTACAACAACAAATCGCTGACAACCTCGCTGTCGCGGGCGTGCTTTTGGATGTCGACAATGCACTTTGTGGTGGCATTGTTCATCTTCTATTCGCTGCTGATGGTGATTCTGTTGAACCTCCGGCAGCAGTCGCTCATGGTCGGGCGCTTTAGTGATATGATGATCCGCCAGCGTGCGTGCAAGACACGCCTGCCCTACTTCATCCTCAACTCCACACAGAACCTACGTACGTGGTACGCCGTGCGGCAGTTCCTTGTCGCGCACGTCACCCGGCAGAACGCACTCTCGGTTCTGATAGAGCCTGCCTTCGCCATGCTCATTCTTGCCATCATAGGTGCCTCCATCACTCTCGTGGTGAGACACCTTTTTGACAATAAGGACACCGATTTGTTCAGCTCCGGGTTGTTGACGGTGTTGGGTACGTCATTGATTTTTGTCAGCGTGATGGCGTACTTTGGGGTCGAGATTGGGTCTTTGTTTGATTCGCACTGCGATGTGCTGGCTAACATTCAGTACGAGGCAACGAAGAAGTGGAACTCAGCGATTGAGGAGCTGGAGCAGAGCCCGCCGTTGTCACGCTCGCAGACAACAGCCGACCAGGTGCACTTCTTTTGGAGCATCCGGCGCTACGCAAACGACCTGCTCGACATCTGCCGTGTCGACAAACACCACCCTAACGTCTTTGGCACCTCCTTCTCCTCAATGAAGTGGTGGCTCGTCATCGGACTCCTCGTTCTCAACTCCGTCCTCTTCTTTGCGCTCCGCCACGACGAGAGACACAACCCATGGCTGCCAGCCAACACTACCATGACGGATCTGTGAATTCAAAAGAAAATAATGAAGCAATAAGGCGAGAAAGAAAGAAGAGAAGATGAACGACTCTATACAGCAACCCAGCTCGTGGAGGTGGGTGGGGGGAAGGGGGGTGTGTGTTCGACCAATATGATTTTCTGTTCGGTTCCGTTTTGAAGGGGGAGGGGGGTGGGAGGGATGCCGGGGGAGGGGAAGGTTTTGCGCAACCACAGTGGAGTGTGTTGCGAGAGGGTGGCGAAGTCGTATAGAGCGTACTGGCTGAAGTATCCGAGCAATCGAGCATCTCAACTCATGCGATTCGCCTGAGCCTTTGCAAGGCCGAAGGTAGAGAGACGAATGGTGCATACCCGCGTGCTCGTGTGCACTTTTCACGTTCTCTGTCAAAAAGAAAAAGGCATAACTTTTTGCAAGATAAACCCACAGCTTTCTTTAACGTATTTAACCCCCCGAAGTCTTCCCACCACAAACCTCAATAGAACTAGTTAAGACAATGATCGGCTCTCTCGTGACGGCGTGCCTGCTGGCACAGCTGAGTGTGGATGTATGCAACAAAGCAGTTTTCATGCAAGGCACCTGCCCCGAGGATATGGCAAGCGTGCACACACAGTGCTTCGAAACGATGTGCGGCTCATCGAGCGGTACTTATGGAGAGTTGTGCAATGCCCCCGGGTACTCGCTCTGCGCACCACTGTACTACAGCGACAGCAGTGACAACAGCGGAAGCCACGCAAGCCACAGCGGAAGCCACAGTGACAGCAGCGACCACAGCGGCAGCCACGCAAGCCACAGCGACAGCAGCGACCACAGCGGTAGCCACGCAAGCCACAGTGACAGCAGCGACAACAGCGGCAGCCACGCCAGCCACAGTGGAAGCCACAGCGACAGCAGCGACAACAGCGGTAGCCACGGAAGCCACAGCGACAGCAGTGACCACAGCGGCAGCCACGCCAGCCACAGCGGAAGCCACAGCGACAGCAGCGACCACAGCGGTAGCCACGCAAGCCACAGTGGAAGCCACAGTGATAGCAGCGACAACAGCGGCAGCCACGCCAGCCACAGCGGAAGCCACAGCGATAGCAGCGACCACAGCGGCAGCCATGCTAGCCACAGCGGAAGCCACAGTGATAGCAGCGACAACAGCGGAAGCCACAGTGATAGCAGCGACAACAGCGGTAGCCACGCAAGCCACAGCGGAAGCCACAGCGACAGCAGTGACAACAGCGGCAGCCACGCTAGCTACAGTGGAAGCCACAGTGACAGCAGCGACAACAGTGGAAGCCACGGAAGTGAGAGCGGAAGCTGGGCGAGCGATAGCATGGACAGCGGGAGCCACGGTAACTACAGTGGCGCCGGCGTGTTTAACGCTGTCTGGAATAATGCTGCTGCCGCGAGCGGTAGCGGAAGTCACAGTGACAGTGATAGCACAGGAGCTCCCAGCTGGGTGTGGGTGGCCGTGGGTGGGGGTGCTCTGCTTGCGGGTGTGGCGCTGGTGGCAGCTAAGTTTGCTGTGGTATGTTTTTTTTTGGTTTCTTATACCTACAAGTGTAGCTTAAAGGAGAAATAGTTCCTCAGATACGGTCGCCAATCACCCCCTTCCAACAGGGTAATGGTGCAATCAACGAAACCACCTTTTTTTTCCCTTTTACTTACCTATCAGAGTTACTATTTCTCCTCCGTCTTTTACACCATCTCCACCACCACAGGGCAAGATGTCACCCCAGCACAATGATGGGGAGAACCAGCTGCTGATCAACATGCCGGTGAGAGAAGAAACCCTGGTGTAGGCGGTGTATAACCCCCGCCCCCCACTTCTGTCTTGCACTTGTTGTCTTTCTTGGCTCTGTTCCGTTGTTTTTGAATGTCTTTTAGTTACTTAATACCGTCATTTTTTGGAGGTTTTCCTTTTCACTCAATTGTTTCAAGCAATGCTTTATGTTTCAATACAAGACTTTTTTTTTTAACACAACTTATCTTAAAAGATTAGGGGCGCCTTGTGCAAACAAAACGGATATAAAAAGTGAACTTTTTGTTTTTTTTTGAATAATACTTTGAGTCTTTCAACCGCCATCTGCAGTTCACACCCTTTTTTTTTTCACCCTTTTTGTTTACCCGAACACGAGCAAATACCTAATCTTTTTTTTTAAACGTATAATATTTGGTTGGGACTTAACACGAGAGACTTACGTTCATAGGCAAACCTACCTTGCTTCGTTTTAATTCGTGTCCACAGGAAAGCGGACATGATACAGGGCGCCTACATTGTCTGTGTAGATGAATCATTTCTGTCTATACTACAACCGTTTGATGTCCCTCTGGAATTTCCCACTGTGTCCGGCAGTGTCAATAGGCTGGACACATATACATGGGTGTGCTTCACCTGTGCAGAGTACGTCTTTTTTATCCAACTTGGTGTGCGCTTCACAGGGGTTCGCAAGCCCCCGTGAACCGGAGATGAGACCGCTTTCATTAGTAAAGTTTGGCTGGGGTGCACGTTTGAGACAATTTTGAACAGAAAACAATCTTTGCAAAATGGAGTCCCAAAAAGTGCAATTCTGGCGTCTTTTCTTTGGTGAGAGGGAAGAAGAGGTTCCGGGGGCTGTCCTTGCGCAGTATTGTGTACAAGTAGTGCACACGCATCAAAGACTAGCCAAGCTCTTGTTTTCTCTCCCCTGGTCACCCACATATTTTTCTTTCTCTCTTCCTTGGTATTTTATCCCGTCTTTTCATTTTGTTTCAAAGATTTTTTTTTTTTTTTGTTTACGCGATAGGCGTTCATCATTCTTGTTTTCTTTTGATTCGGTTGTATATGAAGTGCCCCGGTTCGATAACCTGCGGAGATCCGGTTCCTGCGCCCACAGAGGCGTTTGCGCATTTCAACTAACATTTTGTTTTTCTGCACCACGAGAGCAGCGTGAGCACGACTATATTGCACAGTTTTAAGGTGGCTGAAGTGACGTAGATGCCTCTTGCAAACTCCTTTTGCTGGAGGTGACACTGCACTTAATCTTATCATTTGAAACAACGCATGGACAGTGGAGCTCATCCAATTAATGCAACCCTTTTGTCAAAAAAAAAACACCCCCTTTTTATCCTTGTCTGGTGTGAGAAGCTATCACGAACTTTCCCCTCCCTTTTCCTCTTTGCACTGCGTCCGTGCATACAGGCCTTGCCGATGCTACATGGTACATATCGTAAATAGTATCTGGCCTCACTTTCGCTTTGGACCTCTTGCAGGACCCACTACAATCCTGTGTCAAGGACTGTCGCTCGTTAGTGTAAAACCTCTCACACGACCCACAGTCCCTGCACTGATAGTTCCGCCTTGGCAATATACCACAACCTAGTTTTTTTGCTTTTAACCCCGTTTTACTCCCTTTCTGCTTTCTATTATGGACCCTGTGAAAAAAAAATTGTGTGTCCAAAATCGAACAAAAGTTTAACCCTGTTTGAACCTGAGACCACTGGAACTGAGAGTTCCAAATTGACACCGGTTGTGAAAATGCATAGAAGTTGTGTCCACGCGGCACTGCCGTCTTTAACGTTTTCCTCCCCCTCCCCGGCGGTGCTTGGGCATGTTATCTTTCTGTATTCGTCCTTGAATACGTCAAGCCCTGTCACCTGTTTGTTTTCCCTCTGCTGTCCCCATCAGAGCTAAAGCACAGACCCCTTCTTACCCCACCACCCTTCCTTGATACTGTACAAAAGCTGCTCAGGTCTAACCCTTCGTAGCCTGGCTATCACCAAGCTATCATGCCACTGTTGCGAGCCCACCCCAGCTTGTGAGGACACAACTGGTCAGTGCGCTGCACCGGCAAGAGCATAAGTTCTCGCGACATCCCCTTCCTTCCCTTGACGTATTTCCCCCGTCTTCCGAACACAAATCTCAATAGAACTAGTAAAGACAATGATCGGCTCTCTCGTGACGGCGTGCCTCCTGGCACAGCTGAGTGTGGATGTATGCAACAAAGCAGTTTTCATGCAAGGCACCTGCCCCGAGGATATGGCAAGCGTGCACACACAGTGCTTCGAAACGATGTGCGGCTCATCGAGCGGTACTTATGGAGAGTTGTGCAATGCCCCCGGGTACTCGCTCTGCGCACCACTGTACTACAGCGACAGCAGTGACAACAGTGGAAGCCACGCAAGCCACAGCGGAAGCCACAGCGACAGCAGCGACCACAGCGGAAGCCACGCCAGCCACAGTGGAAGCCACAGCGATAGCAGCGACAACAGCGGCAGCCACGCCAGCCACAGTGACAGCAGCGACCACAGCGGCAGCCATGCTAGCCACAGTGGAAGCCACAGCGATAGCAGCGACAACAGCGGCAGCCATGCTAGCCACAGCGGAAGCCACAGCGACAGCAGCGACCACAGCGGCAGCCATGCAAGCCACAGTGGAAGCCACAGCGATAGCAGCGACAACAGCGGCAGCCATGCTAGCCACAGCGGAAGCCACAGCGACAGCAGCGACCACAGCGGCAGCCATGCAAGCCACAGTGGAAGCCACAGCGATAGCAGCGACAACAGCGGCAGCCATGCTAGCCACAGCGGAAGCCACAGCGATAGCAGCGACAACAGCGGCAGCCATGCTAGCCACAGCGGAAGCCACAGTGATAGCAGCGACAACAGCGGCAGCCATGCTAGCCACAGCGGAAGCCACAGCGACAGCAGCGACCACAGCGGCAGCCATGCTAGCCACAGTGGAAGCCACAGCGATAGCAGCGACAACAGCGGCAGCCATGCTAGCCACAGCGGAAGCCACAGCGACAGCAGCGACCACAGCGGCAGCCATGCAAGCCACAGTGGAAGCCACAGCGACAGCAGCGACCACAGCGGCAGCCATGCTAGCCACAGCGGAAGCCACAGTGATAGCAGCGACAACAGCGGCAGCCATGCTAGCCACAGCGGAAGCCACAGCGACAGCAGCGACCACAGCGGCAGCCATGCTAGCCACAGCGGAAGCCACAGTGATAGCAGCGACAACAGCGGCAGCCATGCTAGCCACAGCGGAAGCCACAGCGACAGCAGCGACCACAGCGGCAGCCATGCAAGCCACAGTGGAAGCCACAGCGATAGCAGCGACCACAGCGGCAGCCACGCCAGCCACAGTGACAGCAGTGACCACAGCGGAAGCCACAGCGATAGCAGCGACAACAGCGGCAGCCATGCTAGCCACAGTGGAAGCCACAGTGACAGCAGCGACCACAGCGGCAGCCACGCCAGCCACAGTGACAGCAGTGACAACAGCGGCAGCCATGCTAGCCACAGCGGAAGCCACGCCAGCCACAGTGACAGCAGTGACCACAGCGGAAGCCACGCAAGCCACAGTGGAAGCCACAGTGACAGCAGTGACCACAGCGGAAGCCACAGCGATAGCAGCGACAACAGCGGCAGCCATGCTAGCCACAGTGGAAGCCACAGTGACAGCAGCGACCACAGCGGCAGCCACGCCAGCCACAGTGACAGCAGTGACAACAGCGGCAGCCATGCTAGCCACAGCGGAAGCCACGCCAGCCACAGTGACAGCAGTGACCACAGCGGAAGCCACAGCGATAGCAGCGACCACAGCGGAAGCCACGCAAGCCACAGTGGAAGCCACAGTGACAGCAGTGACAACAGCGGCAGCCATGCTAGCCACAGCGGAAGCCACAGCGACAGCAGCGACCACAGCGGAAGCCACGCAAGCCACAGTGGAAGCCACAGTGACAGCAGTGACCACAGCGGCAGCCATGCTAGCCACAGCGGAAGCCACGCAAGCCACAGTGGAAGCCACAGTGACAGCAGTGACCACAGCGGAAGCCACAGCGATAGCAGCGACAACAGCGGCAGCCATGCTAGCCACAGCGGAAGCCACAGTGACAGCAGTGACCACAGCAGCAGCCACGCTAGCCACAGTGGAAGCCACAGCGACAACAGCGGTAGCCGCGATAGCGTCAGACGCGCAAGCGATATCGTCAACGGAGACAGCAGATTGAGCGCCAGTTTCGCAAGCAACAGCGGCGTGCTGGCTATGGCAAGCCGGACCAACTACAGCGACGACAGCGATGCCAGCGGCAACAGCAGTGAGAGCGACAGCAATGCGAGTGGCAGCCAGGGGAGCGACAGCAACAGCAGTGACAGCCGGGCAAGCGGCAGCCACGGAAGTGAGAGCGGAAGCTGGGCAAGCGACAGCAGCGACAACAGCGGAAGCTACAACGACAGCAGCGACCACAGCGGTAGCCACGCCAGCCACAGCGGTAGCCACAGCGACAGCAGCGACAACAGTGGAAGCCACGCCAGCCACAGTGACAGCAGCGACAACAGCGGCAGCCATGCTAGCCACAGCGGAAGCCACAGTGACAGCAGTGACCACAGCGGTAGCCACGCTAGCCACAGTGGAAGCCACAGTGACAGCAGCGACAGCAGCGACAACAGTGGAAGCCACAGCGACAGCAGTGACAACAGCGGTAGCCACGCCAGCCACAGTGACAGCAGCGACAACAGTGGAAGCCACGCCAGCCACAGTGGAAGCCACAGCGACAGCAGTGACAACAGCGGAAGCCACGCAAGCCACAGCGGAAGCCACAGCGACAGCAGTGACAACAGCGGAAGCCATGCTAGCCACAGCGGAAGCCACAGTGACAGCGACATGAGTGGAAACGAAGGGAACTCCAGCAACAGTGGTAACTACAGCGATCACAACATGCCCGCGAAGGCCAGCGAAAACAGCTGGGGCGGCAGTGACAACAGTGGCAGCGACAACAGCGGCAGCACGAAGTCCAACGGGGCCAGCCCTATGAGTGGCAGCGGCAGCGGCGATGGTGACTCGAAAACATGGGTGTGGGTTGCCGTGGGTGGAGGAGGTGCTCTGCTTGTGGGTGTTGCGCTGGTGGCAGCGAAGTTTGCTATGGTATGTTTTTGATTCACCCCCTCCATGTTTGCTGCACCTCACTTCTCATTTCTCCAACACCACAGGGTTCCCAGAAGGCTAACTTCGACGAAGAGAACATATTTGATGTAAACATGCCAACGAAGGACGATGGTCTGTTGCAGTAAACGCGGGATGAATAGCACCCCCCTTCTGTCTCTTGTTCTCCTCCTTTTCCCTGTTCGGATTCACCTTCTCCCACTTCATGTTTGCTCAATCATTGTTTTTTTTCTCTCTATTTTTTTTCGATGAGATGACTCAGCACGAGAAGCTTAGGTTCAATCATTACCAATCTTCCACATTTTTTCTCTTTTTATTCGATGTCACCCTCGAACGGCCTCTGTTTTAAAGTGCCCACAAAACAAAGCGTCATTTCACCCATCCACTGAGAGCCCCGTGGACCACCTCGGACCACCGTGTCGTTTTGATCTATATACGAGACGTGCTTCACGGGCATGCCTGTCTTTGTGAATAAAGCCTCCCGTCGAAAGCTGGGAGGCATCCCAACTGTCATAGTATATATTTCCGCCCCGGAGCCCACTCGCGTCGCGACCTTGGTCATGTTGGGGTCCGCCGGATTATGAGTTATGATCAACTGTTTCATTTTATCACAGTGACGAAGCAAGGCTTCCGTTCAAACTTTTCAAAAATACATGCACAGTGAAGCATCATCTTGTCAAGCTTTTTTTTTCTCTTTTTTCCCCACATTTTTTTTGGTCTTTCTGGCAAACAACACGACAGTTTTTCCAGCATAATGGGCGTGCAAAATGCCTTCACGACTGAGGGGGATTATCTGGGAGCTGCCCCTTTGCGTTTGGTACGTGTACAAAGTAATGCACGCGCGTAGAGGTTGCTCAGCTCTGGGTTTCTCTTCCCCCCTTTTGTGACATAAAAGTACCCCTTTTAGAAATCCACGATTTACCCCATCTTTTTGAAAAAAAGAATTTTCTTTTTTTTTTCGACGTTTCTTTGAGCCCCTCCCCATCTCTTTAAGCGCCCAAGAGTGAGGTGCTTAGATTCGTCCTCCCAACTATTTTCCTTTTCCCTATTGGTTTTGCTTTCACACTATGCGCTAAATCAGGTTTAATACGATCCAATTTGGTTGCGTCCCAATGGGAGAAAAAAAGGTACGTTCCCACCGCAAAAGTGTATTACAGTACAGTGTCTAGCTTTCTTTGGGATACACTTCACGGGGGCGGGGTATTTTGGGGAAAAAAAATACCTTTCCCATTTTTTCAGAACGGTCGATTCGCTTCGTTCGTTGGGTGATGCAGTTCTTCTGCTCTGTGTGGTAAAGTGGCCGTAACAACGTTGCAGCTTATTGTGTGGCGACATGATGCTCTGAAATGACAGCATCATCTCGCAACACTTCAAGAAGATGGACACCGCTATCACCGACATTATGACTGTCCCCTCCGGCGTCGTACCCTCAAAGCACAACCAAAACGGCAAGTGTCAGCAGTGCTCTTATGCATTCTGGATGACTCCACTGTGATCGACCAAGAGCTAGCAACCCCGGCCCTGCATCTGTGGAACAGGGTTTTTGCTTTCAGATTGAAGAGGGCGGGGGTAATGTTTGTGGGAAGGAGGGCACATTCATCTTTAGACAGCCAGGTAAGCTCTTTTTTCAGTGTTTGCGTCAGGTATGTGGTGAGTCGTGTGGGGCAGTGCAACCTTTTTTGGATGTTGAAAATACTTTTGGTCAGTGTCCTGCCACATCTCAAAAAAGTGTGTGCATGCTGCGTGCGCGGACCCTTACCAAAAAGAAATAAGTTGCACCGCCCATATCTATATTTACTGTGGCATCAGGCTTTGAAAGGGAACCCTCTCCCCTTCAGCATACTTCATTTTTTTGTTTTTTTTTTACCAGCGTTTTTCAAAAAACGTTTCCAGTAGCTCTGTGTATTGCTCTAACGTCAAATTTCTTGTGCATCATATTCCCCCACAGAGATTTCTCCCCTTTATCTTTTAGCTTCACTCTAAGATGGTGTCTGATCATTGCATATATTTTGTGTTTTTTTGTTTCCTCCCCCTCCCCCTTCCACTCTTTGCACTGCGTACCTGCATGCAGGGTCCTCGCCGATGTGGACGTCGTGAATAGTATCTGGCCACACTTTCGCTTTGGATCTCTTGCAGGACCACCACAGCGTGGTGGTGTCCTGTGTCAAGGACCGTTGCTCGTTCAGTGTACTATTCACTGCAACGCAAGCTGCACGACCCATGGTCCCTGAACTGACATCTACACTTCGGAAATTTTCCACCCAAGGGAGATAACCTTTACTCTGCATTTGAAGCTCACTGGATTGAAACTGAGTTCAAAATTGACACCAATTGTGAAAGGTGTGGTTGTCATGTGTCTACGCGGCACCGTCGAAAATCCTCCTCGGTGGTGCTTGGGCATATATTATATTTCTGCCATCACCCAAAACGTCAAGACCACATTTTGTTTGTTTTTCCTTTGCTGTCCTCATCAGTTAAAGAGTTAAAACACAAACCCCTTTCTGACCCCCTCTAGCGTTAAAATTTTTCCTGTCCCCCTCTGAGATTTGTTTTCTCCCATTCCCTTTGATTTTCCATTCCTGTTCAGTGTTTCGTTTTGATTCCCAAGCACAAAAAACCCCATTATTTGCCCCTATTATATCCCCCACCGTCAACGACCCTTGAGAAGGAAACAGAACAGCATATTTCATTTCCCTTTCCCTCCCCCGCCTCTCCTCCCCCGCCCTTGTACCGACCACACCACCAGGATTAATACCAACCATGATGTCGTTACCGCTGCTGGCGGTGTGCTTGGTGGTGTCTGACACGAAGGACCCGATGTGCAAGAAGGCGTTCTTCATCAAAGGGCAGGTGTGCCCGCCTGGGATGGTGCCTGCAGGGGACCAGTGCTTCAACGATCTGTGCACTGGGGACGGTATCGAGGAGTTGCCAACCACTTCTTCGGCAGGCAGTGACGACTGCGGCCCGCGTGCAGGCCACACGTTGTGCATCCGCGACGACAGTGGCGACAGCAGTTCCGACGACGATGACGATTCTGATCTGAGCGAGCTCCCGCCCCGGCCTCCTGGTGCGTACGATGATGCTGCTGGTAGTAGTGCACATCGCGCCAAACGTACAGCTCGTCGTAGCTACTCTGCACACGTGGTGCCACTCCCACCACTCCCCCCCGGGTCAGATGACGACAGCGATTCAGACACTCCCGACAAGGATGACAGCGACAGCAGCCACCACGGCAGTCACAGTGATGACAGCACCGGACATGTACACTACCACAGCAGACATCATGGTAGCCACAGTGGTGATGACAGCGACTCAGACACTCCTGACAAGGATGACAGCGACAGTCACCACGGAAGCCATCACAGCAGCCACGGTGGTGACGACAGTGATTCCGACAGCCCCGACAAAGATGACAGCGATAGCCATCACGGAAGCCACAGTGCAGAGCATGTACACTACCACAGCAGGCATCATGGTAGTCACAGTGGTGATGACAGCGATTCAGACACTCCTGATAAAGATGACAGCGACAGTCACCACGGAAGCCATCACAGCAGCCACAGTGCTGACAATAGTGATTCCGACAGCTCCGACAAGGATGACAGCGACAGCAGCCGTGGAAGTCACAGAGATGGCAGCACCGTACATGTGAACTACCACAGCAGGCATCACGGTAGTCACAGTGCTGACGACAGCGACTCAGACACTCCTGACAAAGATGACAGCGACAGCCACCACGGAAGCCATCACAGCAGCCACGGTGGTGACGATAGTGATTCCGACAGCCCCGACAAAGATGACAGCGATAGCCATCACGGAAGCCACAGTGCAGAACATGTACACTACCACAGCAGACATCACGGAAGTCACAATGGTGATGACAGCGATTCAGACACTCCTGATAAAGATGACAGCGACAGTCACCACGGAAGCCATCACAGCAGCCACAGTGCTGACAATAGTGATTCCGACAGCCCCGACAAGGATGACAGCGACAGCAGCCATGGAAGCCACAGTGATGACAGCACCGGACATGTGAACTACCACAGCAGGCAGCATGGTAGTCACAGTGCTGACGACAGCGATTCAGACACTCCTGACAAAGATGACAGCGACAGCCACCACGGAAGCCATCACAGCAGCCACGGTGGTGACGATAGTGATTCCGACAGCCCCGACAAAGATGACAGCGACAGCAGCCACAGTGATGGTAGCACCGGACATGTGAACTACCACAGCAGACATCACGGAAGTCACAGTGGTGATGACAGCGACTCAGACACTCCTGACAAAGATGACAGCGACAGCCACCACGGAAGCCATCACAGCAGCCACAGTGGTGATGACAGCGGTTCAGACACTCCTGATAAAGATGACAGCGACAGTCACCATGGAAGCCATCACAGCAGCCACGGTGGTGACGATAGTGATTCCGACAGCCCCGACAAAGATGACAGCGATAGCCATCACGGAAGCCACAGTGCAGAGCATGTACACTACCACAGCAGGCATCATAGTAGTCACAGTGGTGATGACAGCGACTCAGACACTCCTGACAAAGATGACAGCGACAGTCACCACGGAAGCCATCACAGCAGCCACGGTGCTGACAATAGTGATTCCGACAGCCCCGACAAAGATGACAGCGACAGCAGCCACAGTGATGGCAGCACCGGGCATGTGAACTACCACAGCAGGCAGCATGGTAGTCACAGTGGTGATGACAGCGATTCAGACACTCCTGATAAAGATGACAGCGACAGTTACCACGGAAGCCATCGCAGCAGCCACGGTGGTGACGATAGTGATTCCGACAGCCCCGACAAGGATGACAGCGATAGCCATCACGGAAGCCACAGTGCAGATCATGTCCACTACCACAGCAGGCATCACGGAAGTCACAGTGGTGATGACAGCGACTCAGACACTCCTGACAAAGATGACAGCGATAGTCACGGAAGCCACAGCAGCCACAGTGCTGACGATAGTGATTCCGACAGCCCCGACAAAGATGACAGCGACAGCAGCCATGGAAGCCACAGTGCAGAGCATGTACACTACCACAGCAGGCATCATGGTAGTCACAGTGGTGATGACAGCGACTCAGACACTCCTGACAAAGATGACAGCGACAGCCACCACGGAAGCCATCACAGCAGCCACGGTGCTGACAATAGTGATTCCGACAGCCCCGACAAAGATGACAGCGACAGCAGCCACAGTGATGGCAGCACCGGGCATGTGAACTACCACAGCAGGCAGCATGGTAGTCACAGTGGTGATGACAGCGATTCAGACACTCCTGATAAAGATGACAGCGACAGTTACCACGGAAGCCATCGCAGCAGCCACGGTGGTGACGATAGTGATTCCGACAGCCCCGACAAGGATGACAGCGATAGCCATCACGGAAGCCACAGTGCAGATCATGTCCACTACCACAGCAGGCATCACGGAAGTCACAGTGGTGATGACAGCGACTCAGACACTCCTGACAAAGATGACAGCGATAGTCATCACGGAAGCCACAGTGCAGATCATGTACACTACCACAGCAGGCATCATGGTAGTCACAGTGGTGATGACAGCGACTCAGACACTCCTGACAAAGATGACAGCGATAGTCACCACGGAAGCCATCACAGCAGCCACAGTGCTGACGATAGTGATTTCGACAGCCCCGACAAAGATGACAGCGACAGCAGCCATGGAAGCCACAGTGACGAGACCAGGCATCACGGCAGCCATAGTGCTGATGACAGCGACGCGGACACCCCTGACAAGGACGACAGCAGTGGCGGTGACGCCCATCCCGACAGCTATGTTCGCAGGAGCCAGCCCGGTGACCATGATGACGTGCAGAAGCCGTCTGCGCTGTACCGTTCTTCGGTACAGCACGCCACACCAGAGACACCCGACGCAGAACCGGAGGAGGACTCCACGAACTGGGTGGCTTATATTGGCACAGGCGCAGGCGTGCTGCTGGTTGCGGGCGTAGTATTCATGGCATCGGCCATGTCGGTATGTTCCATCCCCTTGCCCCACACACTACCTGCATCACAGTCGCACCGTCCGAGAACATTCCGCAGCAGCGACGGCGAGATGACGTCTCTCGTCCGCGGGAGAAAGGTGTCAACCTCGAACGAGTGCTGAGTGCAAGACGAACCCCATACCCTTTCTAGCCTTGAACATGTCACGGATGCGCACCTTGTAGAACAGTCATGCATCAACAGCGTACGGAACAGCTTTCTAGTTGTACCGCTGTTGGTCATGAACAGAAGACGAGAGAGAACCTTACGTGTGGCTTGGTTGCCACCACTACCCTTGCAGCCCACTGGGCAGGTGCGAACTAGCTCCGCGCATCCGCCCGTGGGGTCAAGCGAATATGCTGTGTCATGTTTTCCCCCAAATACGCGCCTAGAGGCACACCTTTTCAAGTTCCGTTAGGTGACTAAGCACGAGGGGCTTATGTTCATCTTGCAAAGTTATTTTTTTCTCAGCCCCCGTTCATCCTTCAAAGGATTGGTTTTGATCTTTGGTTTCCCCTGGAAGTGTCTTCCTGGCGTTCCCTTTTCATTATATTGTTCTGGTGGGCCCTTCCGTCCGGATGGTTCTTCATATCAGAACTTGCCTTGCATTTGTTCCTTTCCCACTTCCTCTACATGCCTGTTTTCATGATTTCCACATTCTTTTTCCCCCTTGATCACAGAATCTTTATTCCCTTTCCTTTTTTCCCCCATATTTTTCAGAAAAAACTCACAGCCACGAGGATCTTCCTGTTTCCCCACGAGGGAAACTGCCCCCCCTGCCCAGTTGCAGTGTGGAACCCCGCTATGCACCACAACAACATAACAAAGCAAGGCAGTCCTAGTAGCACGGCTGCTAAAAACTACCGCATAGTCAGCGTCACGCCTACTTCGGTAGGTGACTGTTTCCTCAATTACCCCCACATCACCACCTCACTCAGGAACGAGGGACCGTCCCTCTCCCCTCTCCCCTTCTTCACGATGCAACCTGTTTGCACCCTGCGTCCCGCACTCTCTTTGCAGGGGCGATGCGTCTCGTCGAAGTCCTTCAACAATCTCCAACGTTCCGACCAGTACGTGAAACTCGCGAAGAAAGAAGGGTTTCGGGCACGCTCTGCTTTCAAGCTGGAGCAAATTGACGACCGATATAAACTATTTAACGACAAGACTAGGGTGGTGGTGGATTTGGGGAGTGCTCCGGGGTCTTGGCTACAGGCTGCGTCACGGCGCATGCAGATGGACACAGAGGAGTACCGTGACGCACAGAGCGACCCAAAACGCAACCGCAAGCACCTCATTGGCGTTGACTTCCAACCCATCCACCCCATCCCAGGAGTCAGCTTTGTCAAAGGCGACTTCACAGACCCCGAAGTCTACGAGCGTATGCTTGACATGGTGCAAGCCACTGCAGAAAGCATGGGAAATGTCATTCCCGTTTCGCGGGCAGAGTCCGTCGCGCACGACATGGCTACAACCATAGCAGAACAGACAGCCATCAAAACAGGAAATTATGACCATTACCATCAGGGGCGTGCATCGCCTACGTTTCTCGATTTGTCGAACAAACAGCGTGAGTTGGAGAGGGACTTCATAGGTGAGTCGCGTCCTGTGGTGGATGGTGTGATGAGTGATATGTCACCTATTACGTTTGTGACGCAGGGGAAGGTGGGGCAGGCGGAGCGCATACAGCAGGTTGAGTTGGCGGAGAAGGCGAAGCACTTTGCGCTGAAGGTGCTCAAGCCGGGCGGCTGGTTTGTGACGAAGGTCTTCAACTGCGAGCAGGCAATGCGCTTCCACCAGAGCCTTTCACTCTACTTCGAGAAGACAGCGCTCGTCAGGCCCCCCGCAGTCAGAGAGACTGCCATTGAAAGCTTCGCAGTAGCCCGCGGGTTCATCGGCGCAAAACGCATCGTAGGTCACGACTATGCTAGCATCACTGAGGAGAAGATCCTAGAGTTGGGAAACACCAAAGAAGGGAGATACCTTCAACAGATCATGGGAATGAGCCAGCGGGATGATCAGCATATGTATGTGTATTTTTTTTTCCCCTCGCTTTTTTTAAATAAACACCCACAGGCACTTTGCCCATCCCCATCATCATATAGCCCAACATAAGCCAAAGCGGAAGCTTCCCCGAGCATCGCAGCGGCTGCGCAATACGATGTCTATAAACCACTCCCGCTCTGTAGAGATTATGCAGTCAATGACGGGAGGACGAGACGCACTCGGGGAAGGGGCAGGCGGGAGCATGACCCCACTGCTGTCCAGGGGGTTCAACGTTCCCAGGACGCGGTGAGCCTGCCGCGGTGCTTACGGTCGTCGCAAATCGGAGTGAAGTGAGAAAGGGAGTAGGAGGGAAGAAGACAACCGTTTCCCATGCATGCATGTGTCCCCAACAAGAAGAAACTAAAACACCCCTCAACAGTGCATTGAGGTGCACAGCGGAGAGGAAATAACGAAAAATAGTACCAACTACCCCTGTTTTAGAATGTATGCGTCAACTGCAAAGCCGAGACCGAAAGATGGCTTTGTGACAAACCTTACCATCTAACCAACCTTTCTCTTTTACTCCTGTTCAGACCCCCCTAACCCCTAACCCCCTAACCCCACCCCCTTACACAAAAACCTAACAATGATGCAAGATATTGACCTCGGGGCAGTGGAAGAGAAGGACTGGAAGTGTGCAACCTTTAAGCAGGTTGTGGATTTGTCTGAGCCTGCGGGTGCGCTGCTGAAGAAGTATGATATTAGTACGATGAAGGCAGCGACAGAGGCGGAGGTGGACGAGGCGGTGGGGAAGCTGCTGGACTTGGAGAAGAAGGCACGTCTTGGTGGTGACAACAAGTCGACGCGTGCGCTCGCAGTGGGTATTGTGAACCTCCTCATTGGTATTGAAGACTGGCAGAAACTCCTTGCCAACTGCGAGCTCCTCATGAAGCGCCGTGCGCAGCTCGAAAAGGTGCAGCTCGAGATCGTCACCGTCACACGCGGGGCCATCGACGCAGCGCCAGCAACAGAACGCCTCTCGCTCATCAAGAAGCTGCGCGACATCTGCCAAGGCAAAATCCACGTCGAAAAGGAGTTCGCACAGCTCTCTGTCGAGCTTGCTGTATGTTTTTATTATTGTTTTAGCTGGACCAAATGTGTGCTATGTCGGCTTCATTGGTTTTTGCGGGTTGAACCATGCTGTAACGATTGTGATAAATATGCCTAAAGTGAGGCGCTCCTTGTATTGCAAAAATTTCTATTCAATTTCGAAATTGTCAAAACAAATCACTCTACAGAACCTGTTCGAGGCAGAGGGACGGAAGAAGGAGAGTGCCGACATCATGCTTGATGTGCAGGTTGAGACAATCAGAAACATGTCCCGTCCCGAAAAGCTGACGATTCTGCTGCTTCAGGTATGGAATTATGGCGTGTTGTCGGCGCAAATGCATTTTGTATTTTTTGACTTTTTTTTTGTCTAAAATCGGAGCGGATCGACGTAAACCCCCCCCCCCCCCCCCCCCCCGTATAATATTTACATAAATTTATGTAAATAATACGCGTGTTGTAAATAATAGGCGTCTTTGTAAATAATAGGCGTGTGTTAATAAGAGGCGTATATCGTAGTTTCCTGAGGGTTACTCCGCTCCACTACAGACAATAAGAAAACAAAGGAAGTATATGTAAAGCCTATATGTGCCTCGTTCACACACATTTTTACAAACAAAGGGTACACAAAATAATTTACAATTTTTCATCGTTCACCTACATGCTTGACATTCAATCCCCATACTTTCCATAACGCACACCACCAGAAAGCTTTTTATATTTTAAAAAATG
The DNA here is from genome assembly GCA_964035575.1 of Rhynchopus sp. YZ270_cl-10. Lineage (NCBI taxonomy): Eukaryota > Euglenozoa > Diplonemea > Diplonemida > Diplonemidae > Rhynchopus > Rhynchopus sp. YZ270_cl-10. The sequence goes on along the minus strand of OZ037855.1, from coordinate 579,871 downwards.
TCATCAATCGCAATCCCGGACCCTGCCCTTTCGACCATGGAGTACTACGTGGAGTACGATTCGGAGGCAGAGTCACTTGTTAGTGACGGGGAGGAGGGGGACGCCCAAAAGCTTCGAAACCCACTTATTTCCACTGCCGGACCTCACCGGAGGGGACGTGGGGTGGTTTTCGGCACCTTAGAAGAAAAACTGTGCTCCCGGATCCATTTTTTTGAAAGCGTTACATTCCTAGAGGAAATCTTACTAAAATCTTACTATTTTCGAAGCCGTTTTTTCGAAAAAAAGTGATTTTTTTTCGAAAATAAACGCTCAGTTTTGGTTGTTTGGTGTTTCATTAGGCAGAATCGACGAATTTTAGGCCACTTTGGGACCATGTAGACCCACCTTGGCGGGTTTTATGACTTTTTTTCAAAAAATTCTTGAAAAAACACGAGCGTTACAGAGGGTCCTTAAGGATTTCCTTAAGGGCTGTGCCCCCTAACCCCCCCCCAAAAAAAAAAAAATCCAAAAAAAAAAAATAATGTAAATAATACGCGTGTGTTAATAATACACGTGAAAGTGGCCTTTTTGTAAATAATATGCGTGTGTAAATAATACGCGTATGTAAATATTATACGGGGGGGGGGGGGGGGGGGGGTTTAGTACTTTGCTTTTTGGGAGGCATTTTCGTGACGTGCTTCTGTGTACCCCTACCTTGTGTTTTCCCCTCCTGTGGTGTTACTAAAAATTGTAAAATAAATCAAAATAGCGCAAATTTGTTACTTTGTATAAGAAAAACTGCTTTTTTTTCGATCCGTCACATTACAATAACGTTTTACTTCTCCCAGTACCCTTACAAACGTTTTTTTCTCTCCAGATGCGCCTGAACCTTGACATTGAAGACTACATCCGTGCAGCGATCATGGCCAGAAAGACCACTAGCCGTGCCCTCGGCAAGCCAGGGAGCAGGCACATCAAGATGAAGTACTACGAACTCATGTTGAGATACTACTCGCACTTCGACAACTACCACTTCCTTGCGAAGTGCTGGATGGAGATCTACGACACTGCGCAGGACGAGGTATGTACTTTTCTTTTGCGAAGCATTTTGCACTTCCAACTTCTCCTTTGTGGCAAATGCCTTCTCCACCCCGCACCCTACTGCACAACCCCGCTCCACTATGCTAACGACACACGACATCTTACTTCTCACGCGTTTAGCCCAACCCACACAACCCTTCCGCTACAGGAAACCAAGAAGGAAATCCCCGACCACCCCATTGTGAAGGACCCCTCTGTTGCCTTGGCCAGCGTGCTTGTCTATGTTGCGCTCAGCCCCGCAACCTCCAGTGTCGACAAGGAGCAGACGGACGCTGCCGCCCTGAGCACCTGGAACAAGGAGACCTGCCGCACGAAGCTGCTGGAGAAGTACCTTGCGGAGAAGGCGGCTGTGGCGGTGCCGGAGGTGGTGGGGATGGCGTCGAGCTTTTTGGAGAAGGAGCTGGTGCATTGGCCGGCATTTAGCGCGACCTACAAGGCAGTGTCTGCACACCAGGCATTTGCGGAGAAGGAGACACGGTGGGGACATCTGCACAAGCGTGTGACAGAGCACAACCTGAAGGTGATTGCGAAGCACTACACCGCCATCAGGATGACACGTCTGTCGAAGCTCATCGACCTCTCCCCAGAGGAGACCGAGGAGGCGCTCTGCAAGCTTGTGACTGACAAAGAGGTGTGGGCACGCATCGACCGCATCCAGGGTGTCGCGTCCTTTGCAAAGCAGAAGAACCCCAACGAAGTCATGACCGACTTCAAGTCCGGCATCGATCACGTCCTCGCACAGCTCACCTCCGCATGCCATCTCATCTCAAAAGAAACGCTCCTCCACCAATTTAAGCAGTCTTAAAAATGGAGGGGGCGAGAGAGAGGAGAGGGGGAGGGGTATTAAGAGTTTCCGTAACCTTGTTAGGAGGTGAGGGAATCTGAGGTTTTCTGTTATAAAAGTAAAAGGGTAAGGGGGCAGGGGGCGGGGTGGATTTATTAAAAGGCATGGAGTATAACCCTTTGAGATGCGTAGGGTATTTTCTTGAAGGGGGTTTTTTATTAGCTTTCTTAGAGTGGTAGTTTGGGGGTGAGGGGTTTTTAGGCAGTGTCTTGTGTCCGCCGATGACCGGTGAGTCAGTTGCACTTTTCAACTTCTCTTTTTTTGTCAGACTGTATCGTCTGATACGGGACACACTCACCTCTCCTTTCCTTTCCCTCGGTAGGTCCCTCCTTTTAAATGTAAACCACGAAAATGGATTGTATGGAACGCATGGTTCTTGGTCGTGCACCAAACGCTTTTGTATTTCAAATTACATTTTGTGACGGAAAAAAAAGGGTGGAAAATGTGTATACCATATGCTCCTTGGAAGATAACCATTACAAAAAAAAGTGAGTGACTTTAGGGACAGTGGAGCTTTGCACAGGTGGCAACTACACTATCCCAACATTTTAAAATAAAAGATATGTATACCAGTTGGTGTACAGTGATTGTCGATACAAAAGGAAACCGAGTTTTGAAGAAAAAAAAAAGTTTGTGTGTACAGAACCCATCTTGGGACAGGTGATTGTCTGTACAACCGAACAGCGTAAAGTCTTTCGTGGGCACCTTCGGAATAAAACTGCACTCTAACTTCTCTCTTTTTTTTTTTTTTTGAGAGTTCCTGGAAAGACTTGGGGAAAAGGGGGGGGACTCCCGAAATGAGGGGAGGGGATGGGGGATGCTTCTGTCCTTGGCAGGAGAAAACCCCCCCCTTTTTTTTTGTTTTACGTCATTTTTCTACCATTTCTTTCTGTACTTCATTGGTATACACACCACACCCCACACGACCGTCCCCCGGTTCTTTCCTTGGGGCGCTCTGCTTGGGTCTCCCCCCACTCAGATGTTGCTCCTAGCGAAAGCCGAGAGACCTTCGACCGCGCTCAAGCGCTGGTTGAGGCAATGATTTCTGCGCCTTTTTTTTTGCTTTTTTTTAAATTGGCGCTAGATTCATTGTATCGTTCGTTACATATTTTTTTTTTCTAACAGCACACAAGGTGGGGTACGTTGGTTAGGTGAGGGTAGGGCGCTATCCTGAGGTGGACACATTCCACAATTAACAAATAACAAAAGTGGCAAAAAGGCAAAATAAAAGAGCACCTTAAAAAAAGACACATTTTAAATATTTTCTAAAAATACAAAAAGAACCCAAAGACAACAACACACAACGAAAAAAAAAGAACCCCCTTGAAAAATACTCTCCTTTCCATCTTCCCACAATGCTTCACACTTTGTCCTCAACAAGATTCCACACTACATCCCCACCTCCTTTTTGCACAATGAACACCCTTCGCTCTCTTGCTGTGCTGGCTGCTATGTGCTGTGCCGAGGCATACCCCACGTGGCCGAGTGTGGCGACGTGGAAGGGCAATGTGGGGCAAACACTGAACTACAGCCAGTCCTTCGTGATGTATTACGACATCTCTGGAGACCTCCCGAGATGGTTTGTGAGGACTAACGACATGCACGCGACATTGGTGGTTGGAACCACCGCGTACGCCATGACTATGCCACCGGTATTTCCCACATGCATGAAGCAGGAGATCCCCACGTTCCCGTTCCCCAAGAACCAGTTCGAGCACGCAACTCTAGTGAGCACCACCGACACCATCGACGGAGTCCCTGTCAACTCGTGGGTCGCAACCAGCCCCGAGAACTATGCCGCCACCTTTGCCACAGAGAAGGACGTCAACAACACGATGAAGAGAATGGTGACCATTGACGTGAACATTGTCATGCCTATGTTCGGGTTGAACAAAACAAGCATCTTTGGGTACGACTCTGTCACCTACGACGTGCCGAAGGGTGCTCTGGATGTGCCGACTTTCTGTTAGGCCCAGTGTCTGTGCCCATCAGCCTGTTCATCTGTTCAGTCTTCTTTCTAAAAATTTTTTTTCCCCTCTGCATCCAGCATGCAACGTCTTGCCCCCATATTCGCGCCCAGGTGAAATTATTATATGCGTTGTGCGAAATGAACGTTGAATTCGGGGTCATGCTTTGTTATTGACGCGGTCTGTCATCTTCAAAGTGTTCTCACCCCTCCAATCAACAACAAGCAACAAAATAAGTGTGCTATGTCTTTGCTCCCTAAACCCTGTTACTGAGTGACAGTGTGTGTGTTTTTTTTTTGTACAACGTGACTAAGCACGAGAGGCTTTTTGGGTCATCTTATGAGTTTTATTTTTGCCTTTGTTTTTTTGTTTTTTGCCGGACACCGACGTACACCCGGCTTTACTATACTGCGCATCTGCTCCACAAATATCTGGTGCCTACATCTGCAATCCAAGCAAATGTCAAGTCAATATTCAAACCCAGTGTGCTCCAGCACGATCACGACAGTGATGAAGATGTGTGCACGAGAGAACCTCCGTATCTGACATCTCATATGGCATGGTCCATGAGGTCGACTGACTGGTCACATACTCGTGTAGCTTTACACTCTACCCCATAGCAACAACCAAACTGCCAACTTCGTTGGACGTTTGTCCATTTCGTAAACGACACCCCCACCTCTCCTCTCCCTTTCTCTCTTTCTCCCTCCTCTCACCCCCTTGACATTTCCGCCACACAACGAAAAAAAGAACCCTTGAAAAAGACTCTCCTTTCCATCTTCCCACGATACTTCACACTTTGTCCTCAACAAGATTCCACACTACATCCCCACCTCCTTTTTGCACAATGAACACCCTTCGCTCTCTTGCTGTGCTGGCTGCTGTGTGCTGTGCCGAGGCGTACCCCACGTGGCCGAGTGTGGCGACGTGGAAGGGCAATGTGGGGCAAACACTGAACTACAGCGATCCCTTTGTGATGTATTACGACATCTCTGGAGACCTCCCGAGGTGGTCCGTGGTGACTAACGACATGCACGCGACATTGGTGGTTGGAACCACCGCGTACGCCATTACCATGCCACCGATGTTTCCCACATGCATGAAGAAGGAGATCCCCACGTTCCCGTTCCCCAAGAACCAGTTCGAGCACGCAACCTTAGTGAGCACCACCGACACCATCGACGGAGTCCCTGTCAACTCGTGGGTCGCAACCAGCCCCGAGAAGTACGCCGTCACCATTGCCACAGAGAAGGACGTCAACAACACGATGAAGAGAATGGTGACCATTGACGTGAACATTGACATGCCTATGTTCGGGTTGAATGAAACAAGCATCTTTGGGTACGACTCTGTCACCTACGACGTGCCGAAGGGTGCTCTGGATGTGCCGGGTATCTGTTAGGTAGCAGGATCGTCCAGTGTCTGTGCCCATACAGCCCGTGCGTCTGTTCAAGTTTTCTTTCTTAATTTTTTATAAGACATGTATGCATTTCTAAGGAAATTTTTCAGTATCCACGAGTCGTCTTTTTCCCTCCCGTGCTCCCCATCTCACTCACACACACTACATCTTCATCAGGAAAATTGTCAAAAGTCTTTCGTTCAACATTGTGAGCAGCGTTTGGTGATTTAAAAAAAAAAAAAAAAAAACAAGTAATTGCTATCGGAAAAAAAACGGGGTGTGCTGTGGAACTCCATCCTGTAGAAATAATCTACAACACGCCCAGCATTCTGCTCTTCTACTGCGGAGCTTTCCACAGCACACCCCGCTTTTTTCTTAGCAATTAGTTGTTCTTGTTGTTATTGTTATTTTCAACCACCTTCCTTCAACCCTTGTAGGGATCAGTTGCCATTTTTTTCGCGAAAACATGAAATTATACATTTCAAGAGAACAAATTAAAAAGGGTCCTTATTTGCATTTTTGGGCTCCGCCGGTGCAGTGGTGGGGTCAATCTCGAAAATTGGACAATTTTTTGACCACTTAAATTTTGAGAAATATGAGCCCGGTTGCTTATACGTGGGGCCCATTTTCGGCTAAAATTTTCCTCAAAATCTGGTTTTGTAAAATTGACCCTTTACTCCCCCCCCACATCGATTTCAATACTATACCTTACTTCACCTACGGTTGCCCTTACAGGGGGGTGAAGGAAGGTAAGTTGAAAAAGGGTCCTTATTTGCATTTTTGGGCTCCGCCCGTGCAGTGGTGGGGTCAATCTCGAAAATTGGACAATTTTTTGACCACTTAAATTTTGAGAAATATGAGCCCGGTTGCTTATACGTGGGGCCCATTTTCGGCTAAAATTTTCCTCAAAATCTGGTTTTGTAAAATTGACCCTTTACTCCCCCCCCACATCGATTTCAATACTATACCTTACTTCACCTACGGTTGCCCTTACAGGGGGGTGAAGGAAGGTAAGTTGAAAAAGTGTACCTGAGTGTGGGGATGCGTTCAAGAATTAAACTCTTCCCCCCAAACCCCCTTTTTCGTCTTTGTTTTCTTTATTCAAACGGCAAGTGGATGCGTAATAATTTCCTATGCATCCAGCATGCAACGTCTTGCCCCCATATTCGCGCCCAGGTGAAATTATTCTATGCGTTGTGCGAAATGAACGTTGAATTCGGGGTCATGCTTTGTTATTGACGCGGTCTGTCATCTTCAAAGTGTTCTCACCCCTCCAATCAACAACAAGCAACAAAATAAGTGTGCTATGTCTTTGCTCCCTAAACCCTGTTACTGAGTGACAGTGTGTGTGTTTTTTTTGTACAACGTGGCTAAGCACGAGAGGCTTTTTGGGTCATCTTATGAGTTTTATTTTTGTCTTTGTTTTTTTTGTTTTTTGCCGGACACCGACGTACACCCGGCTTTACTATACTGCGCATCTGCTCCACAAATATCTGGTGCCTACATCTGCAATCCAAGCAAATGTCAAGTCAATCTTCAAACCCAGTGTGCTCCAGCACGATCACGACAGTGATGAAGATGTGTGCACGAGAGAACCTCCGTATCTGACATCTCATATGGCATGGTCCATGAGGTCGACTGACTGGTCACATACTCGTGTAGCTTTACACTCTACCCCATAGCAACAACCAAACTGCCAACTTCGTTGGACGTTTGTCCATTTCGTAAACGACACCCCCACCTCTCCTCTCCCTTTCTCTCTTTCTCCCTCCTCTCACCCCCTTGACATTTCCGCCACACAACGAAAAAAAGAACCCTTGAAAAAGACTCTCCTTTCCATCTTCCCACAATGCTTCACACTTTGTCCTCAACAAGATTCCACACTACATCCCACCCTTTTGTACAATGAACACCCTTCGCTCTCTTGCTGTGCTGGCTGCTGTGTGCTGTGCCGAGGCGTACCCCACGTGGCCGAGTGTGGCGACGTGGAAGGGCAATGTGGGGCAAACACTGAACTACAGCCAGTCCTTTGTGATGTATTACGACGTCTCTGGAGACCTCCCGAGGTGGTCCGTGACTAACGACATGCACGCGACATTAGTGGTTGGAACCACCATGTATTCCATGACTATACCACCGATGTTTCCCACATGCATGAAGCAGGAGATCCCCACGTTCCCGTTCCCCAAGAACCAGTTCGAGAACGCAACCTTAGTGAGTACCACCGACACCATCGACGGAGTCCCTGTCAACTCGTGGGTCGCAACCAGCCCCGAGAAGTACGCCGTCACCATTGCCACAGAGAAAGACGTCAACAACACGATGAAGAGAATGGTGACCATTGACGTGCCCACGGAGTTCGGGTCGAAGGAAACAAGCATCTTTGGGTACGACTCTGTCACCTACGACGTGCCGAAGGGTGCTCTGGATGTGCCGGGTATCTGTTAGGTAGCAGGATCGCCCAGTGTCTTTGAGCTTTTCTTTCTTAATTTTCCTCTGCATCCAGCATGCAACGTCTTGCCCCCATATTCGCGCCCAGGTGAAATTATTCTATGCGTTGTGCGAAATGAACGTTGAATTCGGGGTCATGCTTTGTTATTGACGCGGTCTGTCATCTTCAAAGTGTTCTCACCCCTCCAATCAACAACAAGCAACAAAATAAGTGTGCTATGTCTTTGCTCCCTAAACCCTGTTACTGAGTGACAGTGTGTGTGTTTTTTTTGTACAACGTGGCTAAGCACGAGAGGCTTTTTGGGTCATCTTATAAACTTTTCTTTATTTTTGTCTTTGCTTTTTTTGTTTTTTTGCCGGACACCTATGTACACCCGGCTTTACTATACTGTGCATATGTTCCACAAATATCCGGTGCCTACATCTGCAATCCAAGCAAATGTGATGAGGACATCATCCTGAACAACTGTCTTTGTGACGGAGTGACAGTCAATCTTCGAACCCAGCGTGCTCCAGCACGATCACGACAGCGATGAAGATGTGTGCACGAGAGAACCTCCGTATCTGACATCTCATATGGCATGGACCATGAGGTCGACTGACTGGTCACATACCATGACCGGGCCTCCGTGTAGCTTTACACTGTACCCCATAGCAACAACCAAACTGCCAACTCTGTTAGGACTTTTGTCCATTTCGTAAAACGACACCCCCACCTCTCCTCTCCTCTTCTCCCTCCTCTCACCTCTTCTTGACATTTACGCCAAACAGAAGACACACCACCTCCAAACAATGTGTGCAAAGAAGGAGGAACCCATCACGTACGGCACTCTTGACCCAGAGGTCAACGATGTGGAGGGACGTTCAGGGTACACCGATGCTACCGAACGCTCGGACTTTTTCCGCCACTTTGCGGGAGAGGAGGGGCGGGCACGGATGTGGAAGCTGATTGGGCTGATGTTTGCATTTTTTATGGCGTACGTTAACGTTTCATGCCCGCTGACGTTTCTTTCAGATGCTTTGAAGAAGAACATTGATGCGTCTGACCTTGCTGTGGGTGCTGCCTATGCTTCGCACCCTATGGGTATTGCTGTCTCCCAATTTTTCACTGGAGCCATCGAACGGCGCATTGGCAACAAAGAAATGATGCGTATCGGATTCATCGTTGCAGGGCTTGCGACTGTTGCTGGCGCCTTTGCGTTTAAACTGTTTTCCGGGACAGTTCCGGTTTTGTCTTACATTGTTGGGATGCGTTTCGTAGCGGGTTTGGGTGAAGGGTTGTCGGATTGCGCCATTATCAATATGTACCAAATGATCTTTTCTGATATTCTCGGGCAGGTCATGGGCATGTCGGAGGGGATCATTGGGATTGGATATGCAGTGGGGCCGTTGTTGGGTGGAGGGTTGTACGGCGTGTGGGGGTTTGAAGTGCCGTTGTTGGCTGTTGCGGCACCGTTTTTTGTGATTGCTGTGGTGCTTCCCCCGTTTCTGCCGCAGGAGAAAATGGCGGATCTCGTCGAACAACCGCAACACAACGCGCGCGACTCCGCAAGCCTCCACTCTCGCGCACCAGAAAGTCTTCAATCCTATGTTAAATCCTTTATTCTGACTGCAGGAATTTTTGTAGGGTGTCTTGGATACGGCGCGTTGGCGCCCCTCATTTCAGAATTCCTTGACGACAAGTTGGGGTATTCAGATGTGCTGGTTGGAGGCATTTTTGCTGTCGGTGGTTTCCTTTATCTTCTTGCAGGGATCGTTGTTGGGAGGATCTGCGATCGGAGGATAGCAAGAGAGAACTACACGATGACGGTGTTCTGGGTCGGTACGATCTTGGAGGCGCTGTCGTTTTTGGCGGGAGGGCCGGTACCGATTGTGAGGTTGAGTCCTGCGCATGCTGTTCCGTTTATCATTGCGTCGATGGCGATGGTGACGATGTCTTTGTCTGGGCAGATCATTGGAGGAATGTCGTTGCTGAGTTTGCACGCACCCTCTCATGCGGTGGCAAGTGCATTATTCAATTTCGCATTAAACCTTGGTCTAGCCCTAGGCCCTCTCAGTGCCACCCTCTTCAAAACTTTGACAGACTTCGAATGGGCGATGACATCAAACTTCTTCATCCTCACCGCATTCCTCATTATTGCGTATCCAGCGTTGGTTTGTGGTCTGCGGAGAGAGGACAGACTTAAAGAGGAGGCTAGAGCAAATGGGGCGGTGTAAAGAGGTTTTGGGGCGTATTGGGGGGAGGGGGGAGGGTTGTGATGATTTTGATGGGAGTGATCATGTTATGTGTATGGAAAAAAGAGATCAAATTTCCATGTCAAGAGAGTCATTTTTTAACGCATTGGTATTTTTGGTTTTATTGTAAAGATGCGGTTTAGGGGATCATCTTAGCTACCTCTTTTGTTGGATTGAGAACCTTGTGGAAACCAGCGGCAGGCTGTTGCCTCCGCGATAAACGAATATGATAAAGGTGACTAAAGCAAACGAGAGGCTTAGGGTCATCTTTTTCTTTTCTTTTTGATAGTCTGTTACGTTAGTGCATTCTGCCATTCACGGACAGTCTTCACTTTTCATTTAAAAAAAACATTTTCTTTTCCCCCCCTCCCCAAACACGAAGATGTCTGCGCTCTGCGGTGCACTTTCACACTTTCCCGCCACACACCCCTTCCCCTTTATTAGCGATGTTTCGGGAGACTTGAGGTGAGAGGATCGAGGAGACCCGCGAAGAAGAAGAAGAAAAAACAGCGCTTTTTCTTCAGCTACCTTTTTTAAAAAAGTTTTTGCCCCCCGTCTCCCCACCCTGCCCCCACTTCCATTTATTGTCTTCTGTAATAATGAAAAGGCGATGTGCCCCAATCACGATGAAATAGTGGCGTCTTCCTCTCCCCTCCGCGGCTTTAGTGATCAAGTGGAGAATACCAGAGGTCTTTGAGGTGTTCAGCACTTCTCTTTTTTTTATATCTGGTTTGCACGCCACTCACAACCTACACACCTACACACCGACCCCTTGTTTTCCATACAAAAAAAAAATGATGGTGTATGCAAACAGACAGGCACGTCCATCTTTTCCAAAAAAATAAATACGCACACAACTGAGCGGAAAGTGTCACGTTGTTCACTCACCCAACCGTGATATGCAACTCCACCTAGGTGAGAGATAGTGTATTGAAGCGTCAACGCATCAAACAAGAAGAGGGGTGAGGGAAACGACAAGATGACACTTTCCCTTTCGAAGGTGCGCATAGTGGTTATTTTCTTTTCTTTTTTTTTTCAGGTGACTAAGCACGAGAGGCTTAGGGTCATCTCATAAACTATTCTTTCTTTTCCTCTCTGATGAAGGTCACAATGTGCCAACGGAAGTCTTACTTTACTGAGATACGCGTGTATGTACAAATTAGGCACATTCATGGTTCAGTTATTTTTTTTTTTTTTTTGTACTCAGGTAGCTACGTAGCCTTCAGGGAGGCAATCGTGTGCTAATACAGAAAGTATCAGTCAAGGCTGTCCTTACAGACGCATGCCAAAGCGGCCGCCACATGGGTGTGGACTTTAGATTGAAGTTTCATCATTGTACTAGCCCAGGGAGGGTTCCCGGCTACCGGCGAGGTCTCTTCCAATCCGTTCCCTAGTTTCCTAGGGGGGCCTCCTTGGCTTCACTGGCTAGGGCTCTGCAGGTCCCTCCACACATGTTGTGTGCCTGCCTTCAGCACCCAGGGTAGCATACCCAGCACCTTTTACCCTCAGGTCAGACCTTCATAGAGTTTCAGGAGGAGTGCCACAAAAGGGCCCCCGGATGCAATTTAACGTCCAGCCCAGGACGTGGTAGCAGAGATAGATTTTTTTTCTTTGTCGTGATGACGTCTTGCCCCCATATGTTACCTTGAGCATTCCCTCCCTCCATAGCACACTCTTTTCTTCGATGCTGTACGACAACAATGGTGATCAAGGTGACAAAGCACAGTGCGGCCTTTGTGTCTCATCCTGGCAAAAAAAAAAAAAAACTTTTACTTTTTTTTTTCTGTGTTCGCACCTCTCCCTCTCTTCCGTTCTGTCTTTCAAAAAGACTGCAAGGACTTTCCCCCCTCCAGATTACAAATATATTTATGGTGACATTTTTTTCAGATGCATTTTTTGCACTTCAAGACCCTCACCTTTTTTTATATTTCAATTGGTCATTTTTGCGATGCGCTGTGTTGTCTGGCTGGGACCTTCTGTACCAAAATAAAAAAAGTATTTTATCAAATCAGTGAAATTCTGTGCAGTAAAATATCACAAAAAAAAAGTTGCTCTTCAGGGGGAAAGAGACAGTCTCTTTACCCTCTGTGTACAGGGTTTCCCCCCCCCAAAAAAAAGGAAAGAAAGTGGAGATTGTACAACTGTGGCAACACAACCGAGGCGACTACACTACTCCAACAATTTATCAAAAAAAATTATTTCACAACCAAAATGCACACTTCCCGGGTTTTGGCAGGCAGAACACAAGAGCAGTGGAGGGCACCGCATGGCCTCCAACCCAGCAACTCTGTGGTTCTTCTTGACCAAACTCTGGCACCCGTATCGGGGAAAAACATTTGCCCCATATAGGGTGTTTTCTGGCGAAAAGTTGCACGGTCAGCTATACTAAACCAATATGGGGCCTTTTAAAGAAGGAAGTTAAAACCCAAAGTAAACGCACACACGCACACTTTCTGGGGCATATTCCGCTTCTTGGAGAGGAATAGCCCACAACTGCTTTAAACATACCCACTTTTTTTTGTGTGATTAGCAACTTCACTTACTCATATGACACCCACGATACAAAGGGACTCCGTTTGGGTGAACCAATCTGCCTTCTGTTTAAAAAGAGCAATTTATTTTGCTTCAGGTGGCAAGGCTTAAGGACGTTTGAGGATGGTCTCAAACCTTTCTTTTAAAATAAATATGAGAAAGATGGTATTAGAAAAGAAACATCTTCTTAGTAAGGGGCGTCAAAAAAAAAACGCTCCGATACAAAGGGGAAGTGCCAAAAGAAAAGACCCCATCCCTCAAGTGTTTTATTGTTGAAATTTGTTATGTGTGTGTTTTTTTTAGCTTTTTTTCTCTCTCTCCATTCCCTGTTCCTCTCCACCACATAATCAGAACATATTCTTTCCACTTACTTCATTTTACATTGAACAAAAAAGGAACCTCTTTTTATTTTGCTGTGGGAAGAACCACCCCAGAGTAGCAAAATACAGAACAAAACAAATTATCAAATGGTGCAGGGGGGATTGGGGGGGTGGGGCGGTTGCCTGGTGAATTTTCCTTTAGGTCAGTGTTATGTTCCGTCTCTGGTCATTTATTTTTCCTACCTGCCTTTCAACCCCTTGGGGGTAAGGGAGGTGTTGTTGTTGAAGGAAGGTGTGGAAAATAACAAAATCAGGCACTCCGCTAGGTACTAAAGTTCTGTTGATTGTCAACTTTTTGAAAATGGGGAAAAAAAGAAAAAAAAAAAAAGTTCTGCTAAGTGGTTCAGACCCGTTCTACCTGTCAAAAAAGCTCAGGAGAAGAAGATATGGAGAGGTGAGTGCTCAAACGTCCCAAAAAAGTCAAAATCGGGCGTTGGTAAAAAAAAAAGTTGCGTACCGTGCGCCTGCGGCGCAAGCATGTACCCCACCAACGTGGACCATCAACAGAATATTTTCAAAATCGGAAATCCTAGCGGAGAGCCTGAACAAAATAGCAAAAAACAAAAAAAAACAACTAATTGCGATGGTGCTGGTCGAAGAGGTCTGAGGATGACAGCCCCCTCTTCTTGAACGTTTTCAGGTGCATGCGTAGTGGTTCTGGCAGCGTATGAACAGCGTTTTTCGCACACCTGCAGAAGAGCAGAGTGCTGGGCGTGTTGTAGATTATTTCTACAGGGTGGAGTTCCAGGAGCGGACACCCCGTTTTTTTTTTCCCCCCGATAGCAATTACTTGTTTTATTTGAAGATGACTACGGTCGTGAGGCTTAGGTTCATCTTACAAATTCTTTGTGTGAGATGTGTGCAGCGAGGTACACTCATCTTCATTTTTATTCTTCTTTTTGTTTTGCAATAACACCAAAACTGTTCTCAAATTTCCCCACTGTGTCACCATTTTTGTTTTTTTTCTTCCACGTTTTAAAAAGCTGAAACATAAGGAAAATAATGTAAACAAAAGTCTATCAACTGCTTTGTTTTGTGTTCCACCGTGTGGCCCAACAAAAAAGTGTTTCAGCCCCCTTTTGCTTTTTTCACATTTTTGCAACAAGAAATTTAAAAAAAAAAGATGGGTTGTTGTTGTTTTTTATACACTTCCCTAATGCTTTCAAATTTTATTTGAAAGTATATGAATTTGCTTTTTGTGACTGCGTCTGCCGATGTACGGCACTTTCAAGTCTTATTTGTATTTTTGTTTTTTGTTTTGCACAAAAAGGTGACTAAGCACACAGCTGTCTTAGTGGAGGTTTAGTCTCATATCTACGTCTTTTCTTTGAAAGATGCGGGCCTCGTTTCATTAGTTGTCTTTCAGGTTTTGTTTTATATTTCTGAAAACATCTCGTCAGACAAACTTACGCACAAAGCGAACTTTCACCTCTCGAACGAACATATGAACTCGTCCGGAAACCCCCCCTATGAAGATTCATCCTTTTGGGGTTTTTTGGGTTTTTTTTTTTAGAGAAAAGTTCGATTTCGGCCTCGAAAATACCCGTGACACCGATTTGTCACGGTACTTTGTCACGGATTTTTTTTGAAAGATTCGATTTCGTGACAAAAAAAGTTCGATTTCGTGACAAGCCGATTTTTTCATTGACACACAAAATTCAATTTAGTGACAAATGACTTTTTTCATTGACAAAAAAAAATTCGATTTCGTGACAAATCCATTTTTTCATTGACAAAAAAATGTCATTGAAAAAAATGGATTTTGTCAAGGAAAAAGTCGTGACAGCCAACCCGCCAGTCACTGAAAAGTGACCAGACAGCCACTTGACAAACACAAAAGAGGCCATTCTTGAGCTGTCTAGAAACCTAAGGGCAGAGACTGAAGACACAAGGTATGATAACTTTATGATTATGCAAGACTTAGTATATCGCGAACACGGTCAGGCTTGCACGCCTCTGGCCAGAGGCCAGCCCCACTAAATGATATGCAGCAGACACTCATTGCAGATTTCATTTTCATTCGGTAAAAAATTAATGGGTGCGCAAGTTTCTATACCTAATACCCCAACCCTCACCCATACATTCCATTACACACACCAAAACAGATCGAATCCACCAGCGCATGCGACGGAAGCAGATTCAGATTGTGGTTTGATAAGCAGAGTTCGGTTATTATGGTGGTGGAAAGGGGGGTGGGAACACTTTGTCAGTCACTGCTATAGCCATTAACCAGGGAGCATAGCTAGTGCAAGAAATTCGACTTTGGAAACCTTCCGGAAAGTCTGTCCTCTGCTTCCGGAGGACTAGACACAAGAAAATATTGTTTGTTCCCCCAGAAAACCAGTGCACAATTCACACTCCTTGTGGGTGGTCTTGTTGCCTTTTCGTCATAGTAATTTTGGCCCAGGCATGCTCTCGAAGCATGACAATTTAGTGTGTATGGGGCAGGGTGTTGTTTTGTTCTGAATTCTCTTTGTTATAACATCTAAGTCAATCGCGGGTGGTGGTTTGTGTAGCGTGAGGCACTCTTTTTAGCAAACTTCCTGCGGCTGCTAAAGTGTTATTTCTTCGGATTTAACAACGTACAGCGTAACATAGTGGTTTCGCCTGGTCGACACAACCTTTGATAGATATGGGATAACCAACCCCCTTCGACCCCTCGTGGGTTCACTGAACAAGCCCTAGTGGTAGTTAAACGCGATTGACATTTACATTTCCTAGAGATGAAAGAACAAGATAACACTTCTGTACCCGCGCATCAAAATTGTGGAAAACTTTGCACCCCAAACACCCTCAACAACGCCCGCCAAAAGGCGCCCCTTGTTGCTGGGAGTTGGTTCTCATGTTTTGATACACTGCACAGCAGGCATTCCTCTGAGTCCAACGCATGTTTGGCCTGTCTGCGGCGTTGTACTTAAGGTGCACGAAGACAGGGTCTGGTGGTAAATTTTGCGTAGTACTGCGACGTGGTACTACGTGGGTCTGGGAACCTGGTACCTGGGTACAGGATATTTGTTGTAAAGACATCTTCCACCATGCATTGAGGAGGGTAAGACAGTGTTCGCAGTTTCTACCTGATAGCATTACACATTTAACTTCTCCACGGGGGTCTTGGGCCGTTCATTCGGTTATACCTTGACTACCGGAAGATATTCTTGAGGCCTTTTTGGTCTCTAGAATATCCGGTCTTCCCGAACGGAGGCACACTTTGTGTGTTACTACGACCTGGCAATTTCCAGCAGTAGGTTAAGTAATCTTTCTTGTAAATTGTTGGATCATTATCTCCTCAGTGCATGCATGCCCCACGTGACTGGACACTTTTGTGTTTGTCATGTGGAGCTGTGGTTGCTCTTTCACAACTTTTATCCTTGTGTCCAGTGTACCCAGTACCCAGTGCCCTGTCACGACTTTTTCCGTGACAAAAAGTTTGGTTTCCTTGACAAAATCCATTTCTGTCACGACTTTTTCCGTGACAAAAAGTTCGGTTTCCTTGACAAAATCCATTTTTTCATTGACATTTTTTTGTCACTGAATTTTTGGATTTGTCACGAAATCGAATTTTTTTTTGTCAATGAAAAAATCGGTTTGTCACGAAATCGAATTTTGTGTGTCAATGAAAAAATTGGTTTGTCACGAAATCGATTTTTTTTTGTCACGAAATCGAATCTTTCAAAAAAATTCCGTGACAAAATTCCGTGACAAATCGGTGTCACGGTAATTTTCGAGGCCGAAATCGAACTTTTCTCTTTTTTTTATAATATGCCACCCTTGGGCGCACCTCCGATTTGGTTGTCTCTATTTTGTGCGGTTCAAATGCAGTCCAACAGGCAACTCCTTTTAGGCGAAAAAAAACTCCAAAATGTACTCTAAATTCCTGCCATTTGTTTACCCCCTGTATTTGCACCTCTTTTGTGTTTTCTTTTTTTGAACACATTCGTGTTCATACCTTGTTGAATTCCTTGAAATCGCGTTAATAAGTTTTTTGTGCGACCATCCCTTAGAGGAATGACTGTTGCCACATACTTATTTTTTTTACCCCGTGTGAAAACCAAGGAAATGTACCCTGCGTTTCGTGGAGAAACACTCTACTGTCCACAAGACCTTCTAAGGTGGCTAAGGAAATTGTCATATACCGCAATCGTAAAAATTATCGACCGTAATAATGTTCCGTTAGGATTGTTCTGAAAGTTCAACCTTTTTGACGGTCGAACATTTTTACGATTACGGTAAACGTTTCTTTGAATGATGAGTACGAAGGTTCATCTTGGAAGAGTTCTTTTATGTTTGTGAAGAGAGCCCCCAAAGCGACAATGACAACAAAGGAGGATGTGCGCATGTGTCTGCGTGCATGGATACACCCCAAGCCTCTATGCGGTCAGTTTGCGTGTAGGGGTGCCTTGCAAAGAGAGCGGTGAGGAATAAACACCACCATTCGGAGTGGGTATTTTTTTGTATTTTATGCGTGTTTGAAAATCAGGGGGGTTTAGGGGTAATTCCTAGGTATGGGAAGATTGCCCACGTGTGTGTGTGTTTGTGTAGGTAGCCCTGTGATCAGTGCCTTCGTTGCTAAATATTGTTTACAACTTTTGAAAAAAGATAAAGGTCGTTTAATTTGCCTTTTTTCGTTTTGTTTTTTGTTTTTGTGTTTTTCATCCGGATGGTTGGCATCGTGTGGGTCGGAGGTGGCTGCATCAACAACTACCATTTTTTTCATGTTACTTCAGGGAGATCTCAGAACTCTGGAACTTACAAAAAAAAGCTCCAGACTCTTCCCACGCAAATATGGGTATTTCAAGATTTCAAGAATATGAGTATTTCAAGGTCTTGGTGCGATCAATCTTCCAATTTATTAATGATGTGTGTGCACGAGAGGCACATTCATTCTTTTTTGATTTTCTTTTAAAATGGAAGATATCATCAGCCTTTCTGTGGAAAAAAAGGGCTCATCGGGTGATTAAGAAACAGGCTTTTTATACATGCTTGGTGTCCCCCACTGGAACGGAGGGAGCGAAAACTGACACACAACATTATACAGCTTACTAAAATCAAAAAATGATCCCTGACAACTTCCCCCCCAGGGCGTTCGCCCCGGGGCGAAAAATATTTTTTTTCGTTAAAAAAATCTTTTCCTGAAAAAATGACATTTTATTTCGCCCCAGGGCTTCGCCCCACCGGGGCGAAACCCTGTATAAATAAATAAATAATAAAAAAAAAAGGGGAAAAAAAAAAAAAAAAAAGAGAGAGAGATTTCTCCCCACCACCCTGTAGACCCCCCCGGAGGGGGGGTCGCAGAGGGGTGTCCACTGTACTCAAAATCATCCGCAAACCCGCCTGCCGTGAGAGGAAGTTTCCCCAGCACTCCCGCTCCTCAATCCTGCAGTCTGCTGAAGGTGCCCCGTACCCCCTGTTATAGAAGGTGTCACTGCTCGTGTCAACTCTATCTTCAACGGCAGAGAGACGTTTTAGTTTATTGAAAATAATCAAACTAAGGATGAAGTCTCATATGACAGATGCCTCTCTCTTGTGCATCTGTTTGATTAAACAGCACAAAGAGACCCTCAGTGAGGGGGGGATTGATGAAATTCTCCATCGTTTTGCTGGTTTTAGTATCAGGAAAGTTCAGCTGTAATAGCACTTGTGCTGGGGAAGGGATCACGCGCAAATTGCAATTTTTTTTGACCACTCAGTACCAGGGATTCACCCCCCACGAACTAGCTTCTCTCCGGCGGGAAAATTTTTTTTTGACCTATTTTAAGCACTAGTAAAAAAGCAAAAATTTCGGATTTTTTGGCATTTCGCCACGATCAGGAAAAAACGATGGCGATAGCGAACGCCCTGATTTTAAGCACTAGTAAAAAAACGAAAATTTCGGGGTTTTTGGCATTTCGCCACGATCAGGAAAAAACGATGGCGATAGCGAACGCCCTGTTCCCCCCCCCCAAAAAAAAACCCCCCCCCCCCCCCCCCCCCCCCCCCTCCCTGCAGGGGTACCTGTAACGAGGGGGGTAAAAACGGCCCGGCCCCCGGCCCCCGGCCCTTGGTTATCAAATGGAGAAAATCACGTGTATGTATACACGGTATACACAACGCAACCTTGTGCGCGGGTTTTTGGGTCATTGTTGCCCACAAACGGGCCGGCATTTGCATTCCGGAATCCGTCCGGCCAGTGGTGGGGTCAATTTGACGAAATGGACAAGTTCTCGTTTTTGGTCAATTTTTGCAGTATACACAGTATACACAGTATACACAGTATACACAGTATACACAGTATACACAGTATACACAGTATACACAGTATACACAGTATACACAGTATACACAGTATACACAGTATACACAGTATACACAGCATACACAGTATACACAGTATACACAGTATACACAGTATACACAGTATACACAGTATACACAGTATACACAGTATACACAGTATACACAGTATACACAGTTTGCACAGTTTGCACAGGGGATTGGGAGTACAGTACAGTACAGTACAGTACAGTACAGTACAGTACAGTACAGTACAGTACAGTACAGTACAGTACAGTACAGTGTAAAAAACTCAAAAATCCCTCTCGCGCCTTGGCGAAAAATATTTTTTTTAAAAACCGGCGTTATTTGAAAGATTGAGATCCGCTGACCCCAAAAAACAAAATCGGCCCCAGCCAAGAATAGCTATACAAAAGCAGAATAACGGCGAGAGCATTTCCCACGTAATTTCTTAAGGGATTTTTTCTCGGCCCAGAGGCCCGGCCCGCGGCCCCACGTTACAGGTACCCCAGCCTCCCTGCCGTACGGCAGTTTCTCATTAAAAAAAAAGATCATCTTTTCTTTTATAAAATCTCGTTTTCCACCACCCCTTCCTCACCACCACCAAACTTCAGGCAAACCCTTCCCCCCCCTCTCCCCATCTCACGACACAACAACCGGCTCTGATCTCGAGGGTTTTCACTTTTCTATTATATTCCCTCTTCTTCTTCTTCTCCTTCTCCTTCTCCCCTCCCAATGGAGAGCATGCGCCGACTAGGCAGTGTACGGAAGGTAGTGCTGCTTGATTTCGACCAAACGCTTGCTGCAACCCATGTGTGGCGGTTGCTTGAGGGGCGGAAAGATCCTTCCTTGCTAGAGGGGGTGACGGACGACCGGATATGGGGGTCTGAAGAGAGGTTGCGATTGGTGCGGAGGTGGTGGACGGACCTGGCGGATATCGGTGTGGACGTTCATGTGGTCTCGCACAACTGGAAGCCGGTTATCGAGGCTGCGCTGAGCCGGGCAGGTCTGCCCACCTCCTCAGTGCATGGGCGTGAGACGGTGCTCCAAAAAGGCGCCTCTGTCTCCCGCATCCTCGCAAAGTCCTCTACCCGTGCAACAGCTGCGTGCTTCGTAGACGATGATCCAGCTAACATCCGAGACGTCCGAGCAACGTGTCCTGGAATAACCACACTCCTCTGTCCTCCCCAAGGCCTCCAAGAATGCCACACCGAAGCTCTCTTGCAATGGTGTAAAGAGGGTTGACAAAAAAAGGGGTTTTTTTGGGATTTTTCAAAAAATTGACCCGATTGGTATGTGTGGTTGAGTTTTTTTTTTGATGGAATCGCGTTGATTTGGTATTAAATACAAAATATTTCTGCAAAGTATTGAAGTGGTTTTTTTTTGTATGGTGCGTGGGAAGTTGCTGGAAAAGACGGAGTTTTCCGAGGTTTGATTGTCAATGATGTGCTTTTCCGTTTTTGAGAATGAAAAATTGATATTTAGCTTTGTAAAATGTTTGTAAAGATCTTTTAAAGGGTGAAAAAGGGCATCTTCTCACTCTGATGGTTTTCAGAATGGAACGCTTTTTTTTTTGATCTAATTTAATGTGGAATTGGGTGTATTTTTGCTCGTTTGTTCAGTTTTGTTAATATCGAGGTAGAAAAAAAGAGAACGCGATTTTGTCAAACCGCACACAAAGATAGAGTGATCGCAACGTAGAAGTTGGAGTGGGGGAGTGGGAGGGATGGTTTGTATTGTATTGTATGTTCTTGATGAAAGCAGGCGATAGCACGCTATCTATAAAGTTGCAGGCCCAGCACAGTCTGTTCTGTACAACACCTTGGGGAGAACGAGACGCTCCACAGTATGTTGGTGTTGATGGCAGTCTTCCCTTTTTTGGAGAACCTATATTTCGTGTTGGAATACATTCACAAATGCAGTCACATTGTGAGACATTCCGTAAAATGCATCAAGAGGAATACAACCATTTCGAGGGAGGGAGGGGGGGGGGGAAAGAAGGCTGTGCTATATACGCTTCACAGCGCGTTTGTTTTGTTGATTTTTTTTTCTTCTTTTTCGCGCTTCTAGCGCTCTCTCCGTTCTGTGTTCCGTTATGTTATTTTTTTTTTGCAAAAGATGGGCGATTTTTCAGTGCACATCATGAGGCACCATTCATCTTTGAAGTTTTTTTCTTTTTATATTGGAGCTTTCTTTAAAGGAGAAATAGCTCGAACGGTGCGGTCGCCAATCACACCTAATACAGGAGGATTTGTGCAATCAACGAAAACCCCTTTCTATTAGTAATTATTCACCGTTCTTACTGTTTTCAACTTTAGTGTCTCTCTCTCTCACTAGAGACTCCCCCTTTTTTGCACTATCATCTTTACCTTTTTTTCGGTGACTAAGCGCTGTCAGGTTCTCACCAAACCTCCTTTTTTTTATTCAGATGTAAAACCACGAATGTATTTGTAGGGAACGTATGGTTTTCTGGAACACCACCCCCCCCGATGTTCTGGTCACTCACTTAAAGGTACACAGGGTTTTTGTATTTACTACTTTTTGTGCTTTTAAGAGAGCTCCGCAACGCGGGAGGTCCTTTGGCGTGTTACAACTTCCAAGAATCGTTTTGCCTTTGTCATGAGAAGGCTTTGTAATTTCAAGTCTTTTTTTTTATTCCCAGAGTAAGGATGGAATTTGTCTGCCGATGGTTCTGACTTTGCCTCTTTTCTTTTTCTGGGAAAAGTTTTCATCTCTGGGCTTTTTTAGTAAAATAAGAGAAAATCTGCTGGAAGGGGCTATCCAGACTTTCGCAGAGTTTTCCATGCAAGCCCTTTGTAATCTTTTCAAGATATAAAAGAGATGCCTTTTTTGATACAATCTCTGTCGAGAGATCCACGAACCAACGCCTTCACGGATGGGACATCCTCCAAGGGTTCTTATAGACAGCTTAGTGTTACCCCCCCTTGGAGAGTGTTCTTCCGCATAAGGCTGTGGTCTTTCCGGAGCGCTATCACTGTTAAGATTTTTTTTTTGGGTGACTAAGCATGGGCTTAGGTTCAACCGTTGTTAAATGTATGCACACTTTCTTTCAAATTTTCTCTTTTTCAACTTACCTTCCTTCACCCCCCTGTAAGGGCAACCGTAGGTGAAGTAAGGTATAGTATTGAAATCGATGTGGGGGGGGAGTAAAGGGTCAATTTTACAAAACCAGATTTTGAGGAAAATTTTAGCCGAAAATGGGCCCCACGTATAAGCAACCGGGCTCATATTTCTCAAAATTTAAGTGGTCAAAAAATTGTCCAATTTTCGAGATTGACCCCACCACTGCACGGGCGGAGCCCAAAAATGCAAATAAGGACCCTTTTTCAACTTACCTTCCTTCACCCCCCTGTAAGGGCAACCGTAGGTGAAGTAAGGTATAGTATTGAAATCGATGTGGGGGGGGAGTAAAGGGTCAATTTTACAAAACCAGATTTTGAGGAAAATTTTAGCCGAAAATGGGCCCCACGTATAAGCAACCGGACTCATATTTCTCAAAATTTAAGTGGTCAAAAAATTGTCCAATTTTCGAGATTGACCCCACCACTGCACGGGCGGAGCCCAAAAATGCAAATAAGGACCCTTTTTCAACTTACCTTCCTTCACCCCCCTGTAAGGGCAACCGTAGGTGAAGTAAGGTATAGTATTGAAATCGATGTGGGGGGGGAGTAAAGGGTCAATTTTACAAAACCAGATTTTGAGGAAAATTTTAGCCGAAAATGGGCCCCACGTATAAGCAACCGGACTCATATTTCTCAAAATTTAAGTGGTCAAAAAATTGTCCAATTTTCGAGATTGACCCCACCACTGCACGGGCGGAGCCCAAAAATGCAAATAAGGACCCTTTTTCAACTTACCTTCCTTCACCCCCCTGTAAGGGCAACCGTAGGTGAAGTAAGGTATAGTATTGAAATCGATGTGGGGGGGGAGTAAAGGGTCAATTTTACAAAACCAGATTTTGAGGAAAATTTTAGCCGAAAATGGGCCCCACGTATAAGCAACCGGACTCATATTTCTCAAAATTTAAGTGGTCAAAAAATTGTCCAATTTTCGAGATTGACCCCACCACTGCACGGGCGGAGCCCAAAAATGCAAATAAGGACCCTTTTTAATTTGTTCTCTTGAAATGTGTAATTTCATGTTTTCGCGAAAAAAATAACAACTGATCCTACAAGGGTTGAAGGAAGGTGGTTGAAAACAACAATAACAACAAGGACAAGTAATTGCTAAGAAAAAAGCGGGGTGTGCTGTGGAAAACTCTGCGCGATTTTCGAAACCACCGTAGCATCCTGGCGATTTGCTGGAGGTGCTGATGCGCCTGGTGTGATCGATGTGTTGTAGTCTGTGCATTCTGTGTTCCTTCCGCACTGCTCCAACGACGACGACAATGTGGGGAGCCTGTGGACAAAAACGAGCTGGAACACGCCGAGCCTGCCGAGCGGGGCGTCCAACAACGCTATCGAGCAGATGGTGCTGGAAGAAGAGGACAGCCCCCCTTCTTGAACGTTTCAGATGCTGGCGTCCCAGTGGGTCTGGCAGCGTACGAAGAGCGTTAGAATACCTGCAGAAGAGCAGAATGCTGGGCGTGTTGTAGATTATTTCTACAGGATGGAGTTCCACATCACACCCCGTTTTTTTTCCGATAGCAATTACTTGTTTTTCTTTTTCACTGAGTGGTTCCCACCTCTCCTGATACGTACTGTGTTATAGCATCAGGTGGTCAAGACATTGAAGGGAGGGGAGGGGAGGGAAGGGGTCAAAACCAGAGAGTCCCTCCCATCATTGTGAAATGTGTGTCAAGTCTGTATTTTCCTAGCCAAGTTTCTGTACTCTTTATTGTTTTCTTTCTCGAAATGGATTGTAGGGACATTCGGATCCACCCACAGTGTTCTGGTCACGCACGGTACAACTGTCACGAGAGGGCTTTGTATTTCAAGTCACATTTTGTTTTTTTTTTGTTGCACAGGTAGTTTTTTAACATAATAGGGGCAATCTACGACACCTTTTATGAAGGAGACCCAGAGGCTTTGGAACACATCGTACAGTTTTTTTCCCCTTCTTTTTTAACATCTACATTACTGTGCATCGTACCCTGAGGTGTTTCTACCTAAACTGGTAGCTGTTGATGTACCTAAAGCAAATTGTCAACACCAGCCCCGTATTCTAGCCTAACATGAAAAAATAGTCAACCACGTTAATGCCACATTCCTGCTGCACTGTTGGGGGCCGTGTGTGCCATGCCGTGACCTCGCCTCAATAGCGTCCATTTGGATGGTGTGGCCGAGCCCAAAAAATGTACCCTTTTTTGTGTGCATCTTCTAGAGGGGTGCTATTTTCTGCTATTTTGGGGTCGTCGGCCACACTATTCAATGTATTGAAACCCTTTTCAGGACAGCGCACTTCTATTGGGACTATTCCTTACCTATAAAAGTCACACCCGTTTTTATGGGTTGCAAAGAAGTATATTGAAAAGGGAACGCATATGGCCAAAAAAAAAAGCCAGATCAGGAAAGACACACCACGCTTCATTGAATTTGATGAAGAAAAAATGGTATTTTTTACGCAATTTTTCTGAGGACAAAATAAGGTGTCTAAAACACTTGAAATTTCCCTTTAGTCCATTCTTGTAGAAACCTGGTTATGATTGGCTGTGCACAGAGTTTGTCTGATGGATGTTGTTCAGATTGTAATACGGTATCTATCTGTTTTCACTGTTCAACCCCTTTGAGAGCAAACGTAGTAATACCCAAAGAGCATTTTGAAGCAAAAGAGGGGAAGGGTTTTCCCCCAAGCGTGTGATACGATGCCGATAAAAGATGTGCACAGCGAGACACAATTCATCTCAATTTTTCTTTTTTTTTTTTTTTTTCTTGTGTTCTCGGGAATATTTCCACCCATTTTTTTTGTGTTCTTTTTCCCCTCTTTTCAGTTTATTTTCACAACTCCCCACTACCCTTGCCCTTTCCATTTTAAAAGTTTTTTTTTTTATCAAAGGTGGCTAAGGGCGGAGGCTTAGGTTCACCTCACCATCCTTTTTTCTCTTTTAAAACGTATGCCTAAGATCTAGCTTTGAGTTCAACAGGATAGGGGGGGGGCTGTGGGCGGGAGGGGAACAATCGTCTAGGGGTACCTACCCCATAGACACAACAGTATGAGTTGCTTTTTGCTGACAAGAATTGGGCACTTTTTTTTTGAAGATGTTATATGAGGCCCGTTCAACAGCAAAATGGGGGAATTTTTAACCCCATAGGCTTGAAGGTGACGAAGGGGGGGCTTAGGTTCATCTCGTATTTGAAATATTTTTTTTTTCTCCGTGTGATCCACTACCCACCTGATTAGGATATGGGGAGTGGGAGAAGGTAATCTAAGCATGACAGGGCTTATGTTCATCTAACAATTTTTTCTTTTTCTGTATGTCTTGAAGTGTTCTGTGTTTATGTATGATTTTTAAAGTATATTCTGTACCCGTCAATGGAGATGTTTGTATGTGTGTCCCATTGTTGCGCTAAATCACATCAAATAGACGTGAACAGTAGGGCACATTTTCATCATCTTTTTCTCTCTCTTCTGCGCCTCTCGTAGCGCAGCTGTATGTAGCCACACAATATGCAGGTGTTCACTGCGCATGTGTGAGTATGTTTTTTCTGTGAGATGTACAAGCAATAGAAGCTCAGCTTCATCTTACCAACTTTTCTTTTTTGTCCTGTTTGAACTCTACTCTCCCCCTCTCCCTTCCGCTCCCCCTTTCCCCAAATTAGTATGTTACGTAAAAGACCGTATTCCGCAGAGAATAGAAAACCACTTAACCCCCTCACCTCATTTTTTCAACTCTTATCCCACTCCACAAACCCAAAGACACTTTTTTGAGCTTGATTCGGATTCTGCGGTGTCGAGGCTGCTGATTGGTGAGCGGAACAGACTCTCTGCGAAAGCGTGGACGAATAATGGGAAGAGTTACTCGAAAGGGTGTGTTTCAACTGCTCTTTTCCACCTGATTTTGGCCTGGTAGCAACTTCCGCCAAAAAAAACACCGCCAACCTCAGGTCAAAAATCAGATGGCTTTGAATTCAATAATTGATAACGTGTACACACCTCACCCCCTTTTTCCCCCCCGAGAAACTTCACGCAGCCGTTCCTCGCCTCTCGTTTTTTCGTAGAACTGCCGTTACTTTGAATTTCCAAAATCGGTTTAAATTTTCCAAGGGTTAATGTACACTACATTGCCCTTCCTCCCTTCCCCCCCCCACATCCTTCCATCTCACAGAACACACAAACACACACCCTCCTCATCTCATACGAATTACCGCCCCCTTTTTTTTTTCATTCTCCTCCCCCCTTCCCCACGATGCCTCCTCTCCACGACCTGATGGCGAAGGTGGAGGCAGAATGGGGCCATCTGGAGACTCTTCAGGGGAGAGTTGACGGTGGTGTCTTCCGTTGTGCGAAAGCGTATGCCGCTGCTGTGGCAGGGACGACCACATGGTACGCAACCGGAAAGCGTCACATCCACGAACCCCAACTTGAAGCCATCGTAGGAGAGCTTGAACACCATATTGCTGGGGTAGAGTCCTTGGTCGAGCTTGGGGCTGGCAAAGGGCTTTTGGGAAGGATTTTGCAGGAGGCTATTGGCAAGCCGCTTTTGGTGGTAGAAAGGCGTGGCTGTGCGCACTATGATCATGATGCAACACAACGTATTTCAACGGATCTTCAAGAAGTCAATCTCGACACCGCAATTCCCCCAAAATCTTTGGTCTTAGCTAAGCATTTCTGTGGCAACGCGACCGACTCCGCAATCCGCTCTGTCATTGAATCCGAGAAGGCAATCGTCTGCGCAATCGCACCGTGCTGCCATCCACAGATTTCCTGGCAAACCTACACCGGGCGAGCCTACCTGGAGGGGCTGGGATTTGATGAAAACGACTTTGCAACGTTTTTAGAATTTTTGTTTATGTCGCGCAACAAAGGTGGCGTGGTCTCCTCTGCATCATGCAAGCGGTGGAAGGATTTGCGTGCCCTACCAGAAAACACCATTTACCGCATGGGCAGGATGTGTAGAAGACTCATTGAAGAAGGGCGTCTCACAGCACTCCGCGGAGGAGGCTTCTCTGAAGCAAAATTGGTGAAGTACGCCCCAGACAGCATTACCCCGGACAACTACCTTCTTGTTGCGCATCGCAACACCGCAACCAACTGCTACCCTACTGTTTCCGTTGACTCTCAAATCGTTCCCATCTCTGAAGGTGTCGTCCTTCACGTCACCGGAGAAAAATCTGCCCCAGGAAGGATCGCACAGTATCTTCTCGAAAAGAGGGCACGCGATGTTCTTTCCAATGGAACCTCCTGTTTGCATACAGTGCGTATTCATAATTTGAAGTACGGTGGTGTCGTGGTGGTGGTAGGTGGAACGCCGTCCGAGATTTTGTGTTATTTGAAAGGAAATATGTTTTTGACATCGAGCGTTGACATGGCGTTTCCCTTTGTGAGGCAGTACCCGGTGAGAGTGGAGGATGGGGAGGGTGAAATTGGGGAGATGGTTGCGGGGATTGTGGATGGCGGGTTGATGCAGAATGTGGTGGAGAAGGATGGGGGTGAAAGCGAAGCAAAGCGGGTGAAAGAAGAGACCTCTGTACGCATCTGTTGTCTGCCCCGCACAATGGAGGCCACCCACTTCGCCCGCTACTTCCGCGACGATGACCCCAACAAAGCTACCCGCGGCTTCACCTTCTCCCCAAAGACCTTTACCCACACCTTCTATCTTTTCCTTTGGGAAGATCAAATGGGGGCACGTGTTCTCCTTGCAGGGTTGTACCATCAGGCGCTTTTTAACCCACGCGATTGGCGGTCCACTAGCCTCCCCTCTTCCTTCTCGTTTGAAGGAAACCAAATAAAGTGCAACAAAACCACCAAAAAATTGGTGCATTTGACTGAAGAGGTAGAACACCGTTGGGGATCTCATTCTGTTTGTGGAAAGACGGTTTTGATTTTGTGTGATGATATTGTGGATTCGTGGGGGAATGCGTATTGTCAATATTTGAAGACGAAGGGGGCGAAGGTGGTGTGCATCACTTCGCCCATAAAGGAGAAGGGGGAGGAAGGTGTGGAGGCTACGTACCGTTTGCAGCCGCCCCCTCCTGAGGGCAGCAGCTACGATATGTGCATCTTTATTCTCGACAGAGGTGAGCAGGCTGCGGTGCTGCGTGGGTCTCTCCCCGAAGGCCTGGTCACTCCCAATGCCCCAATGTACGGCCGTCTCAAGCTGGGTGTGCAGGCACGCAGTCGGCAGGTCGTAGAACGCCAAACGAGTGCCTTCAAAGCAGAAGGCTTCCCCGCAGTGATCCAGCATCTCTTGGTGGACAGAGAATCGGACCGAACTGTGCTCACATCCTGGGGGACGAAGCCGGCCTCCAAAAAGGAGGCATGAAAAAAAAAGGGGTAATTTGGGTTATCAAAAAAAGGGCACACTAAAAATCATCAAAAATAGAAAGCATTCATTCTTTCAAGAATAAAATTTCAAAAAATGCCATCATATCCACATCCCTCCAGAACAACCACCCCTCCCCCCCCCATTTCCGCTCCACCACATGATGAAATTGTAGCGGAAACATACAATACAACACTACGATGGGAAAGGTGGCTTCGTATCGTCGTGAGCAGGATGCTTTGGAGAGTTTGAAGAGTAAGAGGAAGGGGGATGGTAGTGCTGTTGCTAATGTAGCTAACACGGCTAAGGCAGCAGGGGAGGATGTGGTGTACCGTGAAGTCTCCTCCCAGGCGATGCTGGAGCTGCTGCACTCCGACAAATTCCGTCCCCAACACAACAACATCGAGACCGTCTTCCACACCTCCTCCCAAGAGAAGTGCACCACCGTGCCCATCGAAATCCTCCAAGCAGTTGAACACCGTGAACGCATCCTTCAGGTCAAAACCGTTTCCTTCAAAGCCATGCTCCTCAAATCAAGCCAGCAAAACGCTGAGCTAACCACCGCCAACGGAGAGCTCCGCAAACAGCTCAAAGACGCATTGGAACAGAACGCAAAACTTACTGATGAGCAGAAAATCCTTTCCAAACGGGTGGAACGCGATCGAACTGAAATAGGCGAACTCGTTGAGGAGTTGATCCAACTAAAAAACGCTACGGACGACGCAATGGATTCAGAGAGAAGGCTTACCTCAAAATGCGAGGCAATCGAACAGCTTCTTGAGGAAGGCAAGACCGAGAACACTCGACTCATAGAAGAGGTTGTGCGGCTTGAGACTGAGGTTGCCGACAGAGATAAACTCGAAAGAGAGCTTCACGCGACGATCCGCGACCAACAACTAAAAATCGACATCGCCGAAGAATCTCTTGAACAATGCGAACACAAGATGGAGCAGCTCCAAGACGCGCTCCTCCTCTCCCAAGAGCGTGGAGGTGGTGGGGGTGGTGGAGGCACTTCCGGTGGCAGAATACCTAGCCACGCAAAGCGCTGTCTCGCTTCTTATCCACACGAGCTCCGTGAGAACAGCTCCATGATGGGCGTCGACTACGATTCGCACGAAAAAGACGCAGACAGAGACGCACTAAAGAAGTCCTTCCGCAAGCATTTGCACGCAGTGTTGAACGGTCCCTACCGGCATGCAATTGTTCCCCGTACAGATAAACCGATTTTGGACAATGAGCACTCCGACATTCTGTCGTTTCTTATTAAACAAGAGAGTCTTGAGGTGAAGGCGGTGACCGAAAAACAATTAGAGATTGTGGAAGAGGCAGCGAAGCTGTCGTTGACAGTGTCGCAGGAGTGTACACAGCTTTTGAAGGAGACGTTGCCGAAGGTGTTGGGGTTCATCCCGGAGCATTGCATCCCGAGCGATATTGGCACCATTCTCGGGAAGCGCACTACAGAGTGCAGTGCTGCGCTTGACAAATCATTTGCGACAATCCTGCGTCTCTTCAAGATGATTCTCCTCGAGCAGATGGCGTCCTTCCGTACCAAAGCATCCAGCGTCAAAACCTTCTGCGGAGGGCCCTGCAAAGGAAAGTATATGTTCAGCGAAAAACACACCAACACGATTCCAACAGAAACCCGATCAATAGAGGTTAGCTGTGTCGTTTCTACCAACACTGTCGCAACAGGGAAGAATAACACCGGAACAGGGTTATGCAAAAATGAGGAGGTCGAATTAGAGGGCCTGATTCTGACACTCAGCAAATACACCCGCGGTGCGCTGGCTAACGCAGGGGTGCGCGAGCAGGGCTACCCAGTGGGGCTCAAGGTGGCACGGAAAAATGGTGTCTCGCTGCTCTCCTCCTGCGTCGACGGTATTGAAATGGTGAATGAAAAGCTGAACGCAATGTTCCACAAAGGGAAGTCCGCTGGAATAGACTCTAAACAGCCCGAGCTTGTCATTGCAGACGCAGATGAAGCGAAGGAGACGAATGAAACAATGGGCGATCGTCCGGTTATGAAAAAGCTCCGCGAAATGGCGCAAATCGCAAAGGAAAGAGAATCCCGCGGAATCGAGAAGAAAATTGCGCTCGTAAAGAAAGGCGACCCCAAATACCACATGAATTCTTCAGCTGTGCCTGCTGAGGCGCTAGAGCCAA
Organism: Rhynchopus sp. YZ270_cl-10; assembly: GCA_964035575.1. Taxonomy (NCBI): domain Eukaryota; phylum Euglenozoa; class Diplonemea; order Diplonemida; family Diplonemidae; genus Rhynchopus; species Rhynchopus sp. YZ270_cl-10. The sequence continues at coordinate 549,108 of OZ037855.1, read as the reverse complement.
AGCCCCCGGCACCGCTCAAGCCATCCAGAGATAGGTTCGCTGGCTTCCTCTCCAAACCAGACAAGAAGCCCTCCAAGCACTCTCTCAAAGAGCTGCGTGACAGGGACAACACTGACGTCCCGATTCTCCCACCGATCCACACTCCGTTGCATGAAATGTAATGAGGTGGGGGGTGGTGGGGTGGGGAAGCAACAGATTTTTTAATGAAAATCAAAGCTGAAAATGATTTAAATAATTCTGAATTTTGTGTCGATTTCCGGTGAGATCGGGTAGACACACCTGGCCCTGTTCACAAAATGCTTTGATTTGTTAGTGCTGCAAAAGTATACAAAACGTGCAGAGGAGAATACAGTCTCTTTTTACAAAGAGACAAAAAACAGTGAAAAAAGCGAGAATTGCTGGTTTTTTTCTTGCTTTTTTTTTTATATTGATGTGTGTCCTCCACGAGGACCATTTTGTTGTTGCCCATCTTTCCAGGTTTTTTTTGTCCTTTTTTTGCCCACCGTTTGTTTATTTGCTTGCACCTTTGGTTAGAGATGTATGCACAATGCACAATCATCTTTTCAACTCTTTTTAAGCAGCTTGGCATGAGAAGCTTACCTGACTTTCTCTTTTTTTGTACATACCCCTTTTTTCAAGCCTACAGAGAGTCTTACGATCATCTTACAAAATTTTCTCTCTTTTTTTTAGATGTGTGTGCACAAGAGGCATGTTTCATCTTTCAAAAAAAAAAAATATTTCCCATCAATTACTTTGCTGTATTGAGAACAAAACAAGAAAAAAGTCATCTCTCTCTCTCTCTCTCTCTCTCTCTCTCTCTTTGATTTGCAGAATATTACCCTCAGGTTATCTTCTTCCCCCCTCTACTCTTTCCGCCACCCACAAAAACCAAAATCAAAAAAATTCAGAAACGCAACACATTCAGAACACAACCCTTTCAGCACACGCATAAAAAACACACCCCACCCACACCCCATGCTGTGCTAGTTGTTCTTACCCCTCTCTCTCACCTTTCCCCCTTCTTCCTCTTTGCCGCGACAGTTTTTTCCTTTTTTTTTTTGCACAAAAGGAAGCCAAACCAACGGGGTACACCCCGCCACCCAAAGCTGCATTTTGCCCCCCCCTCTCTTGCACCAAAAGAGCGCCCGCACCCCTTCCCTTCTCCCCCCCTTCCCCACTACGTATGGTATTTGAGGATGCGTCTCGAAATTCGTCGCGACAGGGCGCGCTGTGGGGACAGAGCACGGTCCTGACTGTCTTGATTCTTTCGTTTCTCTTCGTCCCTACCTTTGCACAGACGGGTGCGCCGGAACAGTTTAACTCTTCTTCTTCCTCTTCCTCTTCTTCCTCTGACGGCTTTGAGCTGGATTTGCCGCAAAAGGTGTTTATCATTGCTGGGGTTTTTGTTATTATGATGTGCGCCGGATTGTGTTATTGTACGTACCGGTATAACGCTTATGCGGTGGAGGACATGAAGAGTCATGAGGCATTTGCACAGTCCTTAGAGCATGATGTCAACACCGTGGAAATCCTTCTGGGTGCGAGCCCCGGGGAGAGAACGGATTTGAATATGAGCAGGAGTGGGCACAATGCGTCGTCTCGGTCTTCCGAGAGGCGAGGGTCGTTGGTGGTGGTGAACAGTGGTTCGTCAGGGGTTGAACCCAGAGGGTCGGGGTCTTCAGGGTTATCGGGGAAGTCGTTAACCCACTACGATGCCGCTGATATAAGTACCAGCAGTCACCTCGCCCCGCCCTCTCGGAAGAAGAAGGGTGTCACCTTCGAAGGGGCAAGGGGAGCGGGTGTGGAGCGCGCGGAGACGGAGGACGGTAGTGCGCTTGTGTCGCATCTGTCGGGGATACCATTACCACCGTTGCATCCTAAAGCAAAGGGGGTTGGCATGCCATTGCAGTATGTGGAATTTTTTTTTTGTCAAAATATTGTTAGGGTTTGAAATTTAAGTTTTGGCGGAGGAATGTGTATTTTGATGTTGTCAAGTGTTAAGTAATTCTTGTTTTTTGTGGAATTTTTTTTTGGCGGTTTTCAAGAAAAGGATTTTGTTAGCTTGCGCGTTGAGGGGAGGGGAAAGAATTAGGGGGGGGGGAAACCAAGAGAGGTTTTAAAACAACGTACAATATAACACCCAACAGCGGATCCGGATCTGTCCTCAAGTCGCCGCTCTCGCCGGTAGCCGTCCATCTTCCAGGAGAAACACTACGGGCATCGGGAAGCAGCTCGGCCACATTTCCAAACACGAGCTTTCTCCATACTAACAGCCTGTTGAATGGGTCAATCGCAACAGAATTGTGATTTTTCTTTTTTTTTTTTTTTCTTTTTGTGCGGAACACTTTTTTGCTTCAAACGTGGGTCAAAACCGGGTAACGCGGACATACAAAGTTCGTTGGGTAGGTGGGGGGGGATAGTTTTAAAATATTTGGTCCGTTTTCTGTTCTGGGTTCTGTCCCTTCTAACAAATTTTTTTCTCTATTTTTTTTTTGTTTCATTTATTGTCTTCTTCCAAGACGAGAACAGCAGATGTCCTAAGCACTTTATTGTCATGGGCTTTTAATGACGTTTGCAGACTTCTTGTGTGCAACCCTTCTTTTTCTTCTTTTTCTTCTTCTCTCCCGTATCTTTTCTATCCTTCTATCTTCCGTACTGTTAACGCATTTCTTTCATCCTCTTGCATTCACCCACATCGCATTGGTGATCGATTTAAGCCCCTCCCATCCAACGAATAAAGGGCAAATTTTATCTTTTGTGCCAGAAAAAAAGGAAAAAAAAAGAAATAAAAAGAAACAGCGAAAAAAAAAAGTGACCCGAGTTCGATATTGAAGTACAGATTTTTTTTACTCAGGTGGTGTAATGGCAATGAGCAGTGATTGGCGATAACATCATGCACCTCGATATTACTTTTTTTTGTCCAAAAAAGGGCGATTAAACATTGTATGTTTATTCGGCTTTTTTTTTTATCACAAAACTTTTTCTTAAATTGAAATAAGAAGAGGTTTTTATCTTTTAATAGCCCTTCGGCGGCACCCTCATGAATGAGGTGCCCCTTTTTAACCCCAAAAAAACATTGCAAAAAAATAAAACTCAGTCTTTCCCTTCAATCCCCTTTAAGAAGGTACCTACAATGTGGTCCAGGTCAGCCATATTTTTTTATTTTTAAAAAAAAATCTAGTGCAGAGCTGCTTCCATGCAGCTTCACTAATAATCTCTCCATTGGATTATCACGAAAAAGAAAAGGGCTAAAAAAAAAGGAAAAACGGTAGTGTACAGATCATCGACAGCAGTTTTTGGCGTCAGAATAATAATTATAGAGGTGCTGTACGAAAATCGATTTTGTTGAAATAAATGGCCCCCAAAGAAGTGAGAGTTTTTGAAGTGGTAAAGAGTCTGTGCATTGTGAGGGTGCATCCACCTTATAAAGTCTTTCGTTTTCGAGGTGACGAAGCGCACGGCTCAGTATGGGGTTCAATTTTTTTTGGTCCAAAGTTTTCTAGCGAACGCGGGTATTTGAATTGGGGCGTACCTGGGCTACGTGCTAGAGGGGAGAGAGCCCAGGGTAATAGCTTTGTTCATCCCCGTTTGCTGACTTTGACCTGTGTGCTTACCTGATCTCTGTGTCGACAGCATGCCCCTATTGCCTCATGATCGAGTTGTGGATTTTTTTTTTCTTTGAGTTGCAAACTCCGACGTGCATCTCCGGGGTTCGATGATCAGTCGTGACTGCCCTGGTGCAAATAGGCAAAGCAAAACAATATCACACAGCTTTTTAAAAGATGTGTGTGAAGAAGCATATTCATCTTATAGGATCCCCCCCGACTTTTTCTTGGATTATTCAGTTCAAAAAAAACCATCGTTTTAAATGTCGGTTTCTTTAATTCGCTTCCGATACCATTTTCGCCTTTCTTGCGTTTTTTCAAGGGGGTGCAAAAAAGACACCCTTCTCCAAAAAAAGCACACCACCCCATTCTTGTTATGTTGAGCATTGCTCAGCACGATCCACTATAAAATGCTAGCATCACTCATATGCTGCAAAGGGTGTCCCCACACCCATGGTAATGTGGAAAAGAGGACGGTAGTGGTGGTGGGGTGTTTTTTTTTTTTTGTGGGATGTGTATGTTTTTTATGGTTAGGGCACGGTAATTTTTTTTCTTGGTAAGCGTCAGACCACTTCTCAAAAAAAAGTACGCACGCACGCAAAAAAAAATTATGCAGTAAAAAAAATTATGAGTGGTGAAAAAAATTATAGAGGAAAATTACAGTGGGGGAAATACAGGTACCAAAAATATTTTCCCACCAATTTTTGCCCACAAAAAATCGGGGGAATTTTTTTTTTGATTTCGGCTCTCGGGAGTCTGTGTGTGCTGTGATGGGGTCAATTTGCGCTGAAAAATGTACATTTTTTACCTAAAATACATAGTTGAGTTATTGAGGGCCCCCCTTTATAATTTTTTTTTCTACATAATTTTTTTCCCTGGAATCTCAAAAAAAAAGTACGCACGCAGACGCTTACCAAAAATAAAAATTACCGTGCCCTTAGGAACAAAAGGGAAACGATTTTTTTTTTCGGAGGGGAGGAGGAGGAGGGATTGTAAGATATGTGCCCAGGGTTCTCCACTATCTTCATTTTTTTCCCCTCCCCCGTGATGGAATTTTTTTTTATTTTTTGGTCCACAAAATAATCACAAGATGAGGTCTGCTGTTTTATTCTAGCCTTTTCAGTGACATTTTTGAGCACATAACCTACGTTTAAGTTTTTTGTCGTAACAAAAAGCAGATTGCGGTTGAACGATGAACCTTGTCGAAAACACACACAAAAACAGACAGTGGAGATTGCACAACTGTGGCAACACAACCGAGGCAACTACACTACTCCAACAATTTATCAAAAAAAAAAAAAACTGTATATTTTTTTTTTTTTATAGACGTGTGTTGATGCAAGGCGCATTCATCTTAACAAAAAATTTTCTTTTTATTATTTTCTTTTTATGTAGATGACCAAGCACTGTAAGGCTTGGGTTCATCTTTATAAAAACCCTTCTTTATTTTTCAACAACACAACGTAACAACCATCCTTAGTTAGAACGAAAAAAAAAACCCCCCCCCCGCAGTGAAAACCTGTAAGAACTCCCTACAATGGACGTCAGTTTTTCCCCTTCTGGAATCCCACGCAGCTGCATGCTGTGCGATAACGATTGTGTGATCAAAGGTGACTAAGCACGACGGCTTCGGTTCATCTTTTAAAAGCTTTTCTTTCTTTTCTTAGTATTTTTGTTTTTTTTTTTTGTAACTTCTCTTTTCCCCCCAAAGATGTGTGTACACGAGAAGCATTGTTTTCCAAGCGGCCGAGCCCGCCTAACAAACAGTTCTAACGATGAAACTACTGTATTTTATTTTTTTTCAAAAAATACACACAACTGGTAGGGTAACGAAAAAAAAGCCCACTAATAAAAACTGGGATTTATTTTAAAAAAAATAAACTGAACAAAACCGTACCCCCCTTTCCCTTTTCCTAGTCTGTTCTCATTTCATTTTTTTTTTTTTATTATTATTATTTGCAACAGTCTTCCTACGTCCGATACGTAGTGTAGTATTGTGAAGAGTGCTTAACATTTATTGTGTACCCTTTCTTTTCTTTTTTTGGAATATTTCTGTGTTGCAATTCCATTTTTTCTCTCTAAAGTTCCGCCTTCTCTCTCCCCTCTGATGTCTACAAAAACTTAGCAAAACAAAAGAGGGGAAAAAAATGAACCCAAAAAATTAACAAAAACGTCCCTCTTCTCTCTCTCTCTCGCCCCTCTTTTTTTGTATTCTTTTGTGTATTTGGTACCCCAGAAATCCAAAATACCACGCAACAACTGCGCACCAAGTACGCAATGTAGGGCATTCCTGTATTATTATTTTTTTTCGTGCACAAAGTGCACAAGAAGTACGCAATATGGGGTCGTCAGGAGCACCCGCATTGCATCCTTTTGTTGCTCGCTTATATTAAGGTGCTGTAGTATCTGTCACGTTTGTTTCCTCCACTACAAAGTGCAAATCTCCACAGGGGGGTTTAGATAAACGCAAAGGGTTGTAAGGTGCTCTACGTCAGTTTGGTATGTATTGCACAATCCAACCTGCCTCAATTTTTTGAAATGTGTTGCACACGAGGCGCAATGCATGCCACAAACTTTTCTCTTTTGCTTTTATTTATTATTTCTTGTCAACAAATAGGGGGGTTTTTTGACAATTTTTAATCTTCGTTTTCTAGCAAAAGAAAAGTGGTGTGTGCATGTATTCCTTTTCAACGATGTGTGCCCTGTGATCCCATCCATCTTTGCAAAAAAGGGGGAGGTTTTTTTTATTTTCTTGTGTCTTTGTATCTGCGTGTTGGGTTTGTACCCATCAGCGTTGCTTTTAAAAAAAAACAAACAAACAAACAAACAAAACTTGAAGACAGACCACATAACAAAATCACCATTTTTTTTCTGAAGATAGTATTTCTCAACCCTCTCCATTTCGTTCACAAGTTTTTTTTTTTAAACCATTTTATTGGTGTATCATTTTATTATTCAGATTTGTGTTCACGAGAGGCACAAATCACTTTTCAAAGTTTCCAGTGCTCTCAAGATCCTCCACGTAGGGGAGGATATTTCCTCCAGGGGCTTTTTTTTTTTTTTTAGGCTTTTTTGGTGGAGGATTTCCTCCATTTTTTTTTTTTTTTGGCGGGCTCGGGTGGAGGATTATCCTCCTAGGGGTTTTATAGTGGGGGGTCACTTTGTCTCCCCCGAGGGACCCAATATTTTCCCGAGCCTGTATGCACCGTCCAGGGCTGCACTTTAAAAAAAATTTGCCTGCGGCGCCATTTTCATTTTTTGCTACTCAAAAAAAAGGGTTCGTTGAGTGATTATGTGGTGTAAAAGGAAGCATTTTTACACCGTACCCTAATTTTTTTTCGCCTGCGGCGCCATTTATATTATTTTTTTGCTCCGCAAAAAAAATAGAGTTGGCAATGTCTTTGGATACCCTTGCATTTTGCAGCCAAAAAATGCAACTTGACCAATGCTGCAAAAAATTTGCCATTTTGAGACGTATTGGAGTTAGACGTATTGGTTTTGTACGGTTCGTGGAGCGTATGGTGCAAGAGAAAGGATTAGATTTCCGTTTTTATCATCTCGCAAAATTGACCCGCCTCTCCGCTCTGTGGCTGTCAGGGAGGCGCGCGCGAAGCGCGCGACGACCGCTTGTTGCGGGGGAAAATTTTTTTTTTGGGGGGTTTTTTTGCAAAAATGAAATCCTCCTCATTTCGAAAATTCTGCTTTTTTCGTGGAGGATCTTGAGAGCCCTGAAAGTTTCCTTCTCATTTTTTTTTATTGTTTGTTTTTGAGATCACAGTACAGAGATTAGCGAAACATGCAGCGCTGTTTTCCCCCAACCCACCTTTTTGGCGAATAGCCCTTTTCAGTGGTACAACAAAAAAAAAACACAAGCATGACGCTTGATCGAAATCTTCGGGGGGTACACCATACAGCAAAGCGACAATTAGTTTGGTGCGGTCAACGGTCCACAGTCCATGGGAAACCAGTGGGTGAACCACGGGAGAACCCTTGGGGAACTGGGTTGCTGACCGCACCATAGTTTCCCCCCTTTTTTTTTCTTTTCCTTTTTAGATCGCAAAAAATTGACGTTCTGTTCTCAAAACAAATTTTCCTTTTTTTGTCAACAACACAACCCAAAAAGAAAGAAGGGCTGGAGGGTGACATAAAAGAATCACAGACTTATTCTCAGAAAAACCTACTACCAGCCCAATAGGAGTAGTGCTCTACTATGGTGTTACACCCAGTAAAACTACTAGTTTAGCACTATCCGTTACGACTAGTAGTCCCTCTGATTAGTCTGCCGTGAAGCGAAGGGCGCGGAGATACCTGCAACTGTACGCACCACCATGGTACCATTCATAGAATGGCAAGTACAGTGCCACGTGTCTCCCCTTCTGTAGGTGGAGGGGTTTCCCCCCTTGACGTCCTTGTTATGCACTTCTCTTAGCACCTCTTCTTTTTCCTCTCACATTACAGTATTTAAAAGCAGAATAGAAACCAAAATAAAACACCAAAAAAAGACTGCCCCATGGAGGACTGAAGTTCCCACCTTTTCCCCTTTTTCGGAGAGAATCTTTTGAGACAACTCAAAAAGCACCCCCATTGGATAGTAACAATGGGGTGGGGTGTGGAACAAAGTACCATGCCCTCCGCGGGGGGCAGCTTTTTATTTTTTCCCCATCTGAATTCTTCGAAAAGAAAGAAGTTTTTTTTATCAAGATGGCCAAAAAAAGCATTGCTTCACTTGCAAAAATTTTCCCCTTCTTTTTCCAGTAGAACTGGAACTAGTAAACAAAAGACCAGTGGGTTTTGTCGCTCATTGTGCGGAAGCAAAAAAAAAAATCCTCGGGGGGTGGGACAACTGATCTTTTTTCGGAAATTTTGAAATCTTCCCATCAAAATATAACACTCGGAGACTCTCCACTGCATTTTTCTTCCCCCTCGTAACAGTTCTGTTAAGGATGCATGGGCACAATGCATCTATTAAGTTTTGTTTCAAGGTGACTCGGGCATGAGAGGCTTGGGCTTCATCTGAAGAAAACTTTTCTCTTTTATTTTCCGTTTGTGCACAGAATGCTGCCTCAAAGAGCCCCTGCAACAATGAGGGGTTTACAGGCTAATTCAAAATTATTTGTAGAAAAGAAAAGAAAAAAAAAACACAGACACACGGACTAAGAAACTGTGCTCCGATCTCAAGAACCAAAAGAAATAAAAAATCACCCCAGAAAAATACAAACACTAATAGAGTTAGGGTCATTACCAAGGTGGTCACTAAGCACTTCGGGTCATCTTACCAAACGTTGTTTTTTTTTTAAAAATAGTTTGTCTTGAAGGATTCTCTGAATGTTTCAGGTGGTTCTGGCAGCGTATGAACAGCGTTTTTCGCATACCTGCAGAAGAGCAGAGTGCTGGGCGTATTGTAGATTATTTCTACAGGGTGGAGTTCCAGGAGCGTGGGTCCCCCTATATCCACAGCACGTTTTTTTTTCTCTCTCTCTCTCGATAGCAATTATTTTTTTCTTTCTCTGTTCCTTAGATGGTCTGTGTACAGACATTCGTCTTTCAATCTCTTTTATTCAGTGTGAGGTTAAGTTAACCACCTAATTAGGTCGTCGTTACTGTTGTTCATTTTGTTCGTATAGTTTTTTCCATTTTTTTTAGATATGCCACGAGTGAGACCTTCATCTTAAACCCTACCCACACCACCAGCACACTCCTCTTTTCTTTGTACCAGCGTCTGCAGTAGTGTTCGCAAACATTGCTGCCAAACAATTAATGTGCAGGACGTGCTCCTAGTGAGTGCGTGACCTCCGCGAATTGTCTGGTGCCCTAAGCACAAAAGACGCTTAGATCCATCTTTACCAACTACCTGTTCTCTCTTTTTCCCTTAAGCATCGGGTATCGTGCCTTTTCACTCCTCCACCCCACGTCATATACAGGAACAGCCTGAAAACCCCTTCCCTCCAAAGGCATCGGACCAGGGTTCCTTCATGTATCATCTCATCTCCACACTCACTTAGGGGGGGCATGTGCTGTATCCCCGTAGAATTTTGTTTTGCACCGAACAGATTGTTCGATAGTTCCAAAACAATTGAAAGTGGGTGTCTTTTTGACCCCCACTGGGATTGGCCTAGAAATGTCAAAACCCACCCCTTTAAAAATCCAATGGCACAAAAAAAAAAAAAGAGTCCAAAAGTTACACTGGGCAAAATAAAATGCAATCGTTTTTGGATTGGCAAAAAGTGGTGAAAGTTTGTTGTACAATTTTTTTTATTCTTTTCCCTTTTTTTTACTGGTATCCAGCAAAAAAAAGTTCTCCTTCTTTAGTGTTGTATACGAGAGGACACAGTCAGTATTGTTCTCTTCTTTTGTTTAGATGACCAAGCGAGACTTAGGTTCATCTTAAAATATTGCTTTTATTGTGCCGTATTAATGCAGCAAACCCCATTCCCCTCACATATATTACCCTCAAGAGCTGACACTTTCATCCCCGATTCACTTTTTTTCTTTGACGGGGAAACAAAACCAAAAAAAACTGTGTTTTTCTCTTGTATTTCTTTTTTTTTTTTTGGCGACTGTGTGTATACAAAGTTCACCAGAGCCATTTTATTATTTTCTTTTTTTCTTATGATGCCAGCCCCACAAGAAAGGAGTAAAGAAGTAAGCCTTACCGTTTTTTTTTTCTCACTTCTAAAAAGAAAGATGGGATTTTTTTATTGATCCCTCCTCCTATGCAATTTATTGATTGCATATGTTGCAATACGTCTTTAGGAGATCTCCGACACACTTTATGAGGCTACTCGAAACTTCTCTTTTTTTATTTTTATTTTATTACAGTTCCAACCAGCCCCCAATAGCGCAACACTCCGATACCCCACGGAGCGTAAGTGTTCTTCTGTCCCAGAGGCGTTTTGCACTATCTAACTTCACCCCTCCCCGACCACCCCCTTTTTATATTTTTTGCGTATTTGATGTGAGTGGTGTACCAACTAAAAAAGACGAGGTGTTCATTGCGTTGAAATCTTCTGGGTTCAATCCACAGAAGGTGGGTTGCGGGGGGGAAAGAGTGGCAGGGCCGTTGAGAAAGACGTCTTTTGTGAGCTCTGGTTTGGCTCCTTGGGTTTGTCTTGCTCTGGACCACCCTCTTTCCCCCCCCTTCGTGATTGTGTTCCTTGAGTCTTTTAGACAGCTTGGAGATCAACTTTTCTTTTATTGAGAAAAAGGACTGATGGCCAATCCCATCGGTAAAAAAAAAAATATCTTACATTGTATTGAGAGTGAGGTACCATGATGCACCACATCTCAGTGTTTTTTTTTCTTCTTTTTTTAAAATGCAGTAAAAGCGTATGTATCATTTAATTCCTGTTCGTTTGCCTGCTACTCTCCTGTCTACTTTTGCAAAATGATTTGGGGAAAGGAAGTGAAGATTAGATTTAAAAAAAGGTGCGTGGATATCACACGAAGAAAAAAAAAAAAAAATCGAGGAGATTCCACGTTTATCATTTTTCTTTTTCGGGGTGTTTTGCACTTTCAACTTCTCTTTTTTTTCCCCTCAAAAATTTTCAAAATAAATACCCCTCTCTTCACCGAATTGCAACCTTAGTGCGAAACGTGTGTCTTTAACACAAAACGGAACGTGCCAGAATCTTATTTTGATAGTCCCAAAAAGATTGGAGACAGCGCTTTTGGGCGTACAAACAAAGACCCGATCTTTTTTTTTTTATGGTCAAGGCGAGCATGAGAGCCTTGGGAGAAGATCTTGCCCACCCTTCTCTCTCTTTTTTTTTAAAAAATGCATTTTTCCTTATCCGGGAAAAAAATTCCTGTCTTTGACTGTGACAACACAGCTTCCATTCGTGCGACAAACAACAGCAACAAAACAAAATGACACGGCATTTTTATGTGCCAAAAGGAGGGGAAAAAAAAAAATACAGCATTTTTAACCATCACGCGAGGTTTAGAGGTAGTAGAGCTCAATTCACTTGGCACCCCAAAATGACGCACTGTGCTGGGATGAATATTTCGCATAAGGATCCGCTCTGTGTGAAGTCGTCTCGTTTTTCAGTTGTCTTGGGATTGCACAATACCCTTATTATTAATTTTTTTTTGCGAAAAAAAAAAAAAAACTTTTACAATATTTGCGAAGACCCATTGTTTTATGGGTCCACTGAAATGATAACACTTTCACGTAATATGAAGAGGTGTTTATTTATTTCATTTCACGCACGATCCACCAGTGTGATAAATAGGCGGAAATCACATTTTGCCCCCTCTATAAAAACTACCCTACATAAAAAAAAAGGGTATCTTGCGATAACCAACCTCCCCCCCCCAGTTGGTTGCTCTTAATGACATCACAAATAACATCTATTTTTAACGTTGAAAAAAAAAAAAAATGCTTTTTTGTGCGAATTGGCGCAATAATAAAAGCCCCGGAAATTGCTCGGATATAGTTTGTACATCACATGGCGCGATTCTTTCTTTTTCCTCGTGAGGGGGTTAGAAAGTATCTTAGCCATTTTTTTTTTCTCCTCCCCCTTTTTGTTTTTCGGCAAAAAAAAAAACAAAAAAAACAAAAGCCAAAGCAATACAGAGAGAACCAACCATTTTTTTTTTACCACCTTTTTCATACTTTCTTCATTAACCCCAAGGGTAGTGCCGTAGGGGCCATAATAGAGCGCCCTTCGATTCTGAGACGGCATCGTTTACAGTCGTGGACTACGACGGTATCCCCCCTTTTTTTTTCATGTGTTTTAGTGCTCTCTGGGGGTTCGATAACCCGCGGAGAGCCAAGTGCCTGCGTCCCCGCCGATTGAACGGTAAGGCGTTTTTGCAAACCTTTCAACCCCTCTCTTTTGTGTTTTGTGTCAATATTATTAGCTCAAGAAGTGTGCCCCTCGTCATTTAAATTTTTACGCTACTTTGTGAGCGGAAAGTGTCACGTCGTTCACCCAACCGTGCTCCGCAACACCCAGGGTGAGAGACAGTGTGTGTGGAAGCATCAACGTATCAAACAAGAAGGGGGTGAGGGCACGACAAGATGACACTTTCCTCTCCCCCAAACCCTCCTGCATAGCAGCACTTGCGGGAACCCGCTCTAAATGGATGGCAAAACTGTCTGAACGGCAAGCTACGCTAACCACAATATCAGTGTGAAAGAAAAAGAGAAAAAAAAACCATCACAAGGGAGACAACACTCTTCTTCCCGTTTGTAATTGGAAAAAGAAAGTCTACCCTATTCCTAAAAGAAACAACAGTGTGCCGTTGCAAACCACTGTGTTTTTTTTTTTACATTCATTTTTCAAAAATGAGTGATCCTACGATTTGCCTTGTGTGAACAGGCATGTCTTTTCAAACGACAATATTTTTTTTTTTGGAGTACTTATATCGTACAGTAAAAAGCCCCCTTTGGGGGATGGTGACTCTGTACAGAAATGATTGTTTCAGAACCTTTTTTTACCCCCAACAAGAAACCACAGATCTTCGGAGTCCTGTCCGTCCGAAGGCGTATTGTATTTCAGCGTGAGGGTACCGATGATACCACGGTACCCTGATAGCGAAAAAAAACTCTGAATATTTTCCCCTTCCCTTTCTCCCTTTCTCCCTTATCTTAGAGTTTTTGTTCAAACTCCTTCAAGAACTTCCCCAAAGAGAAAATGCTTTCTCAAAACAAAAGTACGTGTATTTTTTTTAAAAAATTATTTTTAAATAGCATTACCACAGCGACCCATCAATAGCAGCTGTGTTATTGGTTCATATAGACTTTTCAAAAAAAAAAATCATTTTCCTGCTCAACAGAACGTATCTCTATTCAAAAAGAGTAGAAAATATTGGAGAAAAAATAATAATAACAACAAAACAGTGCGATTGCGTATTACAACTATCTGCGAAATGTGTGTTCTTTGTTTGGTATGAAACAGTGTGGTGCCCCTCTGGTGGCCCATGAGCCCAACCTTTTTTTTTTTTTTTTTTTTTTTTTTTTTTTTTTTTTTTTTTTTGTGTGGATGCATTGTATGAGAGGTACACGATTCATCTTCTCAAGTTTTTTTCTCTTTTTCTTGTTGTTTATTTTGCTGCCCTGAGGAGGCAAGTATGGCTGCTCGTTTTTTTGTTGTCCTGGTTATTTTGCCTTTTCAAAGGAAGCTCTTGGAATTGGCAGTCCCGGGTTCGTACATCAATCAAGGTCTTCTCTCATCAACAATAAATCAGCAAACCTAGGTAAAAGCAAGACCGATACGGTGCAAAATTCGGGGATTTGACAAAAAAAAAAGGGGGGGCTTTTACTGCCATTTTGTTGGTGTTGTTTTCTGTTTCGGGGATGTGTGTATGTACAAGCGACATTCATCCTTTTAAGTTTTAATTTCTTCATCATCTTTATCTTGCCAGATTTTTCCTTGAGTATGCACTCTGGAGAAAAAAGGCAGACCACCTGAAGTACTCAAAATCTCAGGAAAAGGCCCTAATTGGACAGATATCGCTTTTTATTTGCTTTTCCCCCCCTATGTGCGGGTAGAGGTATTCTCTGCTCTTCTCTCCTTTTAGGGGGGCGATTTTTTATTTTATTTTTTTGATCAAAAGTGTAACCACTCTGTGTGCACTCCACACAGTTGTCACCTCACGTTATCGTTGGATAAACTGCTATCTCACCCTTTTTTTTTGAATTTTTGGAAAAACCACCTGATTTTTTAACCAAAAGAAAACCGACGCAGGAGCTTTTCTTGGAACTGTTTTATTCTCCTCACCCCAACAACAACATCACATTCAGAAAAACACTGTTTTTTCGTTTTTATTCGCTTTCTTTTCTTCTTCCTCACACTTTGTTACTGTGAAGAAAAATTTTTTCGTTTGCCTGGTCGCATACTGCGAGTTTTCCTGGATGCGCAGGAAAAATGACTGGGGAGTGTTGGTGGCTCCGTGACGCCACAGAGCCGGCACACTTCGTTGAGTGCCTCACAAAACCTAAAAAAAAATACAGATCCTGCATTAGCAGGTGATTGTCGACACAACAAAAAAATTACTTATTTGCTTTTATCTATTGTCTTCACGCTTTATCGTTGTTGTTGGGGTGGGAAATAAAAACCCCGCGGATAGGCCCGGATATGGCCGGATAGGACCGTACAGGCCAAACCCCACGTATTTTTCCCATACTGGGTACTGGGTACTGGGTAGCTACGTTAGAGATCTGTTTCATTCTCGGCAGCAATCTTATTCGCAAACTCCAAGACAAAGGGTTGGAAGAGGAAGTCGGATTGGGCTGTGGAAGTTTCGGGCTGCTGTTCCACCCCGCAGATGATCGTTTGTCATCCGCATGCCCCCAGAGTCCTTCAGCACTCTTCTCATATTTGATAGGGCTTTCCGTTGTGGAGCACATCAATACTGTGAGACGAACCTCATCTGTGTTGAACCATTTGCAGTGTTCTTCAACTTCCAGTGCAAAATCTTGCGACGAAATTAGCACACCATTGAACAACTGGTCACGCGCACTATCCTTCCTCTTTTTTGTCGGAAAATAGACCGCATCACGTTCTGCACACCTCTGGATCTTCTTCGCTACGTTAGTGCGATACGCGCAGAGGGAGGGGTCCACCCCTTTGCTCGTGAACTTGTACTGTTTGTCCGATGTTTTCTTTGGCACAAGAGTGATGAACGGGGTTTGAGTGAGTCCAAACACATCCTTCTCAGGCAAAGAATAATAAGAGGTTGTGAGACGCTCGGGACGCTGCGAATGCAGCATGCGGAACTGAAAGGCAGTGTTGAAACCAGAAGATTACAGATGGCGGGTCAGACGCTGTGTCACTTACCCATGCATCGGTAGATGAGAGCCAGCACCTTCAGAGCAGTGAACACAACACTGGGCGCAAAATTCATGTGCCAAAAGGCAACAAAACCCTACAAGGAGTACACAGTACACAGTACACAGTACACAGTACACAGTACACAGTACACAGTACACAGTACACAGTACACAGTACAAAAATAGTTTTTTTCTGATTTTTCGACCCCGCGGATAGGCGCGGATAGGTCAGGATAGGTCCGGATAGGCCCGGATATGGCCGGATAGGGCAAGGATAGACCGGATAGGGCCAAAAGCCGGTTTTTTTTTTTGGGGCAACAGGGTTTCCGCCAGGATTTGGGGTTTCAGGAATTGGGGGGGACCATCAAAAAGACCCCCCAAAAATTTTTTTTCTCCCCGCAAAAGCGGTCGTCGCGCGCTTCGCGCGCGCCTCCCTGCAGGCCACAGAGTGGAGAGGCGAAGGGTGCACCAGGTTTGATAGCAGCCATGTCAAGCTTCACAGCTGTGTGTCTGGTAGAGGTGGTTCGTTTGGAGGTCGGGGGTGGAAGCTCAACAAGGTAAGGGGTCTTGTGAGAGTGGAGGGTGATGGTGTTTGCTTTTTCTATTGTATGGCGCTACAGTCATTACAGTGCTGCAGTGGGAACATGTAATAACTACCCGTCGCTTGCACCGAAGCCTCCTTAGAAAAAGGGGCAATGCACGGAAGTATCGATGGAAGTATATCAATATCACATAGCTAGCAACACAGCGCCGCAGGCGCACGGTACGCTACTTTTACCCTTTTTTAAAAAGATTGCACCACCCCCCTTTTTCTTCCACTTCTTCTGGCACAGCGAGCCAAATGCTCTGCACGGTGGGGTCGCATGACCACGGGGGATCATCTACAACCCCCAAAACCCCATTTTTCTTGGGGGGGACCATGGTCCCCCCCAAACCCCTGTAAAAATCCGGATTTTTCTGGGAAAAATATTGGGGGGGTCCATGGTCCCCCCCGGTCCCCCTTGGCGGAAACCCTGGGCAAAATCAGGTGGAAAAACAAGAAAAAGTCCAAAAAAAAAGTCATCACGATATTATTACCCTTGATTAAGGGACATATTTTTCATTTATCGAGCAATGTGCTAAACGGCATAGCATTTTTTCTTCCCCCTCTCAGCGTGTGGGGATACGCTCATCTTTTTTGAGTTTTATTTTGCTCTCTGGGGTTCGATAACCGGCAGAGAACCGAGTGTCTGAGCCCGCCAATTTATGTGGTGTTTTGCCCATTCCAACTCTTATGAAAAATCATTTCTTTTTTTTTTTTTTTAGTTTTACACAGGGATTTTTCTAATTGTGGATTTGGATATGGATTTCAGGAAAATAAAAAAATTCCCTGAAAAAAATTCCCTGTTTTTCCCTACAGCAATTTCAGGTACATTCTACCCCACCCCACCCCCAGAGAGTTTCGCCTGTGGGATGCGATCGATCAACGCGATCAAATAAGCGAAAAAAGTGAGGGGGGGAAAAATAAAAATCTCGGATTTTCGAGAAAAAAATTGGTCCTGCAGACAGTTGTTGTGGGTGCAGATGTTCGCGTCAGTTGCAGTCAAACGTCCAGCATCGGAGACATTTGAGGTTGTGCACAAGAAGAAGGAGAAGACGTGTCAATCGCATTCAATTATGAGGGTTGGAAGACGGAGGAGATCTCAAATGTTGCGTACCGTGGCTTCGCCAGAATCTTTCGCTTTAGCAAAATATGGAAGCAAAATTGATGGCAATAATTTATTGAGGCGCCGATTTCCCGCGTGGGCATTTTCCTGATGCTAATTACCAACGACAGTGCCATTTTATGTCAACATTTTTTAGAAATGTTGCGTACCGTGGCTTCGCCAGGAACCTTTGGGTGCCTCGACTACCTTTTCTTACATAAATGTACTGAGGTTACTGATAAGGCTGACACCCACGATGGATCGTGGTTCACTCTCCCCGCCAGCTTTCTACGATTTTGTGCATCAGAGGGAAGAAGCCTCACCTCCCTGCACTGGCAGCGACCGCTTTTACGGGGGGAAAGCTCGGGACCCCAAATCACCCCGTTTTGGCCAAAAGGGGTGATTGGCAAGAGCCCTGTCAACATGTCGAAAAAGTTTTGTGGGGGAAATTTTTTTTTCCCCCCGCAAAAAAGTCAAAAAAAAACAACCCAAAAACTGTATCAAAAAAACAGGGAATTTTTTGGATTTGGATTTCGGAATTTGGCCAAAAAGGGTCGGATTTAGAGATATCCTTGGTTTTACATTATTATCGCAGGTCTGTCTCCCCGACAGAACATCATTTCTCCACCCAAAATTTGTTTTTTTTTTTTTTTATTCCCCTGGGAAATAAAGTATACGAAGGATTTGGCACTTTTAGCGGGATTTTATTTAATGATAATTTCACGCTAAATTTTGGTACATGTAGGTAGTAGGGCTGGAGGGACCGTCCAGCATTTTTTAGCCTCCCTCCAGCCTCCTCAATCCCGCCAGCCCCTCAGCGGGCCTATCTAGGGGTCCGCGGGACCCGGTAGCGCTGGCGGGAGGGTAATGAGAGCTTTTTTTTTTTTTTTTTCACGCTCTTTTTTTTTTTTTCCCCTGAGAGCTTCCTGTGAGGACACATACTCGTTAGTTATTGCACAATAAATAAGTCACGCTAAAAGTGCCAAATCCTTTCGTATACTTTATTTCCCGTGAAATAAAATTACGTATTCACCTCCTTTTAGCGGATTATTTTGCGATACTTCACTTATTTTTTTCCCAGGCTCGTGCACTCAATTTGCCTCGCTTCGCTCGGCAAATTAAGTAACCCTCGCCTGGGAAAAAAATGCGTGAAGTTATCGCAAAATAAAACCCCGCTAAAAGGAGGTGAATAAATAGTTATTTTTTTTCACTGTAACCTACCATGGTAGGCGTGACTTTGTTTTTAAAAAAGAACAAAACAAAAAAGTTTACC
This sequence comes from Rhynchopus sp. YZ270_cl-10, assembly GCA_964035575.1. NCBI lineage: Eukaryota > Euglenozoa > Diplonemea > Diplonemida > Diplonemidae > Rhynchopus > Rhynchopus sp. YZ270_cl-10. The sequence goes on along the minus strand of OZ037855.1, from coordinate 530,769 downwards.
AATTCCTTTTCAAAGATATGTTGTGAGCCCCTTCGTGGCCATTCAGCTTTCAAGCTTTCTTTGTTTTTTGTTTTTTTTTTTTGTTTTACATTATTCCCCCCTTTTTTGCGTCTTTTATGCTGGAAACTGTACGAAAGACCCAAACACGTTTGGTACGACAATCACCTTTTTAAAGCAAAGAAAAAAACCCCTATTACATACGTCTGCTGATATTTCATAATGTTTTTGTGCCTTTTCAAATTGTAGTGTGCCGTGTATTTTTTTTTTGGTTCTCCGCGGGTTCGATACCCCGCGGAGAACCAAAAAACCTGCGTCCGCCGATGAACGGTGAGGCGTTTGCACTTTCAACTTCTCTTTTTTTTTTTTTTTGTGTTATGACTGTCTTACCTATCGCCCCCATTTTTTTTGTATTATTTTCTGCCCTTCCAACAAATGGAAGGCTCTGTTTGGATAGGAACTGTTGGGTGATCTATGAACGGGGGGAGATTCAGACTCTCACAAGCTCTCAGGCTGTTACGTGTCTCACGTAGACGATCGTAGATTACCCAATTGTGTTTTGCCAAAGGGGGAAACGTATTTCTTTTTTGGAGATGTGTTGTGCTCGAGAGGCACGTTCATCTTGCAAATTCTCTCCTCTCTTTTTTTTTCTTTGGCGACACAGAAATACCTGTCTTTATCAATTTGGATCAAATCGCTGCCCGCCCTCCTGATACATTTTTTACGGCGTACCTTTTGTATTTTCCCTTTTTTTATTATTTTTTTCTGATACAATCACGACCAGAACAATGGCTTTTTTGTTCGTTGTTCAGTGTGAAGACTTTTGCATTATTTTTTTGCTCAAATCACACATAGTACGCTCATTAATTGATGTGACGGTATTTCCAAAACCCCCCTCAAAATCGCTTTTTTGTTCATCCGCACAGGCACATTCATCTTTCAATTTTTCTTTGTTTGGTAGGTTGCTCAACTGTCACAAAGTACAGCACCTTTATGTCGACCGCCTGATTATTTTTCTGTGATCATTTAAAACCCAGGTGCCTCATTTAAACGCCCCTCCCTTTTGTGTGATTATGTGTTTCCTTTATATCTTCTCCTATGAGAGCCTTCCCTTATTCCCCCCTCGTGGCTCTTTACGTTCAATATTTCTCTCCACTCTCTTTCCCCTCTCCCCTCCCCCTCCCCTCCCTCCCCAATACCCCCTCTTTTCCGTTTCATACTTTCCTGAATCAAATGAAATAGACCCCCCTCGCCCCTCTTTGAAAAATACTTTCGTTCATAGGTCACAGATCAATGTGTTTGCTCCACCTTCCCCACCCTTACCTCAATATGCAGGCCGAAAAAAAGATAAAATAAAAAATGGACAGTGACGGATCGAGCGTGGAGTACTCAGTGGACATCCGCGCACCCCGGGAGACTGTTGACAGCGGGGAGGTCTTTGCGAAGGATGTGTCCGCTTCTTCATCTATCGCGCCATGGCAGGTGGACCGGAGACACCACTGCGATGCCGGCACTATTTGGGAACGTGAGGCGGAGCTTCACATGCCTCCTGCACTCGCTTTTGCTGCGCCTCTGACGTCAGAGCTGTTGGACCTCTTCCCTTTTGTGGATTCGCCGAAGGAAACGTTGCTGCTCTTCCGCACTGCAGAATCGTTGACCGGGCGGATGCTGGTGAAGCGTGTCAAGGACGACGCCATCCGCATCAAATGGACAGCAGACAACGTGATCTTCCCCTCTGCGAAGCTGCCACCCTACTGCGAGCATGAGATGCTGATCAACCTCTGTCCCTACGAAACGGAGGGGGACAGACAACGCAGCTTTGTGGACCTGAGTCTGGGGGGGTTTGCTTGCGATGCGAGGTCGTTCCGGATTGCACAGCGCAAGAGAACGCCGGGGCAGGCGGGGCATCTCTTGGCGCCTGATGTGGGTTTCTTCACGCGCGTTGTGGCGGGACAGTTGGTACCGTTTGTGTCGTCGTGCAGGGGGTGTTTGTTGTATCTGGAGGTGGGTGGTGGTGGTGGTGGTGGTGGTGGTGGTGGTGGCACAGCAGCAAAGCTTACCTCCCTCCTCGCCACCCACTTCACCTCTGCACAGCAGGACAACGGCGTCATCGACAACCACAGGGCTGCCCTTTACGGTGGCGTCCGCAGGGCCGTCAACGAGGTGACACACTTCTCTTGCGGACAGATTCAAGAAATCTGGCAGGCCTTTTTGCGGTGTTCCGAGACCGGGGCCGACGATCTGGCTACCGGTATGATTTTTTTTTTACACATTCTTTTTCAAGCTTTTCAAAGCGATCCATATGTTATCACTCAATCATTCACAATACAGTTCATTGACTCTCTCCCAATCTCCACAACCCCACAGGAATGGAGGTGTACCTCGATTATGAAGCGTTCATTCCGTTCCTTGCTGATGTGCTTCCGGTTGAGGACTTTATGCCTAAGCCTGCTGAAGGTGAATTCACACAGGAGGAGGCTGAAGAGCAGGACGCATGGCGCACGACGTTGACAGACTTCATGGCCTCAGGGGCCGTGCAGGAGGGGTTCTGGTGGCTGCTGTCGGACCCTGTGACGGCGGGGTACAGTCATATGTCGCCTACATCGAAGAAGTTGAACCGTATTGTGCGGTTTCCACGTGTTATGGAGACGATGAATGCTGTGCTGTTTGGGTCGAGGGATCACATCGTGGAGTTCATGGTGCAGCTTATTATGAAGGGGAAGACGTGCATCTCGCGTGCAGAGTTCAAGGCCTTCTTTGCGTCCGCATTCCCACAGGAGGACGCAGAGGACATCCTCGCCACCTTTGAAGGGGTTGTGCGGGACAACCAAGTCCTCATCAGCGTGCTGCGCTATTCCCTCGCAGAGATGGACGTCTTCAGCTCCTGGAATATGATTATACTCCCGCTCCTTGGAGTACGGAAGTGGGTCCGGTCTAACCCGGATTTGTAAAAAAAAAAATGTGTAATTTTAATGAGGTGGGTGGGTGGAGGCGGGGTAGAGGGGGGGTGGGTAACACGAAATGACTTTAATAGAAATGCTAGGCGGGTAATGATGGCGTTTTATTAATTTTCAATCTCTCATGCGGGTTCACTGCGTTCATGAAGAGGTGCCCCTACTCTCTTCTCTGCTTGACTGCGATACTGTCCTGCAATATTTGATGTGCTTAGTCCTTATTCTGCAGATTTCTGGTGTCTGTTCTTCATACTTGTGTGGATATCCCCCTAATAAGCTCAAGGTCTTCATATATGTTGTGGGTCGGTATTTATGTTTTGCTTCTACACGAGTTTGTATCGCACAGGTTTCTGCAAACTTACACGAACAATGGGCACACACATGGAAGAGGCGCTGAAGGATGTGGATGTTCTATGGGGGAGTGTGGCAGGGTTGACGGCTGTGGAACGTCCTGTGCATGACGCTGGCATTGACGACGTGACTGCCGCGATGGAGGCTGTTCTGCAGGGTGTGCTGCAGGTGGCTGCACACAGTACAGCGGCTGCGGTGCAGGAGGACGTAGTGCGCATCGCTGCGCATGCTATCGCAGAACTGCACGCTGCAGACGCAGACACGACAGAAGGACACATTGTGTCGATTGTGATGCAGCTCGTCCAGACGCCCTCACCCCCCGCTAACGCACCCGCACAGCTGCGCAGCCACACCGCCGTGAACACATGCTTTGCACGCATCTTTTCCCTGCTGCCCTCCACACTGCGCGACGGTGTGCTGTGGGCATACCTCTACGGCATCTGCACCGGCACCTCGCAAGGCAGCAGCAAGCTCTACACCCATGCGCAGCGTGTCAGTGCAGTGCGCATGGCGGGTCAGGTGTTCGAGGGCGACCCGCGTGTGGTGACGCTGCTCAGCAGTGAGGACGGTGTCCTCTACGACGCTTCTGTAGACGTGCGTCGTGGTGCTCTGCAGCAGGCCGCCCTCCTCCTCTCGCATGCGAAGCTGCCCAGCGATGCGCTGCTCCACGCTGTGCGTGCCTTGGGGATGGGCGACCCGGCAGCACAGGTTCGGCGGCTTGCAACGCAGGTGTTCCTCACGCACGCCAGCGTGGATGCGCACTTCGTCGCACACAGGACTGCGGATAAAGACAAACCGGTGCGAGTAGCAACCCTGCGTCACCTTGTCGCCCTGCCTCCTGCACGTCTCGTGGAGCTGTTCGAAGTCGACACCGGGGGCGTGCTGCCAGAGGCCCTCGCACGCGCCTTGGCCTCTGCAGACGCAACAGAGACCCGTCTCGCTGGCTCGGTTGTATCAGCATTGATGACAAGCGCGCAGGACCTGACCCTCATGCTGGTGCGCCTGGACGTCTGTTCACGACACTCCGTCTACGAGCAGCTTCTCGTCGATGAGATAACAGCATCGATAGAGGCGCAGTGAATGGGAGGATAGTGGGGTGTGCTCTGCGATGCTCGTCAGTAGAGGTGTTTTGCACCGTCACGTTCTTATTTTGATTCTCTTTGGTGTAGGTTGGGGTTTTGCACTTCCAGTATTGCTTGTTTAGGTGACCAAGCAGCGGCTTGGGTTCGTCTCACGTTTCTCTATATTTTTTGTTCTTGTTTTCGCTTCTCTATGGGTTTAGATGTGTATTGTGGCCATTATGTGGGATCTAAAGCATCTCATGTAATCACTTCAAATACGCAATGTCTCGATCTTACACGGCACACAAAAATGAATAGAGGGAAGGGTCGGTTTTCTTTTTGTACACTTTCTTCCCCCGCAGTCCCCTCTGCTGCTTCCTGCTCTCCTGCAGACACCAACCACCGCATCTCACCCACCACACAACAGAACTTGAGAAGAATACCTTTTTGTAGAACAATGCGTGTCTTGTGCCTTGCCGTGCTGGCGGCACTCTCATCGGCAGAGCTGGTGAAGGTGCACACCACAATCAACACCCCGCTCGGGTGGAGCAAGGTGGACGCTGACATGGACACGAACCAGGTCTACGACAACGTTGTGATTGGGATGAAGCGTGCGAACCCCAAGGCCCTGCAGCAGCTTGTGGACGACGTCTCGAACCCGAAGAGTGCGAACTACCTGAACTACCCGTCCTACGAGCAGGTCGGGAACATGGTGCGCCCGTCGGCACAGAACACGGCTGTGGTGAAGAAGTGGCTGGCCGAGCACGGCATCCGCACTGTGGTGGAGCACCCGCACGGCGACCACATCAGGATTGAGGCGACCCTGGAGCAGCTGTCGCACATGTCGCAGTCTGCGTTTGAGACCTTTGAGCACACGACTGGGCAGAGGATTGTGCGCGCAACCGGCGGAGTGCGCCTGCCCGCAGAGGTCGCTGCTGTTGTCGAGACCTTCTCCGGATTCCACGGCTTCCCTCTTAACCCCGTGTCCGCACCGCTCGTGAAGGAGAACGTGCAGGCTGCCGGAGACGTGACACCCCCGTTCCTGCGCACCACCTACAACATCTCTGCTGTGCCTGCCAGCGGCAAGTCGAACATCCAGGCGATTGCGCAGTTCCAGGGCCAGTACGTGCGTGACGAGGACCTTGCGAACTTCTGCCAGAAGTACGACGGCGGTGCCGACTGCAAGATCGCAAAGTACATCGGGAAGGACAACCAGATCCTGCCCGGTGTGGAGTCGATGCTTGACACCGAGTACATGGTGCCGATTGGCGGTGCCCCGACGTGGGTGTACTCGTACCCCGGAACCGACTTCTGCGCAGACCTGATTGAGTTTGCCGGGAACGTGTCCTCGGAGGCCGAGCACCCGTCTGTGATCAGCATCAGCTACGGATCCCAGCAGATCGACTTCTGCGAGACATCGCTGATCGCGCGTTTCAGCGTGGACGTGCAGAAGCTGGCCGCCCTTGGTATCACCGTCATGATCTCGAGCGGAGACGACGGCAGTGGCCACTCGACCCGCCAGGGTATCAACGCAGGCAAGCTGAGCCCGTCGTACCCCGCATCGATCCCGTACTGCGTGGCTGTTGGGTCGACCTGGTTCCAGCACGGCACGTCTGGCGCTGAGGAGGCCACCACACAGTTCGGATCGGGCGGAGGGTTCTCCTACGACTTTGACGCCCCGTCGTACCAGACGGACGACATCGCGTCCTACCTGAACACCGTGTCGCTCCCGAAGCTGTCCTACGCCACCGGCGGCCGTGGCTCCCCTGACGTGTCGACCCTTGGCCAGTCCTTCACAGTCATGTGGCACGGGCTTCTCGAGGCCGTCGGCGGCACCTCTGCGTCGTCCCCGACCTTCGGAGGCATTGTGACCCTGCTGAACGAGGTCTGCCTTGCTGAGTCCGGGAAGACCCTCGGGTTTGCCAACCCCCTCTTCTACCAGAACCCCCAGATCTTCCGTGACGTGACCAAGGGCACCAACGCCATTGGCAAGAACACCGAGGGATGGGAGGCCATCAAGGGATGGGACGCGTCCACCGGACTCGGAACACCGGACTTCCCGCTCATGGTTTCGGCCGTGAAGAAGGCCTGTGCCAACGCCAGGAACTGAACTGAGTGATCGGGCGAAGAGTGACCTGAGCTGAAGTGATGTCGAAAGCGTACGGTTTTCGTGTTTTTGCTTTAGATTCGGATTGCTGACTAAATTCCACGACTATTTTGTTTAGGTGACTTAAGCACGAGAGGCTTAGGTTCATCTTATAAACTTTTCTTTTGTACCACTTCCTGTTTCTTTTGTTCCCTTTTGTTTCCTTTTTCCTCGAGTGTTTTATTATTATACTTTTTCTTTTTGCAGTGCCTGCGTCAGCGTATACACTGCCAGCATCATTTTTTTTCCGTATCCCCTGACGTTCCTCCCCCGCATATCGTGTCGTCGTTCTGTCCTTCAAATGACAGTGTATGTGTCGATAGACCATCACTGCCAGGATGACAATTGCGATGCGTATGCATTTGTGAAGCTATGTGTGGCGTATCCCCCTTTATTTATTTATTTTTTTGGGGGAACTTTGTTTCCCTGTTTCTTCTTTGCTATTTTGCCCCACCTTCGGTGGGCTGTCTATTTTTTTCCCCCGTGTCGGGCTAACTTATTGCACACGGGTGCTGCCACACACACCTTGCCCCCTTTGGGGTGGTGTACAGCCTCCAACGGCGGTGCCGATGTGGCATCCCTTTGAAGCTTGTTAACACATTGTTTTCGCATTTCTCATACCTACCCCCCCCCCGTGCATAAGTCCGACTCCCATGACCCGTGCATAAGTCCGATGACCCGTGTATAAGTCCGGGAAAATTTGGGTTCAGGATCGGACTTATGCACAGGCCCGACTTATGCACCGGTTTTGTGTACTGGTGGTGGAGGAAAATTATTTTGGGGCGTTTTCCCGCTCGCGAAGCGAGCGGGGAAAATTTTTTAAGGTGTTTTTCCGCGAGCGAAGCGAGCGCAATTTTATTTTTATTGGCGGTGTATTCACCAGGGATCATCTTCACGCTTCTCATGTCAAACATCATCCACACAATTCTCAAAGATGTGAACCTGTTACTGCAACATTGTGGAAGACTTTGCACCCCAAACACCCTCAACAGCCAAAAGGTGCCCTTGTTGCTGGGAGTTGGTTCTCATGTTTGATGTCTCATTCCTGTTTGGCCTGCGGCGTTGTACCGAAGGTGCACGACTACAGGGTCTGGTGGTGAATTTTGCGGTGTCACATTCCCTCACGTGTGGATCACTCACACTGAGGTCATGTGCCACTGCATGGGTCTGGGTACCTGGGTGCACAAAACCGGTGTATAAGTCCGATACCCGTGCATAAGTCCGAAACCCCGTGTATAAGTCCGAGGGCCCTCAGCCCCCCCAAAAATCGGACTTATACGCAGACTTATGCACGGGGGGGGGTAGGTATGCGCATATTCTGTGGTGGATTTTTTTCTATTGCATCATTTTGTTCGGGGTTTTTTGTAGGATTTTTGTGGGGGGCTGAGATGTTCCAACCAAAGGACACCACAGCGAATGCATGCAAACCCTCTGAAAGATTCCCGAAACCCGAAAAAGTTGAGATATTAAATTTTTACTTTTTTTTTGAGTTTTTTTCATCTCTTCATTACTCTCCACCACCTCCTCCTCCTTCATGCTGTTTTCCTGCTTTTTCGGAAGACATATCATGCGGTTTTCCACAACCCCTTCTCCACTCCAACTCACCCTGGCACACACTTTCATTCACATACCCGCATACCCCACCACACACCCTCCTGCAGAGACATTTTTATTGTCACAACACAATGCAAACTGGCCTCCTTCTTTGCATGGTAGGGTGCGCTGTGGGTACTATCGCGCCTGGGACGACATCAGGATCTACGGTTGATCCGAACAGAAACTGCACCAACCTCCGCACCGGGGAACGCACCCAGGTTGACGACACACAGTGCTGGGTCTTTTCTGTTGCTCACACAACCGAGGTCACTGTGGAGATCGACAACACAACGACTACCCCCTCGTGGTCGCTCCAATTTGCTAGCAATCACGAAATGCAGACTGCAATCTGGAATGCGGATTTGACAGCAACGCTCTCCGTCACGTCGTCAGGGACTATCTATGTGATGGTTGTGGGTGAGGTGAATGGTGATGAGTCGTTTGTGGTGCGTTGGGTAGATGCATCGGTGGGTGTCCCCGCGGCAGGTGCAGAGGGGGAAGGGAAAGGGGAGGGAGGCTCCGATATGATCTTCGTGGTAATCGCGGTTGCTATTGCGGTAGGTGCGCTTGCTGTGGGTGGTATAGTGTTTTGGGTGAAGAACAGTGCATCACGTCTGCCCGACGCAGATGCAAGCATGTACGCAGACTACGAAGAGGTGCTGATTCCACTATCCCCAAAACAGCAGAATTCGTGCCCACTCCCGCCATGGATGGATGGGATAGAGGGGACCGCACTCTGATATGTTTTTTTTTTTTGTGGAAAATGTTAAAAAGTTGGGGGAATAAAAGATGTCTGGGTAGTGCAATCTTTCAAGGAAAAAACAGGGGGAGTTTTTTCGTGAAGGTTTATGGTGATGAAGAGAGGCTTAGCTTCAATCTGACGAAGAACTGTTTCTGTTTGGGTGGCTCAGATTAGATTCATATTTACCCCTTTTTGACCGCACTCTGATGTGTTTTTTGTTGCCGAAGGTGACTAAGCATGAGAGGCTTAGGTTCATCTTATAAGATTTTTTTTTGACAAAACATTTTTTGATTTGTCGTTGTTCAGCAGATAGGCCTTGAAAAGGGCTACTGCTGCGCTTAGTGGTAGATGTATTTGCATTCATCTTTTAAAAAACCCCCCAGGTGACTAAGCACAGAGACTTAGATTCATCTTACACACCTTTTCCTGTTTCCCCTTTTTTAGTTCAGGAAAATGCATTTTCGTTGTAGATATGTTTTTGTTGCATTTTCACTTTCACTCATTGCCAAGCACAGAGAGGCTTCAGACTCGTCTTGCCAAAAACCTTTTCTTCTTTTACACTCTCTCCTGCTCTTCAAGTTACATGATTGTCTTTTCCATTTTTTTTTAGTACCCTTTTTGTCCCTTTGTATGGCGTCGTTCTAAGGGGCGTGCGTTTTTGAGTTTTCAAGGTCTGGTGTGCGACTGAAAGCTATTTTTAAAAACGGCGTAAAAAAATAATGTGTTCTCGTTATTAGAACATTAGAAGTGTGTACGAGAGACACGTTCATCTTGCTGGTTATCTTCTTCTAGGATGGTACTGTGGAGAGATGCTTTACACTCGCACCATAAAAAACCGATGGATTGTGTGCACACAAATTCATCGTTTTTGGTGTTTTCTTTTTGAGGTCTGTGCCAGGCACATTCATCTTCACTTCTCATTAGCTCCCCTCCCTAACCCCTCTTTATTGCCTCTTTCCTGGATTCCTCTCTGCCGCATATTGCAAGACCATGGTGGCCATTTCGTTGTTGGCTTGCGAAGAGTTGTGTGTGCGCACAAGAATCAACCCAAAACAAATCACATGCAACCTTTCCCCCTCCAGCCCCCATACCCGCCTTCCTCCCTCCCTCGGCTGCAGAGGTGACACACCACAGTTGTGTTGTGCCACTTTTTCCACGAGAAAAACCGGATTTGACACAGGCAAATCATACCACCACCACAAAACAAAACAAGAGCACAAAGCAAACACATCAAACACTTCATAAAAACCCATTCAAACCACACCACCCTCTTCCAGCCACACCACACCACACCAAGCAACCATGGCCAACTACCGCGACCAAGACCTCTACCAGTCCAAGGCACAGTCTTCGTTGCTGCAGGGACAGGTCGCTGTGCGGAAGTATGACACAGCCGGGCTCGAGACGCAGGAGGTATGCATGACATAAGGGGGAAGGGAGAAGGGAGACACTCCCTTTGTATCGATACACAACCCCACCTCCTCCCCAGGCAATCGCATACCAAAAGAGCCAAGAAATAGACGACGTGCAGGCGGGTATTAAGGAGATTGCGGAATGCCAGAAAACGCTTGCGACGATGGTGGACCAGCAGGGCTCGAACATCTCACAGGCGCAGGCGGATGTGGAGGACGCCAGAGACAAGGCGGCGGAGGGTGTGAACCAACTGCAAGGGGCAAACAAGCATGCAAAGGCTGCCCGTAAGAGAATGTGCTGTGCTTTCATCCTGCTTCTCATCATCGGTATGGGAATATTTTTCAAAATGATTGTCGACACAAAAAAACACCCCTTCACAGTCGGAGTTATTGTTATTGTCGTTGTCGTTAAGAAGTAGAGCAAACCTGCCGATTTTTTTTCTTTTTGCACCCACAATACAGCAACAGCGAAGCAACACAACAAAACAAAAAAAAAATGTCAATAAAAAACCGAGGTTAGCCCACCGGGGTTGTCCAATTTATTTTTGTGCTTCTGAGCATTTGTTTTTTTTTACTACCCTCCGGGAGGAAAATGTAATTTCACATCGCGCGGGGAATCGACATGAGTTAAATTGCGGTAGGCTCAAAAATTTGCATCTGTGGTTTAGTGAACGAGGCCCAGAAGTATACGGCTAAGACATTTTTTTTGGCTGATATTTGAGAATTTTCAATCGTTCGCTCAGTTCTTTTTTTTTAAATTTATACGCGCTAAGAATCACAGTACGGTTCTGCAGGTATCTGACAAAAAAAAGCTTTCCCCCCCAAAATAAACACATCCTTACCTTTTTAGGTGACCAAGTACCGCGAGGCTGAGGATCATTTCAACATTTTTTTTTTTCCTGTGCTTCGTTCAATCTGCCCCCGTTCTTGTTTTGTTTTTTTTCTGTGGATAAATCAGTGTTTTTTCTAGGATTCAGGGTTTTTGGCTGACGGGGGGAACCACCCTGCCCGCCCCCAGGGGCCGCTAGGGGGTACATTAGGGGGTGCGCGCACCCCCTTGAAATTTCAAAAAAGCCTGACGGGGGTGCGCGCGCACCCCCGCACCCCCTCTAGAAAAAAACACTGGATAAATCCCCCTCGCTTATGCCTCCTCAGTTGTTGATGGGGAAAGATAGCATATCACCCTGTGTTATTTGTAAGGAGACAGGGTTCGTTCGCCTGATACTTCTTTGCAGTATAAAATTTCATTTTTATTAAGGTGACTAAGCGAGACTTAGGTTCATCTTACCACAACTTTTCTTTATAATGTGCCCCAATGATGAACAGGGATGGGATGGAGCTTTTATTGTTTTTATGTTTTTTTTTTTTTTCAAAAGGTAATATGTCCAGTTCATCTAAAAGCTTTCTTTCGAGTGGATTGTGTTGTTTTGTTGTTGTTCCGTGCTGTTTTGCTACCCCTCTCCTCCTGTGAACTAGACATTGGCAGTAGACGTTCGTTTTCCCTAGCTTTTCCTTTCCCTCGTTTTATTTTGGTTTTTTACTTTTGTTTTAAAAGATGTGTGCCCAGTGAGACCCAGTCAAGAGTTTTTCCATAGTGAAGTATTTTTCAAGAGCAGGGTGAGGATTTTTTTTGTGATACAATTTGTAGCTGCCATTACGTATGGTGTGATTCAGGGGGTACGGACAACCCGCGGGAGAACCACGGAGAACTTGCTAGGGGCTATACCCCCCCTTACCGGAGCACCTTCGGGAGAACCACGGAGAATCGGTTTGGTTATCACACCAATGTACGGTCTTCTTTTTCTTTCTTTTTCAAACAGCGGGAAAAAAAAGATGGATAACGTTTTTCTTTTTTGGCTGACTTTATAAAAAAAAAATACTAAATCCTAGTTTTTCAAATAAGTTCAAAAAATACTGACAGACCCCAATTTGTCATTTGCCTTCAAAACAAAAGTCCCCAAACCATGACAAATTTTTAAATGGATAGCTGGAGAGAGGGTGTGAGAGTGTATCTGATGCGTAGTTCTTTATGTGTGCTTTTTTTTCTCTTCTTTTGTGATTTTTGGGTGTTACTGATGGGTGCATTGTGTATTCTTGATGTATCATCTGCTAGCAGGACACATCTAAAGGCTGTATGCATCTGTATTTTGATGAATTCCTATGGTAAAATTCGTCAAGAGCACACAATACACGACGGTGAAGTAAATGACTTGACTTATGGTTGTGGTTTCACCGTTGTAAGCCAACGATGAAGCTACAACTCAAGTAATTTACTTCACCGTTGTGCAACCATCATTAGTGGGTGGGGGGTGGGGGTTGATGTTGCGTGTGTGTTTGTTATTATTTCTGTTTTTTTTTTTTTTTTCTCGTGCAAAACTGCGTACCATTCCAGATATTCCCTCCCCTTTGTTGCGCCTCTCACCAGTTGGGTTTTAACTCTGCTCTTTTCTGTGGTTTCTCTGCCGTTTTGTGTGAGCATATTTTTTCAGACTCTTTTTCTCCATTTTAAGGTGGCCAAAAGACAAGAGATTAGAATCATCTTCACCAACTCTTTTTTTTCTTTTTTGAGAACCGCTTATCTGTTCTCCCTCTCATTGTTTGGGGGATACGTTCTGCCATTTTTTTTCAAAAAAATTGTGCAAAAAAAAGTTCATCTTTTGTGTGGCAGCCACAACGTTGTCTCGAACCTCACAAACTCATTGCAACTCATTAGTCCCTAGGCAGCCTTCATTGCGTACCCCTCGCTTACGTAGGTCATCCCTACACGAGCCCGCTAACTCCTGTACGCTTCCAGCAACACTGTGACACCACGATGCTGTCCAGCTGTCCTTCCTTCGTGTCCCGCTGTGTTTCCCCAGGGCGCAGAGCTGCGAAGTAGCTCCAGGGCCTTAGCCAGAGGTGTCTGCGTCTGAATGGGAACGTTGTCGTACAGTTCACTCCGGTAGGTAATCCTTTGCATTTATTCAGAAATTTATAAGATACCTCCCCACGTTGCTGACACCCGAAGCGTGCCTCTGTCCTCTCGTGACCCCGAATCTGGTCATTACCTGTACCTCTCTTTTTAACCCGGTGTGTCTTGTAGCCCCTGTGTGTGGGTTTCCTGTATCTTTATATGCCGACCTGCTTCATAGGCCTGCTTTGTCCAATCGGTGGTTCGCTTCTGGCGACGAAGCGACGGAGCCTTGCGCGCATCTCTCAGCACCCCATTCACCCCTTCACTTCATCCTTCCACAGCAAAACCCCAAGACAATGACCAACGTTTCTCCTTGCGCGTTCAAATGGGACCAATTCTCTGACCAATATGAGGTCGATAGTGCGGGGAAGAAGCTCACCTTTAAGTACATGCAGCAACCTGCCACGGGGCCGGTGCCTGGGTCTATGTACCACACGGCGGTGGGGAGCACGGCATTCGAGCCGAACACGGGGAAGCACTATTGGGAGTTCACGACGGCGCAGGATAACTTCAAGATTGGTGTCGCCTTGCAGGACGCACCCACGAACATGGAGATGGGATACAACAACAAGACGTGGGCCGTCTACATCCAGACAGGCGAATGCGAACACGACCGTCTTGAGCGCCTCAAGCCCGAAGGCGTCCAGCGCCGCCTCTGGCGTCTCGTTGTCCCTATCTCAGGTGGTAGGTTCGGCTGCCTCCTCGACACCAAGAACGGCACCCTTCAACTCTTCTTCAACGGGGAGTACCAAGGCATGGCTTTCGATGAGGCGTCAGGTATACCATTTGCATTTTTTTTCTTTTTATTATGTTGAACAGTGGCCAGGCCTAATGCTATCCGCTGGTTCGCTGGTTCACTTTTTTATTATTATTTTTTTTTTTTATCCGCTGGTTCGCTGGTTCACCCTTAAAATGGGGGTTTTTTTGGGATGGGGGGTTCTCTGTCTGTGGTATGCCGTGGGTACCTTGGTCCTGGAGATGTGGGCGCCTGCGCCCGCATCTTAGGAGTGACGATGGAGACTTGTTTCAGGGACTCAATGATGCACCCCCCTTGCTGGCAAAAGTAAAAAAGTAGCGTACCGTGCGCCTGCGGCGCAGCTCAAAAACTGGCAGCCCACAGACCTCTACCATAGTTTGGCTGTAAAAATGTTCGGTTTTAGGTCACAATTTTTGAAATGTTGCGTACCGTGGCTTCGCCAGAAAGTTTTGATGTCAACCGCCGTTTCTTCTTGTACTGAGGGAAGGTTGCGTTCACAAGTGAGATCCTAGTGCGACGGGGAAAAACGTGAGAAAAGGGCTGGTTTGGTTCTTGATGCATGTTACCATCCCACGTCATCACGTATTTACGCGAAATGGACCTTTTCGCGCGGAGCGCAAAAATTTTTTTTTGACCCCTTTTTGGACATATCTTCACGGTTTTGGGGGAAAATTTTTTTTCATGAAAATAAGCGAAAACCCTGGACCCCTGCCCGGAGGAAATTTTTTTTTTTCGTCTTTTTTTTTTTTTTTTCGCTGGTTCACTTTTTTCCCCCCTCCCCCAAAGTTAGCATTAGGCCTGACAGTGGCCGCATTTTTAGCCAAAAAAAATCATAATTATCTTCTTTCAGGCATTAAAGGAAAGGTCGTGTATGCTGCAGTCGGCATTGCTGGGGTGGAGGACAACAACCGTGCTATTGGGCTTGGGAAGAAGTACTGTCATATCGTGGATAATGCTATTGTTCCAAAAATAAGTACCGTTGAAAAGAAGGTGATTTGCTGAGAGTGCGTGAGATGATGAGCTGGCTACGTTGTGTGGATCTGTGATCTTCGCAGAGAAGAAATTCTTTGTCAACATTTGAAGTGGGGGGGAAAGAAAGAAAAGAAGAAGTACCGGAGTGTTCCACTGCGAGAAACTTAAGGATTTTTTTTTATAGAAGCTGCTCTCAAGGGTTCAAGAAGACTGACGTCTATACCTTCCGTAGTACAAAGGCTTCAACATTGGGTGAACCTATTAGCCCTAAATGGGTTCTTAGGCGATTGTCGACACAACAAAAAAGACGATGTTTGTGTACAGGCCGCTTTACCACTCTAGGTAAAGGTGTGCCATCTGCATTTTTATCTCATTTTTTTTAGTACAGAACCCCACCTATTTTGGTGGGAAAATGGACTGTCAAATACAACCAACAAAGACAAAAATTGGGAGGGGGTTCAAAAAAAAAAGGGGGGAGTGGTAAGTGTCTCTGGTTCTTTCCCTGCGTTTTTTCTTTGTGCTATTTTAGTGTGTTTAAGTGGAGGTTGAGTGCAACGAACGGACCACCCATTTTTGTTCTCGTGTTGCTTTTGTTGGCAAAGTCTACGAAATTTGGCCTTTTTTTGGGGGTTTTTTTGAGAGAAAAAAATGCGTTTACGTAGAAGAAAGAAAAAAGAACGAAAAGAAAGAAAAAAAAACAAAAGAGTAGAAGAAATGTGCCACCTATTTTTTTTTTTTTTGTGTGGTGAAAAAAAAAATGGGGAAATGTGTTTGATAACTAATAGGGGTAATTCTTTCGCAGAATGTGGCCCCAATGGTGTGTGTGTGTGTGTGTGTTTGTGTGCTAAAACAGAAATTTGTTATGCCATCTCTTGAATACAAAGAGACGGCAGGGTTCGCCTTTTTCTGCATTCCTTCTCTTTTAGAAAGCATATAAGGAGAATCATGAAAATGATATAGTTCTTTTCCCTCATCCCTACCCGCTTCCGTCGCCACCACTCCTTTTACAAGATGGTCATGAGCAGGAGGGTGAGGGAGGCGAGAGGGAGGCGGGTATACTAAGGGACCAATCTATCTGCGATTTTTATCGGGGGAAAACGCTTTTCATTTTTTTTAGGGGATTTGCTTTTTTGTCGTTTATCCTGGAACATTCCAGCAAAATGGCTCAGTATTTCCCTCCCCTAACTTGCCTTATTCACGACGGACCATTCAAGGGGAGTACTAGTAGTGCTACCAATCCAAACGACCAGTGTTTTACAACTAGTTTTACGATGTCAGAAGTAGAGTTAACAACGATCGTTGTTATGGATAGTAGTTTCTCTGGTAGTACCCTTGACTGGTCCGTTGTGTAGATGAGTGTTCACTGCGAGGCATTCATCCTCAACATCCTTACAAAACTTTTTTTTCTCTTTTTTTTAGTAGAAGTGTCATGTGCCTGCATCCAAAAGATGTCTGTACGTTGTCAACTTCACCCTTTTTTCTAAAAAAATATTCGCTTTTTTTCGCGAATTCGTCTTTTTTTTTATCCAAAAAGTCCCTCCCCCCTATCTGTTCCTATCTTTAAATATTTCCTATTCCCCACACAAAAACACAAATTCGGCACTGAGAAAACTAACTTTGGAAAAAAAGAAAAAAAAATCTGGCCTCTTTTTTATCCCCCATTCCTCTTTGAGCTGATGCTGCACTATACCAACTCCTTCCCACGATGCTGCACACCCCCTTTCAAAAAAAGCAGTGGCAGACTCCTTTCTGTCTATAACTCAACAAAAACCTCCTTATCTGAGGTCATGTGGCATGGACCATGAGGTCGACTGACTGGTCACATACCATGACCGGGCCTACGTGTAGCCTTACACTGTACCCCATAGCAACAACCAAATCGCTTAGTCCACCGTAATGTCATCCATCTCCACCTCGATCAGGAGCGTCGCTTTGCTGTTGCCGCCGCCGCTGGTGCTGCCGCCCCAGATGCCCATCAGCACCCAGGGCAACGCCCACATTATCCAAACTGCCAACTTTGTTATGGACGTTTGTCCATTTCGTAAACGACACCCCCACCTCTCCTCTTTTCTCCCTTTCTCCCTTTTCTCATCTCTCCTTGACGTTTCCGCCAAACAGAAGACATGCTCGTCAGCGGTCCAAGCCCCCAACAGTCAGAACCAACCAATCAAACTATTTCAATCCCTCAGATACAACACATTTTTTTCTTCTCAAAATGGAGACTGATGATTGCCATGTGTGTTTGACGAAGTGTCCTAATATGGTAGTACTTGCATGCGGACATGGCTGCTGCGAGGAGGGATGGGAGCAGTACATTGCGGCCAACGTGCGCGACGGGCGCACCCACCTTGGGTGCGTTGGTGTGGAGTGTGAGGTGAGCCTCAGCGACGCACAGATCCGCAGCCTCACCCACGACCCCTCAGTCCTAGAACGCTACGAACACTTCGTCGCGCAACGTAGCCTCGAGGCGGACCCCTCCGTCCGCTGGTGCACCAACCCCTCCTGCGGGCAGCCCGTGCACGGCTACATCTCACTCCCCAGCAACGTCTCCCTCACGGAGACCATCAAAGACCTCACCATCCCTGCCCTCAAATGCCTCATCTCCGTCTTCCTTGCGTACGCAGCTGCGGTGATATCGCACCGCATGGACCGGTCCATCAAGGTCACACCGGAGACACATCAAAACGTTGCAACACTCATCTGCTTTGGTGCCGCGCTTTTTGGAACGTTTCGTGTGTTCTCTGTACTGCGGATGTGGGAGGTTGGGGTGGAGACCCGAATTTCGCGATGTGATTCTTGCGGAACGGAGCAGTGTTTTTCGTGTAAGAAGGACGTGCACGCGGGGCAGCCGTGCGCTGCAGGGAGTGCAGAGGACTGCAAGGAGTGGCTGTGCGATGGAAGCGAGGCGCTGCGTGCACCATGCCATGGCTGTCGCAGCATCGTCGAGCTGCACGACGGTTGCAACCACATTACCTGTGTCCGCTGCGGCTACCAATTCTGCATGCTCTGTGGTGAGAGCATCGCAGGGAACGTCCTCCACCACTACTCAAAAGGCCTCTGCACCCGGTACAACGGCGGCATGACCGAATCCTGGAAGCAACGCTGTTGGGACTTCGGCAACACCCCGCTGAAGTTCACCGCAGATCAGGTCAACCAGCTGTCCATACCCTGCGTGGTTGCCATCGGAGCATGGCTGCTTATTACATTCCGCCAGGAGATTGCGTTGTGCACACAGCTCTTCTGCACACCGTATACCTTGGTGGTGACGTCGTCGTTGTTGAGCTGTGCGATTGTCTCACAAAAGCAGACGTTGACGAAGCAGATTGCGGCGGATTCGTGGCAGAACAACTCCTTTACGTCTAAGCGGCACCAGCGTCAGGAACGGCACAGCGAGCTGTATCTTTTTGTCTACCCGGTTATGCCGCAGCTGAGCAGCTTGGGGATTGGTGCGCTGCGGCTTGCGATTTCTTGGGCAGATTCGTTTGAAGGTGGAGGCGCTGGGGAAGGAGTTGTCGGGCGCATGATGGACTGTGGCGAGGCTGTGGTACGCACCGGATTTGTCATGTGGTGCGCCTGGGCTGCAGTCCGCCTCTGCGTGCAGCCGCACATCCACCTGCAACGCAACTGGAACAACAGCCTCAACCCTTCCTTCCTCCGCCCTTTCCTCGATGCCCATCTTGTCGCCAATCTCTACACAGCTGCATTCCACTGCGTGCCAGGACCATGCTCCAAGCCATTCGCAATTCTTCTCTCCTTCGCAATGGTGGTGCTTGGTGCAATGGCGTTTTTCGCGCAGGTTCCGTTCACGGAAGCAAATGAAACCGCACCGCGGTTCCGTCTTGCGCAGTTCTGGGTAGCATACCGGCGTTTGGTGCAGTACAGTTTGATGGCCTTCATTGTGGTTTTCTTCGACGCAACCTGGTCGCTCCGGTGTGTGACATACTGTGTGTTGTGTGTCCTCATCTTTGTCACACCGACCAGCTTGGAGAAGATCCCCTTTGACACTGCCCTGCTTGGTTACCTCCGTCGCTGGCAAGAAGGGGGCAAGAAGGGCCCCCTCAAGAAGGTTAGTATCATTGTCGCGCTCTGCGTTCTGGTGGAGTTAGCGTTCCTCGATGCAAGTGCAGATGGGCGGTACATTGCGCTCCTCACAAAATGCTTCGTACTCAATATAGCGCCGCTGTCCATCCTCAGCCTGCATCAGAGGTGGGTGTCATGGTGAAAAAAAAAGAGCATTTTCTTCCTGGGCATTCCACCTGATCCCCTTTGGTTGGAGTAGAAGGAAGTTCTTCAATTGGAAAGTATTGAAAAAAAAATTTTTTTCAGTGCCTCCGCCCGCCGCTGAACGGTGAGGCGTTTGCACTTTCAAATTTTCTCTTTTTTCTTTTTTTTTTTGAGTAGTTGACATACTTCATGCGGTGGATGGAGGAGGGGGGGTTTTTCAATGTGAGAATAAATAGAGGCTTCTCGCGCTGTCAAGGTGGCAAGCGCCGAGAGTCTTGGGTATTATCAACTTTCTCTTTTTTTTTTTTTTTTTTTTTTTTTTTTTGTGCGATATTTCGTTTCCTTTTCTGTGCACTGAGAGGCACATTTATCAATTTTTTTTTCTTTTTTTTCTTCTCTCTCGATAACGCTTGTGGAACAGAGTGTGTGTGCACGAGGCATACCCAGGCCTGCTGTTTACGGTGTGTATGCATATGACGCATACTCATCTTTCAAATTTTCTTTCGTTTAAGGTGACTAAGCACACCCCCCTTAGGACCACCTTACAAACATTTTGTTTTTCTTCCTTGCCTGTCAAAATGTGCGGGACATTCCTGTTCCGTGGACTGGCTCAGACAACTCCAAAACGCAGTCGCTGTGATCCCAACTACATTTAATATAATAGCGTCTTCCCGTATGCCCCTCCTTTTTTTTAAAAAAGCGCAAATAATAGAATAGGGATCACACTCCAGACAAAACGTACCCCCCCCTTTGTCTTTTCTTTCTTTTTTTTTTTTTTTTGTGCCAAAGTTGGTCAAATTGATCAAGAAAATTGTATCAACATATTTTTTCTTATTCAATTTCCCCCCTTTTTTGTGCTTAGGATGAACGTTTTTCTCAATAGCACCTCAAGCACGCGAGGCTTGGGTTCATTATAAATCCCCTTTACAGTGGTTAAACAAAAGTTACGCCTAAACTAAAGGCGAAATCGATGGTGGAAATTACTTTAGGTGGAATTTTTCTTAGGCGGGCATTTTTCTTGGGCGGAATTTTGTTAACCACTGTACAAACTTTTTCCCTTTTTTTTGTTTTTTTTTTTTTTCTCTTTCTTCCTCTCCACTTTTTTTTTTACTTGGTATTCTCTTTGGGTTCTTTATTTCGTTGAGAGTTTTGATTTTTTTTTTTTCTTTGTTTTTGTTTTGTTTTTTGAAAACTTGTTTGCATAGTGTATGCGTGTACACGCCGGAGGAAGATTTTTACTGCGTTTTTTTTTGAATGTGTTCTGCACGGGAAAAAAAAAGTCACACTCTACCAGACGTGTTCTACGCACGGCCATGGTCCTTCGAAACGGTCTCAGCAGTGCTGCAAGTTTTTTTTTTATTTCCCTCTTTTCTTTTCTTTGGGAACATTTTTTTTGTTGATCCCTAGACCTATGCTCTCAATTAATTGAATGCAGATGTCAAAATACTTCTTTTCCTGTCCTTTGTTTGGATACGCTCTTTCATATTTTGTTCAAAAAAAAAAAAAAATAGTACTCTCTTTACCAGTAGGTGTAGAGTGACTGTCAATGCAACAAAAAAGACACAACTAACGTGCCTTAAAAAAGTAGTGATGGATAGCAACTACACTAAACCACACTTTATTTTGGAAAAAAAAAGGTATTTTTTCACACAAAGACTTTGAAAGAGGTATAGCTCGGTAAAAAAAATAGACTTTTTTGTGTGATTTTTCTTTTTCTTTTCAATTTTACGGTAACCAAGAGTTGTGTTGTAAGTTGTAGGCGATAAAACGTATATGGACAAAAGCGATGTTTTTGCTGTTTGGGCAATGCCAAATAATTTTTTCTAAGCATAGAATGCTTAGGCTCAACTCACAAAACTTTTCTCATTTTTATTCTTCCTTTGTGCCAAAAAAAAAAAAATGCATTCACACATAGTGTGCGTTTGTTCTAGAAAGATGTATGTAGCATTCCTTCATACATCCGTTATGCCGTTTCTTAGTGTACACCATCCTCGATACATTATCAAGGTTGATCTTTTGCAGATCGATCCCCCCCTCCTCCCCTGTGTAGATATTACGGCTTATTGTTCCTCCTCCTCACATCCGTTCTTTAGTCATTTCATTTTTTTTTCTTTTGTTACCCTTTGCATGAGCACGACCGAGCTGCGTTTTAGCACGTTTCAACTACCCTTTGTTTTATATAATAATCTGAGCAAGCGAAATGAATTTAAAAAAAAAAAAATTGATGTGTGTCATCAGCATTGACTTCCACGTCATCTTTCTGTCAAAAAAAGTTAGTGGAGTTCATCTTTGGGTGTCTACACTAAAACAACCAAGTTTTCAAAAACAAAAAAAAAAATGGACTTTTTTACATCACCGCGACATCGTATGGTCGGAGGTGGGTTTAGTATGGTTCTATAACATTTGCTTTTTCCCCTCATTGACATCACGTCAATTAAATGGCCAAAGAGAAAACCTTTGCTTAATGTATTCTTGGGCAGTCGGATGTTGTCTCTTTGAACGACACCCTCCCCTCAACCGTGCGATGGCATATCAGTCCTTCGTGCACAGCTGCATAATCTAGGCAATGAGGAGCTGATTCTGTCCCCCTCCCTCCCTCCCTCCCTCTTTTGTGAGGTGACTAAACACGAGCCTAACGGTTCAATTCTAACTTTTCACTCACCTTTTTTTTCTTTTATTTTT
Organism: Rhynchopus sp. YZ270_cl-10; assembly: GCA_964035575.1. Classification (NCBI taxonomy): domain Eukaryota; phylum Euglenozoa; class Diplonemea; order Diplonemida; family Diplonemidae; genus Rhynchopus; species Rhynchopus sp. YZ270_cl-10. Next base: position 508,922 of record OZ037855.1, on the reverse strand, counting down.
ACGTGCCTTCACCCAAAAGGTGTCTGCACAAGAATAACCCAATCATTCTGCACGATGTTTAATCAAACCCACGTGGCTTTGAGCAAACTCACATTGGTTTGTATTGTGCAGTAGCGAATCACATTGGCTCAACGGTGTCCTATGAATGGTTATTTTTTTTTTTTGAGTATGAAAAAAAAAGAAAAAATACAGAAACTAAAACAAAAACAGAAAAGCTATTTACCACAGACGTGCAGGTTTGGGTGCCACAACCAGTGTGCAAAAATAAAAATTTAAAAAAAAAATGTGTCAGACCAGAAAACTCCACGTCTCATCTCTGCCACACTCTTTAGGGTTGAGGTGTGCTGTACGTATACTAGCCCTTTGGGTGATACTTGAGTGTCAGAATCTACCTTTGGTAGGGACTGTCGATACTATAAAAATGGAAGTAATAAGGCGCATCCTCAGTGTGTCATACACTGATTCATGCTAACCCAAGTTTTCAATGAAAGAAAACGCCTATAGAATGCATTAATTAAGAACAGAAAACCCTCTGGAACGCGTCAGAACAAAAAGTAAAATAAATAAAAAAACGCAAAAAAAAGAGACTCCCTTTTTTTGACGGTGGGAACAAATGAACAGGCAGTCCCGAAACGTCTCACATATCGACAACAATGCAAACGATGTTCTTTTCTTTTCTTTTCTTTTCTTTTCTTTTCTTTTCTTTTCTTTTCTTTTCTTTTCTTTTCTTTTCTTTTCTTTTCTTTTCTTTTCTTTTCTTTTCTTTTCTTTTCTTTTCTTTTCTTTTCTTTTCTTTTCTTTTCTTTTCTTTTCTTTTCTTTTCTTTTCTTTTCTTTTCTTTTCTTTTCTTTTCTTTTCTTTTCTTTTCTTTTCTTTTCTTTTCTTTTCTTTTCTTTTCTTTTCTTTTCTTTTCTTTTCTTTTCTTTTCTTTTCTTTTCTTTTCTTTTCTTTTCTTTTCTTTTCTTTTCTTTTCTTTTCCTTTCCTTTCCTTTCCGTCTCCCCCAGACCCCTCCCCACTACCTTCTTGGAGGACAGAAGCAAACCCATACATGTAATATCCCCTCCCCTTTTGAAAAAAAAAATATAAAAAAAACTCCCTTTCGAAACCGTTTCCCCTCGAAGCAACTTACACCACCCCATATTCATTTTTTTTGACACTAAGCACGAGAGGCTTATGGTCATATTAATTTTACTACAAGCGTAGCTTAAAAGGAGAAATGGTTCCTCAGATACGGTCGTCAATCAACCCCTTCCAATAGGGTAATTGAGCAATCAACGAAAAAAACCTTTTCCCCTTTTACTTATCAGAGTTACTATTTTGTTGTCAAGGTGACAAAGCGTTGGCTCATCTTATAATTTTTTTTTTTTGTTGTTGCTTTCAGAGAGATTTGTTCGTTGATTTACCCCCTTCAATTTCGGTTTTTCCCCCCCGTTTGGAAAGGCATACCCGTTGCATGCCCACTAAGAGTATTTCGAAAAAAAAGCGCTCTTTAGTGCCTCTGTATGTATACGGCAACCGCTCAAAAATTTTTCCATTAACAAACGGATGTAAAAACACATTTTCTTATAAAGCAACGTCACTTTAATCTTCTTTTTTTTTTGTTTCCCCTTTTTATAGGTAGCTTAGCACACAAGAGGCTTAGATTTATCCCTTAAGTTTTTTCTTTTTATGTCAGGAGCATGAATGGAATTGTTTTATTTGTCATAGTGAACCGCCCACACGGACAACTGTCTACCGGATGAGAAGGCCATCTCTCTGCAGAGAGTATTTCATCTCTTTTAAGGGTTCTATTTTGTTCTGGGTTTCACTTTTTTTTTTTTATGTTTGCTGTTATGTCTATGCACACGAGGTATATTCATCAAGTCAACTTTTTTCTTTTTGTTAAGTTTAGGTGCCCAGAGCATATGGTCGCTCCATCTTTCTTTCAAAAAGAATTTTTATCTTTTTTTTTTGTGGCAGAGGGTTCAATTGGTGTCTGTACTAAAAAAACTTTACCCTTTTTCCCCCTATTTTTGAAGGGCGAAAAATTGTGCAATCTCAACCAAAGTGCCAACGGCAGCGCCATTCCAATCTTCCAATGAAAAATGGTGTTTTTCTTTTCTTTTCCCCATTAATTCTGGCATTTTTCATTATTGCAGTGCTTGAGCTAGGAATTTTGTTTTTTTTTTTCAGTCTATAGGGAACGCTTGGATGGACCCCCTTTACCCCTAAAAATCTTACATTTTTTGTTTTTACCATTTTTGACAAACGTTCAAAAACCCCGATTTTTTTTCTAGGGGGTACAATGTACCGATTAAATCCCTAGTATTGGGGGTTTTTCGGAAAAGCGTTTATTTAGCGATTTCTGTTGACCCCCAAAACCATTTTCTTCGTTTTGTTTCATTCAGTATTTTTATGTTACATTTTTCGTTCAGAGCTGCCCTGGGTGGGTTTTTTTCTTCTTTTTTTCTTTTCTTTTCTTTTTAGAAAGCGTCTGTATCGCAACCTTTTCGACAGCACTTGGGCAGTCGCACAGTCTCCAGTTGGAGAGTATCGAAAACCGTAATACATAAACGAAGACTGTCCAAATGGCTACACTAAACCAACTCATTAATAAAACCCCCTTTACACAAAATGTACGACAGCTTTGATGTCGTATTCACAACGACCCACTGGCGGCTCCCGAATCGAATGCATAAGGGATCTTCTGTGTCACACCCCTTTTTTTTGATAAATTTGTTGGAGTAGTGTAGTTACCTCGGCTGTGTTGCCACAGTTGGGCAATCTCCACTCTTCCAAAAAAAGTTCGCCAAACTCACTTTTTTTTTGAAATATATCGCAATGTGCGGGATTCTTCCGTTTTGTTTTGTCTTCTTTCAGAATAGGATGTATCTGCACAAAACGTCCACAACAAACAACACAACGATTCGTCACATCATGGGGTGCACGACGGTGAAGTAATAAATGACTTGATGGATTTTTTCTTGTGGCTTCACTGTTGCAAAGTCATCGATGAAACTTCAAGCAAAGCCTCAAGTCAAGTCATTTTTCTTCCGTCGTGTACGCAATACACTATTTAGTAGTAGGGGCCTTTTCCCCCCTGCATAGAACGTCTTTGTGCTTTCTATTTGATGTGAAAGTAAATGAAACTTTTTCCCCCCCTTTTATTGTCTCAAAGCCTCTCACACAGAGTTGAAAATACACAGAAATTCGTTTCTTCCTTTTTAATTATTTCACCCTCACTGAGTGACTCACAGTTTTTAGTTTCGCCGTGCTACACAACCTTCATCTAACGAGCGTATTAGATATCTGCAGTTCCTTTACCCATACATACTTGGTTTGCCTGAATGTTTAGGTAGCCATATTAACGTTTTCTGTTATATTGAACGAATCTATACCACACGGCAAGGAGTAGGGGGTGTTCCAGTGTTTAGTGCACAAGGAAAATAAACACGCCCCAAGCAGGAAGCAAAAAAAAAAAAAAAAAAAAGAATAAAAGAAAATCGCCTTCGATATAGATAGGCGAACACCAACACAACATTGCCAACAACGTATAAAAGCTGTGATACTTAGTTATTTATTATTTTTTTTTTTTTTTTTGGCCATTTTTTTTTGGGGCATTCTACCCCCTGGTGCGTTTTGGCCCTATTTCACCCGATTTCACCCTGATTTCAAAAAGAGCGTTTTTTTTCCCTGGTTGTTGTGGACTTCCCAATGTTGGAATCGGATGGGTCACATACTGTTCGTGACAGGGTGTATTTCAGGTAAGGGGGGGCCTCAATGTGCAACGAAAGGTTGATGAGGTGCAATGAGGTGAGCCTTCTTGAGCTCTCTCTGTGCTTTCCCACGTAATCACCTTTTTGAACCGGTCTTTTAGGAATATGATAAGGTGACTAAGCACGAGAGGCTTAGTTTCATCTTATAAACTTTTTTTTTTATGCGCTACCGAGGCTTGACCTGGGTTGGACTAACCCTTGTCTTTCACTCAGCCACCAAGACATATGAATAAATGTCTCTTTCTTCTCTGCACAAAGAGGAAGGCGTCAATGTATTACTATTTCCCGAGATATCTTGAAAAGCCCCCTTTTCTCTCGGGGACTTCGATTTTTTTTTTTGTCTCTCTCCCCTTCCCGCCCCTTTTCGTCCTTTAAGTTTTTCAGCGTTATTTTTGTTGGTTATTTTAGTTTATTTTTTGGTGAGACTAAGCACGTCAGCTTCGTTTCATTATTGCCTATTTTTCTTCTTTTTTTATTCTTTGTCTCTCCCCATCCTCTCAACCACAACCCTCCCCCACTCCTGTGGGATATTCGTCTATATTAAAAAAAGTCTCTCTCAATGGTTTGCTTTTACCCAAATGCCCTCTTCTTTGTTCACCGCCTTTTCGCGCTCTTTGGTATCCATTCCTTTATTGGAACACACTCTGACTCAAATCCCTGGTTAAACCTATTTCGGGATATGATCATTTTCGACCATCTATAGATCCCTTTGCGGGGAAGGATGTCAAGTGTCTGAGGATTTGAAAGGGAATGGTCCAAGCATGGCATCAAAATACGATGTGGCGAAGATTCCTCTTTGAATTACAAAACCGGGCTGGATACTACACCCTCCCAAACTCCTGTGAAATCTCCTTTCCATCTTCCCACAATGTTTCACACTTTATCCTCAACAAGATTCCACACTACATCCCCACCTCCCTTTTGCAATGAACACTCTTCGCTCTCTTGCTGTGCTGGCTGCTGTGTGCTGTGCCGAGGCGTACCCCACGTGGCCGAGTGTGGCGACGTGGAAGGGCAATGTGGGGCAAACACTGAACCAAAGCGAGCCCTTTGTGATGTATTACGACATCTCTGGAGACCTCCCGAGGTGGTCCGTGGCGGCTGGCGACGGAAGTCATCTGGAATTAGTGGTCGGAACCACCATGTACACCATCACTCACTCACCAATGGTTTCCGCATGCCAGAAGCAGGAGATCCCCACGTTCCCGTACCCCAAGAACCAATTCGAGAACGCAACTCTAGTGAGCACCACCGACTTTGTCGACCATGTCCCTGTCAACTCGTGGGTCGCAACCAGCCCCGAGAAGTACGCCGTCACCTTTGCCACAGAGAAGGACGTCAACAACACGATGAAGAGAATGGTGACCATTGACGTGCCCACGGAGTTCGGGACGAAGGAAACGAGCATCTTTGAGTACGGCGCTGTCACCTACGAGGTGCCGAAGGGTGCTCTGGATGTGCCGTCTTTCTGTTAGGCCCAGTGTCTGTGCCCATACGGCCTGTTCATCTGTTCAAATTTTCTTTTCATTACTAAACTTTACTATACGAGCATTTGTTTGGTGTGAAGAGAGTCGCATTCATTACATATCTTTATTTTCCTATGCATCCAGCATGCAACATCTTGCCATATTCGCACCCAGGTGAAATTACTATCTGCGTTCTGTGAAATGAACGTCGCCACATCGGGTCAGGTGCTTTGTTATTGATGCGTGTCTGCGCCATCTTCAAAGCGTTCTTCTTACCCCTCTAATCAACCATAACAAGCAACAAAACAAGTGTCCATGTCTTTTTTCCCTCAATCCTCGGCTCGAAGTTGTACCGACTGCTTCTTGTCTATACCAACATTACAATTTCCCCTCAATCCTGTTGCTTTGAGTGGCAACAAAACAAGTGTGTCATGTCTTTGCTTCCTCAATTCTGTTGCTAAGTGGTAGTGTGTGTGTGTGTGGGCTTTTTTAATACAAAAACGTGCCTAGACAAGAGAGGCTTTTTAGGGTCGTCTTACGAGTTTCTTTTTATTGGAAAGTAAAGGGGGAGGTCCGAATAACTTTATTATTCGGTAACTTTGAAAAGCCAAAATTGCGGCGGGAAAAAAAAGTTATTTGTAAACTAAGTTATTGGGCCCCCTTTATATGAAATAGATTTTAATTTTTTTTGTCCTTGTCAAAAACTTTTCATAGCACCCCTTTTCAAAAGCGGCAGACTCCTTTCTGTCTGTAACTCAACAAAAACCTCCTTATCTGAGGTCATATGGCATGGACCATGAGGTCGACTGACTGGTCACATACCATGACCGGGCCTCCGTGTAGCTTTACACTGCACCCCATAGCAACAACCAAACTGCCAACTTTGTTATGGAGGTTTGTCCATTTCGTAAACGACACCCCCACCTCTCCTCTCCCTTTCTCCCTCCTCTCATCTCTCCTTGACATTTACGCCAAACAGAAGACATGCTCGACAGCGGTTCAAGCACCCAACGGTATCGGGCAGGAGATGACCTTTACTACACACCTGGAAAGTGATACATTGTGGGCCATATTTGCCTTATTGATTACCCAAAACACTGTATTCAAACACCACCACACCCTCCCCCACAGGACAGACATCGTTCTCCTGCCTCTTATTCCCTTATTCCCCTTCATGTCTATTAACGTATTGTATGGCTCTCAGACAGGGCGTGCCGCAGACACATCGTACTACATCGCAAAGCGCCTTGTGGCAGAAGGGTACGGTGTAGCCGTGGGGTCTCTGGACAGCTTTGCGTTTGAGGCGTTGCATGGTACAGAGCAAACGGTTCTGTTCGTTGTTTCCACAACAGGGCAAGGGGACGCCCCGGACAACATGAAGGCAACGTGGGCGCAGCTCATGAAAAAAAGCTGCCCGGCACTGAACGCACTCCGCTACTCTGTGCTCTGTCTCGGCGATTCATCGTACGAAAAGTACAACTACATCGGGAAAATGTTGTCCAACCGATTGGGCTCCGGGGCGCGTGGTCTCGGTGCGCTTATGTTCTCTGATAAAGGAATGTGCGACGATCAGGACCCAAATGGAATTGAGGATGGGCTGTTGCCTTGGTTGGGGAGCGTTGTGCAGAATTTGGGGGGGCTTGAGCGGGTTGAGAAAGGGGCGGCTAAGCCTGGGTTTATGGATGAATTTCACCCTAAATATGTTGTCAAGACGACAACAGACGCAACGACTGAAGGTGTAGAGCCACAGAGAAAGCATATGACGCTGCACAAAGCGACGGTAACCAAAAATGCAAGAATGACCACACCCGACCACTTCCAAGACGTACGCAACATCGTTTTCTCTTCTGAAGCGCTCTGCTACGAACCTGGATCCTCTCTAGGTATCCTCCCCCGCAATGCAGCAAGGGATGTGGACGTTCTCTTAAAAAAGCTTTCCCTTAACGGCAACGAGGCTGTCTCCATCAGCGCAAACACTGCTAACTGTATTGCATTTCATTCCGACCCCCTGGACGGCTTGGTGACAAACGTACGTACCCTTCTTACCGAACATCTCAACATCAATGGGGTTCCTACACGGTATTGCTTTGGCGTTCTTGCATCTTGTTGTCCTGATGGTCCTGCACAGAAGAAGCTGCATGAAATGAGTCTTGCGACAGAAGATGGACGTGAAGAGTTGCGTTTCTATTGCACTCGCGAACGCCGCTCATTTCTCGAAGTTCTCCTCGACTTTGCCGCAGTCTCGCTCACTCTCGAGGTCCTTCTTGATGTCATCCCCCTCCTGCAGGAACGCCTCTACTCCATCTCCTCCTCCCCCACCGAGGTGGGCGTCGCCCTGACCGTAGCTCTGGTAGAATACAAAACCCCATACGGTCGCGCAAAGAAGGGTCTCTGCAGCTCCTATCTATCGGGGCTGGCGGTAGGGGATTCTCTAAACGTCTCTGTTCATGAACCAACCGTTTCGTGGCCAGAGGTTGGCAACAAAATGGTGCTAATCGGACCAGGAACCGGAATAGCTCCGTGCAGATCGATTATCGTCGCAATGCACGCTCTTTGTAAAGAAGAGGCGGAAGGGAAACTGACATTGGTCTTTGGTTGTCGCAACAGGGGGAAGGACTTCTTGTATGGAGAGGAGATGGAAGCGTTGGGCGAGTGGATGGGGTACCACACAGCCTTCTCGAGGGATCAGGAGGAAAAATGCTATGTGCAACATCTCATGCGTGCAGGCGGTGCCTTGCAGAAGGCAGTGTCAGAAGCCTTATCAGACGAAGAAGACGGAGTAGTGTACATCTGTGGAAGCGCAAAAGATATGCCCAAAAGCGTGCAACTCGCGATAATCTGGTGTCTCATGCAAGAACGCAACCTAACTGAAGATGAAGCCACCCTCCTAATGCAAAGACTAAAGAAACAGAAGAGAATCCAGCTTGACACCTGGGCATAAAAAAAAGGTGCAAAAAAATGACTCATCTTTACTCTCTTTGACGTAAGGATCTTTTTCTAGCTTCGTTTTTTTTGCTTTTTATCAGAGTGTTATGCCACTCAAATGGGTGGAGATTGGGGGAAAAAAAACTGATGTGAAGCTCATCCTCGGGGTGTGTCTACACTGACACCAACCAAGTTTTCAAAAAAAAATGCCCCGATTTTTTTTATGTCACCTCATGAAATGAAGGAGGAAATAGAAACAAAGCATTTTGAACACACTTTGCGGTTCTAGAGACGAACCGCGCTGCAGAGCCACTCCTCACCAAACAGGTCGAGGTGTGTGCGTTTCACCACAACCTCTCCCATGGGTTTTGTCGTGTGATGAGTGTTAAGTTTCTATTTCTCCTCCTCCTCCCTCCTCCACTCCTTCACTCCTCCCCTCTCCAGTGTAGAGACACAACGTCCCTTCCCATTGGGTTCTCTTTTAACCCACCCCTGCAATGCCTCCTCGTAAACGTGTCCGTGAAGATAAGCCCGGGGTCGGATCAGCGAAACGCAAAAAGGTAGCCTCGCCTGCGAAGAAGGGGAAGGCCACAATGCTGCAGTTCTGGTCAAAGCGGAAGGGTCCTGCCTCGGCCACCTCCACACCTCCGGCACCGCGTACCCCTGCTCCTGCACCTAGCGATCCCGCAAAGGAAAATGTCATTGTCCTGAGCGACAGCGACAGCGACGACTGCATGGTGATGGACGTTGTGCCTGCACGAAATGCGACGGCGGTGCCAAGAGCCTCGCAGAACGACCCCATCCTGAGTGCAACAAGCGAGGTATCAATCCCCACACCACCGGCCACCCTCCCAGACCTTCCCACACCGTACGAAGGGGACGACACGCAGCACCTCCAGCAGGTGAGCCCATTCCGCTCTGTTAGGGTCAGCAGGGCCGACCCCACGACCGCCATCGCACTGTCCCCCTTCGCAAGCCTCGCGTCGGAGTTGTCCTCCTCTGTCGCCACCGTACCGACGCAGGAGATTCCAGCGTTTCAAGGAATCAATAGTGTTCTGGCGGTCAAGACAAAACGAGCTCCCATCGAAACAACACCGCCAGCAACGTTGCCGGCAGCGAAGGTGGTGAATGTGAGGAGCGAGAGGAGCGAGAGGCACAGGGCAAACTGGGTAGAGGCAGCAGTGGCGGCAGCGTTGGTGTGTGTTGCGAGGAGGGCCATCAAGACGACACTGCAAGAAGCTGTCGTACGCACCTTGATCCATGCCGACGAATGCGACAAGGTGCTGCACCCGTCCCCAGACCTCTCTGTCATCGAGCTCCAGTACCACGGTGCCGACGCACCCATGGCGGACCCACTCCCAGCCACCGTCACCGTGCTGTCAACAAGCAGCGGGCTGCAGCTCGGCCGCATCCCTGCGAGGGGTGTCCCATACTACTTAAGTGTCCTTGGCACGAATGACGTTGTCGTTGTGGTCTTCATGGGCGGGTGGAATATTAGCACCGGTGGATCCAGTGCCCTACGGGACGTTGCACTGCGGGTCAACCTTATTGGACATGAGATTCCCTTGGTGACAGGGTTTGCGGAGGGGATTTCACACAACTGTTTTGTTTTGCGTGATGAGGATGCGGTGATGTGCGCGCTCTGTCCGGAGGTTATGATCTCTGCGACGGATGTCTCTGATGCGATTCAGTGCACGCGACGGGCGTGGCTCAGCAAACGCAGTAGAATGGGACGCGGTGCGACAGCACTGCCCGCACTATCCGGAACATTAGTCCACGCCGTCGTGCAGGACCTGTGGAAAGCCAGCATGCAAGGTGGCACCGCAGTGATCCCCTCCGACGCTGCAATCGAAGCATGTCTCGCCAAGCATGTGCAAGACGTCTGTGTCGAATTGTATTTTGCGCAGCTCAGCGACGAAGGCATGCTGGACGCAGTGCGTGCCTTCATACCTCCCGTCAAACACTGTCTTGCCGTTCTTAATAAGGCACCCACCACGGAGGACCCCTTTGGAGAAATCAACCCGTTCTCGTTGTCCAGCACGCAAATGCTTGACGACGAGGTTCGTGTCGCCTGCACCCATCATGGACTCAACGGAATCGTGGACGCAGTAGGAGTGACCGGCACCCCCCTCACGCCACACCCCGTCCAGCAGTCTGCGTTGTACAACCAACCCGACATCGAGGACATCGTGCCCAACGGTGTTCCGGTTGCGGTAGAGCTGAAAACGTTGCAGCACTACCCCCCGAGGGGAAGGCCGTTCATGAATGTGCAGCACAAAGCGCAGCTTATGGTGTATCTTCTGCTGCTCAAGATGCAGGGCCGTCCCGTCAAGGCAGGGATCCTGGCGTATCTCCCTAAGGGGGGCACACACAGTAGGGTGATCAGCATGCATCGCGACAAGCTGTGGAGGGAGATCCAGCATGTCATGAAGGTGCGCAACAACCTTGCCGTGTACATGAGGACGGAGACCATGCCGGCTCCGGTCTTTGTGCGCGACAAGACTGCGTGCAAATACTGCAACCACGCGGTCTCCTGTGTGTCGCTTGCTACGGTGCTACAGTCCCCACAGCCGAGCGACACGCGGTCCTTCCTGAGGGAAATATGTCCGCAGCTGTCACATACGGACCACCGGAATGCGTTGTTCCAGAGACAACGCAGTGCCGGCATTCAGCCGCAGATGCAACGACAAACGAGCGACGGAGTGGATTCAAATTTCAGCCGCGAAGACACCTTTGGAAGTGACGACGCTGGGTCTGCGTGGGAGGATGTGGCGCGCAGTGAGCAGGAGCGTGCGTATCTGCTGCAGTGGCACCGTTGGATAACAGCAGAGGCTGCAGAGGAGGCGAGGTTCGGGGCAAAGCACAACACCATCTATGCGAAGCAGGTAGGCAGCATGGTGGAGCTCTTCTCCAGAGAAGACGCACGCCTGCGCCAGCTTGTCGTCAGCCTCGAACCTCCACAGTTCGCCCCCGGCTCAGAGACCACCACGTTTGACAATGTGTTCGCAAACCCACAGCTCCCCCCACTCAACGCAGACCAACGCACCGCCATCCACCACGCCCTCTGTGCAAAGGACTATGCCATCATCCAGGGACTCCCGGGAACAGGAAAAACCTCGACTATTGCGTCTCTTGTCTACTTCTGTTCGGTTGTGCTCCGCCAAAGGGTTCTTGTTGTTTCTGGGACGAACAGCGCAGTGGACACGCTGTGCCACCGCTTTTTGGACTATCCGGGGCTAGACTTTTATCGCCTGCTTCCGTCCTCTTTGAGCTACGAAGAGTCGTTGGGGAGGGTGCCGGCGGAGTTGAGGGGGAAGGTGTTCCCTGATTACACAGCTGCGGGGAGTACAGTGGAGGTCGCGAGGTTGGTCGAGACTACTAGGGTGCTGTGCACCACTGCACATAATATGGGACATCCGATGTTGGGGAAGTCGACGATGAGCCATGGACTGTGCTTTGATTTGGTGGTGGTAGACGAGGCGGCGCAGCTGATGCAGCCGGTTGCGGTGGGGGCGCTGTTCTTTGCACCTCGCTTTGTTCTTGTGGGCGACCACGAACAGCTCCCTCCAATGGTGCGCAGCAAAACCGCCATGTCAGAAGGCGCCTCTATCAGTATTATGCAGCGCCTCGCCACCGCCCACCCCCACTCCGTTGTCACCCTCAACACACAGTACCGTATGAATGTTGACATCGCTACCTTAGCGAATCTCATTACCTACAAAGGCCGTCTCATCACAACGTGCACGAAGGTTCAACAAAACAAACTGTCTCCACAGATCTTACCCAACAATATGCCTAAATGGCTGCAGCTCTGCCTCACACCCGATCCTGGAGTGGTCTTCATTGACAGCACTGATGTAACAGAGCTGCGGGGCATAGGGTTAGCAAACACCAACACCGTAGAAGCGAATATGGCATGCGAAGCTGCTGTGCGCCTCCGAGCGGCTGGGTGTAATACCGTGGCAGTCATTTCACCATTCCGGAATCAGGCTGATATGATAACGAAGATGCTAAACAACACTGCAGGGGTCAGTGTGTACACAGTAGATCAGGCGCAAGGCAAGGATGTGGACGGTGTGGTCATTACAATGGGGAAGCAGGCTGGCGACCGTGTAGGGGACCTCATCCGGTCTCTTGAGCGTATCAATGTTGCTTTTACACGTGCAAAGAAAAAGGAAGTCTGTATTGGCGCCTTCAGTGCCGTTTTTGATAGCATTCCAGAATGGGCACCTATCCTGGCATATGCGAGAAGCAGTGCAGGGGTGTGCTTTGAACGGCCTCAACTCTCTGTTTGACAATATCGTCACCCCAGCGAAGCGTTGTACTCCCGACTTTCATTGATAAGGCCCACTTTTCTAGATGCAGGATGATTTTTTTTTTTGTCAGATTCAGATTGAACGGAAAAGAGCTGAATTAAGTGGTGGTTCATCTAGCAGGACGGTGGCCATCTGGCAAAACAAAATGAGTATTGTAAGAACAACTTTCCTGATGAGAGGTGCGGTGAGTATCTTCCAGTAAGGCTAAGATATAAAAAGGATTGGCAGCATGGTGGGTAGAAGCAGGCTATGGGCCAGTTTTTTTTTGACCACAACCATGCAATGTCATGAGGTAAGGAAGATGTTAAAAGGTGTGCAGAAGAAGAGACCCAAGAATTGCTCTCATGTTTCGTTGTTGTTGTCCAACAATGAAGAAAAAGGGGATTTTCGGGTGCAGAGTCGGGGGAGCACAATATGGGGAGGGAGGGGGGAGGGGAAACAACCATCATTACCTAGAGCCTATTTTTTTCCTTTATTTTTGCTGTTCATTTGATCCTCCCATCAAAATGGTGGAAATGCCCTCTTTTTTTTTTGCCTTTTTTTGTTGAGGTGACTAAGCACGCGATGCTTAGGGTCATCTTATAAACTTCTTTTTTTGTTTTGCCTTACAAAATGACCATCCTTTTTTTAAACCTTCCCAACCCCCTCAACAACCCCCCCTTATTCCACAGAAAAAGATGGCGTGCCATCAATGCCAATTCATGGGCCAAGATGTGGGGTGGTGTCCTCGCCGAGAGGCAGCGTCTTTAGAGGAGCACGTTCTTGTTGCTGTGTACTCTACCGCAGGGATGATGCTGTTGGCTGCACCACGGGTAGGGGCGATTCTGCTGAGTCTGGCAGCACTGTGTGAATTCGCCGCAGCCATGGCGTCGTCACACTTCTGCGTGGACAGGCCCTACTGGATCGATCCGTCGCTCACACAGTCCGCCTGCCTCGCTTCCTGGGGCGGCATCTCCCCCGCCGTGGTCGCGCTCACCGCACACCTCTTCTTCCTCTCCTGCATCTTCCCTTATCGCTACAGTGTGGTTCTTCTTTCTGCCCTCTCTTTTGGTGTTCTTTGCATAGTAGGCATTAGTTTTACGTGTACCTCTCTTCTTTGGCCTGCAGATGTCGTGTTGTCATGCATCATTGGCGTAACATTGGGTCGATCTGCGCTGTTCTTCTTGGATGCATCGTTGCCGGAGGTTGACGTTACGTTATCATCGATATGCGCTTTGGTCGCAGGATTGGCGATTATGTTGTCTGGAGCGATTGCGAATTCTGTCGCGGAGGAGGGGAATATGGATTGGGCGTTGCTGCATGCCGGGAAGGGGTGTGTGGAGGGGTGGGGTGCTGTGGTGCGGATACCGTCTTATAAGAGCGTGGCGAGGCCTGCATCGGTGGTGATCGGGTCGGCGCATCTCCTCTTTGTAGGGTGTCCTGCAGGGAGTGGGAAGGTGCAGCTCTTCACCAGGTTTGTGCACCCTCGCCTCCCAGCCGTCTGCATAGCCATGGTGCTAGGTACATTCGTGGTAACAGCAGCTGTAGACAAAATCGTTCGTCTCCTCTATACAGCTGAGCCGAACTACGGCACCCTCGAGACCACCCGTCTCTTCGCCTCGTCTCTCCTCAACTGTACTATCTGGAGTGGCGTCGCGCGGGTCTGGATGGGAAACACTCTCTTCTCTGAACGGAGGTCCTAACGGAGATGGGAGCTTCTTCGGCTCCATCCTGGTTCTAAGTAGGAAGTAGGCCGTTTTTGGTAAGCAGGGCGAGGGAGGACCCGAGAGCTGACTTAAGGTGCCCCGAGTGGTCGCTCATCAGATCCCACAAAAGGGTGTAGGTTCATCTAGGAGGGATGAAGGATGAAGGTCAGAGAAGAGGGGTTCTGAGAATGGGGGAGCTAAATGGAGAAAGGGTGAGATTAAATGAAAGGTTGACATTTTGGCAGGGGGTGCAAAAAAAAAAGTGCGCAATAAAGTGCGAATCACCCCCTTCAGTTTTGTGTGTTTCCCCCCCCCCCCTTCGTTTCTCTCCCTGACACAATAAAGAAAGATTAATTAAAGATTGAGCCATCAATATATATTTTTTTCTCTTTTGCTCCCCACTCTCTGCTCTCCACCCTTACCCACTCAAAGCTTTACACAATAAAAAATTCATCGAATGGTGAGAAACGAAACCACAAAATAATTTCAAAAGAAGGTTTCCTAGCCCCACCTTTCGGGTGACATTTTTTTCTCTTGACACAAACAACAACACCCACCACCACCACCCCCCCTCGGTGGGCGATTTTGTCAATTTATAACGACAAAAAAAAGCATACAAATGAAACTGCGATGCGCGCTATGGTTTGCAGTGCTAACAATCACCGCATCTGAGGTTAATGGCGAGGACATGTCAGTGGTCACTGTGTATTCACATGATGCCTTGCCAAGCCCTTGGGCGTTTCTTGGAGTAGCCTTTTCTACAGAGAGCACACCAATAGAGGGAAGACAACGGGTCACGACGTGGGCAGACAAGAACACACCTACGAACTTCACCGTGCTTCCCCTTGCGATGACGAGGAACGACTCTGTCAACTTCACGCTTGCCAGCACACTTACCTTTGTAGGTCCGATCCGTGCACCGCCTGCACCGGAGTTTGTCTCTGGATTGTTTATCACTCTTGCTTCAAATACTGACTTTGCGGATGGTCTCCCCCCTGGAGGAAATGGAATCGGTGTGGCATATGTGCACGAAGACGCGGAGGCAGCGATCATGCGGGCATACAGCAAGGCGACCACGATGGGGCCCTTCTTGGACACAGCCTCGATGGAGACCTGCGTGGCAGCGGATGTGTGCGATGTGATGTTTGTTACCGGGGCGTCCGACCAACAGACGCTTCTCTCCTCAAAGGTGGTAGGGACGCAGGAGCAGATGTACACCGTGGTGCCTCTCCTGGGTGACACAGAGGCTCCTGCGACGATGGTGCCGGACACACCGCCCCTGGGATACCTTGTGGCAACGAGAGTGTATGCTGCCCTATATGCTGCGAATCTCTCTTCCATGAACGTCCACATTGCGGTGCGCAGTGACGACGCAGTGCCACCCTCCGTTCTCACCACGTTGTCGTCCGGATTTGGCGAAAATTCGGTGTCTCGCGCAGTCGGTTTATCTACCCCGACTGCGTCTGCAGATGCACTGCAAAATGGAGTCTATGACTTGCTATGGGTTCCTACCTTATCAGAAACAGAACAATTAGTTTGGTACCACAACTGTGTTGTGCTAGCCACGCTTGACGCCGACCCACAAGAAACCTTCAATGCGCATGATTGGAACGCCATTCGTGGAGAACGCAACGACTCTTTGCATGCGATTCTGCACAACGTACTTAGCATTGAAGGGGCTATTAAGGCGACCGCCTTTTGTGCGGAGGGTCCTAATGTGTTCGTGCGTTGTGCAGAAGCGAGCTATGTGGAAGAAATGTATCGCAATGTGGTGGAGGAAGGGCCCGAATATGTGAAGGCGCTGCAAATCACTCTGTCACACAATGTGTCAGGTGCGAACGCTACCGAGGCGGTGTTGGGTGTTGTGCGTGTGGTGGTTGATGCAGTGCTGCGGGATGCGCTGTGGTGTACCATGATGAACGACACAACAGACCCGCTCTGTCCTGCAGGGACTGCACACACTATGGTCCTCAACGAATGGTCCGATGGTGCCGAGGTGGTGCTCAGTGTCTCCGTGCCCAACGCAGTGCCGCACAGTGAAGAGCATCTTCTCCGCCAGCAGCATCGTGCCTTATGGTACCTAGAGGACAATGATGTGCTTCTGAACCGCTCCTTCGTGGTAACGTCTGCAGGGGTAAATGAAACCGCCACGCTCGGGCCAGTCTCAATCCTCTATGAAAGTGATGTGATCCCAACCCCGCGGCCGCCCACAGCCCCGCCACCGACAAAGCCCGCAGAGACGCCACAGCCCCCACCACCACCTACCAGGGTTCCGCCAGTGGAGACCCCAGGGCCGACGTTGGAGCCGGAGACGAATTTGGTGGCGTCATTGATATTTGTTGTGCCAGAGCAGCATCTGGACACTGCACTGTGGTATGCCGAGTCTGTCGAAGGTATAGCACGGTATGTGATCGCGCAGATCGCCGTTTCATGCAAATGGATAGACACGGGTAGTGTGGACACTGCTGGGTTCTGTCCCAATGCGCGTCTCTCTTCTGTTGACATCTCCATCACAAAACGGACCACCAGCATCGAGGTCTTGGTGCGCACTGTTCAGAACCGGGTGTCTCCGTACTGGGCGGATGTGTACCTTCGTGGTCTGTTCGTGCAGAGGCTGCAGAAGCATGGGTTTGCTGGTGTGCTTGCTGTGCAGGTGTGCTTCCGGAGGGGTGGGGCGTGCAGTCGTATCCCGCTGCTTGATGTGGCGGGGGGTAGTGAGGAGGAGGCGTTGTTCACGGAGGCGCCTGAGACGCGGACTCCTGTAGGTGCGGTTGAGGTGCTGTATGTGTCGGCCTTCGTGGCGTACACTGCAGAGGAGTTCTCCCTGCGTGCCACGCAAAGCAGCTTCGCAGAAACCCTGGCCACCAACCTCAACAAAGCGCTCCCAGAGCCCGTCACTGCGGCTGACATCGTGCTTATGCGACCAGGAGGGCAGACCTGGACGTTGGTGCGCGACAGAGTGGGGGTGGTGCAGCAGGTCAGCGCTGAAGGGGCGCCGGTGGAGGTAGGGGTGGATGTGCTGTCGAGTGAGAAGAATGTGCATGGGTTGCTGGCAGGGGCGTTGTTGAAGATGGTATGAGTGGGGTTGGGGTAGGTTCGAGTTTTTTTTTTTCCAAGATTGTCTAAAAAATGTGTTTTCTTCACAGCCCTCCGTGCTCAACGCATCGGCAACGTGCAGTACTGCACAGTGCATTCAGATCCCCGAGGTGGTGCTGAACCCTGCACCGTCCGACCTGGTTGCCATCTCCGTGGAGGTGGGCCAGAACATAACGTATGTGTTTTTGTTAGTCCCCACTGTGTGCACAACCTTTGCAACAGGGTGCAATACCTGAGAGACGCAGTCGTGGCGGTGCTCAGCATGCAGAGCTGCTGGTGTATCGGCAGCACTGCAGGGGGAGGCTGCAGCAACTGCCGCATCTATGAGTCCGATGTGCAGGTGGCAACACCCGAGCGTCATGTGGGCGGCGATGGAGACAAACGGCTCTTCGATGTGAAGCTGCACCCAAGGTTTGGCGTCGAAGGCATTCGTCTGGGTTTGAAGCTGTTCATGGCAAGCTGGCTCAGCGGGCAGGTGGTATGGCTTTTTCAGAGTACGAAATTCTCGTTTGTTTTCATCGAATTTTGGGTAAGGATGTTCTCCCCCATACCATATGCACAACAGAACGGCGTCCTCAGCATCGAGCGTGTCTGTGCAAGCAAATGCAAGACCACGCCCACACCCGACACACCTGCACCGCCTATCCCGTCGCTTGCCCCCGTACCCACAACAGAAGCGCCACCTACGACTCTGGAGCCCACAGAGGTGCCGAGCACGCTCACCCCACCTGAGGTGAACATCACCTTGGCACCTCTCACTCCAGGGCTTGACGCACCGACAGACATGGAGGTATGTGTTTTTGTTCCACATGCCCATCCACGACTACACGGTTTGCACAATTTTCAAAACGTCAAAAGACGAACCACAACTAACCACAAACACCACAACAGATGTGGATCTGGGGCGCCCTCGCAGGCGCAATCGTAGTCGCCTCCGTTTCGGGCACAATACTGTGCGTAAGGTATCGCGTCACACCATCCCTCCCCTCACCCCTCACCCCTCACCCTTCTACCCAACAGAAGCCGCACCCCCGCGGACGACACCACATCAGAAGGCAAGGATGTGGACGACGCGGAGCAGCAGGGCTCTTCTACATCGAAGAAGTCGCTGCAGTCGTCACACAACGACAACGACAACGACAACGCAAGCGATACCAAAACACACGACAAGGGCCAGGCAGACAACACCTCACGCGAAGGCGACACCGAAGGATGTATCACCCTCGAGCACAAAGACAGCAGCTTCCTTCTGCAAGACTCCCAATCATGCCCCTCCTACGCCGCCTCACAGGACCCACCCTTGCCGGTAAGCAGCCCTCATTCTGTCGGGCTGAATTCTCCTCCACAGGTTGAGGTGACACCTTCCTCGGGGTTTTTGAATGCCTCGGTAGGGAAGGAGCGGAGCATGTCTAGAAAGTCTTCCGAATGTGCGTCACGGAAGTCATCTCATCGGAGAGAGTCTGGGAGTGAGGAAGAGGATGAAGATGTGTCGCAGGATCAGGACACACATTCAGATGTAAGCCATAAACATAAAAAGAAGAAAAAGAAGGAGCGTGACGAATTCGAAGAAAAACGGCGCAAAGAAAAGAAAGACAAAAAAGAATACAAACGGCAGATCATGAGTGGCGAAATAGAAGACCCCGATGCAGCACGAAGGATCGAGGACAGACGCGCACGGAAGCAAGCACGCAGGGAACGTGAAGAGCAGGACCCTTCCCTCCGCGAGGCCCGCAAGAAGGACAAAAAGGAGAAGAGGGAAAAGAAGGTCGAGGCAGAAGGGAGTACCCTCAGTGGGGGGCTGCGACAGAAGTCCACGCTCTCTGTGCGCAGCGATGCCGATACCCTCTCCATGACAACACCAGGGGACACCCCCTTCCAGCCAGAGGACTTCGATTCTCCGCGCAAAGAGAAAGAGAAAGAAAAGAAGGAGAAGAAACACAAAAAGCGCAGAAAAAAATCGGATGATTCCGAATAAGTCGGGAATACAGGGGGGGTGGACGAAGGGAGGGGAAAGTATTTTCAGGAATTTTTTTTTTTTGCGTGCCGAAAGGCATGTGAGTTTTGGGGGGAAAAAGGATGGATGCTTTGTTTTAGTACAGTATTGCACTGACTCATAGCAACCCATCTCTGTTGTTTTGCATTTCTTTTGGGGGGAGATTATTATTCTCGATTTGTTTTGTTGCTGTTCGGTGGTCTTAAAGTCATGATGGAGTGTATTGTGCAGTGTGGTGCGTACATCTCTGTCTTCCAAGTTTTCTTTATAATGCTGGGTTGCTGTTCTGTTTATTCTGTTCTCTTGCCGAGTAAGGCAACCCCATACCGTTCCTAAGCAAGGGTAGGCAGGCAGGCTTTTGTTCAGCTCCACGCGTGGGGGGGGCAGATCTGATTTGAGTCTGTTGCTTGTTTTCTGTTGCTGCGGGGGAGGTACATCTTTCAGTTTATGGCATTGCACTGCGTATGAATGATCCGTCTCTAGAGCAAGCCATAAAAAAGTCATGCCGGTTCGTTTGTTTGTCATTATTCCTTTTAAAAGGGTCGTGCTTCTCCTGTTTACATAGGAGAACACAACCTTGCCTGGTGGTCTATTGTGAGTAAAAATTGATGTTCGCGCTGTTCATAATATTAAGAAAAAAGACAGCATAAAAACGATCATCTCACTCTTGGCCACTCAAACCCTACAATAAAGAAAAGAGAACGTTGGAAAGCAAAGCTGTGGTTGGGTAGTAAAACACCCGTTTGTATGTTCTATTGTTTTGCTAAGAGCTCCTCCGTTCTTTTATTTTTGATTTTTTTTTTTATTGTCAAGTGTCTTCGTCCTGAGGCGTTTGCATTCGACAAAGTTCATTATTTCCTTTTCCAGAACCTTTTGCCATTTACAACAAACAGCTCCCCCCTCCTCCGAACCTTTTAACTCTTGAAGTTGACTCCGCACTGAACTGTTAGTTCTCCGCCAACTTTTTGCGACGTTCCATCATTTTGTTTTACTTTTGAAAGCCTTGTGGACGGATATTCATCTTTCAACCTTTCTTTCTTTTGCCATGTTTTCTCCCCTCTTTCTCTACGCACCACAAGGGGAAACACCCACACACACACACACCACAAAACAAAAAACAATGTCGAAGGGCGACCTGCCAAAGGAGCTGGAGTACATACCGGGGCATGCGCCACGGCCAGTTACCATTGACGACTTTGATGTTGGGAAGAAGATTGGCCACGGACGTTATGGAAATGTGTTCATAGCACGTGACAAGCGGACGAACGCGATTGTGGCGCTGAAGCGTCTGCACATCCAGACGATCGTGAAGGGCGAGATCATGCACCAGGTGCGCCGTGAGCTGGAGATCATGCAGAAGCTGAAGCATCCTAACATCCTGCGCCTCTACACCTACTTCGTGGACAAGGAGAACATCTCTCTTGTCGTGGAGTACGCTGCACGGGGTGATTTGTGGAGCATTCTGCAGACGAAGGGGCGGTTCTCTCTTCAGATGACGGCGAAGCTGATTTCACAGCTGGTCTCCGCTATTCAGTGTGCACACTCGAACAATGTTATTCACCGTGACATTAAGCCGGAGAACCTGCTGTTGGACCACAACAAGAACCTTAAGCTGGCCGACTTTGGGTGGTCGGTGTTGGACCAACAGCCGCAGCGGCGGACGTACTGTGGTACACCGGACTACATCCCGCCGGAGATGGCTGCAGACAAGACATACGGGTTCGAGATCGACAACTGGTGCATCGGTGTCTTTGCCTATGAGTGCCTCTTCGGCGCGGCCCCCTTCCACTCTGACAACGACGCCGTCCGCGCAAAGAAGATCCTCGCGCAAGACTACACCTTCCCTGAGACAAACCCACGTCTCCCCGACGAAGCGCTCGACCTCGTACGCAACCTGCTCCAAACAGACCCAAGGAAGAGAATGGCGCTTGACAAAGTTCTCGTCCACCCGTTCATCACAAAGTACTACCCCGAAGGGCAAAATGTGACCTGTCCATAGATTTTTTTTTAGATTTTTCCCCCAAAAGAAAAGAGAATAAAAGAACAGTGGGACAACCCCGCTGTATAAAAGAAAATGTGTTAATTATTAGATCCCCCCTTTTTATTCGACATGCCTGCATTTCCAGAAATGTCTGCACCGTCAACTTCATTTATTTATAACCATCCATTTTTATTGACCATAATCCGTTTTTTTGGACCTGCCTTTTGACACAACGACAAAACTAACAACACGAATCCCAGAAGGCAGAAGAGAGATAACACCCATTTTACCCCCCTTTATGCACACTACTTAGAGGCACTACTTCATCTTTCAAGGTTTCTTATAGGCGACTACTCACGAGAGGCTTAGGGCCTTATTCCCAACCCCATTTTCATAGCTGTGCATACGAAGAGACATATTTCATTCAAGAATTTCTCTTGTTTCCCAAACGCTTTATAAAGATGCCTAAGCGCGAGAGGCTAAGGTCTTCAAAACCTTTTTCTCTTTAATGTTTCCATTGTTTTTCAACCCTCCTCCCCCTCCACCCCACATCTCCTCCCCTCCTCATATAGATATTTCAAAGAGAGAGCAACATTATTTATCTCCCCCCCTAACCAGCCTGTTTTGCGGGCTTAGTTCGTTCTGTGCTGGTACGCATTAGTGCGAGAAGGCACCGTAACGTGGTTTGTCAGCACTCACTCCACATGCTGCTCTGTTTCTTTACCCTGCAGGCAGCAAAGGAACACCGCTTTGCGCAAAGTTCCCCTTTGCACACCCACACCCACACCACGGCCAGGTATTTGCAACACAGCACAAACACAAGCACCACACACCCTTCAAAGAATATGGCGTTCCTCTTGGCCCTGCTCGCAACACAGTCTGCTGCCAGCACAGCGCCACTGCCCCCGGGGGTAGACGTGCTCTCCGAGGTGACAACTGGCTTTAACATCAACTCCTCGAACCCGAGCATCCAGCTGGATGTGGGCGACCTGGCGTCGATGGTGTCGGGGGACATTGCAGACACGCAGACGACGTACCTGCAGCACGTGGTGCTGAACCTGACCGCACCCGCTGGAGTAGATGAGATCCCTCCGTTCAACCTGACGCTGTACACAGATGATAAGGTGGGGCAGCCGATGACGGTGGACCCGACGAACGACACGGTCCTCATTGTTGCGGTTGGCTCCGAGTACGCGCCTGGTGCGGATATGTACTTCCAGGTGAGTGCGCCGGTATGGACGGAGTCGTCCCCAGTGTTTTCGTACAGCATGCGTGTCTTCACACGCTACGTGCCAAAGTCTGGCCCTGCCGGCGTCAGCCTTGAGTTGTCGGAGGATGCAATTGACAAAGCTGCCGCGCCGCTCAAGCCGGTGTCCGCAGGCTCGACCGGCTCTGTCACAGTGGGGAGCAAGCTGATGGACTTCTACATGGGTGTGATGCACTGCGGTGCGAGTGAGGCGGTGCACTTCACGGTCACTGCAGGGGAAGTGGACGCCGTCTCGTCGAACGTAGTCTACACAGCCGCCTCCGCAGCACAAGGCACAGTCACGTTCGCCTCGCAGTGCGAGAAGGGCAAGATCCTCGTCATCAGCGGCCAGCCGGGTTCCTCCTTCTCCTGGTCCGGGCCCGCTACATCGGACAGCGGCAGCAGCTCCCTCAGTGCGGGTGTCATTGCTGCCATCGCCGTGGGTGGTCTTGTCGTGGTTGTTGCCGTTGTGTGCGGTGTCCTCTACATGTCCAAGAGCAAGAGAAACAACGACGAGCTCATGAGCCTGAACAAGTAGTGATCCATGATGAACCCTGATTGTTTTTATTTTTATTTTTATTTTTCCTGCACATAGTGTATTAAGAAACTAGACCAGAAGAAAGCCAACGTTCAGATCTTGTATAACAGTATTTCCCTTGAATCCTTTCATCTTGCGCCAGACAGATTTTTACCCCCATTTGGCTGCGTTCAACGAAAAACACTGTTATATTTTTGTTATCAAGATCAGTTGGCGGATGATATCGTCTAGTTTTATTTTTATCTAAGTGAACCGCCAGTCGGTGGTCTTTCCCTATTTCCCCATATTTTCCTCTTTTTCCTCTTTTTCTTCTTCTCTTTTCCCTAGAGAACCAACAACATTTTTACTAATGCTAGCAAAGTAAAGACGTACGTGCAGGCGAGACTTCGCTCTCCCCACGTTTCTGTTCTCATTCAAATGTTTGCACATGAAACAAAGTGGTCTTCAGTCCATTCCGCATTCCGCATTGTTCGTACACTTCCCTTCCTTTGGGCAGTTGTGTGGTGCTTACTAAAACCCTTCTCCCCAACCCCATTTGTGCGCAGCCACCAGTCAGTGGTGTTCCCCGCCCCCCGCCCCCCCACGAATTCTTTGTATGTGTGCACGAAAGCAATGCACATTTCATCTATCGAAGTTTTCTCTATTTTTCCGACATGTCCAGAATCATAGCTTTGGTCGCCCCATTTGGAAAACTGCCAGTCGGTGGTTGAGCTGCTCCGTCTTATTGGTGGAGCAGATCCTTTTTAAATGTCCAGATACAACACACGCATATTCAACTTTCTTTTCTGCTTTCTCACCATATACTATCAATTTATTGATTGCATATGATGAAAATACTGCTTTCTTTTCTTTTATTGGATACAAGCGCCCTGGACTTTGGGTGGCATCGTTATTGATGATTGCACACATGCAAATAAGACAACCCCCCACCACTTTCATCCACCACCACCCCTTTGTGTTCCATGGTCGTGCACAACACTTTTCAAACACCACACAGCAATGCACCGCTTCCTTCTTGTATCAATATGCCGAGGAGGGTTGAAAGGGTTGGTGCAGATGCGCTGTGCACACCAGCGGATCAACATCTGCCCGAAGGTTGATCTGGTCATAGTCGACTCCGTCACAATACACGGCACCCACGCGAAGCCTTCCTCTGCACTCTGTGCTTCAGTCACCACCGACGGCCTCCGCAACTACGACCAACACGAACTTACATGGTTTTTAGAATATCCTTTTCCACGAACCGATATGATTCCACAAATTGTCACTAATGTCACACGATTTGTACATGAAATGAGCAGCAACGGTGTTTTTGTGCGTGCAGGAGACACTCTGGATATCACTGATGCTGGGAAGGTTGCAAGCTTTGGCTCTTTGGGTGACACCCCTGATGTGAAAGGTGTTGCCTTTGCACCGCTCCCCACCCATGATGAATACTGGCTGGGTGAACATGAATTCCGCCGCACCCCCTACCCCACACTCCTTGTCACCGTGCTCTCTGAAGGCGAGCGTGCGCTATGCGGTGCAGTAGGTTCTCTCTCCCTTCTCTTTGCCCTCCAAATGGCCCTCTTTCAATACGCACCATGCCTCCCATACATCCCCGCCAAGCGCATTCCTGGAAGCCAAGCAGACCTCTCTACGCTCCCTATTGAAGAAGGGGGTGACCTCACCTTGCTTACCGATGCCTTCAAGGCGCTCCCCCCAGCGCCGATTCGGATGAACGGAAGTACTGTGATGCTGCGGGGGAATATGCTAACCCTCACCCTCCCCTCCGCCACAGCAACCATGGTCAGCGCTGCGCTGGCTGAAACTGCGGCGCAACGGACCGACCAAGCGGTCTCCCTTTTGACCGACCCTACCACTGATTGCGCGACCGCATTGACAGCTCCATTAGAACACCTCGAGGCAGTTCTTCCTTTACAACCCAGCCTTGGTCGCACCGCACCCGGAGAGTACAGCGCAGCCGGTGTCGTTCTTGGATACTACGACGATGAAGCTGGAGTAGACACCTTTGATGTTGTAGACCAAGGTACAGTCAATATGGCAGACGCAGATACCTGCAATGCAAGTCTACGTGATCATGCGCTCTGGGGGGTCCGCCTGAGGCAACGATCATGGGTGCGTCTTCTTGATTCATTCGCATCACAAAAAGGATTCGTTTGTGCGGCAGACTCTTCTGATGGCGTTCATTTTGAAGTCCGGTTTACAGAAGGCGCAGAGCTTCCGTTGTTTCAATCTCAAGCACAGCATAGCAATACCGCTTTTCAAAAATTAAAGCAGGCGAGTCTAGAATCCTATGGTGCCACCTCACCACCACCACCACCATCATCAGCTCCCGAAAATACATCAAGCGCAGAGCTTCTCGAGGTTTCTGGTGACCAAAAAAAAGTAGTTATCCTGAGCGGCGACTCCTCCGCAGCGAAGAACCTCGGCGAATCGGATAAGATGAAGGTGCGCATGGCAGGGGGTGGCAATGTCCTGCAGGAGACCCCGCAGGAGTTGACTGCGCCTATGACGGCTTCGCAGTACGCGAAGTACTGCGAAGAGCTGAGTGTGCACAAAACCCTTGCAGAGGAAGTCAAAGACGCCATGCGTCGCCGACACGAAGAAGAGCTCGAAGGCAACATCATACGCATCGTATGGACATACGACGAGCAAGACGCCTCTCAAGCCCTCCGTCTCCAAGAAGAACTCTCCCTCACCGAACAGGCCTGGTCTCGTTGGAAAAAACGGCTCGTCTCCACCACCATGCTATATCTAGAAAGCACTTCCGTTCGTCTCCCTGAACGTTCTGATTTGTCCCCGAACCTCTGCCTTCGTATTCTTCCAAAGGATTGTACTGGGGAAACTGAAACTGTTTTTGGAATTCTCACAAAAGATGATATCGTGAGTGACACCAAAGGGTTGATGGCAGCCTTGGTAGGGGATGTGATGTTGAAGGACTGTCCATTGAGCTTTGCGTGCGATGTGTTCGTGAACGTCGCACCGCGAGGAACATACAGCAAGGCACGGAGGCAGTCCACTGCCTGGGAGGACGTCGACAAGCATGCGCGCGAGGTCTCCACCCACACCGCGTCCCGCCTTGCAGAGGTGGAAAAGGCAGAGCAGCGCCTGGCAGAACGGGAGCGTCTCCTCTTAGCAAGGGAGAAGGCAGTAGGGAAGGTAGAATAGTGTGTGTATCATGGTAAAGTGTGATGACATTTTGGTTGTGGGGGAAAGGGGGGAGGGGGGGAGTGGAAAAACCAGAGTCTAATGACCTGAAGGGAACGAAGCAAAAGGAATATTGGTGGCTCAAAACCCCACGTTTGTGCCACAAAAAAAGTACAAAAAAAACACTTTGTTTTGGCGTAAGCCACACCAGTGCGGTAATTTTATTATTATCAAAGTGACGAGAGAGTGCAGCTGCTTTAGTGCTGTGTTGTAGTCTCCATTTATCCAACTCATCATTCACAATCTTTAGGGAAAAGCACTACACCCACCCCACCACACCACACCCTCACACAATGACGATGTCTGACACAGAGGTGCACGGAGGAAACGCAGGAGCGTCTGAGACATACCCGATTGCAGCCGGGGCGTTGAAGAAGGGGAGCTACTGTGTGATCAACACCCGTCCGTGCAAGATTGTGGCCT
Organism: Rhynchopus sp. YZ270_cl-10; assembly: GCA_964035575.1. Classification (NCBI taxonomy): domain Eukaryota; phylum Euglenozoa; class Diplonemea; order Diplonemida; family Diplonemidae; genus Rhynchopus; species Rhynchopus sp. YZ270_cl-10. The sequence goes on along the minus strand of OZ037855.1, from coordinate 482,287 downwards.
ACTCGACGTCGAAGCCTGGGAAGCACGGAAGTGCGAAGGCGCACATTGTGGGGCAGGACTTGTTCACAAGCAAGAAGATGGAGGAGATCTGCCCAACGTCGCACAACATGCTTGCGCCGAATGTGAGCCGCCTGGAGTACGCGCTTGTGGACATTGATGGCGAGTCGCTGGCGCTTCTCGACGACCACAACGAGATGAAGTACGACCTGAACCTGCCGCATGACTTTGCGCTGTCAAAGCGGATCAGGAATGACTTCACATGTGGGAAGGACCTTGCGCTCACGGTGATTGCTGCAATGGGTCAGGAGGCGGTCCTCTCGATGAAGGAGGTCAAGTGATCATGCTGGTGGTGGTGTTGATATGACAAAGGTGGTCTGTGGCAACGACGAGCTTGTGTCAACCGCAGCACCTTTTGGTGTGCTGATTTGCGTTCTTTTGTTTAATTTTCATAAGGGTAGTGTAACTTTTTCGGTCTGTTACCGTTATTTTGGTGCTCGAAAAACCCGGCGGGCGGCGGAGAAAAAAAGTTATGAAGAAAAAAAAGTTTTACCAGGGGGGGAAAAGTTATGAAGAGATTTTCTTACATTTTTCCAGAGTTTTCTTCACAGTAAAATATTTGTTTTCGTGACGTGTAGCTTGTTTTCTGTTACGTGTAGCATTTTGTGTCTTCTCATAATCATGTTGCCTGGGTACCTAGGTTCCTGGACACCGGGTGTCTGGTTCCCAGAATGTCTGGGTCCAGAAAGTTATTGGTACTACAGTATGTACAGTATACAGTATACAGTATACAGTATACAGTATACAGTATACAGTATACAGTATACAGTATACAGTATACAGTATACAGTATACAGTATACAGTATACAGTATACAGTATACAGTATACAGTATACAGTATACAGTATACAGTATACAGTATACAGTATACAGTATACAGTATACAGTATACAGTATACAGTATACAGTATACAGTATACAGTATACAGTATACAGTATACAGTATACAGTATACAGTATACAGTATACAGTATACAGTATACAGTATACAGTATACAGTATACAGTATACAGTATACAGTATACAGTATACAGTATACAGTATACAGTATACAGTATACAGTATACAGTATACAGTATACAGTATACAGTATACAGTATACAGTATACAGTATACAGTATACAGTATACAGTATACAGTATACAGTATACAGTATACAGTATACAGTATACAGTATACAGTATACAGTATACTGTATACTGTATACTGTATACTGTATACTGTATACTGTATACTGTATACTGTATACAGTGTACAGTGTACAGTGTACAGTGTACAGTGTACAGTGTACAGTGTACAGTGTACAGTGTACAGTGTACAGTGTACAGTGTACAGTGTACAGTGTACAGTGTACAGTGTACAGTGTACAGTGTACAGTGTACAGTGTACAGTGTACAGTGTACAGTGTACAGTGTATACAGTGTACAGTGTACACAGTGTACAAGAAAACACTCGTGAAGGAAAGCGACTTTTCTCTCGAGAAAAAATTGCTCACCAAGTGATCGTGAGGTGCTCTAGGTATGGGCCCTGTACAGCCCCACCCATATCTTTCCTATAGAACCTCTTCATAACTTTTTTCTCTGGGTACTTTCTACATAACTTTTTTTTTTTGGTTTTCAAAAAATCCGGCGGGCGGAAACGGTAACAGGCTAAAAAAGTTACACTACCCTAACCAGAAAAGATGTGTGTGCACGTGGTGTGGGGCACATTCATCTTCAAGGTTTCTTTGTTTGCTATTTCTGCTTTTCCCTCGTGTTTCACAACCCTCAAACACACACAACTAACACACAGTGTGTAAGGGTGTGCAGGCACGTTCTTGTCCTTGTTTGTATTCTCTTCCTGCAGGTCTGCACAGACAGCACTTTGCCTGTTGCTGTATGCTTCTTGCTTGTTGTTGTTTTCACTTTGTCGTGGGGAGGACATAGCGTGTGTGTGCTGCGCATCGGCATGGGAACAGCCGAGAGGAGAACCGGTACTTTCTTTTTTTTGCACATGGCACAGAATTTCATTTCATTTTCTGCCTACCTGCACAAAAAACCCAACCGTTCTATGAACCTTGCCGTGTCCCCTCGCTGGTGCCCTCACCACACCACCCCCCTGCCACCACACCCACCTAACCTAAAACACCTTCCTCCCTTTACCCCAACCATTTTCCCACACACGGCGACATCTCGCACTTCTGACTCAAATTCCCCACATCCTACAGAATAAGGGGAAAACCATGGGATATGCGTCTGTCATTGTTGGGCTTGGAGTCTTGGGTGTTCTGGTGAGTGGTTATGCACTTGATGTGGAGGTTAAACTGCGCACTGCTGGACCGTTCTACAAGCCTGCCTGCGACTCCACGTGGGGGAGCTGTAGTGCGGTGTTCTCAAGCTCGTACGCTCACCCGCTGTCGCAGTGGGGCATTGTGCCTAAGGGGCATGCCTTGGACCTCTCCCTGGCGTTGATGGGGATCCTGAACTACCTTGTGTACACACTGTACCCAACCAGGCTCTTCAAGATGCTGCCCGTGCCGCATGTCTTCCTCTTCCTCATGTCTATTGGTGGCATCGGGTTCTCGTGCTACCTCCTGTACGTGCTGAAGTTCATCCTCGGAGACTTCTGTATTGTATGCGCAACATTCCACGCAATCAACTTCAGCATGTTCTTCTTCGGTGCGCTTCCAGAGTACCTCAACCCGACAGTGCATGCGGAAAAGAGAACGAAGACGGAGTAGAGGAGAATGCCAGCAGGTGTAGCAAGCAAAAAAAAACAATAAGGAGAGGGGAGGAAAAACAAAAAGGTTCTGCCCAAAAGTAACATTGGAGGGGAGGAGGGTTTTTGGCAGAGCGTCGTTTTGGAACTGTGGGTCTCATTTTTTTCTGCGAAAAAAAGCAACAAAAAAAAAAACACCCTTTTTTATGAGCCGATTTAACACTGTCCGCTGTCGTGGTCAGAGCTTTTGTTTGGTAGGTCGACTATGCGACTTTGTATATCTTACAAAACGTTTCTTTTGTTTTGAAAAAAAAAAAAAATGCATTTCCCCACAGGGCTCTCAAGGAGCCTCCACGAAAAAAGCAGAATTTCGCATGGTCAATTTTTTGCAGCTTTGCTAGAGGAAAATCCTCCCCTACGTGGAGGATCTTGAGAGCACTGTTCCCCCAGCACAATTTGAAATAAAAAAATATTTGTTTACCCTCCTTACGTTGGCCCTATTTTTCATCACCTAACCCTTTCAAGGTTCCTTGCTCCTTGGTACCCGCTTGGTCACCTCTTCTCCACTAACATCACCACCCCACCACAGACCCTTTTGTTATCCTGCAAAAATGCCGCCGTTGCAATGCGTGAGCACAGTTGTTATGGTTGGGCTGCTTGTCGTCACCAGTGTAATGACAGTCACGTTTTTTTCAACAAGTTTTAGTGCAAGCATCGACGACATGAGTTCCTCCTCAAAATCGACGGCGAAGAAGTTGGTGAACCAGCTATTAAAGGAGCGGGTGGACCTCACAGTCAGCAGGCTCTCGAATGAGTTCGTTCTCCCACCGATGCAGTTGGTGACGTTTGGGCAGACTATTTCAGGCATTCGTCAGTCGGACTTCCGCTCCAAGCTTGAACTCTTTGAACTCGGCCGGATGCTGATGTCCATTGTAAAGCACTACCCTTTGCTGTCAGAGGCATGGGTGTGCACATACGAGAACGGCTCGATGCTGCACGCTATTAAAGGGTTTCTCTCTACATCGTCAGCGTCGGGGTATCTCATGAAGTACTCTCTCGGGGCAAATAACTCGCAAATTACGTACAACGACAGAATCCCGCTTCCGGAAATGGACAAGGACTACGTTGGGGAAGCCGTTCTTGGGCGGGCACAGCGCTTCATCGACGACGAGTTTTTGGACGAAAACTTCGACATCGCGCGCAAATGGACAACCCCGCAGACAGACCCCGAAGGCGTTCTTGAGATTGGGTTCGGGACGCATATGTTCCCAGGGAGACACGCTTTTGACAATGTCTGGATCTTGACGGAGTTCAGCATGGCTTCGATCCGTCCGCTCCTGCAGTCGATGGTTGCGGGGATGGAGCGCTACACTGAAGACACGTATGACGACCCGGGTTACGCGCCGCACACGAACGAATCGGTGTTGTGTCTTGCAGAAGTCAAAACAGGGCTGATCGTTCAGTGCACGCACGGGTTCAGCGCTGTCCTGACTGACCCAACTGAGGTAGCGAAGGGTGCAGATAAGTGGACGCGTTCAGTGGCAACGGACTCACCCCACCCTGTTGTCGGTCCCGCCTTCCAAGCCCTGCAGCGGAGCTATGGGTCGCTTGCTGGCATCGACCACGACGGGCTTGTGGAGTTTGAGTCCGTGGGGACAGCACGGTATCCTATTGCCCCGACAAAGTTCTTCCTGCGTTCGGCTCCCATATCTGAGGAGGGTCTCGAGTGGGTGGTGGTGGCGATAACACCGTACAACAGCATCATGAAGGAGGTCGACGACAACACCGAGGAAGCCGAGGACGACGCAAGCCGTGCCATCATGATATCCATCGTGCTTGCGGTGGTTATTGTTATCCTGGCGATTCTGGTTGTGATCGCGTTCACGTACATGTTCACAAAGCCTATTTTGGAGCTGAGGAGATCGATGATGCAGGTGGAGGACATGGACCTTGAGAGCATCGATACCGATCCGAAAGCCTCCTTCTTCACCGAAATTTATTCTATGAACAACTCCTTTATTGCGATGGTTAAGATGCTTGCACAGTACAAATGTTATTTGCCATCTCATCTCCAGGGCGGCGACAGCGAGCAAGAGCCAGAGACAGACCTTTCTGCCACCGAAGTCAAGTCAGGCAGTCGTTCTGTGATCTCCTCTGTCCACAGCAGGTCTATGCATTCCCGTATTGAGTCTTCCATGCGGTCAAAACGCTCAAGCGAGCATACCAAAGCCCACAGCCTTTTTTCACTTGAGCTGAACGACAGACAAGCATGCACAGTCCTCACAGTGCACTTCCGCAATGCCGACAGCCTCTCGCACAACAGTGCGCAGGCAGCGTTCAACGGCGCGCTCGACGAAATCTCGAAACGCCAACTCACTGTGCGTGCACGCCCAAACATCACCGTGAGCAACAACACCGTGCAGCTCATCTTCAACACAGCGCTGCTCTGCCCCTCACACCCACGCAAAGCACTGTCATTTGCCTTTGCGATGAAGGCCCTGCAGACAGTCTCCAAGGTTGTTGCAACGTCGGGGAAAGTCATTTCTGGCAATGTCGGGTCCCAGCAGCAGAGGTTCCACTTGGTGATGGGGTTCCCCTTGCAGAAGCAGGATGTGATGAACCGCTACATCGACAGCTTTGAAGGCACAGGTGTCTTCTGCGATGACACCATTCTGTCGAACTGCCCGAACTTTGTGAGCAGGCGTGTCCACCAGCTCTGCACAACAAAGACGACAGGCGGGGTGCACGGCTTTGGTGTGTTCGAAGTGCTGGAAGAGGAGATTGACTCGAACCAGGAATGGATGTACTCCCTTGAGCGCAACAACGACCCGCGTGCTATTCTGAACAGTGCATTTGATCTTCTCATGCAAGGAAAGTTCTTAGAAGCGAAGACCAAGCTCTCTGCCATGAAAGAGACACCCAACGGCGAAAAGGAAGCCAACGTCTTCACCAAACTGATGGACGACCACCCAGAGTGCGATGGACAGGCGAAGTGGCTTGCAGGACTCTCCGAGAAGTCTCAATACGAAGTTATTACGAGAGCGATCTCCGAGTGAAGAAAAAGAAGAAGAAAAAAAATCTCGTGGTTCTAGATGTGTCACAGCCAGAGCTCGTAATATCATCTCAACACCAGTGGACATAATGATGTGTCGTCTGTAGCGTTCTAGCTCTTTGGCATGACGTTGGGTACAGAGCTTATTGATAAAGAAATGTCTCTCAAAATATGGTGCCCCAAATAAGTTTACCCCCAAGTAATACCAAATACCGGTAGGTAACTTCGCCCAGATTTGGGGTGCCGAAAAAAAAAAGTTACCGAAAAACTTCACCCCCCACCTTTTATTTGAGGAGGAATTTTTTTTTGGGGTAATTATCATAACACCCACGTTACTAATACCCATTTACGATAATACCCACTGGGTATTATCGTAAACTTTTTGGGTATTATCGTAAACTTTTTGGGTATTATCGTAAACTTTTTGGGTATTAGTTTTGGGTATTATCGTAAACTTTTTGGGTATTATCGTAAACTTTTTGGGTATTACCCAGGTTGGGTAGTACCCAGGCACCCAGGCACCCAGGCACCCAGGTACCCAGGTACCCAGGTACCCAGGTACCCAGGTACCCAGGTACCCAGGTACCCAGGTACCCAGGTACCCAGGTCCAGGTCCAGGAACAGGTACCCAGGAACAGGAAAAAAGTCGTGAAAGAGCAACCACAGCTCCACATGACAAACACAAAAGTGTCCAGTCACATGGGGCATTCATGCACTGAGGAGATAATGATCCAACAATTTACAAGAAAGATTACTTAACCTACTGCTGGAAATTGCCAGGTCGTAGTAACACACAAAGTGTGCCTCCGTTCGGGAAGACCGGATATTCTAGAGACCAAAAAGGCCTCAAGAATATCTTCCGGTAGTCAAGGTAGAACCGAGTGAACGGCCCAAGACCCCCGTGGAGAAGTTAAATGTTGTAATGCTATCAGGTAGAAACTGCGAACACTGTCTTACCCTCCTCAATGCATGGTGGAAGATGTCTTACACAACCAATATCCTGTACCCAGGTACCCATATTCCCAGACCCACGCAGTACCACGTCGCAGTACTACGCAAAATTTACCACCAGACCCTGTCTTCGTGCACCTTAAGTACAACGCCGCAGACAGGCCAAACATGCGTTGGACTCAGAGGAATGCCCGCTGTGCAGGTATCATGAGAACCAACTCCCAGCAACAAGGGGCGCCTTTTGGCGGGCGTTGTTGAGGGTGTTTGGGGTGCAAAGTTTTCCACAATTTTGATGCGCGGGTACAGAAGTGTTGTCTTGTTCTTTCATCTCTAGGAATGTAAATGTCAATCGCGTTTAACTACCACTAGGGCTTGTTCAGTGAACCCACAAGGGGTCGAAGGGGGTTGGTTATCCCATATCTATCAAAGGTTGTGTCGACCAGGCGAAACCACTATGTTACGCTGTACGTTGTTAAATCCGAAGAAATAACACTTTAGCAGCCGCAGGAAGTTTGCTAAAAAGAGTGCCTCACGCTACACAAACCACCACCCGCGATTGACTTAGATGTTATAACAAAGAGAATTCAGAACAAAACAACACCCTGCCCCATACACACTAAATTGTCATGCTTCAAGAACATGCCTGGGCCAAAATTACTGTGACAAAAAGGCAACAAGACCACCCACAAGGAGTGTGAAATGTGCACTGGTTTTCTGGGGGAACGCAATATTTTCTTGTGTCTAGTCCTCCGCGAGCAGAGGACAGACTTTCCGGAAGGTTGCCAAAGTCGAATTTCTTGCACTAGCTATGCTCCCTGGGTTAATGGCTATAGCAGTGACTGACTAAATGTTCCCACCCAGGTCTTCGTATGTTGAGGTGTAGAATGTCGGAGACGGAGAAGCGCAATCGCTGATGCAGTTCAGATTTCGCGATCCTGTGATGAGTGTAAATGTGGGTGTAATTAAGTTATGTCGCTTGGAGAAAGATTAATTGTTAATTGTCAAGAAAAATGGTTACCCTGAATTTGAGGATGTAAGACAGGGATGCAAAAAGTTGTGTAAAAAAAACCCCCCCCCCCATATATTTAGTGAAAATTGTATTTTCTCTGGGGTCGATGAAACCATACCTTGTCTGCACATTCACCAGCGTGCGAGCGCCTCTGATACCTTGCGCGAGTAGCCAGCTAAATCACATCGTACCTGGGTACCTGGGTAATACCCAAAAAGTTTACGATAATACCCAAAACTAATACCCAAATAGTTTACGATAATACCCAAAAACTTTACGATAATACCCAAAAAGTTTACGATAATACCCAGTGGGTATTATCGTAAATGGGTATTAGTAACGTGGGTGTTATAGTCATTTTCCCTTTTTTTTTAAGGTGCTTTTCCGCGAGCGCAGCGACCGAATTTTTCCCCCCAAATAAGGTTCTCCCCCCGAAATATTTTTTTCCCCCCGCCGCGATTTTGGCTTTTCATAGTTACCGAATAATAAAGTTATTTGGATCCCCCCTTTGCTCAGTTTCTTTTTTCTTTTTTGGTGCTCCAGGGGGGGCCGATATTGACAGGTCGCTGACAGGTCGTTGCCATAGGGGAGGGTCATTTTTTAACGGCCCTTAGCGATTTTTTGGTGGGGTACACACACAGACACACAGTGGCCCATACGGACCCTCAGGGTACACGAAGTAACGGGTGGTACATGTGGTATTACATGTAACTTTTGTTACATGTGGTACAGGTGGCGAAATCAGGTAGTGGTACAATGGTTTTGGGGGTGGTACTGGGCAGCTTTTTCGGCGGTGATTTCTGGTAAGACCTAAAAAATCCTCAAAAATCGTTGTGAAAATTATGGTGGGTGGGTTTTTTACACATCGACACATGTAACATGATCACATGTACTAATACATGTAACTGTTACATTACATGTGAAGTTACATGTCATTTACGTGTAACGGTTTTTCACATGTAACATTCCATGTAATGTAACTTACTTCACCGCCGTGTGCTCCCCAAACCCCGGGGTACCCCGCGCGGACCCTACACGACGGTGAAGTAAATGACATGTGCCACCTAAAAATGACATGTACTTAACAGGTCATTTCACCTGTGGCACATGTCACTTTACATGTCAAATGACATGTGGCTAACATGTAAAAAAAGTTACACGTAAATCACAATGTAAGGGGACAATGGGATATACTCCGGACATGGATACCCACACAGAATACACGGTTACCCAGACATCTGTCAGGCAATCACTGATTCACTTCACACAGGTCGGGCAGGCGCTGCCTGCCCATCCTCTTGTTCCTGTCTGCTATCGATTCCAGGTTCACAACGTTCAGACGTTTAGTCAAAATGCTTTGAGTGATGACTCCTTTTGGGATACACAAAACCACACCAAGCGCGATCACTGCTTCGGCAACGTGTCGAAATCAGCAGCGTCACACAGCCCTGAGTCCCTCAAAGCTGGAGGTGATTTCTACTACCACAGCTGGTCTGTGAACACATTCACAGACCAGCTGTGAAGCGGCAAAGAGTCGTTCAAGCTGGGATGCACAAGATAGAACGTGTGAATTTTGCACTTTTGACCACCACAGATTGTGTACCTGTGTACCTGTGTACCTGTGTACCTGAAAATGGCTAAGTACTATTAAAAAATGACCCACCCCCCCCGATATTGACAGGTCGCTGACAGGTCGTTGACTCATTTCCTATAGCACCAAATTTTTTCTTTTTTTTTTTTTGTTCTCAATTTCATTTGAATTTCCTCTAATGTCTCGGGTGGTGTCTTAGTGTGGACAAAGTCAAAGGTCTTCATTTGTGACTAACCCGTGGTTAGATGTTATAAAAGAAAAACCCGTACCTTTTTGTATTTACGTTTTTTGTTTCACGTGATTTCCAAAAAGAAAAAGAAAAAATGGCAGATACTTGGTGTTCCTGACCCGCTATTTCGCAGCACGTTCGTGTAATCAGGAGGGGGTTACGTGCCCTTTTTCCTTAAAAAAGGCAGCCCGCACCCCGCTATTTCATGGGACCTTACATTGTAGGTGCTTTTTGGGGTAAAATCACGAGCACCATTTTTCTCACATTTTTTTTTTTTTTTTTTTTTTTTTTTTTTTTTGAAAGGTTGTAAGATGTGTACAGGTCAGGTTTCAACTTTATTTTTCGATTACGTATGCCTGCACCTCCTCCAATTGCAACCCCCCCCTTTCCTCCCGATTTTGTTAGCCCCGCTTTTTATGATTTTTTTCTTCTTCTTCCCATTCTTCATTTTTTTCCCGGTTTCCTTTTACATCTTCTGTTGTTGTCCGCAGGGTACTTTGTGCTTTCATCCAGCTGGCATCGTGCGTGGGTCAGCGGGAGGTGCCTGCATCAATGACTTCCCCCTTTTTCACTGTAACCTATCCGAGGTAGTCGTGACGCTGACTGGTCATTATCGGTAGTCACGCCACTGTGCTTCCTCTTGCTTAGGGGACACCCCCCCCTTTTTTCTTCTTCTTCTCTTTTTCTTTTAGTACGTGCTTTACACCTTTTTATGTTTTTTTTTTTTTTTTTATTCATATTTTTCTTCTGTGCTTGGATGGACAGCAATTAATGCACGGAATACTTTACCCTTCAGGTTACCCCTCCCCCTGGTGAGCAGACAGGACATATCCTGTAACGATAGAAAAAGGAAAGGGAGAGAAGAAACAACATTTCCCCCCCTTTTTTTTTAAAATATATTTTGTCTTCCACCTGATTCGGACCTAGATCGGGGGAGGTTCGGGGAGTTTCCGTTCTGCAATACTCATGTTGTCTTGCTTTTGGATGTACAATGGAGAATGACGTGCAACACATTTTCATCTCCACTTGGGGGACGCCACGTCCCAATACCATATTCCTCAGGCATATTCTCAAACTCAAGCCAGAGCTCGCTCTGATACACCACCCTCTAAGCTGCGCTATGGGGTCGTCTCTGTAAAGAGGGTGATGCCCCATTGCCACACAGCATAGAGCGTATACAAAGTAAGGTTGTGTTCCCCCCCCACTGAGGGCCGTCGTTGGCCGCAGGGTACTGCGCTCATCAGGCTGGCATTGTGAGTGGGTAGGAGCTTCAGTTGCCTCACTTTTTTTTTCGATTTTTTTTTTCCCCTGATTTTCTTTCTCAGATTCTTTCTCAGTATTTATTTCGATTTTTTTTGTCGTTACGTTCGCCTGCACGGAACACATCATGTCTTCACGATTCGGGCAGCGTTAGTCAAACCTTTTGAGGTTCCCTTTGAAAACTTACAGGATACATGGAAAGAAATGTGTGTACTCACTTGTGCGTGTTTCCCCCCACCCCGTTTGTGTCATGTTATGCAACCCCTTCCCAACTTGTTTTTCTTTCATATTTCACACATTGAAATCCTGGAGAGTCTCCGAGAGTTTGGCAGAAAATCCCAAAAAGACAGCGGAGCTTGCACAGGTGGCAACTACACTGTTCCAACAATTTTTGTACTCAGGTAGCTACGTAGCCTTCAGGGAGGCAATCGTGTGCTAATACAGAAAGTATCAGTCAAGGCTGTCCTTACAGACGCATGCCAAAGCGGCCGCCACATGGGTGTGGACTTTAGATTGAAGTTTCATCATTGTACTAGCCCAGGGAGGGTTCCCGGCTACCGGCGAGGTCTCTTCCAATCCGTTCCCTAGTTTCCTAGGGGGGCCTCCTTGGCTTCACTGGCTAGGGCTCTGCAGGTCCCTCCACACATGTTGTGTGCCTGCCTTCAGCACCCAGGGTAGCATACCCAGCACCTTTTACCCTCAGGTCAGACCTTCATAGAGTTTCAGGAGGAGTGCCACAAAAGGGCCCCGGATGCAATTTAACGTCCAGCCCAGGACAATTTTTCAAAAAAAAAAAAAAAAAAAAAAAAAAAAAACAGAAAAGATCTCCGAGACTCTTCAGGATTTCAATGTATGAGTTCAGTCAAGCTTTTTCTCCTTCAAAAAAAAAAAAACTTCTGTTTTCACTTTTTGCTGTTTATTTTGCGATGTTTATGAAGGACTGTCACAGAACGGAAGTTGTGATGGGTATGATGCATTTGTCTGGATTGGTAGCAATATTGTACGGAATCCTTTATATCCGGGAGCTATCAAGACCAGGACTTTTTGGGTTATTTCCGGTGCAGCACACAGGACTTGACTGTCAAGAGGAAAAAAAAAACGAAAATAAAACCTTTGTATTTTTATGTACGACGACGACGACGATGTGCGTGTTTTGTGAGAAAACCAAAACGGAAATGAAGCTTGCAAAATGAGAGTGGAGGTTTTTTCGTAATGTTATATTCTCCCCCATTACCGCACACGAAGAATCTCTTTTTTCGTTCGCGAGTTTGTTTTGCGTCTTCCGCAGTTTACAAAATTTTTCCCCCCCAAAAAAATATAGCTTTGATAGAAGGCAACAAATGGTCACGATCATCGGCTTCATGACCTTCACTCACCATGTAAAGGAGTATTACTGACGACACCTACCCTTTTAAATACTGCTGTATTTCTGAAGACAGAAACAGGGTTATGTTATAACCAATTTAGTGACAGTTTCAATTTTATTGCACAGCAACAATTTGCTTTTCGTTTCAGATTTTTTTTTTTGACGTCCTTAAACGTCCTCACACTTTCTCTTCTTTTGATTTGAGAGTATGTGAAACGAATCGTTTTTTATTTTTCCACAAAAAATTGTCAAATACAACCATCAGTTCCTGTTTCTTCTTTCCACAAACCCAACCCAAAGAAAATATCGCCCTTGCTCATTCTAAGGATGTATCAGTGTGCATCCTCGACAGGGTGATATTGAGAAAAGAACCCCCACCTCACCTCGGTGGGTGATGTCAAAACAACAAGAAAGAAAATGAGTCCATACACAACGATCACTATGTGCTTGTAAGTAGGACTAATCCATAATTGAAAGTGGAGCTTGCTCAGGTGGCAACTGCGCTGCTATAGTTTGTTGATTTAGTTTTTATTTTTTTTGCATGAGCTCGACTGAGATGCGTTTTAGCACGTTTCAACTACTCTTTTTTTGAAGGAGGAACTATATTAAAAGTATAGGCTACGTTCTTGAGTTCAGGACGTTGTTTTCTGCATCTATTCAACACAAAATCACATAATTGGTGTGGCTGAAAAGGGATTTTTTTTTGCACAAATTCTTCTTTTTTCCTTCATAGCTCCCACGAACACGCCCAAGCACGTAGTAACCGACATGCAGAGATACCTGCTGGACGTCACCACCGCAGTAGATGATCACCTGTCCTCGCGGACGACCACAGCGCCTGCACGCCACCCATGGCGTATGGACTTTGAAGTGTTCGATGCGCCCCCATACCAGGAGGCCATCTACCGGCAGCTCGCCCCTTTCTTTGGGAAGGACGATGATCCGAGATGCAAGCAGAAGCGCCGCGAACTGAAGCAAATGCTCCTATGGGCCTCCTCCCTGAAATGGAGCACCGCCAACCTGCCTGTGACATGCGTGGAACTTGCCATTGACCTGGAAATTTTCCACAGGATCTACGTTCTCCGGCCAACCTCTAACATTAGAGAACGGGCCGCCGCCTTGCGCACATTGCTCAACAAGCTTCACCGCCTGTGCAAAGCCCTTGGGATTCAAAACCCATTTCCCGCATCTGCCATCTCCTCCTCACGGGGCCTCCGGTCCATTGGCGCACCCGGACTTATTGGCTACGACCGTCGCCCAGTTTTTACGTACCCGCGCTACACTATGCACATGCTCGAACACGTCATCGTACGTGCCAAAATTACGAACTCCGGCTGGGGAAATGACATCATCCCTGACAACAAACTTGTAGAAGCCAGCGCAGCTGAAGCTGTGCGATAACGAATATGATAAGGTGACTGAGCACGAGAGGCTTAGGATCATCTTATAAACTTTTCTTTTTTTTTTGCCATGTTTTCACATGTATTCAACTCAACGCGTACTCTTCCGCACAGTACCTCATTTAGCTACACTTGTTATAGTCCCGGAACTGTGCGAAAAAGGTGCGAAAATTGGCGATAAAAGCTACGAAAAAGGTGCGAAAATACACCTTTTCAGTCTCACCCAAAACACCGAAGCGAACGACTGCCTGAATGGCGGCACTACAACTAAAAATAACAAAAGAGAACAAACCGGAATTGTCACGCTGCTCCCATATGTCACATAACATATGCATTACGAAACTCATGCCGATTTTCGTCATTTTCAAAGACTTATTTGCTCAACCCCGTTTGTTCACCTTTTTTTATCGGTACTTTTCCATTTCGCTCTTTCAGAGCAGATGGCCGTGCGAGATGATATTGAGGGTTTATCAAGTCCCTATTATTTCCCTGGAGTATGACATTCACGTTTTTTTCCCCTTTCTTTTTTAAATATGCGTAGGGTTTCCGCTTATCTTCATTATTTTATGTATTTTTCTAAAAAAAAATATGTGAAGATATGTCCAAAAAAGGGTCAAACAAAAATGAAAAAAATTCGCGCTCCGCGCGAAAAGGTCCGTTCACTTCGCGTCAATACGTGGTGATGTGGTATTGTAACGTTCATCAAGAACCAAACTAACCCTTTTTTCTCATGTATTTTTCCACGTAAAGACCTTCCCGCGCTATGCTCTCTCTAGTAACCAAAAACCTTCACTCAGTACAAGGAACGGCCGGTCATGACATCAAAACTTTTCTGGCGAAGCCACGGTGCGCAACATTTCAAAAATTGTGACATAGTATCGAACATTTTTACAGCCAAACTACGGCATGGGTAGGGGTAGAGAGCTGTGGGCACCGCTCGAAATGTGCGACCCAGACGAACATCGCACTATTTTTTTTTTCCCCCCCGCCTTCTCGCTCTTCGTTGGGTCCGCCAAATGGTGCATCGATAGAGGGAATTGGGGGCACAGTCTGAAATTTCACCTAGCCATATCCTCTTCGCAATGCTGCCAGGGAAGGGGAAAAGACGCGCTTCGCCCTCTTTTTTCATGAAGATATCTATATGTTCATTTCTAAAAAAAAAAACGGAAAATCACAGATTTTTTTCGACCTCCAATATTTGGATCATATCTTCAAAAGCGGAAACACTGAATATGCGTGCCCATTCGCCTTTCTTTTTTTCTTTTTGGATTTCTTTCTTTGCGCGAATATTACCATATTACTGGATGAGACTTTTTTTTAAAACTGTCTGTGGCGATGTTTATCCAGTGGATGAGGGTCCTGGCACCAAGTATTGGAAAATCATTTATTAGCAAATGCCTGCATCTCCTTCGAGGTGTATGCACGATATCAAATTCCTCTCTATACAGTGACAGCACGAAAAGGCTAAGATCATCTGACCAACGTTACCCATTCTCCCCCCCCTCCCCCGTCCTCTTTCTTTTTTTCTTCTTTGGTTTATTCTGATTGCTCTCGATTACCATGTTTTCGATCACCCACATATGATTCTGTGTTCACTATTTTTTTTTTTTGTTGATCCCTCACCATATACTATCAATTTATTGATTGCATATGATGAAAATATTTTTTGTCAATTCCTCCCGTTCTCTTAGTTCTCCTGCTGCTTACTGCTAGAGACAAACAAAACCAAATGAGAGCGAGGATGACGACTCTGAAGTGGGCACTTTGCATCAGAGGCCAACCCATGATATCTTTCCTCTTTCCTCCTTTCGTCTTTCTGTTTTCCCCCTATTTTCCCCCGTCCCCGATCTTCTTTTTCCTGCTCGTGTTGAATATTTTGTTTCTGGTGTCGTTGAAGGACTAATGTAAAAAAAAAAAACACGTATCATCCAAAATCTCCCCAGAAGACTATTTCAAATTTTACTCAGAAAAATGAGAA
This sequence comes from Rhynchopus sp. YZ270_cl-10, assembly GCA_964035575.1. NCBI lineage: Eukaryota > Euglenozoa > Diplonemea > Diplonemida > Diplonemidae > Rhynchopus > Rhynchopus sp. YZ270_cl-10. The sequence goes on along the minus strand of OZ037855.1, from coordinate 466,696 downwards.
GTTGAATATCGTCGGAATTGAACGTTTTTTCCAAATAAATAAATAGTGGAGCACACTCTAGGGTGGCTACACTAATACAACCAAGTTTTCAAATAAAAAAATCTCGGAAACAAATCCCGGAGCGTCCGAGAGACCACCGAGGAACTCCCACTCCCGGTTCAGGAGCTTGGTGCGTATTTTTTCTCCCCGCAAAAAAGGTACGTACCGAGTTTCCGGAGCATGAAAAAATTCCGGGGTTGGGCAATTTTTTTAGTGAAAAAAATGGGTAACTTCAACAGTGTACCAAGATCAGGTTATTCTATACGGGGCAGATTTTGGATATAATCTTTATTGCATCCCTCGGTGGCATTGGTGTAGTGCAGAACTCTTGGGTGGGTGTCCACTGCACCGATACACGCTCCCTCCACAACCCTCTTTTTACACTGCTCACCACGTGAAAGACGGAATGTTTTTGGCCTGGACCCTTGCTTGTTCTCAATCTGTGCGGGTGGATCCCCATACTATTGGCTATGTGTCGAGAGGTGGGGAGGGCACGACACCGCACAGCGACAACTGCATCGAGGAACAGTGTACATGTGTTTGTTTATAATCCTAGATTATCAAAAAGAAAACAACAAAAGAAAAAGAAAAGGAAAAAAAATGCCGACAAACAAAAAACCCCCCATCCCGTTTAATCTCAGCCTCCACGTTATCATTTTCTTTTTATCCGCGCAAACTAGCGAAATCCTACACTGCAAAACGGCAGAGGACCCCAACTGCACGCTACATCATACAGGATTCATGTCTGGTGTTCGCAATGATCCCCGTTCATCTGGCTGATTAATGGAAGCGGGAGTATCGCGTATCAAATGTGAACCACGAAATGGATGTATGACTGCATGGCTGGGGTCCACCCTGGTACTGCCAGTCAGAACCAAGGTACACTGTTCACGAGCGGGCTGTTGTATTTCAAGTCAGCTTTTTTTTCAACAAAAGAGACACCATGCCCACCTCCTCCCTTTAACCAAACCCCCTCCTCTCCACTTCATTCCAGGAAAGGGAAAGATGTCGTTCCCACAGGTGTGGCAGGGGAACCAGGCTGCTTATCCTATTGAGAAGAGAGGCTTCGAAGTACCTGCAGCTGCGAAGGCGGATAAGAAGGCGGACGGGAAGGTGGCGCAGTCAGGCCTGACAGCGATACAGATGCAGCAGCAGTTTGCGGGCCTTCCGATGATGCCGCAGATGATGCCCAACGCAGGCCTCTCGAACTTCTACACAGCAGGCAGCATGCCCTCGTCCAACCTCATGATGCAGCCAGGCCTCATGGGCGGCTTCGGCCAGCAGTACCCCCCACAGCAGCAGCCACAGCAGCAGGCCATGCGCCAGCCACAAGCCGCCGCCATGCCCCAGCAACACGCACAGCACAGCGCCGCACAGCTCCAGCACCAACGCCAAAGCCCCCAACAGGGGAACCTGCAAAGCATCCAGCAGCAAGCCGCCTCCACTGCCCAAGCACAGCAACGGCAAGCGGCACAAACCCAGCAACAACAGCAGCAACAACAACAACAACAACAACAGCAGCAGCAGCAACAGCAACAACACCAGCAGCAGCAAAGGGCGCAGGCTTTAGCGCAGCAGCAGCAACAACAACAGCAGCAGGCACAGCGCCAGCAACAGCAAGCCCAACAACAACAGCAGGCACAACAGCAACAACAACACCAGCACCAACAGCAACAACAGCCACGTCCACAGCCACAACCCCAGGCACAGCCCTCCGCACAGCCAGCACAGCAGCAAGCCCAACAACAGCCAGCCGAAAGTGCTGACACGAAAAAGGTATTCCCAAACATCAAACCACCTCACACAACCCTTACCCTGTTTTGTCACAACGCAACCTCACCTGTCTACTAGCAAACAGGCTATGTTGCTTCAAAGATCAATATGCCGCGTAATGAAACAACAACTTATACCCACCACTCACCACAACAGGCTTCCGTGCCCGGTGTGGAGCAACGCGGGGACTGGGTCGCCTACAACGACCCTGCCAGCGGGAAGAAGTACTACTACAACATCGTCACCACGCAGAAGCAGTGGGACCGCCCCGAGGTGTTCAACGAGGAGAAGTGCGACTGGGTTGAGTACAAGGTATGCGCTGCCTTTATGTCCTTTACACACACATTCACAGGACGACAAAACCGGGAAGAACTTTTACTACAACGCGAAGAGCGAGGCGAAACAGTGGGACAGGCCGCAGGCGTATACTGCCTTCATGGAGCGCAAAATGCAGCGCGAGGTGGAGGAGGCACAGCTGCAGAAGGAGCGGGATGGACAGCGCCAGGAGGAGCAGCGACGACAGGAGCAGCAGCAGCGTCAGGAGCTGCTGCGGCAACAGGAGCAGCAGAAGCTTGAGCAGCAGCGTGCGGAGGAGCTTGCGAAGGTGAAGGCGGCAGAGGAAAAACGGAAGCAGGAGGAAGAGGAGAAGCGTCTCCAGCAGCAGCAGCAGGCACAGAAGCAACAGCAGCAGCAGGCACGCCCTTCCGAAGGCGCACCCAGCTCCCAGGAGCAGGTCTGGGACAGTGCACGTGGCCTCTTCAACAGAAACCTGGGTGCAGCAGATCAGCAGCAGCCCACCCAACGCCACCAACGCCAGCACCAAAACCAACATCAGCACCAACACCAGCGCAACGACTTCATCGACCAGCTTCAAAAGGGCACCCTCCGAAGCGCAGGCCCCGCCCCAACCAAGAAGCCCGACACCACGTCTGCGTACAACGTGTCGTCCCTCATCGACCGTCCAAAGGAAGGCAACGTCATGAACATGCTCATGAAGGACAGCCAAGGGGACGGGCTTGAGCGGGGGGTCAGCAGGGATGAGGCGCGTAGGCTCGAGCGGGAAAAGTATGCAAACCAATACACCTTTTTACCCCTCCTCGCCTGGAGAGCACACAAGGTGACTGAATGTTATCAAAATTTCCAGAGAATACCACATTACTTCACACCACACCAGGTTCCGTGACCAGTATAGCCCAGTGGACGAACGGGGCCCAACGCGCAACAAAAACAACTACGACTGGGGCAAGGAGAGCGAGCACGAGGCACGCAAGGACGAGCGGGTGCGTGCACGCGACGAGGAGCGTAGACACTTCCAGAGCCAGCAGTCCGACAAGGCGACAGTGTCGATCAGCAAGAGCACGGAGCCAGTGCCACCACAACAGCAGCAGGGCAAGGGGGACGGCGTTGCCATCAAAGCCAAGATGTCGACGGCACAGGATACTGCCGCACCCACCACAGCATCCAACGGCAAGACAGTCGTGAAGGTCAAGGAGGCTGACACATATGTATGTCTTGAGTGTTCCCCTTATGTTTTTCAACCCAACGACCCACAGGAATGCAACAGCCGCATCACTCTCACACAAGCCTTCGGGGCCAAGGGGCAGATCGGCGACAGGGGCAAGGTATGGCGCCACATCCACTTCTTCCTGGTCACGCTAGTAATACTTCTCTGCGACACATCCACCACCACAGATCGACGCTGTGCTTGCAGACAACCAGTACAACGTACTGCTGGACTCGGGAGTCTCGCTTATGCGTCTGTCCTCCCACCAGGTCGAGCCTGAGAAGGTGCGGGGCAAGGGGAAGAAGGTGGAAGTCACACCTGTCTCGGGCAAGGGCGCTGCTGCAGAGAAGACGCGTGTCACTGTTAAACCTGTGGAATCTGGCAAAGGAAGCTCTAAAGGTGACAGCAAGGGCAGCAAAGGCTCGAAGGGGGGCAAAGGAGACAAAGGGGAGAAGACCAGCAAGGTGTCGGTATGTGCTTTATCAGAGGTTGGTTTAAAACGAACCCTGGACGGTTCTGGCTGTATGCAACAGATTACAGCACAGATCAGAGTTCTCTGTCGATCTTAAGAGATGTGCGATTCTCCAATACCGTATCTCATAAAAATATTCGACCGTAAAAAAGGTCGAACTTCCAGAAAAATCCTGAAAAGTTCGAACATTATTACGGTCTATTTGTACGAATACGGTAATTCTTCAAAAATACGAAGAAAACCCAACACCACACCGCAGGTAAAAGTGAAGCAAGAAAGCCGTCCTGCCAAGACCACGATCTCTGTCAAGAAGTGATCGTGGTGAGGAGTACGGAGTACGGAGGTGCGAGGCAATTGGAATGGCAAGGGAGTCAGTCCGTTTGTCTGTTCAATAAGGGAACGGGTGGGGCATACGTTAAAGTGGGCAGGAAAAACACACACAAAAAAATGGGGGGAAAAAAATACGACACCAAAAAAAAAAAAAAACAAAAAATAGATGCCGGGCAAGACCTGCTGACGTAACGAAAAGGGAAGGGGGAAATCCTGTTGGTTTGCTGGCCTGGCGAATAGTGGAAAGCAAAGTAAAAGGGCGGGATAAAAAAAGAACAAGGACGCGAAACGTGTAAAAGAGGAGGGTCGATCTCTTCGGGAGACTTTTCCCACAAGCTGCTTTTTTTTTAAAAATACGTAGAGATGCAATGGGTGACTTCGCGTTATCTAATTTTCAAAAAAAAAACTTTAGGGACAGTGGAGCACACGTGGCAACTACACTATTCCAACAATTTTTCACAATAAAAAAAAATGCTTTGTGCGGAAAGTGGATCTTGCACGACGTGGCCACACAAGAGGAAACTCCTCAAACACTTTTTTAAGAAAAAATAATTATACGATGGGACAATGTTTCTGGGGTGCTTTTAGTCATGCCTTTGCATCCCTCTGTACACACAACACAACACAACTAACAAGCCATGTTTGGCAGTCACTTCAACGAGAAGAACGACCCTTCTTGAAGCAGTGACCAGCTCGAAGTGCACTCTATTAGTTTTTCTGTCAAAACTTTTGGTGCACTAATCCAAATGTACACCCCCGCTATTTTTCTGCAAAACCCCCCCCGCTAGTTTTTCCCACACCACCACCACTTTACGCCCCCTCTTTTTGTGTTTTTTTTCTCTCCCTCTCTCCCTCAGCCCATTCCTCCCTCTGACGATGTGATATGGGCAAATGGGATTGGGAACGTCAAAAAAAAAGTGCAAAATCATAAAATAAACGACGCGACAGAAACCACAAACGGAAGAAGTGTGTGGTTCTGCGTTTTAAGCACAGATCACAACAAAAAGATTTTTTTTTTTTTCGCGTTGACCAAGGCTGATTGTCATAGTACTAAAATTTTTAGTTTTTTTTTGTTGGAAGGACACTGATGAGAAGAGAGAACTCTATTTTCGGAAATATAAGGGTTGATAAGACAACCGCACGGAGGGGGAAAGGGGGAGTCGTGTGAATCTGAAATGCGAAAAACCTACATTCCTGTAACATCTGCCCATTTTCTTACAGCGAACTGCTTTGTTTTAAGGTGACTAAGCACAGCGAGCCTTAGGTTCATCTTATAAACTTTTTGTCTCTGCCCAAGACAAAAAGAAGCGTGCCCAGTGAAACGCACTGTGTTGTTGTTGTTTTTACCTATGCGTCAGAAGCTTAGGTTCATATCTATAACCTTCTCCCCCCTTTTTTTTTGTACCAAGGTACACTGTCACGAGCGGGCTGTTGTATTTCAAGTCAAGTTTTTTTTTTGCCTAAGTGCGAGTTTGTGCCCCAAGTTTGCAGGTTCTGTGTAGTAACAACACTTACCAGCATTTGTCAACGTGGTTATGTCATTTCGTGATCCACCCCCGCGTCTTCCACCCCTTTTTTAAAACGATTGTGTTCAGTGCATGAGGGGTCTGTTTTCTTTTCTTTTCTTTTGGCATCCAGAATCACCAGTAGGGGGGTTTAGGTGGGTATGATAAGTTGTGTGCTTAGTTTTTACCAAAAGCAGAGATCGTACAAAGAAAATACAGTGTGGGCGTCAATGCTACGGAATGAATTGATCTCCTGAAAGCGGTACCTTGTACCAGGCCTGCAAAAGCGTTCGACACCTGCAGTGAGGTGCAGGCGAGATTCTTTTTGACCAAAAACCCACGTATTTTGATTCGTTACCATTACGAGGAGAAATTTGAATGATAACGCCCGATTGCAACACAATAACCTTGTGGCCGAAATGCCCATAACAACAAAAGGACATAGCAAAAAAAAAGACTTCAGTAGTTTAAACAAACATAACAATTTAAAAAAAAGGGGTTTAAAAAACACATAGACGCAACTATCTAAAAAATTAAAAAAGCCGAGGTGGGTTTTCCCTGCCGTATTAAAAATACAAAAAACTAAAAAAATGCAACCCCATCCCTCCCTCCCTCCAAAACCGTGAGAAAATTTAAAAACAGATCTCTCCCTCACCCCACCTCTCCCACTTCTTTTTTTTTTAAATGCATCCCTCCCTCCCTCCCAGGCCTAATGCTATCCGCTGGTTCGCTGGTTCACTTTTATTTATTTTTTTTTTTTTTTATCCGCTGGTTCGCTGGTTCACCCTTAAAATAGGGGTTTTTGGGACGGGGGGTTCTCTGCCTGTGGTATGCCGTGGGTACCTTGGTCCTGGAGATGTGAGCGCCTGCGCCCGCATCTTCAGGAGGTGACGATGGAGACTTGTTTCAGGGACTCAATGATGCAGCCTCCTTGCCGGCGAAAATAAAAAAAGTAGCGTACCGTGCGCCTGCGGCGCAGCTCAAAAACTGGCAGCCCACAGCCCTCCACCATAGTTTGGCTGTAAAAATGTTCGGTTTTAGGTCACAATTTTTGAAATGTTGCGTACCGTGGCTTCGCCAGAAAGTTTTGATGTCAACCGCCGTTTCTTGTTGTACTGAGGGAAGGTTGCGTTCATAAGAAAGAACCTAGTGCGACGGCTTGACGTGGAAAAGCGGGAGAAAAGTGCTTTGGTTTGGTTCTTGATGCACGTTACCATCCCACGTCATCACGTATTTACGCGAAATGAACGGACCTTTTCGCGCGGAGCTCAAAAAAAATTTTTTTGGCCCCTTTTTGGACTTATCTTCACGGTTTTGGGGGAAAAAATTTTTCATGAAAATAAGCGAAAACCCTGGACCCCTTCCCGGAGGGAAAATTTTTTTTCGTTTTTTTTTTTTTCCCCGCTGGTTCACTTTTTTCCCCCCTCCCCCAAAGTTAGCATTAGGCCTGCTCCCTCCCTCCCTCCTTCATCCTAAAATTCTTTCCTTTTCTCAGATTTTTTATTTTTTATTCATTTTTTTTTTTTTAAATGAGATCTTCTCGAAAGAAGCCATGGTTTGGTCCTACAGCGCGTCTTGCTTCGCTTCCTAAGGCTGCTGTGGTGGCACCGTATAGCATCGTAATGGGGACACACAATAACAGCGCACACACGGCTACCTGCAAACGACAACACACCTTTCCTCCACTCCCTTCCACACTCTCACGAGCAACACTGCTCTGCACTCCACCGCAGGTCACAGCGGACTTAGGCACACAGCCCTCCTTCAGCAAAATCCCTTCCGGCGCGCTGACGGCCGACCAACTCAGCAAGCTCCCGGTCGCCTATTCTCCTAAAAAACGCAAACGAAAGAAAACCCTTACAGCACCACCCACCCCAGAACCGACATCACCACAGACCCCTGCAGAGGCGCGCACCATTGCCATCTATTTGAAACGCCAGAAGGAATCTCTCAAGCGGTTTTACGCCTCCCCTGAATACGCTGCGATGTGGGAAGGGTTGAAAGACCTTCCGATTAATCGAAACACCGATTTTGGTGACGTCCTGGAGGCTTCGGTGTCAATGGTGTCTGGGGAAACTGGGTCTGGGAAGTCAACTCAGGTGGCTCAGGTTCTGTTGGACCGGATGCTGGCAGAGGGGCGTGCCGGGTCTGTCATTGTGACACAGCCTAGAAGGGTAGCTGCAGTCTCCCTCGCTTCACGCGTTGCAGCTGAAAGAGGCGAAGAAATTGGCCTCTCAATAGGTTACCATACCGGGCATGAAAAGGCCCTCCCCACCCTCCCCGCAAGCATCACCTTCTGTACCAGTGGGGTTCTTCTCCGCAAAATTGTTGCCGGAGTGCAAAATCTCTCTAATACACACATTGTCCTCGATGAGGTTCACGAACGCAGTGTCGACTCCGATTTTCTGCTTTTATTGTTAAAAGAGAAGATGAATCTGGAGGACTCATTGCGGTTAACGCTGATGTCCGCGACCGTAAGCTTTGCACCGTATCGCGCTTATTTTGCAGGAATGAATTATTCAGAACGCGCATTTCATGCCAAACCACATCCTATCACAGAGGTCTACCTGGACGACCACACCTCACTTGACACAGTACGCAACGCCCTTTCACGCAATTCAGACGACCCTTCGGCCCCTTCCGTTATAACAGCTGCAGTTGCCTGGGGTATTGAACAGTGTGGAAACGATGCAACGGTGCTTTCTGGTGTAGCCTCGGGGACAATTTTGGTGTTTCTCCCGGGAGCGCAAGAAATCCGGTTGTGTGCGAAATCATTGCGCGAAAGGTTTCCTGATGTGGAGGTGCTGGAGGTCTACTCGAAGGCAAAGAGGGAAGTCTTCGGTGCGCTGTTCACGAAGGGTGCTGCACAAAGAATAATCCTTGCAACGAATGTCGCGGAGTCTAGCTTGACAATCGCTGGGGTGACGTTAGTGATCAATACTGGGTTGGTCCGAGAGTCCGGTGTGAGTGACGATGGAACGACCCAAACCTTACAACTAAAACGCTGTGCCGCTGCATCAAACCGCCAACGTGCTGGCAGAGCCGGCCGTACTGCTCCAGGTGCAGCGCTCCACCTCTTCCCCCGCTCCTCGCTTTCCACCCTCCAGGATGAAGCTACCCCAGAAATAAAACGCTCCCTTCTTGATTCTGTTGTTCTCACGATGTTTGAACTGAACCATCTAGGTCTCCCTGACGCCTTTGCTGCCCTTGAGAGGTGTCTTGATCCGCCAGCAGAGCGTTCCATAGAAACTGCGCATCTCGCTTTGAAGGAAGCAAAGGCACTGAAGGCGGGGGGTAGTGGGTACAGCATCACGCGGTTGGGGAGGAGGCTTGCGGGGTTGGGGGTTGCGCCGCAGATGGGAAGGTTGTTGGTGTATGGTGCAGCCTTGGGGTGTATTGCGCCGATGGTAACGTTTGTTGCATTGAGCATCGTAGCGAATGAGAAGAACCTGCCGCCCATGAAAGCCTTGAAGACTGTGTCCTGCTCCCGCCTCGTAGACACGCTCCTCCAAATCCAATCCCACGAGGCAGCGGCCTCCCCCGAACACCGCAAAATAATCCGCGAAAAAAACAAAATCATCCTCTCCCTCCTCCACGCCAAGCTCGTCGCGCACTCCAGCGTCACCGCGACCGACGACGAGACGTATCTCATAACCGGAAGGGAAAACCGGCATGGTCAAAACGAGGCTGTCATCCGTGCAGCGTTTACCGCAGCCTGGGGTGGCAACCTATTTCGCAAGAATGGCGATACTGCGATGAGCAAAGATCACTGCAACCTGAGAATACCTCGCATGCGGGCAGACATGAAAGACGGGGAGTGGGGCGTGGCACGCCATCGCCGGGTCGGGATGTGGAATGGCGAGAAGACTGTCGTTTTGGTGGACCCAGTACCGACCTCACCGTTGATGGCTGCTGTCTTAGGTTCCGAGGTCATACCAGTCCACGACGCGAGCAGCACACAGGACGGGTTGGCCGTGAACGGGACCGGTGTCTTGACCTTCCCCCCCACCCACGCGCAGGTCGTCCAAGGCATGCACATCAAAGTGCAGTCAGCCCTACGCTCCCAGCTCAAATCGCACGACTCTGAAGACTACCTTCGCAAGACAGGCCCCATAATAGACGCCTTCGCTGAGATGCTCTGGACAGAGACAGGCGAGCGTCTTGCCACTACAGTACCCAAAGCGCATGGGGTAGGGCTGCTTGCAACACGGCAGTTTGGGGATGCGTTCTGATGTGGCAAAAAAGAGAGGAAAAAAATAGTGATATAAATGAAATTTGAGGATTTCGCGGTGGAGTAGGTCTCATTGGTAGGGGGTTGAGGAGTGTCGCTACGAAGTCTCTAAGGGATGTGCGGTTGTGTTGCATGTGAGGAGTTTGTTGCTTAGTGTCGATCTCTGTTTCCCGAGGAAGGGAGGGGGGGGAATTCCACGGAGGGAAAGGGGAGTGCAGACCGACCGCTTTCAGATTATCAACAATGCAAAAAAAAAAAAGGAAGTCGTGTAATATTTTTCACAGAATTTTGCATGCTCAACCAAACCACAAACCACGCCGATGCTACATCTCTTGCGCAAACCTCCATCCTAACAGGTCTCTGACAACAATGGAGGATATCTTCGGATGCGACCCTGTGGTTGCAGACGTATGTCCTGTGGAGGAGATGATGGGGGAGTGCAGGGTGCAGGAGACTGGCGTGCCGGGTTTATACGTTGTGAAGACGCTTCTGAGCGGGGCAGGAACAGAGCACATCCTTGCACACATGCTGGCTGAAGGCTGGGTCAGCGGGCACAACAACAACCAGGCCATGCGGTTTGGCACGCTCCCCCTCTGGGTCGACAAGCTCCAGACCGTGCTCAAACGGTTCCTCGAGAGCGACACATCTGCTGGCAAGGTGTGGCCCGAGAGCGAACGTTGGTTCAACCAACTCATCGCGAATCGATACGACGGTCCCGAAGGAATCTGTTCTCACGTTGATTTGATGAAATTCCGGGACGGCATTTTTGGGCTAACACTATGCGGGACTGCAGCGTTCGTACTGAAGCCTAAGGAAGGGGGCAGCGAAGAGTTCTTCATGTCCCCAGGGGATGCATACCTCCTCACTGGCCCTGCCAGGTACGACTACGAGCATGCCATCCCAGAGAGGGCTGCAGACCGCAACCCAGATACAGAAGAGATGGTTGCAAGGACAGTGCGTATCTCTCTGACCCTCAGGCGGCTAGTAGGGGAGGGGGAGGAGGAGAAGTGAAAGTTAGCTGTGCCCAAGTGTGGGAGATAGGGTCACGATTTTATGGCCAGATTTTGGCGGGAAAATGTCTAGGGTTTACAGAGGTGACCCTGATGCCACAAAAAAGGCTTGGAAACACCGGTTGCCTTTTAGGCTCATCGTAGGCAGTGGGGTAAATTCGGAAAAAATAGACAAAATGGCGATGTCTTAAATGTTCACAAATATTCGTTTATACTCCCAATGAGGGGAATATTTCAGGGTCAAAAATGCTGAAAAGGCGAGCGGGGCAACTCTCATTAATACCCAGCTGTTCAGGGGTATGATGTTCACATCACAGTATTACACTACACTACACCATGGTAACGCCAACACCCTTGCCCGCAGGTGGTACGGATGACATGGCTCCACAGACGCAGGTATGCCACCACCACAGAGGAGACATACTGACTCCGACCTGCATCTCACTGCACTCGCGTGTAGTAAGCAAGGTCGGTTCTGCTCACTTCCTTGTGTAGACGAACAGTGCGCAGGAAGCAGTCACATCTGCTGTCTGCGTTTGTCGTATTTTCTCTTCATTCCACTCACCCGCAGGAGAAATACAAGATAGACGTGGAAGTACCCGAGTCCTCACGCGTGTTTTCCGTGGAACTTAACTTCACGAGAAACACGAGCCTCTTCGACTTTAAAAAGATGGTTGCTGCAAAGGAGAGTGTGCGCCCAGAAGATGTGCATCTCACCATTGGGGGCAAGGAGTACCCAGACACAACGAAGTTTATGCTGGTGGCGCATCTGGACTTTGTGCTGAAGCTTCTTAAGGTAATGTTTTGTTATTGACCCATCATGTGCGGTGAGGGAAACTGTATGTGACTCTTAGCGACTGCGTCTCCTTCCAAGCCCTGTTTTTCATTTCGGCAGGTTTACGTTTCTCCACCTCTTACCTTACAGATGCATATCTTCGTGAAGTCGACGGCAGGGGCAGGGAAGACAATCCGTCTCGAAGTAAACCCGTGTAATACCGTCCTTGATGTGAAGGAGAAGATCGAGGACAAGGAGGGCATCCCGCCAGACCAGCAGTGTCTTGTCATGGAAGACAACGAGCTTGTAGACGGACGCACCCTTGTGGAGTGCAACATACAGAAGGAGAGCACTGTGTACTTGGTGGTGTTCTCTTCGCAGACAGATAACGATGAAGAAATTGTGCGTCCACAGCCAAAGGTATGCCCACCAGCCAACCTGCCATGTCTCCCAGCTCATTTCCCACAGTTTTCCCGGAAGTGACGTTATCTAACCACCCCGCGCCAAAACCCACCACACACCTTGCACAGGGTATGCAGATCTTCGTGAGAACTCTGAAAGGGAATTGCATTACACTCGAAGTTTTGTGTGATGAGAGCATCGAGAATGTGAAGCTGAAGATCGAGGAGAAGACAGCCCTCGCAGCAAACAAGCAGCGTCTGATCTTCGCAGGGAAGCAGCTTGAGAATGGATGCACCCTTGCAGACTACAAAATGCAGAAGGAGAGCACTCTGTGCTTGGCGATGCAACTGAGCGGTGACTAATACTAATAAGTGTGATTGTTTTCAACACGACGAGCCTGCACACCTTCCTTACATCGCATTATGTAACCTTAGAAACAAAGCGTCAAAAGCAGCTAACTACGTTTGGCCTTACGTCTCATGAAAGCTTTGTTCTGAACCTGAATGTTGAAGTTACTTTGTCTTCGCAAAGTTTTACCCATTTTCTAGCCCCTCTTCTTGCACGGAGAACTCATCTCCTTTCCACATGTCGTACTTATGAGGTACAGCGCACGGAGCATCCCCAGCACAGGGTTGCGCCTTTCATAGAAATAAAGACAACGATAATAACGTCTCACCCCTCTCTCTCTCTCTCTCTCTCCCTCTTTTATCACCTCCCTGGCCGCCTTCATCTTGTGACGACGCATGCTTAGCTGGTAACGTTGTCTGACGGAGGGATGGTGCTGGCAGTTTGATATCCTGTTCAGCAGGTCTGTTCTGTGGCGTCATGTTCACGCTTTCTTTTTAAAAATACTTTCCCTGTTCGATGGTGGATTTGTGGTATATGGGTTGGAACCCCTGTTCTCACTGAGTGGGTAACGTACTACCAACAGTCATTTGAGCAGTTTTGTGCCAACCCTATGGCGGTCGTGTGAAGTAACCTGCTTTTTTTGGTAGTCATGTGACCTGGCCTCCCTCCTCCCTCCTTCACTTCAGCACCCTTCTCCCTCCAGGACAAAACACTATCAAAAAAAACTCAACAACAAAAAAACACAATGGCACGTGGAAACCAGCGTGACATGGCGCGTGCCAAGAACGCAGCAAAGCACGCGGATGACGGCAAGGGAAAGCGTTCCGATGGGAAGGACTTTAAGGCAGCGAAGGAGTCCGACGCTGACATCATGCGCAAGAAGCAGGAGGCAGCCCTGGCAAAGAAGGAGGCAGCAGAGAAGGAAAAGGCAGCAGCAGGTGGCGCACCCAAGGTGGTCAAGGCACCCAGATACTGATTTTCTTTCCCTAAGGCGGGCATCCCTTACCCTCCACGCACACCCAATAAGACGCGAAAAGCTAAGAAAAAAAATGCAGAAAAAATATTGGTAAAGGGTGGAGGGGGAACTAAAGACATAATAAAAGAAACAGTGTCCAGCCATGGATGTCTGAACAATATTTTTTTTTTTTTGACTCTTTTTTTTACCAAGGTGTGTGAGCTGAGGGGGAGATCTTACTGGTTTTTTTCACAAATCCCTATCGTTCCTTTTTGTTCTTCACAGCAACAACTTGCCAATTGTGCGGAAGGGGGGCGATGGTTGGGGTATAATAAAAAAATACCCGTTTTTTTTCCTGAAATGTGAATGGTAATATCTGTCGTTCAGAGTTGTGTGTGAAAGATACGCATGAGGCAGGCGTAGTTTTATTTTTATTTTTTTTGGTTTTAGTTATGAAGAGTGGTCTCCTAATTTTCATTTTGCTTTTTTTTTTTCCCGTTCGGAAGAAAAAAAAAAATGCTGTGTGCGTGTGTGTCTCTGCAAGGATAGGGACAAAATGCAAAGAGGAGCTTTTTGAAAGCTCTGCTTTCCCCCCTACCCAAGCTTCTGTACGCCATCTCTCTATCAGAGTGGCTGCACAGAAGTGACCTCTCCCCCCATTTTATTAAAAGAAAAGTACCGAAATGAATGCCACAATAGCCAAAAGAGAATACCCCCTAACACTGTCATTAGCCTTCCTCTTCCTCCCCCCCTTTGCCCTCACTACTCGCGTACAGAATATTTGAACACAGAGGTGCAGGTGTAGAAGTGCAAGCATTTGCTGTTCAAAGATGCACAGACTTCTCCGGCACACAAAGGCGCTTCCGTTGTATAGGTGCACACAACGGATTCACACTACAGCAATGCTAAGGGATAAGATGTTGATCCGCGCTGAGCTTCCGCCGTTCCCCACCGTGTCTGTGGAGGTGAACACAGACGATGTGGTGCGTGCAGTGAAGGTGCGTGCAGCAACTGCACTGCGTGTGGACCCACAGCTGATGCAGCTTGTCGTGGATGGTGTGCCGTGCGAGGATGAAGATGCGGAGATGTGCAGCACGCTCAAGGGTGACACTGTGGCCCTGCGCCAGGTGCGTCTGCAGGTCAAGATCGAGAGGCTCGACCGTGCCGCGTCTGAAGCGCGTTTTGAGCTGCGCAAGAAGCCACGTTGGTTTGAGAAGATCTTCGATGACAACATCACCGCCAAATGGCACAAAGAGCTTCTCCTCGCCTTTGAGAACAAGAACGAAAACATCGTGAACCCCACCCCCTTTGACACGGAGAGTGCGGCGCTGTCGCTGCTTGCTGAACTCAGCAGCGAGGCAGCACTGATCAGGTCGTGCGAGCCGAAGGCCACACCACCGCCTCTCTGCATGCGTGCGCAGGACGACCTGATGCCTGAGGGCATGGCCGCACGCCTGGACACAGCCCTTGCCCCCTTCCGCACGGTGCCTGACTGGCACCCTGGCAGCAACAACCAAGTGATGGACCTCGTGCACCCATCGCTGTACTGCTACGCGCCTGAGTCTGCACCCGCAGAGGAGGTCGCGTCCCCCGCCTTCCTGAGGAGACGGCCCGCGTCGCAGCTGCAGTGGCTCCCTGCCGAGTTCAAGGTGTCGGGGGAAGCAGAGGCAACGCAGCTGTCATACATCAACAACGTCGACCCTGCGAAGCACGGCCCAGAGGTGGAGGCAGTCGTCACTGACGCACTGGGGCGCTTCCTTCCTTTGTTGCGCACCTGCCGTGACCCCACGAACACGACAGAGATTGTCATTGAGGACGAACCTGAGCTGGACGACCTGGAGCAGAAGGAAGTGGATGAGGTGTCTGCGTCCATGATGGCCGAACTCGTGAATGGGGAGTGGTGGGAACAGGACTACCCCTTTTATGATTTCTACCAGGAGAACGAGCTGGTCGGAAAGGTGGATGCTGTGACGAAGGGCATGACTGCAAGAAGCAGTGTCTTTGAGGACACGCTGTTTGCGTTGCTGAAAGAGTACAAATTTGACAACAAAGACGGGAGTATGCAGGAAGTTGCCACGGAGCTTGGATACGGAACGTTCACCGACACGACGGTCGAAGGTAACGGTGACGAGTTGCTCAGGAAAGTGGCTGCCTTTGTGATTGAATGCTCGAAGCACGAGGATGCGACTGCACACAGAGCACGTGTGTGCACGTTGGTGAACAAAGCCTTTGAGAAACAGCCTGACGCTTACGGACGTGAAGTGTACGACTTAAAGACGCAGGCAGTGAAGCGGAAGGCAGAGGAGATGGCCATGCGCAGACGTGAGGTGGAAGGAACGTTCCCTCTTGAAGTGGGGAGCAACCTGCAGGTGATTGTGAAAGCGGCAGACATTGTGCTGACACCCGAGGACCCTGTGTACCCTGGAGGGACGTGGCACCTGGAGGGCATGCAGCACGAGAACATTGTGGCGACGTGCATCTACTACTACAAGCAGGAGAACGTGACGTCGAGCCACCTTGAGTTCCGTGAGGAAGTGGACGAAGTAGAGTTTGACTACCCACAAAGTGAGCACCAGCACATCTTTCTGCGCTACCGTGTGGAGAACGGGGACGAGAAGAACAAGTGGCGTGGCGAGGTGTCGACGCCAGAGGGCAGGTGCATCGTCTTCCCAAACGACCTGCAGCACCGTGCAGCTCCCTTCCAGCTTGTGGACGACACGAAACCTGGAGCGCGGAAGATGCTTGTCTTCTTTGTGGTGGACCCTGCGAATCCGATCACGTCTTCTGCGACTGTGCCACGTCAGCAGGACGTCATCACTCTTGAGAAGGCGAAGGAGAACAGGGAGAAGCTCATGGAGGAGCGCAGAAGCTACATCGTGGCTCAGAATGAAGAGTGCACAGAGGAGATCAATCTTTGCGAACACTGAGACTGCACACCGAGTTGTGTTGCTTGGTGTTGAGAGGAATGCTTTGTCATTTACTACAACACTTGTTGGTGCACAGCCACCTGTTTTTCAAGAAGATTCACCTGAAGAAGAGTCGCACGAAACACGTACGTGTTGAGAAGGAATCCAAGGGTTTTCAATTTCTGTCAACTTCAAAGTTCTTGTGAGAAACAAAAGTGAAGGTGGATTTTTTTTTTATTGTTGGTTACCTCAGTTACCTCTGCCACAGCCACTCTCGGTGCACAGGTGCACAGGACTTGGTGTCAATTTGCACTTGCAGGACAGAGACAGGACTCTGAATTGTAGTAGAAACACGACCAATGTCCAGCACGGGGCCTAGACTTACATTAGTTCTACTGCTGCGTACACTTTCCCTCCGATGCACTTTTATGGTGTATAAGTACGAGCAACTTAGGTTCAACACACAAACTTTTCTTTTCCAATTGTGTGCATCTGTATTTCCTCCCGTTGTCCGGAGGGTCTTGCGGGACTAATCTCTTTTGTCCTCACGGAGGTACAACGCCCTACCCCCACTAGCGTAAGTTGAACCCACGCTGGGGTTGTTAAATGCTGGGCAGTAGAACTGTGTCCCATCGTTTGGTGGCAGCTTTCTTCATTGTTGCTGCTCTCTGTTTTGTGTGGCTTCTTTGCTACTCTAATCCTAATGGTTTATGAACTGCGTATCGTGTTCTGACTTATTACGGCGCCTAGCCTTGGGTTGCTCTTTTCTGCTCCCATTGTCGTTATTCTGTACGTCCCAGGCGAACGTGGAAAGTATTTATCTCACTAAAACAGAGTTAAAAGGATGGACCTTATGTTTTCTGTGGGTCCGCGACCAGAGTTCGCTCCATCTTGTTTTTTGTAGTGCGTTTGCACTGTCAACGTCATTGTTTACCCTGCCTATACTGCTTCTTACAAAGCTCATTTTATGCTATTCCTCTCACGCATCCTCTGGCGACCTTACCCTCTAGTGTTCTGTGAATGCGGAGAAAATAACAAGGAAGTTTTGTGTGCAAGCATTAACCACTCCTCTCTTTGCTCGTCTTGTTGAGCACTACGCACTGGTTCCGTTACACCTCATTGCATACTTATCATTGTGGTTCTTGTTGCTAGGACATGCCTTTTTGGGTGGGTGTCCCTCGCGAATGTAATGTGAACATGAAACTCCCCACTCCCCCACCCCATTCCGCTTTCTTTGCTGCACATTGTCGATCAACCCTATTCCAACCGATGACTCCAAGCGTTGTAACACGGTTTGGTATGTTCGGACCCGTTCCTCATCAGGCTTTCCAGACTGAACTACAGTCCCACTTGTACCACACGCGCATATTGACAATGAGTTGACCTCCACACGCCACCATCCCACGTCCAGTAACACATTATCTTACATCATACACATTTCTACTTTTTTTTTTTGACTCTTCTGTCTGTCTCGCCCTTGCAACGAACGCGTGGTTGTCTTGCGATGGCAGCGATGAGGCGGGTGTGTGCAGTGACGCTGCTGCTTGCGCTGAGCAGTGCCGGAGTGCTGGGAGGGGACATGCCGAATGCGCTGTGTGGGCCGGGGAAGTACAAGTACTGCATTGAGGCGGTGGGCTACGACCAGGCGACGGGGGAGACGTACGTGAAGGACATGGATGATGGGATGTGTCTCTCGTACAACGGGGACTTCACCTTCACCAAGGTCGACTGTGTGACGGAGCTGGCGTCGGCAACGAAGTTCATCTGGGACACACCGGCGGCAAACAACCTGCAGGCGATCTACCCAGCAGCGATGGAGACGCTGTGTCTGCATGTATACTTTGGGATCACCATGAAGACGTGCCAGAACGACGTGACGTTCATCCAGCAGCAGTGGGCACCGCACTGGAAGTCAAGCTACGACGGGTGCGTGGACATGAAGGCGGGGAACACCGTGGGGAACCAGTGCCCATGCAGACCGCAGGCGAACAAGGTGATGGGTGCGGTGGAGAGCCTGACGGTGTACCAGAACTGCATGTCGGGGCGTGTGCGTGGTGCGACGGGGGCACGCACACTGACGTCGATGCGTCCGGAGAACTTCTGCAACGGCCAGCCTGCGCCGCTGCAGACGCTTGCGGACTGGAACGACCCGAACTCGATGTTTGTGTACTGGCAGGAGGACACACAGGACTTCACCACTGCGGCGACGTATGTGACGAAGGTGACCTACAGCGACACGGAGGCGACGATTGTGAAGGAGCTGAAGCTGCCTGGATGTGTGCAGGGTGGGAACATCATCCGCGGGAAGGGCGACAAGCTGGCAATGCTGTGTGCGGAGTACGACGTTGCCTGGGGCGGGTCGGTGGGGAACCTGAAGATTGTGGAGGTGGAGTACGACCTGTCGAGGGAGGTGCGTCGGTTCACGGTGCTCCCCGATGAGGTGATTGCGGCCAACGGCGACGAGGAGGGGAAGTACCCGTTCCAGAAGGGAGCCGACTTCCGCTACCTGGAGTGGGTGCCGACGAAGAACTGGTACGTGGCGTTCTACAACGCAGGTTGGGGCATCCACGTTGCAGACGAGATGCGGATGTACGACGCAGACACGGAGACGTGGGTGAGGGGTGCTGGGAGCGGGTGGGCGTGCCAGAACGGCCACACGCAGACAGGGCGGATGGTGTACAACGCAGACCTGGACGAGCTGGCGGCGCTGTGCTGCTCGGACTCGGGAGGGCAGTGCACAGACCCTGCGGACAGCAAGCAGGCGTGCGATGCGGGAAACGTCTTCAAGAACGGGATGACGATGCGCACCCACGTGAACTCGAAGATCGGACCCATTGCCCTGGCGCCGTTCAGCAACGTGTACAGCCAGGCCATCGGAGGCTGGCTTGGGGACATTGTCCCCTGTGGCGACGGCTTTGCGGTTGTGTGGGTGGGACCCGAGGAGTACGACTCGTACGGCGCAAAGTCGAACAACGTTGGGTTCATGCGTGTGACGGTGGACGGGACCATCACGCTGAAGACGTGGCCGACAGGTCTGACACCCACACTGCGCGCCCGCAGTGCGAAGCTGGCGAAGCTTGGGACAGGCGACTGCGACCGCTTCCTGCTTGGGTGGGGTGACATGGACACAGACCACTTCTACCCGAACAGGTACCAGCTTGTGGAGCTGGACGGGGACGGGAAGCAGATTACAACACCCTTCGAGGTGACGTCGATGACGCAGTGGGCTGAGGAGACGGTGTGGACTACGACGTCGACTGGCGACGTTGTGTGGGCGCACACATGGAAGCGGAACATTGACGGCTCGCCGAACCTTGTGGGGCGCACCGCACACGGCACGCAGTCGGGCAAGGGGAACACGTGCACCTATGACGAAGGTGGCTACGGGTACTCGTGGGGGAGCGACCCGTCTTCCCCTGGGCGCCGCTTCCACACGAACGAGGCCTTCTTCATGCGCTACAAGGCGAACGAGGTTCAGATCCTGGACGAGTGTTTAGAGGTTCCTGCGCCATGCGGGGTTGGGCAGACTTGTGCTGACCCGAACACATCACCGACAAGCATCAAGGACTTCACGTGCACCTGCGACGATGATATGGCTGTCTTCGCAACAGGTGCTGCAGCGACTTGTGCCATTGACGAGTGTGTGGCAGCTCCGTGTGGAATGGGACAGACCTGCAACGACCCTGACACCAAGTATGGTTCCCAGCACGACTTCGTGTGCACATGTGACAACGACGCCGCCATCACAAATGTCGACGGACCTGCCACGTGCTTCTCTGACGAGTGCCTTTCGGTGCCATGTGGGATGGGACAGACCTGCAACGACCCGAACCCATCACCTGGAAGCATCAAGGACTTCACATGCACCTGCGACGATGACATGGCCGTGTTTGCGACTGGCACTGCTGCAACTTGTGCCATTGACGAGTGCACAGCTCCGATGGTGGCCCCTTGCGGAACAGGGCAGACCTGCAACGACCCTGACACCAAGTATGGTTCCCAGCACGACTTCGTGTGCACATGTGACAACGACGTGTCTCTCACAAAGGTGGACGGACCTGCCACGTGCTCGAAGGACGAGTGCACCCCAAACCCGTGTTCTGTTGGACAGACTTGCAACGATCCCAACCCATCACCGACGAGCATCAAGGACTTCACATGCACCTGCGACGATGACATGGCCGTGTTTGCAACTGGCACTGCTGCGACTTGTGCTATTGACGAGTGCACAGCGCCGATGGTGGCCCCTTGTGGAATGGGACAGACCTGCAACGACCCTGACACCAAGTACGCTTCCCAGCACGACTTCGTGTGCACATGTGACAACGACGCCGCCATCACAAAGGTGGACGGACCTGCCACGTGCTCGAAGGACGAGTGCACCCCAAACCCGTGTTCTGTTGGACAGACTTGCAACGACCCGAACCCATCACCGACGAGCATCAAGGACTTCACATGCACCTGTGACGATGACATGGCTGTGTTTGCAACTGGCACTGCTGCAACTTGTGCCATTGACGAGTGCACAGCTCCGATGGTGGCCCCTTGCGGAACAGGGCAGACTTGCAGCGACCCTGACACCAAGTATGGTTCCCAGCATGACTTCGTGTGCACATGTGACAACGACGCGTCTCTCACTCAAGTAGACGGACCTGCCACATGCTCGAAGGACGAGTGCACCCCAAACCCGTGTTCTGCTGGACAGACTTGCAACGACCCGAACCCATCACCTGGAAGCATCAAGGACTTCACGTGCACCTGTGACAATGACGTTGCTGTGTTTGCAACAGGTGCACAGGTTGCAATGTGCGAAGTTGACGAGTGTGCAACGACCCCTTGCGGCGCAGGTCAGTCGTGCATTGACGCTGACACGAAGATTGCGTCGAGGAACGACTTTGTGTGTACATGCAGCAACGATGCTGCGATCACACAGACAGGGTCTGCAGCGATGTGCACAGTTGACGAGTGTCTCACGATGCCATGTGGTACACAGAAGTGCACAGACACAAACAACGCAGCGAACTCTCTGACAGACTTCGAGTGCGAGTGTGCGAATGGAGTGAAGAACGTGGGTGGGCCTGCAACCTGCATGTCAGGAAGCAACGACGAGTGCCTCTCCGACCCCTGCAGCGGGCAGACCTGTGTGGACCCTGACACGACAGTGGCAAGCACTCTGGACTACTTGTGCACGTGTGTCACGGGGACGGGCTCTGCAACAGGAATGCCTGCAGTGTGCGTTGTGGATGAGTGTGAGACGGACCCTTGCGGCTCGAGTCAGGACTGTGCAGACCCCGTGCAGACAGATGCAAGCAAGGACGACTTTGAGTGCTCGTGCAGGGCACCGGCAGCGGGGAAGATGGTCGGTGCGTTGGCAACATGTGAAGTGGACGAGTGTCTTGCTTCCCCGTGCGCAGTTGGCCAGACCTGCCTGGATGCGAACAAAGCCCCAACCAGTGTGCTTGACTTCACCTGCACATGTGACAGCAACGGTGTGCAGGCGACAGGAGGTGCTGCCACCTGTGAAGCGGACGAGTGTGCAGCAATGCCGTGTGGAACGGGACAGACCTGCAACGACCCTGACATGAGCTACGTATCCCAGCACGACTTTGTGTGCACATGCGACAACGACGCAGCGCTCACAAAGGTGGACGGGCCTGCCACATGCTTCTCTGACGAGTGCAGGAACTCTCCTTGTGCAATGGGGCAGACTTGCAACGACCCAAACCCAGCAAAAGCCAGCCTGAAGGACTTCACGTGCACATGTGACAGCAACGGTGTGCAGGCGACTGGAGGTGCTGCCACCTGTGAAGTGGACGAGTGTGCAGCAACGCCGTGTGGAACGGGACAGACCTGCAATGACCCTGACATGAGCTACATGTCCCAGCACGACTTTGTGTGCACATGTGACAACGATATGTCTCTCACAAAGGTGGACGGACCTGCCACATGCTTCTCTGATGAGTGCAGGAACTCTCCTTGTGCAACGGGGCAGACTTGCAACGACCCAAACCCAACAAGAACCAGCCTGAAGGACTTCACCTGCACATGTGACAGCAACGGCGTGCAGGCGACTGGAGGTGCTGCCACCTGTGAAGTGGATGAGTGCGCCACAGCGCCGTGCGGAACGGGACAGACCTGCAATGACCCTGACATGAGCTACATGTCCCAGCACGACTTTGTGTGCACATGTGACAACGATGTGTCTCTCACAAAGGTGGACGGGCCTGCCACATGCTTCTCTGACGAGTGCAGGAACTCTCCTTGTGGGATGGGACAGACCTGCAACGACCCAAACCCAACAAGAACCAGCCTGAAGGACTTCACCTGCACATGTGACAGCAACGGTGTGCAGGCGACTGGAGGTTCGGCGACTTGCGCGGAAGACGAGTGCACTACACCGACGATTCCCCCGTGTGGAATGGGACAGACGTGTAAGGACCCCAACACGAGCTACCTGTCGAAACACGACTTCGTGTGCACATGCGACAACGACGTTGCGAGGACGAACGTGGACGGACCTGCAAGGTGCTTCTCAGATGAGTGCAGGAACGCTCCGTGTGGGAGTGGCCAGAAGTGTGAGGACCCGAACCAAGGGTTTGACACTTTGAAGGACTTCACATGCACGTGTGCGAACGGCGTGCAGGCAGTGGGCGGTGCTGCGACGTGCGAGTTGGATGAGTGCGAGAAGAAGCCTTGTGGTGCGGACCAGACATGTGTTGACGATGACACGCGTTACACGGCGAGACGCGACTACATGTGCGCCTGCGTGCAGACAGGAACGAAGGCGAGGGGGCAGCCTGCAAACTGCGACCTGCGTGCCACAAGTGAGCCTGGCATCGACACCCTGGCGCCTGTGGACACCGCTGCACCGACATTCCCTCCGAATGTGCAGCCGACCGATGCACCGACATTCCCTCCGAACGTCGTACCGACACTCCCTCCGGCTGTGCCAGAGACATTCCCTCCGAATGTGCCAGAGACACGTGTGCCGATGACGACGGAGGTGACGGGACGTGTGAACCAGACTGTGGGCGGGGGGAAGCCATTTGACAAGAAGGAGTACAAGCGGATCGTGTCTGAGAAGACAGGTGTGCCGGAGGACGAGTTTGAGGTGACGACGACAACACTTCCCGACGGGAGCATCGGCGTGGGGACGACGTTCACCGGCGACAACGGAGCCAGCGCGCAGAAGGCGCTTGAGGAGGCACACAAGAACCCCACACAGGACCTGAAGGACCTTGGCTTCACAACCCTTGGGGGTGCTGAGGAGGAGACACCTGCGCCAGAGGACGACGACAGCGGGATGCCGTGGTGGGTGTGGCTGCTGGCAGGACTTGGTGTTGTGGGTTGTGTTGGTGCACTCGCAGCAGGTGCAAGGAAGAAGATGGGCAACGACAGCGTGAAGCTCGATGATTTCATGGAGACTCAAGACCAGGTGTATGGAGAAGACCCATACATGCACAACACCTCTCAGGCAATGCAGCCTGCACCACCAAGGATGGAGATGGCCAGTATTTGAGCATTATGACACACAGACATGAAGGTGCATTGTGTTTTAATATGTTTGGTTTAAAGAAACCTTGAAAGCTGTGATAGTTGCAAGACATCCATCTTTTAGGGTTTCTTTCTTTGATTTGCTTTTAGATGCATTGTGCACGTGACGCGCATTCATCTTACGTTTTTGTTTTGTTTTCTAAAGAACTATTGGATGTATCTGTATAGAACATCTCGCACTTTCTCTTCTTTGATTTGAAAGTATATGAACCTATTTTTTTATTCTTATTTTGTGAGTGCCTGAATCTCCCCTCCCCTCCCCTCCCCTCCCCTCCCCTCCCCTCCCCTCCCCTCCCCTCCCCTCCCCTCCCCTCCCCTCCCCTCCCCTCCCCTCCCCTCCCCTCCCCTCCCCTCCCCTCCCCTCCCCTCCCCTCCCCTCCCCTCCCCTCCCCTCCCCTCCCCTCCCCCCTTTTTCCTTTGTTTTCGCACCGTTTCGCGTGCAGAGAATAGAACCAGAATTACAAATTCGCCCGAATCACTTTTTGTTTTTTACTGAGAAGATTTGTCCGCAACGCACCGTGCACGCGACGTCACTCAGCAAGACAACCTCTTTTGGAAAGGTGCCTTCTTTTTTTTAAAATTGCGATTTGTGGGCAACCAGAATCCAGACATCTTCCTCTCTCTCTCTCTCTTTTTTTTCTTTTTCATTGACCACGGCCACTACGTGCCACTTCACACCGAAGAGGTGGCCTGTACGGTATCAAAAAGGTTACTTTATACTTCGTTGTCCCTTTGCTTTGTCCCCCAGCATGCTAGGTGCTGTATGTTAGTTGGGGACACAGTCAGCCAGGATGCGTGGCAAACAGTTCATCAGATCGAATTTGCCCGCAGAGAAGCAGCGATAATCGCGTTAAAAGGTTTCTTAACCATATGTTCTTGACTTGTTTTTATACCACATTGTGTTGTGTTTTTATTGTGAGTAAAACCTCTGCTTTGCCCTAACTTTATTCCCAACGTATACATTGCTGGGCAAAGCAACGTGCTACTTTTTGGTTACAATAACATCCCCCCTCCCCACGCGTTTCAGTTTCCAACATAGGCAGCAAAAAGTTATCTTTTTTTGCTATTCCTTTTCAACGCGACCACCTCATCCACTCCCAGTCTCTCGTTGTTTTTGTTTTTTGTTTTTCTTTTGGGTGACGCTAAATAAGCACGCGAGGCTCAGGCTCATCTTACGAACGATTATTTGGTTGGTAACTAAACATGAGAGGCTCAGGTTAGGGTCACCTTATATAAACCTTTCTTTCTTTGGTTCAGTGCCTGCATCCGCCCAGACATCCCATCTGGGGAGTCGTTTGCACTTTCAACTTTTTATATTTCAACTTTTTATACGTCAGCACAACAACGGCATTCTTCCTCTTCCCCAAAGGTTTGCATCTCTACAGGACCACACCTACGCAGCTTGTGTTGATTGCTTTGTAACCAGCCTGCGTGTGGTGCAATTGCTTCCTGTAGGTGCGTTCCGTCGAAGTGGAGGGCCTGAACGCTGTTTGTGTATGAATTGAACTGCATTTTTGTGTTCATTTCCAGAATCTCGTGTTTGTGTTTGTGTGTTTGTGTGTTTGTGTGTTTGTGTGTTTGTGTGTTTGTGTGTTTGTGTGTTTGTGTGTTTGTGTTTGTGTTTGTGTTTGTTTTTTGTTGTTGCTAGTGTCCACATCCACAGTGATGTCTCTGCAGTTCCAATGACACCCTTTTTTTTTCCCGGAGCTCCATCTTTAACCATTCGCCACTCACCAAGATCTACAAAGAGAGAAAAAAATATATTTTCCGTCACGGAAATGTACCTGATGGAGGCCAAGGTTCTTTCTATCATCTCTTCTTTATTAATGCCGTGCCTGCGTCCCAGAGGCGTTTCACACGACTGTGTCTGTAGGTGTGCGATGTGGGGCGTTGATGGAGCTTCTTTTTAATATGCGTGTCCTTCCCCTCATCCCTCCCCCCCCCTCACCCCGTCCTCCCCCTTCCCAAGGGAGGAACCCTGCCCTGTTGTTGTTTTAGTATTCTGTAACTGCAACCGTTTGAGTCGTGCATTGGTCACAACGACCTGGAGGTGCATGTACATTGTTCATGTTCTATCTAGGTGACTCGAGAGGCTTAGGTTCATCTTGTAAGCTTTTCTTCTGTATAGGAACTCCCTCGGGTGCTGTTTGCTCGTCTTGTTGAGCACTACGCACTGGTTCCGTTACACCTCATTGCATACTTATCATTGTGGTTCTTGTTGCTAGGACATGCCTTTTTGGGTGGGTGTCCCTCGCGAATGTGATGTGAACATGAAACCCCCCACTCCCCCACCCCATTCCGCTTTCTTTGCTGCACATTGTCGATCAACCCTATTCCAACCGATGACTCCAAGCGTTGTAACACGGTTTGGTATGTTCGGACCCGTTCCTCATCAGGCTTTCCAGACTGAACTACAGTCCCACTTGTACCACACGCGCATATTGACAATGAGTTGACCTCCACACGCCACCATCCCACGTCCAGTAACACATTATCTTACATCATACACATTTCTACTTTTTTTTTTTGACTCTTCTGTCTGTCTCGCCCTTGCAACGAACGCGTGGTTGTCTTGCGATGGCAGCGATGAGGCGGGTGTGTGCAGTGACGCTGCTGCTTGCGCTGAGCAGTGCCGGAGTGCTGGGAGGGGACATGCCGAATGCGCTGTGTGGGCCGGGGAAGTACAAGTACTGCATTGAGGCGGTGGGCTACGACCAGGCGACGGGGGAGACGTACGTGAAGGACATGGATGATGGGATGTGTCTCTCGTACAACGGGGACTTCACCTTCACCAAGGTCGACTGTGTGACGGAGCTGGCGTCGGCAACGAAGTTCATCTGGGACACACCGGCGGCAAACAACCTGCAGGCGATCTACCCAGCAGCGATGGAGACGCTGTGTCTGCATGTATACTTTGGGATCACCATGAAGACGTGCCAGAACGACGTGACGTTCATCCAGCAGCAGTGGGCACCGCACTGGAAGTCAAGCTACGACGGGTGCGTGGACATGAAGGCGGGGAACACCGTGGGGAACCAGTGCCCATGCAGACCGCAGGCGAACAAGGTGATGGGTGCGGTGGAGAGCCTGACGGTGTACCAGAACTGCATGTCGGGGCGTGTGCGTGGTGCGACGGGGGCACGCACACTGACGTCGATGCGTCCGGAGAACTTCTGCAACGGCCAGCCTGCGCCGCTGCAGACGCTTGCGGACTGGAACGACCCGAACTCGATGTTTGTGTACTGGCAGGAGGACACACAGGACTTCACCACTGCGGCGACGTATGTGACGAAGGTGACCTACAGCGACACGGAGGCGACGATTGTGAAGGAGCTGAAGCTGCCTGGATGTGTGCAGGGTGGGAACATCATCCGCGGGAAGGGCGACAAGCTGGCAATGCTGTGTGCGGAGTACGACGTTGCCTGGGGCGGGTCGGTGGGGAACCTGAAGATTGTGGAGGTGGAGTACGACCTGTCGAGGGAGGTGCGTCGGTTCACGGTGCTCCCCGATGAGGTGATTGCGGCCAACGGCGACGAGGAGGGGAAGTACCCGTTCCAGAAGGGAGCCGACTTCCGCTACCTGGAGTGGGTGCCGACGAAGAACTGGTACGTGGCGTTCTACAACGCAGGTTGGGGCATCCACGTTGCAGACGAGATGCGGATGTACGACGCAGACACGGAGACGTGGGTGAGGGGTGCTGGGAGCGGGTGGGCGTGCCAGAACGGCCACACGCAGACAGGGCGGATGGTGTACAACGCAGACCTGGACGAGCTGGCGGCGCTGTGCTGCTCGGACTCGGGAGGGCAGTGCACAGACCCTGCGGACAGCAAGCAGGCGTGCGATGCGGGAAACGTCTTCAAGAACGGGATGACGATGCGCACCCACGTGAACTCGAAGATCGGACCCATTGCCCTGGCGCCGTTCAGCAACGTGTACAGCCAGGCCATCGGAGGCTGGCTTGGGGACATTGTCCCCTGTGGCGACGGCTTTGCGGTTGTGTGGGTGGGACCCGAGGAGTACGACTCGTACGGCGCAAAGTCGAACAACGTTGGGTTCATGCGTGTGACGGTGGACGGGACCATCACGCTGAAGACGTGGCCGACAGGTCTGACACCCACACTGCGCGCCCGCAGTGCGAAGCTGGCGAAGCTTGGGACAGGCGACTGCGACCGCTTCCTGCTTGGGTGGGGTGACATGGACACAGACCACTTCTACCCGAACAGGTACCAGCTTGTGGAGCTGGACGGGGACGGGAAGCAGATTACAACACCCTTCGAGGTGACGTCGATGACGCAGTGGGCTGAGGAGACGGTGTGGACTACGACGTCGACTGGCGACGTTGTGTGGGCGCACACATGGAAGCGGAACATTGACGGCTCGCCGAACCTTGTGGGGCGCACCGCACACGGCACGCAGTCGGGCAAGGGGAACACGTGCACCTATGACGAAGGTGGCTACGGGTACTCGTGGGGGAGCGACCCGTCTTCCCCTGGGCGCCGCTTCCACACGAACGAGGCCTTCTTCATGCGCTACAAGGCGAACGAGGTTCAGATCCTGGACGAGTGTTTAGAGGTTCCTGCGCCATGCGGGGTTGGGCAGACTTGTGCTGACCCGAACACATCACCGACAAGCATCAAGGACTTCACGTGCACCTGCGACGATGATATGGCTGTCTTCGCAACAGGTGCTGCAGCGACTTGTGCCATTGACGAGTGTGTGGCAGCTCCGTGTGGAATGGGACAGACCTGCAACGACCCTGACACCAAGTATGGTTCCCAGCACGACTTCGTGTGCACATGTGACAACGACGCCGCCATCACAAATGTCGACGGACCTGCCACGTGCTTCTCTGACGAGTGCCTTTCGGTGCCATGTGGGATGGGACAGACCTGCAACGACCCGAACCCATCACCTGGAAGCATCAAGGACTTCACATGCACCTGCGACGATGACATGGCCGTGTTTGCGACTGGCACTGCTGCAACTTGTGCCATTGACGAGTGCACAGCTCCGATGGTGGCCCCTTGCGGAACAGGGCAGACCTGCAACGACCCTGACACCAAGTATGGTTCCCAGCACGACTTCGTGTGCACATGTGACAACGACGTGTCTCTCACAAAGGTGGACGGACCTGCCACGTGCTCGAAGGACGAGTGCACCCCAAACCCGTGTTCTGTTGGACAGACTTGCAACGATCCCAACCCATCACCGACGAGCATCAAGGACTTCACATGCACCTGCGACGATGACATGGCCGTGTTTGCAACTGGCACTGCTGCGACTTGTGCTATTGACGAGTGCACAGCGCCGATGGTGGCCCCTTGTGGAATGGGACAGACCTGCAACGACCCTGACACCAAGTACGCTTCCCAGCACGACTTCGTGTGCACATGTGACAACGACGCCGCCATCACAAAGGTGGACGGACCTGCCACGTGCTCGAAGGACGAGTGCACCCCAAACCCGTGTTCTGTTGGACAGACTTGCAACGACCCGAACCCATCACCGACGAGCATCAAGGACTTCACATGCACCTGTGACGATGACATGGCTGTGTTTGCAACTGGCACTGCTGCAACTTGTGCCATTGACGAGTGCACAGCTCCGATGGTGGCCCCTTGCGGAACAGGGCAGACTTGCAGCGACCCTGACACCAAGTATGGTTCCCAGCATGACTTCGTGTGCACATGTGACAACGACGCGTCTCTCACTCAAGTAGACGGACCTGCCACATGCTCGAAGGACGAGTGCACCCCAAACCCGTGTTCTGCTGGACAGACTTGCAACGACCCGAACCCATCACCTGGAAGCATCAAGGACTTCACGTGCACCTGTGACAATGACGTTGCTGTGTTTGCAACAGGTGCACAGGTTGCAATGTGCGAAGTTGACGAGTGTGCAACGACCCCTTGCGGCGCAGGTCAGTCGTGCATTGACGCTGACACGAAGATTGCGTCGAGGAACGACTTTGTGTGTACATGCAGCAACGATGCTGCGATCACACAGACAGGGTCTGCAGCGATGTGCACAGTTGACGAGTGTCTCACGATGCCATGTGGTACACAGAAGTGCACAGACACAAACAACGCAGCGAACTCTCTGACAGACTTCGAGTGCGAGTGTGCGAATGGAGTGAAGAACGTGGGTGGGCCTGCAACCTGCATGTCAGGAAGCAACGACGAGTGCCTCTCCGACCCCTGCAGCGGGCAGACCTGTGTGGACCCTGACACGACAGTGGCAAGCACTCTGGACTACTTGTGCACGTGTGTCACGGGGACGGGCTCTGCAACAGGAATGCCTGCAGTGTGCGTTGTGGATGAGTGTGAGACGGACCCTTGCGGCTCGAGTCAGGACTGTGCAGACCCCGTGCAGACAGATGCAAGCAAGGACGACTTTGAGTGCTCGTGCAGGGCACCGGCAGCGGGGAAGATGGTCGGTGCGTTGGCAACATGTGAAGTGGACGAGTGTCTTGCTTCCCCGTGCGCAGTTGGCCAGACCTGCCTGGATGCGAACAAAGCCCCAACCAGTGTGCTTGACTTCACCTGCACATGTGACAGCAACGGTGTGCAGGCGACAGGAGGTGCTGCCACCTGTGAAGCGGACGAGTGTGCAGCAATGCCGTGTGGAACGGGACAGACCTGCAACGACCCTGACATGAGCTACGTATCCCAGCACGACTTTGTGTGCACATGCGACAACGACGCAGCGCTCACAAAGGTGGACGGGCCTGCCACATGCTTCTCTGACGAGTGCAGGAACTCTCCTTGTGCAATGGGGCAGACTTGCAACGACCCAAACCCAGCAAAAGCCAGCCTGAAGGACTTCACGTGCACATGTGACAGCAACGGTGTGCAGGCGACTGGAGGTGCTGCCACCTGTGAAGTGGACGAGTGTGCAGCAACGCCGTGTGGAACGGGACAGACCTGCAATGACCCTGACATGAGCTACATGTCCCAGCACGACTTTGTGTGCACATGTGACAACGATATGTCTCTCACAAAGGTGGACGGACCTGCCACATGCTTCTCTGATGAGTGCAGGAACTCTCCTTGTGCAACGGGGCAGACTTGCAACGACCCAAACCCAACAAGAACCAGCCTGAAGGACTTCACCTGCACATGTGACAGCAACGGCGTGCAGGCGACTGGAGGTGCTGCCACCTGTGAAGTGGATGAGTGCGCCACAGCGCCGTGCGGAACGGGACAGACCTGCAATGACCCTGACATGAGCTACATGTCCCAGCACGACTTTGTGTGCACATGTGACAACGATGTGTCTCTCACAAAGGTGGACGGGCCTGCCACATGCTTCTCTGACGAGTGCAGGAACTCTCCTTGTGGGATGGGACAGACCTGCAACGACCCAAACCCAACAAGAACCAGCCTGAAGGACTTCACCTGCACATGTGACAGCAACGGTGTGCAGGCGACTGGAGGTTCGGCGACTTGCGCGGAAGACGAGTGCACTACACCGACGATTCCCCCGTGTGGAATGGGACAGACGTGTAAGGACCCCAACACGAGCTACCTGTCGAAACACGACTTCGTGTGCACATGCGACAACGACGTTGCGAGGACGAACGTGGACGGACCTGCAAGGTGCTTCTCAGATGAGTGCAGGAACGCTCCGTGTGGGAGTGGCCAGAAGTGTGAGGACCCGAACCAAGGGTTTGACACTTTGAAGGACTTCACATGCACGTGTGCGAACGGCGTGCAGGCAGTGGGCGGTGCTGCGACGTGCGAGTTGGATGAGTGCGAGAAGAAGCCTTGTGGTGCGGACCAGACATGTGTTGACGATGACACGCGTTACACGGCGAGACGCGACTACATGTGCGCCTGCGTGCAGACAGGAACGAAGGCGAGGGGGCAGCCTGCAAACTGCGACCTGCGTGCCACAAGTGAGCCTGGCATCGACACCCTGGCGCCTGTGGACACCGCTGCACCGACATTCCCTCCGAATGTGCAGCCGACCGATGCACCGACATTCCCTCCGAACGTCGTACCGACACTCCCTCCGGCTGTGCCAGAGACATTCCCTCCGAATGTGCCAGAGACACGTGTGCCGATGACGACGGAGGTGACGGGACGTGTGAACCAGACTGTGGGCGGGGGGAAGCCATTTGACAAGAAGGAGTACAAGCGGATCGTGTCTGAGAAGACAGGTGTGCCGGAGGACGAGTTTGAGGTGACGACGACAACACTTCCCGACGGGAGCATCGGCGTGGGGACGACGTTCACCGGCGACAACGGAGCCAGCGCGCAGAAGGCGCTTGAGGAGGCACACAAGAACCCCACACAGGACCTGAAGGACCTTGGCTTCACAACCCTTGGGGGTGCTGAGGAGGAGACACCTGCGCCAGAGGACGACGACAGCGGGATGCCGTGGTGGGTGTGGCTGCTGGCAGGACTTGGTGTTGTGGGTTGTGTTGGTGCACTCGCAGCAGGTGCAAGGAAGAAGATGGGCAACGACAGCGTGAAGCTCGATGATTTCATGGAGACTCAAGACCAGGTGTATGGAGAAGACCCATACATGCACAACACCTCTCAGGCAATGCAGCCTGCACCACCAAGGATGGAGATGGCCAGTATTTGAGCATTATGACACACAGACATGAAGGTGCATTGTGTTTTAATATGTTTGGTTTAAAGAAACCTTGAAAGCTGTGATAGTTGCAAGACATCCATCTTTTAGGGTTTCTTTCTTTGATTTGCTTTTAGATGCATTGTGCACGTGACGCGCATTCATCTTACGTTTTTGTTTTGTTTTCTAAAGAACTATTGGATGTATCTGTATAGAACATCTCGCACTTTCTCTTCTTTGATTTGAAAGTATATGAACCTATTTTTTTATTCTTATTTTGTGAGTGCCTGAATCTCCCCTCCCCTCCCCTCCCCTCCCCCCTTTTTCCTTTGTTTTCGCACCGTTTCGCGTGCAGAGAATAGAACCAGAATTACAAATTCGCCCGAATCACTTTTTGTTTTTTACTGAGAAGATTTGTCCGCAACGCACCGTGCACGCGACGTCACTCAGCAAGACAACCTCTTTTGGAAAGGTGCCTTCTTTTTTTTAAAATTGCGATTTGTGGGCAACCAGAATCCAGACATCTTCCTCTCTCTCTCTCTCTTTTTTTTCTTTTTCATTGACCACGGCCACTACGTGCCACTTCACACCGAAGAGGTGGCCTGTACGGTATCAAAAAGGTTACTTTATACTTCGTTGTCCCTTTGCTTTGTCCCCCAGCATGCTAGGTGCTGTATGTTAGTTGGGGACACAGTCAGCCAGGATGCGTGGCAAACAGTTCATCAGATCGAATTTGCCCGCAGAGAAGCAGCGATAATCGCGTTAAAAGGTTTCTTAACCATATGTTCTTGACTTGTTTTTATACCACATTGTGTTGTGTTTTTATTGTGAGTAAAACCTCTGCTTTGCCCTAACTTTATTCCCAACGTATACATTGCTGGGCAAAGCAACGTGCTACTTTTTGGTTACAATAACATCCCCCCTCCCCACGCGTTTCAGTTTCCAACATAGGCAGCAAAAAGTTATCTTTTTTTGCTATTCCTTTTCAACGCGACCACCTCATCCACTCCCAGTCTCTCGTTGTTTTTGTTTTTTGTTTTTCTTTTGGGTGACGCTAAATAAGCACGCGAGGCTCAGGCTCATCTTACGAACGATTATTTGGTTGGTAACTAAACATGAGAGGCTCAGGTTAGGGTCACCTTATATAAACCTTTCTTTCTTTGGTTCAGTGCCTGCATCCGCCCAGACATCCCATCTGGGGAGTCGTTTGCACTTTCAACTTTTTATATTTCAACTTTTTATACGTCAGCACAACAACGGCATTCTTCCTCTTCCCCAAAGGTTTGCATCTCTACAGGACCACACCTACGCAGCTTGTGTTGATTGCTTTGTAACCAGCCTGCGTGTGGTGCAATTGCTTCCTGTAGGTGCGTTCCGTCGAAGTGGAGGGCCTGAACGCTGTTTGTGTATGAATTGAACTGCATTTTTGTGTTCATTTCCAGAATCTCGTGTTTGTGTTTGTGTGTTTGTGTGTTTGTGTGTTTGTGTGTTTGTGTGTTTGTGTGTTTGTGTGTTTGTGTGTTTGTGTTTGTGTTTGTGTTTGTTTTTTGTTGTTGCTAGTGTCCACATCCACAGTGATGTCTCTGCAGTTCCAATGACACCCTTTTTTTTTCCCGGAGCTCCATCTTTAACCATTCGCCACTCACCAAGATCTACAAAGAGAGAAAAAAATATATTTTCCGTCACGGAAATGTACCTGATGGAGGCCAAGGTTCTTTCTATCATCTCTTCTTTATTAATGCCGTGCCTGCGTCCCAGAGGCGTTTCACACGACTGTGTCTGTAGGTGTGCGATGTGGGGCGTTGATGGAGCTTCTTTTTAATATGCGTGTCCTTCCCCTCATCCCTCCCCCCCCCTCACCCCGTCCTCCCCCTTCCCAAGGGAGGAACCCTGCCCTGTTGTTGTTTTAGTATTCTGTAACTGCAACCGTTTGAGTCGTGCATTGGTCACAACGACCTGGAGGTGCATGTACATTGTTCATGTTCTATCTAGGTGACTCGAGAGGCTTAGGTTCATCTTGTAAGCTTTTCTTCTGTATAGGAACTCCCTCGGGTGCTGTTTGCTCGTCTTGTTGAGCACTACGCACTGGTTCCGTTACACCTCATTGCATACTTATCATTGTGGTTCTTGTTGCTAGGACATGCCTTTTTGGGTGGGTGTCCCTCGCGAATGTGATGTGAACATGAAACCCCCCACTCCCCCACCCCATTCCGCTTTCTTTGCTGCACATTGTCGATCAACCCTATTCCAACCGATGACTCCAAGCGTTGTAACACGGTTTGGTATGTTCGGACCCGTTCCTCATCAGGCTTTCCAGACTGAACTACAGTCCCACTTGTACCACACGCGCATATTGACAATGAGTTGACCTCCACACGCCACCATCCCACGTCCAGTAACACATTATCTTACATCATACACATTTCTACTTTTTTTTTTTGACTCTTCTGTCTGTCTCGCCCTTGCAACGAACGCGTGGTTGTCTTGCGATGGCAGCGATGAGGCGGGTGTGTGCAGTGACGCTGCTGCTTGCGCTGAGCAGTGCCGGAGTGCTGGGAGGGGACATGCCGAATGCGCTGTGTGGGCCGGGGAAGTACAAGTACTGCATTGAGGCGGTGGGCTACGACCAGGCGACGGGGGAGACGTACGTGAAGGACATGGATGATGGGATGTGTCTCTCGTACAACGGGGACTTCACCTTCACCAAGGTCGACTGTGTGACGGAGCTGGCGTCGGCAACGAAGTTCATCTGGGACACACCGGCGGCAAACAACCTGCAGGCGATCTACCCAGCAGCGATGGAGACGCTGTGTCTGCATGTATACTTTGGGATCACCATGAAGACGTGCCAGAACGACGTGACGTTCATCCAGCAGCAGTGGGCACCGCACTGGAAGTCAAGCTACGACGGGTGCGTGGACATGAAGGCGGGGAACACCGTGGGGAACCAGTGCCCATGCAGACCGCAGGCGAACAAGGTGATGGGTGCGGTGGAGAGCCTGACGGTGTACCAGAACTGCATGTCGGGGCGTGTGCGTGGTGCGACGGGGGCACGCACACTGACGTCGATGCGTCCGGAGAACTTCTGCAACGGCCAGCCTGCGCCGCTGCAGACGCTTGCGGACTGGAACGACCCGAACTCGATGTTTGTGTACTGGCAGGAGGACACACAGGACTTCACCACTGCGGCGACGTATGTGACGAAGGTGACCTACAGCGACACGGAGGCGACGATTGTGAAGGAGCTGAAGCTGCCTGGATGTGTGCAGGGTGGGAACATCATCCGCGGGAAGGGCGACAAGCTGGCAATGCTGTGTGCGGAGTACGACGTTGCCTGGGGCGGGTCGGTGGGGAACCTGAAGATTGTGGAGGTGGAGTACGACCTGTCGAGGGAGGTGCGTCGGTTCACGGTGCTCCCCGATGAGGTGATTGCGGCCAACGGCGACGAGGAGGGGAAGTACCCGTTCCAGAAGGGAGCCGACTTCCGCTACCTGGAGTGGGTGCCGACGAAGAACTGGTACGTGGCGTTCTACAACGCAGGTTGGGGCATCCACGTTGCAGACGAGATGCGGATGTACGACGCAGACACGGAGACGTGGGTGAGGGGTGCTGGGAGCGGGTGGGCGTGCCAGAACGGCCACACGCAGACAGGGCGGATGGTGTACAACGCAGACCTGGACGAGCTGGCGGCGCTGTGCTGCTCGGACTCGGGAGGGCAGTGCACAGACCCTGCGGACAGCAAGCAGGCGTGCGATGCGGGAAACGTCTTCAAGAACGGGATGACGATGCGCACCCACGTGAACTCGAAGATCGGACCCATTGCCCTGGCGCCGTTCAGCAACGTGTACAGCCAGGCCATCGGAGGCTGGCTTGGGGACATTGTCCCCTGTGGCGACGGCTTTGCGGTTGTGTGGGTGGGACCCGAGGAGTACGACTCGTACGGCGCAAAGTCGAACAACGTTGGGTTCATGCGTGTGACGGTGGACGGGACCATCACGCTGAAGACGTGGCCGACAGGTCTGACACCCACACTGCGCGCCCGCAGTGCGAAGCTGGCGAAGCTTGGGACAGGCGACTGCGACCGCTTCCTGCTTGGGTGGGGTGACATGGACACAGACCACTTCTACCCGAACAGGTACCAGCTTGTGGAGCTGGACGGGGACGGGAAGCAGATTACAACACCCTTCGAGGTGACGTCGATGACGCAGTGGGCTGAGGAGACGGTGTGGACTACGACGTCGACTGGCGACGTTGTGTGGGCGCACACATGGAAGCGGAACATTGACGGCTCGCCGAACCTTGTG
The DNA here is from genome assembly GCA_964035575.1 of Rhynchopus sp. YZ270_cl-10. Lineage (NCBI taxonomy): Eukaryota > Euglenozoa > Diplonemea > Diplonemida > Diplonemidae > Rhynchopus > Rhynchopus sp. YZ270_cl-10. The sequence goes on along the minus strand of OZ037855.1, from coordinate 430,008 downwards.
GGGCGCACCGCACACGGCACGCAGTCGGGCAAGGGGAACACGTGCACCTATGACGAAGGTGGCTACGGGTACTCGTGGGGGAGCGACCCGTCTTCCCCTGGGCGCCGCTTCCACACGAACGAGGCCTTCTTCATGCGCTACAAGGCGAACGAGGTTCAGATCCTGGACGAGTGTTTAGAGGTTCCTGCGCCATGCGGGGTTGGGCAGACTTGTGCTGACCCGAACACATCACCGACAAGCATCAAGGACTTCACGTGCACCTGCGACGATGATATGGCTGTCTTCGCAACAGGTGCTGCAGCGACTTGTGCCATTGACGAGTGTGTGGCAGCTCCGTGTGGAATGGGACAGACCTGCAACGACCCTGACACCAAGTATGGTTCCCAGCACGACTTCGTGTGCACATGTGACAACGACGCCGCCATCACAAATGTCGACGGACCTGCCACGTGCTTCTCTGACGAGTGCCTTTCGGTGCCATGTGGGATGGGACAGACCTGCAACGACCCGAACCCATCACCTGGAAGCATCAAGGACTTCACATGCACCTGCGACGATGACATGGCCGTGTTTGCGACTGGCACTGCTGCAACTTGTGCCATTGACGAGTGCACAGCTCCGATGGTGGCCCCTTGCGGAACAGGGCAGACCTGCAACGACCCTGACACCAAGTATGGTTCCCAGCACGACTTCGTGTGCACATGTGACAACGACGTGTCTCTCACAAAGGTGGACGGACCTGCCACGTGCTCGAAGGACGAGTGCACCCCAAACCCGTGTTCTGTTGGACAGACTTGCAACGATCCCAACCCATCACCGACGAGCATCAAGGACTTCACATGCACCTGCGACGATGACATGGCCGTGTTTGCAACTGGCACTGCTGCGACTTGTGCTATTGACGAGTGCACAGCGCCGATGGTGGCCCCTTGTGGAATGGGACAGACCTGCAACGACCCTGACACCAAGTACGCTTCCCAGCACGACTTCGTGTGCACATGTGACAACGACGCCGCCATCACAAAGGTGGACGGACCTGCCACGTGCTCGAAGGACGAGTGCACCCCAAACCCGTGTTCTGTTGGACAGACTTGCAACGACCCGAACCCATCACCGACGAGCATCAAGGACTTCACATGCACCTGTGACGATGACATGGCTGTGTTTGCAACTGGCACTGCTGCAACTTGTGCCATTGACGAGTGCACAGCTCCGATGGTGGCCCCTTGCGGAACAGGGCAGACTTGCAGCGACCCTGACACCAAGTATGGTTCCCAGCATGACTTCGTGTGCACATGTGACAACGACGCGTCTCTCACTCAAGTAGACGGACCTGCCACATGCTCGAAGGACGAGTGCACCCCAAACCCGTGTTCTGCTGGACAGACTTGCAACGACCCGAACCCATCACCTGGAAGCATCAAGGACTTCACGTGCACCTGTGACAATGACGTTGCTGTGTTTGCAACAGGTGCACAGGTTGCAATGTGCGAAGTTGACGAGTGTGCAACGACCCCTTGCGGCGCAGGTCAGTCGTGCATTGACGCTGACACGAAGATTGCGTCGAGGAACGACTTTGTGTGTACATGCAGCAACGATGCTGCGATCACACAGACAGGGTCTGCAGCGATGTGCACAGTTGACGAGTGTCTCACGATGCCATGTGGTACACAGAAGTGCACAGACACAAACAACGCAGCGAACTCTCTGACAGACTTCGAGTGCGAGTGTGCGAATGGAGTGAAGAACGTGGGTGGGCCTGCAACCTGCATGTCAGGAAGCAACGACGAGTGCCTCTCCGACCCCTGCAGCGGGCAGACCTGTGTGGACCCTGACACGACAGTGGCAAGCACTCTGGACTACTTGTGCACGTGTGTCACGGGGACGGGCTCTGCAACAGGAATGCCTGCAGTGTGCGTTGTGGATGAGTGTGAGACGGACCCTTGCGGCTCGAGTCAGGACTGTGCAGACCCCGTGCAGACAGATGCAAGCAAGGACGACTTTGAGTGCTCGTGCAGGGCACCGGCAGCGGGGAAGATGGTCGGTGCGTTGGCAACATGTGAAGTGGACGAGTGTCTTGCTTCCCCGTGCGCAGTTGGCCAGACCTGCCTGGATGCGAACAAAGCCCCAACCAGTGTGCTTGACTTCACCTGCACATGTGACAGCAACGGTGTGCAGGCGACAGGAGGTGCTGCCACCTGTGAAGCGGACGAGTGTGCAGCAATGCCGTGTGGAACGGGACAGACCTGCAACGACCCTGACATGAGCTACGTATCCCAGCACGACTTTGTGTGCACATGCGACAACGACGCAGCGCTCACAAAGGTGGACGGGCCTGCCACATGCTTCTCTGACGAGTGCAGGAACTCTCCTTGTGCAATGGGGCAGACTTGCAACGACCCAAACCCAGCAAAAGCCAGCCTGAAGGACTTCACGTGCACATGTGACAGCAACGGTGTGCAGGCGACTGGAGGTGCTGCCACCTGTGAAGTGGACGAGTGTGCAGCAACGCCGTGTGGAACGGGACAGACCTGCAATGACCCTGACATGAGCTACATGTCCCAGCACGACTTTGTGTGCACATGTGACAACGATATGTCTCTCACAAAGGTGGACGGACCTGCCACATGCTTCTCTGATGAGTGCAGGAACTCTCCTTGTGCAACGGGGCAGACTTGCAACGACCCAAACCCAACAAGAACCAGCCTGAAGGACTTCACCTGCACATGTGACAGCAACGGCGTGCAGGCGACTGGAGGTGCTGCCACCTGTGAAGTGGATGAGTGCGCCACAGCGCCGTGCGGAACGGGACAGACCTGCAATGACCCTGACATGAGCTACATGTCCCAGCACGACTTTGTGTGCACATGTGACAACGATGTGTCTCTCACAAAGGTGGACGGGCCTGCCACATGCTTCTCTGACGAGTGCAGGAACTCTCCTTGTGGGATGGGACAGACCTGCAACGACCCAAACCCAACAAGAACCAGCCTGAAGGACTTCACCTGCACATGTGACAGCAACGGTGTGCAGGCGACTGGAGGTTCGGCGACTTGCGCGGAAGACGAGTGCACTACACCGACGATTCCCCCGTGTGGAATGGGACAGACGTGTAAGGACCCCAACACGAGCTACCTGTCGAAACACGACTTCGTGTGCACATGCGACAACGACGTTGCGAGGACGAACGTGGACGGACCTGCAAGGTGCTTCTCAGATGAGTGCAGGAACGCTCCGTGTGGGAGTGGCCAGAAGTGTGAGGACCCGAACCAAGGGTTTGACACTTTGAAGGACTTCACATGCACGTGTGCGAACGGCGTGCAGGCAGTGGGCGGTGCTGCGACGTGCGAGTTGGATGAGTGCGAGAAGAAGCCTTGTGGTGCGGACCAGACATGTGTTGACGATGACACGCGTTACACGGCGAGACGCGACTACATGTGCGCCTGCGTGCAGACAGGAACGAAGGCGAGGGGGCAGCCTGCAAACTGCGACCTGCGTGCCACAAGTGAGCCTGGCATCGACACCCTGGCGCCTGTGGACACCGCTGCACCGACATTCCCTCCGAATGTGCAGCCGACCGATGCACCGACATTCCCTCCGAACGTCGTACCGACACTCCCTCCGGCTGTGCCAGAGACATTCCCTCCGAATGTGCCAGAGACACGTGTGCCGATGACGACGGAGGTGACGGGACGTGTGAACCAGACTGTGGGCGGGGGGAAGCCATTTGACAAGAAGGAGTACAAGCGGATCGTGTCTGAGAAGACAGGTGTGCCGGAGGACGAGTTTGAGGTGACGACGACAACACTTCCCGACGGGAGCATCGGCGTGGGGACGACGTTCACCGGCGACAACGGAGCCAGCGCGCAGAAGGCGCTTGAGGAGGCACACAAGAACCCCACACAGGACCTGAAGGACCTTGGCTTCACAACCCTTGGGGGTGCTGAGGAGGAGACACCTGCGCCAGAGGACGACGACAGCGGGATGCCGTGGTGGGTGTGGCTGCTGGCAGGACTTGGTGTTGTGGGTTGTGTTGGTGCACTCGCAGCAGGTGCAAGGAAGAAGATGGGCAACGACAGCGTGAAGCTCGATGATTTCATGGAGACTCAAGACCAGGTGTATGGAGAAGACCCATACATGCACAACACCTCTCAGGCAATGCAGCCTGCACCACCAAGGATGGAGATGGCCAGTATTTGAGCATTATGACACACAGACATGAAGGTGCATTGTGTTTTAATATGTTTGGTTTAAAGAAACCTTGAAAGCTGTGATAGTTGCAAGACATCCATCTTTTAGGGTTTCTTTCTTTGATTTGCTTTTAGATGCATTGTGCACGTGACGCGCATTCATCTTACGTTTTTGTTTTGTTTTCTAAAGAACTATTGGATGTATCTGTATAGAACATCTCGCACTTTCTCTTCTTTGATTTGAAAGTATATGAACCTATTTTTTTATTCTTATTTTGTGAGTGCCTGAATCTCCCCTCCCCTCCCCTCCCCTCCCCCCTTTTTCCTTTGTTTTCGCACCGTTTCGCGTGCAGAGAATAGAACCAGAATTACAAATTCGCCCGAATCACTTTTTGTTTTTTACTGAGAAGATTTGTCCGCAACGCACCGTGCACGCGACGTCACTCAGCAAGACAACCTCTTTTGGAAAGGTGCCTTCTTTTTTTTAAAATTGCGATTTGTGGGCAACCAGAATCCAGACATCTTCCTCTCTCTCTCTCTCTTTTTTTTCTTTTTCATTGACCACGGCCACTACGTGCCACTTCACACCGAAGAGGTGGCCTGTACGGTATCAAAAAGGTTACTTTATACTTCGTTGTCCCTTTGCTTTGTCCCCCAGCATGCTAGGTGCTGTATGTTAGTTGGGGACACAGTCAGCCAGGATGCGTGGCAAACAGTTCATCAGATCGAATTTGCCCGCAGAGAAGCAGCGATAATCGCGTTAAAAGGTTTCTTAACCATATGTTCTTGACTTGTTTTTATACCACATTGTGTTGTGTTTTTATTGTGAGTAAAACCTCTGCTTTGCCCTAACTTTATTCCCAACGTATACATTGCTGGGCAAAGCAACGTGCTACTTTTTGGTTACAATAACATCCCCCCTCCCCACGCGTTTCAGTTTCCAACATAGGCAGCAAAAAGTTATCTTTTTTTGCTATTCCTTTTCAACGCGACCACCTCATCCACTCCCAGTCTCTCGTTGTTTTTGTTTTTTGTTTTTCTTTTGGGTGACGCTAAATAAGCACGCGAGGCTCAGGCTCATCTTACGAACGATTATTTGGTTGGTAACTAAACATGAGAGGCTCAGGTTAGGGTCACCTTATATAAACCTTTCTTTCTTTGGTTCAGTGCCTGCATCCGCCCAGACATCCCATCTGGGGAGTCGTTTGCACTTTCAACTTTTTATATTTCAACTTTTTATACGTCAGCACAACAACGGCATTCTTCCTCTTCCCCAAAGGTTTGCATCTCTACAGGACCACACCTACGCAGCTTGTGTTGATTGCTTTGTAACCAGCCTGCGTGTGGTGCAATTGCTTCCTGTAGGTGCGTTCCGTCGAAGTGGAGGGCCTGAACGCTGTTTGTGTATGAATTGAACTGCATTTTTGTGTTCATTTCCAGAATCTCGTGTTTGTGTTTGTGTGTTTGTGTGTTTGTGTGTTTGTGTGTTTGTGTGTTTGTGTGTTTGTGTGTTTGTGTGTTTGTGTTTGTGTTTGTGTTTGTTTTTTGTTGTTGCTAGTGTCCACATCCACAGTGATGTCTCTGCAGTTCCAATGACACCCTTTTTTTTTCCCGGAGCTCCATCTTTAACCATTCGCCACTCACCAAGATCTACAAAGAGAGAAAAAAATATATTTTCCGTCACGGAAATGTACCTGATGGAGGCCAAGGTTCTTTCTATCATCTCTTCTTTATTAATGCCGTGCCTGCGTCCCAGAGGCGTTTCACACGACTGTGTCTGTAGGTGTGCGATGTGGGGCGTTGATGGAGCTTCTTTTTAATATGCGTGTCCTTCCCCTCATCCCTCCCCCCCCCTCACCCCGTCCTCCCCCTTCCCAAGGGAGGAACCCTGCCCTGTTGTTGTTTTAGTATTCTGTAACTGCAACCGTTTGAGTCGTGCATTGGTCACAACGACCTGGAGGTGCATGTACATTGTTCATGTTCTATCTAGGTGACTCGAGAGGCTTAGGTTCATCTTGTAAGCTTTTCTTCTGTATAGGAACTCCCTCGGGTGCTGTTTGCTCGTCTTGTTGAGCACTACGCACTGGTTCCGTTACACCTCATTGCATACTTATCATTGTGGTTCTTGTTGCTAGGACATGCCTTTTTGGGTGGGTGTCCCTCGCGAATGTGATGTGAACATGAAACCCCCCACTCCCCCACCCCATTCCGCTTTCTTTGCTGCACATTGTCGATCAACCCTATTCCGTTCTCTGTCCTACCCACCACACCACATCTATCCCAGCACTCAGTTTTCTTATTATCCGTCACATTCTGTCATGTTGATCTACGTCGAGTGTCCGCCGTTCCCCACCGTGTCCGTGGAGGTGAACACAGACGATGTGGTGCGTGCAGTGAAGGTGCGTGCAGCAACTGCACTGCGTGTGGACCCACAGCTGATGCAGCTTGTCGTGGATGGTGTGCCGTGCGAGGATGAAGATGCGGAGATGTGCAGCACGCTCAAGGGTGACACTGTGGCCCTGCGCCAGGTGCGTCTGCAGGTCAAGATCGAGAGGCTCGACCGTGCCGCGTCTGAAGCGCGTTTTGAGCTGCGCAAGAAGCCACGTTGGTTTGAGAAGATCTTCGATGACAACATCACCGCCAAATGGCACAAAGAGCTTCTCCTCGCCTTTGAGAACAAGAACGAAAACATCGTGAACCCCACCCCCTTTGACACGGAGAGTGCGGCGCTGTCGCTGCTTGCTGAACTCAGCAGCGAGGCAGCACTGATCAGGTCGTGCGAGCCGAAGGCCACACCACCGCCTCTCTGCATGCGTGCGCAGGACGACCTGATGCCTGAGGGTATGGCCACACGCCTGGACACAGCCCTTGCCCCCTTCCGCACGGTGCCTGACTGGCACCCTGGCAGCAACAACCAAGTGATGGACCTCGTGCACCCATCGCTGTACTGCTACGCGCCTGAGTCTGCACCCGCAGAGGAGGTCGCGTCCCCCGCCTTCCTGAGGAGACGGCCCGCGTCGCAGCTGCAGTGGCTCCCTGCCGAGTTCAAGGTGTCGGGGGAAGCAGAGGCAACGCAGCTGTCATACATCAACAACGTCGACCCTGCGAAGCACGGCCCAGAGGTGGAGGCAGTTGTCACTGACGCACTGGGGCGTTTCCTTCCTTTGTTGCGCACCTGCCGTGACCCCACGAACACGACAGAGATTGTCATTGAGGACGAACCTGAGCTGGACGACCTGGAGCAGAAGGAAGTGGATGAGGTGTCTGCGTCCATGATGGCTGAACTCGTGGATGGGGAGTGGTGGGATCAGTACCCCCTTTATAACTTCTACGAGAATGACGAGCTGGTCGGAAAGGTGGATGCTGTGACGAAGGGCATGACTGCAAGAAGCAGTGTCTTTGAGGACACGCTGTTTGCGTTGCTGAAAGAGTACAAATTTGACAACAAAGACGGGAGTATGCAGGAAGTTGCCACGGAGCTTGGATACGGAACGTTCACCGACACGACGGTCGAAGGTAACGGTGACGAGTTGCTCAGGAAAGTGGCTGCCTTTGTGATTGAATGCTCGAAGCACGAGGATGCGACTGCACACAGAGCACGTGTGTGCACGTTGGTGAACAAAGCCTTTGAGAAACAGCCTGACACTTGGGGACGTGAAGTGTACGACTTAAAGACGCAGGCAGTGAAGCGGAAGGCAGAGGAGATGGCCATGCGCAGACGTGAGGTGGAAGGAACGTTCCCTCTTGAAGTGGGGAGCAACCTGCAGGTGATTGTGAAAGCGGCAGACATTGTGCTGACACCCGAGGACCCTGTGTACCCTGGAGGGACGTGGCACCTGGAGGGCATGCAGCACGAGAACATTGTGGCGACGTGCATCTACTACTACAAGCAGGAGAACGTGACGTCGAGCCACCTTGAGTTCCGTGAGGAAGTGGACGAAGTAGAGTTTGACTACCCACAAGGTGAGCACCAGCACATCTTTCTGCGCTACCGTGTGGAGAACGGGGACGAGAAGAACAAGTGGCGTGGCGAGGTGTCGACGCCAGAGGGCAGGTGCATCGTCTTCCCAAACGACCTGCAGCACCGTGCAGCTCCCTTCCAGCTTGTGGACGACACGAAGCCTGGAGTGCGGAAGATGCTTGTCTTCTTTGTGGTGGACCCTGCGAAGCCAATCACGTCTTCTGCGACTGTGCCACGCCAGCAGGACGTCATCACTCTTGAGAAGGCGAAGGAGAACAGGGAGAAGCTCATGGAGGAGCGCAGAAGCTACATCGTGGCTCAGAATGAAGAGTGCACAGAGGAGATCAGTCTTTGCGAACACTGAGCACGCGTTTTGGGTGTCAGGTATTTTCCAGTGAGTTTGTGTTATTGGACACAGACTTGCTCCTTCGGTTGAAAAGCTCTGGAGCAATATTTATGCAAGTTGGATATTGATGAATGGACTCAACTCCATTCTCGTGTCTTTTGGCGAAATGGTGTGTGTGTGTTTTTTGTAGATTTATGGAGGCTTTTGCAAAACTGTTCCGTATTATTCTTTTGGAGTGTCTAAACACTAGAAACTTAGCACTTTTGTGTTTTTTTTTCCCCTCAATATCCTCGGCTCTGCCACACAAACTACCACGACTGTCAGACGGGTGTGTTCCCCTCTAGGGGCCTATCCTAACCCTGTCTACCTGTTGCTTGATATGTTTGGAGTGCGTCAGTCCTATCCTAGGTAGTTGCCTCCCAAAGGTGCACGAGCTTCGCATGATGCATGATCTAACCGTTATGCGGATCAATGCCATAAATGGTTGTGCGTCTGTACCACAATTCATTTTCACGCACCAGAAGTGTACTGTCACGAGAGGACGTTGTATTTCATGTCACATTTTTATTCCTCCTTTTTATGATTTGCGTGTGTGTGTGAGGCTCGTTCTGTTATTGTGCACAGTCACGAGAGGGCTTTGTATATTCGAATTGCCTGTTGTGTATTGTGAAGGAACATGCTTCTTACCTAACGCTGAGAGGTTACGTATCTCAGGCTCCTAGCAAAGGTTTCAGCACAATACCAACACCGTGGCATGTGTGCAGATTTTTCTTTTCCCATAGCCCTCTCTTCGATGGTGTCTGGGCGAGCGGTCTATTCGTCGTTATAGGGTTTTTCTATTTTTTTTGTCTTTTTCCCCCTTGCAGGAGACAACGGCGCTTTTTTCTACCTTTTAATTCACAAAGCTCTTTTCATTTATTTTCAATACTATTCATTTTCCTCAAAACCGTAGCCATAAAATATGTGTTCCAAAATTATGGGCGGTACAGATTATGGACCTCCCCCCGATTTTTTTTTCCCCCACCCCTCCCCCCATGAACGTCTGAAAAAACCCACAAGTGGGGTCGCCCCCATAAAATCTCTGTCTTCGCCCCACCAGTTTTTGCAATTTTTTTGGTTGTTCGTGATGAGAGTTGCGTGCCGATCATGTCTGCACCTTCTGTTGTGGACCGTGGGGTGATTGTGCTTTCATGCGGGGTTGGCATACGTAGGTCAGTCGGAGGTGCCTGCGTCATTTCTGTTTTGTATCTTTTTTCATCACGCACCACCTAACACCTCACACTTCCATTCAGAGTATTAAACCAAATAACAAAAAGTTTAGACAAGGAAACCCAGAGCCAAGCAAGGCAAGCCAAGAGGCGTGCACGACACACAATGGTGGGTCATCGAGGGTTGCTGCCGCTGCCGCTGCTGCTGTTCGCAGTAGGGGTGAGCGCACAGACGGAGACGACAGGTGAGCCGCTGACGCTGAATGTGCTCGGGGCGAACCTGGAGGAGCACCTGGACGAGTTCCGTGGGACTGTGGTGAACTCTGTGTTGAGCCTGGCTGAGGAACATTTGGACAAGCTGGGGGTGGCGGACGCCTTCGAGGAGGCCTTCCGTGAGGACTCTGTGATGGGGAACCTGAAGACGAAGATGGAGACTGGGCTCGAGGATATGATGTCGTTCTTTGAGGGAGGCACTGCGTTTGACGGGATTGAGCTGCTGACGGACCAGTTTGAGCCTGCGTTGGACATGATGACGGGTGTGTGCGACCAGACAACGGGGACAGCGAGGCGCGAGGCTGCGTACCTTCAGGCGCGCGAGACCTACCTGGAGAAGAAGAAGCAGGGCGGAGGCAACAACAGAACAGCGGGGGCGCTGAACGCATTTTCGGCACCGCTGATTGTGGGGTCGCTGAACGCGGCGCTGCCCGCGTGGGAGCTGCAGATGACAACGAACTGGAAGGCTGGACTGCAGTTCGGGGGTGGGGTCGCGCTCGGAGTTGACTTTGGGAACCTGGACCATCACTTTCTGGGGATTGGAGTGGGCCTCGGGTTTTCGATCTCGAAGGGGCAGAAGTCGTGCACGGTGGATGCGGACTGCAAGTCGAAGGTACGTCAGTCGACGATTTGCGAGGTAGGCAAGTGCACGCGTGTGTGCTCGAGCCCGGCAGACTGCGGGCAGAAGGAGGCGTGCGATAACCTGCGCTGTGTGGTGGAGTGCGATGCGCACACGGACTGCACAGGGCTGCAAAAGTGTGACATTGCCGGGACTAAGCGCTGCCTTGCGACAACGGCGTGTACGTCGGACAGCGAGTGCAACACTGCGTCCGAGATCTGCCTGGACAACACGCGTTGTGTGCCGCGCCAGTGCACAAGCGACGCGCAGTGCGTGGCGGGGACGGAGTTCTGTCACAACCACCGTTGCCAGAAAAGCGAGTGCACGGATGCGACGGAGGCCGCAGACTGCCAGGCGGGGGAGATCTGTGTGACGCGGCAGTGTGTGCCTGCAGCGGGGCAGCCCTGTGTTGGTGACGGGGACTGCGGGCTGGACGCGTGGTGCAACGGTGGGCTCTGTGCAGACAACACACCTCAGCCAACGGCGGCCGGGTGTGTGACGACCGCAGACTGCCCGGTGGCTGGGGAGACATGTCTGTCGGGGGGTGTGTGCGGGACGGCGTGCACGTCAGACCTGGACTGCGACCTGGAGGACGTGTGCTCCCCGCTGATTTCGGGTGTTCGGCGTTGTGTGCTGGACACGAGCGGCCGCCGGGCACATGTGCTGAACACCCCGACGGAGGCGAAGAAGGGGTTCTGGTCGAAGGTGGCAGACGAGATCGACATCTCGATTGACTGGTTCAAGGACGCAGGAAAATTCAGCGGGTTTGCGTTTGTGCTCTCGATCTCGAACAAGTACCTGCTGGACAACCTGCACATCAAGGACCTGCACGTGACGCTGGCGCACCCGCACTGGCAGTGCCTGACGGAGCCCGGGATCAAGTCGGCGGAGTGGTGGGGCGGGGTTGAGTTTGGCGGGTTCGGTATCACATTTGACCCGAAGCCAGGTGCTGGGTCGGGTGCGAAGACTGCTGCGTCGGGTTCTGTGCTCGCGAACCTGAAGGCTGCGCTGACGAACAAGGACAAGTTTGGGGAGATGATGCGGAGTGTGGGGTCTGAGCTTCTGACGGCCATACTTTCGTTTGACGGGTTAGGGTTTGCGGAGGGGATCACCCTTGAGGACTCCAACAGCGGCTACAGTCTTGCGTACGACCGCGCGACGTCGTGTCCACCCGCGTCCCCGACAAGCGCACCGCCCACATCGGCACCGCCCACATCGGTACCTCCAACATCGTCACCCCCAACACCATCGCCACCCACACCTGCCCCGCCGACACCGGCACCACCAACACCTGCCCCCCCAACACCGTCGCCGCCCACACCGGCACCACCGACACCCGCACCTGTGACCGGGAGGGGGGCGGAGGTGCTGGCGGATGCGGATGCAAGGGACGCTGCCGCGCAGAGTGTGACAACAGACCTGATTGCATTCATGAAGCAGGCGACAAACATTGTGACGAAGGGTGAGATCATCATGCCTTTCTGCGCAGGAAACTGCGGACCCACGAACACATCGATCGACTCGATCATCGGTGTGGGGCGTGTGGGCCCGCCGGCGACGTGCAACGGTGTGGAGGCGAGCGTGTCGGTGGACACGCTGACGATTGGGAGCATTGCGCACCTGGTGACGTCGGGGGCGATTTCAGGCGTGAGCGGAACCCTGCAGGACATCATGACGCCTGTTCTGGAGATGGGGATCCAGAACACGGAGCTGAGCTTCAGTGTGACGACGACAGGGATCAAGCTGGCTGCGATTGGGTCAGTGCTGCTGCCGGACACGGACAGCGGGTTTGTGACTGTGCTGAAGGACATGGCAGAGGACATCCGTCTTGGGGCGTCTGCGGGGCTGACGTGGGAGGGGGAGCTGAAGCTGGAGCTGCGTGTGGGGACAGATGCAGACACGGACACGACGAAGAACTTCCGTGTGTCGAACGCGCTCGGCACGTTCGGTGCTTCGATGTACCTGCGGTTCGTGTACTTGATCAACGGGGGGGTGCCGCGGCAGGAGCTTGGAACGACGCTGCCGCTGATCATCTGTGTCGACGACTGCGGGACTGCGGCACGCAAGGACCTGTATTTCGATGGAGACCTGTCGATGATTGTGACGCCTGCGGCGCAGACAGTGCGCGGGAAGCTGACGGCGGCAGGGTGGTACTACGAGGCCTTCAAGATCCCGTTTGCGCACATCGGGGACATGTTCCTGGGGATGGAGTGGGACATCAAGTCGCCGCTGCCGACGGGGTTCATGCTGGGCGGTGCGGTGTGCCTCGGGTCGTCGGACAACTGCCAGAACAAGGTGCAGCCGTACATTGAGGGACGTGCGTACGTCGGGGTGAGTGCGTCGCTGCCTGAGGACAACTTCTTTGTGGTGATGGTGACGAACCTGACGATTGGCGGCATTGCGGAGCTTGTGGCGCAGGAGGTGCCGTGGCTTGTGCTGCTTGTTGGGGAAGGGTCTGCCGCGGCGCTGAGTGTGGCCGAGGCGGCGTTCGAGGCGATTGGGGTGGACGTGTCGGAGGTGACGTCGACGATTGAGGGTATCCAGAACGCGCTGCCGCCAGCCTTCAAGGAGTCTGGGCTGTACCCGTACGACAAGAACTTTGCAACAAACTGCGTTGCGCCTGCTTCAGATGCCGCACAGACGGAGATCAACATGGACTGTTTTGCGTACCTGTCGTTCAGTCCGCTGAAGACGCAGGAGATTGTGCTCGGGACATCGACGCTGAGTGTGCCAAAGGGGATTGCGTTCGCAGGCCGCCTGAACTTCATCGGGTGGGAGATGGCGGCAGAGGTGGCGATCAGCACGTCGCAGTTCTACATCAACGCAACGATGGACCCTGTGTTCATCCGGTTTGGGAGTGTCGACTTCCTGCGCATCGGGTCGCACCTGGACGGGAACAAGCAGGCGGCGGGCGGGGCAAACTTCCTGGTGGACCTCAACATCCTCCCGCCACGTGCGGAGATCAACATCCAGGGTGCGTTTGACATCCCGCTGCTGAAGTCGTACGGGGAGATTGCGCTCGTGCTTGACTCGCAGAAACTGTCGTTCCACGCGGAGATCAACCTCTTCGACGGGGCGCTTGCGTCGACTGCAGACGTGTACTTCCCGTGGGACTTCACAGCGTTCCACATGAGCCTGTCGGACATGAACTTCCTGTACGGGATTGTGAAGGTGAAGCGCGTGCTGTTTGAGTACGACACGGCAGTGCCGCACCCGTACGCGATCTTTGACGCGCACATCGACGTGCTCTTTGCGGTGAGCATTGCGGCGCAGCTGAAGGTGCAGGGCAACGCGCTCTCCTTCTCCCTGGGGATCACTGTGCTTGGTGTGGGGAACACCATCTCGGGGACGGCAACAATGGACACGTCAAACTTCCTGAACTCGGAGTTCTCAGTTAGCGTGGAGTCGGACCTGAACCCAGCGGCGATTGCAGAGGCGGTTGTGGGTGCGGCGAAGGAGGTTGGGAAGGCTGCTGTGGCTGTGTGGGACACTGTGACGGGTGGGGTGACGGAGGCGTGGAACTTTGTGAAGGGTGCGTTCAACCAGGCGCCGTTGAGCAACATTGCAAGCAGGATTGGGAACTTCCTGAACGACGCAGGGGCGGCGATTGCAAACATCGGGCAGGCTCTGCTGGACGCAGGACTGAGCGACATCATCTCGCTTGGGAAGGACTTTGCGAACGGTGACTTCAGCTCGCTGGGTGACGCTGTGTTCGACCTTGCGGGGGTGTTCGGGCTCACGGGCACAGAGGGGCACACGGAGATCGATGCCGGGGAGGGGGCAAATGAGTACGGGTGCAGGTGGAAGAAGATCCGGTACAGTGAGTGCTTCATCACACCGGAGGTGTGCATCCCGGAGGTGTGTGTCGGAGGCGGGTGCACCGGGGGCCAGTGCACAGGAGGCGGGTGCACGGGCGGTGGCTGCACGGGGTGCTGCGGGGTGCGTGTCTGTGCGCCGCGCATCTGTGCACCGCGTGTGTGCGTGCCGCGTGTGTGCACGCCACGTGTGTGCACACCGCGGTCATGTGTGCCTGCGTTCAAGACGTGCACAACCAAGTACGGGAACCGGTTTGCGGACAAGGCCTGCATGGAGGAGATTGCGGCTGCCGCGATAGAAGTTGAGGGGAAGCTTGGTGTGATGAAGCGTAAGGAGGACGCGATCGCAGACTCGCACACGCAGAACCCAGGGCTTGAGGGACTGGCAGATGGGACCACGGTGCCGGCGCCGTCAGTGCGGAACGTGACCCTGACGATACCTATTGGAGGGACAAGCGCGTCGGGGGACATTGAGTCGGACGTGGAGGTGCTCTCAGGCCCGTGTGGTGGTGCAGGTGGGATGCAGCGTTCGACGGTGGGTGGAGTGAACTTCAACATGGGGACGCTGGATGAGTACAAGGCGTCGATTGCGGCAGCACAGGGGTCGCTTGCGGCCAGCATTGAGGGGACGCTGCTGTCGAAGCAGTGCGGGCTGGGGGCAACGATTCTGGGTGAGGCCGGGAAGGTTACCTACGCTCCACCGACGCTTGCAAACCCGACAGACTTCTCAGTTTCGTGCACGCAGTCGGTGGACCTGGCGGCGGGAAAGCCGCTGTTTGCGTCTGTGGACGACGCGTGCCACAGTGGGAAGGTAGTGAAGATGGTGACTGCGACTCCAGTGAGCCCGACAGCGTACCCGAACCGTGTCTGCGGGTCGTCGTACATGCAGGTGACGTGGAAGGGTTACGACGCAGGCATCTGCAACGGAGAGACGGTGGCGAAGTCGCACGTGATCACGGTGCTGCCGTTTGACCCGAGGTTTGATGTCTTCCCAGCGGACGTGAGTGTGACTACGCAGGACAGCATGGCGCCCGAGGACACGGGGGTGCCGACCTCGTTCCAGTCGGTGTGCAACCAGGAGGTCGATATCACGTACACGGACGCGGCACCGGTGCTGAAGGCGGGGAAGTGTGGGGAGTGGACTGTGGCGCGGACGTGGTCGGTGAAGCCGTACTTCGCAAGCTGCACTGGCACACGCCTCCCGGGGCAGACACGTGTGCAGACGATCACTGTGTCGGACGTGACAGCACCTATGTTCACGCGCGAGCCGCCGCCAGTGGTGTACGTGCCGTTCTTCGAGAACTGGGGTGCCGCGAGCTCGATCCCGATGTCTGTTGAGGTGATGGACACTGCGATGGAGGCGCTTGGGCTGCACTCTTACCCGACGACGACGACGTCTGTGGACACCGCACTGTCGTACTCGAGCACGGAGCTGGCTGACGAGGAGCAGTGCCGCCTTGACGGGATTGCACGTTACACGCGCACGTGGACGGTTGAGGATGCATGTGGGAACTCGCGCTCGGTGGACCAGGTCGTGATCCTGCAGCACCCGACGTCGGATCTGACAACGACGGATGTGTGGAACCCCGCGAACGCGCTGTTTGCGCACTCGACGGGTGTGGCGCAGGCGGCAGACGCCTGCAACCCGGGCAAGGTTGTGACTGGGGGACAAAAGAACTTTATCCCTATCCACCACGGTGACCCCACAACAGACGATGTGTGTGGCACTGGGACATGGGACGAGGCTGGCTGCCGCAGGCTCTCGGATGTGGCTGTCAACTACGTGACACACGTGCAACCCGTCCCGCCACGGTACGAGACCTTCCCTGATGACATCACGATCAACACGGACTCGTCTGTGCAGCCGAATGTGACCGGGTGGCCTGCCGTTGTCGCCTTCTGTGGAACGCCGTACACGCTTGTGCACAGCGACGCTGCACCGGTGCTGCAGGAGTGCGGGGTGTGGACGATTGAGCGGACGTGGAAGTTGCAGCCGTACTTCCCCGACTGCGGGGATGAGTTTGCTGTGTACCACGCGTCGCTGACCACGAGCAAGGTGCAGGTGATCACTGTGCGTGACGAGCGTGCACCGGACTACACCAGCACCCCTGACGCAGCTGTTGAGATCCCGTTCTTTGGGAACTGGCGTGCCGCAAACTCGATGCCCCTCACGGACGAGGTTGCCCACGAGGAAATGCTGGCACTTGGTCTTGTGTCGTACCCAACAACAACGGTGTCCGTGGATGGGCCTCTGGTGGCAGCGCCCACAGGTGCAGCGGACGAGGCGACGTGCCGCACACGCGGACTTGCGTCATTCACGCGCACGTGGACGGTGACGGACAGGTGTGGAAACAGCAGAGTGTTTGAGCAGGACATCATGGTGCAGCACCCGCCGACAGCACTGACGGCCACACAGCACTGGACGAAGGCACTCGGGGAGTTCTCGTACGCCCCGGGTGTGGAGCAGCTTGCTGATGACTGCCACGCAGGAAAGTCCATTGTGGGGAACACTCAGCACTTCAACCCGATCGACACCTCACCAACGAACCCGAGTGCCTGTGTGGCACCCGAGTGGGACGAGAACGCATGCAGGCGGGCACCTGTGGAGCACACGCTGTTGCTGCACTCTGTGGCACCGACGTTTGCAACCTTCCCTGCCGACATCACGATTGACACAGACCACTCGCTTAACCCCGAGGACGAGCTGGGTGTGCCGGTCGGACACGCCTTCTGTGGGACGCCGTTCACGATCCGCTTTGACGATGCTGCGCCTGTGATGGGTGAGTGTGGTGTGTGGACGATTGAGCGGACGTGGAAGATCCAGCCGCACTACCTTGACTGTGGAGGTGACCTTGCTGTGTACCATGCGTCGCTGACGACCCGCCAGGTGCAGGTGATCACTGTGCGTGACGTGCGTGCACCGGACTGGATGTACCGGCCGGAGGAGGTGCTGATGATCCCCTTCTTCCAGAACAACAAGGCAGAGAGCTCGATTCCGACAACGCGGGAGACAGCGCACCCAGACATACTGGCGCTTGGTCTTGTGTCATACCCGACAACCTTCGGTGCTGTGGACGGGGAGTTGATGTACTCTAGCACGGATGTGGCGGACGAGGCGACATGCAGGGCGAGTGGGATTGTGCGGATGGCACGCACGTGGACGGTGACGGACAGGTGCGGGAACGCGCGTGTGTGGGAGCAGACGGTGGTTGTCGAGCACCCGCCGGCCGAGCTGACGGAGGCTGAGAAGTGGGTGCGTGACCAGCGCCAGTTCTTCTACGCGCACGCAGTGGAGCAGGTGAGCACGTGCGAGGTGGATGCACCGTGCCTGTCAGGGAAGGTGATCAAGGCAGGGAGCCGCGGGTTCATCCCGACAGACACACTTCCGGTGATGACGGACATGTGCGGTGCGGACCCATGGCTGGAGAATGGGTGCCGGAAGCTGCTGGAGACGGTGCACACGATTGAGCACGTGGCGTCTGTGCCGCCGTCGTTCGAGACGTTCCCTGCCGACATCACGATTGACACGGACCACCCGCTTGCTCCCGAGCTGGGCGTGGGTGTGCCTGTGGTGCACTCGTTCTGTGGGACGCCGTACACAATGCGCCACGACGACGCGGCTCCTGTGGCGCAAGGCTGCGGGAAGTGGACTATTGAGCGCACGTGGAAGATCCAACCGCACTACCTCGACTGTGGGGGCGACGCTGCTGCGTACGAGGAGCGTCTGACGACACGTCGGGTGCAGGTCATCACGATTGAGGACGTGCGTGCGCCGGAGTGGACGTACACGCCGGACGCAGATGTGGAAGTGCCGTTCTTCGGGAACTACCAGGCGGTGAACTCTGTGCCGCTGACAGAGGAGCGTGCCCACGCTGACATGGTGGCGCTGGGGATGGGGCTGGCGCACCCGACAACGTTGACATCTGCAGACGGTGCGCTTGTGTTTTCGAGCACAGAAGCAGCCAGCGAGGCGACGTGCCGTGCGGACGGTATTGCGCACTTCACACGCACTTGGACTGCGAAGGATGCTTGCGGAAACGCACGGAACTTTGCACAGAAGGTGACTGTGCAGCACCCACCGGCAGAGCTGAGCAGCGTGCAGCCGTGGGTTGCCGGGAACCGCCTGTTCTCCTTCGCGCCGGGTGTGACGCAGGCGACTGACGCGTGTCACCCGGGGAAGACTGTGACAGGGGGTGTGAAGAACTACGCGGTGCTCTCGCTCTTCGGGCCTGCTGGTCAGCTGGGGCACGCATGCGGGGCCGGATCGGACTGGGATGCGGTCGGGTGCCGCCGCCTTGCGGACCTTGCTGTTGACTACGTAATGCACGTCCCCTCCGTTCCGCCGACGTTTGCAACCTTCCCTGCCGACATCACGATTGACACAGACCACTCGCTTAACCCCGAGGACGAGCTGGGTGTGCCGGTCGGACACGCCTTCTGTGGGACGCCGTTCACGATCCGCTTTGACGATGCTGCGCCTGTGATGGGTGAGTGTGGTGTGTGGACGATTGAGCGGACGTGGAAGATCCAGCCACACTACCTTGACTGTGGAGGTGACCTTGCTGTGTACCATGCGTCGCTGACAACCCGCCAGGTGCAGGTGATCACTGTGCGTGACGAGCGTGCACCGGACTACACCAGCACCCCTGACGCAGCTGTTGAGATCCCATTCTTTGGAAGCTGGCGTGACGCAAACTCGATGCCCCTCACGGATGAGGTTGCCCACGCTGACATGCTGGCACTTGGTCTTGTGTCGTACCCAACAACAACGGTGTCCGTGGATGGGCCTCTGGTGGCAGCGCCCACAGGTGCAGCGGACGAGGCGACGTGCCGCACACGCGGACTTGCGTCATTCACACGCACGTGGACGGCAACAGACAGGTGTGGAAACAGCAGAGTGTTTGAGCAGGACATCATGGTGCAGCACCCGCCGACAGCACTGACGGCCACACAGCACTGGACGAAGGCACTCGGGGAGTTCTCGTACGCCCCGGGTGTGGAGCAGCTTGCTGATGACTGCCACGCAGGAAAGTCCATTGTGGGGAACACTCAGCACTTCAACCCGATCGACACCTCGCCAACGAACCCGAGTGCCTGTGTGGCACCCGAGTGGGACGAGAACGCATGCAGGCGGGCACCTGTGGAGCACACGCTGTTGCTGCACTCTGTGGCACCGACGTTTGCAACCTTCCCTGCCGACATCACGATTGACACAGACCACTCGCTTAACCCCGAGGACGAGTTGGGTGTGCCGGTCGGACACGCCTTCTGTGGGACGCCGTTCACGATCCGCTTTGACGATGCTGCGCCTGTGATGGGTGAGTGTGGTGTGTGGACGATTGAGCGGACGTGGAAGATCCAGCCGCACTACCTTGACTGTGGAGGTGACCTTGCTGTGTACCATGCGTCGCTGACAACCCGCCAGGTGCAGGTGATCACTGTGCGTGACGAGCGTGCACCGGACTACACCAGCACCCCTGACGCAGCTGTTGAGATCCCGTTCTTTGGGAACTGGCGTGACGCAAACTCGATGCCCCTCACGGATGAGGTTGCCCACGCTGACATGCTGGCGCTTGGTCTTGTATCGTACCCAACAACAACGGTGTCTGTGGATGGGCCGTTTGTGGAGGCGCCCACAGGTGCAGCGGACGAGGCGACGTGCCGCACACGCGGACTTGCGTCATTCACGCGCACGTGGACGGTGACGGACAGGTGTGGAAACAGCAGAGTGTTTGAGCAGGACATCATGGTGCAGCACCCGCCGACAGCACTGACGGCCACGCAAGAGTGGGCAGAGGCGAAGCGGGAGTTCTCGTACGCCCCGGGTGTGGAGCAGCTTGCTGATGCCTGCCACGCAGGGAAGCACGTGGTGACGGGAACGAAGGCGTTTGCTGCGATCGACTCATCGGACACTGCAAAGGATGTGTGTGCTGCAAACGTGTGGTCTGCAGACGGGTGCAGGCGCCAGCTTCCAGACGTGTCTGTTGTGACGGACAGGAACCTGCACTCGATTGCACCCGTGTTTGCGTCGTTCCCGGCAGCCGTGGACGTGACGACGACGAGCACACTGAACCCGTACGACGTTGCGGGTGTACCTGGGCTGGGCTTCCCTGTTGGGGAGGCGTTCTGTGGGACGCCTTTCACGATCCGTTACGACGACGCCGCGCCGGTGCTGCAGGAGTGCGGTGTGTGGACGATTGAGCGGACGTGGAAGATCCAGCCACACTACCTTGACTGTGGAGGTGACCTTGCTGTGTACCATGCGTCGCTGACGACCCGCCAGGTGCAGGTGATCACTGTGCGTGATGTGGACCCACCGACGTTTGTGTCGAAGCCTGCAGACGTCGTGTCTGTGCCGTTCTACACAGCCTACGGGACGGCGGTGACGGGTGTGCCACAGGTAGAGGACGTGGCGGTGCACGCAGACATGGCTGGGCTCGACCTTGTGTCGTACAACATCACACTTGAGCACAGCGACGTGCACGTGGTCTTCAACAGTGGGCCAGAAGGCTGCACGGACGGTGTTGCTGTGGTGACACGCAGGTGGACTGCTGTGGACAGGTGTGGGACCACAGCCACTTGGGACCAGACCGTGCGTGTGATGAACCCCAGTGTGAATGGCGACGGAACCCTGGGTGCTGCGAGCGAGTACGCTGTGTTTGGCAGCGGGAAGGTGAAGATCCACGATACCTTGGGAAGCATTGCTGGCAACGTCGGGACGAGCTACAAGGACCTTCATCTGCATCATACCACAGTGCTCGGCTCCGTGCACGAGGACATGGACAGCGTGTCGCACGAAATGATGACGTTCTCCGACATGTTGCGCTCACCTCCTGCGAACTGGAGAGAGGGTACTAAGTCAGTGCTGTGCACTGGGCATGGACAGGACAGCTGTGTTGTGACTTCTGTGACGGAACCGTCCGTGTCGAAGATCACGTACGACAGTGCCAACAGCAACGACATGATTCTTGAGGGTGACGAGCTTGTGTACAACGTGTTCGCAGATGTGGATGTGAACGACTGGCTGTACGACCCATACCCGGTTGGACACAAAACGAAGACACACAGCCACAGCAAGAGCCACAGCCTGGGACACAGCAACGCGAACCACGAAGGTCACATCCACGACTCTGAGCTTGTTGTGCGCGCTGGCGGGTTTGTGATTGTGAACCTGATGTTCGACAGCCCGCACACCCACACCCACAGCCACGACGACGTTGTGCACACGCACAAGGACCACTCGCACTTCACCGCTGTGCGCAAGGCTGTGTTTGACCAGGCGTACCCTGCCGGAAAGCAGTTCCTCATGTACAACGTGAACAACAACGAGGCGTCGACGTCTGGGAGCAGGATTGTGAGGGTGCGTGAGGGTGAGCTGGTTGGGTCGCTGCTTGTTGCGGACTACACCCACAAGGTGGACATCCGTGAGATAACGGTGACTGGGCAGGTCATCACGGACAGCAAGGAGAGCACCTTCCGCGACTGCACCTTTGACTGGAGTGTGTTTGCTGCAAGCACGGTTTGTCCTGCGGTCTAGTGGGCGAATACTACTATGCTGATGTGGTTGACACCTGGTGTGGTGCTGTGTTATGGCTGTGCTGGTCTCTGGAACGGATTGTTATGTTTGAAGCGTCTTCATGCCTTTTCCATGACATTATACGTCCTTCCCGACTTCCTGCACAACCGTCACAGCTTCCTGTCCAGTCTCTGCGAAACTATATTTTATCACTTTACTTTACAACTATCATCCCATCCCCGCCCCCCTCCCCCTTTTTTTCGAGGTGACCAAGCCCCGATACAACTTGCGCTATCTCTTCAGCACCGAACTTACATAATGGTACGACCAGAGCCAGACCTTCGGCGTTTCAAGAGCGGGGGTACCCGCCACAGAAGACGTCTTGACCTGCTCTGCAAAGGCCTGACCACTGTTTGGTTCGCATTATATGATCACAGTGTACAATAGTATTCTGATATTGTTTTGTGGGTCGGTCAGTGGGTGTTCGGTCAGTCAAGAGTAGTGCAAGCCCTGATCACAGAAAAAGACTATTTTCTTTTGTGATTGGTTTACCCCCCTTTTTTTTTTTTGCATACACGCTTTTTCCACGCGTTTTACTTTATGTTTTTTGCTCTTTTTATACAACGATACTGTAGGCAGCGTTCTGTGCAGCGAAGCAGCTGTTGCTGTTTCTGTTTCTGTTACTAGTTAATGCACGAACAACGCTTGGTTTTGTTGTGGCTCTTTCTTATTCTACGTATTGTCCCCACATGAAGTGTTGCTGGAGAACGAAAAGAAAACCCTCATGTAAAAGAAAATGAACAAAACTCGTGTCTTGCACAAACGGTTCTTATCTATGGATGCCGGCTATTTTCGTATTTTTTTTTTTTCCCCCGCACGACAAAACAGTAATTACTTATGAACTACTAGGATATTATTATCTTTTTTTGTCTGCGCTCAACGTTCCCTCGCCGAGTTGTTCAGAGATGAGATTCTGTTGCGTACGGTGTCCTGGTTTTTGAAACCTTTGTACACAAGGACACGAGGATGTTCGTCGCTTAGGGTTTTTGTTGGCTCTTTTTATATTTGCACTGCCATTTTTTTTTTTGTTTCCTTTACATGCACAAAAGGTTTCGTGGGGCTGTCACATTTTCCCCCACAGACGCATGAGGCTGTAAAGCCGATGCCACTATCCTTTAGACATGTCGGAAGCAAGTTGTGGTGCACTTCTCCCCTTCCCCTCCCTTCTTCCCTTCCCCCTTCTTCCCCTCCCCACTCCCCACTCCCCACCGTTGGACCCTCTGGTCAGTATGCTCTTTTACAATCTTCGTCCAGACAAACCATCTGGCGGATTCGTAAGGAAGATGGTGTGTTGGCCTGACAGGAGCCCCTCCCTTAGCCCCGAAGAGAGCAGATGACCCCGCTAAGTGCGGTGTTGGATAGCAGTCTCATGTTGTGGGCAAGGAACCTCATCACAATTGTTTTTATTTTCTAGTAGGCGAGCCAGAGGCTCGTCTCACCCAACTGTTTTTATTTTATTTTTTTTTTTCCATTTTTTTCAGGGTATACGCTTGGATTTTGGATTTTTTCCAGAATTAGGTTTTTTGAATTTTTTTTTTTGGTGGGGTTATAGACCAGCCCCGCCGCCAGGATTTTGGGTTTTGAAAAAGTTCTGTTGATGGTCCAAAAAAAAATTTTCGCGCTTCGCGCGAAAACCCCTGCAAAGCTCCTTCTCGTGGCCTCCGGCGGAGAGATGCATGTTCCCCAAGCCCGGTCAGAGTTCCTCCGAATCAGCGACACTTGCTCTTTCCTCTCACCATGCTGTACATTGTACTCTACGGTGGCCGTCCACAAGCCGTAGTGGGTGTCAGCCTTCTTATCAGTAAGCAGCGGTCATGGTACCCAAAGGTTCCTGGCGAAGCCACGGTACGCAACATTTTTAAAAAATGTTCCCATAAAATGGAACTGCGTTGGTGGGAGCTGCTTGCGCCGCAGGCGCACGGTACGCAACTTTTTTTTTTCCAACACCCGATTTTGACTTTTTTGGGACGTTTGAGCACTCACCTCTCCATATCTTCTTCTCCTGAGATTTTTTGACAAGTAGAACGGGTCTGAACCACTCAACAGAACTTTTTTTTTTTCCCCGAAAAATTTCAGAATTAGGTTTTTGAACCTAATTCTGAGTACCAAGCTTATACCCTGATTTTTTTTCATATCCCTCACCCTGTTCTCCACTTCCCCTGCATTTTTCTCATATGTCTGCCGTCTTTCCACACCTCAGTTCTGAAATTCCCCGGAGGGGGTCTTCACGAAGAACAGAGCGTGCTGTGATGTCTAGGCGGACATATGTGCGATAAAAAAAATGTTATTTCCTGCTCGCCACTTCGACAAGAGGTATTGTGTATGTGTGCGTTCATCTCAACGCACCGTTCCAACTGCTTCTCTTTTGCTTTGGCATATCGCGTGCGTATTTATCATTCAGGTGTTTTATTTTTATCAGGACTTTGCGCTGTGCACTGTGCACTTCATGTTTGTTTAGTTACTCGCATGTGGCTGTTTTTGTGCGTATGCGCCCCTCTGAAAACACCTTTTTATTTTTTATTTGTCTTTTGTATCACAGAGAGAAAGAAAAACGACCTAAAAACCCTGAGCTTTTTGCTTATTCTAGAGATTACACCCCCATCATCCTCACGCTGTCACCTTTGCCATAGAGACTATGTGGCTTAGACAGAATCAGACGACATACGACGCACCCCTCCAGTGTCAAAGGAACCCAAGTGCATGACGACTAATCGCTGTGATGCCTGCTGCAGTGTGCAGGGGGAGTGCAGGCTTCGTACGGGGGCAGCTTCTATCCTTTCTTGATGGTGCGTCTCGGTCGCCCCTAGGTCGCAAGACAGTAACATTTCAGTACAGTAGCACAACAAACACCGGTGGGGTAAAATTTTGGGATCAAAACCCCACACACCACACCGCTGTGTTGCACACAGCACTCAGCTAATATACACCCTACACCCCACACCCGACACCCCACACACTACACCAGGCACATATCATTTGCAACATGCCGCCCTTCCGTGCTGTCCTGCTTTCGATGTGTGTGGCGCTGTCGTCTGCAGAGTTCCCACCCGGCGAGGTGATGCCTGTAACAGAGGACACCTTCTACTCAATGGTGCACGACAACAAGATGGTCGACGTCATCCTCGTCAAGTTCTACGCGCCGTGGTGTGGACACTGCAAGAAGATGGCAGCCGACTACATCCAGGCTGCGAAGGAGGTTGCTGACGAAGCTCACTTCCTCGAGGTACGTCTCTTCTCCCTACCACCCCCAAAAAATATTTCAAAAATGGCTATTTATTGAAATCAGCTAGCCAGATTTTACGCGTAGGAGAGGTGTTTTTTCACGAGTATTAGAACGAGTGAAAAAACACCTCCGCAAGGAAAATCTGGCCTGATTTTTGTTCAAAACATGCTATGTGAAATCGGTCAACGACCTGTCAATATAGGGGGTGCCCTTTTTGCGTGTTGGTTGCGGGGTTGCCTCCTTGCAGGTCCGCCTCCAACGAGGTGACAGCCAGGTGCGGTATGCTGCTGTGGATGCTAATCATTGCATAAAGTGTTTCCTAATTTTTCGGGGTCCGTTAAATTTTCCACTTTATCATCCAATGATATAAAACAATTTCACCTTCAGGTTGACGGCACCGTTGAAACCGGTCTTGCAAAGAAGCACGACATTAACGCATACCCCACCATCAAGGCTTGGGTCGGAGGCCACGAACGCAAATACGAATCTGGCCGCACAGCAAAGGACTTTGTGGAATGGGTCGGCCAGCACACTGGACACCCTGTGACACACCTGAAGACACACAAGGAACTGATGAGCTTTAAGTACGACCATTTTGTCTTTGCTGTCGGGTTTTTCGCGGACCCCGAGACCCAAGCAGCGAAACACTTTGAAGCCATCGCGACGGTGTACCGCCATCAGTTCACCTTCTGCGCTGTGTACGACCCTGAAATTGCGAAGGAAGAAGAAGTCACAACACCAGGCCTTGTCCTCTACAAGCACTTCGACGACAAGAAGGAAGTCATGACAGACGGCTTCCACGAGGAGGGCATGATGGACTTCATCCAGGGACACTCCTTCCCCATCTTCGACCAGGTGACACCGAAGAACTTCAAGAACTACTACATGCGCGGGCTGCCTATTGCGTGGCTCTTTGTCAACGCAGACTTCGAAACCGACACAAAGAACGCGAAGGCTGTGGTGCGCGAGATTGCGCTGCAGCACCGCGGGAAGTTCAGCATGGTGTGGATGGACGGAACGAAACAAGACAACCTGATGAAGCAGCTTGGGCTTACTGGGACAAAGCTGCCTTCCTTCACGATTGACGCTGGCGACAAATTCCCTATGTCCGAGGCTAACGACATCACGACCGACACCATCACCGAGCACATGGCCGGGTACCACGCAAACACGCTGACGGCCTTCCACCGCTCCGTAGCTGCACCGGAGACTCCCCTTGTGGACGGCCTGACAACGCTGGTCGGCAGCACCGTGAAGGACGCTATGTACGACGAAGCCAGCGACGTGCTCCTGCTCCTGCACCACGGCAGCGACGACGAGAGCAAGGCGCTCCTCCCCGTCTGGACCGCGCTTGGGCACGAATTCCTCAAGCTCGACAACATCGTGATCGCGCAGATCGACATTGCCGTGAACGATGCGCCCAACAAAGTGCTCCCAGGTGGGTACCCACGGGTGTACCTCATCAAGGCAGGGACAAATGAGGTATGCGGGTAATTTTTTATTTGGTTTTTTTTTGGTTCAGTTGATGTTAGAAATGCTCTGTGGAAAAGATAGCGCGGGGTATTGGAGCGTCACCTCTCTCTATGAGCAATGCTGCATCCCGCGACTTGCTTCTGTACTACAGACTCACGACAGAAACTCATTCCAACAATCAATTTTTCAAAAAAAAAAAGTGCAAATGCAAAACAAATGCAACCATACAGGTGGTGATGTATGAGGACGAGAAAACCCATGGACTGCTGGCAGCCTGGCTCCGAAGAAACGCAGCCACACTTGCGAAGTAAGAAAGGTGAAGAAAGAAGCAAAAGGGGGAAGGGGCGGGACAGAGGCATAGATTCTCACACTTTGATGGGGGAAGATGGGTTGTTTTTTTTTTTTGTTTTTTTTTTTTTTGTTGATTTTGTTTCGGTGTCTGCGTTCACAGAGATGCTTGCACTTTTTCATTTTTCTTATATTTTTGTGTTTGGTAATACCCGTTTTTAACCAATCTACTGAAAGTTTCAATTTATGCACAGAAACAATTGTTTTTTTTTTTGTCTTTTCTCTTCACATTTTTGCAACATATAAATTTTTTTTGGATGTATCTGTATATAGGACGTCCTGTACTTTCTCTTCTTTGATTTGAAAGTAGATGAAACACATCTTTTAGGTGGGCATTTATGTTTACAGTGGAAAAAAACGTCGCTTCCTTCTGCCAATTTAGGTAGGTTGACCGGTTGATGGTAGGGCGAGAGGTACAGGATGAACAGTTGCGCCAGCACATTTGCTCAGCTTTTGGATCGATCGGCAATAGCCAGAACAAAACCACCTCTGATTTCTTAAGCACCTTGCTTTTGTTGATCACCCCCCCAAAGGTTTGCTGTAGCGCGACAATGACTGACAGACTTCAACTTTTTTTTGTATCACATCTGCCATTATCCTTCGGTCGGAATACATAGTTTGGCACAAAAAAGGTGTTTTTTTTTTTTTTTTTTTTTTTGAAATTGGAGATGGGTTTAGGGGTAAAACGTCCGGGATGTGTTGAAAGAATCTCAAAGAATTAGAAAAAAAAAATAATTACGTTCGAGAAGTGGCACCTGCGTGTCTTTTTATGATTTTATTTTTACAAAATTACGCCCGCACTATTATCAGGCCTTTATGGTGCTTCCCGGGGGGTATGCATTTCACAAATTTTCAATTCAATTCACAACTTTTCACAACTTTTCACTACCCTTTTTTCTCTCGTTGGTGAAGCTTTTAAACGCCGGCATTTGCATTTCCGGAATCCGTCCGGCCAGTGGTGGGGTCAATTTGCCGAAATGGACAAGTTCTCGTCATTTCCGCACATCACACAGTACACAGGTACACTGGTACACCACATCACGTTCTATCTTGTGAATCCCAGCGTGCCCCTCAATGGGTGGGTCACCACCCGCCCAAAAAAAACCACACACAAAAAAAAAAAAAAATCAATTCACAACTTTTCACAACTATTCACAACTTTTCACATTTTTCACCATTTTTCACCACTTTTCGCCAGCCTTCACAATTTTGTAGCAGTTTTCGTGTCGTGAAAATTTGTGAAAACTTGTCACATTTTGTGAAAAATTGTGAAATGCACACCCCCCGGGAAGCACCACTTTACCAACTTTTCTTTTTTAAAAGATGTGCAACACATCAACTCTTTCAAACTTCTCTTCTAAAGTGACTAAATACGGACAGACGGTCATCTTAAAAGCCTTTGCTTTCCCCTCCCCTTTCTGCCAAGGATGTGCGTACAACGTCGTCCTTACGTATGCTTCCCCTCGCTTGTTGTTTTGTTTAATTACATTCAATACGCATTTTTTAATGAAAAGCTGCGAAGAGGAAAAAACTTACCCTACCGTTGATCCGTACACAATAGAAAAAAAGAGTGATAGATGATGACCCCTTTTTGAAATGTTTTCAGACGCTTTCAAAAAAAAAGTCGCCATTTTTTTTTCTCTTTTTCAACACTTTCGCATAGCTTACTGCGATAGGATCTTTTAAAATTATTTTTCCTTTTTTCAAAAATTCATGTGCCAGCACCCGCGGCAGCACTAAACCCGCCTACAATGTAGGTAATCGTAAAAAAAAAAAAAAATCCACAATTATTACGGCAAAAAAAAAACGCACCCCCCCAGTAGGGGGCGCAGTGAGACCCTTTTTTCTGTCACACCCCCCAAAAAATCATGAAAAAGTGTAAAAAAAATATCCGAAAACACAAAACCACCCCAGAAAACACATTTGTGGGACTATTTCTTACTTTTTGATGCCTTTTTGGCACTTTTTGGCACTTTTGGGAACTTTTTTTGACACTTTTTGTAGCGTTTTCACCCCATTTTCATCGTTTTCTAAGGGGGTTTGATACAGGGCGATTTATCAAAAAATTCAATTTTTTTCAATAGTCCAAAACAAGAGGAAAAGAGGTTTTTTCCACTCAGATGTGTCCACAGAGCGATTTCTGGGGGGTTTTGGGGCCAAAAGTCTATTTTTTTGTACACCTTTGCTGAAAATTTTGAATTATTTTTTTGCCGTAAAAACCACATTTTAGCCGGGATGAGGAAGTGTGACATAAGTGTGACATTGGAGGGGGGCATCTCATAGCCCAGAAAAAAGCGTTTTTTTAACTTGGAAGTAGGGTTTTCTGCCTATTTGGGTGTCCCCGCATCCATTCCGAGCCGAATTCTGGCCTTCTGTGACTTTTTCGGCGGCCCTTTTGAGGTCGGCATTTGGGAATCATCCCAAGAACACCCCAAAGAACAGGTATTTTTAGGGTAACATGAGTATTTTTTTTGAAAAAAAATATTTCTGGGGGTGCCAAAAAAAGCCCCAAAACTATATTTTCCCACCCCCGGACCTCACCCAAATATGATGGGAGTGGTTTTCGGGGCTTTACAGGTGCTCCGTGGAACCAGAAATGGTGATTTAGGAAGTGTGACAGAAGTGTGACATCGGAGAAATTTGGATCTGGGGTCACCAAAATGGGCAAAAACCATCTGAAAACAGTCTATTCCACCCCCAGTGGGGTCCGGCAATCATTTTCGAGTGGTTTTGGGGACTTATGTGGACCTGTGGACAATTTTTTGGGGGTTTTAATGTGTGTGAACATGCTAAGAAGTGAGGGAAATGCTGCTTTTTTAGGCGTTTCAGACACTGCAGAATACATCTGGGGCCCACACAGGACCCCTAAAAGCTGCAAAAACCATACATTTCCACCCTGGGACCCCACCGGATGTGGACCGAGGTGTTTTTCGGGTGTTTAGAAGGCATAATGTCTCCTTAGAATTTTTTTTTGAAAAGTGTTGAAAATTGACCCAAAAGCGTTACACAAGCGTTACACATTTTTGGCCATTTTTTCACAAAAAACCAATTTTTTTTAATCAGGAAAGTATCTGTAGAGGTCGTCAGGTGGTTTAATGAGATATTTGGGTGATCCCCAGGGCGATTTGCGGCCAGGTACGACCTTTTTAGTGGGTTTCTTCCAGGGCGTTCGCTATCGCCATCGTTTTTTCCTGATCGTGGCGAAATGCCAAAAAACCCGAAATTTTTGCTTTTTTACTAGTGCTTAAAATAGGTCAAAAAAATTTTCCGCCGGAGAGAAGCTAGTTCGTGGGGGGTGAATCCCTGGTACTGAGTGGTCAAAAAAAATTTGCGATTTGCGCGTGATCCCTTCCCCAGCACAAGTGCTATTACAGCTGCACTTTCCTGATACTAAAACCAGCAAAACGATGGAGAATTTCATCAATCCCCCCTCACTGAGGGTCTCTTTGTGTTGTTTAATCAAACAGATGTACAAGAGAGAGGCATCTGTCATGTGAGACTTCATCCTTATTTTGATTATTTTCAATAAACTAAAACGTCTCTCTGCCGTTGAAGGTAGAGTTGACACGAGTAGTGACACCTTCTATAACAGGGGCTTCAGCAGACTGCAGGATTGAGGAGCGGGAGTGCTGGGGAAACTTCCTCTCACGGCAGGCGGGTTTGCGGAACAGTGGACACCCCTCTGCGACCCCCCCTCCGGGGGGGTCGACAGGGTGGTGGGGAGAAATCTCTCTCTCTTTATTTTTTTTTCTCCCCTTTTTTTTTTTATTTATTTATTTATTTATACAGGGTTTCGCCCCGGTGGGGCGAAGCCCTGGGGCGAAATAAAATGTCATTTTTTCAGGAAAAATTTTTTTTAACGAAAAAAAATATTTTTCGCCCCGGGGCGAACGCCCTGGTTTCTTCACCTAAATTTCAAAAAAATGGGTTTGTGACAGTATTTGTACAGGGATTTAGACACCACTGCGCCCCCTACACCCCCCCCAGCCTTATTATTTTCATTCTGCTTTCCTCCGGGGCTGGTAGCGCACCAGAGGTGCCTGCATCAATACCGATTCCTTTTTTCTTCCCCTACGTCCTAAGGTGTTTCACGTCTCATACGATATCGCGCCGTCTTCCAAAAGATCTGAGAGACACCAGCATTGGAATGGCGGGGCGCCTCAAACATTCCTTCACGTGGTCTGCTATCTCAGCACCGCAAAAAACTCTCTCTCTGAGCTCAGCAATGGTGGCAGAAGCATACGACAACCCCCTCCCCTGCACAACGAACGAAGCAGAGCCGGCACTCCCTCCCCAAGGAACCACAGTCATGAATGATACATGACCTCCTCCGCTCGCGCAGCGTGCCTGCAATTTTGGCACAAAATGTGTGTCATCTAGCGTCCGTGTGGTGTGCCTCGCGCTGGGAGTACGCGATCCAGTGCGTCGGGTCCTCCGCGATCTCCGCCGGGCCGGCCCACGCAGGCGCCGGCGCGTCCACCTCAGCCACCTCAGCTGTAGTGCTCGCCTTCATCGCCGCCACCAGGGCCAGGATAGCGTCCTGTGGAAGCTGCACCGGTGGTGCACATCTTTTGGAACTCTTTTTCACTTTCAAGTTTCTGCTATCGAAATGGATGTAGGACGGCATGGTTGGGGTCCACCCGGGTGCACCGGTGTACCAAGGTGTACTAAATTATTATTTCCCAACACCCAACCCCCAGACAACACCCTCCTTCCAACCCTACAATGATGCGCCGTTCCCTTGTTGTGCTTGGACCCCGTAAGGTCCCCATGGTCATCAACGGAGAGTTCCGCGAGTCGACGACGAAGAACTGGATTGAGGTGCCCAACCCTGCCACCGGTGAGGTTGTCGCGCTCTGCCCGGAGAGCACGCAGGAGGAGATGGCGGAGGCGACGGAGAAGGCACACATCGCCTTCAAGGAGTGGCGTGAGGTGTCGCCCAGCAACCGCATGCGTGTCATGCTCAAGCTGCAGGCGCTCGTCCGCGAGAACCAGGGCCGCCTTGCCGAGCTCATCACCGAGGAGCAGGGCAAGACCATCGACGACGCAAAGGGTGACGTCTTCCGTGGCCTCGAGATCACCGAGCACGCCTGCTCCGGCCCCTCCCTCATGATGGGCGAGACGCTCGAGAACGTCTCCACCCACATGGACACCTACAGCTACCGCCAGCCCCTCGGTGTCTGCGCAGGTATCTGCCCCTTCAACTTCCCCGCAATGATCCCCCTCTGGATGTTCCCCATGGCCATCATCTCCGGAAACTCCTTCGTCCTGAAGCCCTCCGAGCGTGACCCCACCGCCGCCGTCGAGCTTGTCCGTCTTGCCCACGAGGCTGGCGTCCCCCCGGGTGTGCTCCAGGTGATCCACGGATCGAGAGACTGCGTCAACTTCATCTGCGATGCGCCTGAGATCAAGGCCATCAGCTTTGTCGGAGGCAACCAGGCCGGAGAGTACATCCACGCACGTGGTACCGGAAACGGAAAGCGTGTGCAGGCGAACCTTGGAGCGAAGAACCACGCCGTCATCATGCCCGATGCGTCGAAGGACCACGCCATCAACTCGATCGTGACTTCCTCGATGGGTGCGGCGGGCCAGCGCTGCATGGCGCTCTCCGTGGCAGTGTTCGTTGGCAAGTCGCAGGAGTGGATTGATGATGTTGTGGAGAAGGCCGCCACCTCGCTCAAGGTTGGCCGCGGCACAGAGAAGGGTGTCGACGTTGGTCCCATGATCACCCCTGCCGCATGCAAGCGTGCCATCGACATCATCGGCACCGCCGAGAAGGAGGGTGCCACCATCGCACTCGACGGACGTGGCGTGACCCCCCCCGCTGGCTGCGAGAAGGGCAACTGGCTTGGACCCACTGTCATCACCAACGCCTCCACCGACATGACATGCTACACTGAGGAGATCTTCGGGCCTGTCCTTGTCACCATGGTATGCAACACACACTTTCCCCCCAATGATTTACCACTTTTAACTATCGCAGAACGCCGACTCCCTGGATGAGGCACTCAAGATCATCGCGGCCAACCCCTACGGAAACGGCACTGCCATCTTCACCTCCAGCGGAGCCAACGCACGCAAGTTCCAGCACGAGGTTGACGCTGGCCAGGTCGGTATCAACGTCCCGATCCCGGTCCCACTCCCCATGTTCTCCTTCACCGGATCCCGCGGGTCCATCCGTGGAGACATCAACTTCTACGGCAAGCAGGCCATCCAGTTCTACACCTCCTGGAAGACCATCACCTCCAACTGGAACCCCAGCCTGGTCGGAAGCGACGCATCGGTATGAAATAATATAGCTTATTTTATGAAAGGGAATTGCGAACCAATCTCGTAACGGTGTAGGTCAATTATGGGATGTCTTTCCCGTTTCTGTGAACTGAAAAAGTTAATTGTGTCTCTTTGTCTCAAAGCTTCGTGTTACATTGAAGCATCCACAATGAGGTAATTTTTTTTGTGAAAGTGATTTGGTTATTTTTTCATCTTTTATTGTAATATTTCCAACAATTTCCCAACCATCTTCCCTACAGACTGTGATGCCGGTTCTCGGAGGAAAGAGCGCATGAGCGTCAGTTTTACGGCATACACTGTGTCACTCTCGCCCCTTGAGGTGACACAGCGCATAATATGAGCTGCATTTTTTTTTTTTCCGTTCAACCCCAATTTTTTTTGTGGGGAAAAAAAAAACGTTTAAGCCCCCATATCCAGCCCCCCTTCCGACGCTTTCGCTTCTGTTGGAGAATATGCGTCTGTTTGGGAATAATAACACCTTTTTTTATCACAACACGTGGTGTGGGGAGCACGGGGGCGGGAGGGAAAGAAGAAGTAAATCACGCACTCTCTCCCACCAACAACCTCCCAAGAAAGCCATGTGCTATTTGTTTTGTTTCATGTTTTTTTTTCTCAAAAAAAAAAAAAAATCCAAAAAAAAAGTGCCTCAAAAGATGTGCAGCCTGATGCGTATCCATCTTCTAAAAAAAATTTTTTTTAGGTCTGAGTGTGCAACCGTATTGCTTGAATAGAGTCGAATTTCTTTTCGTTGATGAGATGGGTGCGCACTTGAGGCGTGTTCATCCTTCAAATTTTCTCTATTTTTTTGGTACGCATGAACCTCTATGTATTTCCCTTTTTCCCCCTTACCCCGTTTTTTTCCAGTTCAACTTTTTTTTTTTTTACTGACCCCCAGCTCGACGTGTTGAAAAAAATGAATTCTTCATGTTTTCTTTCTTTTCCTGTTGCTGTGCGGAAGTGTCCAGCAATAGAAAAGAAGATCGCTTTTGCAGATCGGGTACCTTTATTCGATAACGAAATGCGATCAAAGGGTGACGATTGGAGTCATCTTATTAAACTTTTCTTATTGTTGCCACCGCACACAACTTTTATTTTTATCCAGCTTGTATTTTTTCTTTTATGAAAAAACCATATTTTTTTAAAATAGGCCAAAGATAACAATAGGATAAGAAATTTCGAAACACAATTTAGACAAACAGGTTGGGGCTAACTAAGGAAGGGATTGTTTTTCTTTTGTGAATGGTGATAATAATGTTAAACAAAAATGTTGGAATAAGTGGTGCCTGGACAACGCGCAAAAAGCTCCACTTTTTTTTATAAAAACTTTTTCAACTTTTCACTTTCTTTTTTTTTCCGAGCTAGGGTTTAAAAAAAACAAACAACAAAAAACGATCTTTTAAAAGCAGCAAAAATAAACTCTGCCTTTTTGCAAGAAACCAAATACGGCCCTCTCCCCCTCTTTTGTCAACCTCCCTACCTGCCATCTCTCTCCCAACCCATTTTTTACCACAAATTTTATGTTATCAGTGGTATTCATCGATCTTAGAGCGCGCTTCCAACTTCTCTGCTTTTTTTTTTATCCTTCTTTTTCGTTCTTACTTTCCCACAAGCTGACTAAGCACGAGGCTTAGGTTCATCTTATAAACTTTTCTGTATTTTTTCTCCACCATAGTATCTCACAGATTTTTGAATTCTACAAATAATGGTGCTTCCTTCAACTGAACCCTACGCCGAAGACGTGGAGGTAGGGAAGAAGGGTGACGACACACCACCCAAGGACGACCCCGAGCCAACCAACATCCAGCCCAGCACCCCACAGAAGGACGTTTCGTCGCCCTTTCACAACCCCTTCCAAACCAGAGCGTCCGAAACGTTCCACCTTGCGTGGCAGAACCTTACCTTCCAGGTTGAGCTCGCCGCAGGGTGTCCGTGCGTCGGAGGAGCTGGGGGTGGAGTTAAGACAATTGTCGACAATGTGTCGGGAAGTCTGAAACCTGGCAGTTTAACTGCTATCATGGGGCCTTCTGGTGCAGGGAAAACTACTCTCATGAACGTTCTTGCAGGGAGGGCGCCGTATGGAACGATCAGCGGCGGAAAGGTGTTTTTGAACAAAAAAGACGCCGACCCAGTGTTGTACCGCAGCCAGCTTGCCTATGTCATGCAGCAGGACGCTCTCTTTGCGACGCAGACCCCCAACGAGGTGCTTGCCTTCACCGCAGCCATGAGACTCCCAGAATACGACCAAGAACAACGCGCCGCTATAGTGCAGGCTGCCATTAAAGCGCTCGGTTTGAAGGACTGTTGCGACACGCTGATCGGCTCCACTATGGTTCCGGGTCTCTCGGGAGGAGAGAAGAAACGTACTGCGGTGGCAGTCGAGCTGATATCCTCGCCCTCATTAATTTTTCTGGATGAACCGACCTCGGGGCTTGATTCGCACAGTGCATTTGAGTTGGTAAAAATCCTTCGCACCTTGGCGGACTCAGGGTGCACCATAGTGTGTACCATCCATCAGCCGTCGTCCGAGGTTTTCGCTCTTTTTCATGACGTAATAATCCTCAAGAGCGGGCGTGTTGCGTATTCCGGAAAGATTGAATCATGTGGTTCGCACTTCGAAACAGAAGACCGTAAATGTCCGATACGGTCGAACCCTGCTGACTTCGCGATGCACCGTCTCCAGCTTATGTCTCTCGAGGAGTGCGAGCCATTCATCGCAAAGGCAGAGGCGGAGATAGCAGAACGGAACCCAACCTACGGCGGGGAGGGCACACTCGAAGCAGCCGACCTGCCCACCAGCACTACTGCAGGGTTCTGCGTGCAAATGGCGTACCTCGTGAGAAGGGAGTTCTTCAACCTGGTGCGCGACAGGCAGTCCCTCGGAGCACGCTACGGCATGTCCATGGTGCTGTCTCTCCTTATCGGGGTGATCTTCTTCCAGGTTGGCTCCGATTGGGGGACTGACGGCGATCCTGACGACATCACCGTCCAAATCAACAACCACTGGGGTGCGTTGGTGTTTTCCTGCATCAACTCGATGTTTCTCTCTTCACAACCCATGCTTCTTGCTTTTCCCATTGAACGCGCCGCGTTTATGAGAGAATACACTTCCGGGTCGTACAGTACACCAGCATATATATTGGGGAAGACCTGTATTGATGTTCCAGCAGCGTTCCTGCAGATGTTGCTTGCGACATGTGTGTTTTACTTTTTGGTTGATATGCAAGGAAACTTTGCGTATATAGTGTTTGCGCAGGTAGGTTTGGGTGTGGTATCTGCGTCGAGCTCGTTGTTGATGGGTGCAGCCACGACACGGCCAGAGACAGCGATTCATTTGGTGCCGGCGCTGTATGTGCCGCAGATTTTGTTTTCTGGGTTTTTCATTAGTCTGGATGAAGTGCCGATCTGGCTGCGCTGGCTGCAGTACCTCTGTCCTCTGAAGTATGGTGTGGGGCTGGCGACAATGGCAGAGTTCGCGGACGATGCCGTGCCCGACAACAGAGAGGGCTCCGTGGCGCGTCTCATCCACCGCACGAACCTCAACCGCGAGGATTGGTGGATCCTCGTTGTCATCATGTTTGCGCTCTTCTTTGCCTTCAGAATTATTGGTGCCTTCCTGCTGGCATGGCGGGCCAGGTCTTTCCAGTAGGGGAGTGTGGTTTTTTTTGCGTACACATTTTCGTGTATTGTCCCCAAAAAGGAGGACCTTTTGGTGGCGTATAAAACCCTGTTCGACTCAGTTTTAGATGAAAACCACGAAATGGATTGTAGGACTGCAATCCACCCCCGGTACACCCGGTCATACCAAGGTACACTGTCATGAGAGGGCTTTGTATTTCAAGTCAACTTTGTTTCCCCCCCGTTGGCGTCATAAAAGCGAGAGTAGTCGTAGGTTCATCTTGCAAATGTTTGCCTTCGTTTTTTCTGGCAGTTTAAAAAAAAAAAATTCGTTGCTCTTCTTTCCCTTCCGTTCACCCTTTTTTAACAACCTACACTTACGTTTTTTTTCTTTCTCTGTGGAATGTGTTTGGTTGCGAGACACACATTTTTTTTTCCACGTCTTCTCTTTTCTCGCGAATTGTAACGTTTTTGCAGGTGACTATGCACACGAGACTTAGGATCATCTTATTAACTTCCCATCCCCTCTTTTTCTCTGTTTAACACCCCAATGCAAGCCGACACCCTTTGCACACATCCCACGAACGCAATATAATTCCCCACATAGGAATTACCCCCCCAGACCTGTTTCAAAACAACACACACACGAGCTGTACCGCAATGATGCGTTTTTTTTTTTGTCAAGGTGACTAAGCACAAGAGCTCCAAAAATACAACAAAAAGGATTGATGAATAACCAATGTTCAAAACATTAAGTAATCTAATCAGACTAAGCACAAGAGGCTTAGGGTCATCTTATACTTTTCTTTTTGTTTTAATGTTTAAGCATGCGAAGCTCAGACCCACGTCTACGTCCACTTGACCCATTGGTCTACCAACGGTTCAGAGGTGGACTGCTTGATTGTATCGTAACGATTATCGAGATATATTTAAAACTCCCCTTTTTTTGCGAAAATACTGTGCTAAAGCGGACAGAAAAATAAAATGCCCCCCCAGTCCCCTACTCTTTTTCTCTAATTTTGCTGAAGTGGCGCAGCAGCTCTCTGGATGAAGAGATTCTTGACGAACTGTCAATAATTACTGCCTTTTTTTGTCGTTCTCTCCCGTCACCGACTCTGCCGCAATGTCCGTTGATAGTTGTGCCATGGAAAAGCGTTCTGTAGCGTTGCACCGACCGATCTTTCTGTTATAAGGGGTAAACACACTTTCTGCAACTTTACGCACAATTTCGTCAGAAGTAAAAAAGGGGTACATTTTGCACCCTCTTTGCATTCTTTTTGTTTCGCAAAGAAAAGAATGTATATGAAATTGCTGCACGCGGAGCGTTTTAGGGTCTGTGGGATGACGCCCGATGACGGCCGATGACAGCACGATTACGTTTTTTTCTTTTTTTGGGTACTGTGTATACTGTGTATACTGTGTATACTGTGTATACTGTGTATACTGTGTATACTGTGTATACTGTGTATACTGTGTATACTGTGTATACTGTGTATACTGTGTATACTGTGTATACTGTGTATACTGTGTATACTGTGTATACTGTGTATACTGTGTATACTGTGTATACTGTGTATACTGTGTATACTGTGTATACTGTGTATACTGTGTATACTGTGTATACTGTGTATACTGTGTATACTGTGTATACTGTGTATACTGTGTATACTGTGTATACTGTGTATACTGTGTATACTGTGTATACTGTGTATACTGTGTATACTGTGTATACTGTGTATACTGTGTATACTGTGTATACTGTGTATACTGTGTATACTGTGTATACTGTGTATACTGTGTATACTGTGTATACTGTGTATACTGTGTATACTGTGTATACTGTGTATACTGTGTATACTGTGTATACTGTGTATACTGTGTATACTGTGTATACTGTGTATACTGTGTATACTGTGTATACTGTGTATACTGTGTATACTGTGTATACTGTGTATACTGTGTATACTGTGTATACTGTGTATACTGTGTATACTGTGTATACTGTGTATACTGTGTATACTGTGTATACTGTGTACTTGTCCATTTCGGCAAATTGACCCCACCACTGGCCGGACGGATTCCGAAAATGCAAATGCCGGTGTTTAAAAGCTTCACCAAGGATTTCACCGAGGAAAAAAAAAATTTCCCCTAGCACGATGATTCCCGATTATGCACGATTCTGCACGATTACTCAGGATTACGCACGATGATGCCCGATGACGGCCGATGACACCCGATTTAGCGCGATTCACCCCCCCCGGAAAACGCTCCATGCACTCTTTTTCATTCGTTTTCCTCCACCCCATCCTCACCCGAAACCACCCCGAATCACACAGATAATATTATTTATTTAGTTGTTGCTTTTCCGCGCAACCTTCCTTTGATATTTTTTTTGTAATCCCCCCTTTTTTTCCACCCTTTTTTTCCTTTCCCGCCTCCTTTTCCCTTCTTTTCCTTTCTCGTATTTTTTTAAAAACTTTCTTCTCTGCCTTTGCCTTAGGTTCGTCTTGATTTTTTTTTTTTTTTTGAACTTTTTTTTTTTCAGTACACAATGCCGCTGGAGGAGACTTCGCACGGCGGCGAGTGCTTGGTAAACATTAGTGCAGTGAAGTTTGACGGCGGTGGTCAGATTTTCGACACCCTGAAGGGCCTGTACCAGTTGCAGTCCTGTGACAGCCAGACTAAAGACGATAACTAAAAGCTGTTACTTCTCAGATGACGATCATCGCTGCAGGTTTTTGGCTTGCAAAAAAAAAGAAAAACAACAACAACAAACAGTGTTTAACTTGATCCAATTATGGGGAACTAAAACGAAGGTGTATTTTCTTTCCGCCTATTCAAGTGTATTTAAAAAAAAAAATTCTTTTCAAGATTTCCGCGGCAAAGAATGCAAAGAACCAAAAGGTTTTAAAAAAGAGGAGAGAGAGAGAACATAAGAAGAAGCTCCGGAAAAAAAGTGTGGATGGGAAAGAGAAAAAAAAAAACGGTGAATGCAATAAAAAAGGTTATCCCTCCTTTTTTTTGGAACTCCAGAAAAGGAGGGGGAGGGGTTTTTATTTTAACAAAAGATAGAAAGCTTGCAGTGGGGTTAGCAATATGTTGAACTGACCCCAAGACGGAATGACCAACCACAATCATGGACGCCTTCCTCGGTAGGTTGCAGTGGAAACAAAAAAAACACAAAACAAAACAACCGAGCCCACTTACTTCGCACAAGGATTTGCTCCCTTGTGTTCCAATTATACCCGTTTCGTTGACTGACGAGCGGTAGCGGGAGTAGGACATCTCAACGTAGACCGCGAAATGGAAGTAAGTTGGGCGGAGGGTGGGCGTGGCGTGGATATATGCTGTTGCGACACGTGATTTTTCCAAGTTTTCAAAACAAAAAAACACACACACGCTCTCCGGCATCACATACACGGTGCGCTGGTCACAGGATACCTGGTCACGTGACCAGGTAATGGACCGGTTTTTGACCTGGTTAGACCTGGTTCTAGACGTGTGTAGTATAGTGGGGCTCATCCTCGGGTGTCTGCACTAATGCTCTGATTAAAAATATTTCAAGATTACGATCTTGCCCTGCAAATTTCCTATCGCAGAATCCCCCCGACGCACTTTTTTATTGCTACGTTTGCCTAATAAAGGCATCATACGTTTTTACCCCCTTCTTTTTCCCCACGACTCTTCCCGAAGGAAGTTTTCTGTTTTTTCCAGTATTTTTCTCTCTGAGTTATTTTTTTCTTTTTCTCTTTGCTCTTCGTGACCGTGTGCAGTAAGCACTGTTTTTTGCGATAAAAAGGGCTGAGTGCTGTGCAGGCGTGAGATAGACTACTGTTAGGTCTCGCAAAACCCTTTTTTTTTGCCAGCAAGCACACAAGGCCCTTTCCCTATTTGACTTTTTTTTTTTTGTGTCTGATAATTTTGTTTTTATACTAGGCGCGCTTTTTTGTGCCATTTTTCTCCCTTCAAGGTTTGTGTGTTTTTTTTTCTTTTCTTGTTTTTGTGTCTTCATCTGAATAAGTTTCGTTGGTGGCATTTAAAAACAAACTCGACCATTTTTTTTTTGTGAGATACACAGAGAGAAACTAGATGGATCTAATGAAAGGCCCATCCAATCTAAGAAATGTTTATCATCAATCATTTGTGTTAAGCGTTTACATCCCCTGTCCCCCCTGAAATGCTGTTAGAGCGTGCTCCTTGCTCCTGCTCCTCACACAAAAAAAAAAAAAAAAAAAAAAAAAAAAAAAAAAAAAATGCTCGGAAATTTAGCTGAATTCCCGACATACACAAAACACAAAAACTTTTCAACTCAACGAGGGGTTTTTTTAAGGTGACTAAGCACGAGAGAATGACTGATGAATAAACCAAAGAATAATCTAATCAGACTAAGCACGAGAGACCCCTATCTCTCCACCCCTCTTTGGCGGTAATTTTTTTCTACCTGCTGTGCCTGCATCGGTGATGTATGTCACGAAACGTATGGGATTCACATTGAAAACAAAGGATCATCGCATAGCGTCCAGTACACGTGGAGTGCATCCCTCGGGTGTCTCTTACACAAGTTTTCAAATAAAAAAGACAAGAAAATAAAATGCATCCCAAAGTTAAACCCGCAGTATCTTTTAACAAAAGGATACCGCTAGCTATGCATATAAGCAAACCCCTTCAATTGAAGGCGGGCCTTTTTTTTTTAAAAAAGGTATCCCAAGCAATGTCTTGGGCTTATTCACAAACTTTTTTCTCTCTTCCCCACCCCCACCCCCACTCAGGCAGTATTCGGTAGTGACTAGGAATATCAACCAAGACAGTCCTTACGACGTGTGCCCCTCGGAGGTGAGAGTGAGAGTCACAACCTTCATGGGTTTTTGGGTTAATATTCTCAATCATTAAAAAAGCTCAGGGAGACGTCCTGGCTGCAGTTGGTATCTGCACTTCCCCATTGTCTACTAGACGAGTAGGTGGATTGACTCATCAAGTGGTATATATGGGGCAGTGTACCTCCACACAGTGCGTGACCACCTTACCATCCTAGCACCTTTTTTTTACCCTGAAGCCAAAAATTTTCTGGTGGATTCCCGCCAGAGTGCATAGTCCAGCTTTTTTTTTTCTTTCCCCCTCTGTACCTTCTTTTCATTAGAAAAAGAATGTATATGAAACAATTTCCCCCTCTTTTTTTTTTGAGTTATTTGGTGACTAGGCTTAGGTTTATCTTAGAACACTTTTTCCACAACCTTCCTTCACCCTATAAGGGTCACCCAAGGTAAGGTATATAGTATTGAAATCGATGTAGGGGGGTCAAGGGTCAATTTTACAACTGGGCCCCATGGCAGAGATGAATCTGATGAACTTTTTTGTCTTTTTTTTTTTTTATATATTTTTATTTTTGAAATACTCTTGAAAGAGAGAGAAAAAAGACACAAAGGTACAAAGTGATGACAATGGCACCATCTGCCAGTCAGACGGTGCTCGTCCCTCTCTGACATGTGTCGAAACGACCCATTGCCCTTACTAAGTTGGACGGTACATGAACGATGATCATTTTTTTTTAATCGTATATCTCCTCCTCTCCCCTTGCATAGATGTATCGGAACAGAGGCGCGCTATCTAATGCCTCGATGCTGTTCCATTCATGCATCTTCATCGACACACCACACCATTACATACATTCGTTTTTGTTCTTGCAAAAAGCAAGCGTACATTTTTCGCCCTCTTTGCCTTCTTTTTTCGTTTTGAAAAAGAATGTATTTTGAAATAATTCTTGCTCTTTATCATGGTATCCAGATTTTTTCTTACCTCAGATATGGAAGAAAAAAACCCCTTTTTAAGGTCTTAGTTTGGGGTATTGTTTTGATAAGATCTTAGCTAAAGCATTTCTTAGGATAAGACGATGAGGGTTTTTGGGACAATTACCAACCTCTTAGATAAGATCATCTGTATATGCATGACTTATTTTTGTTATTTTTCTGTTACTTCCCCCCCCAAAAAAAAAAAACAAAGCCAAACAAGATCACAAAGCAAAATAATAACAAAAAACTTCATAAAACCCCCATTTTCAAACCCCCCCAAAAAAAAAGCTAAAAAACCTTGCAGTGTATGATAGTGGAGGGGGGTGGGTTGTGGTCACAAAAATGGAGGTTGTGCAAAAAAAAAAAAATTTTTTTTTTGGGGAAAGAGAAAAGGAACACAGAGACCATCTTTCAATCTCCCTTCTTTTTTTTTTTCCAGACACAGTCATAGCTGAAGCTGTGTGATAATTGTGATCACGTGCAAGGTGGCTAAGCATAGAGAGGCTTAGGTTCATCCTATAAACTTTTTTTTGCCTTTTTTTTTGTTTTGCATGACCAAAAATCTATTTTCCGCTGCCTACCCTCTGCTTTTTTTTTTGCGCAAAATTGACCGCCGACTGAGATGATTCAATGGGGATAATCATGAGCGGGTAAAAATGCGGGCACGGTTCAAGCCGTCCCGCATTTCCAATTCTCCATTTTTTTTTTTTTCCAACTACTTTTTTTGCTGTTGGATTCACTGCGTTTTTATTTTTTTTGAGGGGATTTTTTTTTATTTGTTGCTTTTGATGTCGTTGCTCTGGGTCCTCGAAGGGACTCCGCTTTAAAAAAAAAGGAAAAGAGGCTTCTTTATTACAAAAACCCATTTCCCGCATCTGCCATCTCCTCACGATCCATTGGTGCACCCGGACTGTGTTCAC
Organism: Rhynchopus sp. YZ270_cl-10; assembly: GCA_964035575.1. NCBI lineage: Eukaryota > Euglenozoa > Diplonemea > Diplonemida > Diplonemidae > Rhynchopus > Rhynchopus sp. YZ270_cl-10. Next base: position 386,364 of record OZ037855.1, on the reverse strand, counting down.
CATCCTTTGATGACGCTGCTCAAACCATTAGGTTGGGTGCGTACTCCGATGGTGCTTTGCCATAAGTCCACGTATATGGAGTGTCGTGACCAGGTCATCTAATACTCTTTCATTGTTTTGCTTGAAAATATCAGTATTCAAAGAATTGATGCTTAGGGGTTTCTTAGCCCTTCCCGAGCAAATATCGAGCAATTTTTTTTTTTTTTTTTTGGCAGTGGAGAATTGCACTGTGGCAACACAACCGAGGCAACTACACTACTCCTACAATTTCAGGGAAATAGCTTGGGTACTTTTGCTGGTTTCAAAACCAGAACGAGCTGGTTTACTGGTTTGGGGAAAAATAAAAAAAAAAAGTGGGATTCGGGATTCAGTTTTTCGCATCCCCCCTGCACCACTTTCCTCACAGAAGAAAGCCTCCCACGTAAGCGAACCCCTAAAAAGGGTGCATTGAGTGACTCTGTGGTGTAAAAAGCTACATTTTTTGCACCATACCCTAATTTTTTTTCGCCTGCGGCGCCACTTGATATTATTTTTTTGCTCCGCAAAAAAATAGAGTTTACAATGTCTCAAAATGCAACTTGGCCAAAGCTGCAAAAAGTTGACCGTTTTTTCAAAATGACCCACCGTTGCAACAGCCCCTGCTTCTGGAAGACGTATTGATTTTATACGGTTAGTGGAGCGTAAGGTGCAAGACCAAGCTCCGTTAACAAAGGATTATATCCCGTTTTCTTTGTCTCGCAAACCTTACCCTGTACCTCTCCACTCTGGCTGTCAGGGAGGCGCGCGCGAAGCGCGCGACGACCGCTTTCAACTGGGGAAATTTTTTTTTCTAAACCAGCAAACCAGCAACATTTGAAAAGTGCACCTTTCAAGCTACTACCCTGTACAATTTATCAAAAAAAAAAAAAAATCCCACCCGCCTCCAGATCAGGGCTCGCGCTAAAGTCCATCCCTCATCCCGGGATTTTTGGGGGTTTTGGTAGGAACGTTTTTTTTTTTGCAGTACGGGGATTTCATTAAGAAACCAGAAGTTCTAATATTGTTGAGTAAGACCACCACATAGTGGACTTGCATATACATGTGACCCCGCCGTGGAATGCAATTGGCTCGGAAAGTCAAAAGAAAGAGGAGAAAAAAGAAAAGAGAAAAAAAAAAAGCCTGTATCAGCACCCACACGCCTGCCAAAAGACCCCGTCAAGCTGCAACAGGTACGGGACAGACAACAAAGGGAAGACGAACTGTCCATTCACTTCCTCGACGGGTCACTCCTCAAACGAGACCTCCACCCACGATACCTAGGTCTCATTTTGGATCGCTCAGGCGACATGAAAGCACACTTCGACATGGTCGTGGAGCGCTTTTCCTGCCGGATGTCGATCCTGCACAGCCTAGCAGGGACCGACTGGGGCTGCGACGCACACACGCTACGAGCTGCCTACCTGAGCTACGTCTACCCCACGATTACGTACGCCGCTAGTGTCTACGGCAGCAGACTCTCCGCGACTCACATCGACACCCTCGAAAAGCTCCATCGGAAGGCAGCGAAGGCAATTACGGGGTGCGACTACATGACGCACGGACTGGACGTGCTGTGGGAGGCCCACCTGCAAACCGTTGCGTGCCACCTCCGACGTGTAGCTGCCAACGACTACGAGAAGTTCATGCGACTGCCCGACTCACCTGGACATGCTGCCGCACTCTCCACCACCAAACCACCTGGCCGCACCTGGCTCTCAGAGGCTACCGACACCATCGACGACTCCAAGGCGTATAGGCACAGTGAACGTGCATTGCTGTGTGAACACGACCCCGTATGTCCCTGGGAATGGGAGGAGCTCTCGCAGTCTCTGCGGATCACCCCCACCATACCGGGCATCAACAAGAGCAGCGGAATGCCGGCTGACATCATGCTACTGCGGGCGGAAGAGACCCTCGCCGCTCTACCTAACTACGACGTGCACGTCTACACCGACGGGTCGTGCCAAGACGTGTCCCAGCGCGTGACCGCCGCTGACCCTAACCCACCTGTGCATCAACGTGGTGGCGCTGGCGCCGTGTTCTACGCGGGGGATCGACTACACTCCCACACCAAGGAGCTGCAAACCGGAGCGGGCACAGTGAGCTCCAGTTACCAGGCTGAGCTGGTGGCAATCTGCCTTGGCTTGGAAGGCATCACGACCTGGGACGCACCCGCAGAAGTGCTCCTGCTCACGGACTCGCAATCCGCACTGATGGCGCTGGCGAGTGGCCCATGCGGGGTGCACGAGGACACGCTGCACCGACTCTGGCGTCTCCTACACTCACGTGCCCGTGAAGGGTACAAACTCCACCTGCACTACATCCCCTCCCACGTGGGGGTGCTAGGCAATGAGGCAGCCGACAAGCTCGCTAGCCGTGCGAACAACAGCCCCGCGAACCACGAGCGGATCAGCCTTGCGAGCATCCGCGCGTGCGTAAAGCGACGTGCCCTCAGCCGCGAGCCCACACCGTCTGAGCGCAGCATCTACTCCTACAAGAGTGGATCCACCACCGCCCTGCACCGACCTGCGCTGCGTACACCGCACCTCACGCGGCTGGGTGCGACGACCATCCGCAACCTCCGAGTGGAACGCCACCCACTCGTCTACAACGAGCTGCACCCGGACAGGACGGCGTACTGTCCACGTTGCTCCGAAGAGGCTTCGCTCCGCCACATCTTCTCCCGGTGCAGCAACCCCGCAACCCCACGCTCCAGCCTCCCTTCAACGAACCTGGGGCAGCTGATGCAACGCCACGAGGCAGACGTGCTCCGCTTCCTTTGCGAGGCTGGATACCTGGACGATGAAATTGAATCACTCATGCGCCATTGAGTCACTGATGTGGCACCGGCGTGATGACTTTTTAAACCTACCTTATCAAAATAAGAATCAAAATTAAAAAAAAAAAAAAAAAAAAAAAAAAAAAAACAGAAACAAAAACAAAAACAAAAACAAAAAAAAAAAAAAAAAAAAACAAAAAAAAAACCCAAATTTTTAGCTTTTATATGGGGGCATGTCCCCTTTTGTCGTCAGCCCAGAGTCAGTAGGCTCTGCCACACCTTGGGGAGAGGTGTGCGGACTGTGTCTCCAAGAGGAAAAGGGAAGCTGTCCCCCCTGCCCCGTCGCAGTGTGGAACCCCGCTAAGTAGCACAACAACAAAACTAAGCAAGAGGCAGTACCAGTGGCGCGGCTACCAATAACTACCGTGTAGTCAGCGTCACGCCTACCATGGTAGGTTACAGTGAAAAAAAAAAAAAAAAAAAAAAAAGTTGGTTACCGTGCGCCTGCGGCGCTGCCTGTTCCCTTCCAGTTTCTACAGGCAAACACTTGCCCCCTTTACCTTACACTGACGGGGTTTGACCAAAACCAAGAACTTGTCCATTTCGGCAAATTGACCCCACCACAGAACGGACGGATTCCGGAAATGCAAATGCCGGTGTTTTCGCGCATTTTCATGTTGCAAGACGTCAGGATCAGGGAGAGAAAATCTGGTTGTGGGATTTACCTTGGCCCTCTTTACCCACATGGATTTTGACCAAAACCAAAAAATTGGCCATTTCGGCAAAGTGACCCCACCACAGTGCGGACGGATTCCGGAAATTCCAATCGCGGTATGTTTTGGGGCTGAAAACCCACTGATTTTCAGGAGAAAAATTGCTTCCAAATCTCGGAATTTTCCGAATTTTCCTGAAAATGACCCTTGTTTACGAGTATGGGTTCATATTTTGCGAAAATTTAAGTCACTAAAATTTTGTCCATTTTTCCGTATATACCCCACCACAAGCCGGGATTGGCCCGGAAATGCCACAAAACGGGGTTTCCGGGCCTCCCCAGCTAACCTTTTCAAGGAACGTTTTTCCGTACCCGAAATCCATTTTTTCCCCATTTTTTCCCATAATTAGCGCGACCACTGCTCCAGATTAACACCACTCTTTACACCATGCTGACATAGCGTTGAATCCGAGACACGCAAGAGATGCCCTTAGTTAAGATAGCGAATGTGATGTGCGATGGTGGCGGGCAGGAGTTCGATGTGCTGAAGGGTGGTACGTTCCAACTTCGCTGTAGCAGTGGCTGCAGCAACTGCACCGGCCGCCCTGGTGGCAACGTGCATAAGGAGAGTGGAGCGTCTGCAGCACAGTGCACAACAGGGCAGAGGAATGTGGCGCCATCACCGAAAGCAAAGGAGGGGAAAAGCGTGCTGTAGGGAGAGGTGAGGGGGGCAGCTCTGGTGTTCGTCGCCAGTGGCGGTGATGGTTGTGATGGTGTTTAGGCAGGGTCATTGTTTGTGCTCAAAGTGGCTTTGCTGACGACTTCTTTTCTCGACCTCTAAAAAGTAATTTGTGGTGGAATGTGCAATCCCGATTGTTCCAGAGAAGGGCGCTTGAATAAGAGTGCTTTTGTATGGTTGACGTTCTCGTGTGCGTATTCGAGAGAGTGGTGTCCTTTCTTTTCTCGAGTCCTTTTTTTGCCTTCAATTTCCGTGAGCTTTGGTTCCTTAGGGTTACCGTTTCTGGATAATATAATTTTTCTTCTTCAGACGTAAAACGAAATGGATGTAGGAGTGCATGGTTGGGGTCCACTCCGGTGCAGCCGGTCATGTACCAAGGTACACTGTCACGAGCGGGCTGTTGTATTTCAAGCCAACTTTTTTTTAGGTGACTAAGCACGAGAGGCTCAGGATCATCTTGCAAAACTTTTCTTTCTTTTTGTGCGTGGCATATTAGCATGTAGAGTGCACGCATTTCTTTTGAAGGATACTTTCTGTTTGCTAAGAACAGAAAGTATATGAACTGCGTGCCGAAAACGTAAAAATATTGAGTTAAGAATTTTGGCCAACTTGGGCTCTGTACAGGTTCAGGTGAAGAATCCCTGGTGCAGCCCATTCAAAAAATACATCATCTGATCATTTCATGTCTGCTTCACAAAATATGTGATGTTATGTGATGTGTCACAAGTTTTTTTTACTTCTTGTCTTTTTATTTTGTTGAAGGCACGAAACGCATAAGAGCTTCGGTACATTGAAACGTACTGTTTTACATGCGCCGTTGTTCACTTTGTGCCTTCATGTTGCTTTGTTTCTTTAGGAAAGTTCCCTCTTCTTATTGGACTGGGATTGATAAGAGCACCGATATGCGAAATTTTAAAAGCTTGGGACGAGGTGTGAACGTATGGGTGTTTTGTACTCACAGCATGACGAGTGTGTATGTGCACGAGGGTCGTGTTCATCTCGCAAGCTTTCTTTTAATTCTGCGTGGCAGGACACGCTCCAGTCTGTTACTCAACCAATTATTTCTGCTATCTGGCTGTATTCGTCGGGTTTGCGGGTTTGCCTGCAAGGGTATAGTCCGCCAAGTTCAATCAAACCCAGTTCCAACAAAATCCTCCCCTCTTTACACAGTTTACACACACACCAATTTGATGTGCTGTTTTGTGAGTATGATTTTTTTTTAAAGAGTACACCGTCACGAGCGGACCGTTGTATTTCTAGTAATTTTATTTATATACCTACAAGCGTGGGCTTAAAGGAGAAATAGTTCGGATACGGTCGCCAATCACCCCCTTCGAACAGGGTAATTGAGCAATCAACGGGAAAACCTTTTCCCTTTTACTTACCTATCAGAGTTACTATTTTTCCATCCTTCCTACCGTCACGTCACCCTACAGGTGTGGGCAATTTATTCCTCTTTTTTTTTTTCTACTTTAGCGCGAAGCAGATTAGCTTCATCTTCACCTTTCTTTCATGTTTTGTTACCCTATGTCTCCTCTAAAGGTGACCAAGTAGCCGCAAGGCTTAGGTCATCTCGTTGACTTTCGAGAATTTCTCCTTTCATTTTGATTTTTCATCCGGCATTACATCACATGATATGTTATAACGAAATACCATTTTTAGTGGCTGAATAGGGGGGGAGTTCAATACCGCTGTGAGGAGGAAGGCACAGTGTGAGCGACAGCCTCTTTGTGGACCTCGCTAACGGCAGCTTCCTTCCTCGACTCCAAGGACGCACTCTGCTATTTAATACCAACACCCGGCCAGCAACGATTCTGCGGAGTACATACACACTGCAGTGTTCCGATTCTTTGGCAGCTGGAACAGCCCCCGCTGCTGTCCCTCCCCCCTCCCCCTCCCCCTCCCTGCAAAACATACCCCAACAGATACTATACACAACACACTTTGAAATACCCTCAAAACTCCCCTCTCTTAGTCTTTATAAGCAGCTTTTTTAGCGTTTCTTTACAACATGACGACCACATGCGAGCCGACACTGTTCCTCAGCAACCACCCGAATGTGACGTTGATCAAGATCGGAAGCGTCAGGATGGATGGAGGCGGCCAGACATACGACAGCCTGAAGGGGTTCAAGCAGGTGGGCACCGTTGAGGAGGAGTGCCCTTTTGAGAAGCTTGGGTTCAGAGGTACGTTCCAGCTGCCCAAGCATGCTTGAGAACCTCAAAAGCACCGTTTGAGTCGGGGGGACAATAGTGGAGCTCATACTTTGGGTGTCTACTGCTAATACAACCAAATTCTATAAAACCACCACAAAAAAAAAGGTGGAGGGTTGCACAGCTGTGGCAACACAACCGAGGCAACTATGCTAATCCAACGATTATCAGAAAAAAGCATAAAAGTTTAACATAACATTTATATCTCTAATGAGACGACCAATTAAAACAGGCTGGCTGCAAGGTACAGCATTCTAAATTTTCTTACACACTCTAGCTTGTCCACACTCTTCCTTCAGGGGCTATCTCCAGGAGGGGTAAAAGAGTTCCATTTCCCCCACCCCTTTCCTCTGTGATCTGAAGATCACAGCATTTTCTTTTTGCCTTCTGCATCTAGATGCGACAAGCACCAAGCTGCTGAGGGGAGTTATATTCCCCCGACCTCCTTTTCGAGTTTCGTAAGACTTCAAGGGCAGGTTGGGTTCGGAATACATATTTGTATGTTATAATGTGTGCTAACAGTACACACATTTATCTACATGTCCTCACGTTCTATTATTCCCTATTCCCCAAAAATATCCCATTTTTGCCTTTTTTGTCTTTATTCAGTTGATAACGTAGACACTGAAGCTACTTTGATTCAACTCTGTTGTCTTTTTGTTGTTACTCCCCCACCTGTGTTATACGCTGCGCAGGGATAGCACCCTTGGGACGAGACTAATTTTTTACTTTTTGTTTTTGTTTTTTTAGCAAAACATTTTTGCAGTTGCAACAACATTTCCACCTTTTTAAAAACGGTGCATCTTTTCCCCCGGGGTTTTACCTTACCGTAAAGGCATCTAAGCCTTGACACAGTGAGACTTAAGTTTACTGTTACAACGCTCCAAAACCCTTTTTCTCTGTGTGGGTGATACTTAATACTAGACCCCTTTGTGAACACCGTACACCGGTTTCTTTTAAGATGTGTGTGAACATCCATCTTAGTTTTTTTATTTTTTATTTTTTTTTTTTTGTGGCAATGTTAACGCAACGCTGGCGCCCCCTATTGTCGGCCGAAGGAGGGTAAATCGGAGAGATTTGTAATGATTTTTCTTTTTCGTCGAAGGTGAAGTACTGTAGAGAGGCTGAGGCTCATATTTGCCAGCAAAATATCCCTCCACCTCCCCTGGTGAATTGTTTCCCCCCATTCGTGACAAAGGATTAAAAAATGGGTGAAGGCTATTGCTCGAGAGGGTGATTCACACAGCCTGTCCCATTTTTTTTCTCATTTAATGACTTGGGGACAGGGTGGGTACTTGGGACTTCCTGAAGGCGCCAATATACAACTCAGTATATTTGCCTCTCTTTTTTCGACCCTCTGAAAGGCTCCGACAATTTTAAAAAAAGATACAAAAAAACATGCATCATTTTTCTTGCCCTAACCCTCAAACCCTCCACAACACACCTCAAACAGGCACATTGTATTTGTATATTTTTCTTGAATATTTTGGTGTGAGGGAGCACCTTAGGGAGCATCTTGCCTTCTATTTCTTCCTTTATCTTCCTTTCTTGATCCCCTGCTGCATTGAGCCGCCACTGCCGTTGTTGTTTTCACTCATCCAGAGTATCGAAGGTCCTTCTATGCCCTCTTCCGCTGGGATCGAGCTCCACCCAACAGAGCTCTCACGCCAGTCTGGCCTGGTAAAAGTATGCAACGTGAGTCTTGATGGAGGAGGACAGGGCTTCGACAGCGAACGGGGACTTCACGTAACAGGGGGTAGAGGTGATACGAATGACACGGCGAGAGTCGGAGATGAAGGTGGCGAGAACAGGTGACCTCTAGATGTGACGGCGTCAGAAGGTGGCCACAGAGGAGTGTGTTCATCTTTGCAGGTGTGATACAAATATCAGGTGTAGGTGAGGCGTTTGAACAGTCTCTCAGTGTAATGTGTCTTGTTTCCAAGTTTTGTTTTTTTTTTTGTGTTGTGTTCAGGGCACTAGCTAGACTTTTTTTTTTCCGTTTTTTTGCGGTTTTGCGGTTTCAAAAAAAATTTCGCGCGGCGACAAACTAGAATGGAAAACACACGAATGAGGGACGGGGAGATTTTGGGAAGGGGTTATTTACAGGGCATTTTTTACGGGGCTAAACCCGACTGACCCCTGGTGGAATCTCCTGCCAACTTCATTGCATGTATCAGAATGCTTCTGTGCGTGAGCATGTGTTGCCGCAGGGTCTGCACAGCTTCCGACGTTCGCACATACCCCCCAGTCTCCTGTTTGCTGTCGACCATTCTATCACATACTCCTCCATGTCCGCGGTGGCACGCCGGCTCACTATGCTCTGACTTAATCTCACCGATCGTGACCACCCCTCTACCTGAATCGATTGCATTTTCGGTTGCAAAATGCAACTGTCCAAATTGCAAGGGGTTTCCCGAAGACATTGTAAAATAATAAATGGCGCCGCAGGCAAAAAAAATTAGGGTACGGTGTAAAGATGCCGGTTTTACACCAGAGTCACTCAACAAACCCTTTTTTTGCGAAGCAAAAAAGGAAAATGGCGCCGCAGGCAAAAAAAAATATGGGTTCACTCCGCGAGCGAAGCGAGCGGAAATTTTTTTGGGGTGTACTTCCGTGAGCGCAGCGAGCAGAAAAAAATTAAGGTGCTATCATGCCAGTCATCTGGGGGTCGGGCGAGGGGGCCCCAACAGTGCCCAAAAACCCCCCACATTTTTTTTTTCTGCCCCGAGATTTTCCGTTTTTTTTTTTTTTTTTCCGCCAAACCGCAAAACCGGGTTTTTGCGGTTTTGAAACCGCAAAAAAGCACCTAGCTAGTGCCCTGGTTGTGTTGCGGGTTCAAAATGCCGCAATATTCTAGCCCTGTATCTGAACTTTTCTTTTTTTCTTTTGTGCTTTCATCGGGGCTGTCATGGTCCAGTAAGATGTGTCTGCACTCAATAACTATCCCCCTTTTTTTTCTTTGCAGACTCAGCAACTTGAGTCTTATAACCATCTTCACCAAAAATTTATTTTCATTTATTCCACTTTTTCTGCTTTTTTTATCTTTTCTTGAAGACAGTGCGTACGTCTGAAGCGTTTGCGCTGTCCCTCTTGTTTTCCCTACAGTCAAGGTGGTTACAAAGACCCCTCCAGGGGACAGGCTAGGTGGCCGAGTGGGGTCGCAGCTAACTGCACCGCCCTCTCCTTTCTAACTTGGAGTGCCCTCCTTTTGAACCTTGTGAACCCTGTTTTTTTTCTTCTTCTTCTTGTTTTGCTTTTGTTGTGCTTTTTTGGTGTACATGACAATCCAGAGAATAGAGTTGCTTTGTGGCTGGATTGGGGAAAAAAGGGGTAAATAAAGCGTTGTCGTCAGCGTACGATATGCGAATCCCTGTTTTGATACTTGACACTATTGGGTGCCACTTATGGGTAACTACAGTAGTTTGTGTGGCTTTTGTCATGTGCACCACATTTGTTAAATTAAAAAAAAAAAAAAAATACTTTTTCGCTCAAAGAAGTATGTAGATAGTGTAGAATGGCTCCACGTTTCATAGCCTTTTTCAACGTTTCATTGCTATTTCAAAATGTGTCATTAGCAGACCGACCCTACCTCTTGGCATGGTTGTCAAATACAAATAAAAATAACATTACTGCCACGTCTGGTCATCCCACACATTAAAGTACAACCCGGCATTTCCCCCCTAACTCTCAACCACATAACACTTCTAAAAAAGCGTCCCGCTCTCTCTCTCCCTCTCCATCCCTATCTTTTTCGTGCTTCAGACACACACCCCGCCTCCATCCGTTGTTCGTCGTTTTAATTGCAACAGCGCACCATACTACACCTTCCTCCTTCCTCCTTCCTCCTTCCTCCTTCCTCCTTCCTCCTTCCTCCTTCCTCCTTCCTCCTTCCTCCTTCCTCCTTCCTCCTTCCTCCTTCCACCTTCCTCCTTACTCCCCCATACAGACAAACACTCTTCGTATCCCCTTTCCAATGCGCTTTGCTACCCTGTTAGGGGTGGTCACTGTTGTTGCTGCGGCAGATGAACTGTGGAAGGATCCTTCACAGAGTGTGGAGGCGCGTGTCGCTGCGTTGCTGCCTAAGCTGAGTGTGGAGGAGCTTGCGAACCAGCTGCGTGCACCCGACTTTGGTGTAACTGTGGAATCGGTTATCAAGGACTATGGGAAGACGAGCATTGGAACGATCTCTGCGTTTGCTCTTGCAGACATCAAGACCGTGCAGGAAGCGGTGCTCAACCAAAGCCGTTGGGGTATCCCGGTTGCATGGCTTCATGAATCGCTTCACAGTGGGTGCTATGGTGGGACCATCTTCCCGATGCCGCTTACCCTTGGTGCGACCTTCAACACAACGCTGATTGAAGCTGTGCACGACATCATTGCAAACGAAACGCTCATCTGTGGTGCTACCATCGCATTTGCCCCGGTCATCAACCTTTTCACGGACCCACGCTTTGGGCGCTTCCAGGAAGGCTTCTCCCCGGACCCCTCCCTCACGGCGCACTACGCCGAGGCCTCTGCAAAGGGGCTGCAGGGTGCCAAAACGCTGCGGCACAACTCAGGGGGGTACCTCCCTGCAGGGAAGGTGCTGGCGCTTGCAAAGCATTATGTTGGCTATGGTGGGGCTGAGGGGGGGTTGAACGGAAAGCGTCTCGACGCAACTGAGAGGGAGGTCCGTGATGTGTACCTGAAGCCGTGGAGGTATTTTGCGACGGTTGGCGGAGGGATGGGTGCAATGCCGAGTCATCAAACCGTCCTGGACGTCCCGATGCACGCGAATGACTATCTTGTCAACACAGTGCTCCGCAAGGAGCTGAACTTCACAGATGGGTTGACCATCAGCGACTGCAACGACATCAACGTTCTCATCCAGTTCCGTGTTGCGTCCACCCCGGCGCAGGCGGCAGCGCGTGGTATCATTGGAGGAGTCGACCAAGATCTGCAATGCGGGCAGTTCACGTACACCTACGAGAACATCAACGACGCTCTCACGCAGGGTCTGATCACCATGGAGCAGCTTCGTACCACAGTCGGGAGGGTGCTTAAAATGAAGTTCGCGACCGGTCTTTTTGACAACCCATACCCCGACCAGAACGGCCGTGCCTATCTCGACACTGCAGCGAAACGGCAGCTTGCATTGGAGGCTGCACAGCAGGGAACGGTGCTCCTCCGCAACCAGAACACAGCACTGCCACTCAAGGACCTTAACGCGAAGACGATCGTCTCCCTGGGGTGGCTGGGCAGCGCTGATGCGGCCGGGAGCTTCGTGGGGCCGTACTCCTCTATGGGCGCTGAGATTAAGACGATCCAAGGCGTGCTCAGTGCGGGGTGGAAGGGCACCAAGCTTGCATACTCCCAGGGAGCTACGCCGGATGCGAACGCCAACGAAACCCAAATTGCGGCAGCCGTCGCGCTTGCCTCGAGTGTCCCCTGCGCTGACCTGGGTGCAATCATTTTGACGCTTGGAGACTCAGAGAAGACGTGTGGAGAGTGGATGGACCGTAGTGACCTTGACCTCCCCGGCGGCCAGGAGGCGCTCCTCAACGCAATTCTCTCCGCCAAATCTGCGGGGAAAATTTGCCAATCCACCCCGATCATTGGAGTCCTCATCAGCGGCCGTCCGGTCAGCTTTTCCATCCAAAGCAATGGTGTCAACCTCCTCAATGGAATGGACGCCCTCCTTTGGGCCGGCCGCCCTGGCGAAGAAGGCGCACAAGCCATCCTCGACGTCATCGCTGGCGATGTCACCCCATCTGCCCGCCTCCAAGCATCCTGGGCTAAGACAGTAGGCCACGTCCACTCTGGCGCACAGCCCTTCCAACAGCCTTTGGTAGGAAAGTGGGTGTCCAACCAGAGGTCACCCCCAGACGCATCGGGAAGGGTGTACAACTCTTACGTGTCTGACCCATATGGCGAGGCGGCACCGCTGTTCCCGTTTGGGTTTGGTCTGTCCTACACAACGTTTAAGTATGATCAGCTGGTTGTCGGTGCAGCAGCTGTTCCGGTGATCACAGATGGGTCGGAGGTGGTCGTGACGGTGCAGTTTTCGGTGCAGAACAATGGTACAGTGCATAGCGGTGCAGAGGCAGCGCAGGTGTATGTGCAGGACCCTGAAGGCTCGCTTGTGGTGCGTCCGTGGAAGCGTCTTGCTTCGTTTGTGTTGACCCGCGTGCTTTTGCCAGGTGAGCACCAGAGCATGCAAGTGGCGTTGACCTACAACGATCTGGCGCTCAGCACCGAGGCCTCCCCGTCCGCCCGTGAAGTGCAGAAGGGTGCATGGGTTGTGAGGGTAGGCGGCTCGTCGGATGCGGACCTGCTGGTGGGAGGGTTTACTATTTGAAGCATACGAAGGAAAAAAAAATATGGGAAAATTGTAAAAAAAAAGGAAGAAAAAAAGAGTGGAAAAATAAAATTGTAAGAATGTTGTTTCCTTTTGTGTGTGCGTTTCCCTTGTATTTTGTTCATGTTTGAGGTTCCTTCTCCCGTAGTGTTTCTCTCTATATGGCAGGGCACGTTTGGGTCCTTCCTAAGCCCAAAATACCGTAAACGTACGAATGGACCGTAATTATTCTGGGGAATTAATGAAGATAAGAGGAATCCCTGCGTTTACGGTATAGCAAAAAAGAAAGAAAAGAGAAAAAAATGAAATAAGAGGGGAAGTGATGTTCAGCACACAAACAAAGAAACCTCCCCTTCCTCTCCCCCTTCCCCCTTCCCCCCCCTTCCCCTTTTTGGTCTATTGGGCCTATCGTTTTTTTCAACAAACAAGATTGGACGTATCTGTATAGAAGCGTCCTTTTGTACTTTCTCTTCTTTGATTTGAAAGTGCATGAAATGGTGAGGCCCGTTTTGGATGTCCCAAGAATGGCCCAAAAGTGGTTTAAATCGATGGGCGGGCCACACCATGAAAGCAATTGTGTGTTTTTTTTATTGAAAGAAGAGTGCATATTTCGAGTATTCCGAGCACTGTCGTGACGTTCCCCCTCCACCCACCCCCCACGTGTTTATATCGTGTACCAGTAACCACCCCACCCACGCCCTGTCTTGGTGGAGGTCGCAGATGGGTCTCATATACATCCTGTTTAATGGATGTGTGCACGAGAGGCATCGAGATGCATATCCAAGAGCTAAAGTTTTTCTAAAGGTGACCGTGCACTGTGAGGTCATCTTCCCAACCTTTATTTATTTGATTTATTTTATCCAAATTTTATGCAACTTAAAAACAATAACGTATACTAAATGGTGTGAACTGACAATATCTATCGCACCATACCCATGAAATATATTTTAGTACTTTTTGGTGATGCTCGAGGCTGAGGTCGTCTTCAATTTTCTCTCTTGTTTTATTTTATTTTGTTGTTTTTGTTCTTTCAATTGAAATGCATATGTTGAAATAATTTGTTCTCCAACGATTGTTATGACTATTTCCCGAAATCTTTTATGTGTGCGCACAAGAGGTACATTCGTCTTTCAAGTTTTTTGCTTCTTCTTAAGATTCCTCCGCGCCTCTTTGCCCACCAACGCCTGTTCACCTTTCAATGTGACGCGTGACTACGCGAATCTCAGGCCATCTACCGAACTTATTGTTTTTTTTTTCTCTTTTGTTTCCAGCACACCGATATTCAGTACGAAGATTTGGGGGCTGGGGGGGGTTCTTTTTTTTTTTCTCTCTTTTTTTTCCGCGGGTGGGGGGTGGGAACGAAACTGTGAAACGTAATCCATTGCAACACTCTTTTCTTTTTCTTTTTCCTTTTTCTCCCCGAAGTACTGCTGCATCCTCATCGCTACGATCCACCTTCTGTGACAACTTCTTTCGTTTTCAGCAGCACTGCATTTGGGAGTGCTGTGGCGGATGCCTTTAGCAACACCCAACCGACAGTACAGCAGAATGCAGCTGGATGTTACGGATTCTGACGTTCTCTTAGTCAACACACAACCACTATCGCTACTCCTGCACCATCTCCCCTCCCTCCCTCCCTCCCTCCTACACACTACACCACGCAGGAAGGAAACGCCAACGCAAAGATGCGTCCTTGTGTTGTTCTCGCATTTCTTGCAGCTCTGTCTTGCGTCGAGGCGGAGCGGCTGTACTTCCTCACCAAAGTCGGGCTCTCCTCCATCCTGACCACAGGCGACGGACGTGAGGACTACAACCAATGGTCTGGTGCGAGCGCACACTGTGCTGACGACGCACGGGGCTTGGGTATCGATGAGATTGAGGGCTGGGCAAGCGTCACCTGCGGCACCGAATTCTTCAAAGCAAACTTCGCGGAGACCCCTAACGCGCCGTTTGAGATGATCGACTTTGGCATCCAGGTGAAGGACTCCAAGGGGTTCTACGGGACGGCGATCAACACCGAGACACACACTGCGTACGTCGCTTCCTACGAAAGCTCCACCACCTTCAACGGCTGGAAGGTGCGAGGCAACTACCTCCGTGGCTGCACCACCGTCACAAGCCAGGAATATTGCGAAAAGAAGGGACCATGCTACTGGACCAACGACAAATGCCTCGTCAAGGATAAATACACGAAGATGTCCTTTGCGACTGCAGCGGGCCCGGTTGGGGGTGGGCTGTACGCAGATGAAGCGAATGACATTTGGCTGTCGTACGATGTTCCTACTGGGGCAACTTCGGAGGGTGGCGGCTATGTCAAGGCAAAGACGGATTCGGGGACGCAAAGCTACCCTCACGTACACGACACCTTTCCGGAGGAGAACTATGGGAAGCAGGAGATCGGGTATCCGCAGATGATCAACGATGCGTTGTACGTCTGCTCGCAGACCGCCGATGCGACTCAACTGTTCAAATTCGATGCGACGCATGATCCCGAACTTATCATCGAAGACCTGCCACAGTTCCGTGGTACCTACATCGGTGATCAGCGCCCTATCAGACAGCCGTCCTTCGCCGTCATCGATACAGAGCGTGTTCTGCAGGTCAACACCGCAGGCATCGATGAGTACAACGTCAACACCAAGCTCTTCCAAACCGTCGTATCCGAGCGTGGTATCGGCCCCCTCTTCTACCGCCTCCTCCCGAAGCGTGAAACCGTGGAGCCAGGCCTCACCGCCACACCCACCGCCCCACCGCCCACCCCACAACCCGCCATCCCCGAGACTTCAGCACCAGCGGGTAAGACTAAATCTCCACTAACGGTCGTCATGCCGACCCTGACCCCTGGGGAAACCAAGGTACCCACTCCACCCACTCCAGGCGTTGTACCCACGTTGGTGCCGGGTGAGACGATGGCGCCAGCAACGTTTTCTCCGAATGGAGCCGCAGTGCCTCCGACCCCAGTGCAAAGTGCAAGCAGTGATGACAACTCGTCGGGGTTGACAACGACGGAGGTGATTTTGATAGTGGCGGGTGCAGCCCTGTTGTGCATGTCGTTTGGGTTGTTGGTAGGGTTTCTGGTGTGCAAGAGGCCGCCCCCTCCGGTGCCGTTGGTTGAAGAGCATAAGCCAACCCCGCTACCGCTGTACGAAGCAAAGGAGGTGCCGCAGTTCAGGCCAGAGTCGCCGAACAGCAACCCTCCGGAGAGTCCTCATTGGTTGCCGATTTCGGACAGAAATTTTTCGGATTGTCCGACTTTGATTCAGTCGTGTGAGTTGACTGTTGTGGCGAATATGCGTGCGCCTGCTGGGGAGGTGAGGGAGAGCTTTGCGGAGTCGATGTCCGGTGCGAGTGCTGGACGCGGCCACTCTCCAAACCCACAGCACCGCCGTCGCTCGGTAACGCACACCCAGCACGCGTTCAGCCCGCTCACTGCAAGTCCACACTCATCATTATCACACCACTCTGTCCCGCAAATACCTGCCAGCCCCTCCGCTCTGTTCACCCCGAAAGAGCGTTTCAACTCAGTGCATGACAAGACACACGCAATGAAGCATACACACAGAGTGCAAACTACCCTCAGCGTCTAAGTGGTGTTTTCGGGTAGAGGGGGATTAAAAAACAAGCCATAATTACGGATCTTTGTGGGTGTTGAAAATTAAAAAAAGGTAAAAAAAAAAATAATCCTGGGGGAGAAGGGGGTAAGGACACCAATTTCCTCCAAGAGCAATGAGGTGCGGTGTGATTATTTACTTCCTTTCTTTGCGACCCCCCTGAACCGGTCTGTTCTTAAAAAGGGACTTTTTTTTTTTTGTTTGCTGTATCCTGTTGAGGGATCGGTTTCAACGCAAAAAAGAAATACCCCAATTTTTTTCGTTTATTTTTTTTGTAAAGAATGTGACCTCCCCACTCACGGGAGGTTGTTGTTTTTTTTTTCTTTCGTTTTCTTTCATTCTGTTTCGTTATGTTGTTTTTTTTTCTTCATTATTTAAAACCTGGGTCCTTCCGGTGAGTACAGGGGCTTAGTAATGGTTGCAGTATTGTGATGGGAGCCCATTGAAATACGAAAAATAGGTCAAAAAATACATCACAATACACGTGTATTGTGATGTATTTTTGATGTATTTTGCGTATTCCAATGGGCTCCCATCACAATATTGCTACCATTACGGCTTAGACTCACCTTGCGAAGTGCTTAAAGATGTGCACGAGTTCATTCGTCATTCATGTTTATTTTGTTGGGTGGCTAAGCACGAGAGGCTTAGGTTCATCTTCTAAGGTTTTCTTTCAGTTTATTTTCCCCCTCTTTTTTGGTGTTGTTTGGTGGCGGGTGTAAAAAAAAATCACCTACGGGGTAGATGGAACCCGCAAAGGATTCCGCACTCGTATTTTTTTCACACCCCCCCCTCCTGTCCACACCTTCCCACCCGATCGTTCCTTTCCTACACATTTTTTTTTTACACCGATTTTAGAAATTTTGTGTTTTTTTGGCAGTAAATCAACTTCCACTCCACTAATCTAATCGAGTAAAAATAATATGGCAGCGTCCGCGAAAGACCCCCCCCTAAAGCTAACATCCATGCTTATTGGTATTTCACTAATTAAAATTTTGGTATTTTATAAGATTTTTTTTTAAAATGAACTCAGAGTTAAGTTTCTGAGTTCATTAAAAAAAAAATCGGTGAAAAATTCCGAGTAGGTATTAATTTAGATAGGAAAAGCTATGTCAACAGCTATGTGTCCCCTTATTTTACCTGTAAATACTAAGGATATAGGAAGGAATTCACTAATATCTGTCTCTAAACCCATTATCAAAAAGGGGGTAGGAAAGGGGGGTGGAGGCTTGTCGTCCCCTCCGAACACTCTAAATAGAGCGCGAAAGAGCTTCACGCTCCGGGTCGTCTGCGGCGACGTCGACTTTCTCGCAGAAAACCCCCTTTTTTGAGTGACCCTATTGACCTCAGTGATGAGTCTCTCCAAGAGTTACAGACAATTGTCCGCCTGTTCCTCCTCTTCCTCCTCCGTCTCGCTGTCACTGTCCTCCTGAGGGTGTCGCTGATGCAACTACAGGAGTAGTAAACGGCGGACGCCCCTTTTCTCCTGGTGGTTGTCTTCTGCATATGGAGGGACATATGCTTCGAGCTACACACCTCGCGCATCCAGCTCCTCGCGCCCCACCCTTTGCCCCCCTGCCAGTGAACCCCTGCATACACCTGCAGCTCGGCGAAGTTTTTTAGGCCTCGGAAAGGCCGGGTTTTCAGCTCCTGAGCGAATGCTTTGGCTGCTGATTACATTTCCCCCTGTTGTGTTGTTCTATGGGTGGTTATATGGGTGTTTGTGAGGATTTCCTTGTATATCCTTAGTATTTACAGGTAAAATAAGGGGACACATAGCTGTTGACATAGCTTTTCCTATCTAAATTAATACCTACTCGGAATTTTTCACCGATTTTTTTTTTAATGAACTCAGAAACTTAACTCTGAGTTCATTTTAAAAAAAAATCTTATAAAATACCAAAATTTTAATTAGTGAAATACCAATAAGCATGGATGTTAGCTTTAGGGGGGGGTCTTTCGCGGACGCTCCCATATGGTGGACTCAGCGGAGGTCAGTCCCGGCGGGGAAAATGCAGAAATCAGCACAATAGTGCCTTTGTGAGATGCTTAAATGCAAAAATGGACCCCATTTTTGGGTGTATTTTTTAGGGGTCCCACGGAGCACGTGATTTTGATGTGAAAATTTTTGTCAAAAAAAATGTGAAAAATTACTATGTCGAGCTTTTGTGTGAAATAAAGCCAATGCAGAAATTTTTGAGTGTTTTTGACCATCTGTGGGTAGCGCATATTTTTTCTAGCAAAAGTGGATTTTTTGGGAATTTTTTGGGAATTTTGCACTTTTGTCGGAAATGGAAAAATAATACGACAGTGAAGTTATGGGTGGAGGATTTTTTTCGGGTTTTGTACTTGAACGATCTGGTTCAAATGAAGTGAATGCCTGAAATTTTGACGACTTTGGAGACAATTTTTCGAACTCAGAAACAAATTGTCGGTGGGGGGATTTTGGGGATTTTTGACCGAGATCTGACTTTTTTGTAAGGTGGACTTGAAGAAAACCTTGAAAACTTTTCTGCTCGCTTCGCTCGCGGATGTACTTTTTCATCTTTTTCCGCGAGCGAAGCGAGCGGAAAAATTATATTCCCGCGAAATTTTTTTAGGAAAAATTAGAAGGTGTACCTCCGCGAGCGCAGCGAGCGGAATTTTTTTTTTTTTTTGCAATTTTTGGGCAAAGTTCAAAAATCCCAGCTAAAAATGGTCGGGAATGTTCTGCCGGGATTTTTGGACGATTCGTTTTTCCCGGACAAAAAACCCACACAAATTATAAAGTGACACCCCCTTGTGTCAAGGACATGTCAACGACGTGTCAATATAGGCCCCCTCCGGAACACCAAGCGAGCGGAAGAAGGGTGTACACTCTTTGGTTGTAAAAGGTGCGTGCGTACTGGGCAGCTTCACGCAACAGTTCCCGGACCCGCGAGCGCGTGCCGCTCACAATAAAACAGCAAATTGGCTTGTGCCTGTACGAACTCGAAAACGGCCTCAAAAATAGGTGCTTTTGGGGACTCATACATGTGTATGACCAAAAACCAAGTGGCCTGAAGTGTGATCTGTCCCTAGTTCCCAAGTAGAGCAAATCCCCAAAAAACCAATTAGCGAAGGACTTTTACACCATTGACCACAGATTTCATGTTATTTTACGGTTTTTTCGATGCACGTTTGTGAACTGGGAAGCATGCCACCAGTGATAAAATTTTACAACGAAAAAATGGCCAAAAGTAAAGAAATTTTACGGTGTACCTCCGCGAGCGAAGCGAGCGGTAACATTTTTGCGCCCATTCTTTTGAAAATGTGTCAGTAGGGTAACCAGGGGGTGATAACAAATATCTACTCCACTAATCGGGTCGAGAAAAAATGTCGTGAATTCGAGAGGGTTGTCATTCGGTTCAAAACGACACAACTTATCCACAGAAAGGTTTTTGATTTTGTCCCTACACACTCCACAAAAATCCGGTGCGATCAACGAAAAATTCTTTTTCTGATTTCGTTTCTTTCTTTATCAGACTAGCTTAAACTCAGATGACAGTTTTTATTTTTGGGATTGAAATCAGCGGATCGAATTGAGTTAAATGCGGGGTCGTCGGGTCAAAAATTTACATCTGTGGTTTATTAAGTGAACGAGGCCCAGAGGATACGCCTAACGAGATCTTGGCTGATATGTGAACCTGTACTGTACTGTACTGTACTGTACTGTACTGTACTGTACTGTACTGTACTGTACTGTACTGTACTGTACTGTACTGTACTGTACTGTACTGTACTGTACTGTACTGTACTGTACTGTACTGTA
Source organism: Rhynchopus sp. YZ270_cl-10 (assembly GCA_964035575.1). Lineage (NCBI taxonomy): Eukaryota > Euglenozoa > Diplonemea > Diplonemida > Diplonemidae > Rhynchopus > Rhynchopus sp. YZ270_cl-10. The sequence goes on along the minus strand of OZ037855.1, from coordinate 366,165 downwards.
CTGTACTGTACTGTACTGTACTGTACTGTACTGTACTGTACTGTACTGTACTGTACTGTACTGTACTGTACTGTACTGTACTGTACTGTACTGTACTGTGTACTGTGTACTGTGTACTGTGTACTGTGTACTGTGTACTGTGTACTGTGTACTGTGTACTGTGTACTGTGTACTGTGTACTGTGTACTGTGTACTGTGTACTGTGTACTGTGTACTGTGTACTGTGTACTGTGTACTGTGTACTGTGTACTGTGTACTGTGTACTGTGTACTGTGTACTGTGTACTGTGTACTGTGTACTGTGTACTGTGTACTGTGTACTGTGTACTGTGTACTGTGTACTGTGTACTGTGTACTGTGTACTGTGTACTGTGTACTGTGTACTGTGTACTGTGTACTGTGTACTGTGTACTGTGTACTGTGTACTGTGTACTGTGTACTGTGTACTGTGTACTGTGTACTGTGTAAAAACCATAGGGGGGACCCTATGGATTTTTGGATTTTGAACTGAAAATTTTGGAGCATAAATTTGGAGAACAAAATTACTATGTCCGAGTTTGAGGCCCAAAAATTCCATTAAAGCAAGAATTTTTAACTTTTGAGTATCTGTGGTACTCTCATATTTTTTCCTAACTCAAAATTTCTAAAAACGGTGTTAAAAATTTTTTCGTTTCCCCACATCCATACAACATAAGAGTACAGACACCTACCTCTGGTGATTGTAGACTGCATTAATACACCTTTCCCAAGGTGACCAAGCCTGTTGAGGGCTAGGTGCATCTTACCAAACCTTTCTTTTGTCCCCTGATGTATGCGCACGAAAGGCACATTCATCGGCTAGTTTTTTTTTCCTCTTCGTAGATGCATGTGCATCTCTTTTCAAGTCTTTTTGATTTCTTGATTTTCCCCATACCCCTTAACAACAGAAGTGAATTTTTGCACAAAAAAAAAAAGGTCAAAAGGGCCCTTGTGGGTGTGAATCCTCGAGGAGTCTTACGCTGCTGCAAATTTCTTTTGAAATATTTCAAAAAAACAAAAACAAAAACAAATGTCGATACAAAGATCCACTCGTCACCTGATAGGTGCAGACCGTTTTTCAGCTTATCAAAGGAAAGAGGGGGGCGTCATAAATTTCTTGTGGATCCGAACACTCTAGCATTTGAGTATGTTACGGTACCTGCATCCACAAAAGAAGGTGCCCCCTTTTTTCTGTAGTTCTTTGTTGATATCATTCTCTCTCTCACCTCAGAAACGAAAGAAAAAAAAAAAAGTGTTTTCTGGATAGTGAAGACAGTCGGAATGCTACACTAAACAGAATAATAAAAAGGGGGCAGCATTGGAGTGCACCATCGTTGTAAGCAATGGTATTTCAATGATGATCCTAGGTGAGGGACGACACCTTCCCTTTTTTAGGAAACTTCCTCTTTAGCCCTGCCTACTCCATTTTCTTGGAGCTTCCAGGACCCGTACAATGCTCCGTTCCCTAAAAGGAATGGTGAAAACGTTTTCAAAAATAAAAAAGCAGGAAAAACACTGTGGTGTGTGGTTGTAAGTTAGTGCATGATCTCCCCTCAGTATTGGTATGAAGTGGTTGTAGGCATAACCATACTCCATAGGTGTAAAGGTGATTGTCGACACCGATGAATTTAGAAGGAAAAAAGGTGGAGTTCATCCTCGGGTGTCTACACTAATACAACCAAGTTTTCAAAAAAAAAAGACCGTTGGAACTTTGTTGTTCACAGACGTATGGGTCAGGCTTGCACACAATAGAAAAAAATAGTGAGGTTTGTTTATTTTCTTTTCACTGTACTCCTACAATGTGAAGTGTGTTTTTTTTTTTTTTTTTTGCATCTGAGCTTTTTTCCCCTCTTTTTAAGGGTACCATGACCGCTGCTTACTGATAAGAAGGCTGACACCACTACGGCTTGTGGACGGCCACCGTAGAGTACAATGTACAGCCTGGTGAGAGGGAAAGAGCAAATGTCGCTGATTCGGAGGAACTCTGACCGGGCTTGGGGAAGATGCGTCTCTCCGCCGGAGGCCACGAGAAGGTGCTTTGTAGGGGTTTTCGCGCGAAGCGCGAAATTTTTTTTTTGGACCATCAACAGAACTTTTTCAAAACCCAAAATCCTGGCGGCGGGGCTGATCAAAAAAAAAAAAAAAAAAAAAAAAACTTCTCCGTCGTCAGGGAGAAGGGAAAGGGACAACTGATAGTACTGCAGTAATTCTTCATTAACGATGACGAAACCTCTGTTTTAAAAGGTTCTGCACTCTTTTTTTCCCCCCAAGAGATTTGGTAGGTGTCTTAGTAAGGGCCCTTCTAAAAATAAAATCTGTGTCCTGTCCATTTCCGAACATCAGGAAATGAAAGAATAATACCGTATTCGTACAAAATTATCGATACAAATGTTCGACTTTTTCAGGATTTTTTTTTTTTGGAAGTTCGACCTTTTTTTTGCGATAATTTGTACGAATACGGTAAAAATGTTCCCCTCTCACCTCGGGATAAGTGATTAGTAAGTTTTTTTTCAACTTCTTTCTGTGGTGTCTCTGAAATTATGAGGAATCCACCTGATTTGACCCAAAGTTTGTCGGTGTTTGCCGCTTAACAAACGCCGGCAAATTTTGGGTCAAAATCAGGTGGGGAATATTCTTTTCGGGGTTAATTTGCGAAGAATGGCCCCTATTTTTTCTCTCTCTTCTCGATTCATAGCCCCTCTAGTTTTTTAAAAAAAAAAAAAAGCTTACACGAACCTACTTCGGTTCATCGTTACATTTTTCATTTTTGCACAGATTAACTTCAAAAGCAACACTTCCAACAGCCAATCAAATGGGCATGGAAAATACCTACATTGTTTTGAGTGATGAAATAAGCGTATTTTTTTTGTCAAAAAAAAAATGGTGTCTCAATAGCCCCGTAACTCTTATTCCCCTCTCGCTCGGGAAATAAGTGTTTCTCGGATTACATTTGAGTATACGTGAAGAAAGAATCATCTTTATTCTTTCACCCGAAGCTTTTATTTTATTGCATTGATGTTTTTCTTTTACAATAGGAAAGTAAGGTGAGCCCGCTCGTTGCCCTTTTTTTTTGTGTTATCAAGCATTGACGAATAGAAATGGAAAATGACGGATGGTGCGTGCCCGCTTTAGCGTATTGGTTTTCCACTAACATCACTCACATTCATCAGTGAAAAAACACAAACTTTTTTGCGGTGCGATAAAGGAAATCTCTTTCGACAACAACTACTACACACTTCGAGAAACTTCGTTCATAGCCTAGATTCGGACCTGATTTCAGGCCGACCGTGTACAGCCGGGTAGAGCCAGACAACGTCTACAGCTGTGGCCCAAGGAGGTCCCCAGTGTCGTCAGCCAATCCCCTTAACCCAACAAAAGACTACAAATTAAAAAACAATCTAGAAAAAAAAAAAAAAGTAAAAGAATGCCCTTCCTCAGTCCGGAAGTATCACCTCAACCGGTTACCTGCCGTAAAAGCGAGTGAGGTTACAGAGATATTCGTAAAATTTCGAAAAAAAAAAAAAAAATCGAGAAAGGTAATCCGTTTGCGGTGCGGGAAACGAAATTCCCCCCCCACCCTTAAAAAAGCCGTTCAAGGGAAGATTTTTTTTTTTCATAAAAGCTGCCCTCAAAGGGTTCAGGGCGAATGACGCCATACCTTGGAGTACAAAAAGGCTTCGGCCAACATTGAGTACAGACCCTAGCCCCAATGTGGGTTCTTAGGCGATTGTCGACACAACAAAAGAGATGTTTTATCCCAGTTTTGGTGGAAAGTGATCGACAACAAGAGGAGAAAAAAAAACAGAAAAAACACGAGGCGAAGCAGCAGCACATCGACCCTTTTTTTGGGGGGGGTACGGCACGGATGTGTCTCTGCCGCGCCTAAAATCTAGCCCTTCGACTAAACAGTACATCCCTTCTTCGTACAGAACCATTGTCTTGTTTGACATATTGGTGCTTCCCCCCCCCAACCCTTTTAAAAAAAAAGCAGTAGCCGGTCTCTATAACCCAAACAAAAAAATATTGGTGTTTCTTTTATAGAAAAAACCCCCCACACCGATTACCTGCGAGCAAACGACTAGTGTCTTTGCCCTACCAGGTTTTCTTGGTTTGCTTTGTGTAATGGACACTGCGAGGCTTAGGTTCACCAATTTTTTGGTTTCTTCTCTTGGTAAGATATTATTTAAAACAGAAAGTAAGGGATGGATACTCGGTGATTTTACGGAGAGTTCAGTATTGAATACCGTAATTTATAAAAAATGTTCCCCCGATTGTTCATTCTTTTTTCCTTCTACTCTTGCTAGAGGTTTCAAAGAACTGCTCTTCATGTAACGATGTGTGTGCAAGAGAGGCACGTCCATCTTTTTCAAAAAAAAAATTATTTTTTGAAAACCGTTCATTGTCGTTCATATTCCACCCCACCCAAACGGATGTATTTACTCCCGAGCCAACCTGGGAGTTCTAAAATGCTGCCCATCACACCACTCGGCGTGATTTTTCTTTTTTCTTTTCTTTTTGCAAGCCTTCCTTTTGCATTGTCATAACTAAGATGTTTTCATCAACTCCCCCTCCCAACTTCCTTTTAGGCTGGGGTAAGGTCTCAGTAAGAAGCAAGCATGAGAGACTTCGGATTGTCTATTGAGCACCTTTTTTTTTCCTTCCCCATCCAATTTTTTTTTAATCTGTATCAGGTTGTCTTGATCCGTTTTGTGTTTTATTTTTAAAGATGTGTGCATGAGGGGCGCATCTTTCAAGTTTTTCTTCTTTTTTTTTTTTCTAGGTGACTAGCAGCACTGCGAAGCTGAACGTCACCTGACCAAATCAACCACGAAAAGTGTTGCAATATTTGCATTTCTGCAAAGTGTTCCTCCCAACCGTAACATTTCTAGTGTTTTGTGTATTTCTGGGTGGAGGAGATGGTGTCGTCTGCAAGTACAATGTTTTATTTTCATTTTTTTTAGCTTTATGGATTTTCCAGACATGCCTATTTTCAGGCATAGTCGGCCTCGCTGCATAGTATAAATAGAGGGGTTGCCAAGCGATTGCCGGGGGGGGGAAAAAATAGAAATAGAAAAAATAAAAAATAAAAAACACACCGCAAGCAGATGACACCGGGGACCAAAAATAACACCCCCTTTTTTTTTTCTCCAATGCCCTGTCTTTATCTTCTTTTATTTTCTGTTTTCGACTAAAACAAAATTCAAACTCCACCCTCCACCCTTCACCTTTTCTTTTACCCTCACCCCACCCCACCCCCACCCTCCCAACACAATCTCCCTCTCAGGTTGGTATTTTTTTTGGGGGGTTTTTCCCCCAAAAAAAATGGACGCGACCATCTCAATCCCCTTCCCCCTCCTCCTCCTCCTCCTCCCCCTTTGCTGTGCAGAACGTGTCTATTTTTTGACAGGCGTCGGCCTCCACTCGGTTCTACCAGATGGAAGCGGGGTGGCGAACCACGCAGCATGGGGACTTGCGAGCGATGCATGCGGTACTATGGCACGCGGTCTGAGTGTAGACGAAACCACTGGATGGGCGGTGGTCACATGCGGACCTGGTCTTTACAAAGCAAACCTTTTTCGAGCAAGCGAAGACTTCACCGCGGCTGCAGTCAATGCCGCTGGCGCGCCACTCTACTCAGTCGCAGTGGACACACAGAGCAACACCGCATACTTCTCCTCCTTCGAAGGCAACACCGCCCCTGCCTGGTACATCCGTGGACATTACCTCCCCGGCTGCGCCAGCCTCTCAGAAATGGACACCTGCCTCGCGGTGGCAACCTGCCGCTGGCGTTCCTCCCTCTGCGAAGACAACACCCAATACACCCTCCTCACAGTAAACGACGTCAGCGAAGCGATTGGGGGTGGGCTGTACGCGGATGGGGCAAACACTATATGGATGTCGTATATTTCGACAGAAGGGGGGAAGGTGGTTTCGCGGGCAGCTTCTGGGGGGGTAAAGAAATACCCGGGTGTTGAAACGATATTCCCTGCGGGGGAGAAGGAGATAGGCTTTCCCATCGTGGAGAATGTGCTGTATGTTTTGGACCAGGGGGCGGGGGCGACGATGCTGCGCGGGTATAGTGCAGGGGGGGAGGCGACGTTGCTGCACAGTGCGGTGCCGCCTTTCAAAGGGAATGTGCTGCATCCGGATAGCCCCGTCAGACAGCCGTCGATCGCTGTCATTGAAACAAACAAAGTTTTTTATGTCGCAGGAGACAGCATCCTCCAGCAGCAACTCCCCTGCACAGATGCTGCACCCTGCCCTGCTCCAGAGCTTGTATTGACTAGACCAGGAATGGGGCCGATTTTCTATAGGGAGGCTCCAAAGGTGACTGATGTGCCTCTTCCCAAGGAGACGGCTGCGCCAGTTGAAACAGTTGTCCCTAAGACGGAAACGGATTCGTCAGGGGGGGATGATGGGTTCGATTTGAAGTTGCTTCTTATCATAGCGGCAGGGTGCGCAGCAGGGTGTCTGCTGTGTGGGTTGCTCGCAGGGTGGGCGGGGAGGAGGAAGAAGGAGGAGATTGAGGAGGTGAAGGAGAAGAAGGTGGCGATGTTGCTGGCCGCGAAGGCTACCCCAGAACCGTTTCCGCCGTCGCCGAGCAGCAGTCCTGTAGATAGGGACCTCATCCCACAGCCTCACTCCTTCGACTCCTCAGAGCTCTTTGAGATCGGGAAGTCCCACTCCGACCCCAACATCTTCCCCGAACAGGAAGTACTATACGCCCCGACACCCAAATCCGTTAGCGTCGTCCTCGACACCGGAGGGTCTTTCTACTCAATCACAGGAGACGGCTTTCCCCTCCTTTCCAATGGTCGTGGGGCTGGTGTGGCCTCTCCGGTGAAAAGACGTTCAATTGTTGGTAGTGTAAGTACGCTGGATAGTTCGCACGGTCTCGGGCAGGTGGAGAAGGAGAAGCTACCCGTGGTAGCAGTGATCGGAGGTGGTGTGCCACCCGGGGCAGGTCCCGGGGCAGGGGGGTTGTTCCCGTCACCTAGAACGCATACAGTGCCGAAGGAGCGGTTCAGGTCAGTGGCGGAGCGTGCGAAGGTATGTGATGTGATGTATTTTAAGACAGAGTTCTTTCTAAGCATGTATGTGTTGTGTCCCCGGGAAATGGGATTGTCGAGATGAATATTTAATACTGTTTGGAGTTGGAAAGCTACAATAAAGCCAATAGGATAAGAAATAGATACGAAATGGCTCAATCAACACACCACACACAGAAAGAGAACAACACCGAAGGTCTGCTCAATGTGTGAGGGTTTCCGGATTGTTTTTTTTTTTTTTTTTTTTTTTTTGTGCGAAATGAACGCTTTTTTAGTTCTTTGGGTTGGGGGTTTTTTTTTGTTTCACAATATGAGAGGCCTGGGCGCATCTTTCCAAATTTTTCTTTTTGTGTAAAAAAAGATGGGAACATTGATCCCTGTACCTATGCTTTCACTTCTTGAATGCATATGTTGTAATACTTTTGGTGTTGGGGGTGTAGGGCACACCTTTCGCGATGTGTTTTCAAGGCACCGAAGCAACAGAGGGCTTAAGTTCAGCAGTGGTTACACACTGTTTGTTTGTTTTGTTATTAGTCCTTGCCATTGAGCTCGACCATTTTGTTTCGACTACTCATTTATGTACACTGTCACAGGCTTTGTATTTCAACTCTACTTTTATGTGTACCAATACCAATTTTTTGCAAAAGAACTCGAGATGAGATGTGCTGTTCTAAGTATCCTAACCTGAGGGTGGCATTGAGCATGATGACCATTGAGGTAAACCAATAGAATGTGCACGATAGAATAATATACTGTGGTGAGAACAGTTCATAAAGTCATTAAAAAAAAACACAAAAACAACTCAGAACAGATCAAAAAAGAGTACCCTATTCAGAAGAATCACTTCATCCTGAGACTCAAGCTTTAAAAATTCTGTTTTTTTTTTTTATTGTGCCGTCTGTTCAACAATCTAGACCCCCTCAACCTTCTAAAAAAACTTGGAGCCTTATTTTGGAGGCACTGAGCACAATACTTAGTGTACCAATATTTGCGTTTTGTTTGTATGCTGATCATGTATGATGAGGCTTAGGACACCTATCCCCAACACCTTTCTTTGGTGTATACCCGGTGTGTGTCAATAGGGAGACAATAGGCACCCATCTTTCCAGGTGCCGTTTCTCTCTCTTCTTTTTGGGAGTACGCGCGTTTTTTTTTTATTTTTGAAGTGGTTATGTAGTCTTAGTCATTTTGTTATACTTTCCCCCACAAAACAAACCAAAAAAAAAGATAAAAAATAGACCAGGACGACAACGTTGGACAAGATCCATCCTGTAGTTAAAAATTGTCTTATTCTTTCCCCCAAAAAAAACACTGATTTTGCAGAGTTTTTTTGTCATCAATGCTGCGCAGCCTTGTGGGAACCAATTCCAAATAACTCCAAAGACTTTTTTGTATGTGCAGTTGACAGACTGCAGACTGTAAGCAACGACGTGGGGAGGTCCCTCTCTAAAGCATAGTGCAGGTCTCTTACGATGGCTTTCTGATTTTTTTTTTTTTTTTTTGAAATACTTTTCTGAGGTGATCCAGCGCGAGCAATGGTGCGACGAGCCACGGTAGTTCAACTTCCTAACCGTTACCGGAAGCGCAGCGGGGAATACGAGCAAAAAAAAAAAAAAAAAAATGCATCATTTTTACACACTTTTTACACCATGACAAAGTGAGAATAGAAATGCGTCGGATCACCTCATTTTTATTTTTAACGTTCGATGTATTACAAGGCGTTTTGCACCTAATCAACTTCACTTCTGTGTGAAGAACTGTAAAGAAACAACCCGACTTTTTTGGTCCCATAAATAGTGAGATACCCACAACAGCTTTTTTTCGTCATCAAACTGCCGCAAGAGGTAAATTTGCCTCACCCCCTTTTTTCATCATCTTTCCACGATGTTTACCTCTTCTTGCGTCACTCCATGGGCATCTGTTGAGGTGAGCACAGCTCTGTGAAGCTTAGGTCCATCTTTCACGTTGGTTGTTTTATTTTAAAAAAAAAAACTTTGTTCTTCCCCCGACCCACAACAGGGTTTGGAGTACGAGAGGCACAACCATCTTTTGAAAGTGTGGGGTGTTGGGTAGCTTAAGCCTCACTGGGCGTAGGTGACTAAGCTGCGAGGCTTAGGTTCATCTAGTAGTGCTTGCGTCTGCCGTGAAGGTGGGCGTTTGCACTTTTTTTGTTTTTTTTTTTATTATTGTGAACGACGTCATCCTTTTGTGCTGTCTTCGACAACAAAGTATCAAAAAAGCCCGCGGAAGTGGAAAAAAAAAATACCACAGCAACAAAAACAATTTTTGTTTTGCTGCCTTTTTTTTTTTCTAAACTCCATCCAGCCGCAACTTCACTGAGAGCAGGCAGGGCTGTTTCCACATTCAAGCACACCCCTTTAAACAGTGGTGCGCACAGTAGACATTTTTAGTAGCAAATATCTTTTTTAAAGACAGTCTGTGCACAGCAACACGGAACACTGCTATTTTTTCTATGTTACGTTACATGCTAAACCGGTAACATGCATTTTAAAATAACATGCAAAATGTTAGTATCATGCTACATGGTGAAGGCACATTCGTCTTTTGAGTTTGTTTTGGTGACTAAGCACTGCGAAGCTAGGGCCATCTTATAAACCCCCCCTTTTTTTGACATTAAATTTTGGTACATCTGCCATCATCATTGACATATGTTTGTCACTCTTCATCTGTCTATACCAAACTTTGTACGGTCTCTGTCTTTTTTTCAGCGACGTCGTGTACCTTTGTTACTCCCAATTTTTTATTTCAATTTTTCCTTTGATGTGCACATATCTGTAGAAGATAGATTCACGAATGCACATGATAACTGGGCACTCTGCACTCGACAGCTCCTTCAATAGAGCGCATCGTTACATCAATCAATCGGTGTTTGGCAAAGAAAAAAGGATGCCAAATGGTACCCAGCGTTATAGAGGACACAAAGGCTGTCTTCTTGAGTCGATCATCCTCAAACCATCACATCAAACCTGATAGAGCGGCAGTTTTGTAAAAAAAAAAAAAAATCTTGTACAAAAGAGAAGGAAATCATGGGCGGAAAACAGCTATTTGTGTGTGTTTGTTTGTTAGTATTCTCCCTGCTGTTGCCGTGTGCTGATATTTTTTCGAGTCTTTCCCCGCGTTTATCCACTTTTTTCTCATAATTTTTTGTACAGACTAAAATTTCGCTAGCAAATGTAGTGTTGCAAGAAGACTCCTCCAGACACTCGAGTGGTGCAGTTCTTACGAAGAGATAGGCACCGCTCTTGCACAGGAGTTGTTTTCAATTCTACCGACCCTCCCCCGTGAAATTGTCCCCCCCCCCCCCAAAAACCGGTATTTTGCCCCGACGGACAATTTCAAGGCAGGGGGGGACAATTTCAAGGGAGTCGCGGGGACAACCTTTGCTCTCCCTTCTTCACACCAAAACGGCCACCCCCCTGCAGTACGAGAAATTGTCCCCCCTTTTTGCCGTACGTGATATTGTCCCCCCCTCACTTTTTCCCCCAGGGGGGACAATTTCACGGGGGAGGGTCGGTACAAAAAAAACTCATGTCTCATCACCGCCATGCTTGCGACCAAGGTGCCCGTCTGTTAAGCATCCCGTTAGTTTTTTATGTTCGTAGAGAACCATGCGTCATCTGAGTACCATACAGTTGCCCGGGTGGGGAGGTTGTCACCCTTCTGTCGATAGATGTAAGCGATGCATTCATCTTCAAAAAAAAAGTGTTTTTTGGTTGTGTGCTTGCATTCGTTTGGTGAGGTTGTTGCTCATTGTTTAAGATGTCTGTAATAAGCTTGAATCCCAATTCATCTTTCGGCAAGTTTTTTTTTTAAATTTTCCTTTTCAGGTCTGTTTATTTACGTTTGTTGTTCTCAAGAAATCCTTCACGAAAATATATCCCCTTTCCCAGATCTTTTTCGTCAATCGCAGTTTTCTAAATACCCCCGCCTACCTATTACCCCTTCTCCGCCTTTCCCCCCCGCACTTAAATTCTGGCACGCTTTTTTGTTGTTTATCAATTTTGTATTTTTACCTTTTGCTACCGCGTAAAATGCAATGCCATGAAAGTGTTGGTAATGCTAAAACAATTGGGCCGATTCCTGACATGAGTGGCAACATACTTACGCCTATGGTAGACCTTTTTAGAAAAGTGCTTGTCACGCCGTCGTTTTTGGTGAGGCATTTTGCACTTTCAACTTCTCTTTTTTTTTTCAAAGACTAGTACGAGAGCTGGGGCAGCCAAAAAGGCTCCCGTTCTCTGCTTTTTGCTTTGCATGGAAAGAAAAAAACTGCACGATTCTGTCTTCAAAAGAAACGGGGTGATCACCTTGCTCTCTTGTTGTGTGCGAAGTCTCAGAAACCTCTGCTTGTTTGACGATGTGGTCAACAAGATAGGTGTAGTGTTAGTAAGTTACGTAGTTCTGTTTTTTTTTTTTGTACTGGTTTGGGTTATTTGAGAGAGATGCTCTGTTTTGTCATCTCAACCACAAAGTTTTGCAATACACCCCCTGTTCCTCACCCTGAGGTGGTTAGTATTGTTTAGGGTGGACATTCTCAAAAAAAAGCGCCCGCCCCACTGTTTTCCTCAATATCTTTCACGCTCTAGGAATTACCGAACACCTGCTCAACCAGCCGCTTTTTCCACCTCACAGAGGCCAGGTACATTGCACCGCGTCTTGCTTCGTCTCCCTTTACAGTAGCACACATCGTCTCCAGGAAAACCCCACCCACCCACCCACCCACCTGCACAATGGGGTCGAAGGCGTTCCTCCTGCTTGTCCTTGCGGGGTGTGCCCAAAGCGAGCGGCTCTACTACCTGAGCGACGTCGGGCTGCACTCTGTGCTGACCTCTGGCGACAAAGAGATCGTGCACGCTGAGTGGGATGCCGACACAGACTCTTGCCGGACTGAATCTCGTGGACTTGGTGTCGACGAAATTGAGCAATGGGCGACCGTTACCTGCGGAACGACCGACTTTTCTCGCATGTTTAAGGTCGACTTTTCGCGTCTTGACGGCAACAAATGGGTTGAAATCGTTTTCGACCTTGTGGACAAACCACTCTTTTATGGGACAGCGATCAACACTGCGACGCACACTGCTTATGTAGCATCCTTCGAGACCTCGGGCTCTGTCCTTGGCTGGGTTGTGCGTGGGCAGTACCTCCGTGGCTGCGACACCATCACAAGCCAGCCCTCCTGTCTCGAGAAAGGACCCTGCTTCTGGTACGACGGCAAATGCGCCATCAAGCGCACCTACACCCTCATGAAGCTGCCCGCACACGAGCCCATTGGAGGAGGCCTCTACGCAGATGAGCAGAACAACATGTGGCTCTCCTACGAGACCGACGAGGGCGGCGAGGGAGGAGGCTACGTCAAGTCCAAGGACCCCACGACAGGGGACATCGTCAACTACCCCCACGTCCACGACACGTTCCCCGCAGCCAACTACGGCAAGCAGGAGATCGGCTACCCCTGCATCGTGGGCGGCTACCTCTACGCGCAGTCGCTCCAGACGGGGAAGGGTGTAGAGTTGTACAGATTCGACTCCTCGCACGACCCCGAGCTGGTGCATGCGTCCATGCGTACCTTCCGTGGGTGGAACATCAACCCCGATGGGAAGATCCGCCAGCCCTCCTTCGCGATGATCACCGAAACCCGTCTCCTGCACGTCGAGAGCAACAGCATCGTGGAGCAGGAATGCGACACCTTCCCGTGCACATCCTCCACGAAGTCGATTGCGTCGCACTCCAACATGGGGCCCATCTTCTACCGCAAGCTTCCTGTCAAGACCGACGCACCTGACACGCAGGCGCCCACTCCGGTGCCGGAGACGTATCCTCCGACGGACAAACCGTTTTCCGTCATCCTGCGCACCTCCGTGCCACGCACGTTTGCACCACTGCCGCCTGGCGAGACCCACGCACCGCTGCCACCTGGCGAGACCAGAGCGCCTGCCGCACCTCTGGAAGACACGCTTGTCCCCGGCACGACCTCGTCACCTGTGAAGCCACCACCAGGCGAGACGCTTGCACCAGGGTCGACACCTGGCGCAACGACAGCACCTGGTCTAGGAGGTGCCACCACCCCACAAGACGACTCCTCAGACGGTTCGGACGATATGCTGCTGATGTGGATCCTGCTTGCAGTGACTGCAGCCCTCTGTCTCCTGATGGGTATTGTGGGTGGTCTGTACTGCCACAAAAAGAATAAGGCCGCTCTAGCGGCCGCAAACGCATACATCCCGCCGACCACCAACGAGGAACGCATTCTGGAGAGCACACACACCGCGCCGTCGTCGCCTGAGATAATGCCGAAGGAGCTGGCGTCGTTTGAAGGGTTTGTGGGTGCGCCTATTGGGGGGGAGAGGAACTTCTCGAGCAATACGGATTCGAGTTTGATTCAAGCGATGGACTTGACGGTGGTGAACTGCAGGCTGCCGGCAGGGGATGTGAGGGACGCGAGGGAGGGGAGTGGGCGGGGCAGGCCGGGGACGCCGACATACCACAACAACAGGCGGCGTTCGGTTGCGATGGGTAGCCGCTCGATGAACAGCGGTAACTACTCGAGTCTGAGTCTGCACAACACCCTCAGTGCCCTCCCCAGCGACTCGCCCGGGTCGCCCACCGCACACAGCCCACACTACTCAGGTCCCGCCTTCGCGCCCATTGGGCTCAGCCCCACCACCTCCTACCAGTCACACCACTACCCCGGCACGCCCACATCGCACTCACTCCAAAGGCCCCGTGAGAGGTTGCGTTCGGTTGCCGACAGGGCAACAGTAAAAGGGGTATGTTTGGATCATTGAATGACATTTTAAAAAAAAATCAATCCACAGGGGCTGAACCAGACATTGGTGTTGAGTGTTTAAGAAGATCTTTGCCGGGTAAAATAACAAAAAAAGGAAAGTAAGGTGAGAAAGAAACGAGAGACGCACCCCCCTAACGTCAGACCAGAGGAGAGATAGTTAATTGTCGTCCCTGCCACACTCTTTAAGGATGAGGTGTGCAGTCTGTGAGCATCCCAGCCATATTTTTTTCTTGGCGAAGCGCAACATCCTGTTTTTGTGCATTTTTTCCCCCCCCCAGATGTAAACCACGAAATGGATGTAGAAGTGCATGATTGGGGTCCACCCCAGTACCGCCGGTCATGTCCCTACCAAGGTACACTGTCACGAGCCGGCTGTTGTATTTCAGGTCAAATTTTTTTTTTTTGTCATTCTTTTTTTAAAATTTAGTCACCTGCACTAATACTATTTTTTTCTTCTTTTTTGTGCGCTCAACTCTCTTTGACCAGAGAGATAGACCATGGGGAGAGGACTGAGGTGGGTAAACTTCGCAGAGTTGGGCAATTCGGAACCCCCACTGCACGTTCTCCACAGACAGTCCTACTTTTTTTTCCATCCCCAAAATGCGACAGAGGGAATCTGCCTAGGATACCTCTTACCCCCACCCCTTTAAAAAAACTGGATTGTGTCCGGTGAGGATCATCCATTCGATATTTTTTTCTTTTTTTGCATATTTTTTGCGGGGGAGTACATATCAGATTTAAACCACGAAATGGGTAGCACTGCATGGTTGGGTGTCCACATCCCGCTACACCCCGATCATGTACCAAAGGTACACTGTTCACGAGCGGGCTGTTGTGTTTCGAGTCAATTTTTTTTTTTATTTGTAGTCCTCCGTTCACCCCCTTACACACCCTCTCTCTCCCCTCCCCAGACACAAAACCACACTTGTGCGCCTTTCAACTAAACCCCCCTCACAGCTATTGTTTACATATTTTTATGTAAATAGTATTCGTGCATGTAAATAATACATGTAAATAATTTAAATGTAAATAGTACATGTAAATAATTATCACTCATGTATTGTTTACATTTTCCACACCTCCCCTGTAGGGTAACCGAAGGTGAAGTGAGGTATAGTATTGAAATTGATGTGGGTGTAGGGTCAATTTTACAAACTCGGATTTTGTGAAAATTTTTGGCCGAAAATGGGCCCCACCTAGTGACCGGGCTCATATTTTCCAAAATTTAAGTGGTCAAAAAATTGTCCAATTTTCAACATCGACCCCACCATTTTCTGGACAGATTCCGGAAATTCCAAAAAATTGTGTTTTTGGTCACGAATCCGCACCCCGTCACCAAAAACCGGCAAAAAAAAGGGGGTGTAAGTAAATAATTCGAATGTAAATAGTAATTGGATGTAAATAATAGCTGTGAATAATTATATGTAAACAATACCTGTATGTAAACAATAGTTGGGAGGGGGGTTTACATTTTTCTTTTATTTTCTTTCTTTACAGTGCCTGCGTCCGCCGATGAACGGTGAGGTGTTTGCACTTTCAACTTTTTTTTTTCTCTTTTTTTACAACGTGACTAGGCTTAGGTTCATCCAATAACCTTCAATCCGTAAGGTGTTTTTTTTCCTCGTTAAGGTTGATGCATCATAAATCTGCGCATATGCTTTTAGCCTGTATTGTAAAAAGAGGGTTTATTTTTTTTTCCTTTACAACAGTAGAGCAGGGCTATTTCTAAAAACCTGTCCCTGTCCCTGATTTTTGGAAAATGAAAGTTGCCAATTTGCACGGGGCTTATATACAGGGCTGCCAAAAAATTTGCACGTACTACAGTACTTACCAAGAGAGGGGTGATGGGCTTTCTGTTTGAAGAAAGTTGCCGATTTTTTTTGTGTTGGAAAGTTTCCTTCCAGATTGTGCAAGTAACGGGGGTTTTGGTGCATTCTGAAAAATCCTAGAGGGCGCACCAGGCCGCATGCCGGAGGTGCTATGAGGGGGTTTCTTAGAAAACTTGTTCTCTACACTAACATCACACTGGTACCGTACTCATTTTAACAAAAACCAAGAACTTGCCCAATTCTGCAAATTGACCCCACCACAGAACGGACGGATTCCGGAAATGCAAATGCCGGTGTTTTCGCGCATTTTCATGTTTCAGCATCTGGGTGAGAAAATCTGGTTTGTGGGATTTACCTTGGCCCCTTTACCTCACGCTCATTTTGATCAAAACCAAGAACTTGGCCATTTCGGCAAATTGACCCCACCACAGCGCGGACAGATTCCGGAAATGCCAATCGCAGTATGTTTTGGGGCTGGAAAATTTTCACCTGAAAAATTTTTTGAGCAGCATTTTTTGGCCGAAAATGGGCCCCACGTATTAGTGACCGGGCTCATATTTTTCAAAAATTTAAGTGGTCAAAAAATTGTCCAATTTTCGAGATTGACCCCACCACTGCGCGGGTGAATCCCAAAAATGCAAATAAGGACGTTTTTGGCACAAAATAAATCTGCCAAAAAAATTGTGTCCCGGGTTGGATTTTGGACCCCCCGGACCCCATATTTAGAAATAGCCCTGCAGTAGAGGTGGGTTTGTGGAGCTAACACTAAATACACCTCAGTTTTTAACTCTGTTTACAAGGAGATTGGGTTGAAAGGATTTGTGCTTTATAAATAATACAACCAAACAAAAGTGCGCTATTCATAACTCCACTATGCGAAGAAACAAATGACATCAATCAAACGCCCTCCCCTTTTGGGGAGGCAGAATTTTGTAATTATTTTTTTAAAATTTCCTCGTTTGTTTGTTTTGCCGTGCTTCCGTTCCCCTGTGTTCCTCACCTTCTTCAGTGACTCAACCTACAGGTAAGTCCACACAAAACAGTACACATCCTCCAAATTCCAAAAGATCATAAAAACAAAAAAACCTTCATTTCACACTATTTTTCTGCTTAACCTTTACTGGGCAAGCAAAGCAGTTGCAAAATGTTTTTAAAAACAAAGACAAAAAAGGGGGGGGGGGGGGGGGGAAAGGTGACTCATCATTGATGGGATTATCTTTATCAAAAAGTGTTTCTTTTTAAAATTAGATGGAAGGTCAGAGCACCTGTCCGGTTATATGTTTTGACAGTTGGGATGTGAAGGAGGCATATTTCATCTTGCATGATTTTCTCTACTGGGTGCGTGTTTGTGATAGCATAGCCTCTGTATGGGACGCAGCACGGGGCTACATTACATTGTTCGAGAAAATAAAATGTGGTAGTGACCCTGTGTGATTTGAATATCACGTATTGAGCAATTTCTGTTCGATGGAACAGGATGTGATCCTGTGGTCCACAATGTGTGTGTTTTTGTACAAAAAAATAATTAAAAAATAGCCATGCCCTCTTGTTGGTATCTTGCCGATACAAAAAAAAAGGAAGAAAGGGGTATCTGGCGCTTCCAAATTTAACCATTTTCTCCCCTCAGTAACACAATCCCTCCCCCAATCTGTATCTGGTGTCTGTATATTTGGTCAGGTCTGTAAATAAAATAAAAAAAACTGAAGAAATAAACTCTTCATCCACTTCCCACTTCTCGGTTTTTTTGGTTATATGTATTTTATGCCATGCATTTTTTTTTTTTTTGACGCACACTACTTTTGTGAGCGGAAAGTGTCACGTCGTTCACCCAACCGTGCTCCGCAACACCACCCAACAGGGTGAGAGATACTGTGTGGAAGCATCACTACAAGAAAGGGGGGGAACGACAAATGCCACTTTCTCCGCTGAGTAACTCATTACTCAAGCCCCCCCTTTTTTTGTCTCTTTTTTTGTTCACATTCTTGAATTTATGGCGATTCATTTGGAAGCATATTTTAGGATTTAAACGGATGCCTTTTTTTTGTTCACAATCCTGCCTGCATATCCCTGACTGCGATATTGGGTTAAAGTTGTGGTGACTGCATTGAGCAGGAGAAGCGTCAGTGCAGCTCAATAACTCTCTTAGTTCTGAGCGGGTCTTGAACCACTGTGGGTTCAGACAGTGGGGAGTCAACACTCAATGTAGCGTAGTTTACTTTACTGCCTGACTTCCTCCTGACCTCGCTAGCTAGGTAAAACAAAAAAACATAACATAAATTGGCTATGCCAAGAATACAGCAGCTTTGCACTAATCCAACAGGTTATCTGTGGAAAGTAAAAACAGTGTATCCCCCTCGGGGGGAGGCCAGTTTTGTATACAACCAAGATTTTTTTTTTTTTTTTTTGAAAAAATCTGACTTTCTCTCTTTGTGTAGCGATTGTTGAAAGGTGGCGTTATCTACGGTTCATCTTTATCTACTCTCTCTTCTTTACCCCCCCTTTTTTTTTTGTTCGAAGTTGCCTCCTTTTTTGAGTTTTGTTTTGTGTATTTTCTCAAAAAATGTAGAAAGTACTGTTCACAGTTTCATGACAGGATTCACCCACCATGTAAAGGGGAATTACAAACCAATTTTTCGAAATGGATGTAGGACCGCATGGTTTGGGGTTTACCCGGTGCACCCAGTCATGTACCAAAGGTACACTGCTCATGAGAGGGGTTGTTGTTGGGTTTCACGTCGACTTTCTTTTTGCATCATTCATGGACTACGTCGGGCGGTCGAGACTGCTTTCCACACCAGGAAGTGCAGCATTGCCTCCTGCAATTTCGTCCACTGAATCGGTAAAAGAAAGGGGAGTAAAAATACAAAAAAAAAAAAAAAAGGCCCTCAGGGCCTGCGTACCAGAGACTCTCAACTTTTTTTTTTTGGCCGCTATTGAAATAGAGAGGCTCTAAGTTCATCTTCTAAAAACCCCCCTTTTTTTTTTCTCCAACGTATGGACTGTAGCTGCGTTGACCTCTCCAAGTGCACGTAGACTAGACTTTTTGTCTCGTTTCGTTATCCCACAACGAAATTTTAAATGGTGGTTGCGTGTTTTGTCATCATACACTAAACCCGCTATCACCAGAGAGTTGCAAAGCAATACAGCGTTTTTTTGCTTTGTGCTGTTCTTATTTTTTCTTTTCTTTTTCCATTTTTCAAAAGGGGTACGCGTGTACCAAAATCCCTTTCATTCACAGAGAAAGGTGTGTCGAAAAATTTACGTAATAAATTGAGACCAGATTTTTATCAAAGAAGCAACGAAAGAAAAGCGGGGGAGAAAAAAACAACACAGTGGAGCTCAAAACACCCAAAAAATGAAGAAAAAACAAGTAATTGCTATCGGAAAAAAAACGGGGTGTGATGTGGAACTCCATCCTGTAGAAATAATCTACAATAAGCCCAGCATTCTGCTCTTCTGCAGGTATGCTAACGCTCTTCGTACACTGCCAGACCCACTCGGACTCCAGCATCTGAAACGTTCAAGAAGGGGGGCTGTCCTCTTCGTCCAGCACCATCTGCTCGATAGCGTTGTTGGACGCCCGCTCGGCAGGCTCGGCGTGGTCCAGCTCGTTTTTGTCCACAGGCTCCCCACATTGTAGTCGTCGTTGGAGCAGTGCGGAAGGAACACAGAATGCACAGACTACAACACATCGATCACACCAGCAAATCGCCAGGATGCTACGGTGGTTTCGAAAATCGCGCGGAGTTTTCCACAGCACACCCGCTTTTTTCTTAGCAATTACTTGTCCTTGTTGTTATTGTTGTTTTCAACCACCTTCCTTCAACCCTTGTAGGATCAGTTGTTATTTTTTTCGCGAAAACATGAAATTACACATTTCAAGAGAACAAATTAAAAAGGGTCCTTATTTGCATTTTTGGGATCCGCCCGTGCAGTGGTGGGGTCAATCTCGAAAATTGGACAATTTTTTGAGCACTTAAATTTTGAGAAATATGAGCCCGGTTCCTTATACGTGGGGCCCATTTTCGGCTAAAATTTTCCTCAAAATCTGGTTTTGTAAAATTGACCCTTTACTCCCCCCCCACATCGATTTCAATACTATACCTTACTTCACCTACGGTTGCCCTTACAGGGGGGTGAAGGAAGGTAAGTTGAAAACCCCCCTGCTGAAAAATATAATAAAATGCTACACAATAACCTCCCCCCCCCCTTCCCGTTCACCTCCTTCCCACACCCTTCCCTACCTTCGTCCTTACTTTCAGACCTGCCTTTACGTGAGGTTAGGTTCTTTGCCCACCGTATCCCTGTTGAGCGAAGAATTTTCTCTTTCTTTTCTTTCTTTTCTTTTCCACTAATACATTAGTGATTCCCCTTTTTCCCCTACCCGCTGTTTTATATACCAAGCATTGTCACGGAGGAAAATAGAATCGACGGAAAGGTGCGGATCCTGCATATTGGGTTTTCATTTCAGTATTTGTCTTACCACACCACCATAGATGGTAGTCACAAAGAGAGAGAAAAAAACACACAGCAAATTTGCAGGATTTTTGTTTTGTTTTTAGATTCTATGCATTACTCTGGGGTTCGATAAACCCAAACCCGAAGAGAACCATTGCCTGCGTCTGCCGATCAACGGTGACGTTTTGCACTTTCAATTTCTCTTTTTTATCCCCACCCAGACTTCGAAAGGACCAATAAACCCAGAATGGAAAGTTTTGGGGTATTGTGTCTGTTTTCTTTGATTTTTTCACAAAAAAAAAAAAAAGGAGAGAATAAAAAACTAAGAAGGACCCTTCGCGGATCCAGCCCTGTGCAGGTAAATAGGGAAAGTGTTTCTGCCGGCGGTTACTCAGCCGTTTTTCGGGAGTTTTTCACTTTCCCCACCCTACCTCACTGGTGGCACAAAGGGTATTGCGAATGCACCCCATGTATTTTGAAGCGTTTTCAGTGCTCAAAAAAAAAGAGTTTTTCTTTGTTTTGTTTTCTCTCTCTTTTTTTTTTAAATATGTGTGTGCACTAAGGCACCTACCTACATCTTACAAGTTTTTTTTCCCCCTCTGTTCTTCCTCTCTTTTTCTTTCCTGTTTTATTTCTTCATTTTTTTGTTTTTGTTTATGGGTGTCCAGAGACACACATTTATCATACGAAGTTTCTCTTCTTTTTTGTCAAGGTGGCTAAGCACGAGAGGCTTGAGTGCATCTTAAAAACTTTTCTTTGAAAGTACACTTTGTTTCGATATTTTTGTTCATAATAGTAAACTTGATGTGACCCCTTCCCGAAGCCCAAAAAGAGACAAGTAATTTCCAAAGCCTTTTTTTTTCTCCCTTTTTTCCTCTCAAAGTACCCTTTCTCCCCATTCAGTGTTAACCATTCTGTTCTCATTTGGCGGTTTGTGCTTCACCAAAATAACTGCTTCTTGGTGGGCCGAATTAAAATTGATCAAAACGTTTCCGCTGACTGAGAAAAGAAAATGTAAACAAACAAACAAAAAAATACCTTCAGTGGACATCACCTGGATCCCAGTGGAATGTGGTGATTGTCTTGGCGTGCTGAACGCCACGTGTTGATACAAAGAGAACGAACTGACATGATGTATTCAAATAAAAAGAAAGGGCAAGCGACGAACCTTCCTTCCGTTTTCATAAGTTATAGTTACCGTTAAATTATATCCCCACAATTTAACTCACTGAGTTAAATTTTTTGGGATATAATTTAACAAACAAATCATTAGAACAACGGAAAGTGCAAAGGGGGAAGAACCCTTACAACGCAAACATAAAAAGGGGGGACACCGCTTTAATGTGCTGACCTCTTCCCGCCACATGCCGGCGAAGGTATTTTTTTTTGGGGGAAAAAAACACAATTTATGGATCGCTTCATATTCGTACTTTGTGTATTTTGGTTTGTTTTTGAAAAAATCAATTTTTATGTTTTTTTTTTAAAGGCAATTCCTTAGAGTATTGCTGGGGGAGTGGAGTGTACTCAACGTCACAACTATAGGCTAGCGAGGGGTATCTCATGTGGTTTTGAGAACGAAGAGGGGGAGTAGTAAAGCGATTATACCCAGTGTTTTGTAGGGTTGCTTAGTACATTTTTAAAAGACCACCAAAAAAAGAGCACAAAAACAAAAACAAAAACAAAAACAACTTTCATTCAAACTACCCAGTGTTTTCCCGCATGCATTCGGGTAGTTTTAACTGGTTTTATGTGCACGGTGTGTGTGCCATTTTGCACCTACCTGGCACAACCTTTCTCTCCCCTCACCCCCCATTCGTTTCTTTGGCGTTTTTAGTACCTGACCTCCCCCAAAAAGGTGTAGTACAGTTCACCCTTCTTATAGTACCAGCATCGCAATTTAAAAAAAAAAAATCACACAAAGCACATCCCTACGCGATAACCAAACTTAGGTCTAGCCTTCCGATTTTTTTTTAAAATTAATTGCAAGCTGGTGTGATGTTCATTTGTTTTTGGGGGGCTCCCCAATACAAAAAAAATGGGTTTTTTTTTTTTTTTTTTTTTGAGTTTTTTTTGAGTTTTTTTGAGCAGGCTTTGATTGAACGCCGAAATTGAGAAGAATACGTATATTGCATTCAATTTTCAAATAAATAGAAAACGTTTTCCAAAGGGCTGGGTGGTAAGCCTGCCTTTACCGGTTGACCTTTCTTTTTTTTTGGGGGGAGGTGGGTGTAGTGTCAGACGAGAGGCACATTCATCTTTCAAGTCTTCTCTTTCTTGCAAGGTATACTAAGCGGTGAGGCTGGGTCATCTTGCAGACTGTTCTCATCTTTTTTGTTTTTTTTTGTTTTTTGTTTCACATTTCTCCCTTGTTAATCTCTCCCCATTTGATTTAGGCTTTTTTGGAATATTTTCTTTGTGAACAAAACAATATCAATGTGAGTTCCAATACCGTAATTTTCTATTTTTTTTTTTTGAAATTCGGAATTCTCACTCAGAAACAATACGCTTCTGGCGTAACGTACGTTTTTTTAAACTCGCGAGATCAGTTTTAGTTGGCTTTTTCCCCCTTCACTTTCTACACCCCGTTTTTGCAATTTGTCATTCTTCTCCATTCCGTGAAGGTCTTTTGCCATACCCCTGGCAGATGGCTTGTCTCGGTGAGGGGAATGCGTATTTGAGACAGTTCCAACTCATCTGCCTTCCTTTTTTTTGTGTGCTGGTGTAGTGTGGGGAGGGACTTTGCAAGAAAAGAAAAAAGAAAAATAACAACAACAAATCTCGCATAATGCCCTCCCTTGTGTGTTTGGTGGGTCTTTTTTTTTCTATATTTTTTGTCTTTGTTTAGTTTGTAAGTCTGTCCCTCTTTTCATGATTTGAATGGATGATTATTCATAAAGTTTAAAAACCCATTCGTGTCCCCTCTTTTTTTTATCTCGATTTTAACTTTTTTAAAAAAAAAAAACTCACGAATATGGTGCTATGGGAAATCGGACAACGACCTGTCAATATCGAACCCCTCTGGAGCACCAAAAATACCTTTTTTTCTCGACTCGTCAACAAAGACTGTCATTGAGGGCAGCTATGTATTCTCCTACCGCACTCTGCTTTGTGTTCATTGACCCAGATAAGAGTTTGGAAAAATTAAATGGGCAGAGAAAGGATAATGGAGAGAAAATGTTGTAAACAGAACGATTCACTTTTTTTTTTTCTCTCTCTTTTTTTTTTTGAAAAAAAATGGCCCACAACAGCCGTCAGTGAGGAAGGAGGGTGAAACAACACCCTCCCTATATAAATCCTGCAACGGAAGTTGCGTTTTATTCGAAGGAAAAAAAGGAAAAAAAAAAAAAAATGAGAAATATTTGGAAAAATTAGAAGCAAAAAAAAGGGGGACAAAGGGTTTGCAAGGTAATCTGCAAATAAAGGCTGCTCATTATCAATGTGTTGCTTTTCCCCCCTTTGGAGAAGTTTAATTCTTCTCCATTTTTCTCTAATAAAAAAAAAACAAACAAACAAAATCAATAATAGTCTCGCTCATCCCTCTTCCCCTTTTCTCCTACTGCTCATGCCTCATGTCATCTCCCTTTTCTTTTCGCAACGTCAGGACGTGGTTCATTATAGCACCAAGTCACACCACGCATTGTTTTTTTTTTCAGGGGACTAAAACCGGACCCTACATCAATTCATGTCCCTGTGTTTGCAATGATCCCCGTTCATCTGGCCGAGTGGAAGCGGGAGTAGCACATAGATGTAAACCACGAAATTGGATTGGAGGACTGCCTGGGTGTCCAACAACACTTCCCCCCCTCACCCCTGCAGAACACCCTCCCCCCTTCCCCAACCCTCCCCTCCCCACACCCCCACACAAATTCTCAAACCTTTTTAAAACTTTTTTGCTACCAAAAAAGCTCTTTCCCCCTCCCCTTCCTTCACCCCCTCCCTTCTTCCCCTACCCCTCCCACAAATTTTGATTCCCACGATGATGGATAAACCATGCAACATCGCAGTTCCTCTTGGCGTAGGTGGCCGTGTTGTTGCTGAGGCGATTGGAGAGCTTTGCTGCAAGCTTGCGAGGAAGGGGTGTGGTCAGAGCGAACCGGAGAGTCCCTATATGGGGAAGGTTGTGTGTGAGGTTTCGTTGCGGTTGTATTTGGCGAGGTGGCTGAGCAAGACGAGGAGTGATGTTGAAGTTGTGTTGATTGCGCTTGCATATGTCGACCGGGTGGTGCAATCCAAGAGGGCGATCAACGCAAGAACCGTGCACAGGCTTCTCCTCGCAGCCTTGGTGCTTGCTTCAAAATGGCTCTATGATGTGGTGCCACCCAACTCCTTCTTTGCGGTGGTAGGTGGGGTGCCCGTCTCTGAGCTCTGCAAGCTCGAAACACAGCTTCTCGTCGACCTTAACTTCTCAGCGCATATCTCAAATGAGGAGTATATGTCCTACAGACAGCAGGTCTACCAGCTCTGTACCGGAGTAGCAAGAAAAATGCACATTGCGTTAGACGACTGCACCTACCATGAAATGTGCCCCACCGATGTGGCACCACCCTCCGAACCCAGAGAAGAAATGATGAGGAGGGTTTGAAACGATCTCAAAAGAAAGAAAAAAGGAGAAAATTTATTTTCGCTCTTCCAAAAGAGCCTCAACGGGGGGGAAATTAAAAAAAGGTACATTATGTTTCAAAGAAGAGCTGAAGAACTTTTCTCACCAAGGGGTCAATTCCCCCACCCCAGATAACCAAAACTTTCATAACTTTTCTTTTTTTTTTCCTCAATCACCATTCTCCCCATTTTTTTTCCAGTATGATTTCCTGTTTTTTTCTCTCTCTCTTTTACTTTCCCCTTCAAGTCTATTGAATGAAAAACAAAATATAACGAAAATTGCAGGGAAAAAAAAAGAAAAAAAAAAAGAGAGAGAAAAATTGTGGTAAGGGAGTAGTGGGAGTCAAGGTAAGAGTCCCGGCTACAAGCGTAAGTGAGGAGAGTGCGCAAGAAGGTGACTTGCTTCCCCCCTTTTCTTTTCATTTTTGGGGTAAGGACATTCTGGTACCCCCAAGTTTGACTTTTGGACAATTCAGACCCACAAGGTTTCGATAAAGACAATTCAGACCCACAAGGTTTACGATAAAGACACTTCAGAACCACAAGGTTTGCATTTTGGACAGTTCAACCCCACAAGGTTTGCACTTTGGACAGTTCAGACCTTGTGGGTCTGAACTGTCCAAAATGCAAACCTTGTGGGTCTGAAGTGTCCAAAAGTCAAACCTTGTTGTTCTGAACTGTCCAAAAGTCAAACCTTGTACGTGTTTTCTTCTTCTAAGGTGCTTGCTCTCCATACCTAGACCCTCGAATTTTTTTTCTTGACCCCATACATATGGGTGCATTTCGACGATTTGAGGCCATTCAAAGCAAAAGTTGGCACTTTTGAGCATCTGCGGGGGTCTAAAGCACGGTTTTGCGTACACCACGCTGGATGATAGGGGTCACATGATAGGTCACATCATGTGGCCATATATCAAGTTACACCGCAAAAATCTACCAGACCCTGTCTTCGTGCACCTTTTTTCACCCACCCACACCCACACCTCCCCACCCATCCCTCACAGGATTACACCAAAATAATGAAAATTGGGTTTCAAGTGCCCTGTTTCTCTCAGAAGTCAGTCACTGCTATTGCCATTTAACCCAGGGAGCATGGCTAGTGCAAGAAATTCGACCTTTGGAAACTTTCCGGAAAGTCTGTCCTCTGCTCGCGGAGGACGAGGCACAATAAAATATTGCGTTCCCCCAGAAAACCAGTGCACATTTCACACTCCTTGTGGGTAGTATTGTTGCCTTTTGTGTCACAGTAATTTTGGCCCAGGCATGCTCTTGAGCATGACAATTTAGTGTGTATGGGGCAGGGTGTTGTTTTGTTCTGAATTCTCTAGTTATCATCTAAGTCAATCGCGGGTGGTGGTTTGTGTAGCGTGAGGCACTCTTTTTAACAAACTTCCTGCAGTTGATAATAACCTTTAAGGGGGGGTGGTTTGCGGACGCTGCCATATGCACTGTTGTTATTTCTTCGGATTTAACAACGTACAGCGTAACATAGTGGATTCGCCTGGTCGACACAACCTTTGATAGATATGGGATAACCAACCCCCTTCGACCCCTCGTGGGTTCACTGAACAAGCCCTAGACTAGTGGTAGTTAAACGCGATTGAACATTTAACTTCCTAGAGATGAAAGAACAAGACAACGCTTCTGTACCCGCGCATCAAAATTGTGGAAAACTTTGCACCCCAAACACCCTCAACAACGCCTGCCAAAAGGCGCCCCTTGTTGCTGGGAGTTGGTTCTCATGTTTGATACCTGCACAGCAGGCATTCCTCTGAGTCCAACGCATGTTTGGCCTGTCTGCGGCGTTGTACGAAGACAGGGTCTGGTAGATTTTTGCGGTGTAACTTGATATATGGCCACATGATGTGACCTATCATGTGACCCCTATCATCCAGCGTGGTGTACGCAAAACCGTGCTTTAGACCCCCGCAGATGCTCAAAAGTGCCAACTTTTGCTTTGAATGGCCTCAAATCGTCGAAATGCACCCATATGTATGGGGTCAAGAAAAAAAATTCGAGGGTCTAGGTATGGAGAGCAAGCACCTTAGAAGAAGAAAACACGTACAAGGTTTGACTTTTGGACAGTTCAGAACAACAAGGTTTGACTTTTGGACAGTTCAGAACCACAAGGTTTGTATTTTGGACACTTCAGACCACAAGGTTTGAATTTTGGACACTTCAGACCCACAAGGTTTGCATTTTGGACAGTTCAGACCCACAAGGTCTGAACTGTCCAAAGTGCAAACCTTGTGGGGTTGAACTGTCCAAAATGCAAACCTTGTGGTTCTGAAGTGTCTTTATCGTAAACCTTGTGGGTCTGAATTGTCCAAAAGTCAAACTTGGGGGTACCAGAATGTCCTTACCCCTTCATTTTTTGACTCCCCTCTCCCTCTCTCCTGCTCTCTTAGGGGGTTTAATCGAGAAATTTAGAACCCCGCACCACCCCACCCTCATCCCTGCAATTTTTTTTTTTTTTTTTTGCACCCCACCCCGTCTGATTGCGCACATTTTGACGACTTGCAAAACTATACAAACGATTTTTTTAAAACTAAGCATGTGAGACTTAGGTTTTCAAATTTTCTCACTTCCCATTCGCGTCCCTTTGCTTTTTTCGGCAAAAAAAAAGGCAAAAGCCAAAGCAATACAGAGAGAACCAACCATTTTTTGGTTTTACAACACTTTTTTGAACCCCCTCACGTTCCGTGGGGTACACATCGAAATGTGTACCCCACGCGCTGTACAGAGCCTTTGTAGGTGATATTGTCGGTGCAATAAAAAGGAAGTGCACACTGCTTGCGCCCATAACTTTTGTTATCTCCCCTCCTCCCTCCACCTTCACCTCCGCTCCACTCAAATGCCTCCTTTCCTCGAGTCACTCTTCCCAAATACCCCCACTTTTTTTCTAAAAAAGAAATTTCCCTCTTTCCAATGATACCGTCGTTCCAACCTTTCAAACTTTTCGGAGCGCGGGTGGTTGGGGATTTTTCTTTTTATTGAAAAAAAGAAGAAAAAAATCAAAGTTATTTTTCTCGTTGTGTGACGTTGTATGCAAAAAGAAAAAAGAGATACAGAACTCATCTCGAGTTCAGTGTTGATTCACAATAACAAATACCGAATAACAAACAAACAAACAAACAACCGGAAGAAAAAAAAAATACTTCCAAACAATTCATTATTATTATGATTATTATGATTTTGTCTTTCTTTCCTTTTTTTACCGATTCCCATCTCGGAGTCCGCCGACAATGTTGTTGTCGTGATTTTTTGTTGTTCGTTGTTGGGTTTAGAAAAAAAAAAAAAAAAAACTCTGACACGAACACAAAAACCAAGAATTACAGTAACAAACAACTGTCGTGCCTTAAGTGGACCACACGTGTCCAAATGTTTTTCTTTTTTTCTTTCCTTTTCTTTTCCAAATATTTCCCCCCCCCTTTGTCCTGTCCTGCATTCTTTCTGTGCCTGCATCCGTTGAGGTGTCTGCATTAAATTTTTCATTTTTTTTTAAATTATTCTGTTTTATGGAGTCAGGCCAGCTTATTGCACACGGGAGAGCTGCCACATCCAGGGGTGAGATGTGCTGCCTGCAAATGACTTCTCGAGTCCGCATTGCACTTTGCGGTAGCCCCAAGGGACGACACCCTTCTTCAGAAGCCAGGTAGAGAATGCCGCCCCCCACCCCCACCCCCTCTACACTGTCCGCGTAGATCCCCCCCACTACGTAAGGAGTCATCTGATGCCGCAAGGCAAGTCGCTCTCCCAAAGCGATGGCATTGGATGGCAGGTGCGCGTTTACGAACTGAGCCATGATTGCACTTAGGGTCCCCGCTATGCTCTCACGGGCACGTGCAAAATCGTATTAGTTTATTTTTTGTTTTTTGTTTTTTGTTTTGCCAGCTAAAAAAAGGCTGGGGTATGAAGAGGTCGCGTGATTCGCCGAGCGGTTGTGAACCCGCCTCCGTTCTCTTACGGTGCGGATCGCTCACGTCCCACCCTTTGCATGAACTCGACCGAGCTGCGTTTTAGCAACTATTGTTTTTGGTCTTTTGTTGCGTTCCCCCCCTCGTACACGATGTGTGTTTCGGCAGAGTTTTGTATTTTCTCTTTTGGCACTTTGCTGCAAAAAAAAAAATATTTTTCCATATTTTTTATTCTGTGATTTGAGTGTTCTGTGAGACACATTCATCTCTAGTTGTTTACCGTAATCGTAAAATATATGGACGTAACTTTTTGCGTCTCAGTGCAACACCCCGGAACCCACGTCGGGTTTGCGTCGCTCTGTGGCGCATTTTTTTTCCTTTTTTTTTTTTCGATATATTTTTTGCACTATCAACTTTACCTTCGTTTTTTTGTTCTCTTTTGTACGAGTATGCAATACGTCTGGAAATGAAAGACGCGTTCTTCGGTTGCCATGAGTCTTACCGTTTCCCCTTCCCCCCTTTTGTGCTCCACCTCTCCCCCGTACTTCAGGACGCGGGTTTTCGGGGTATTTCGGGACTTTTGGGGTCAGGGTTTTATCTCCTTATATGTTAGTGGTCCCTAGACCGGGTAAAATAAAAAAAAAAATATTTACCCGGTCTGGGGGGAAAAAAAAAAATAACCACCCGGCCAGGCCAAAAAAAAAACCAAAATGATATATCTTGGGGGTACCTCACACAAACCTCTAAGAGTGACCAGAACTGGCCTCATGAACAAAGTGACCCCGTCACAGCCAGAACGCGACCCAATTGGTCAAACGCCGAAGGAAAAGGAAGCATGCAGCATGGCGAAAGGAAAAAAGTAGCGTACCGTGCGCCTGCGGCGCAAGATTGCAAGCCACCCATGACATAGTTTGGCTGTAAAATGTGCAATTTTAAGCACAATATTTTGAAATGTTGCATACCGTGGCTTCGCCAAAACTTTCGTTCAGCAAAATATGGAAGTAATATTTACGAGAACTGACGATAATGACCAACGACAGTGTCATTTGATGTCAACATTTTTTTAGAAATGTTGCGTACCGTGGCTTCGCCAGGAACCTTTGCCATGACTGCCGTTTCTTTTTGTAGATGTCTATACGAGGAAACGTCTGCACGCTACCGACCTGACATGATTTTTTTGCCCCTTCCGCAAAGGTGGGGAACGTGAGATGATATGCAATATGCGAGTGAATGCAGCAATTTTAACGGTTTACAGGGACATTTTCGCCGGAGGCGAAAAAATTTTTTTTGACCACTTTTTTGCCAGACCGGGTAGACCGGGTAGAATTTTAAAATGTTTTTTCAAGATAAAACCCTGTTTGGGGTTTGAAAAAAAAAAAAAAAAAGAAGAAGAAGCAGTAGAAGAGAAGTAAAGTGCAGAGCGGACATCTGACTTTAGTGCGGACTGCTGTGTTTCAAACCACCAAAAGTGCTGTGTGCTTTGCCTGAAGTACGGACGAGGATGGATGCGATCAACAAACAACAAACAACGAATAAATAAAGAAGGGGGGGTATTTCATTTTTTCGTAATTTTTTTTCTTTCGCAATGGTTGGCTGTCGACCCCACAAAATACAAATACAGGTATAGGGGAGTCCATCGCATCCACACCCATTCGCCATTGCTGTCTTCACATATTTTTGAAGGTGACCGAAGCCACTGTAGCTTAGGTACATCTTTAAAAAAAAATTTTTAGAGAGGGTGCCCTTTGTGTTTTTTTTTTCTCGTCGTGCATCCATCTCTGTTCACCTTTATTTATTGTCTTTTTTTTTTTACTGTCATATTTTTTATATTTGCTACTCCGCCGTTCTTATCTCTTGTTTTTTTTTTCCATTATTTTTTCAGAACATGGTTCAGGGGCCACCCATATGTGAGCCTTAGACCATATAAACAGTAGGTCATACTGAACAGTGTGATATCTGTGTCATCACCGCCCCTCTTATTCGGGCGTACGGAATCCTTGCAAGGTGACTAAGCAGAGTCTTAGGTTCATCCCCCCTTTTTTTTTTCTTTTGCTTACACACAATTATAAGAAACTGAACACGATTTCAGCCAAAACGGCGTGTTTTTCCCCCCCTCACGCTTTTTCCTTTTGATTCTTCCCGCATTATCTGCGTCACTCAGGGAAAGGACTTAAATAGCTTCCCAAATAATTGCGTCAATTTTTTTCTTCTTCAAGAAAGCTTCCAAAGTTACACAATGGCGGATGTATTTCGTGTACGAGGCAACGGAAAAAAGACACAGCAAAGCAGTATGGTATTCCCGGAAGTGCCGATATTGACAGGTGGACCCCCCTTGACACAAGGGGGGTCCACTTTATAATTCCTGAACACTTTTTGCCTCAGTAGAGTGAGACAAAATAAGGCAAAAATGTTTGTTCAGTTTTATTTTTATGAAAAATAATAATACACGCCTGTGAGCGTATCTAGCTAGGGTTTTTCTGTTTCTTTGTGTTCCGGTTTTTCGTTTTTTTTACTTTTTATTTTTTTTAATTTTCTGTTCTTTTGTTGTTGTTGTTGTGGTTCACTACTAATTTCGTGCGCAACAAAATAAGCACCAAAGAGATTCCATGTTTGTCACATCAACCAAACACGGTGGGTCTCTTCTCGAAAAGGTGTGGACACCATATAAAAAAAAACAAACATACATACAAACCTATACCTCCCATACTTCGCCCCGTCTTTAGGGGTGTACGGTGTTCGGAACCGCCCATGCGGCATGCATGTTGTACCTACCTCTGGTCATGTGTCATCCGTTAAGGCCTTTCGCACCTTTCGTTTCACTTCACCCTTTAAAATATTTCATAACATGAGCACCGTTTTCTACGTCGTATTTTTTATTAAAACAACCAAAAAAACGCGTTTTTATTTCAATTTTTGCGCCTTTTTTGGTACGATGTTGTGTGTCTCTCTTGATGATTTTTTTCACAAAAAAGCGTCCTTTTGACGCTTTTTGTTTCATTTGGTTTTTATTTACCCCCATACCCAAAGAGTGTGAAGGGATCTTGGTACAAATGGGGGAAAAGTCAGATATTTTTTCATTTCAAATATTCTTTTGGCACGGTTTGTGAAAGTGACTAAGTCCCTCTTTTTTCGGCTAAGGAATTTTTTTCCAAACCTGGTGTGGCTGTATAGGGCTAGGGTGTATACCCTAGAAGGACCCAAGAAGTACCCAATTTACACCTAATTTTTAGGAAAATCACACCATAAACCTTTTCTATCATTATCAATTAGTTTTTTTTTTTGTTTTGACTCAACCAATAAACCCTCCCCCATTCAAAGAAAAAACTTTATTTGATAGGTTACAGTACCTGCATCACCATGACCACCTGATTTTGGCACGGTTTGCAACTTCCGGCAAAGATCGCCAACTCGAGTCAAATCAGGTGGCATGAGGCATTTGCGCTACCAACTTCAATTTTTGTTTTTTTGTTTCCGATATTCCAACCAAAGTGCAACAACAAAAAAGATCGTTTAATATGGTGTGTACACGAGATGTCCTACATCTTGCACGATATCGCAAAATTTCTTTTAATAGGCAGATAAAAGGCAATCCAGCTTGAGACCTTCTTACATTCTCTTTCAAAAAGAAGTTTCCTGCTTTTTTTCTCTCTTCCATACACAGTCCTTCACTTCGCTTCGTTCTTTTAGCCTTTTGCAGGCTGTTATTACAACGATAGCTATCAAAGTGACACAACATGATTTTACCCCATCTTACAAAAAAAATTTGCCCTCATTTTGTCCCTGCCCCAGAAGACTGGTGACAGGTCATGTCCATCACAGCGTTTTTGTCCGGACACAGCTTTACCGGGGGTTACCCTTGATGTCTGTAGTTGTCCATACGTTTACCAACCTATCTACCCCACAGCCAGACCCGAACGGAGTCACTGAAACCATCACATTATGCCCGGATTTTGCGTGCATGCCCCTGCCACCTCAGGGGTGTATGTTCGTTTTTTGTCACGGTTCACTCTTTGTTCTTCAAACTACCACGATCATTTCACATATTTCCTTCGTTTAGGAATCAAATGCAGGCTATTAGTTTGTGTCCTTTACAAAACGTCGGATATGTGTCGTTGATACGGTGCAGTCCGCCCCCTTGGCAAAAGGTACAACGAGGCGTAGACGCATCGTACCAACTTTTCTTGTGCCTGCGTCCAAGAGACGTTGCCACTGTCAACTCTACTGTTTATTTTGAAGACCGTTCCCATTGAACGTCTTTTCAGTTTTTTTTTTTTTTTTAATGTATTGTGTTTTCAAAGGTATTCAGCCTTTTCATACTTACTTGCATGAGCTCGACCGAGCTGCGTTTTTAGCACGTTTCAACAACTTTTTATTTTTTCTGCGAGGATTAAATATGTGGGAACGTTCCTTTCCAAAAAAACCCCTTCCCCCCCTGATCATAAAGGAAAAGGATACCCCCACTTCTCTGTATGGCTGCCAGTGTGTTCATCGTGTGCAGCGCGTGCGTGTCTGTTTAAGTTCATTATCCCTCAGACATGTGTGCTTCAACTGTATACTCATAACTGGCGTTTTGTTTGTCGACAAAATATTAGCAAAATATTAGCAATAAGCTAAATAGTCAGACCAGAGTTGTTAATGTCTCGTCTCTGCCACACTCTTCGGGATGCGGTGTGCTGTCTGTAAGTATCCTTAGCCCCTTTTTTTTGGGTGATCTAATTTTATCATTGGGCTCTCTCACGAACATGCACGGAGGCGCACTGTGTCTGTCCACTCACATATCCTGTCTTCACGTTAAACAACCTGAGGCAGATTTAAAAAATCCCAATCAATTTCACGCTTTTTTCCCCCCCATATACCCCCGCTGTTTTGCGGCTATTCTCATTCAACAAAAAGGTGGTTTTGCTTTCGAAAAAGGCCTTGTGTTTTGTGTTCTCCTATTTTTTATTGGCGGGGGTTTTTTTTGTGACACCAATCCTCTGCCAAAAACATAAAGTTTTTTTTACGCTCCGGGAGCAGGGTTTTTTAGGTAGGCTTTATTTTTTTTATGTGCCTCTTCTTCGGAAACAATTAAACGAATATGGCTTTACTTTATCGATTCCTTTCCTTCTGTTATACCCTACCCCCCTTATTTTGCACAACGCAAAAAAAAAACTTCAAAATACCCGTTCATTACCCCTCATTCCACCCATCTCTCTCGGCGTTGATTTGCCGTGATTTTACACTTCACTTACCGATGGACAACTCCATCATTCTTTAAAAAATAATTAATCCTTACTGAGGTTAAATGCCCCTTTTAGGAGAAATACAAGCCTCAGAGGGAGGGAGGGTTTGTTTTGTATTTAACCAACAGTAATCACGTATTCCTCAAAATACCCACTCCACCACCCATCTCACACTTTGTAACGCTGATTGGGGGGTTTGTCCGTTTTGTGTGGAATTGGGACGACCAAAAACAAAAGGTACCGCAAACCAAGCAAAAGATTCCATGAGCAAATATATGAGCTGTGGAACAGACTCTGCGCGAGGTGGTATCCGAACTACTCACAACAACAAACAACAAAAAAATGTTCAAAAATTCTTCAAAAAAAACAAAAAAAAACAAAAAAAATAGATACAAAAAATGGGGTAGGCTGTGCGAGTCAACACCAAATGTGTGTGATCTCTCTTACTGGCAATTTTTTTTTCCTGCATATCTGTTCACGAGACTTTCTTTCTGCGTGCTTTTCCCCCCGGGCCCCCTCCCATTTCTGCATGATGCCTTGAGTTTGGACAGGACTCTATCATCTTGCGGTTCTTGGATACGTATGTGTGCATTGCACTTTTTTTTTTTTCCAAATATTCTTTTCTTTCAGGTTTTCTTTATCTTCATATGCCTTCCTCCCCCCCCAATAGTGGTTCATTTCATGTGCTTACCCGGTACGGAAATGCATAACAAAGTATTGTTCTTTAATTATCTGAACTGCGAGCTCAAAGACAAGAACTAAGCACTACAAGAGGCTTAGATTCACCGACTTTCCCCCTCTTTTTTTTTTTTCCTTTTGTCAAATTACCAACCTTTTTCCATCTACGTTTTGACAAAATACGACATGCGACAATTTTTTTTTATTTTGATCTCTCGAAGACACACACGCCGTGAGGCCCTTGTATCTTTGGAGGGTTACCTTTTTGATCCTCTTCCTATAGACTGTTGTGCACCTCTTATGCTCTCACGAGGTAAGGTCGCAATTCCGTTTTTTTTTTCTTGCTATTTGTTTCTTGCGTAATCCATAGTTGAATGGACGTCGCGACGGGAATTTTATTCTAGGAGGTCAAGCGGCCGGGAGTGGGCTGGGCTTTTTATTTCCGTGATGACCGTGATACTTTATGGTATTTCTTTTGCTATTGAAAGCGTGATAGTATTAGTGTTGGCACCCCAGAATGTGCTCCACTATGCAAAATCTGCTTTGCAGCTAGGGGTGACCAAGTCCTAGGCTAGGCTTAGGTTTATCTCAACCAAACCGTTTTCTCTCTCTTTTCCATTTCTCACATCAATTACACTGTGTAGAATATGTGCGTGGGTGTAAAAAAAAATTCGTGACGATTTTCTCTATCTTCAAAACCTTTCTTACACGAAAAAGAAAAAAAAAGTAAAAAAAAAGCATTGTTCAAAATATGTGCTTAACCTCTCCTTTTGATCTGTACTCTCTGTACGTATCGAACAAAACTAAAAGAAGCACTTAGCAATCCCCGTTTGAGGGAGAAAAAAAAACTGGCCATATTTTTTTTTTAATAATCCGCCAGTTTACAGTTATCCGACACTACAATTATCCCTCCCCCCTTTAAGACGTGGAGTGACTGCCTTGTGAGATATCCACGCATTTTCTAGGAGATTTGGGACGCTGTATCCAAGTAATAATTACCGCACGAAAATACGCGAAACACGGGACACACCACTCCCTTTCCCTACCCCCGAACTCGCTCCTCGCATTTATTATTTTTTTTCAAAATGCGACAACTTTAAAATGTGTATTATTTGCGGATTTTTATACAACAAATTCTTTACTTTCATGAGATATTGCCTGGTTGTGGTGGGGAGGTTTTTTTTTTGTTTCATGAAATAGAAACAAAGCATTTTTGAACACACTTTGCGGTTCTGGGGGACGAACCGCGCTGCAGAGCCACTCCTCACCAAAACAGGTCGAGGTGTGTGCGTTTCACAACCTCTCCCATATTTAGGAGACGGATCACACGCTTGGATTCGTCTTACAAAACTCTTTTTTTTTTTTTTTTTTTTTTTTGTCGATGCTCCAAATGTAACAATTCCAGTGTTTTTACTAACTTTTTTGAGTTTTTGGTAGATGAAAGGCAATGAAAACTCGCAACAATATGGTGGACACTCATATTTAGGTGACCAAGTACGTGAAGTGAAAATACTTAAATTCATGTTCGTTACCCAACTGTTCTCTTCCACCCCTCCCCCCCCTCCCCTCCCTTTTTATGTTCTGCAAAGTCGTCAAAATGTGATTTTTTATTCAAAAGAAATCAGACTCCCTTCCCAATTCCACCCTTCTCCCTCTTTTTTCTACGGCAAAAAAAAAAGTTTTTTTTTTCTCAATACCCATTCGCTGTCACCCTCTCCCACACAGAAACATATACTCCAAGTTACTCAACAATCCTTACTGAATATCTTCTCTAAAGCAAAACAAAACAAAAAACAAACAAAATAACAGCAAAGCAAACCATCCCGCACCCTTTCTCAAAGAAGAAAAACCACTATTTCGCCCCTTTACCCCCTTATCTCACCTCTCTCTCTCTCTCTCTCTCTCTCTCTTTATCTCAATGGTATCCCTTTTGGTGACTAAAGGGATGGGTTGAACTATTATCCCGGGAAAATAGTTCCACGATTTTTTTTTTTTTTTTTGGAGGAAAAAATTAAGCAACGGGAGGCTATAACTCCATCCTTCAAAAAAAAAAAAAATAACGACACACACACACACACACGCACGCACGCACGCACATAGCGCAGACTGTCAATATGGCAGCTACACCAACCCAACGAATTACCGAGAAGAGAAAAAAAGAAAGAAAGAAATAGTGGAGCACACTCTAGGGTGGCTACACTAATACAACCAAGTTTTCAAAGAAAGAAAACATCCCTCTTCCTTTTCTCCCTCGCATCCAACGCTATTTCAAAGAGCTTTGCACTTGTTGCTTCCCCTCCCCGTACCCAACTCACAACACGAGGATTATCCTCCCGTGCAACCCGAAATCGGCAAAGTCAAGAGAGAAAAAAAAAAGTGGAGTTCATCCTCGGGTGTCTACACTAATACAACCAAGTTTTCAAAAAAGAGAAAAGTAAGTAGTGGTAACTCAGCCTCAACGGTGGTTACACCAAAAACCCCCTCAATCCCAGTCTACTGAAAACCCTCTTCCCCCCACGCACCTTTGCCTCGCTATTAGGGCAATGATATTGCGCACAGCAACCTACGGGTTTTTGCTGTCGAAACACGAAAGAAAATATAATTAGTGGATGATGCTGTGTGTATTCACACACATGTATCTCCTCTCTCGGGGGTTAATATATGCCCGAGTGTATGGTTTGGGCAGACCACTCATGCACCAAGTTTTTTCAAGATGTGTGCGCACGAGTTGCAGATTCATCTTAAACGTTTTTTTTTAAAGGTGCCTAAGCACGAAAGGCTTAGGGTCATCTTATAAACTTTTCTTTTCTTTTTCTTTTTTTTTCCATGATGACTGGCAATGCTCATCGCCTGTTAGGTTCTGAGACATCTTATAAAACTATTCTTTCGAGAAGCATACTTCGAAATGGATGTAGGACTGCATGATTGGGGTACTCCCGGTGCACCGGTCATGTACCAAGGTGTCACTGTCACGAGAGGGCTTTTGTATTCCAAGTAATTTTTTTTTATGTTTCTTTTAGAGTTTCTGATGGACAACTCTATCTTTTTTTCTTTTTTTTTGTACTTCAAAATAAATTTCTCTACAGTCCAAGTTTCTATTATGTCGTTTTTAATTATGTCGGTTTACCCCCCTTCCGACACCCAAAAAACGACATTATTAAAACCGCCAAAATCAAGAGCGCCATTAATCGCTCCATCGTACCGTGGCTCGCTTCGCGAGTCACAACTACACACAAACACATACATTGCTCCCACAAAACAATACCAAGTTTCATAACCTAAACGTACACTAATGGACGCTCACCTGGTTTCGCACGAGGTTGCAAGTGCAACGGCGGAGGCCAACATTACCCCTTCAACCGCCGTGAAGGCATCCCTGTCCAATGAGGACATTCGTACGCTCACCGACATGGCGAGAACGACTTCGGCTGCCAGAGCTACGAGGACTTGGAACGCCAAGACGGAAAACAAGGAGAAACAAGTAAATGAGCGTCGTTCCATGCAGCGAGCATACCAAACCTAGTGAAAAGAATGTGGGGTAGTATTTTTTCCACACCCACTCCGCGCCCACTCCCACCCACTCACTCACACTTACACCCACTCCCACTCCAAATGTAGCGTACCGTTTGGCTGGGGGCTCCGCCCCTGGCCAAACTGAAAATAAATAAATAAATAAAGCCCAAAAATCGAAAATCTGCATTTTTTTCGATTCCGACACACAATAAACGACATAATTAAAACCGACCTAAATAAAGGCGACATAATTACCGCGTGGACTCAGGCTATTTCCTAACTCTGGGGCGTTTTTTCCAAAATTTCGAAAAAGAAATGCAAAAAAAGTGCGGCATTTTCGTGAGGTTTTTTTCCGCCCAAGAGGGCGTTTTGTTGCATTTCCGAGCCAATCCCGGCTTGTGGTGGGGCATATTCGGAAAAATGGACAAAAATTTAGTGACTTAAATTTTCGCAAAATATGAACCCATACTCGTAAACAAGGGTCATTTTCAGGAAAATTCGGAAAATTCCGACATTTGGAAGCAATTTTTCCCCTGAAAAAAAACAGTGTGTTTTCAGCTCCAAAACATACCGCGATTGGAATTTCCGGAATCCGCCCGCGCTGTGGTGGGGTCACTTTGCCGAAATGGCCAAATTCTTGGTTTTGGTCAAAACCCATGTTGGGTAAAGAGGGCCAAGGTAAATCCCACAACCAAATTTTCTCTCTCTGATCCTGACGTCTTGAAACATGAAAATGCCCGAAAACACCGGCATTTGCATTTCCGGAATCCGTGCGTTGTGTGGTGGGGTCAATTTTCCGAAATGGACAAGTTCTTGGTTTTGGTCAAAACCCGTCAGTGTAAGGTAAAGGGGGCAAGTGTTTGCCTGTAGAAACTGGTAGGGAACAAGAAGCGCCGCAGGCGCACGGTACCCAACTTTTTTTTTTGTACCTTTTCTCCACTTTCTTTTGATTGCACGAGTTGATTGCTCTCCACGGTGGGGTCATATGTGTCTAAAAACACTCTAAGGTACTATTATTCTGAAATAAGATTCAATGGTTTCTTAAGGAATCCTCATATCGTGATATCTCTGAAAACCCTCGAAAACGAACCCTGCCGGAGGCGGATTTTTTTTATACACATGTGCGCAAAAATACTTTTTTCTTGCTTATTTCGCACATTTGGGAGCACGGGACCCCAACATTTTTTTCCCTGGTCACTTTTTCCCAGACAGAAGTGCCCTACCTACCTTCCCCCTTAGGCGAAAAAAAAGTGCGGCAACCGGGAAAATTTGGTCGGTAAAAAAAGTGCGGCATTTCCAAAATCTCAAATCCTAAAATCGAAACTCAGATTTAGGAAATAGCCTGCGTGGACTGTATTTTTTTTTTTTTTTTTTTTTTTTTTTTTTTTGTAGGGACCATGCTTTTTTCTAAATCACGATCGCGATCGGGATTTTGGGGGAAAAAAAAAAAAAAAAAAAAAAAAAAAAAACCTGCAGTTGTGCAAATTAGTACACGTGGGTTTGGTATTTTTTCAGAAGTGGTGCCACCACGTTCCGCAAGGAGCCCGATCTGTCAAAATAAGCACTTTTCAAAAAAAAAAAAGTAGCGTACCGTGCGCCTGCGGCGCAGCTAAATTACGAGAGGTAGCCTACAGCTCTGTTGCGTACCGTGGCTTCGCCAGAATATTTCATTGTCAAAATATGGGAAGTAAAATTGATGGCAATACTTTATTGAGGCGCCGATTTCCCGTGGTGCGCATTTTCCTGATGAGTAATTACCAACGACAGTGCCATTTTTTCTGGCAACATTTTTATAAATGTTACGTACCGTGGCTTCGCCAGGAACCTTTCGGTGCCATGACCGCCGGTTCTTACTTACTATTAATGTACTGAGGTTACTGATCAGAAGGCTGACACCCACTACGACTTGTGGTTCACCCTCCCCACCCGCCCCTCGATTTTGTTCAGAGGGGAGAAAGCGCCTCACTTCGCCGCACTGGCAGGGAGTCGCGCGCGCGAAGCGCGCGCAGCGACCGCTTTTACGGGGCGAAAGCTCGGGACCCCAAATCACCCCCGTTTGGCCAAAAGGGGGATTGACGAGTGCCCTGCCCCTGCTGGAAAAATTGGAAAATCTGGAAATTTTTTGGGGGAAAAAAAAAAAAAGGCGCGAAAATGCTCAAAACACGGATGCTGCCAGATCTGGCCAGATCTCCAGATCTGGGCCGCCCAGATCTGGCCAGATCTGGGAAAATTTTTTTTTTTTTTGAAAAAAAATTTTTTCCCAGACGTCCCAGATCTGGCCAGATCTGGCCAGATCTGGCCACATCTGGGAGATCTGGGACGTCTGGGAAAATTTTTTTTTCCAGGTACCCCCAATGACATAACGAAGTATCGCTTGAAGTACCGTTCAATATACGTTGCTCGTGTGTGCAAGTTACGAAGTAGGACACACAAGGTATATCAAACGATAAATCAATCAGATAAACGTTACATCATTGGAAAATTGTTGGCACCGCCGCCCTGTCTTCGTATTTATTACGTCGACAGGCCAAACAGCGTTGGGCTCAGAAGAAGCAGTGCAAAACACTGGGGATCAACATGAGAACCAACTCCCAACAACACAGGCTACCGAAGTAGCAGGTGGGGTGTTGCGGGTGTTTGGGGTGAAAGAAAATCGATTTTGGTAAGTTACAGCAGAAAATTCTTAAGTTTGCACAATTGAGAAGGGTGTTACCACTGCCTAATATTATTCGTACATGTGAACCGGTAAGGTCGAGAAGGGTGGACACGGCATACAAGTACGAGTACAAGTAAGACGTACCTTCTACAAAGGCTGAATTCGCAATTCTTAAGGGATTGAATTCAGCCCCCACGTGGTGTTTTTGAGAAAATCATTCCATGGTATACAACTATGGTTCCCGAAGAATGATTCGCCCCTCCTCGTTCATGCAAACTTAAGAAAATTCTGAAGTAACTACAACCTGGCGTGCGGGTACAGATGCATTGCTTTGTTCTTTCCTCAAAGTCATGTGTGATCTCTCGGGTCTGTACTAAAGTCAGTGTTTAGATAAGCATCCACTTGACTCGTTCTAACAACCGTTGAAATCTAGAACAAAACAATACACTGCCCCTTCTCACACCAAGCCGCCATGCTTCAAGAGCATGCCCTGGGCAAAAATTACTGTGACAAAAATTAGTTTTCTGGGGGAACGCAATATTTTCTTGTGCCTAGTCCTCCGCAAGCAGAGGACAGACTTTCCGGATCCCGAAGT
Organism: Rhynchopus sp. YZ270_cl-10; assembly: GCA_964035575.1. Taxonomy (NCBI): domain Eukaryota; phylum Euglenozoa; class Diplonemea; order Diplonemida; family Diplonemidae; genus Rhynchopus; species Rhynchopus sp. YZ270_cl-10. The sequence goes on along the minus strand of OZ037855.1, from coordinate 324,824 downwards.
CGAATTTCTTGCACTAGCTACGCTCCCTGGGTTAAATGGCTATAGCAGTGACTGACTAAGAGTTTCATAATAATTAGGGTGGTCTATGGGGTGGGTTAATGGAAAAGTTGGTATATAAACCCGACTTTTACGATCGCCACCTGGTTTTGAAATAATTGCACCAGCTCTTCCGTCGGCACTGCTTCGCTGTTATGATGAAGGGTCGTCGGTTCGGGTACCTGTTAAGAGAAATTGAATGTAAAAGTAGAGACTACAACAAAAAAACAAACAAACAAACAAGAAGCCGCCCCGTACCCCTTAAACGTAAAAGTGACATTTTTGTTGACAAAAAAAAAAAAATAGCTAAAAAATAGCGAACATGTCGAAAAGGGAGAAAATCGGGGGGTTAAAAACATACCTTGCACTCGGCCCACTCTCCAGGTACAAAGAACATCACTGCACGACAAACCCACTACTACGATAGAAAATAACTATTTTTTACCGAACAGAAAGGTCGTTTTATTGATGAGTGTTTTCTGAGTGCACACTCAGTGGGGACAAAATGCAACACTTACCGAAAAAATTCTCCAATCGGACAAAAACCTTTCTAAACACCCAAAAAAAAACACCTCAGTCCACATCCGCTGGGGTCGCGAGATGGAAATATATGGTTTTACAGCTTTTGGGGGGTCTAGCGTGGGTCCCAGATGCATTTTGCAACGGGTCTGTGTGTGTGCCTCAACCGCTTCACAGTACCCTTTTTTGTAACTGAAAACGACGCATCCTGTACCTAAGTGCACTGAAGCCTTGCTTGCGTCCTCCTTCGTGGTTTTGGGCGTTCGCATGCGAGAATCATTATCGCATTCTCACATGTAATTCTCGCATCACGGAGAGGATTTTAGCGTTACGTGACCACAAAAAAAGTGCACAAAATTAGTTTGGTCAAAAATCACCTTGCACTTGTGAAGGAATTGCTGAGGAAATCTGAAATATGCGTGTTTTGGTACACAAAAGTGCGTTTTGGGTGGTTCTGAAGGGTCAAAACACCAAAAAAAAACGTTTTTTTGCATTTTTGGTCACCCAAGGACCCACTATTTTGGTTGATATTTTTTTTCCCTTTGCGAAAAAATACCCAAAAATCACGGCTATAAAAACGCTCAGGAAAAATCGATTTTCATTTTTTGGGCAGAGAAGTGCGTTTTAGGCGCCCACAGATGGTCAAAACATCAAAATTTTTGTGTTTTTGGCATCTTTGGACACCCAAGGACCCACTATCAGGGGTGAATTTTTTTTGCCTGAGATTTGCCTTTGCCAGAAATCGAAGAAAAAAAAATTATGAAGGAAATTGCTAAGAAAAAGTCGAAATTGTGGGCCCCTGTACTGCATATGGCGGTACCAGATCGTCAAAACACCCGACTCTTGCGTTTTTTTGCACTTTTTGGTACACAAAAACCCTGCTCAGGGGTCAAAATTTTCCCGGAAAAAAAAAATTTTTTTTTTCGAGATTTTTCAAAAATCGACTTGTCTTTGGTAAAAACCATGAAATTTCGGGTTCGCAAAACCACGTTTTAGACCCCCACAGATGCTCAAAAGTGCCAAATTTTGCTTTAAATGGCCTCAAATCGTCGAAATTAGCCCTTTTTAGGGGCGAAAAAAAAAATTCGAGAGTCCCTTTCCCTGGGAGACAATAGCCAGAAATCTGAGGGAAAAAAAAAACTGGCCAGATTTCCAGATCTGGCCAGATCTGGGGAGTTTTTTTTTTTTTTTGAAAAAAAATATTTCCCAGATTCCCAGATCTGGCCAGATCTGGCCAGATCTGGAAACAAGATCTCCACATCTGGAAAACGAGCCAGATCTGGGAAATTGGCCCCCAAATCTGGCCAGATCTGGCAGCATCCGTGTCAAAAAGCAGGTTTTTTTAGTTTTTTTTTTTTACGATCGGTCACCCCAAATTTTGGGGAAAAACCACCGATCGGGCGACAAGCATGGTAGGGACCAAAATTAGCTAAGAACAAAACCCTCGATCCATTCTCGACACACAACAACATGAACGTATACACGAAAAACAGCAAAAAAAAAAAAGCAACAACATTAAATTCCTCCAAAAAAAACACTCCCGGTCTACGAGGAATTTGAAGTGTCTTGCAGTAGTGCTCTCGTGGGGTGCTACTGCGGACACATGACTTTTCTTCTCGTATACTCCCCCACTCAACGTAAAACAGCAAAAATAACTGAGAGAACCCAATCCCTTTCTTTTTCACCCAAAACTTTTTATGAATACCCACTACCCACAACCCCCGAATGTCCTTTATATCTGAAAAGGATAGTGCAAATCATCCTATCCATGGAGACTGTGTGTATTTCAGAGCAGTTTACCTAGGTTACGTTAATTAAGGTTGTTCCACTCAAGGATTAGCTACAATCAACGCAAAGTGTTTCCCACGCCTTATCTACAATTGGGTTTCACAAAAAAAATTTTTTTTTTTTTACTCGAGACCATTTTTCTGGTCAACCAGCATTGTAGTCGCCATAGTGAATGGCCCTGATGCTTATATTGAAAGGAAAAAAATACAAAAGGGCGAGGATGTGTGTGGTTTGTGGTTACGCCGCACCTCACCTACATCCGCATCCCCTGATGGTGGATCCCTAGTTTAGCAATCGCTTTGATTTTATATCTCTGCAAAGAAGTGGCCACATTTCACAGCGTGGTTCCCCCTCCGACGTTGTACAGATGTACGTGCACGAGATGCGCATTTGGCAACGAAGGAAAAAAAATTACGAAGACAGTATGGTTTTCAAAATAACAGCTATCCTATTTCTCTCTCAAAAAAGATATTTTTTAAAATGCCACAATTTGAACAAAAACGAAAATCCTTTTGGCATCCTTTCAAGGTTTTTTTTATTTTTTAGATGTGTGCACCAGAGGGTGTATTTCATCTTAAAAGTTCTCTCTTTTTTAATTTTGGTTGTGTTCCCCAAAGTGTCGGTTCACGTTTCTTCTTTTAAAAAAGAAGGAGAAAAACAAAGCTGTACACATTCATCTTGAACCTCAGTTGCGGGCAATCACCCAAAGGAAGTGTTTTTTTTTTTTTTTGGGGTAAATTGGACATCAGATGAAGTCAGATGTGTGTGCATAATAACACTATTCAAAGCAAAGTGTGAATCAGGGTATTATATACGTATAGTAAAACTGGTCAGGCTGACCAGTTTTTGAAATTTTTGGGGAAAAAAAAAAAAAAAAAAAAGAAGTTGGCTGGGGGTTTTTGGGGTTTCGGGACCACTTCTTCCACCCCACCCAAAATCCTGCACGAAAAGGAGACTGAAAAAAGGAGGGGAAAATTATGCCCGAGCATCCGAATTGGTCAAACGCCGAAGGAAAAGGAAGCATGCAGCATGGCGAAATAATAAAAGTAGCGTACCGTGCGCCTGCGGCGCAGCTTGCAACCCACCCTTCCCATGACATAGTTTGGCAGTAAAAATGTGCAATTTTAAGCGCAATTTTTTGAAATGTTGCGTACCGTGGCTTCGCTTTGGGTGCCCTTACTGCCCTTTCTTTGTTGTAAATGTACTGAGGTTGACAGTTCGTGTGCCTGGCCATGGAGTTGGATAACCGAGGAATTCTCACATTCCTCCGGAGCCCCCCAACTTGAGCTGGGTTGGGGACCGGGCTCACCGAGTTTCAACGAAAACCCCCAAAACCTATATAATCCCCTGTTTAAGTCCTGTGTCGTGAAAAAAAAATCCTGAAATCCGGTGACCAGTTTTTTTGAAAATTTGAAAAACCTATATAATACCCTGGTGTGAATCAGGGGGGCCGCCACCTAGCAAAGTTCTGTTGGGATGGTCAACAGAACTTTTTGAAAAAAAAAAAAAAAAAGTTCTGTTGAGCGGTTCAGACCCGGTCTACTTGTCAAAAAATCTCAGGAGAAGAAGATATGGAGAGGAGAGTGCTCAAACGCCCCAAAAAAGTCAAAATCGGGTGGGGAAGAAAAAAAAAAGTTGCGTACCGTGCGCCTGCGGCGCAAGCAGCTCCCACCAACGCAGTTCCATTTTATGGGAACATTTTTTAAAAATGTTGCGTACCGTGGCTTCGCCAGGAACCTTTGGGTGTCATGACCGCTGCTTACTGATAAGAAGGCTGACACCACTACGGCTTGTGGACGGCCACCGTAGAGTACAATGTACAGCCTGGTGAGAGGGAAAGAGCAAATGTCGCTGATTCGGAGGAACTCTGACGGGCTTGGGGAACATGCGTCTCTCCGCCGGAGGCCACGAGAAGGAGCTTTGTAGGGGTTTTCGCGCGAAGCGCGAAAAATTTTTTTTTGGACCATCAACAGAACTTTTTCAAAACCCAAAATCCTGGCGGCGGGGCTGGTGTGAATCAGGGTTTTTTCTGGAGGGGGGGCGGGGGGGCGCGCGCCCCCCCGTCAGACTTTTTTGAGATTTCGAGGGGGGGCGCGCCCCCCCTCGTGCCCCCCCGTGAAATCCGGCGGGGGGGGGCGCGGGGGGGCAGAGTGGTAGGGGTGGGTGACCCACCCCCCTACCACTCTGCCCCCCTTCACCTTCCCCATCATGCTCTCGCGAGCCTCCAGGAAGTAAGGGGAGTAGGCGTTTCCGTAGCAACATAACTGTTTTGCGTCGAAGGTGACATAGTTTGGCAGTAAAAATGTGCAATTTTAAGCGCAATTTTTAGAAATGTTGCGTACCGTGGCTTCGCCAGGAACCTTTGGGTGCCATGACCGCCGTTTCTCTTGTAAATGTACTGAGGTTACTGACAACACGTGTGCCTGGTGCAAATATCAATGAAGTGCCGAACTCAACCCTCAGAGTTCAAAAATTCCTGGGGGAAAAATCCAGGTTTTTTATTACTTTCCCCCCCAAAAAAAACCCAGACCGGTTTCTTCAGTCTGGCAAACCGATAAACCGGTATAATAACCCCCCTGATATCTTCATGTGTTTTTTTTGATAGCGTAGTGTCTATCTCTCTGAAAGAAAAAACCCTCTTTTTTTGCCCCCCTTTTTTATGTATCATCATGACCCTCGTTTATCATCCAAGTGTTTGTTATTGTTCTCTATTATCTGTTCTTGTCTAGCGTCGTTTGCAATGCTGGCACTTTAAGTCTTGATTTTTTTTGGCATTTTATTTTAGGATGTATGTGCCTTCCGTCCTGAGGCCCTGTTCATCTTTCAACGGAAAAATTTTCAATTTTTGTTTTTGTTTTTCGTTTTTCGTTATTTCCCGCATCTCAGATCCTCAGAGATCAACACATTTTTGTCCGTAAATATGTTGGGCCGTACAGTATTGGTTTTACCAATCAATTGGGCTCGTTCCCGCCAATACGTCCCAACATTTACGTACACATTTTTATCAACACATTTTTTTTGTTTTTGTTTTTGTTTTTTTTGCATGTGTTTTTTATTCAAGAAAACTTCATGCAAAGAGAAAAAAAAAAGTAACGTTCTGCACCTGAGGTGCAGTAAACCAACCAAAAACAATGTTCAAACATCCTTCCCTGTATCACCCCCTTTTTATTCAATATCAACAAATTGGTCAGACCAGAGTATATCTCATCTCTTCTACTCTAGATGAGGTGTGCTGTCTGCAGTGAGTACGCAAAACAAAAAAGTGACGATGGACAGAATATGTGTGGAGTGTGATAAGCACACACATACACACATACACACTTCACAAGTACAAAGGCATATCTCACACAATAACCCCTTCTGATCGTATCGGGTATTGCATCCCACAGAGACGACAATGAGGAGCGGCATAAGCAGATATTTGCTTTTGGACATAAACACGCATATTCCCCTTCGGTATCATTCCGCCGTATTCTGCACTTTAGGAATTCCATTAAATGAGAACGAAACACGTCCCAAAAAAAAAAGTGAGTTCAAAAACACCAACAAACTCTCTGGTGGCGTGGTGTCCGACTTTGCTAAGGTGACGGTGGCAAAAAAAGACATAATAATAGCCGCGATCCGTCGTCTAAAATGCAAGCATTGTGTGGCAAACCACACAGAACATGAAAGGCTTGAGTTCATCTGACAAATTATTTTCTTTTATTTTTTTTTGTGCCTGTGTCCGCCGACGTATGTCGGTGAGGCGGTTGCACTTTCAACTTCTCTTTTATTTTTTGCAAACGTGTTCTCAAAATGCCAGCTTCCCCTTTGTCCCCACCCAAAAAAGGGGCGGCTTCGGCCGGCATTGAGTACAGATCTTGATACCAGTAGGTGTAAAGTCATTGTCGATTTTACAAAAAAATAAATAAAGTTGTCACAACAGAGCGCTACATCGAAACGTAATCTTTCCTCCCAAAGTCCCCCCCCCCAAAAAAAAAAAAAACCACGGGTCGGGAAAGATCTTTTTTTTTTTTTTTTTTTTCGAGAAAAAAAATCCTCTTCTCCCGAAAAAAAAAAAAAAAAAAAGATTTTTGGGAGAAAAAAAAAAAGAGAAAAGATTTGAAAATCCTGGAAAAATCCATGAAATTTCATGAAAAATCTCGAGATCTTGAGAAATCTTTGAAAAAAAAAAAAAAGATTTTCAAAATCTTTTTTTTTTTTTTTTCCAAAAAGATTTTTCAAAATCCCAAAAATCTTTTTTATCTTTTTTTTGAGAAAAAAAAGATTTTCAAGATCTTTTTCATCTTTTTTTCTCTTTTTTTCCTTTTTTTCCTTTTTTTTCCAGGATTTTTCAAAGATCTCAAAGATCTCGAGAGATCCTGAAAAAAAAAGACAAAAATCCTGAAAATCTTGATTTTTTTTTTTTCTCTCGAAAAAAGACAAAAAAAGACAAAAGATCTTTCCTAACCCGTGAAAAACCCCCTCCCGAATCTGTGAACAGAAGTGAGCGTCCTCCCCTCCCTTTTTTGTGTCTCTCTTTTTGCGTGCACTTTTGATTGGGTGGGGGGGGTTGTGTTAAAATGTGTTATTTCCTGTTTGGAGTGTTTGTCACAATACAGATTTTTGTGCAAGCTTGTACCAAATAAGGGGGTGTCAGACCACCCATTATCTCTTCTCACGTCCCTTTCCACCAACCCACAACTCTTTATATACGTGCCGTCTGTATCCTAACCCATCATGTGTTCATATTGTAAGAAACACGAACCTTTTCTCTCTCCTGATGTTACTAGTTGCAGTGCCTGAGTTCAGTGAGGCGCTTTTTTCTTTGTTTTGTTTTTCGTGCAAGGTGACTAAGCACGAGAGAGCTTAGGGTCATCTTATAAACTTTTGTTTTGTTTTCCACTTTTTGCATTTTTTTTAAACTGCTCTTTTGGTGTGCTTAGCAGTCCATGGTAAACTCGTGGTGAACCACGGGAGAACCCTGGGAAACCGTGAGGGGATGTGATTTAAACCCTGGGTTGCTGACCACACCATCTTTTGCTTTTTATTAAAAAAAAATTTATAATTGCATGCAAATTCCGCCCTCCACTCTCGCCTCAGACAGCGCACATTGTTTAGCTAGCAGCTGATTATTTTTATCACTTTCCGAAAGCTCCGTGGTAGCCTGCTCGCTAGAGAAGAGGCTCTTGTTGCACCATCAACCTCATTTCCTTGATAATCTTGAAAAAGTTTGTGAGGATAAAATCAGTGACGCTTTACAAAACCCCTATTGAGACATTAAGCACAGAACCCACTTGGGTGGGGCAATTGTCGATGCGACAAAAAAAAAAAAAACAACAACAACAACAAAACGTGTGGAGGGATTTTTCCGAGATGCTGCGATATTTATAACGCACTCTTTTCTTTTTTACCAGTGCCTGCGTCCGCCGATGAACGGTGAGATGTTTGCACTTTCAACTCCCCACAAAATCGCGCCTGTTAGATGTAATAAAGAGTAGAGAGAGAGAGAGAGAGAGAGAGAGCGAAGCATTTGTTAGTAAGGGCGTATCAACGAAGTGCCCCCCGTGGTTCGATAGCCCGCTTCGTCTTACCTGAGGCGTTTGCATTTACAATTCCATTATTTTCCCTTGGTGATCAAGTACAAGAAGCTTAGATCCAACTTAGTTCCCCCATTCCTTCGCCAATTAACCTGTTCTGTGCACCCTAACCAAGGAATACCGATGTTTTTTCATCTTCTTTAAATATTTCATTAAATCATGTTTTTTGTCGATTATGAATAGATGTGATTGTGCGCACATCTTTCAAGCTTCTTTTAACAGAATAGGCTTGCAGAAAATAAAAGTTTTGGGTATCCTGGCGCTTTACTGGGTGGTACTGATGCGCCTGGTGTGATCGACGGCGAGTTTTCGTCTGTGTATTCTGTGTTCCTTCGATGCGTGGGAGCCTGTGGACGACTACGAGCTGGAATACGCCGAGCCCTTGTTTTTTTTTTTTTTTTTGTTTTTTTGTTTTGTTTAGATGTCTTGTGTTGCTTTACTTTTCCAGTATATTCCTGAGGTTTTCTTTTCTCTCTTCCCTTTCCACAGCCTCACTATTGCTTCATTTCTTTACGTCGTATGGCACGAAGAAACACCTTGAGCATATAAAGGGGTTAGGAATGACCCCAAAATTTTTTTTGTAATATTTCCAACTAACCAAACCTGGGGCACAAATCCCGGTCAAGCAAATACAACTTTTTTTCTCTTTTGGAGGTCCCTCTTATTACCAACCTCATTTTGCAAAAACCAATAGAAATATTTTGAAAACAGAAAACAAAGTATGCACCAAGTCAATTAGGTGTACATTTAAAGCCTCCCCAAAGAAAAATCTTTTATATCTGTGTTACTTGAGCGCAGGTAAAAAAAGGTGATATTTTAAAACATTAGAAATCCAGTGAATTTTAAGTATTTTTCTTCTTTTGTCATACTTTCTTCATAAAGAAAGTAAAATGAATTATAAATTTATAGTCTTTCAGTTTCGTTGTTGTCACAGATATGTTTTCCCAGTGTTAGGCAGCGTACTCTGGAGGCAAGAGTGCAGCACATGTCCTGGGAAATTTTGGAATCTGTGTTTTTTATGTTTTCCGTTCTTTACATGGTTCATTTTAATAATTGTATATTAGGTCTTCGAGCGTGCAGCTATCATGTACCTAACAGTTCGTACGTTTAGCAAACGTAAAAAAGTAATACTGGAATGTCGTGTATATTGTGATATAAAAATAGTAAAGAAGAAAAAGAAAGTCAATCCTTCAATCCTGTTTTTTTTTTGTTTGTTATTTTGTTTAATATAATAATTTCCCCTCCGAAACAAATATTGAGAGTGCTCCTAAGTCGCTCGAAGGTCTACGAAAAGAAAAGAGTTTTTTTTTTTTGGTGCATCTGTTCTAACAAACACTAGAAAAAAAACGCAATTGTGTCAAACGAATACAAATAAGAATACATAACCCACAACTCTGCCACCTGGTTTTGACCCAGATGGCTTTGATTGAAATACAAAAAACAAAACAAAAAAAGAAAAGAAAACCAGTTAAAATAGTAACACCACCCCAGTCTGGTGTTTATATTCTACCCATCCCCGTCGTTAACCAAAAAAAGCAAATTTTCTCGCGCACGTGAGATTCGCACATTATAACGCCCAGCCACAAGCAGACAATGTGTTCGAGAAAAATCCGCTTCTTCTCACCCCCCTCAACAAATCCAAATCGATCATGTTTTATTTTCTTTACTGTAACCTATCAAAATTAGGTTACAGTGAAGAAAACCGGGGGTTTTTTTTTTTTTGTTCCAACTTTTCTCCCCAACCCCCCAAGTATTACTCTCACCAGTTGCCTCTCCCAGGCTAAACACCCTCCCCTTCTACCCCATGAACAAAACTTCGTTCAGTATTGTATTAATGACACCTGATTTGGACTGAAATTGGTGGTGTTTGGAGGAGGAGGGGGGTTAAATACCACTAAACTCCACCAAATTTCAGGGGAAAATCAGGTGATAATGTATCAAAACGGGCCAGAAAGGAATTCTGCCCCGTTGGAGTGTTATCAGTGGCAATTGGTTTGCCACATTGACACCTCCTGATGCAAAATTTTTAAAACTCCCTTTATTCCCCTTTTTCCTTGGTTCATTCCAACCAAAAGTACATCCTCATCACGGTCCCCAACTGTATTTTTTTATCCCCTTACAACCATAGGCAAATCATTGCACTTCAAAGTCACGTAAATACCTAAGGATATGTGAAAGGAAAAGAAGCAGAAAAAAAAAAGCAGTGCAAAGCATAATACACAGATTTCACAGTTTTGCGCAAACCTATGGTTTTCACCCTTTTTATTCCCTCAGAGGTCCAGTGCCTGAGTCTACAGAGGTGTTTGCACTTCCTACTTTTTTTCTGTTTGAACCAAACAAATAAAACTCACCTTGAAACACAAATGTGGAAGTGAAACCACGCAATTCCAAGAGAAGAATTCTCATGGAAAAAAAAATAATAAACCAAAGTACAAAAGGTTGTTACGGCAATACAAAAAAAGTGCACGACCAAGAAATACAAAAAATTAAAAATATTTGACGTTTCTTGCTCCCTATTACTGGGGGTCGAGTACAACAAGGGAATATAGGGGTATCTTATATTAACTTTTAGCTTTTATCTCAAGATTCTGTTCATATTTTACGCATCTTCAAGTTTCTCCCCTCCTCGCCATTCAAACCCAACCCCCGCAGTTCTCCCCCGAGTTAGGGCTTTTGCAGTCTATTCTTGTTCTAAAAAAAATATTAAAAAAAAGAGGGAGAAACCATTTGACGTGTTCGTAAGAACGATCACAGCCTCCTTTTCTTGTAATTTCGCAAGCATTTTCTTTGTCAAAACATCAATTTTCATATCCCCACATGAATTTCATGACAACAGCTTCTTACCCCTAGTATTTTTTTTATGTGTTGCGAGAGTAAACCATTCGTTTTTTTTTAATCTTTTTTTAGTTTTTTGTCACAACATTTTCGAAAGATGTGTGTGGACAGTGAGAGAGAACATTTTTTTTTTCCAGCTTTCAAATTTTCTCTTTTCTGATGAAATTTATCTTTTTCTTTTTTTTCTCAACTCCGTGACAAAATGGAAATCAATAAATAATGGATGCTCTCTTGAATCAAACAGGGGGTACTGTTACATATTATATTTCCTAAAGTTTTTTTTTTTCTTCTTTCAAATTTATTTCAAACAAAAAACAACGTGTGTTGTCACCTTCGCAGCTTGCCTTGGAAAGAGGTGGACAGGATCGAAGAGAACTAAGGTTTCTACCACTCGACGCAGTTTTTTTTGTTCAGCTTGTGGTTCACAAAAAAAAGAAATCTCTTCTTGTGGAGCTCTGCACACCTTTTTTTTTGTTTTTTTTGACAAAGAAATAGGCTGATTTTCTCCCAGGAAGTGTTTTTTTAAAGTGATTTTTTGGGTTCACAAAATAGTACTTCTGGTGGTTTTTTTTTTTTAACCTTTTTTTCTCTTCATTTTGTCTGCATCCAGGTTATATCAGAGCTGCAGGTGAACTAAACACGCGTAAAGAAGGAGGGAAATATAGTACAGGATAGCAGTGTATCCCCGACAGGACGTTTTCTTCAACAACCAGGGAAATAGCTTGGGTACTTTTGCTGGTTTCAAAACCAGAACGAGCTGGTTTACTGGTTTGGGGAAAAATAAAAAAAAAAAGTGGGATTCGGGATTCAGTTTTTCGCCTCCCCCCTGCACCACTTTCTTCACAGAAGAAAGCCTCACACGTAAGCGAACCCCTAAAAAGGGTGCATTGAGTGACTCTGTGGTGTAAAAAGCTACATTTTTTGCACCATACCCTAATTTTTTTTCGCCTGCGGCGCCACTTGATATTATTTTTTTTGCTCCGCAAAAAAATAGAGTTTACAATGGCTAAAGGGATTCCCTTGCATTTTGCAGCCAAACAAAATGCAACTTGGTCAAAGCTGCAAAAAGTTGACCGTTTTTTCAAAATGACCCACCGTTGCAACAGCCCCTGCTTCTGGAAGACGTATTGATTTATACGGTTAGTGGAACGTAAGGTGCAAGACCAAGCTCCGTTAACAAGATTATATCCCGTTTTCTTTGTCTCGCAAACCTTACCCTGTACCTCTCCACTCTGGCTGTCAGGGAGGCGCGCGCGAAGCGCGCGACGACCGCTTTCAACTGGGGAATTTTTTTTTTCTAAACCAGCAAACCAGCAACATTTGAAAAGTGCACCTTTCAAGCTACTACCCTGTCAACAACACAAAAAAAAAAAAAAAAAAAAAAATCGGTTTTAAACCTTACAGGATAGAAACAAGAAGAGAGGGTGCACCCTGTGTCACTCCAACTAACACCACACAGAAGTTCCCCCAACAAATCTTTCTTCAAAAGGGCTTCATAAGACAGCGTGCACGCGGCACATGGTTTTATTTCTTTCGTAAGGCCCAAAAGAAGGGTCGAGTCTTCTTTCTTCTTTCTTTCTCCGTCTCGTTTTGTTCTAAAGTATTTTTCAAAACAGTTTCAAAAAGTGTTTCAAAATAGTCGATTCTTTCCAACACCACAGTAATGGTCCTACTGGGACAATATCCCAGGTGTGTGTCCCCTTCAATGGCGCTCAAAAGCCCACAGTAACCACCCCCCTCTTTTCCTCTGTGTGTAACCCATACTTGGACACAATATTTTTTTTTCAAGGTATTTTTTTCTTCCCCCAAGATGTCTGTGTATGTACATTCATATTTCAAGTTTTTGTCCGAATCGATTTATTGATTGCATATGATGAAAATGCTTTATTGCTTTATTTGAATGTGACCAAATTGCTTGGGCAGCATCCAGGGCATGGCATTTTTTGTGCACGACCTGCCACTAGAGTGTGCACAAAGTGCTTCAGGTATTGTGATACCACAGTGCTAAAGGAAAGGCTGACATTAACACTGTGCAGTCTTATGCGCGTTGACATTTTTAGTATCTTTCTTTCTTTCTTTCACTTTTTTTTGTAATATTTAGTATTTTTTTTTTTTTTTGTAAGGCGACAGTGAAAGATTTGGTCTTACACAAAACCTTTCCTTTTTTTTTAGATATGTGCAGACACGCAAAAGTACATTTTTTTTTGTTGTTGTTGCGTTTTCTTACTCCGTTTTCTTGCTCTTGTATGTACTTCATTTTTATAGTGACTCAGCAGGGGAGGCTTAGTCTCATCTTATCAACGTTTCTCTTGTGTATGGGGTGAATGGAGAAATTTTTTTTTACTCCCCCCCCCCCTAGGCATAGGTGCCCGGCGAGTTAAAACAACTCGGCAACTCGCCCAAATTCGGCCAACAACTCGCCCATTTTTTTTGGGCGAGTTGTTTTTTTTTTGGGATTTTTTATGGCTACAAAAACACAGGTACACAGGTACACAGGTACACAGGTACACAGGTACACAGGTACACAGGTACACAGGTACACAGGTACACAGGTACACAGGTACACAGGTACACAGGTACACAGGTACACAGGTACACAGGTACACAGGTACACAGGTACACAGGTACACAGGTACACAGGTACACAGGTACACAGGTACACAGGTACACCACATCACGTTTTATCTTGTGCATCCCACGCTTCACAGCTGGTCTGTGAATGTGCGCTTTGTGTGGTTTTGTGTATCCCAAAGGAAGTCGTCGCCCAAAGCATTTTGACTAAACGTGTGAACATTATGAACCTGGAATCGATAGCAGACAGGAAAAGAGGATGGGCAGGCAGCGCCTGCCCGACCTGTGTGAAGTGAATCAGTGATTGCCTGACAGATGTCTGGGGAACCGTGTGTTCTGTGTGGGTATCCATGTACGGAGTATATCCCATTCCCCCCAGCAATTACCAAAAACCGTGAGTGTGCACGGTGGCCCATGGACCACCACGACCTAGTTACCACCTATGACTAGTCATATGACAAGGTGCATGTAATGAGTGGCGTTTGGCCTTAGCCCTGGTTGTTTTTCTTGAGATTATGTGTTGTACCAACGTTACATGTGTGTAACCTTACAACGTCACCTCCCATCCCTGTATGTTTTTGCCTGTAAAAATGGGCGAGTTGTGGCCGAGTTGTGGCCGAGTTGTGCCGAGTATAGGGCGAGTTGTGCCGAGTATAGGGCGAGTTGTGGCCGAGTTGTCCGAGTTTTTGGGCGAGTTGTTAGGTGAAATCGTAAAGTTCCGACAACTCGCCCAAAAACGACTCGGCGGGCACCTATGCCTAGGGGATACGACTCCAGCCATTTTGGCTGGGACCAAACGCACGGAAAATTCATTTGGCATTATCTGGCCATCTCCAAGGCAACTGCGGGTGAAAAACACCCTCAGAGTGGGTCACAGGGGGCCTGTGGGTCGAAAAACGACCCAGAAGCCACCCCAGAATACAAAAAAATGGAAAAAAATAGTGAAAAAACGGCTTTTTTCACGTTTTGGCCACTTTGGGCAAAATAGCGATTTTTCGAGAAAAAAATCAAAAACCGGGATATTTTTTGACATCACAAAGCCTCCTTTGGCACAAATATACCCCAAAAGTGGCCTGTGAGTCCATTCCAACCTGTTTTGGACATATTTGACACTTTTGGAAGTGTTTTTTTGGTGTTTTTAGGTCAAAAAAATGCCCAAGACGTCCCCAAGACATCCCCAAGACACTTTGCACACCCCCTGTTACGGTCATATTTTTTTCGTTTTTTTGCCTGAAACCCCCAAAATACCCCTCCCGGACCCCACATAGTCCCGAATATCCATCACACACCCACTCAGAGTGAGTAGAAGCACCCCAAAAAAAATATTTTTTAAAGCCCTTCAACTTCAACATGGATGCTGCCGAAACTGAAGCACAATTTTAGGGCTTTAAAAAATATTTTTTTTGGGGTGCTTCTACTCACTCTGAGTGGGTGTGTGATGGATATTCGGGACTATGTGGGGTCCGGGAGGGGTATTTTGGGGGTTTCAGGCAAAAAAACGAAAAAAATATGACCGTAACAGGGGGTGTGCAAAGTGTCTTGGGGATGTCTTGGGGACGTCTTGGGCATTTTTTTGACCTAAAAACACCAAAAAAACACTTCCAAAAGTGTCAAATATGTCCAAAACAGGTTGGAATGGACTCACAGGCCACTTTTGGGGTATATTTGTGCCAAAGGAGGCTTTGTGATGTCAAAAAATATCCCGGTTTTTGATTTTTTTCTCGAAAAATCGCTATTTTGCCCAAAGTGGCCAAAACGTGAAAAAAGCCGTTTTTTCACTATTTTTTTCCATTTTTTTGTATTCTGGGGTGGCTTCTGGGTCGTTTTTCGACCCACAGGCCCCCTGTGACCCACTCTGAGGGTGTTTTTCACCCGCAGTTGCCTTGGAGATGACCAGATAATGCCAAATGAATTTTCCGTGCGCAAAAAATGGCTGGAGTCGTACCCCCTACCCCCCCCCCCCCCCCCTTTCCCTGCAAAAATAGCGCAACTCTCATTGAAAACTGGCGACTTTTTGTTGTCTATAAACCAAACAAAAAAAAACTTTTGTATGTGGTCGCGATGCAGTGGCGTGCAGGTGTATACATCAATACAGACAACGCACAAAGAGACAACAAATATGCGTCTTTTGTGGTGTTCTCTGGTAAACTTTAACTTCCGCACCTACTGCGATTCTGCAGAATAATCAAGGAGAGAGCTCCCCCACAACGTGTATGCAGTGAGGGTTTTTATTTTATTTCTGAAACCTTCTATTGAGTAGAAAGTAGATGAACTAATTCTTTTTACAGTGCCTGCGTCTGAGGCGTTTCGCATATTTCTACACCACTCTTTTTTCAAGAAGATGGCTAAACACCTGCTTCGGTTCATCTTAACCATTTTTTTCTTTAGGGCACTCCCACTTTTCGTTGTGTTTCTTGTCTGGGTCCAGGGATTTCTCAAAAAGCCAAGCGGACCAGAATAATAAACGTAACGGAAAGTGAGAGTATCCTCACAAGGGGGGGAAATAGTGTAACAGTGAGGGGGATCAAATTGCTCCTCAAAAAATAGTTAGCCCAACCCACCTACCCTCATCCGTCTTTTTTTTGGATGTGATTGTACTTATATTTTTTGTATTTTCCCGGCAACAATTTTGTTCCTGTGGGGCTGAAGCGCGGAGATGAGAGAGTGGTGCGCGCAAAGTCAGGTGGAAGTGTTCCAGTCTTTTTGTGCGAAGTGCATTGCTAAGCGGTGTTGCGCGTCTTTCAGTTTTTCTGTTTGTCCATCTTGACAACTGCAAACCTGAGGTTTAGAGAGCCTAGTTGATTCTCTTTTTGAAAAAGGTGTTTGCCCGCAAGGGTCCAGACACCTTTCGAGGTTCTCTGCCAATAGTTCATTTGTCTCCCGGATCTCAGTGGCACCTTTTATTATTTTGTTTCATACCTTTTAGGGGACAAAAATACAATAAAAAAAGCAACATCCCAACCTGAGACATCCCAACAGCGTCGCAGGGTGCACTGCTGTTACCTCATGGCAGCAGGTTTTTTTGGTGCCTAGACAGGTGACCTTCTCCGATGAGCGTCACGAAAAACAGGGATGTTAGGGCACACATTTTCATTTTACTTTTCAAAAAAAAAAAAAACTTTTTTTTTACTCCGTGGTTAACCTCGTTTGAGGTTTGCGCGGAGTCCAAAGTCAGGCCAGGGAGCCGCCCCAACAAGGCTCTCCTGCCACATAGAGGAGGGGAGATGTGTGCTGTCTGTGTAGTCCCCTCGAAACAAGAACAGGGAAAACTGTCCCCTACCGCCTTGAGTAATGTGGACACCCCGCCACGTAGAACAACAAGAAAACGTGGTTTTGTATTTGTTGTTTTTTTCGGTGTGCTCTGGTCCTCAAAAAGGGGCACAATCTGCAAAAGGCCTGTTTGGGGACAAGGCTTGTACCTCCCCCCCTCACCCCCCTAGTTGTTGTCTTCACTTGATTGCTTCTTTGGTTGTGACCTCTAAAACTCTTTTGTTTTCCTTTTTCCTTATACCATTGTTTTGTTAGTAATATAATTCCTCTTTCCCCCCCCTCAAGTTAGGTGACTATGCACGGGAGGCTTTAGGTTCATCATAAGCTTTTTGTCATTTTGTTCTGTGCATACCAAACAAAAGTCTATTGACAAAGAAACTCACATCCTTAGAATATAGCAGCTCGTTTTTTTTTTTCCACCCCTTTACACGAAAATGTGATTAGAAACTGAAACCGATATGTATGCCGCTCATTTGTTACTCACGACTTTACCTTTTTTTGGCTGCAATCAATGAAAAAAAAAACATAGATGTAGTATCAGTGAGTACTATAACGTGAGTGGATATTTGAGGTTCAGTTTTTATTTTATTTTATTTTTTACTTTTATTTTTTGCTCGCTTTGCTTTCCTACGCAATGTTTTTCATGCGTTTCTATAGTCATTACTGCTACCCTCCTCTCCCCCCTCTGCAGCTGTGTGCTACAGTGCCATTCTTTTATTCACACTGTCACATACGAAGGTGTACACTTCTAAGAGAGTATTCCCATCATTTCCTACATCGAACACCTTGCCAAATGCCTCCCTTTCTCTAGGTCACTTTTTGTGTTCTGCTAAGCGAGATACCGAGGTTAGTCACATAGATGGAACGCCCATATGGGCAGCAATATGGGCACCCCAAAAAACAGGATATGGGTAATATGGGCTATTTTTGCGCCCATATTGCCCATATTTTTTTGTGCCCATATGCACGACGGTGAAGTAACGGGTGTTACAAGTGGGGTTACAAGTGGAGTTACATGTAACTTTTGTTACACGTAACCCACTTGTAACCCACTTGTAACGTTACAAGTAACTTCACTTGTAATGTAACATACTTCACCGTCGTGTGGGCGTTCCATCTATGTCGTCAGCCCCCCCCCCTCCACCTTTTCTAAGATGTATGTGCACAGACATATTCGTCTTTCGATTTTTCTTTCCCCCTCTTTTTTGTTCCATTCCTACGAAAACGTGAAGCATACAAAACTGGCTGAGCTTTCTCAAAGAAAGCTCACCGATAAAACGCAAATCCTGGCCACACCGGATATTGCTCTGCGATGCCTTCGGGGAGATACTATGTTTCCCCCCCAAAAAAAAACAAATTGTTCCAAAATGAAATGCTGCAAAAAAAAAAGAAACAGAACCTTCTCACACTTACCTACTCCGCTATTCTACTCTAGGCCGTCGGCAAAGTACAAGACTTGTTGTCGTGTCGTTATTACCCTCAAGAGGGGAACCTTTTGACTTCCCTTTTTTTTTACACAGATTTTTTTTTTTTTGAAAGCTGTGGGTGTGTGTTCGTGAAAGGGCCCCACGCAACTTTCAAAATTTTGTTTGCAATTCTCTTTGCAAATAATTTTGTCATTTCCTTTTTTAGATATGCACGCGAGGCATATTTATCGTTCGTTTTTTTTTTTTCTTCTTCTTCTTTTCTTAGATTCATATACTTTCAATTCTGTGAACTGAAAGTATATGAATCTAATTTTTCTCTGTTTTTTTTTTTTTTGCTCACTTTGAATCTCCTTGGGTGTTCTTAGAAAAGACCAAAAACGCCCCCCTATGTAGTTTTAAAAATTATTTTTGTCAGGAGAAATTTCTGAACCAAAGTTGAAATTATTGAATCTTTTAGGTGATCAAGCCCGCGCCTTAGACTCACTAATATTTCTCTTTCGTTTCGTTTTTTTTTTCCCTTCGAAAAATACATCCGGAGTTCATAAAAACTCAATACACGCTCTCCGGGTGTTCCCCTAAATATCTTACACGTTTCTCACTCTCGTTTATTCCCCTCTTTTCCCTCTCCCCCCGCTTCTTTTCTGTATGACACTGGAAGCATTTTGCTTGCTTTTCTCCTATATACAAACCATGGAAGCGAAGTTTTTCTTTGAAAACTTATTTTTCATTTTTTTTTTTTGGAGGGCATGAAAACGTTTCTTTTTTTTTTTGTTTGAAAGATCGTTGTGATTATCCAGGACATTCGTTTTTAGATCCATGCTGTTCTGCGCCTCGGCGAAGCGGATTGCTTCCTGTCAAAGGCTTCTTAGGTTTTGTCAAGGTGGAACCTGCATGCATATTTGGGGTGATTTGGGGTCTTTTTTTTCAGGACAGTTCACAAAAATTCACAACGAGGCGAAAACACACGTGATACACGGGTGTGTAGGTTTTTGTGAATTTATGTGAATGACTGTGAAGGTTTTGTGCAGGTGTTGTGAATTTTTGTGAATTTTTGTGAATTTATGTCAATCGCTAGTGAATTTTTGTGAATTTTCCTGAAAAAAAAAGACCCCAGATCACCCCAATATTTTTTTTTACCATGTGTCTACACGTGAGGCATATTAGTCTTTCAACTTTTTTTTTTTATTGCTTCCATTTATCGTTCGCTTTACACAAGAAGTTCACTTTCTGAACTTCTTCTTTATTCTCTTTCTCGAAAAATATTTTCCCCCTCCTCAAAAATAGCAATTACAAATAATTTACTATGTCTAACTCTATCCCTTGCATTAAGTATCAAAAATACAAAAACGGAAGGAAAAAAAAATAGGTAGTGTACCATGGAAAATGCCCAATTCCGTACACTCAAATAAAAACAAAGTATTTAAAAAAAAAAGGAAAAAAAAGAACAAAAATAGCGGAGAAAAGGAGTCGCCTTTTTTCTTCTTTTTTTTCTTTTCTTTTTTGCACGATGTTTTTTTTTTTTTTTTTCAACCAAAAGTACAAAAACAACAATATGATCTCCACCCTCGCATTTTCTTCTTTCTCTTCTTCCTCCCTCCCCTCCTCTCCTCTCCTCCCCTCCACACACACACCCCACAGAAAAAACAACACACATTTTTTTAAATCCCAATGTTCCGGGCCTAAACCTCATACCATTCTCTTTTGTTTTTCTTTCCAATGAAGCGAACTACACAAACAATGAAGGGGAGGACATGCTTTACCCTTACGTTTTTCTTCTTCTCCTTTTTTTCCACCTTTTTTGATGCAATGTCTGCAGCTCCGCCACCGCCCCCAACCCTGGAGGGAGTCGTGGAAGTACCCGGCCTGTCTCACCCCTTTGCTATTCTAGCTGAAGAGAGCAGTGTGTTGGTGGCTTCTCCGGAAGGGGTCCGTCGGGTGGGGTTGGGCAGCATAGAAGAAAACAGCAACAACCTCAAGATCGTTACCAGCAGCGACCCACTCAATCTAATCCCCACCCCCTCTGGGGAGACTATTGCGACGTCACTCTGTTCCGCTCCGGTGACTGATGTGCTTCTGTGGGTGAGTTTGTATTCAGATGGGATTACAGTGGTGACACTGAATAGTAGCACCCTTGCTGTTGGTGCGGGGGATATGTATGCGGGGGGTGGTGTGAATACGATGCAGGTGGTGTCATCGCGGAACCATGCGTGGGTGTTGTTGGGTGGTGTGTTGCTGAAGGTGTCCTTCACGTCTGGGGTGCGTATAGAGGCGGTGGGGACCATTGGGGTGGTCCCCCCCATCACCAGTGTGGCTGCGGAAGGTGATGCGGTTTATCTCTCGGGGGCCAAGGGAGTGGCGCGTGCTCAGATATCAGGGCTCTCTGGGGTATCACCGCGTCCCGTACCCGGAATGGCCTTCAGCTATGTTAGTGTGGGGATAACGCAGCGTCTTCTGGTCAATGGTGGTGTGGTGTTTGCGGTGTTGCCAGGTGTAGGTGTGTTTCGGTTGCGCGCTGTGAGCACCTCCCCTGGCTCTCTAGGTGTGTTTCAGATGTGCTGTCTGCGTGCGTCCTCCATCAGCAACATTGTGGTGACAGAGTCCGCAGTGTTGACCCTAAGGTACACCCCTGACGGTGCTGTGTACTACAACGCCCTGTCTGAGCAGGGTGGGGGTGTGAAGTGGTTCGACATTGCTCTCAAAGGTGCAGAACAGCAGCCACTCTTTGCGGCAGACCCCTCCGCCCAGCGCATCTACTTCGCGCAAGACACCACCACATCAGCAGGCAGTGCTGTTAAAATCTTTGTGTACAGTGGGCTTGATGCAAAGGATGAAGACAACACCACCACCACTACCACCACCACCAAGGCAGTTGCTGCACTCAATGTTACGCTTGCACCGGATACTGAGGAGGAGTGTACAGACCTGACGCTGTGGAGTGCTGTGGCCGGGCAGGTCGTTGTGCTGCTGTCTGTCGCTGACCTGGACACGCCGTTGGCGTTGGCAGGTGTAGCGTTGATGTTGGTGGGGCGGGAGTGCAGTGGGGATGCGGCGCTGCCGTGGGTGCTGAACCCGACGTGGTGGCTGCACGGTGATGCGGACAGTGTGTCGCCCCTGGGCGTTGTGATGGGCAACCTTGCTGTCATCGTGGCCCTTATGCTGTTCTTCCTTTCCATCAGCGCAGTCCTGCGCGTGTGGTGGGCACGCTGTCCCACCCTCGGTGAATCGCCGGACCCCGAAGGGCACGTCCTCTTCCCCTCCCTGCCTCTCTACCTCGTGCAGATCCTGCTCCACGGGGTAGTGTACGGTGCGGTGCTGCTTGTCACAGAGACTGAGGCGTATAACGTAGTGATCGGTGTGGTCGTTTTGCTCCTGTGCGCAGTGTGCCCGGTGCTTCTTGTCGTCAAGGTGATAAGGGACATTCCGTGGCGTGCGTGCTATGTGAACGACCCGTGGTCGTTGGAACAGTGTGTGTCGCTCGAGGCGTTGCAAGGGGAAGGGGAGTGGGTGAATGTGTGTCCGAATGATGAGTGGGTGATGCGGTTTGGGAGTCTCGTGAGAAGGCTGAATGAGGGCAATGTGGGCTTCGTGGGGGTGCAGCTTGGGGCAGGGTTTGCGCTTGCTGTGAGTGGTGCTGTGCGTGCTGCGGGTGTGGAGGGTGCGCATACGAAGATAGCGGAGAGTGTGGTGCTTGCGGTGCTGTGTGCGACAGAGGTGTGCAGGCAGCCGTACGCGGCACGCTTGGACAACGCCTGCCACCCTGCGACGCACGCCTTGCTTTCCGTCGCAGCGCTCACCTTGGCTGTGACAGCGTACACCCAAGAGGGTCAGAGCCACAGCACCTTCACGCACTACCTCCCCTACGCCGAGATGGGTGCTGCCCTCTTGGTCATCACTGTGCAGGCAGCAGCGAAGTTTGCCTCGCTCTATCTCGTACACTACTCACGGCGGCGCGAACGTGTACAGAGCTGGCATTTCACTGCTGCTGCGGCTGAGGGCAGCTCGCTAGGCATGTTCCACAACACACACACGAAGGGGGGCGAGCACCCCGACCCCGATCCCGAACCCGAGCAGGTTAGTATGGCTGAGTCCCAAATCCAGGAGCCCCTGCTCCTTGTTGCGTGCGACATGCTGCTTGGCGGTCCAGCGCGCAACCCACAGACGTCGCTGCCGCCGGAGGAGGAGGTCAGCCAACGCGACCTCAGTGGGAAGCTGTCTGGCTTCGAGCACCCTCTCCTGCACACACCGTGCCTGACTGCGACGATGGTGCACTCTATTGCGACGCTGTCCTCCGACGAGGAGACGCCGCCTGTCAGCCCTATGGGGTCATGCCGTGTGGTGTCCGCACCCCAGACACGCGTATCGTCCGCACGCGAGTCGCCTGCCAAGGTACTAGGGATGAGCCCAAGACACGCTCGCGGTGTGGGCGTGCTCATGTCCGCAGCACTGCAGGTGCCCAGTGGTACGATGCGCCACGTCACCTCTGTTACGAGTCTACCCGACTCAGAGCTGCTCCTCGTCAGCCCAGATGCAGATCTCTGCGCGCGATCGCTGTGCGACTCTCCGTCATCAAGGAAGTATTCATTGTGAGGGGGGAGAACCACTGGGTGTTGCTTGTTTTGTATCCTGATTAATCTAGAGCAAAAGGTAGGTTCATCTAAGCAGCAGGTGGGGTTGGGGTAGGGAGGGTATATTTGTGAAATGGAAAAATGATTTTGAGCTCGAAGGGAAAATGTTTGGGCAACTTTTTCCTGCAGAGCAGAGCTGTTTATATTTTGTGGTGAACACTCCAAGGTGCGGATCACCCTATCGGAGTAGCAGCGTTTGTTGGCACTCTTTCAACTTCATTTTTATAGCACTTCCACATATTTTATTTTTATTTAGATCAAGCCAATATACGTTCTCCCTCTCATGTTTTTGGTCTTTTTTTCAAAAAGACTTTTTTTTTTGCATTGTGTGTGTACGTCCCCTCTGAGGACCCATTATTTCTATTATTTTTCTGTTTATATTTTTACCTGTTTGTTCATTTTACTCTTTTCTTTTTCAACTTTTTTTGTCCCTTTTTTTGAACCACACAACGGACCATATTTTTTTGTCACCTTGCTTTGATGTGCGGTGTTATAAATTCTACTTGAGGGCAACAACCTACTGTATTGTTACCCTTGATATGATCTGATTCACTGTCTGCATACAACGGCAAATAGAACGATTCCAAGGAACCAAGTGAAAAGTACGTGATATTTCTGCACAAAGAAATCTTTTTGCGGTTATGACTGTTGTTTCTCTTGCCAAAAAGGGGGAGAAAAAAAAACAAAACTTCTCGCAAAATAGGCAGTGGGTAATTCTTCAGGGCGGATTTTTGAATTACCCAAAAGGTGCGTTTTTTTTTTGGGGTGCTTTCTGGAGGGTCAAAACACCAAAAATTTGCATTTTATTGCATTTTTTTTTTAAAGCACCCAAGGACCCATTGTCAGGGTGTACTATGCCATCCATTTCACTCTATCTCCCTCCCTCCCTCTCCCTCCCTTACTTCCAAAAAAATGCAGTCCTTGGGCGAAATGTTTGAAAAATGGGGTTCGTTGTGCAACATTTTGCCCCCCCCCTCGAGGTACTGTACTTGTGTATTTTATTTTCAAATACTGTTTTCTGTTATGCTTTACATTGTACTCTTCATACATACAAAAAAAAAAGGCAAAGGGGGGGACATTGCTTCAAAAGCCTACTGCGATTGAACTCAGCAGCGATGTTAGAACCTGGGTTCCTGAAGAGCTATGTGTCCCCACTACGGGGCACAGCAGAGAATAAGCCGGTTCCCGGTCCCTGGTCCAGGTCAAGGTCCGGGTCCTAGTCCGGCTGAGAATAACCAGGTCCCCGGTCCCGGGTCCCCGAGTCTTTTTGACATCATCCCTGACAACAAACTTGTGGAAGCCAGCGCAGCTGATGCCTGTGCGAATATGATAAGGTGACTTAGCACGAGAGGCTTAGGTTCATCTTACAAACTTTTCTTATTCTCTGCTGTGCTACGGGGGGAGGGGCTACGAAGGAGAATTCGCAATTCGTCTTCGGGGCATACCTAGGGGAGCGGAGGTAACTCAGGGGAGGTTAGCGGATGGCCCCATGTATTTTGATCGAAGTATTTTCAAAGAGGGTGACTAAGCGAGGTCATCTTAGAGATTCTTTGTAAGATGGGTGCCTGAGAGGCAGGTTCATCTGTTATGTTTTTCTCTTTTCGTTTTCTTTTTTAAGGTGAGGCTTAGGTTCATCTTATAACGTTTTCTTTCTTTTTTTCCTGTGAGAGACTCAACCCAACAAGGTTTTTCACCACCACGGTGAGGAAGTTTGGGTGTTATCCCAACCTGAATCCTCTCCCTGCAAGCAGTGCAGGCTGGGCAGGTGGAGTGAGGTATTAAAATGAAGGACCTTTTTTAAGTTCTGTTCGTGTTCTGTTTCATCCATCCACTTCACCCCCTCTTTTCAGATGTGTGTGCTAGGGCGCGCTAATCTTCAAGAGGGTTTTCTTACGTTTTTGTTTTTTTTTTTTTCTTCTCTTTTTGTTGTGATAGTGTAGCTGCCATTTGAGCACGCTGCACTTTTTATTTCTTCTTTTTTTTCTACAGTTTGCTTTCATACAGAACTTCGGTCGTAATGGGTCGCCTGCCTCTAAGGCCCCTGACAGCAACCATTTTTTTTTTTTAAATCACTCCTGGTGTGGTCGGAACCAGACGGAAAATGAGAATTTGGGGTGTGCAGGAGTGTTCTGGTTCCCCCCTTGGTAGAACCACCACAAAAAAAAGAACACAAAGTAAAAAAACAACAACAACACTTCTTCAAACCCCCCCTGGTAGAAGTACGGGGTATTTGGGTTCCGATCACACCAGACCTCTTATATATTTCGGGTGACACAACATCTGTTTTTTTAGAAGTTCACCAAAACGCGTTGTCATGGTCAGAGAAGAGTGGTTCTTTGCGATGTCTGTATGGGCGAAGGACAGACGACTCGGCAGAGAGGCTTGTAACCACAGGGTGGCTGCATTCCTCTTCGGAACGGGGTGTTCCATCCTATTTTTAAAAACGTTAAAAGGCAGAGAGTCTTGTATCCACATCCTCTATCATTATTCATACAATGCAACGAGGCTGACTGCGCCTGAAGATAGGCATGTCTGGAAAATTTATCTGAGGCGTCCTTAGCGAGGCCGATTCGGCCTCATTGCAGTGTATGGTTATTTATGTGTTTGAAAACAGTTTTTTTTTTTGGGGGGGGGTAATCAGGCTATTATATACGATTTTTTTCCTTAACAAAAGTGCAAAAAAAGTGAGGTTGTTATTCCTGAGGGGGCTGGAGGCACGGAGGGGCTTTTTTGGAAGAAGTGGACTTAAGATTGAAGTATCATCGTTGTCCAGGGAGGGTTCCCGGCTCCCGGCTAGTTTCCTACGGGCCTCATGGCTTCACTGGCTAGGGCTCCAGCAGGTCCCACACATGCACTGTGCCTGACTTTCCCAGCACCTTTCACCCCTTCAGGAGGAGTGCCACAAAGGGCACCCGGATGCAAGGGCGCCGCAGGCGGAAAAAAATTGGGGTACGGTGTAAAAATCTAGCCTTTTACACCACAGTGTCACTCAACGGACCCTTTTTTGCGGAGCAAAAAAGGAAAAATGGCGCCGCAGGCAAAATTTTTTTGGGTACAGCCTGTATGGTACGGGATTCATGGTGCGGTCAGCAGCCCAGTTCCCCAAAAAATGCAAAAAAAATTTTCTCCAAATCTGCAAATTTTTTTTTTTTTTTCAAAACTGAGGTTTGGCCTCAGTTCTACTATGGTGTATAAATCTCTGGGGGTAATTCCACTGCGGGGGGTGCCTTTACGGTGTGCACGAGAGATTTTCATTTTACAACATATTCTATTTTATTTCAAGGTCGCTAAGCAATGAGAGGCTTAGGTTCGTTTTATTAATTTTTTTTTTTTTTTTTTTTGTTCATGCCTGCGATCTGGATGCGGTTTGGACATATGATCTTTGGACGTTCAGTTGTTGTGGTGTTTGCACTTTCAACTTTTATTTGTTATATTTGGGTGGTTAGTGACTGAGTTGAGGATGCGAATCATATTTTCAAAGCCTTTCTCTTGTGGGACACATTGTTTTTATTATTTCTGTTCTCCCAGGGGCAAGAAGGTGCTCAGGATCATCTTACCAATCTTTTCTTTTGGGGCTGGCATTGGGTCGGTCGGTGATGCTTGCGCTCAACGCCTTCACAGTGATGTGTGCGCTTGCAGCTGGTCGATTCTTCTTGTCGAGATTTTCTTGAATTCTCGTTCAGTTCTTCCTGAATCAAAAAATACAGTGAATTTTCATGAAGGAAAGAAAGGACAGCCACACCCCCTTCGACTTTGGGAATGCCAATATCCTAGTTATTTTTTTGGTGCTTTCATCCGGATGGCTGGCATCGTACGTGGGTCAGTCGGAGGTGCCTGCATCAACAACTACAGTTTTTTTTTGTGTGTAATGAACAGTGCCTGCGTCCGCTGGTTGTCCGGTGAGAGGCGTTTTGCACTTTCGACTTTTCTCTATTTTTCTCATCTCTAAATGTGTTATTTGTATCTTACCCAACATTGTTTATATAAATTTAATCTTTTCTTTTTTACCTGAGGCCACCTTCACTGCACTCATCCTTTAAGGTGCGAAGTGTGTTGACTGTACTGCACTTCCCTTCTAAGGGTGATTGCTTTTCAAGGAAAACGCCTTTTATGGTTTACGGGTCGCCTTCATGATGCATATTTTCTCCAAGAACCACACGGCGGACCATTCAGGGTACAGTAGTGCTACCAATTCAAACGATCAGTGTTTTGCAACTAGTTTTACGATGTCATTTCTAGAGTTAGTTGCAATTAGTCGTGGCTAGTTGTTCTACTTGTAGTACCCCGACAAATCTTTCGTATGCACGATCGACTACCCCTGAGAGAGTTATACCCCGTCTTGAAGGTGGGTACCCCCCTTCAGGGATGGGGAAAAACTGTGTTATTTTATTGGGGGGGGAATGCATTATGTAGTTACCTACCGAGACCCTGTGGCTTTTGGTTGTGATTGCCACAAAAAAAAATTTTTATTTGACGAAAAAAAAAGGTGTTTTCTTGACAAGAGAGTTGACCTCCATGGATAGACAAACTATTCATAAGATGTTTCATTTTTGTGTTTTCTGTAAAAAAGATCTTTTTGTCTATTCATGGACCTCACAAACGACACAGTTTATTTGTGACTGTGCTTTTTTGGTGTGGTTAGAACCTCCCCTCCCCCGCTGTGGTCTTTCGAAACTTTACAACGCAGGAACGTGACACACAAAAACACCTATTTATTAAACGCTTAGAAAAAGCGATTTTTACTTTGGTATTAGGACAGGGATCTCTGTCCTGACCATGTATTATTCGCGTCATATTATTGATTCGCTGACTATGCACGAAGTGGCATAGAGCTCAGCACTGCCAACATTTCATTGATTGCCCTAGAGTTGATCAGGGGCGCTGCACTTTATTTTTTCCCCCCCATTTTTTTTTACGCATGAGTATGGTTTGTACTCCGTCCCACCCCAGTATGACCTCAGTCTAAAGAGAGCGCATTCGAGTTTTCAATTTTTATTATTGAAAACTTTTTTCTTATTTTCTTCTTTTTTGTTTTTTTTTTTTTTGCAATCGCCGCACTTTCTATATCTGAGAGTAGTCTCTGATATCCCTCCTGTACTGTGTTCTGAGATGTTTACAAAAATGGTTCTTTTTTTTTTCTCATTTTTCCGAAATTAATAGAACTTCAGTTGTACACATCGGACACATCAAACACAGGAGTGGTGGTGACAGAGACACACCCACCACTTCCCCAGACGCTCCCCCACCCCCCTTCAAGAGACAGCTCTGCCCATGTCAAGGGCGCTGTTTGTCTCATCGATGACATGCCCTGTTGTAGGTTGTTCGCAACCCACCCCACCCCACCCCACCCCCCTGAACAAATCAACCAGAAGTGCTCTTCTGGAGAATATGACATTGAAGTCCCGACGCACCTCCTGGCTCAGAGGGGTAAAAGCCGTGTGCGTCTGTTCAGCAAAAGCATTTCTAAAAAAAAAAAACTCCCGAAAAAAGGGGGGGAAAGCGTTCCCGTATGATGTAGTGTGCGAAACGTTTTCAGAAATTCTCAAGTTCCCTCCACCATATGTCATCATTTTTTGTTTTTTTGGGAAATATCTCAACAAAGTGTTCTTTTTTCGAGGAATTTAGTTCCCGTTTTAAAAGTTTTTTTTTGTGCCAACTTCGGGTGTGTTTTTTTTTTTTTTGTTTTTGTTTTTAGTTTTTTTTGTACAGAGCAAATGCCTTTGGGCAATAGGGTATTTGTTCATTGTGTCGACAATCTCCTAAGTTGTTTTTGTCGCTGCAAAAGCATTTTTTTTTTTGAAAAAAAATACTACCGTATCCCGCTGCAGACGATAACAAAGCCTAACCAGGCTTATATTAGCAGTCCCCCAGTTGGGAAAGGGAGTTGGGGACGGCTCCCGAGGATCCGCCCCTTTCCCTGATTAATATTCCCAAGAACTTTAGCATCTCCTGTCAGAGGCACGTCTCTGGACAGTCTTAGTTTAAAAAAAAATATAAAAAAAAAATCTCAACGATGGTGTGTTGCCCCCGCTGAGACGGCTCATTGCTTCTTTCTTTTTGGCATTCCTCCGCCGAACTAGACTTTATTATTTTTGGTGACTAAGCACCGAGCTGAGGCTTAGGTATTCATCTTATAACCCTTCCTTCATTTGTGTCAAAAAAAAAAAAAAAAAAAAAAAAAAAAAACTGGAAAACTGGAAAAATGGAAAACCAACCCTCTGGGTCCTACCGTGCTCATAAATATCAGAACGAACGGAGAAACCAAAGAAAAAAGAAATTACTTCCCTCCTCTCCTCGCCAACGATGTTGTTATTCTACTCAAAATTTTGCAATGCGTCAAGCCCCTTCTACACCCCACCTTCAACAGCACCCCCTCTTCTTTCTTGAATTCACTTTAATTGATTTGTTCTTTCATTTCACAAACCTCATCTCATAATGTCCGACCTCTACTCGACGCCTGTCACTGAGGGCACTGTGCCGGCCTCTCTGAAATCCACGTTTGCTTTGAAGGGAAGCCAATGCTTCGCTTGCCAGGTCGTCAACAAGCTGCATCAGTCTCGAGGATCGGTATGGCATTTCCCCCCCCACTTATGACCTCTTCTCAACTACGTACATCCCTTTGTAGGACGAACGTGTGATGCTCATCCAAACGGTGCCCAAGAAAGAGAACCGGGATGCGGAGATTGTGTGCTTCCTGTGTACGCTGGAGGGGCGTGTGCGGAAGTTTTTCCGTGTGAAGGATTTGACCGGGCTTGTGGTGATGGAAGTGGAGGAGTCTAGTGGTCTGTTTGGGAAGAATAAGGCGACAGTGCTTCAGGTGCTGTTCAAGCATGCGACAGAGCCAGAGGTGTTGGTCAATTTGATTAACCATAGGCTCAACGGTGCGCAGAATATGCATCATATCATTTCTGTTGTCAACCACTTCTGGAAGATCGAGAACAAGACCGCGAACGACCTGCCGATGGAGGACTTCCGCAACGATGCCAAGGTCAGCTTCAAGGACCTGCGTGGGTGGATGAAGACCCGCCGCACCGACGTCACCGTCGAGCAGCGTGCACGGGAGTACCTCGGCAAGAGCACTTCAGGCGACTCTCAGGGGTCGAAAAACCTGGGTACTTCCATGGGCAATTCTATGGAGCACACTGCAGGCCACGAAGACATGGATGTAACATACGGTGGCGACAGGCTTGACGCCTTCATCGTGTCGGGTGTCGTGCCACAGAAGAAGGCGCGTGACCAGGGCGACCTTGGCCTGGACGCACCAAACACTGCAGAAGAGGATGAATTAGAAGCTGCGCTGCGTGGTCTGGCAGTAGTGGAGTGAGAGGGAGGGAGGGGGGAAAGGACGTATTGCGTTGTTGATTTATTATTTTTTTTTGTGCAATTTTTTTACGACAACAGGAGACCAATAAGGGTGAACGAATGTATTTCGCAGAAAATGAGAGTGGAAAATGGAAAAGCTTTTAAAAGAAACTTCTTACAAAAAACAAAAAAAAAACAAAAACTTAGCTCGAAGTTGTATTACCGACTACTTCCTTTGTCCATACCACTATAAAATTTTTGCTGCGCAATTTTTAAAGAACGAAACGACGCAAAGAAAGAAAATAAGAACCGATGCAATTTCGTGGGGGGGGTGTTTTTTTACAGTGCCTGCGTCTGCAGAGGCGTTTGCATATTTCAATTTTTTTTCCAAGGATTATGTAGGCCTGATGAATAGGTACTCGAGGGTTTGGTTCATCTTAAATATTTTTCTTTCTCTTTCTCTCTCTCTCTTTTGAAAAGATGCGTACTCCCGAGAGGTTTTATTCATCTTGCATTGTTTTGTTTTGCCCTGCCACGAATGCTCCTACAGTGAAGTCTCTTCTGTATTTACAAAATTCTCTTTTTTGTTTATTTTCTTTGTTTTTTGAGGAAATAAAAAGGCAAATGAATCAATCATCAGACCAAAGATTGTTTCTCAAAGTCTCATGAAATTTTGATTATTGTGTGGAGGCCCAGAAATGGGGAAAGTGAGAATGAAATCATCCGGATGAGTCAAATTCGCTTTTGGAAAAATATGTGTCCAAGCGCGAGGCACATTCATTTATTTTTGTATTTTTTTTCTATTTTTTTGTTCTGCAAAAAAAAAAAAGAGAAGATGGCCGATGCTGCGTTCTTCGAGGCATTCTGTTTCCCTTGGTATAGTCAGAAGCATGTGAGGAGGGAAATCGCCAACCTTTTGAGAATTCGAGACAACTTAGTTACTTACCCCACCTCCCCTGCGACCCTGTCTTAACGACCCTTGGTCATGCTGCAAAAATAAACAAAAATAAAAAAGTACAAAATAAAGTAGCAAAAAACAAAAACAAAACAAACTTTCAAACTCCCCTGCGAGCAGCTTTAAGATGCAGTAGTCTTTTTGCTCTTTCCCAGTAGCAATCAAGTGGCTGGGAAAAAAAAATCGCTGCGTGTCTTTTATTATGATTTTTTTAATTTGTGTGTGAAACTGTGTGTGCAATGGAACAGAAAAAATAAAGAGGGACTCGGCCCCTTTGTCGGGCCATAATACATCCGACTTAAGTCTTAGGGTACTGTTGCTTACTTTGTCAGGCAACGAACACTAGAAAGGGGAGGGGGAAGAAAAAATGGAGAAAATAGAAAAAATGAAAGAAATTTCGAAAAAAAAAAAAATGCGATGTCGCACTCACTAGGGTTGTTCTGGACATATTCGTCTTTCAAGTTGTTTTTGAAGCATTGACAACATGCTGTACCGCTACTGTGCTTTTGAGTGACCCCGCCCTTACCCAGAGGTCTTCTTCCCCTCGAAATGTGGAAGCTCTTTTTTGCGATAAAAACAAGCCCCACATTTTTTGCATCCCCCAAAAAAAAATTGTGCAACGGTAATATGTTGCTTAGGTGGTGTACCCTGACTTTCTTCGGTAAACCCAGGGAAATAGCTCCATATACCGAATTATGCGACATCGCATAATTCTGGATTTTTTGGGGGGGGGAAAAAAAAAAAAAAAAAGAGGGGATTTTTGGGCACTTTTGGGGGCTCCTCGCCCGCGGACCTCCAGATCTCCCAGATGACTGGAATGATGGAACCTTAAAATTTTCGCTCGCTGCGCTTGCAGATGTGCCGTACCCCTTAATTTTTTTTTTGCCTGCGGCGCCATTTTCTTTTTTTGCTCCGCAAAAAAGGGTTTGTTGAGTGACTGTGTGATTGTAAACCAGCATTTTTACACCGTACCCTATTTTTTTTTCGCCTGCGGCGCCATTTATTTTTTTCCATACGGTTAGTGGAACGTAAGGTGCAAGACCAAGCTCTGTAATAAGGGATTACATTCCGTTTTTGGTTATCTCGCAAATTGACCTTTCGCCTCTCCACTCAGTGAGGCTTGCGCGAAGCGCAACGACCGCTTTCGACCGGGCGGAAAAATTTCGTTTTCGCATAATTCCTGATTTTGGAGGAAAACCAAGCTATTTCCCTGGGTAAACCCGCAAAAAAAAAAAACAAAACAAAAAATCGATACGGAAAATGGAGAGGAATTCTGTTTAGTCTTCAGGGCGGTAAACGCATCAGCCCTACAAATCTTACACCCTGGCAGGAAGGTGACAAATTCTGGGCCAATGGCTTCGTGCTATTAAGAGTGTTTGCAGTCGGGGTGAAACAGCGACCGACCGTCAGGCCAGAGAGCTCGCTCTGCCACACGAAGCAGAGGCTTAGGTTCATCGCAACACCTTTTTTTCCTTCCCATTTTCCCTTCGTAATCTTATTTTACCACATTTTGTTTCGTACATTTCCTTCATTTTAAGTCGTTGACTTGCCTGGGGTTGCTAAATTCAGTGGTAAACCAAACTATCCCTGAAGTATCCTTGAAAAGGCTTTTTTTTGCCGCTTTCTTGGTGTTGCAAAAAAGAAATCTCACAAAACAGATTGATTTCACCCATGGCACGCTTTTTTTTGCGTGCGACCGAGTCTTTTCCCCCCCACCACGTCGCCCCAGGTTTCGTGCTGCGTTATTGTGTCTCTTTTCTACCTGCGTTATTTGTTATTCTTTTGGTTTTTGCTTTAACGACACATTCATTTGTGACAATATGTGACCCTACGTGGTGGAGACCGACAACACAACATGGAAATGTACGGTCTCTATTTGCCGGAGTCCCTCAAGAGATTCGGGAGGACAACCATATCCTTCCAATTAACTAGGGTACCCCCATCTCCAATGCCAACAAAAGAAAGCCACCCCGCTCCGTTTTTTTTTTCTCTTGTTCTCATGCTGCAGGATGCAAACCTGCTGCGTACAGGGTTGCCCAGGGTTGTTCTACGGAGGGGGTGTAGTTGGGTCATCGTCATCCGCGGGTTCGTCTGCGTCAACGGGGAAGTACTCCTCTGTCTCTGACAGCAAGCCAGAGACCACATCGAGCATCTCAGGGGTGGCTTCCACTGTTCAGTACACATCTGCGACGGCCTTCATTGTCTCATGCCATTCAGTGTGCAGAGCCTGCGTGTGCTGTTGCGTCCCAGTAGCAGCAATGAGTTCTTCCTGTCTTGTCACTTTGGCGCGCTTTTCCTCCGCATCAAGAAGGTTTTGCTGTTGCTGTTGTGCGTCCTCCTGAGATTTGCGGTTGGTCTCTCTTGTCTTTTCCTTCAATTTTAGCTTCGTCGTGCACATTTCGTTGATGACTCAATAACCCCCCTTCCCCGCCCCCTTGGCTCTCAGACCACCACATACAGGATGCAAACGTAGTTTTGCAGTTTTTACACGAACGGGAACAACAAGAGCATCTTGCAGACGAAGATGTCGTTGCGAGGCCATTCGCAGAGCAGTCTGATAGGCCGCCACTCGGACAACACATACCGCTCCACAGCGAAGTACGTCGCAGTGTTCCTCCTGGGGGTCGTGCTTGGGGACAGTCTGCTGGATTCGATTCGGCCCAAGCGCCAGGCTGTGGAGACGGTGTCGCGCTACCCTGAACCAGATGCAACACTGCGCCTTCTTGCCTCGTTGGATATGTCCAAGTACGCGGATGCTGTCAAGAGCAACGCGCTCACGGTATGTCAGGGTAAACGTCTGAGTATGTTTTTTTCTACATTGTTCTTCACTTCCTCAGGTAGAGTTTCTCGCAGCGTCCTCCGCAACCGAACCGGAAGGCAGAATACCTGCAGGGGACTGGAAGATCCTTGTCCTCGAAGTATGTGCGTTCTTTACCTAGGCACAAAACACCCCTTTCTACAGGCCCAGATCATCCAGCCGCAGGGTGTGGCGACACGACGTCGCAAGCGGAAGTCCGGCAGCAACGACAAGGTGCACAGTGAAGAGCGCAACCCTGATGTGTCCACCAACGTAGACGTGCCTGCCCTGCGCCCACCCCCGCCCCAGCCACCCGCCGCTTCTGCAGGCGCAACACCGACGAATATGTTGTGCGGGAGCATGGCACGCAGCGAGCGCTTGCGCGACGTGTACTACACAAGCCGCAACGAGCAGCACACCTTCAACGCGACTGGTGTCCTCCCAAGCCCACCCGCCTGTAGCGGCTACGTGCCCACACCGGACGATGTCCCCAGCACGTGGGGGCTCACGCAGCAACACCTCAAGGAGACGCTACCGATCACGTCAGCCGCACGCGAGACGCGCTTCATCAAACAGACGCTGAGCCTTGCACAGGTGAAAGAGCTGCGTGACACGGGGGTGGCGGAGCAGCTGTACATCGACACACAGGACAAGATCCTCTACTGCGTGGTGCCTAAGGCAGGCTGCACGACGTACAAGTCGTGGCTGCTGTACAACGCAGGCCTCTACAACGGGAAGGGCACCATCCACAAGCGCGACCTCTACCGCGGGCGTGTCAAGAACGCAGACTTCATGCAGGACGACGAGCTCCGCGACATCCTCAACTCGGGCGACTACTTCAAGTTCACCGTCTCGCGCAGTCCCTACACACGCGCGCTGGCAACATACCTGGAGCGCTTCCACAACTGCGAGTCGCTGCCGAAGATGAACCCCAGTGTGTGCAACATGTGGCGGCGTGCGCTCTACGGATCACAGTACAACCCTGCAGCGGAGAAGCCGATCACGTCGTTCAAGCAGTTCCTTGATATCATGAAGGCGAACTTCCTTCCACGTGTAGACTACAAGAATGCGCACTGGGTATCGAACACGCGTGTGTGCGGGCTGGACAGGATCGCCTACGACTGGGTCGGGCGTCTTGAGGACCGTGCAGACACACAGATCCTCTACGGCCTCACGGGCAAGGGGCGGTCGCCATTCAAGGCTGACGGACACACACAGAGCACATCTTCGAAGATACCCGAACACTACACAGAGGAGACAAAACGGCTGGTCACAGAGATCTACGACAACGACGTCAGCTTGTTGGGGTACGTGACAGACGGGGTGGTGCCCTGATGTGGGTGAGGGGTGTCATTGTCGTTTCTCGCTTTTTTTTTTTTGCTTCCTTTTCATTTTTTCCTTTCAAGTGACTGCATTTGGAAGTCGCCACCATGTTGCTGTGTCAGCAGCATACCAGCATGCTTGTTTGAAGCACAGGCAATAACGTCACCACATTATTACACGTGTCGTCAGCAAACCCTGAGCAAGCCCAGTTCAGGAGAACACCTCCATTTTCCCTTGCAAGCTGCGGGAACACGTCGGATTCCATTGGATCACGTGTGGGTAAGCAAACCCACTGAAAGCGTTAAGTATTGTAAAAAACGAACACAAATAACCCTTTGTGATTTGTACACAAGCGCAGAAGGCGCTGTGTGGATGTCTTTTTTTTTTACCCTAGCTCGCAACAATACGCCTACTTGCTTAAGGCGTTTGCACCTTTTCGTTTCTCTTTTTGGGTTGGTTATCCCGTTTCACACAATTACAAGTTCTACACTGTTTTCCGCCAAAAGGAGTGGGTAAATATGCTTGTACAGCATCGGGCAGTAATGCTCGCTCTGAGTGAACACGGGGGTTTTTTTATTCTGCCCACTTTTAGCATTGTTTGTGGGGGGCTTTCGAATGAAAAGTGTGCTGACCCCGTCTCTTCTTTTGATTCTGGAACCTACATGCATGTGCGCGACGCTCGTTGCCAGGAGTGTTCAGCAGCCACGTGTTGCATGGCAGAGGGCACAGTTTCCTTTCCTCGCGAGTACGGGTGTGAGAGGCCCGTTTGTCTCTGGGATGACAACTTTTTTAACGCAATACAATTTTTGGAAATGACGCAAAAAAAAAATATATATATATACCAGAACATCCCCTTCTTTTACTAGCTTTCCACTTCTTTGCCTTCCCCTCGTCTCTCGTCTCTCGATTTTTTACTACCTTCGCTTCATAGCGATAGGAAAGAGGTGCACACATGATGTTTCATGGCCTCTTTCAAGTGTCCTGCTGTCTGGCTTCTCTCCCACTTAACACCCTTTTGCACACAGATTGCATCTTTTGCTTATTACAATTTCCACCCCCATTCACAACAAAACTATGCTTCCCGCAGACGAGACAAGGCGAGGAGGCAATAGGGCGCCCACACCTGTCACGAAGGTACCACCCTGCAGTCACAACACATGGACACGTTCCAGGCGGCGGAGGATGACACCAGGTGTGCGGTTGCGGTGTGTCGTGTGCAGGTCACTGTGGGTCACACTGATGTC
Source organism: Rhynchopus sp. YZ270_cl-10 (assembly GCA_964035575.1). NCBI lineage: Eukaryota > Euglenozoa > Diplonemea > Diplonemida > Diplonemidae > Rhynchopus > Rhynchopus sp. YZ270_cl-10. The sequence continues at coordinate 288,553 of OZ037855.1, read as the reverse complement.
CTACCACGAAAAGTGCTCAGGCTTCTACTCGGGAACGTGCCAGGGGGACTGTGGGAAGCCACACATCTTCGCAAGAGGCACTGTTCCCGACGCGCTTGCAGAGTCAGGCGAGACTCCTTCCCAACACGACCCACTTCGAAAGGTGACACGAAAGCCGCGTTCACGAAGCGAAGATGACGAAGGTGCCGCTTCCGTAGCCCCCAGCGAGGACCAGGCTCAGACTGCGACGCTGTCATTTGTCTACGCGGAGAGCTGTGCAACACCACCGACCCCGCACGTGGCCGCAGAGGCACTGGGGCTGTCGCTGTCACTGCGTTCGGTTGCATCATTTGCCACACCACCACCGAATAGAGTAGACTCATGGGCACAGTCCGGGTCCGGGGCACGAACAGCAACCTCTGTGGACGGTTCAGATGCTTCTTCTGGAGGGAATGCTTGGTTCAGGCACGACCCATATGGGGAAGACGATGATCTTTCACTTACGCAAAGCTAGGCTTGGCTTGCCAGTGAATAGTTACAGGTTATGGGGGGGCTTTTTTTGTGCCTTGGCCTAGATTTCTTCCAAGGTGTTTTTGTTCCCATTGTGGGATTATAAACGTATCCGAAATCGTGGAAGCAAAGAATAAAACAAAAAGCACGTGCCTGCTACTTATTTTTTATCTCACAACAAACTCAGACACACGGGAATCAATGCCCGAGAGACCTGAGACGAGGAGAAGAAGAGGTAGCATCGGTTTACAAAAAAAACCAGCCGTGTGACACTGTAGAACTGTTGCTGCCAGTTTTCGGGTACGGTTTTGCTTTTGGCTTCCTAGCCAGTTGGTGGCTGCCGCATATTCAGTTGATGACGAATCAAGCGGTGGTTTTTATTTTCTCTGATTTGGTGACAATCTGTTCATCTTTTCGTGTTGTATTTTTCGATTTTGATTTTTTATTCCATTTTATAATAAGAAGACAGTCATTTTAGTTTATGTGATGTGAGTGTGTCTGGCACATGAGTCACTATACATCTTACGTTGCTTTTTTGAGCTTCCTTCTGCCTTTCCTGTTCCAAGTTTAGCAAATTGCTACTGTGAGATGTTCTTTGCAATGGATCGTGCAAATTCCAAAGATATCCTTCTCTCAGTTTTATTTTATACGAAATTTTGTTCTCTTGTCCCGCATTCTTTGTTTTGTGTACAAGAGTAGTTCAAACAGAAAAAACGAAAAGTGCAGCTGGCATCGTGTCCTTTCCACAAGAACACCTTGGCAACACACACTGTGTTTCTCTGTGTCTTTTATTCTGTTTCTCCAGACAGCTAAAGAAAATACTGAGCACCCCTTTTCCCCATTTTTCGTCTTTCTTGCGCCCTTGAGTTTCGCATCAATTTGCCCTGTTTGCATTCTGTCTCATTAGTTCTAAGAATAGTAAAAGTCTAGAGGTGCCACGATGCGCCTGAGGTTGCAACGTACCTACAACCTCACACATAGCAAGGAGGTGTTTTCATTTCGCCACCCCACAGTGACCCCCACACAGCATTGATTCCTACGTCAAAACGTACCCCCTCCAGAAAAGGGGGGGAAAGCACAACACAACAAAATGCCTTACACTGCTACCAAACGTTACCCATTCTGTCTTCCAATCTGCCGGCTCTAGCGTTTTTTTTCTCCCCCTCCCCCCTCCCCCTCCCCCTCCCCCTCATTCTCTTTTCCTTCCTTTTCTTTTCTTTTCATATCCCACATCCCACATCCCCAAAAATTCGTCATTCAATTGACGAAAAACCCCGATATGCGTCTTCCAAGCCTTCCTGCGAGACGGTCTAAAACGTTGTCATCCGATCCGTTGAGTGGAAATGGCACTGGACACAAAGGCTCGATCTTTGGCAACTCCCGTCTCCTCCAAAAAAGCTCTGTCTCAGACGCCCCCGGAGCCTCGCAGATTGCACACTACCTCTCAAGCATCGAAGAGCTAGAAACCCTGAAGGCACACTGGACGGACTCCCTCTCCTACTCCGACGGGCCTGGGCTCGACTGCGAGCAATTTATTGCCGTAGTGACCTCCGCACTGCCTCTGGTGACCCGCCCCTCGCTTGAAGTCTTTTTCTCTCATATGGACGTCCATGCTACAGGGTACGTCGCGTGGGATACGTTTTTTAGTGTGGTTTTTGAGGAATCCAAAAAGTCTTCTTCGCCTGAAGGAGAGCAGACCGACACCCATCAGCAAAAGGCATTCCGCGAACGCCAACTCCCCCAGGGAAGTGGCACGCAGGGTGGAGACAGCATCAAAGCGCTTCACCACGTCTCCAATGAGTTTCCTTACGTCGTCGGCGTCTGTCGTGACAGAATCCGGGTGGTTCGACCTTACTCTTGCGATGTCCTTCACACCATCCCCATTACCGATGAAGGTCAGATCACTGGGGTAACCTACATCCCCTCCGCCTACGTCAAGGACTGCGTTGGGAAGGCAGAGAAGAAGCAGGGCGTGCTTGTTGTCTCCTGCTCGGATCTCTCCCTCAGAGTGGTTGGGGCGAGCGATTTTGTGCAAAGAGTTGCAAAGGTGGAGGCACCATCTCATTCGACCATAATGTACACATCATTGATGAAGCCGGAAGCAGGGGGTGTGATTCTAGCAGGCACGCGAACCGGATCGCTTCAGGTTTTCTCTGCACATTCAATTCTGTCGACCACAGCAGAAATCGGGTCCAGAGTGATGAAAGCAAACTTAAAGCGAGACATCTCTTCGTTAGTGTCGCCTCTCTGTGTGATCACCCCGCACACCGATGCGATAACGTGTATTGTCATATTGGACGCAAAAAAGCAGATCGCGACAGCATCGTTGGACTCAATTATCAAACTTTTCGACATCGTCCCCTCCTCCTGCACGGTTGTGCCCTCTGCGCACTTCAAAGATGTCGTTCTGGAGCCTACCCCATTTTCATTAAATTTGAAGTTTTCTAGCCACTCCTCCGCCGTTCTCTGCATGGCGTACAGCGAGGAGCATGGGATGCTCATCTCTGCGGGCAACGGCAAGATACCGCTCTGCTTCAACATCAACTCTGGTAGGTCCACCTCTGCGTATCCCCTGAGCGATTCACAGTCGCCACATATGCACCAGGTCGTGCAGGTCAGATTTGTCCCTGGGACAAGAAAATGCATTTCGCACGACGCGCAGCATGTTTTCAAAGTATGGGATGTGCGTACCTATCAGATTCTGCAAACGTTTGCACCGCCTTCGGCGAATGCTGGCTCTGCGCGCAATGAAGAGGATGAAGAGGGAGGACGTTCCAGTGGCGTCTCTGCGCTGCAGCCCCCAATGCCAGGTGGAAGTGCTGCACGACGGAGCGCGGGTTTTGTGTACATCAACAAATACATTGTCGCGTACACCTCCTGCTTCTGTTCTTGGGTCAGCACCGCTAGTGTCAACCCCACTGCCGCGGATGACCGCCCACTCACGGCAGTGGTCACCCTCGGGAACGTCATCGTAACCTGCGCAGGCAGAGCGGTGAAGGTGTGGTGTGCGTTCAGTGGGCGTATCTCCAAACACTTTCCCATGATTTCCTCCACAGAGGTGACTGGAGTGGCCGGGGACTTCTTCGCAAAGAGACTATGTGTGTCACATCATGAAGCTCCCGTTACGGTGCACCACCTGGATACAGGGGAGATGCTGAATAGGATACCATGCACAGATGCGAACGGCGCACCCAAGGAGGTCGCAAAGCTGAACTATGATGTGGTGCGAAGCACCCTGCATGTTGCCTACGACGATGGCACGCTTCTTGTTGTTAATGATAAGGATTCGTTGCGTCGTACGATGAAGACGTGCCGGGTGCACCAGAAGGCAGTAAAGCTGCTTGCGATGTCGCAAAAGCACGGCTACCTAGCGACCGGGGACACCGACCGGATATCTCTCTGGAACGTAACAAACATGGCGCTTCTCATGTCCTTCAGCGCGACCACCGGGGAATGCATCACCGCAAAGACACAACTCAGTGCAGAACCACACCGCATGGCGAAGGTGATGACGGACATGATCATTATGCCCAACGCACCGTGCATCATCTGCGCTGATAGTGGGGGTACCATTATCCTCTTCTCGGTGGCACCGCAAGAGGGGAGGTCTGTGGAGGTGACCAGGTGGCGCATGACTGCGAGCCAGGTAGGTGCACAAAGCGCGTCCCCTAAGCGTGAGGGTGGGGGTGAGGGGATGCAACATCTGATGCTTGACACGTCTGAGCAGGCAGCGTGCTTGGGGCTTGCGTACCACTGGCAAGCATCGTTGTTATATTCGTTGGATGAGCGTGGTGTTGTGACCGCGTGGTCGCTTGATGCTGTCATGGACGCGGCCCGCATCGTGACCGATGGCAGCACGCAGACAGACACACCAGTGCCGTGTCCCGCCAACCTCGTCACCGTCTCCACCTGGTTCTGGTCGGACCCCGCACAACACCACCCCTTCAAAGGGCTGCGCTACTCGCCTGAGCTGGCGTGCATCCTCGCGTGGAATGAGATAGGCGTCGTGCAGTGTTGGGATGAGGTATGTAGAGTTGTCATTATGCAAAAAACGTTTTCCTCAAAATACAGAACGGAAAGGTGATGGGCCAGCTGATGCAGGAGTCGGACATCAACAATGGTTGGAGCATTGCCCCTGTGCGCTCGCGTGTGGGGCCGACGAATGGGAGCGGCCCGACACAGGATGTGCGTGGCGAGCTGGGTGCGGACGCACCGAAGCAGCGTAGACGCATACGCAGTGTGGTCGGGAACGTGACGCATATGACACGCTTCGAGGACCGCAAGGCAGATGTGCACACAGACCGCACAGGTGCGCCCTCCGACCCACACCAGGCCGCCCTCTCCTTCCTCCCAGACATCAATCTCTCCTGTGGGATGTTTTCGCCCTGTTGAGTGAGGGAAATTGCTTTAATCGGATCGCCGTTGCGTTTTTTTGAGATAGAGGGGGTTTTGGGGGACTCATTGTGCCATTTTATTTGCCTTTTCTTTTTGTATGAATCATGGGTCGTATCCGGCTCCAGATTCCAGGTAATTCCAGGAAAAATACTTCCGGATCTGGAATTTTGAAAAATCTGAGAAACCTGGAATCAGGTCCTGATATGACCCATGATGAAATAAAAAAACTGAGCAACGAGCTTTTCCAAGCTCCATCCTCCACACACACGACATATCATATCGTGTCCAACTTGGTTGCCCCCTCCCCAGGGGAGCTACCACCCAACCGTTCGCGGGGAACACACCCACACACGCCGCCAAAAAAAAAGGACCAACTTTTCACACATCTCATCTCCCTTTTTTTTTTTCCAGAGTTACACTACAAATGCAGCTGATTGTGCAGGACTTTGCGGGGAAGGATTATGTCGTTGATGTGGAGGAGGATGACACAACGGCGAGCATACAGGAGAAAGTGGCGTCTGCAACGGGGCTTTATGGGGATAGCTTTTGTATGCATTTTGGGGACGAAGGAGAGGACATCACAACGCTTAGTGCTGGGGGCATCATCACACTGTCGAGAACGAAGAAGTACGACGCAATCACAGCGCTGCATGCGTTGGGCGTTGACATCGTTGAAGAGACGCTGGTGTCCGTGCGCGACCCTGAGATCGGGTGTTTGCTTCTGCAGGCGGAGGTGTCCGCAACCATACCCCCCGATTTCTTATCAGGCACCGAGGCACTCCACATGAACCTCTCCGATCCGCTGTGCATCACGTCTATTGGAGAGTCCTTTCTCTCCGAATGCGATGCGCTCACTGACATCGACCTCTCCGGGCTACACAGCGTTACCACAGTGGGACCCTGGTTTCTCGCGAACTGTGTTTCCCTGCGTTCTGTGGCCCTTTTTACACCTGAAGTGCGGGTTGTTCAGAACTTTTTTTTCAACTGCCAAGCGTTGGAGAAGATTGATCTCTCCGGCTTGGGTGGGTTGACTGAGATAGGAGATGGGTTTCTGCAGGGGTGTGCATCGTTGTCACATCTGGACCTGTCAGGGCTGCGCAGGGTGGTGACCGTAGGCGAAAACTTTCTGGCAGAATGCAGTTCCCTAGCGGATATAAGCTTCTCAGGGATGGAGGCCCTCACCTCCATAGGTGGAGCCTGCCTGCAAGGCTGCGAGCATCTGGTCACCGTTGATATGACAGGGCTGCACAGCCTGCAAAAGGTGGGGATCTTTCTGCTGTTTGAGTGCCCAAATTTGCTGACAGTACGGGTTTCAAAGAAACCCCGTGAAGCAGTGCTCCTTGCCACTAGGCACGACGTAGTCAAATGCCCACTGCAGTTGTATTAGAGGCAGGGGGGATATTTAAGGTGACTAAGCACGAGAGGCTGACAAAACAAAAAGGATCCAAAAATACAACAAAAAAGATTGATGAATAACCAATGTTCAAAACATTAAGTAATCTAATCAGACTAAGCACGAGAGGCTTAGGGTCATCTTATAAACTTTTCTTTCTTTATTTTGGGCTGTGTGTTTGTACCGTTTCAGTTTCTATCAGAGAGGCTTGGCCTTTGATGTATACTATTCTTTTGAAGGGTTTATCCTTTATCATGGATGTCCAAAGTACTTGAAGTATCTCAAGTACTTGATCCCCCAAAAAATCCAATACTTGATACTTCAAGTACTTGACACCCTATTTTTTTTTCTAGTACTTTTTTACCTGTTCTCCCTCTGTCAAGTACTTTTTTCACAAAAAAAACGTCAAGTACTTGATCAAGTACAAAAAAAAAAAGTGGGTACTTGATCAAGTACTTGACGTTTTTTTGCGAAAACAAGTACTTGACAGACTCTGCCAGAGGGTAAAAAAGTAAAAAAGTACGAGAAAACAAGTAATTGCTATCGGAAAAAAAAACGGGGTGTGATGTGGAACTCCATCCTGTAGAAATAATCTACAACACGCCCAGCATTCTGCTCTTCTGTAGGTATGCTAACGCTCTTCGTACGCTGCCAGACACACTGGGACGCCAGTATCTGAAACGTTCAAGAAGGGGGGCTGTCCTCTTCGTCCAGCACCATCTGCTCGATAGCGTTGTTGGACGTCGGCTCGGCAGGCTCGGCGTGTTCCAGCTCGTTTTTGTCCACAGGGTCCCCACATTGTCGTCGTCGTTGGAGCAGTGCGGAAGAAACACAGAATGCACAGACTACAACACATCGATCACACCAGGCGCATCAGCACCTCCAGCAAATCGCCAGGATGCTACGGTGGTTTCGAAAATTGCGCGGAGTTTTCCACAGCACACCCCGTTTTTTCTTAGCAATTACTTGTCCTTGTTGTTATTGTTTTCAACCACCTTCCTTCAACCCTTGCAGGGATCAGTTGTTATTTTTTTTGATAAAACAACTTGTTGTCAATTCTAAAAAGATTGGAGGCAGCGCTGCAGGGCAAACAAAACGGATTGAAAAAAACAGAAGCTTGCTTGTTTTCTTTGAGTACTCAATTAACCACAACAACCGTACTTCAGTTTAACACATTTTTTCACCTTTTTGTTTTCCCGGCTTTGAGCGCACAAACAAAAGACCCGATCTTTTTCGCGAAAACATGAAATTACACATTTCAAGAGAACAAATTAAAAAGGGTCCTTATTTGCATTTTTGGGATTCACCCGTGCAGTGGTGGGGTCAATCTCGAAAATTGGACAATTTTTTGACCACTTAAATTTTGAGAAATATGAGCCCGGTTGCTTATACGTGGGGCCCATTTTCGGCTAAAATTTTCCTCAAAATCTGGTTTTGTAAAATTGACCCTTTACTCCCCCCCCACATCGATTTCAATACTATACCTTACTTCACCTACGGTTGCCCTTACAGGGGGGGTGAAGGAAGGTAGGTTGAAAAAATAGGGTATCAAGTACTTGATTTCTGTCAAGTACTTGATCAATCTTCAAGTACTTGACTGTCATTTTGAGAGGAAAAAAAAGGGGGGTCAAGTACTTCAAGTACCATAAAAAATCCGAAAAAAGTACTTAAAGTACTTTGGACATCCATGCTTTATGTCTTCACGGTGGCCCAGCGGACCCTTTTGGGGGTACCCCCGGGGGTACCCCCAAAAGGGGTACCCCGCAGGGTAGGGTACCACACAGGGTAGGGTCCGCGGGGGGTACCCCCTCGCGTGTGCTACCCCAGGGGGTACCCCACAGGGTTGGGTAGGGTCCGCGCGGGGTACCCTTTGGGGGGTTTGGGGTACCCCGAGGGGTACCCCCCAGGGTCCGCGGGGGTACCCCATGGGGTACCCCTCAGGGTCCGCGGGGGTACCCCATGGGGTACCCCCGCGGACCCTGGGGGGTACCCCCCGGGGTACCCCCTGCACACCCGGTGGCTATTGCCTCCCAGGGAAAGGGACTCTCAAAAATTTTTTTTTGCCCTATATAGGCCTAATTTCGACGATTTGAGGCCATTAAAAGCAAAAATTGGCACTTTTGAGCATCTGTGGGGGTCTAAAACGTGGTTTTGCGCAGCCGATTTTTCGTGGTTTTTTTACCAAAGACAAGTCGATTTTTGACCAATTTTTCATGAAAAATGTGAAGGAAATCGCTTAGGAACTTAGCTGTGTACGTGTTCTAGCTACTGCATACACCGCGGGGTATAACCAAAATGACCGTATTTTGGCTGAAATTTCGACTTGACAATTTTCCCTCGATTTGGTCAATCTGAGGTTTTGTTTGGGGTTTTTGGGCCATTTTATGACCAACCACGCCCGCATACGTGGGAAATTACGCGCGCAATGACGACGTCACGGCGTGGGGAGCCCTCGTAATTACGAGGGGTGCTCCCGTGATCCTTTGAGGCCATTAAAAGCAAAATTTGGCACTTTTGAGCATCTGTGGGGGTCTAAAACGTGGTTTCGCGCCCGAAAAGTCGTGATTTTACCAAAGACGCGTCGATTTTTGACCCAAATTTTTTTTTCTTCTCGCCCAAAATCGGGCGTGGTAGGTCATAAATGGCCCAAAAAATCCAAAGCCTCAATGAGCAAATTGTGAAGAAAAAAAAATTGGTCGAAGTTTTGGTCATTTTTACCATGTGGCAACAAATAGAATGCAGGTATCAGTATCAGTGGGATTGTTCCTGCAGTGATGTTCTCGTACCTGGAGAGTAGGCCGAGCGAGTGCTGCAAGGTATGTTTTTAAGCCCCGGTTTTTACACCCCCCCGCTCCCCCTTTTCGCCTTTGTCCCGCTCGGATGTAAATCGAAGCATATTTTTATTGTCAAAATTGTCACTTTTACTTTTTTATCATGGCATCTCGTAACCTCTACAACTCTTTTACGTCAGGGAACCGGATGAGGTGCTACTTCCGGACTGAGGAAGGGCAGTCTTTTACTTTCTTTTTTGCATGGAAGAGGTACGGAGCGGCTTCTTGTTTGTTTGTTTGATTTTTTTTGTTGTAGTCTCTATTTTTGCACTCAATTTCTCTCAACAGGTACCCGAACCGACGACCCTTCATCGTGACAGCGAAACAGTGCCGATGGAAGAGCTGGTGCAATTATTGCAAACCGGGCGGGGACCGCAAAAGTTGGGTTTTTAAACCAATTTTTCCATTAACCCACCCCATAGACCGCCCCAATTATTATGAAACTCTTAGTCAGTCACTGCTATAGCCATTAACCCAGGGAGTATAGCTAGTGCAAAAAATTCGACTTCGGGATCCGGAAAGTCTGTCCTCTGCTCTTGCGGAGGACTACAGTAGGCACAAGAAAATATCGCGTTCCCCCAGAAAACCAATTTTTGTCACAGTAATTTTTGCCCAGGGCATGCTCTTGAAGCATGGCGGCTTGGTGTGAGAAGGGGCAGTGTATTGTTTTGTTCTAGATTTCAACGGTTGTTAGAACGAGTCAAGTGGATGCTTATCTAAACACTGACTTTAGTACAGACCCGAGAGATCAGATATGACTTTGAGGAAAGAACAAAGCAATGCATCTGTACCCGCACGCCAGGTTGTAGTTACTTCAGAATTTTCTTAAGTTTGCGCGAAAGAGAGCGGGGGCAACTCCTTTGTGTCATGAGTCCGCTGTGCAGCACAAAGCGAGGAACCTTAAAACACTACCTGCGTGGTGGCTGAATTCACATCCCTTAGAATTACCAGAATTCAGCCTTTGTTGAAGTAACGTACATACTTGTATGTGCGTGTCACGCTTCTCCACCCTTAAATGGGTGCACTGCTTCACTGCAGCGGGTAAGCCTCTCTCGACTAGTGCGAACTTAAGAATGTTCTGCTGCAACTTACCAAAATCGATTTTCTCACCCCAAACACCCGCAACACCCCACCTGCTACTTCGGTAGCCTGTGTTGTTGGGAGTTGGTTCTCATGTTGATCCCCAGTGACTGTCTTGCACTGCTTCTTCTGAGCCCAACGCTGTTTGGCCTGTCGACGGGGTAATAAATACGAAGACAGGGGGGCGGTGCCAACAATTTTCCGATGATGTAACGTTTATCTGATTGATTTATCGTTTGATATACCTTGTGTGTCCTTCTTCATGCACACCAAGCAACATATATTGAACGGTATTTTCAAGCGATACTTCGTTATGTCATCGGGGGGCGGACCCCGCGCGGACCCTTGACTCTGGCACTCTGGCTGTACCTGTGTACCTGTGTACCTGTGTACCTGTGTACCTGTGTACCCCCAGTGCCAGTCAGGGTCCGCGCGGGGTACCCCAGGGGGTACCCCCGGGGGTAGTCTGGGGGGTACCCCATGGGGTACCCCTCAGATTTGGGGGGTACCCCATGGGGTACCCCATGGGGTAGTCTGGGGGGTACCCCATGGGGTACCCCCCGCGGACCCTACCCTAAGGGTAGGAATGGGCCACCGTGATTCTGCACGGTGGCCCATTCCTACCCTTAGGGTAGGGTCCGCGGGGGGTACCCAAGGGGGTACCCCCCAGACTACCCCATGGGGTACCCCATGGGGTACCCCCCAAATCTGAGGGGTACCCCATGGGGTACCCCCCAGACTACCCCCGGGGGTACCCCCCGGGGTACCCCGCGCGGACCCTGACTGGCACTGGGGGTACACAGGTACACAGGTACACAGGTACACAGGTACACAGGTACACAGGTACACAGGTACACAGGTACACAGGTACACAGGTACACAGGTACACAGGTACACAGGTACACAGGTACACAGGTACACAGGTACAGCCAGAGTGCCAGAGTGCCAGAGTCAAGGGTCCGCCCCCCGATGACATAACGAAGTATCGCTTGAAAATACCGTTCAATATATGTTGCTTGGTGTGCATGAAGAAGGACACACAAGGTATATCAAACGATAAATCAATCAGATAAACGTTACATCATCGGAAAATTGTTGGCACCGCCCCCCTGTCTTCGTATTTATTACGTCGACAGGCCAAACAGCGTTGGGCTCAGAAGAAGCAGTGCAAGACAGTCACTGGGGATCAACATGAGAACCAACTCCCAACAACACAGGCTACCGAAGTAGCAGGTGGGGTGTTGCGGGTGTTTGGGGTGAGAAAATCGATTTTGGTAAGTTGCAGCAGAACATTCTTAAGTTCGCACTAGTCGAGAGAGGCTTACCCGCTGCAGTGAAGCAGTGCACCCATTTAAGGGTGGAGAAGCGTGACACGCACATACAAGTATGTACGTTACTTCAACAAAGGCTGAATTCTGGTAATTCTAAGGGATGTGAATTCAGCCACCACGCAGGTAGTGTTTTAAGGTTCCTCGCTTTGTGCTGCACAGCGGACTCATGACACAAAGGAGTTGCCCCCGCTCTCTTTCGCGCAAACTTAAGAAAATTCTGAAGTAACTACAACCTGGCGTGCGGGTACAGATGCATTGCTTTGTTCTTTCCTCAAAGTCATATCTGATCTCTCGGGTCTGTACTAAAGTCAGTGTTTAGATAAGCATCCACTTGACTCGTTCTAACAACCGTTGAAATCTAGAACAAAACAATACACTGCCCCTTCTCACACCAAGCCGCCATGCTTCAAGAGCATGCCCTGGGCAAAAATTACTGTGACAAAAATTGGTTTTCTGGGGGAACGCGATATTTTCTTGTGCCTACTGTAGTCCTCCGCAAGAGCAGAGGACAGACTTTCCGGATCCCGAAGTCGAATTTTTTGCACTAGCTATGCTCCCTGGGTTAATGGCTATAGCAGTGACTGACTAAGAGTTTCATAATAATTGGGGCGGTCTATGGGGTGGGTTAATGGAAAAATTGGTTTAAAAACCCAACTTTTGCGGTCCCCGCCCGGTTTGCAATAATTGCACCAGCTCTTCCATCGGCACTGTTTCGCTGTCACGATGAAGGGTCGTCGGTTCGGGTACCTGTTGAGAGAAATTGAGTGCAAAAGTAGAGACTACAACAAAAAAAATCAAACAAACAAACAAGAAGCCGCTCCGTACCTCTTCCATGCAAAAAAGAAAGTAAAAGACTGCCCTTCCTCAGTCCGGAAGTAGCACCTCATCCGGTTCCCTGACGTAAAAGAGTTGTAGAGGTTACGAGATGCCATGATAAAAAAGTAAAAGTGACAATTTTGACAATAAAAATATGCTTCGATTTACATCCGAGCGGGACAAAGGCGAAAAGGGGGAGCGGGGGGGTGTAAAAACCGGGGCTTAAAAACATACCTTGCAGCACTCGCTCGGCCTACTCTCCAGGTACGAGAACATCACTGCAGGAACAATCCCACTGATACTGATACCTGCATTCTATTTGTTGCCACATGGTAAAAATGACCAAAACTTCGACCAATTTTTTTTTCTTCACAATTTGCTCATTGAGGCTTTGGATTTTTTGGGCCATTTATGACCTACCACGCCCGATTTTGGGCGAGAAGAAAAAAAAATTTGGGTCAAAAATCGACGCGTCTTTGGTAAAATCACGACTTTTCGGGCGCGAAACCACGTTTTAGACCCCCACAGATGCTCAAAAGTGCCAAATTTTGCTTTTAATGGCCTCAAAGGATCACGGGAGCACCCCTCGTAATTACGAGGGCTCCCCACGCCGTGACGTCGTCATTGCGCGCGTAATTTCCCACGTATGCGGGCGTGGTTGGTCATAAAATGGCCCAAAAACCCCAAACAAAACCTCAGATTGACCAAATCGAGGGAAAATTGTCAAGTCGAAATTTCAGCCAAAATACGGTCATTTTGGTTATACCCCGCGGTGTATGCAGTAGCTAGAACACGTACACAGCTAAGTTCCTAAGCGATTTCCTTCACATTTTTCATGAAAAATTGGTCAAAAATCGACTTGTCTTTGGTAAAAAAACCACGAAAAATCGGCTGCGCAAAACCACGTTTTAGACCCCCACAGATGCTCAAAAGTGCCAATTTTTGCTTTTAATGGCCTCAAATCGTCGAAATTAGGCCTATATAGGGCAAAAAAAAATTTTTGAGAGTCCCTTTCCCTGGGAGGCAATAGCCACCGGGTGTGCAGGGGGTACCCCATGGGGTACCCCCGCGGACCCTGAGGGGTACCCCTCGGGGTACCCCAAACCCCCCAAAGGGTACCCCGCGCGGACCCTACCCAACCCTGTGGGGTACCCCCTGGGGTAGCCCACGCGAGGGGGTACCCCCCGCGGACCCTACCCTGTGTGGTACCCTACCCTGCGGGGTACCCCTTTTGGGGGTACCCCCGGGGGTACCCCCAAAAGGGTCTGCTGGGCCACCGTGTGGAAGAAATTATTCCGTTTTTTTTTTTTTTGCGTCGCAGAAATAGTGAAACAAAGGTGACTAAACATGTAAGTAGAGCACTCATTTTTTTTTTTTTAGGGTAGCACAATTAAAAACCTTGTTTAGTGTCCCACCGCTCCCCAAAAATCTGTTCGCACGCACGCAAAAAAAAAATAACTAGTCAAAAAAAAATAATTTTTCCCTCGCCTATTTTGCCCTCTTTTCAGGCTATTTCCTAACGCTGGGGCGTTTTGTTGCATTTCTGAGCCAATCCCGGCTTGTGGTGGGGTGAATACGGAAAAATGGACAAAATTTTAGTGACTTAAATTTTCGCAAAATATGAACCCATACTCGTAAACAAGGGTCATTTTCAGGAAAATTCGGAAAATTCCGACATTTGGAAGCAATTTTTTCCCCTGAAAAAACAGTGGGTTTTCAGCCCCAAAACATACCGCGATTGGCATTTCCGGAATCCGTCCGCACTGTGGTGGGGTCACTTTGCCGAAATGGCCAAATTCTTGGTTTTGGTCAAAATCCATGTAGGGTAAAGAGGGCCAAGGTAAATCCCACAACCAGATTTTCTCTCCCTGATCCTGACGTCTTGAAACATGAAAATGCGCGAAAACACCGGCATTTGCATTTTCGGAATCCGTCCGTTCTGTGGTGGGGTCAATTTGCCGAAATGGACAAGTTCTTGGTTTTGGTCAAAACCCGTCAGTGTAAGGTAAAGGGGGCAAGTGTTTGCCTGTAGAAACTGGAAGGGAACAGGCAGCGCCGCAGGCACACGGTACCCAACTTTTTTTATTCTTGTACCTTTTCTCCACTTTCTTTTGATTGCACGAGCCGATTGCTCTCCACGGTGGGGTCACATGTGTGTCCAAAAACACTCTAAGGTACTATTATTCTGAAATATGAGATTCAATGGTTTCTTAAGGAAATCTTCATAACGTGAGATCTCTGAAAATCCTCGAAAACGAACCCCGCCGGAGGCGGATTTTTTTTTTATACACGTGTGCGCAAAAATGCTTATTTCTTGCTTATTTCGCACATTTGGGAGCACGGGACCCCAACATTTTTTTTTTTCTGGTCACTTTTTCCCAGACAGAAGTGCCCTACCTACCTTCCCCTTAGGGCCCTCCGAGACTTCGTCCGTCCTGACTTCAACCTACCAACCATAAAAATTATTTTTTTTGTAGTTGTGTCCCAATTATTTTTTTTTTTTGGATTTCCAAAAATCTGTTCGCGCGCAGGACACTAAACAATATTTTTAATTGTGCTACCCTTACAGTGCATTGTTTGCTTGTCTCAACTACACCTTTTTTTTCAGAAAAGAATCCCACCCTCCGCACCCAAAAAAGGTAATTTAAAAAAGAGTTAGTCATTCCTTTCGTCGCAGCGTATTAAAAGCTGACCAGAATGCGGCTATCAACAGTAAGCGTTTTCTCTCTCTGCTTTTTCTCTTTCTGAGGCACGGCCTTATATATGCCAAGGACAACAAGTCACACGTTGACACTTCGCGGAACCCTCTGAGGGATGCACCAGCACAGCCGGTCTTGCATGGCATGAGTGGCGTTGTGTCCACTCCACAGATTGGCACTTTTCGTGACAGCCTGATATGTACGCCGGTATTTTTTTTGTTTTCATGATTCAAAACCCCCTTAGCTTCCCCCCCAGCCCCCCTAGGCCCCCCTTATCCTTTAACATGGGAGAGCCTCCAGAACATGGAAAGAACTGCGTGCTGGATCGTCTGCTTGCGTGCGAGGATGAGGATGATTTTGTGATTGAGCGGGACATGTACGGTCCTGAAGAGGTCAACCAGCAGGATGCGGATGGACGGACACCGCTGCATCACGCGGCCGAGTTGGGGTGGCAAAATGCGATCCGTATGTTGGCACGGTTTGGCGCCAAGACGTCCATAGTCGATGCGTACGGACGTAGCGCGCTTCACTACGCAGTGTTGTACGGCCACGTCGGAGCTGCCCTCGAGCTCACCAAGCAAATGCCTGCCCTCGCCACACGTGGTGACGATGACGGGTGGAACCCCTTGCACTGGGCAGCCCGCTTTGGGCAGTTCGACGTAACAAACGCCGTTCTCGCACAAAAAAAGGTCACCATCTCATTCAGAGAAACTACCAAAGACGGGAAAACCATGCAGTCCATCGCAGGCGAATATGGCCGTCAGAAAATAAGGTAATGGAGGGGGACAAAAAGGCTTCCCGAGGGAAGTGTAGATTTCTGATTTGGATTAATGCTGTTGTCCGATCAAGGACCGCTTTCATCCGTTCGCAAATCAAAAAAAAGAAAATTAAAAGGAAATATAAAAGGAAAATTAAAATTAAAATTAAAAATCTGAGGGTGTGCCCGTTTTCACTATTTTAAACTTTGGCGGTAATGTTTTGACTGTGTTCCGTCCAAAGAAGGCAACTCAGTCTCAGACTCGCAGCGCGACTTGTGATCCACCCCCGCATCCTAGAGCCGTTCCGTTCCATGTACGAGCAACTCCAGCGAGTCGAAACCAGCTGCACTGGGACCCCCTGCAAGATTGCCGCCGCCCCCGCATCTGCGGTAATTATGAAATGCATGACGCACCCTTCAAAGCTGAAATAAAGCGAAATAATTATGCGTTTTTTTAGTCTGTTCCTAGCGGCCATCTGATGACTAAGCACAAGAGGCTTATATTCATCTCACATTTCTTTGGAGAGATACGGGACGGGCAGGGGGGGGTACTCGATGACCCAAAGAAAGAGCGCTGCTTGGAGCTTCCCAACATATTTGGGAAGTTACTTCACCTCCCCCTCCCTCCCTCCCTCCCTCCCCTCTCCTTCTTTTGATGGGGACTCAATCGTGGCAGGGTTTTGCTTCTCTTGTATAATGCAATTCAGTAATTCACCCACGACAGTGTTCCCAGTTCCTTGGTCACTTTTGCGCGTTTAAGTCAGGTTCGCCTGTCTTGCCCCTCCCCTTCCCCCGTTGTCTTTGCTGCCAGACTCAGCGGAAAAAAATGGTAAAAAATCCCCCCCCCCCGTTTCCTCGCCTGGTTTAGAAATCCCCCTCATCCCCTCATCCCCTCATCCCCCCTTTTCCACCCTTCACAGTTCCGAGATAGAGAGGGAGTATTTAGAGTACTTGGCACAGTCCAAGGTTCGCCCTGGGACCTACCCCTACCGTCACTGATTAGGCTGTTTATTTAACTCTCTTCTAGAGTTTGCGAAGCAAGGGCGGTGCATCAACCATGTCAGTACGTACGTGATGAGAAAATACAGCACTTTATTATTATTTTTTTTTTTTCTGGAGTTGACATACCATATCATCCGAAACGCGGCGGCGTTCCGGTTTTTTTAGGGCGTTTTCGAGTGCGCGTTTGAAAAACGGGGGAAAAAAAAAAGAAAAAAAAACGCGCGTTCGAAAAAATCAAAAATATAATGCGCATTCCAGTTTTTCGAACGTGCGTTTTTTTTTTAAATTTTTTGGGCGGTTTTTTCTTGTTTTCACGTGCGCGTTTTCCGATTTTTGAGTTGGTCGTTTTTGTTTTTCGAACGCGCGTTCGGATGCTATGACATACTCTTCCAAGAATTTATCAAACTGGTGAAGACACATCTTCGGGTGTCTGGGGTATCTGAACACTTATATGGTAACAAAATTTTCAAAAAAAAAAAAAGGTTACTCATTTTACCTCCACGGCCCTCCACCCCCCGCCCATGCACGCTCATCCCTCCAATTGACCATATGCATCTTCGAGCATTACCTCCCAAAAAATCTGATACAGACCATCAAGAAAAAGCACCCCAATACTTCAAACGTTCGTATAGAGACCCTTTACACCCGGGGGGAGAATTTTCCCCCTAAAAATGCACACCCCCCACCCTTGGGGGACCTATGGTAGAACCACGGGGAACTAGGTTGCTGACCCCCAATTATTTATTTATTTATTTTTTTCTTTCCCGCCCTGGAAAACATGAAACCAGATTTTCAATGAGCGAATATGAACATCTATTCCATTATTTTTATGATCATCCACAGAAAAAAAATTACAGACAAATGAGAAGAGCTGTCATCTATTCAGCCAGAGGTGTTGCGAATGGTACCACATTTATATCACCCACTCATACCACCACTACCCGCTATGCTGGATCAACCCCTGCTTGGGCTGAGGAATCCCGCAGAAAGCATGCTGAAGAGCTACGACGACGCGAGGCACGCAAACGTCTGATTGCCGAAGAAACAGCTGACAATAAACCCGCAGAGGAGGAGGAGGACGACGACGACTGCCACCACGTCGCAAACCCAAGCGATGCGCTTCCTGTCGTCCAATCGGATGGCTGGCTGCTCTTTCAAAACCACGATGCGTACAGTGCCTCCACTGTTGAGTCCTGGTCCCCTGCGGAAGATGAGGTTGGAGGTGCCGGGCTTCGGTCATTAGAGCAGGCGAAGTTTCATTGTGAAAAAATGGGGTATGGGGGTTTTGTGCAGAGGTTTTCGTTGATGTATCATTTCCGTGCGCACACCCCGAGGAGGCTGGTGGCGGCGAGAGAGCATTGTGCAAAGCAGGATACCGGGATGCTTCACCTCTATGTAAACCCTAATGTGAACAATGTCAAAACCCTCCATGGAAACCTCCTGCAGAGATACAACGACGCAGTCGAGAATGGCGAGACACCTATAGAAAAAGACGACCTTCCAGACTTTGACGATGACCTCGATGCCTTTGGCGATGACAACAAAGACGGCGAGGTTCGCGCAGCAGAAGAAAACATGCTGGACGATGATTGGTTGTCCGATCTAAACGCAGCGGCAGAAAAAGGGGAAAAGGAAGACAAATCAAGCACAGAAGAGCGGACCAAGGACACACCGAGGGGGGAACTGGAGAAGCAGAAGGATAACATCGAGACGGAGGTGAAGCAGGAGGTGGCAACCCCTATGCAGGCGATTAAGGTAGAGGACGAAGGGAAGGTGGCAGGGGTGAAGGAGGAGGAGGAGGGGGGTGGCAGTGTCGCACCCCCGACAGTGCTCTCCCCAATGACCCCGGTGAAGACGGTGAGTGACATCAGAGTATGCGTTTTTATTGGGACAAAAAAAAATGCTGTTGGGAATTATTCAAACGTCTCCGGAGATTGTTTCTATTCCCCTCAGGGTAGTGGCATCGTTTTCCCCTTGAAACACGATGGAAAAAGCGAAAAGAGCCAAGGCAGCGAAGCTGTCTTCTCTTTATCAACCCTCGGATTTTTTTTTTGCCAACAAAATAACAACACTTCGCAGGTGAAAGGGGTGGTTGCTGTGGAGAAGGGCACTGAAGGCATTGTGGTAGGTCCTGGGTCATCAGGTGGTGGGCGTGTTCATGTTAAGTTCGCATCGCGTGTGGACGGTGGGTATGCGACCTTTATCATTTTCCCCCCAAAAATATCTTTCATTTATCCACAGAAACCCGAACCTGAATGTGCGCTTCAAGGAAATCACTTCTCTTGCATAGAAGGCTTCGGAGGCGACATAGCGTAGTGGTAACATATACTGACCGTATAAAAGGTCAAATTCCCCTAAAAACCCGGAAAATGTCAAACATTTTTGTCAGTATATGTTACCAGTACGGTATTCAGATAAACGATTATTTTTCTGACATCTCCGAAACCAGAAGTCGTGTGTAATCCATCTCAGCACCATATTTCATAAAACGGTGTGTGTGTGTGTGTGAGGGAAGGGTGTGGGGGGGTGTGTTTTACAGCAATAGAGGGGCCTAAGGGTCTCTTTTTTTATTGTCATCATTTTTTGTGATATTTGTTTGCAAAAGACCACCTCACACCCTTTACCTCCCTCCACCGCCTGTTCCCTTGCGGTTGCGAGGGGATTTTTGAAATAGCAATTCTTCTCAAACAATGTTTCTTTTGACTTTTTTAGGTGACTGTGAGGCTTGCCAAACTTCTTTTTTTTGTGAACCGCTTCTATTCTCTTACGGACTCACGTCTTACCCTTTGCATGAGCACGATCGAGCTGCGTTTTAGCACGTTTCAACTACCCTTTTTTTTGTGCAGATCGAACACACCGCCTGAACCCAAAGATAATCGTTGATTTTATGTCTGCTGTGCGGTGTTGTGTTTTTCTGTTTTCTGTCACACCTCTTGAATTACATGCTTCATCTCAAATAAGGCAAAGGCTGAGGTTCATCTTCTTGTTCCTTATCGGTCGAGAAACCACTCTTGGGTTTTGGTTGCCTGATGGCAATTTTTGGACAGTGTGAAAAAAAGGTAGCCCTCTTTTTTGATAACTTTTACCCTAGCCGGAACCTACGTCACAGGCCTCATGAACCTGTGATCCTCAGTCTACGTCCACCGCGTCCACCAACAACCTGTATCCATCGTCATCGTCATCCTCTTCACATAGCTTTTATTCCTTTGACAAAATTTTGAGTGACTTAGGCAGCTTGGATGGCTAGAGTTCAGTTCGGCAAGCGTCTCGAATAATCCTTGGAATCTCACAAATTCTGCTTTGACGCTCTTTCTAGCACAGTCAGTGAACGTCTCGAAGCCCAGGTGGTCGAAGAAGAGGGCGCTGGTGCAGATGACGCAGGAGCAGGCACGGAAAAAACAGGCACATGCTTATCGCCATCGTCATCGTCAATGACAATGACATCGTCCACCTCCGTTCGCTCTTCCGGGATGACGATCACAGGATGCACTAACTCCCTCTCGCCTAGCAGGACTCGCCTTCACAGTCATCCCAGCCATACTTTTGAAAGTCGTGTTCACTGAATAGCGTTCTGAACACAAAATTGGACTGTTAAGCTGGTCCCTCCCTGGTTCCCTCAAAACCAAATAGACCCTCGCAGCACCACACACTCTAAGGGATTTGAGGCGCTGTTTTGTTTGTTTCTAGCCCCTTTAGGCAGTCTCTTGTGGCAGACTCTCTTTCTCTCTCTCCCTCTCTCTACATCCCACCTAACGAACATCAGTTTACACAGCTTAGATTGCTCTCCGCAATGCTGCCCATGACACAACAGGACGCACGCAAGATGCGTGCCCAAGGTAAAGGGTGGTCCCTGTACCCGCCCGTTCTCTTCGTGCTTCTCTGCTGCATGTTTGTGATGGGGATGAAGTACTGGGGGGCCGAGAAGGCGAAGGAGGCGCTCGAAAATGAGATAACACATCTCAGACACGAGCACAACGCAGCAATTAAAAGCCATGGCGACGATATTGAGAGTCTTGAAGATAACATCAAAGCACTGAAGGCGCAGATAGCCGAAAGCAAGGTACCATTTTCATGCGGTGCAACCCCAACCCCTATTGTTCAGCTCTAGCCTTTGCTTGGCTACACATCTACTATTCACACACCCTCTTTCTCTTTGACTTGATATCTACAAAACTAGGAAAGACGATACTCAATCAAACGAACGCAAACACCTCAAAAAAAAACAACAAAAACAGGGGAGGGCGGGTCACGTGCATTACTCGTTCGCGGGGATGCACGTTGTCATAGTTTTCAACAAAAGAAAAATAGCAAAACAAGAGCACAAAGCAAACACATCAAAAACTTCATAAAAACCCATTCAAAACCCCATATCAGGACACCCTCGCGAAAGCAGAAGGCTCTCTAACACAAGAACGCGCCTCTCTGACCAAGGCTTATGAGGCTGCGAAAACCTCTGAAAGGTATCATATTTCCCCAAATACTATGCGTCGGAGGGAAATGATTCAAAAATGTGCAAGACTTTTTTATTCTCCTTTTGTGTACTCACCTCATTTCTGTACTTCAGGCGGATTTTTTCCCCTTTTTTTGAAATCCATTTCTTAGTAGAAAAAAATCCATACAAACCTCCCTGACTGATGGTATATAACGTAGCATACATGGTGTGGCTGAAAGGGGGTGCTATTTTTGTGCTATTTTGTGCTATTCTGGGCATCTGGATTTTTTGGTGCGGCTAAAGGGAGGTGCTATTTTGTGCTATTTTCTGCTATTTTCTGCTATTTTCTGCTATTTTCCGCTATTTTGGGGTCGTCAGCCACACCAATACATTAACTAAAGAATGGATTTTCATTATTTCAAAACATAGCAAACCACAATACGATTTCCCCTACTTTTATACCGTCACCTCCAGATCAAACCGGTACTTTTTGCATCATACATACTTTCTTAGGGTTGTCATCTTAGGAAAAAATGAGACCAACTTTCAACACTCCACACACACACAGCACCATCGAAAAGCTGAATGCAGATCTGCAGGCCGCGCAGGCATCTGCCGCTGAGGCTGATATGAAGCGAAAGGTTGCTGTTGAAACGCAGGAAGCACGCGACGCGCAGAACGCAATGAAGCTTGAAGAAGCACGCACCGCAGTGCAGTCCTGCGTCGACAAGGCCAGCGCGGCGGAGGCTGAGTTCGCCAAATCTCTTCGCGACCAGGTGTCCGCGCTTAAGGCACAACTCACCACAGATCGCACTGCATGCAAAAAGGAAGTTGCCGCCGCAAGAGAACTGGCAAGAGAAGAGGAGATAGCAGCAGAACCAACCAGAGGTTTCGGAGAACCAAAGAAGAAGGAAGAGAAGCCTGCACCCACCTCAAAGAAGGCGGAGACGCTCTTCATTGTCAAGCCCAAGGCTAAGAGCCCAAAGAAGGACAAGAAGAGCGATCCAAAACTTAAGTACGAACAGAAAGAGGTCAAGGAAGACAAGAATGAGTTTCCCGAGGCCAGCAGTGACAAGGGAACAGACAAGGACCCCGTCTTCATAGAATTCAAATCACTAGGAATGTCCCACAAGATCGAGCTTGCTGCCAATAACAAGAAGAAGAGTGAGGACGATTTGTAAGATTTTTTTTTGGGAGGAAGGGGGCATATTTTACATGGGGAGGTCTACCCCGGGTGCGGTAATGTACCAAAGGTACGCTCTCAATGAGAGAGGGCTTTGCATTGAGCCAAATAATTCTTTTTTTTTATCAGTTTTACTGATTTTACCAAAAGAAGACTTAACGTTTTAGGGATGGGGAAAGGTATTACAAACGAACTCGCTTTTTTTTGAAAAAAAAAAGATGCCCTTTTAGATGTGTATGCACAGGCATATTCATCCCTTTCCCCTCTTTTTATGCACACCAACGCTTCTCTCTCTATTACCTTTAACGGGAAGCTTTGCTGCGTCTCGCGATGTTCTACTGTATAATGCATCTTTGATTTGTCCCCCTTTTGGGTATGAACGGGGAGAGATTTTTTCACTAGCGTCTTACAGGTTCTCACAAGCTCACAGCCTGTTGCGTGTCTCACGGAGACAATAATAGATCACCCACCTTACCTTCAGGAAAAAAAAATACATTAACTTTTTAAACAATGGTCTTCAAAACCGCAGCCTCCGTTGCCACCACCGTGGACACCCTGATGGCTACTGCGCGCGCATATGACATCGAATATAAGGGGTTTTTCTCTAACCACACCTCCTGGTTGGTGGTCCCAAGCGCTCGTTGTGGGGTGTCTGCCGAGACTATCACGGAACGACTTGCTTGGTACAACTCTCGTCTGGAGAAGGTGGATCCGCAGGCACCTATTACCACTGACCTCAATACAGCAGTGAATCTGGAGAACACTGGATACCAACAGCTTCTCGCGTTTTTTGATGCACGCCTTGCTGAGGAGGTTGCAAAGCAGAAGGACACTCGGTCTGCCATTGACACTGTCGTTTCAGAACACCTTCCACGCATTTCACACGGCTGCATTGGAGCTGCTTTTCACCCTATCCTCGAGCTTGGTGCCGGCGTCGAAGGACTTTCCACCCACCTCACTGCCAATGGTCTTGCCTATATGACGACACGCTGTTGGGGTTCCCAGGATACTGCAACCATCAAATATTCTGAGTCTGCCGATCTTCTGACACCGCTCTCCCAATGGTGTGCCGACACCCTCTCTGAGGAAGGGCAGAAGAATTTGCGCGATGTATTGTCCGGCGCAGTGGAGGGCGTCAAATGGGAGATCGGAGCGTTTCAGAAGAGAATGCTGTGGTGTCTGAAGAATCTGGAGACACTGCAACAGCACTCTGTAGTGATGCCGACCGATGCGCCTGCAGAGAATGCAAGCAAGGCGGAGCTGATGCAGCACTATGGTCTAGATGGGGCCGTTCTGCTTGCCTCTGCTGCTGTCGTTGCCAGCAAAAACGAGTTTTTTGTGGTGCATGGGTTGACCTCCCTCTGGGCAGTCCGCGCGATTATCCAGAACACACCCTCTCTCCCGCATGCGCAACGTTGTGAATTGGTGTCCTCCTGGGCGCGTGGCTACTTCTGCGCCTTCGCAGCGCAGCTGCTTCCAGGAGCGAATGAGATGCTTCCTGGCTTCGCCTTCCTCTCGAACAACGATGTGCAAGGGTTTGTGGCTCACTACGGCAAAGGAGGTGAGGAAGGTGCGGACGCATGGGAGACCCTTGCCGAGGATGCAGCAGAGCGGTACTGGAAGGAGGAGCACATCCTCAAGCCCGTGTGGATGCTGCGGGAGATGGCGGGGGAGCTTCCAGAGGCAGTGCGGCCAGTGCTCTTCGCTGCGGCAAAGCATCTGGTCAACTATGTACCGGAGGATGCCGGCGACAATGGTGCCTACTTTCCCAAAGAGAACACACTTCGTTTCGCGAAGGTGCAGTTGTAGAAAAAGGTGGGGTGGTTGTCGATACGGAGCAGCTGATAAAAAATATAAAAACAAACAAACAAATAAAATGCAACTTTGTAAACGCATAAACAAATAAAAGCTAAGGGTCGGTGCACATACTGCGCTTGCGTGGTGCTCGCTTCAGATGATCAAAACAAAAACTTATAGTGGAGCACACTCTAGGGTGGTTACACTAATACAACCAAGTTTCCAAAAAACAAAAACATCTTATTGATCTTCCCAGCTAGCGGATGCTGCCTGAGTAAACATCTCTTTCTGTCTTCCAAAGATGTTTGAGACGAGACCCGTCCTTTCACTCGTTCAAGATGACCAAACACAGCGAGGTTTAGGTTCTTTTTCTTCTTTTTGGGGAGAATGGTTTTGCCACGCTTTGTGCGAATCTCCACTTTTATTTTTCTATTTTTTTTTTTGCTGAAAAAAACGATGTACGAAAATGTTTGTTGTTTTTCCTCCTTCTTTTTCACATACAACATTATACTGTGAGCCATATTCTGCAGTCTATTTCTATTTTCCAGTGTCAAAAAATGCCTGTGTATTTTCTATGTCTGGGTGTACAAGAAAGTTCTGTTGTACAACTAGACAAGAAACAACAGTAAAATTATTTACGGGGGAAAAGATGAGCCCTTCTGGAATCCCGCGCAGCTGATGCTGTGCGATAACGAATGTGATCAAGGTGACTAAGCACAAGAGACCAAGAGAGAAAAAGATTGATGAATAACCAATGTTCAAAACATTAAGTAATCTAATCAGACTAAGCACGAGAGGCTTACGTTCATCTTATCAACTTTTCCACAAGCGTTTTTTTTTTTGTCCTTTTTTTCTTTCTTCTATTTTATACACTGTCACAAGAGGGCTTTGTATTTCAACTCTACTTTTTTTGACCCATTTTTACATAACATCCAAACGTCTTTTGTACGGAATCATAAAAGACGTACAAGAAAATGAAACATTTTTTCGTTCTACAAATTTTCCTCCAAACCCCCTAACACCCTTGTACGGTAGTTGCGACACTTTTCCTCTCATGTCCCTAACTCCTACCTGTCCTATCCTCTCCTCCACAATACGCTTGTTTTGAGTGAACACATAATGGAGTCCATAAAGTGTAGGTGAATGTCAGTCCTTACATAGCCATTTTTTTCTAATTTTTTTTTTTGTTCCGTTTAGTAGAGCTGTGCGAGGTTGGGACTAGCTGGGAAAACCGACATTTCACCGAAATTTTACGGACCGCATCCACAAAATGAAAGAATAAATGCCAGCAAAAAAAAAAAAAAAATAAAAAAAAAAAAAAATATTGTATGCAACAACAAAAGATACGGGGTACTCCTCACCTGCGATATGGAAAAGGCGTTCGACCGTGTCTGCAGAAAACGTATCCTCAAGAAGATGCACGAGATGGGCTTCCCACCAAGGTACATTAACTGGGTGACAAACTATCTCACCAACAGAGTCTCGCGGGTGTCGGTGCAGGGCCATCTGAGCGACCCCTACATCTCCGAGGACGGAGTGCCGCAAGGTACCGTCCTTGCTCCATTGCTCTTCAACCTGGTGATGGACGACCTAGCGATACAGCTCAGCCGACACGGCGACGACGTGATACCTGCACTCTTCGCCGACGACGTTGCAATACTTGTGACGGGTACAACGATGGAGGATGCGGTGGCTCTTGCACAGACAGTGTTCAGTGAGGTGGAGGGGTTCACTGGAGGTGCCAACATCCGCCTATCCGCCAGCAAGACAACCTGGATGCCTGTATCAGCACCCACACGCTTCCCAAAAGACCCCGTCAAGCTGCAACAGGTACGGGACAAACTACAAAGAGAAGACAAACTGTCCATTCACTTCCTCGACGGGTCACTCCTCAAACGTGACCTCCACCCACGATACCTAGGTCTCATTTTGGATCGCTCGGGCGACATGAAAGCACACTTCGACATGGTCGTGGAGCGCTTTTCCTGCCGGATGTCGATTCTGCACAGCCTAGCAGGGACCGACTGGGGCTGCGACGCACACACGCTACGAGCTGCCTACCTGAGCTACGTCTACCCCACGATCACGTACGCCGCTAGTGTCTACGGCAGCAGACTCTCTGCGACTCACATCGACACCCTCGAAAAGCTCCACCGGAAGGCAGCGAAGGCAATTACGGGGTGCGACTACATGACGCACGGACAGGACGTGCTGTGGGAGGCCCACCTACAGACCATTGCGTGCCACCTCCGGCGTGTAGCTGCCAACGACTACGAGAAATTCATGCGACTGCCCGACTCACCTGGGCATGCTGCCGCACTCTCCACCACCAAACCACCTGGCCGCACCTGGCTTTCAGAGGCTACCGACACCATCGACGACTCTAAGGCGTACAGGCACAGTGGACGTGCATTGCTGTGTGAACACGACCCTGTATGTCCCTGGGAATGGGAGGAGCTCTCGCAGTCTCTGCGGATCACCCCAACCATACCGGGCATCAACAAGAGCAGCGGAATGCCGGCTGACATCATGCTACTGCGGGCGGAAGAGACCCTCGCCGCTCTACCCCACTACGACGTGCACGTCTACACCGACGGGTCGTGCCTAGACGTGTCCCAGCGCGTGACTGCCGCTAACCCAAACCCACCTGTGCATCAACGGGGTGGCGCTGGCGCCGTGTTCTACGCGGGGGATCGACTACACTCACACAGCAAGGAGCTGCAAACCGGAGCGGGCACAGTGAGCTCCAGTTACCAGGCTGAGCTGGTGGCAATCTGCCTTGGCTTGGAAGGCATCACGACCTGGGACGCACCCGCAGAAGTGCTCCTGCTCACGGACTCACAGTCCGCACTGATGGCGCTGGAGAGTGGCCCATGCGGGGTGCACGAGGACACGCTGCACCGACTCTGGCGTCTCCTACACTCACGTGCCCGTGAAGGGTACAAACTCCACCTGCACTACATCCCCTCCCACGTGGGGGTGCTAGGCAATGAGGCAGCCGACAAGCTCGCTAGCCGTGCGAACGGCAGCCCTGCGAACCACGAGCGGATCAGCCTTGCGAGCATCCGCGCGTGCGTGAAGCGACGTGCCCTCAGCCGCGAGCCCACACCGGCTGAGAACAGCATCTACTCCTACAAGAGTGGATCCACCACCGCTCTGCACCGACCTGCGCTGCGTACACCGCACCTCACGCGGCTGGGTGCGACGACCATCCGCAACCTCCGAGTGGAACGCCACCCACTCGTCTACAACAAGCTGCACCCGGACAGGACGGCGTACTGCCCACGTTGCTCTGAAGAGGCTTCGCTCCGCCACATCTTCTCCCGGTGCAGCAACCCCGCAACCCCACGCTCCAGCCTCCCTACAACGAACCTGGGGCAGCTGATGCAGCGCTATGAGGCAGACGTGCTCCGCTTCCTTTGCGAGGCTGGATATCTGGACGATGAAATTGAATCACTCATGCGCCATTGAGTCACTGATGTGACACCGGCGTGATGACTTTTTTTAAACCTACCTTATCAAAATAAGAAACAAAATTATAAAAAAAAAAAAAAAAAAAAAAACAGAAGCAAAAACAAAAACAAAAAAAAAAAAACAAAAAAAAAAACCCAATTTTTTAGCTTTTTACTTTGAGGGCATGTCCCCTTTTGTCGTCAGCCCAGAGTCAGTAGGCTCTGCCACACCTTGGGGAGAGGTGTGCGGACTGTGTCTCCAAGAGGAAAAGGGAAACTGTCCCCCCTGCCCCGTCGCAGTGAGGAACCCCGCTAAGTAGCACAACAACAAAACTAAGCAAGAGGCAGTACCAGTGGCGCGGCTACCAATAATTACCGTGTAGTCAGCGTCACGCCTACCATGGTAGGTTACAGTGAAAAAAAAAAAAAAAAAAAAAAGGGCAGCAGTCTTCGGACAGGTGCGTAGCGACACCTCCCTTGCGAGCTCACAGAAGCTAAGTCGTTCATAATTTTTGTGTTGACAGGTCTAGGTTTTAGTTTTTGAAAAGACAAGTAGAGCGCAAAGACTGTTTGATAATAGCAACAGTGGTTAAAACTCTTTACATCTCGGAGGGTCTTGCACTGACGATGTCCCCCTCTGATACTACCAATGTATGCAGTTAGGACTGAAACATGATGTACTGAATTTCTAACCAACTACTTTATTTTCTCACGTGACCCCTTTAACCCACCCTATCCCCCAAACTTTGATGATGCAACTTTTGTGTATATTACAGCACTCGAATGCATAAACAACAAATAAAAGCGACTTTCCAGAGTTGAGGACGACCTCCGTCTATATCTTTTAAGTACAATAGCCTTCGGGCGACATTGAGTACAGATCCTGCACTAGCAGGTGATTGTCGACACAACAAAAAAAAAAAATAGTGGAGTTCATCTTCGGGTGTCTACACTAAAACCAAGCTTTCAAAAAACAAAAAAAAGCAAAAAAGCGCAACGTAAACAAAATTGAAACCACACTCCCACTTTTCCTTTTGTATTTCCCCCCCCACAAATAAAGACAACCCTCCCCTCCACAAAGAAGAAAAAAATAAAAGACAAAACACACACACTGGCACTAACACACCTTCTTCCCTCCTGAATAGGAGGGTGTGTGTGTGTGTGATTTTTTTTTTTTTTTTTTTTTACACATTTTTTTTATTGCTTCTTTTTGCACAGCATATTGAGCGATGGGCTCCGATGCATCAAAATGCGTTCTGACGGGGGAGGAGGCTCGCGCGAGGTTGGGGTTTGAACGTCTGGGTATTATTGAAAGTGTACACCGACAGCTGACAGGGGTAGGCGGGCCTGGTGTGCATAAAGGGCTTTCGGCGGAGA
The DNA here is from genome assembly GCA_964035575.1 of Rhynchopus sp. YZ270_cl-10. Classification (NCBI taxonomy): domain Eukaryota; phylum Euglenozoa; class Diplonemea; order Diplonemida; family Diplonemidae; genus Rhynchopus; species Rhynchopus sp. YZ270_cl-10. The sequence continues at coordinate 259,519 of OZ037855.1, read as the reverse complement.
CATTCCGAACGCACTTTTTGCAATGCGCCTTTCCGTCTGTACCTTCTGATGTTGCAAAACGGATTTTTTCTCTTCTTGACACACGAGGCAAAGGTGGCCTTACGGTTGACGAAACCATTCTTGGTGTTGCTTTGATTTATTGCACTTCTACCGAGGAGCAGGCACGGTTTGCCTCTCTACTTGCTTCCGCCCCGTCTGCAAGCACACAAGGTACACAGGGTGGTGCGGTGTTTGACGCTGAAATGTGGAATCTGTTTCTCCGCCATGCAGAGCGTGCAGCAAGGAGCCATGGTGCTGCAGCACGCCCTCCTGTCGGCCACACCGCGCCTCAGATCCATGCTATCGAACGAGGTGTCGCAGAACACTATGGAATGCCGAGGTCATTGTTCGACAACATCGTTGCCGCGCACGATGCATGGCGTGCCAAGAACACAGAAGCCGCCAACGTCATCGACGCACGCCTTGTCAAACGAACCAGCTGCAGTGGTGCAGGAGGCGTTGCGAATGCGCTTCTCGGAGTAGGATCCGACGCAAAGGGGGCGAAAAGCGAGCAGACCAACGACCTCCCCTTCTTCAGTGTCTCCGCACCCACATCCCAGCCCATGAACAACCACCGGTCGCATCTGAACCTGCTCTTCCACGCATTCTACGCGGTGCTGCTCCACTCCCACAGCAGCGGTGTCGTCACCCTTCTCGACCTCGTCTCTGCCATTGCAGTATGGCGGCACGGCTCCGCACCAGAGCACGCACAATACACCCTCCGTGTCTTCCGGCAGTACTGGGTCACCTTCGTCGAACTCCAGGGTCTTCTCAACGCGAAGTACTCTGACGACGCAGACCCCAAGCTGAGACAACGTAAGTTCGCAAGGATGCTGCTCCTATTCATGTTGAAACCGGACATTGCGTATGCCACGCTGTCTTTAGCACCTACCCCGCAGGATGGGAGCGCTGGGGTGGAGGGGAGTCATAGCTATTATGAAGGTACTGCTAGGGGTGGTGATGGTGATGCTGAAGACACCCCAAAGAGACGTCTCTGCGTTTACAACAACTTTGTGGACCTCGATTTGGACCCCATCCTTGCAGAGGTCGTCTCAGAAGGGATGGTGGAGGAAGTGATAGCAGAGCTGTTCTCGGGGGGCGAGGTGCTTCCAGTCAACTCATTCAACCCGTCGGTGAATGGGTGGGACACCTTTTGGGGCGAGTTTTTGCTGCGGCATGCTGGAGAGGAGGAGGAGGCAGGGGAGGGGGAGGAAGGGGGAGAGGAAAGCGAAGAAGCAAAACCGAAGAATGGTCGGCAAGAAGCGCTGCACAGTGCGTTTTTGACAGCGGCGTGGAGGGTGGTGATGGTGGAGGCGCAGATCCGGCCGGAAACGCGCGAAGAAGAGGTGCAAATCCTGACACAGCTTCAGACCGTTTCCTGGAAGCCTGCCTTTAGCTACTATCTCGTGCAGGCGGAGTGGTGGCGGAATGCAATGAGCGTCGAGGAGGTGCTGGGTGCGGGTGCAGGCGGAGCAGCGCAAACGGGGCGCGCGAATGGAGGCCGTCTCAGCACCTCTGGGATGCTCAACCTTGCGCATCAAAGCGAAAAGATCAACGAAAGGTATGCTATATTTTGCAAATTTTTTATCAAACCCCACAAACAGCCTACTCGCCGACCACGCTAGCACCCGTCTCAAACCTGGTCTCATCCAAGATAAAGACTACACGATAGTCACCCGCGGTGCTTGGAAGGCGTGCACTGCATGGTACCGTGTTGGGCCGCCTCTTGCGCGTAGACAGGTGGAGGTGTCTGCTGAGGGTGAGGCTGTGGTTGAGGCGTATCCTTTCGCAGTGCGGTGTGTTGTGGGCACGCCGCCGGAGGTGCTGCCTACGAGCGCTTCGGTTGCGTCCTTGCTGGACACTTCTGTCGCAGAGGTGACCCCCGCAGCACCTCTCGCAGCTTCTGCCGTCACCGACCCGAATGAGTACATACGACGCAACGACAACTTCGAACGCTACCCCGAGCCCGACCCCGCCCCGTCCCCAAGTGCCTCCATCCGCTCTGCCGCCAGCCCCATCATCACCCCACCCCCCCTCCTCTCCGATCGTTGTCTCCGTGAAACCATGCTTCCCTTAACCCTTCCACAAAACTGTACTGTCCGTGAGATGGTCGCGAGGTACCTTGAGGTGTTGGTCGCACCAAGCCACCCATACGCGTTGCGCAGCACACCAGCGCATGCTACTGCCCTAGCAAAGGTTGCGGATGCAATGAAATCCGACGAATTCGATGCCTTCTCCGCAGACCAGGTCCGGGTCTATCTGGTGGGCCGGCGTTATACCGAGGTGCTCCTCGCGGAGGTGGTGTGTGAGGTGGAGGGGATGATGGAGGGGGACACATTCTTGTTGCAGCTTCCTGGTGCAGATGTGTTGGAGAACGTCAAAGAAGACGTCCTTCAGGATGACGAAGGGAAGGACGACGCCGACAAACCAACCCACATCACGACACCCAAGCAACTCTCTGGTGGGCTGCGTTATGGGAGCAAGATCGAAGCCTATTACTACACACTCAAGGACAACTCCCACTACAACGCACACTACCGCAACTGGGCGGCTCCGGTCAGAGAGGGAGGCGGTGTGGGCCCAACCCCTGCACCACGTACACACAGCGAAGGGGGGGAGGGTGGGAACAACAAGAGCACCGCCCCTGCGCGCGGTGTGGTGCGGGAGATCATCCCTCACAGGGCAGGGGAGGAGGGGCCGGATGACATCATTTATATGAGTCTCGTTGGGAAGGAGCTGCGACGGTGGCTGCGACGGTCGTGGATCACGAAGATTCTTGCAGAAAACGAAACCTGGAGGGACTGCAGTGGCCAGGTGGGGCTCTGCAACCTGGGCAACACATGCTATATGAACGCAGCGCTGCAGGCGCTTTCGCACACCCCACTCATCCGCGACTATTTCCTGCACCACAGCTACTACGCATGGGATGTGTCAGAGAAGACCACCTGGGAAGGCATGAACGGGCAGGTCGCCATCGTCTTCGCAGAGCTCCTTGAGTCGCTTTGGTGCACCCCGGACAATGCTGCGAGGCAGTTCCTATTGGGTGGGGGTGAAAATGGAGAAGTGGCAACAGTGCCGCCGGGTCCCGTGACCCCAAAGCGCTTCAGAGACGTGATCGCAACGTTTGACCCAGAGTATGCGTTAAACAGACAGCAAGATGCACAGGAGTTCTTAGGTATGTGTTGTGTTGGGATAGGGGAGGGAAAATGTGTTGTGGTGGAGGTAGCATTTTGGCCGCTGTGTCCTCTTGTGGGCATCTGCGGATGATCCGTTGCCAAGAAAAGTTTTGCAGCTTCTTGAATTCGCGCTCTATTTGCATGATGATAAAATGTTCACGACACTTTCTGTGCTTGACGAAATCTTTTAAAACATTCTTGTTCGTAACAGCCTGAATACCCGTCACGCATCATTTGTGACCCTGGACACCCTATCACGAGGTAACATTTTGGCCGCTGTGTCCTCTTGTGGACATCTGCGGATGATCCGTTGCCAAGAAATATTCCTCAACGTCTTGTGGCGTACTCTGTCACAGTTTGCAGCAAACAAGATATTTACTCTAACACCATGCTCACGCTTATCACGAGGTAGCATTTTGGCCGCTGTGTCCTCTTGTGGGCATCTGCGGATGATCCGTTGCCAAGAAAACTTTTGCAGCTTCTTGAATTCGCACTCCATTTTCATGATGATAAAATGTTCACGACACTTTCTGTGCTTGACGAAACCTTTTAAAACATTCTTGTTCGTAACAGCCTGAACCGCCTCACGCGCCTTATTTTCAGTATCACGAGGTAACATTTTGGCCGCTGTGTCCTCTTGTGGACATCTGCGGATGATCCGTTGCCAAGAAATATTCCTCAACGTCTTGTAGCGTACTCCGTCACAGGTTTTTCAAACAAGATATTTGCTGCAATACCAAGCTTACTTATCACGAGGTAGCATTTTGGCCGCTGTGTCCTCTTGTGGGCATCTGCGGATGATCCGTTGCCAAGAAAACTTTTGCAGCTTCTTGAATTCGCACTCCATTTTCATGATGATAAAATGTTCACGACACTTTCTGTGCTTGACGAAACCTTTTAAAACATTCTTGTTCGTAACAGCCTGAACCCTCCCACGCCCCTTACACCATACATTACTTCCTCACGCTTTGCACACCTACCTTCCCACCACACCCTACACTCACCTACAGCGGTTCTTCTCAACGCACTGAAGATCGACCTCTCTAAGGAATGCACCGAAGAGTACGTCGCGTACCAAGATGCTGACGGACGCTCGGACGCGGACGTGGCTGACGAACGCTGGCACGACTTCGTCAAACGCCAGAACTCCATTGTGACAAACGTCTTCACCTCTCAGTTCAAGACCAGCACCGTCTGCGTAGGCTGCAAACGGGAGATGCGCACCTTCGAGACCCTCGACATGCTTCAGGTGCCCCTCCCAGAGCTGGACCACACCTTCCAAACTGTATACGTCCACCCTCACGGAGCTACCATCAACATGAGTCTGAAGGTGAACAAACAGGGCTCCACCATCGCCACGCTCCTAGAGCGTGTAGAGGAGGTCACTCCCGAGGTCACGATGCCGTCTGCAATGCACTCTCCGGTGGTGGTGGCGGATGCGGCGTCAGCGGTGGCACGGTCACATAGGTTTGTTGCAGTGACGCTGACCCGCGAGGCTCTGGTGGAGAAGTACATCCCTCCGAACACAAAGGTCGAAACAATCAACCCAAACACAAGAATCCACCTCTACCTTGTGTCCTATCCTCACGACTCTGCTTTGGCTGTCCAGAGAACGGAGTCTGCTATGTCCAGCGTTTCTGCCAATTCAATGAACAAATCTGTGAACAGCCCAAGAGGGCAAACCGCGCAGGCATTGTTCCTTGAGGTGGTGCACCGGAAACGCACGACCGTGCCAGGATCCGAAGGCATCGTAGGCGCACGTCAGGTGCAGTACCGTACCTTCAGTGCCGCGCCTACACTGCTCGCACCGTTGCAAAGCTTCGCAGACGCAAGCAGACAGAGCGCCGCACGACAGGGTTTCAACGAGGATGAGTTCTGCTCGCGCCTTTACGAAGACGTCTGGCAGGCCTCCCGATGGATGCTCCCTGAGTACCATTTGGTCCCCGACTACATCACACAAATGGCGACCGGGTCCGAAGAAACCACCCCAGCGCCACGCCCCTCTGAACCCCCTACACAATCCTCGTTTGGATTGAACAAACGGTTTCCTTTTATTTTGAAGGTGGTTGGGGTGGACGGGTCGGGGTGTACACGGTGCAACTGGGTGAAGGGGTGCTCTGGGTGTGCCTACAACCCACGGCAGCACGGTGTCATTCTGAAGAGCGGGGAAAAGCTTGCGGCCGACTGGGATGCACACATCTGGGAGGTATACGGGAACACGAAGATTGCACGCTCGGTGGGAACGCACTCCTCGGTGGTGCAGCACCGTGAGGAGATGGGGCGGGGCATTACCACTACACTCCCCTTCTGTCTTGACAGCTACTCTGCAGAGGAAACCCGAGAAATGCGGTGCCCCACCTGCAAGGAAGAGACCGAACACACCGCACGCATCGGACTCTGGCGTCTCCCCCCCGTCTTCGTCGTCCACCTGAAGCGCTTTCTCTACTCCAACGGCGGAGTGAAGATAAACGGCTTAGTCGACTTCCCTGTCTCTAGTTTCGACCTAGCTCCGTGGACCTGCCCGTCTTCTCCTCACGTTGCGAATAGTCTTTATGAATTGTATGCTGTGGTGTACCACAAAGGGTCGCTGACGTATGGGCATTATTATGCGAATGTTCTGTGTGGCGGAAAGTGGTATTGCTGTGACGACACAGATGTCTCAGAAATCCCTGAATCGCGCGTGGTTACGCCCGAAGCGTATGTCCTGCTTTACAGACATAAGGAAGGTGGTGCTGAAGGTGGAGGTAACACCTGGCCGCAGCCGGCAAGGTACCCATTGGAGCCGAAGGATGTGCTTGCCATCAAGACCGCGCCGTGGTCAAAGAACGTCTCCGCCTCTCCAGCGAGGAAGCCCGCTGCAGTGCAGAACGGTAAAGGGAAATGTGTCGTTAGTTAAGAAAGAAACAAGAGAAAAAAACGGAGGCCGTTGCAGATTATCCAAAAAAAAAAGGGGGGTAGAGGGATTATGGTGTGCGGAGGTGGCAAAGAGCGTCTCTGCTTTTTTCTTTGGTGTGTGTGTGTGTCTTTGAGAACAGGTGTGGGTTATCCCTAGCGGAATATAGCCCATGGTGTGTGTCACACCGCATTATTTTTGGTGATTAGTGACTAAGCGAGGCTAAGATTCATCTAATTTTTTTGCGGGGGAAAATGGGGGGGAACGAAACAATTGACGAACGTGTGGTCGCTAATACCCGCCAGATTGTGGTGTGTGTGATCTATCTTTGGGGTGTGCGGGAGAAAGGGGGTGGGGGGGGGTTTTTTTTTTTGTTAGTTGCGGTTACCTGGCCCCTGTGGTGATATCTTATTATATTGTCTTTTTGAAAGATGTGGCATCTGACGTTCTATTTTGAAACATGTGTCCTAACGAAGCAGGCTGAGGCTGAGGCTGAGGCTGAGGCTGAGGCTGAGGCTCGTCTTAGCTGTTCCCCCCTTTTATTTTTGTTTCCGGTGTCAGCGTCCATGTGGGCGTTTACACTCATAACTACCATTTGTTTGCTTGCGCCGGGATGTGTGCACAAGAGGCGCATCCATCACTCAAGTTTGCTTTCGCTTTCACGAGGTGCTGTCTTTCTCAGGTGACTAAGCACGCGAGGCTTAGGTTCATCTGATAACCTTTTCTTTCTTTAGATGTGTGTATGCAACACATTCGCAAGTTCCCCCCCTTTTTTTTTGGCCGCGCACCAAAAAAAAAAAAGTACACTGTCACGAGAGGGCTGTTGTATTTCAAGTCGATTTTTTTTTTCTCGTTGCCAATCCTTCTTCCCCTTTTCGCTTGCTTTGGGGGGTTTTTTTTGTGGTTTCTCTCAATTTGCAATTTGCAATTTATTTTTTTCATTTCTTTTTATGATGTATGTAGTGAAGTACATGCATATTTCAAGTTTTCCTTGTTGATTTTTTAAATTAGGCAACTAAGCGAGGCTGAGCACATCTTACAGCAGCTCTTTTTTTTTGGAGGCTTTTCTGTAAGATACGCAAGCGAACATAGAATAACAGAGGGGAGGGAAAGGAGCAAGGGGCGGATCTAATACTGATTATTTTGGCCCGAATTTATTTTCCCTTTTTTTTTTCTCTTCTAATCGAGCCGGAGATATTCAGTCCTGTGACTCTGTCCAGTCGGAACAATTTCATGTACTCGACTGCCCAACCATGCACCTTCTGCATGCAAGAATCACCCCTTTCCCGGAAGTCTCGCTCGTTGCGTTCGGGATGTCTGCTTTCCTCCCTGGAGCTGCTTCCACACTCAAGTGAGGAAAGTCCCCAAAACAAAAAAAAACAAAATACAATATAGTGGAGTTCATCCTCGGGTGTCTACACTATTACAACCAAGTTTTCAAAAAACAAAAAGCAAAGCCCCCCCATGTGTAGTTACGTTTCCTCCTTTTGCTAGCTCTTTTTTTTTTTTGTAACGTCCACCTCGCCGTCCCTATTTTTAATTTTTATTGCCAACTTTCAAAAAAGTCGAGACTGTTTTGTACCACATGGCCAAACGCTTCCCATATTATTATTTTTCAGAGGTGTGTGAGCGGGGAGAGTCTTTTTGATGGTCGAACAAAACCGCAGAGACTCCACCGTGATTTTTGGTTGGAGTCCTTGCCTGAGTCCGGTGGAGCCGTGCTTATGGCCTGCTCTAGTGCAGTCGATGCTTCTGTTTGAGAGGGTTTTTTTGTACTTCTGGATAATAAATCAATGTATAGAGAGAGGGAGGAAAAAATGTGAGTGACTTTAGGGAGTGGAGCGCCCAGGTGGCAACTACACTATTCCAAAAATTCTTCAAAAAAAAAAAAAAAAAAAAATGAACAGAAAATTGTAGACAATATCCCCTTAGGTCCAGGTTAGCCTACGGGTTACTGCGGAATAAAAAAAAAAATCTCCCCGAAAAGAAAAAAGATACTCTGGTGTCCTGGACAGACCTGATGCTTTAAAAAAAAAGGGGGGAGGTTTTTTTTTTTTTGGGTGAAAAAAAAAATGCTCGTCGCGCTGAGAATTCGAGAAGATATGATGACAACAAACAAGCTACGTCCGTGTTTCACCTGAATATTTCATGAATTAAAAGCTTTTCGCTGATATCTTCACAAAACACAACACACAATTCCCTTTTGTGCTCACATATCCCATGCGGATACAACGAGCACAACGCCACAACCCCCCCTCCAACACACCATGCTTTCAGGGAAGTGAACACAGTTCCCCACTCCCACTCCCCGCTCTCCTTTCCCCTACCCAGAACCATGGAGCGCATTGCCCTCCGCGCAGTTGCTCGCAATGCACTGCGACACAGCAGGGTCGGTGCAGCACCGTCCCTGTCCACGACAATGACATTGAGCCTGTCGCAGAGGCGTGGTGTGCGTACACAGGCACACCAGCACCACACGTGGACACGACGTGCGGCGCCGACGTTGTCACTATCCAACACAGCAGCAGCAGCAGCCACAACACCACTCCTCCAGACCCGTACCTTCTCTGAAACAGCGCCCGCCCACGACGCGAAAATTATCGATAAAAAGGACGGCGAAAAGAAGCCCGAAGAAAAGAAACCCGAAAAGAAGGAAAAGAAGAAGATGGGGATCTGGAGCCAGGCGAAAGACGTGGTGCTGCATATTTACCACGGCTTTCGGTTGTTGACAGCAAACACGAAGGTGGCGGTGAAGCTGCAGAACAGGGTGCTGAAGGGGAACGAGCTGACGCGGCGGGAGCGGCAGCTGCTTGAGCGGACGACGAAGGATCTGATCCGCATGGTGCCCTTCTCGCTCTTCATCATCATCCCCGGTGGCGAGCTGCTGCTCCCCGTAGCGCTCGTCATCTTCCCTGACCTCACCCCCTCTACATTCAACACCCGCGCCTCCGTCCGCAAGAAGGAGATCATGGCCAACCTCCAAAAGGGTGTCCGTGGACGCCGCGTCTTCGAACACACCTTCGCGCGTGTCATCATCGATGAGGGGTACGACCTGTACTCATCGTCGTGGGGAATCCTCAAGTATGTCTCAAAAAGGTGACTAAGCACGAGAGCTTAGCGTCATCATAACTTTTCTTTAATTACCACCCATACACCTCCCCACAGACGCGTTGGACAGGGCGACGTTGTGACCGAGAACGACATCCGCTCCATGGCGCACCACTTCCAGACTGGGCACAAGCTTGATATGCGCAACGTGCCTTCGTACATCCTGCGCGACATGGCGCGTGTCCTTGGTGTGTACCATTGGTTTGGTGGCTCCTTCCTGCCGAGACGTCTCTACGACGCGCGCCTGCGTTCTGCCATCAGCGAGTACTGGGAGCAGATGGAGACGGACGACTCGAACCTGCTTGCGACCGGCATCGACACGCTGACGGACCAGGAGCTTGAGCATGAGTGCATGAAGCGCAACATGCGTTGGTTTGCGAAGCCGAGAGCACTGCGGTACCAGCTGACACAGTGGTGCAACCTGACGCAGGCGCCAGACATCCCTTCGCACGTCCTCGGCTTCATCAAGCCTTGCGCGACGTCGCACAGACAGGTGCAAGAGGGACTGAGCAAGGAGGAGATCGATCATGTCCTGGGTACTAGCAAGTATGAGGACGCACCCATGAAGAACATGCTGCTGAAGCTGCGCAACACCGTGAAGAAGGAGGCCGTGGTGAAGGACGACAGCATCCTCGAGGAGGACGTGGACGACCTGCGCAACAGAGTTGACGAGGTGCGCAACGAAGACCTTGCGGTCGAGGAGGCGCTGGTTCACGTGAGGCGTGCGCTGCTCGAGTTCGACAACCCAACACTCATCAAGATCTACGAAGCCTGCGTCAGCAAGGAGGGCGAGATGCGCGCTTGCGATTCGGTATGTTAAGAATACACCTCCCTATAAGTACTTACCTTTTTCTTTTACAGGAGGTTGGAGTAGACGTGGTGACGCTGTGCCACTTCCTGATGGACAAGTTCAAGGAGAAGGACCCGGGTCTCTCACTCTCGACGTACAGACTCATTCTGTGCATGAGGGAGTTCGACATCGACAGCTCCGACCTCATCTCGCGTGATGAGTTCCTCCGGTTTGTCTCACGTCTCAAGTCGAATGAGTGAGAGTACGACTGAATGAACAAACGTCTCGTTTTCCAATTTGTAATCGCTCTGTATGGGGGTCGGGGTGGGGGAGTGGGGGAGTGGAAAATGTCTGCTTTGACATGATTGAAGATCCATGGTGCTGTCTTTGTACAGTTGCCAGGCTATTTCCTAACTCTGGGGCGTTTTTTCCAAAATTTCGAAAAAGAAATGCAAAAAAAGTGCGGCATTTTTGTGAGGTTTTTTTCCGCCCAAGAGGGCGTTTTGTTGCATTTCCGAGCCAATCCCGGCTTGTGGTGGGGCATATTCGGAAAAATGGACAAAAATTTAGTGACTTAAATTTTCGCAAAATATGAACCCATACTCGTAAACAAGGGTCATTTTCAGGAAAATTCGGAAATTCCGACATTTGGAAGCAATTTTCCCCCTGAAAAAAAACAGTGGGTTTTCAGCTCCAAAACATACCGCGATTGGAATTTCCGGAATCCGCCCGCGCTGTGGTGGGGTCACTTTGCCGAAATGGCCAAATTCTTGGTTTTGGTCAAAATCCATGTAGGGTAAAGAGGGCCAAGGTAAATCCCACAACCAAATTTTCTCTCTCTGATCCTGACGTCTTGAAACATGAAAATGCCCGAAAACACCGGCATTTGCATTTCCGGAATCCGTGCGTTGTGTGGTGGGGTCAATTTGCCGAAATGGACAAGTTCTTGGTTTTGGTCAAAATCCGTCAGTGTAAGGTAAAGGGGGCAAGTGTTTGCCTGTAGAAACTGGTAGGGAACAAGAAGCGCCGCAGGCGCACGGTACCCAACTTTTTTTTTTGTACCTTTCTCCACTTTCTTTTGATTGCACGAGCCGATTGCTCTCCACGGTGGGGTCATATGTGTCCAAAAACACTCTAAGGTACTATTATTCTGAAATAAGATTCAATGGTTTCTTAAGGAATCCTCATATCGTGATATCTCTGAAAACCCTCGAAAACGAACCCCGCCGGAGGCGGATTTTTTTTATACACATGTGCGCAAAAATACTTTTTTCTTGCTTATTTCGCACATTTGGGAGCACGGGACCCCAACATTTTTTTCCCTGGTCACTTTTTCCCAGACAGAAGTGCCCTACCTACCTTCCCCCTTAGGCGAAAAAAAAGTGCGGCAACCGGGAAAATTTGGTCGGTAAAAAAAGTGCGGCATTTCCAAAATCTCAAATCCTAAAATCGAAACTCAGATTTAGGAAATAGCCTGACAGTTGCCCATTGCAACTTTTTTTTATATTTTTTAAGGGGGCAGCGGAGTGGGCTTCTGCTGGTATCATATTTATGGACAGGTGTGCACGAGAGGTGCATCTATCTTTAAAAAAAATTCTTTTGGCGTGTTCTTTTTTATCTGGTCTTCCTTTTATCACAACGTCATTTGTAAAAAAAAAATATTAAAAACCACAAGAAAAAAGACGCAATTTTGTAGTAATAATGTCTTCTTTTCCCTGATATGCACAGCAGGTTGTCTTTTTTCAAAAGTTGGTTTTTTTTTTTTTTTTTGAAGTTTGTAAAAATTTTAAGAAAAGGCAGAAAAGGAATGGCAGTCTACATCACGGCGTTGCTTCGTTCCTGTATTGTATTTTACTTTTTTATTTGTACCAAAATCCGTTTTTTTTCCCCTCACCCATTTTTTAAGTCTCCAACACCCCCCCCAAAATAGGGAGCTCACCCTCGGTGTCTGTCGTTTTGGGTATCCTGGGAAGTGTGTGGCTGTTCCCGGTCCTAAAACGTCATGACTGTGTCTCACTTTTCAAAAAAAGCTTCATGTTAGTATGTCTCTTTCATGGGAAGTGTGCAGTGGGTAATCAAATGATGGCCGTAGTTGATGTTCTGACGTATTTTACACTCGATGGATCTCTTCGCGTGTTGCGATTCTGATGGTTAAAAAAAAAAAAAATGATTGATATGAACACAACAGACCCATCAGGGGAAAGCACCCTTTGGGTCTCTCTGACAGCGTCCACATAACCCCACTTACTCATCTGCTAGTTTTTTTTGTCTTTTTTTGTCTTTTTTTGTGTGATTTATGTTTTTTTGTATGGTTTTTTTCTTTTTGGATTCAAAATTGTACTGTACGATGTGTGTACGTGAAAAACGCATCGATTTTTTTATTACGAAAACGTCTGTACTGTGTTTCCCTATCTCCCCCATTTTTTTTGATTGATACAGAACACAAAAGGTCTTTGTCACCCCTATCTATTGACAAGCACAAACGACAGGAGACAGCACAGCTGATGCTGTTTTGTGGGCAAGCGGGCCCGTTAGTCTCCCCCCTTCACATGATTGATTCACCAGGAAAAAGCAAGCAAGCAAACAAAAAATAGCAAAAAAAAAAAAAAAAAAAAAATGAAAAATAGGGGCACACAGCACTCTTCTTGAAGCCTGATGTTCCCTTCTTGTGGAAAAAGCGACATTTATTATTATTGTATTCATCAAAAGTTCATGAATGACTAAGCAAATGATAGGCTTAGGCTCATCAAGAACTCTTTTTTTGTCGGTTTTTTTCACCCTTTTTCTTCAGACTTTTTTATGTTTTTCTTCTTGTTTCCAACAGGAACGCTTTTTTTTTCTTCAGGTGACCCATGAGAAGATCATCTTACCAAACTTTTCTCTTTTTTCATTTTCTTTTTTTTTTTTTTTGAAATATTTTTTGCGTGTTTTTTTTCTTTCATTGCAGTTGGTACGCCACCATACTGTATTGACTGTGTTGCTGAGAGGATTGGCATTCACCTTTTTTTTTTTTGGCCTTAAAGAAGTTTCCTCTTCACGGCCAGGTAGTCAGTGGGAGCGCATTGTGAGTAATTTTAATGTCAACACAGAATACACATTACACACTTTACGCACAAACAAAAGAGTATCTATGAAAGGTGACCAGACAAGAACAAACCCGTCCATCAGTTTTGCACACAAATTACTACCCCAACTTCTACTTCATAAGTATTTCTGTGTCTCTCGCAAAAATACCCACCTGATTTTGCCTGAAATTTGCCGATATTTAAACCCCCCCCAAACTCCAAATTTCGAGTAAAATCAGGTGGAAGACTCAGTGAGGCAACGTTTTCTTTTCTTTCAGATACACTGTTCACGAGAGGGCTTTGTATTTCAAGCCACGATGCTGTAAAGGTGGCAGCGTTTTTCGTTTTAGGCACATAACTACGTACGTTATACCTTCTATTCAGTAGAGTAGATGGTATATGAAAAAACAATTTTTGGGCACATACCTACTTCACTGACAAGGTGATATTTTCTGTAGTGCATTCCCCTCAACCCCCATTTTGTTGTTGTGACGTTTTAGAAACCTATTTGACCACATAACGCAAGAGGTAAGTCTTTTGCAGCTATTTTTTTTTAACACAGATATACCAAGTCTTCTCTTTTCACATCCGTAGAGAGGAGATCTTGCACATAGTATTGCACAGTATGATTTACCCTGTCCAATAAGAGGCCTTCTTCTGTAGCATTTTCAAAACCTTTTTTTAATGTCTGTCCACGAGAAGCGTATTCGTCTGTTGAAGTCTTCTCTCTTTTTTATGCTCACATTTCAACTCCCAAAGTGCAATTCGGGGGGTGTCAGTGTCTGCCATCCCAGAGGCGTTTTGCACTATCAACTTCACTTTCTTTTGTATTAATCGTTCTAGGTATCGCAAGAAAAGACCTAAATGCAAAATAGCTTCCCCTCATGCCCTTTCAAAAAATTGAAAGCGGAGCTTCTGCACTCCAACAATTTATCAAAAAGAGAAATGGACTATGGTAGTCTCCCCAACTCTCTCCCAGAGGCTCTCCACAATGTTGTTGTTACTTTATGGAAAGTACTGCTAAGACTACTGCCTTCAAGACGCTACAGTAACGCAACCAACACCGGTGGGGTAAAAACCGTGGATTTTGGGAGTTTCAAAACTCTAAGGGCTTTTTTTACCCCACCATTTATTGTACTGTAACAACAAATGACAACGAGAAGAAGAAAAAAAAAAAACAATACGCGAGTATAGTGAAGCGTTCTCTGATGGCTACACTAATACGACCAAGCTTTAAATCCCATCCCCCTTTCCCGCATTGGGCCCAAACATCTAACCTAACGTTCATAGGTGTCATTTTTTTGTTGAGTATTTTTCCAACCCCCCCGCATGGTTTATTGTTGACGAACAAAAAAATAATTCTTCCCTAGCTTCAAAAATCTCCCCCCAAAAACAAAGAACTGCAAAAAGCATAAAATAATGCAATAACGCCTGGTTTGCTCCCTTCAACCTGTTACTGCCGTGCTGCACCCTACCCAGTGTATCGATGATGGGAGGCACGTAGTTTCATAGTGATGTTCTATCGTTGAAGAGACGCATGGTAAAGAATAAGACCACGCGGAACTAAAAAAAGGGTCTGCGCTGCGGCTTCGGAACTGTTCTGTAATCCAAAAAAAAAAAAAAAAAATGCAAGAAAAACAAACAAAAAAACACAAGAGGGGGGAAAGGGCGAGGTTTCTCCCTTTCAATAAAATAGTGCACCAACCCTACCCTGGGTGATTGTCAAAAGCTTTAAAAAAAGGCATTCTCTTTTTTTCAAGATCATCATAGCTTACCGCTCTCTCTCTCGCACATCACCTCCCCTTCAGCTCACCCTCAAACCCCTGACAAATTCAAAATGGCATTGCGAGCCTCACTTCTTCTCCTCTTTGCAGTGCACACCCAAGCCTCTTCGTACGACCTGGTTATCTATGGTGCAACTCCCAGCGGTATCGCTGCCGCCCTTTCGTTTGTAAATGCAAGCAGTGGGAGTGTTGCGCTAATCGAGCCGACCGGTGGGGTGGGTGGAATGTCCGGGTCTGGGGGAATTGGGTTTCGCGATTATATGACTCCGGAGCCCTGCTGTACGATGGTCGATTGGGGGAACATCAATGCACTGCACTACAACGTCAGCTACCCGGTTTGGCAGCCGGACAACTACGTCGGGCACGCAAGCTTTCTGACCCTGCTGCACTCCGCCGGTGTGTCGCTCTTCCTGAGCGAACCCTACGAGGCAAACTCTGTCGTTCTCACAAACTCCCGCATTGTCTCCATCACAACCAAAACACAAACCTGGACCGCAACAAACTTCATTGACGCAAGCTATGAAGGGGAAATCATGAAGGAAACCACATCATTCACTTGGGGTAGAGAACCGGCAGCGGAGTACAACGAAAGCCTGGGGGGTGTTCTGAAGCACACCCCACCGTTCAATACTCCGGTCAGCGGTGTCTATCAGAACGGCAGCACCGTTCGTTATGTGGAACCTGCGATCACAGAACTGCCTCTGGGGTCAGGGGATAAGGGGGTCATGGGGTTCAGCTACCGTCCCTGTGTTACGAACAATAAGGCCAACAAAGTGCCGTTTCCGAAGCCAGAGAACTACGACGAAGAGGACTTTGAGCTGATGAGGCGTTATGTGGCAGCGCAATCATCCGCGCCCTCGCTGGGTTCTCTCTTTGGCATCTTGGGCTACAGAAGCTTTCCACTGAAAAATAAATGGGATCTGTGTGATCGTGGAAGCGTTCCTGTCACCTCAGACGTCGTCGACTCCACCATCGAAAAATACATGAACGGAACCCTCCAGGACCGTGCCGATGTTGCAAAGGCTGTGCGGTACTACGTGCAAGGCTTCCTCTTCTTTCTCTCCAACAGTACAATGGTTCCGAAGGAGACACGCGACTCGGTGAACACCTATGGGTTGTGTGCCGATGAATGGCCAGAAAACGGGCATTTCCCCCCGCAGTTGTATGTACGTGAAGGTCTTCGTATGATTGGCGACAAGGTGTTCGCGCAGCCCGACTGGCAGAATGGGACGAGCAGTCGGTCCATCGGGAAAGGAGGCTGGGGTATTGACATTCATATCGTGCATCGCCGTGTCGACGCTCAGGGGTTTGTGTATGATGAAGGCTTCGAGAGCTACTCTACAGGGAGTCATCCATATGACCTGCCCCTGGATTTGGTGCTCCCGAAACGTGCTTCCGTGCAGAATTTGCTTGTGACGTCGACACCGTCTCTGACCCATGTGACCTGGGCGTGTATCAGAGAGGAGCCCACCCTCTGGCTCCTTGGCATGGCTGCAGGCACCACTGCTGCGCTAACGGAGGCCGGGGTGGCGGTTCAGGACGTCAGTATCAGCGCCTTGCAGAAGCTGCTGAAGGGGCAAGGGGTTCAGGGAATCTGAAAAGAGTGTTTATTCTTCTCGGATGTCATTGAGTGTACGTGTCCATTCAAAAGAAACATCTCACAGTTGTTTTCTCCATTTTGATTTCTTCCTCTTTTCTTCCCAAACGTCTCATTCGTTTTTGACACGTAAAACGTACCTCTTTTTATCGATCTCTCTCTCTCTGTTGTCTGAGAGTCCAATATATATTTTTTTATTTTCCCTTTTCTTCAATGACTCCTACGAGGGTGAGGTTCATCTTATCGGCCTTCCTTCTGTCTTTCTTTTGTGTGTGTGTGTGTGTGTGTGTGTGTGTGCTTCAATGTGATTCTCCTTTTCAAAACTTGCTGCAGCATTTTGCGCAGTGACCCGAGAGGTTATCAGTTAGGTGTCAAGAACGCGCACTGCATGTTTTGTTTCTATGTCTGGTGTCCGATTCCCTGCGTTTTGCACTTTCAACACTTCTCCTTGTTTCAAGGTTTTCATTTTGTGTCAAAGTTTTCATCACGCGCTTGGGTCGCACTGATGCTTCATTTTGCTTCCTTTAGGTGACTAAGTACGAGAGTCTTAGGATGAAATAGTTCCACCATCTGAAGGCAGCCGCCTTTTGTGTCAAAATTACTTTAGGTCCCTAGTGGTCTGAGGTAGCTCACTCTTCAGTGGGTGAGTTGTGTAAATGTGAATACCAGGTGTGCAATTGCTGAACAGCAGGACAGTACCAGATTGTGTTGAGTGTGATGTGTGATGTGTGATGTGTTTGATATCAGGTATGGGTATTGCCCATATGGGAGTGTGTGCTGTGCGACCACTCGTAAACGTATGCAGCAACAAAATCTCTTTTTCACAACCTTCCTAAGAAGAAAAAACAGTGTGCTATGGATGGAAACCCCGCGGCTCTACAGCCATCGAGTGAATGGTTATTGAGCCTCCCCGTACCGACAGCACACCCCATTTTTTTTTCGATAACAATTACTTGTTTTTTTCTAAACGAACTCGGGGTCGGCCATGATTATTGACACCCCTTGGCGCAATCAAGAGCGCTAAGCTCGGAAATGCACATTTCAAAAAAAAAGAACCACCCCAAACCAACGTCCACTATTCAACGTTTCTTGTTGAAATGATTTCGGGAAAAAAAAGCTTGCACCCACCCCACCCACATTGCCCTACCACCCTCATGCCTCCCACACCCCCACCTCCCTCTCCAAAGCAACAACACACACACCCATCAAACCCCTTCTCCTCTTTGCAATGGACGCGGATGAATACAAACGTGTGTTTTCTTTGATGCCGAATGCGGGTACCTTTTCTTGTCAATGCGAGCATTTGCACACCGGATCCGACTTTGACGCACCTGAGAACTGGCCGTGGACACCCGAGAACAAGCCACGCTCATGGGATCTGTACCGGCTGCTCGGCTCGCCCAAGACCATTGTTGCCCCCATGGTGGATCAGTCAGAGCTGTCCTTCCGCATTCTCACGAAGCGCTACGGGGCTGACCTGACGTACTCCCCGATGATCAACAGCAACTGCTTCGTCAAGGACCAGGCCCAGCAGTACCGTCTCCGTGAGTACTCCACATGCCCTGCAGACACGAATATGATTCTTCAATTCTGCGGGAACAACCCAGAGAACATAGTCGAGGCGGCGAAGATGGTTGAACGCAGTGGATGCAAAGCGATTGACCTGAACCTCGGGTGCCCACAAGGCATTGCACGGAAGGGACACTATGGTGCATTCCTGATGGACGACATTCCGCTTGTTTGTGAGATGATCAGAGCGTTGGACCGTCATATTAGCATTCCGATTACGGCAAAGATTAGAAGGTTTGCTGATCCTATGCACACTATAGACTATGCGAAGCGAGTGGTTGATGCGGGCGCAACGTTTCTTGGTGTGCACGGACGTCTCCGGGAGCAAAAGGGGAGCGTCCCCGGCGTGGCGGATTGGGACCAAATTGAAATGGTGAAGTCTGCTATCGATGTGCCTGTCTTCGCGAACGGCAACATCTGGTCCTACGAGGATGTTGATCTCTGTCTGAAGGAGACTGGCTGTGCGGCAGTAATGTCTGCAGACTCGCTCCTCTGGGAACCTCGCATCTTTGCCAACCCCACAATGGGTATGGTAAGCGGCAGGCATTTCCAGGTGCACGACATCAACGCCCGCATCGGTGCGATCCAGACGTGCCTCGAATACCTTAAAATCTGTGAGTCGCACCCCACGCAGCCAGGGCAAATGAAGTCCCATATCTTCAAAATGTGCCACCATTCGCTTCAGGTGCATTGCCCAGTGCGCCAGCTCATTTCGGATGCAAGCTCAGAAGGGACAGGGTCCATGGTGGCAACGTTCACAACGTTGGTGCAAGGATTGCTTGAATTAGAGCAGGCAGCGTTGGTTGGTACACAGTACGCAGGGGAGGCGCCGCTAGGGAGAGATGAGTACCTGAAGCGTGTGTCGCACCTTGGCAACGTGGATGTGCCAGAGAAGCATGTTCTCTCTCATAAATGCAGCGAGCCGGACCTTACCTCCGACTACAGACGCCGCAAAGATGCGCCCAGAGAGCAAATGCTCGAAGACGACACTCCCCTCTACGATCTGTTTGAGGGTTGAACCAAAAATGAATAATCAAAAAAATATATAATCAGTGGGGGGTGGGTGGGTGGGTGTTATCAATTTTATTTTGGGGGTGGTGGTGGTGCACAAAAAAGGTGTGGTGCGGAGGGCAGGAGGGGGGGGTTTTTTTTTTGTTGGTGATGTCCGGTTTTTTTGTTTCTGAGATTCCCTCCTAAGGACAATCAAAATAGAGGTTCTAGCCATGTACTCGAAACAAAATCCTTAATTTATACCTCTCGTTTGTAATTGGGAGCGGAACGGAACAAAAGGCCTCCAGCCTTCGGGTCTCATTTGAGTCCCATGTGAATATGTCATCACTCATGGCATCAGATGAAGGTGTGCTCTGTGAGGGCCATTGTGCACACTGCGTTCGTTGCGGCAACCCATATACAGACTCAGAAGAAACAGTACAAAAACCTCCACTGCTCTTCCCCAGCAGCCAAGGTAGAGAGAGAGAGTTGTCTCTGAGTCTTGTTCCGTAGGAGGGAAGGGGGTGTGTTCTGCACGGAAAAGGTGTGCTTCTCGAAAGCACTGCAATCTATTTTGCCTTTTTTTTTTTATATTTTTGACTGAGATGCGTTTGAGCACGTTTCAACTACTCTTTTATTTTGTTAACACATTACCAGGCTTTATAATGACCCCCCCTCCTTCAGGAAATCTAAAAACGAGCTCCATTCGTCAAATAGCGGGTACCAACGTATCTCCTGCATGTATGTTTTGGTGCGAAATCCTTGAGAGTCAATATTGTTTTTTCAGACGTGTGAAGGATCGACCGCCTCACACTGGGGGACATCATATAGCTCTGAACACGTATACCTGCAAACCCACAAACCCATATCCCTGCAGTATCCTGCGGTTGACGCACCAATCCCTCTTTCCCGGCCTTCTTTGTGCTTTGCCTTCGTGTTTGGTAGTTTTTTACGTTCACTTTCTCTTTTAACTTAAGGTTGCCTAAGCACGAGAGGCTTAGGTTCATCTTAAAAACCCCTTTCTTTGTTGCGCACTTCTTTGGTCGTTCCTCTAGCCTCTCCCGATGAACACTGTTCGTGCGGGTTTTCACTTGGTGTGTGTGGTTATCAAAAAAGGGTTGTCTTTCTTCACATTCCATTTTTTTTGTTTCTTTTTTGCCTACTCAGGGATCTCCTTCTGACACCGCTCGAGACCCTGTCTCAGAAGAGCCACGGCATCAACAATTGTACTTTTCAGTTCCTCGACGGTCCAGGAATCCTCGTCATGCGTACACTGCACTGCAATCTGGCCGACTAATGCAGTACCATTTCGAGATAAGAACCACGTCGCGAGCGAGTAACGCCTCCTTGCATTCTGCCTCGCTTTCTTTCTTCCACGTCGTTACTGTGTGCGTTTTGCGCATCTCTTTCCAGAAGACGCCGTTTTTACGATCACAAACAATCCCAAACAGGTTCTCTCTGCTCTGACTGTTTCATTGGGCCGTGGAGCATTCTTTCGCCGACCTTTGCCACCTCAAAGAGTCAACAAAATAAAATATTGCAATCCGCGGACTGGCGCTCGTCATTTGCGTCTTCCAATGGCCTTTGCAGGCTCCATCGAACGAAGTGTTCTCCGGGTTTACCACATCACCAAACCCTCTCCCTCCCCTCTTGCTTCACACAACCACATCACTCCATACCCACAGCAGTACACCCACTGCCCAGCATGGTATACGGCACAGTCTTACCGAACCCATGCGTCAAGGTTGTGGTGCCCAACGAAACAGCTAAGGTCCGTCTAGTATGCTTCCCGCATGCGGGCGGGGCTGCGAATGTGTTCCGGACGTGGAGCACATCTACGCTGGGTGATATTGAGGTCTGTGCGGTTACGTATCCTGGTCGGGCAGAACGGAGTCGAGACGGGCCGCCTGGGACATTGCAGTCTCTTGCAGAGGGTGTGGCGGAGGCGTTGCTGGTGTCGAATGCGTTGACCAGGCCTTATGCATTCTTTGGTCACTCCTTCGGTGCTTTGGTCGCATACGAAACGATTCTGTGTCTGGCACGCCAGGAGGCACTGTGCATCCCTCTCCCGCTGCATCTTTTTGTGTCTGCATCACCTTCTCCAGGAGGGTTACGGAATGGGCCGAATCAGACAGTATCCGATGTCGCTGACGACACATCCTTTTTATTGGCGCTCAGACACCTTGGTGTGCTCACCCCTGAGGCAGAAGCGGTGTGCGACGATGTTTCTCTGCAACACGACGTTCTCCCTACTCTACTTCCACCCCTACGCCAGGACCTTGCTCTCTATGAAGGCTATAGGAGAGGGGACAATGTTCTTGACACCCCTTTGACAATGTTTTATGGAAAAGATGATGTATTTGCTCCAAAGGAAGTGGTCCTCCGTTGGGCCGAAGAACACCCTGCCAGCACCGAACGGCATCATGGGTTCCCAGGGGGGCATTGGTATTTGGCTGATGAGGCGGTGTTTGAGAAGGTGACGCGGATTGTTGTTGATGAGATTCATAGTGCATTTAATGCCTTGCCGATGAGTGTAGCCTTTGGTGGGGATGCGGAACATCTGGACGAGAGAAGATGTGTGCATGAAATGGTGTTTGATATTGCCGAGAAGCATGGTGACAGGGTTGCAGTCGAGGATGTGGTACGCGGTGAGGTGACGTACAGCGCACTTCGTCATATGATTTTAACGGTGGCAACGAAGGTGCGTGTTGCAACCACTTCCTCGCTTCCCGTGGTGGGTCTCATGTTGCCACACTCTGCAGACTACGTAGCAGCAATGCTTGGGATATGGGCAGCATCCGGGTCGCTGTTGGTGCTCGAATCGCATCACCCACCAGAAATGCTGTCGCAAGTCTGTTCATATTGCTCGCCCTCTGGTGTTCCAGATGTAATAATAACAGATGCCCCTCATTTTGAAAAAATAAACACCCATTTTAACGTCCCCTTTGTTGTGTTGGATGATGGGTGGGAGGAAGGGGAGGGGGAGGGGGAGGAGGGGTTTTGTCCCGAACCAGGGGATTTATCGCGTCGTGCGATTTTGATGACAACGTCCGGAACGTCGGGGGTGCCGAAGCTTATTGAGGGCAACCAGAGGTTTGTGTTGACTGGAATGCTGAGTCGTACTGCGATGGTTCCGTACAGCGGAGCGGAGCGTGAGGCGTGCTCTGTTATGTTTGTCTGGGAGGCACCGAGGACTCTGTGCAGGGGACATACCTGTGTCGTGATTCCACAGAGTGTGATTGTCGACCCGCCGGCGCTGGTGAGGTTTCTTTCCTCGACCAGAGCGACCAGGGTGCTCACCACCCCTTCCCTCGCTTCGCACGCCTTTGCGCACCTTGAAACGCATTCACAAGATCTGGACGCACTGCAGCACCACCTGAAGGTGTGGTTCTTCATGGGCGAAGTGGTACCCGCAGCACTTGCAGAAACGGCGTTGACATTACTCCCTGGGGTGTCCGTCATAAATGCGTATTCAACCTGGGAGGGGGCGGACACCTGCATGCTTCTTGCGTCACCAGAGTATTTGATACCAGGTGCAAAGTTTTTCCCTGTAGGACGGCTGCACGAAGGTGTCCATGCTGCTGTCGTTTCGGAGACACTCCACCCGGTTCGTCTTGGAGAGATGGGGGAGCTGTACACAAAGGGGCCACAGCTTGCTTCTGGGTACGCCATGTGCCCAGAGATGACTGATGCACGGTACGTCTCGCTTCCTGAGGTGGGGGATGGGGTGTGGTACAAATCGGGTGATGCAGCGGTCATGCGGTCTGAACGGACGTCAATGGTGCGGGTAGTGGAGTTGCACGGGAGGGTGGACAGCACTGTGAAGATCAGAGGGTTTAAGGTGGGCCTTCCCTTTGTGGAGGGTGCGTTGCTGGGGGATGCGGCAGTGGTGCTTGCGGTGGTGGTCCCGGTGTTGAGGGGGGATGAGCAGCCGGTATGTCTCGCAGCCTTGCTCGACCTAACAGAAGCGGAGCAGCCAAACTTCGCGCAGTACATCACCACACTCCGCAGCCGCCTTGCGCAAAAGATCCCGCGAGATGCGACACCAACCTTCTTCATCCCTCTCGATTCCCTCATTCCAAGAGACCTCATGCGACAGGGGGGAGAAGCACGGAAGGTAAACCGACGTGCCATCCCAAAGCTCTTTTTCGATGACGTTTCAAAGCGATTTGGCAAACAACAACAACCCAACCAACGCTCCAACCACAAAGGACTGCAGCACACCGTCGCCTCCGTCTGGGCCGACGTCTTATCTATGGATATTAGCTCTGTTTCCGTTGACACCTCATTCTTTGACTTAGGTGGGCATTCTCTCGCTGCAGCCGACGTTGTACGCAGAACCCTTGAAGCACTACCCGACCACGTCACCCTCACTGTCATCGATCTCTTTGAGAATGAAACCCTCCACAAATTCTGCGACTTCATCGAATCTCAGCTTGGCCACAGCCCAACACAACACACAACGCACTTCTCCACCACACAACCCACCTTCGAGAAGGAACCCATTGCAGTGATCGGAATGGCAGGACGCTTTCCTGGTGCAAACGATATTACCTCCTTTTGGGAAAACCTTCAATCCGGGACTACCACCGCCACGACGCTTCCTGACGCATTGTACAAACGAAAGGGAGTCTCAGAGGAAGTGTACCAACACAAAGATTACGTTAAGGTGGTCTACAAAATAGATGACGCAGATCGGTTTGATGCGGGGTACTTCGGGATAGGCAGAACGGAGGCGACGATCATGGATCCACAACACAGAGTCTTCATTGAAACTGCGCACCATGCTTTGGAGGATGCCGGCTATGCGCCTCGCAGTGCGGAAGGGCGGGAGGGACCTAGGCCACAACGTATAGGTGTTTTTGCATCTGCGGGTATAGAAGGCTATTTGGTGCACCATCTGGAAGGAGGTGCGTTGAAAGATCCATTGTCGCCCACAGAGCTTTTTTTGACGGAGGTAGGTTCGGAGAAGGATTACATTTCTTCTCGGGTCTCGTATTTGTTCGATCTGCACGGTCCGTCGGTGCAGGTGAACAGTGCATGCTCTTCAGGGTTGGTCGCAATAAGCCAGGCCTGTTCTTCCATTCAGAGTGGATCTTGTGATGTCGCTATTGCCGGGGCGTCGTCTGTTACGTTTCCGAATATGGGGCATTTGTGGACAGAAGGATTTGTGCATAGCAAGAAAGGGTTGGTACGTCCGTTGGATGTCTCTGCTGATGGCACGGTGTTTGGTGATTCGGTAGGGGCGGTGGTGTTGAAACGGCTTTCCGCTGCTGAGCGTGATGGGGATTCGATTATCTGTGTCATCCAAGGGTCGGGGATAAGCAACGATGGTGCAGGGAAGATGGGGTTTGCCGCTCCGTCCGCTAAAGGACAGGCAGATTGCATACAAACAGCGCTCACCGCGAGCGGGGTCCATCCCGACCAGATCTCCTATGTTGAAATGCATGCCACGGGAACTCTCGTGGGGGACGGCATCGAAGCGAAAGGACTGTCAGAAGCATTCACCTCCTGCGGAGCAACGAACAATACAGGCACCACCGCGGTGGGGTCGGTCAAAGGGAATATCGGTCATGCCAACTGCGCTGCGGGGTTGACCGGGTTCATCAAAACTGCGTTGATGTTGAAACACCGTACTCTAGTCCCTTCTGCGAACTTTGAATCCCTAAGTGACACTGTATCATTCAAGAACACACCATTTTATGTAGCAACAGAGAAGCAAAAGTGGTCGGAGTCTGAGGTGTTGACAGCAGGGGTATCGAGCTTTGGTATTGGGGGTACAAACGCGCATATTGTTGTTCAAGAGTATCGACCAAAACAGAATGTGCCGCAAACGATGTCAACACAAACACCACACGTCCTCCTCTTCTCCGCAAAGACCGCGTCAAGCCTTACCTCAACATTGGCAGCTCACGCCGCCTTTCTCAAATCACCGTACGCAGTGAGGTATTCGTTGCTAGACGTGGCATTTACCCTTCTGCAGCGAAATGGAGACAACAGATTACCCCACCGCAGTGCGGTCACCCTCCCCCACGGCAGCTCTCTAGCAGAGGCAGCAGAATGTATTACCGATGTAGGTCATTCCGCGAAAAAGACGGCCCCGGTTGTCGCCTTTCTGTTTCCTGGGCAGGGTTCGCAGTATCTGAGAATGGCTGAAGGGTTGATGGTGTTGCCAACCTTTCAAGAAAATCTGGGGAAAAGCCTGACCGCGCTTTCCGCCGCAGGCTGCAAGGTGACCACGGAGACAATCTTTTCTGCTTCCCCAGAGGCTTTTGCTGAGGCAGAAATTCTGCAACCCGCGGTATTTGCTGTAGAGTATGCTGTAGCAATGCTTCTAAAGAAGGTTGGGGTGGTTCCCACAGCGATGATCGGGCATTCCCTTGGGGAGTATGTGGCTGCAGTAGTGGGGAACCTTATTTCTCTCGAAAATGCGGCAGAATTGCTTGCAAAGCGGTCAAAGGGGACTGCATCCTGTCCACATGGTGCTATGTTGTCCGTTGCATTATCAGAACCCTCACTTCGCAATATTATCGATAAAATGGATGACATCTGGCTTGCCGCTTCCAATGCTCCCGAGCAATGTGTA
Source organism: Rhynchopus sp. YZ270_cl-10 (assembly GCA_964035575.1). NCBI lineage: Eukaryota > Euglenozoa > Diplonemea > Diplonemida > Diplonemidae > Rhynchopus > Rhynchopus sp. YZ270_cl-10. The sequence goes on along the minus strand of OZ037855.1, from coordinate 233,922 downwards.
GTATCCGGCACCTCCACTGCAATAAATGCGTTGAATTTGAACCTACAAAAGGAAGGTATTCGGACCTCCCGTCTTCATGTTACCCATGCGTTTCATTCTCCAATGGTGAAGACGGCGGCGGAAGAGGTGGCGACGGTGAAAATTCAGAACAATGATGATCTCGAATCAATCCCTGTAGCTTCGAATCTGACGGGGAAATGGTTGACAAAAGGGGAGGCGCAGGATGCTGGGTATTGGGGGAAGCATATGGCAGGTACAGTGCAGTTTGGTGCGAATATGAGAATTCTTCTTGAGGATGTGAACCCAACCATCTGCATTGAAGTGGGTCCAGGCGGGGCGTTAGGGATGCTTGGAAGCGCCTGCTCTGAGCACCATACTGCACACCACACCCCAGTCTTCCCACAAAGCATGCGGCGCGCAAAGGAGTCACAACCCGACCTTCTCGTGTTCACCTCCCTCCTCTCTCTCCTCTGGGAGCACCACGTTCCTGTCAACTGGACAGCGTGGAATGAAGAACTCCACGCACAACGAAGTGAGGTGCGGGATCACCCCTATGGGAAGAGGGTGTCTCTGCCAGGATATGTGTTTGAGAAAACGAGGTTTTGGGAAAACCCAAATGCCAGCGTGTACGTAGAGGGCGATGAGGAAGTGGAGAAGCAGAGAGGCAATGGTGTGAGTGGGGTGGTGCAGCGTTTGGTGCATGGGGGTGCAGGAGGGGGTGGTGGTGGTGGTGGTGCAACGTTCGTGTTGTACTGCTTCCCCTTTGCAGGTGGCTCCAGCAGGGCCTTCGAGGCCTGGTGTGCGCATCTCCCAGTGCAGGTGCGTGTCGTGGCAGTGGACCTCCCAGGGCGTGGTGGGCGGGCAGCAGAGCGCTTCCTGCAGAGTGCTGCGGATGATGAGAGGGAGGTGTGTTATGTTTTGGTTTTTAGGTGAAACCGTGGGGGCAACCTACTTCTCGTAAGAGAGGTGTCTACCCGTTGTAGGAGGTTTTAAGGACTGTGCCATACATTTTTTGTTGCTCTCCCATAACACCCAACCCACAGATCGCCGCCCTCGCCTCTGCCATCGAGGCTGACGCTGCGGGAACTCCGTATGCGTTTGTAGGGAAGTCGATGGGGTGCCTGCTTGCACTCGCCGTGGCACGTGCACTCAAGGTACACAACCCTCCCCTCCTCCTCCTCTACCTCCTCCTCTTTCCCAGTTCCGACCGAACCTTTCCCCATTTTGTCCACACAACCCCCCCTACAGTCCCCGCACAACCTCCTGGGTGCCGTCCTCGCTGGCCGCCGCCCTGTACGTTCTGTGGATGCCATCACGGACGTGCCAGACTCTGCACTGGCCTCCTTTGCGCCACGTGGTGTCGACGCGACGGTGTGGGACGGCTACATGCGGCCCATGCTGCGAGCAGACCTCTCATGCGATACGCGTCTGGAGAGACGTCTGACAACTCCCTCTGCGCCACTGCCGCTTCTCTGCATCTCAGGCACAGACGACACCATTGCACCCTGGCAAGACGCACACCGCTGGCAAACCTCAGCCACGCCCTTCGAATGCCAGCACCTCCCCGGCACGCACAGCTTCCTCACAGACGCATCGCTTATGATCGCAGAAAAGGCGCTTCATGCAGCAACAGGGTGGCTCCGTGCTAGACATATTGCAGCGCTTTCTGCTTTGGAAACACTTCAGGTTCGACCTACCGCTTCTGCAACACCGGCTCCTATGTATTCTATTGAATGGGAGCACGTTGGTGCAGATCTGGGAATGCCTGAAGCAAAACCAATCGGAAAAATAGAAAATGGTGTCCCAATCCCTGTGTACAGCATCGCAGCTCTCCCTCGATGGGGTGTGGAGGTGATGCGGGAGAGAGGCTGTGTCGCGATCAATGCGTTAGGTGCGTGCGGGAGTATCGATGAGGCTGAGGGGGCGTGTTGGGGGTTGGTGGAGTGGCTGCGGGGAGCAGGGGGTGTCACGACAACAGTGGTGCTGCTGCTTCCTGAGGTGTCAGGGAGTGGTCTGCTTGCAGGGCTGACCCGCGCTGTGCCATACGAAATGCCAGAACTCCACTTCATCCGTGTCTGGGTGTCCGAACCAACCCCATCGCCTCACACCCTCCAACACCTCACCGCCACTGCAGTGCAGACCTCAGAGACGGACCTCTCATTCAATGCGAACATGCTCGCACCACGTGCCAGACGTATCTCCGCTCCCCCTTCTCCTCTTACCCTCCCTTCCAACGAAATTATTTTGATAACCGGATGGACCGGGGGGCTAGGCCGTGCAGTTATTGCGTGGATGCTGCAATCCAAGGTGGCCCTTCCTGGTCAGATGTATCTCATCGCTCGACGCGAGGAGGTGCTACCTCATCCAAATTGTGTTGCCATTGTGATTCCTGATTTGACCGATTCTGTGGCTGTAGTGGAAGCACTGCGCAACCACAGTGTCGATGTCAGCAGCAGTGCTGTAGGTGTAATGCACCTCGCAGGCTGCCTGCAAGACTCGCCATTGCACAACCTCTCCCAATCCGATCTGACTGTCCCCATCACCGCGAAGGCTCGAACCTTGGATTCACTTCTCTCCGCAGTGCACCCCGCCTGGCTGCTGTCGTTCTCCTCCACGTCGTCGTTGTTTGGGTATCCTGGGCAAAGCAATTATTGCGCGGCAAATGGGTTTCTTGATGCGTACACACAATACGGCATCACCACGAAAATCGCGTCCATCAGCTGGGGTCCTTGGGGGGAGGTGGGGATGGCGAAGGAAGGGACCAAGGCGTACTCCTCGGCAGTGGCAGATGGTGACACTCCGCTGCGGACAGACGCAGCGTTGGCTAGCTTGGGGGTAGCTCTGGGCATGCTCTGGAACGGTGCGCCTGGGATACGTCTCCAGCTTGCGGTCTGTGATCTGCAGTGGAGTCGTTCTTCCTGGCGGGATCTTCCCATTCTGAAGAACGTTGTTCCCAGCGAAGATGTGGTGACAGAACGGAAGGAAGAGGGTGGAGGAGGAGCTGGAGGGTGTGATCCTGCACTGCCCGTGGAGGAGCGCCTGCAGCGGTGGCTGTTGAAGGAGGCTGCTGGTGGGCGTGCGGGAGGTTGGGAGGTCGTGGCGAAAGAGGTGTGTAGAATTTTTGTTGGCAAAATGGGGGGAAAACGTTTTTATTTCTGCAGGATATGGCTTCGCTAGGGCTAGACTCGCTTGACACAGTGCAGCTGAGGAATCTGTTCAACAAACATTTTCAGGTATGGCAACAACGGGACGACTAAGCACATCTGTGGGTTGTTAGATAGGTGAAGGCGAGCACATAATCTCTCCATATTTCTTAGGCACGTAAGAGATGTCATCTTAACCTTTTGACCCTTTTCTGTACCACGCTTGCCCCCCTCAATACTTAGCTCATTAAATACCCTTATAACCCTTCTCCTCTGCAGGCACAGGCAGGGTTGGCACTGTTCACAACGCCAAACACGTCGCTGGAAACGTTGTGCGAAAGCCTGAAGCAATTTCTTTGATTTTTTTATTGAGCCCTCGGATAGTCGGTCAATCTGGACGGGAGCGTTACAGAACCGCAGCAACAGCAACAATACCATTTCCCCCATCTGCGCTCTAGGGATGAGGGACGCTTTCTGCCGTATCCTCGCCCTCTTGGGTGCCATTTGACGTCAGAACCCACTTATTGATGGGCGGTTGTCAGAACACCCCGTATCTCTTTTGTCCCTAATTCATTTGTTTTTGAGGCGTTTGCACTTTCAACTTCTCTTTGTTTTCTTATTCTCATTGGACAATATTTTCCTCAGAACATTTATTAGACACCATGTATTTTCAGCTGTTGACGTTAGTGCATGCATGTGTCTTTCAGCTGGCGACCCTCTCTTTCCTCCCACCCCCTGTTTTGTTTGCACGGTAGCCTTGTCACCAAAGCAACAAAGCCACCGTGTATAAATAGTTGAAAGAACATTCATGATACTTCCCCTTCAATTGATACCAGCGTACACAGTGAAAATTTTTGTACATTTTTTTTTCTGTATTTTCACTTTCTTTTTTGTCAGTGCCTGCGTCCCAGAGGCGTTTGCACTATCAACTTCACTTTTTTTTTTTTTGCCAAGACGGTACTTTACTTTTGTGATCCAATCGAAGTGAAGTTTAGGTTCATTTTTTGCACCGGAACAACTTCTCTTGATGTGCACGAGATCACGAGCACATGCATATTTCAGGTTCTTTCTTTCTTTTGCACATCATCTTCTATGGCCTCTCTAGGCGTCATGACCCAAAAACGAAGGATGCAAAAGGCTCGAATGTACGCTTGCTGAATACTACTGACACGTAGTATCGCGCAGTGCACGGTTGTGTTGCTTTGTGTATTGTGTGGTTGTCCTAAACAGACACTTCGCCCCGTATGCCTATAGTATCCCCCAACGTTTGCCCACTCAGCGGGAAAAATAAAATTTACAAAAAACGAAAAACGAAAAACGAAAAAACAGAACAAAAAGCAAAGAGAAAAACATCGCGTGCAGAGCCATCCCACCGTAAAAAGGGGAAGAAAAGCAAAGAGTAAAATAAAGAAGGGTATTGTTTTTTTTTGAAAGAAAGCGCCGATTTATCCCCCTCCAGAGGGGAAAACAGAACACAACCATCCCTCTCGTCCTATCGCAGGCTTTGCTGCATACAGTACTGCACACAGAGGTGTCCCCTTTGTCTTGCACCTCTGTTGTCTCAGTGGTCTTGGATTTGTAGTATTCCCATTTCGTGACAGCTGCACACAGCGTGTGGGCATCTTGCAAACTGAACTCATTATCTCGCATCGCCGCAGTGACTTCGGGTTGTGCAGCCAGGTGTGCAACCGGTGCAGGCGACAGTGCTTGCAACAACGACAGGCGCGGTACACAACCCACCACTAATCCGACGAGGTAGTTCATGACCTCCCGTTGGTAGCATGTCTGCCTTCTCCTCCCCCTCTGTTTTGCAAGGTGGTAGTCATCACATTCACCGTGCGCATCATGTCCTCCGAGTTGCTGGCGGTGAGGAGCGGCTGATCCATTCTCAAAGCTGTCTGTTAGGCCGGCGTTGGACACGTTCCCCTCTACAGCACGCACCACTTCTGCCTTCGTTTGCACATACACTCCTCGGCGAGCATCGCATCTCGTCAATCTCCACCTTGCACCGAGGGACATCACTGTACACCGCTCGAGGTATCCCGGTCACGTCCCATGACCTGCACGTCAGCGAGGTGTAGTCTACCTTCAGTGCCCGCTTCAGCAGCTGGTACTTTATCCGCTTCAGCATTGACTGAGATTTGGTGTAGAGATGCTGCAGCGTAGCATCTGCAGTGGATGTCGCGACATATTCCCGAACACGTTGCCATTATTTGTTCGGCACTTTGCTTGCAAAAAAAAATGCAAAACCAAACTGCGATTTCACTCCCCCTCCCCCTCCCCATCCCCCCTCCACCAACACACCTATAAACCTCCAGGGCGTGCTCTTGGGAGGGAACGTCCCCCCCACACACACAAAACCCAACACAATGCGACGCGATCACATTCTCCCGCTTCTCCTCCTCGCGTCCTCAGGCGTCCACTGCTGGGATGGCTGGGATGGCTCCGACCACCACCACAACCACCGCTCCCAGCCTTCTGCCGCACCCCCTACACCACCACCGCCACCAAGCGGCACTGGAACACGAATTATACGCACCTCATGCACTGCGGCAGAGCTTCATGAGGTCCGTTGGGTGGGGGATGTGCTGTATGTCGCGAATGGGTGTGGGCTTGACATCTTTGACCGGTATATGACACGCACGGAGGTGCTCCGCAGTGTGGTGCTCGAAGGCAGCAAGAGGGGCGGCCCCCCTCGCACCCGCCTCTCACACTCCGGCACCACAGTCGCCATAGCGAACGGACCTCTGGGTACCGCGCTTCTCGACGTCTCCTCTCCATCTGCTCCGACCCTGCGGACCACCATACCCATCCACGGCGCGGTTTCTCACAGTGTGGCAGTGGTGGAGACGGACAATGGGCCACATTGGGTTGTGCTCTATGAAGTGCACAACGCACCCCCAAAAGCAATCTCGTATCGCATCGAGCTGTATCAACGGGACGTTCCGATCAAAACCGCGGTGCTCGATTTGGGTGAGGAAGATGGTGCTCCGGTGCTGGAGTGCTTCGGACGCACCTTGGTTGTGGTGTTTGCCGACTTTGCAATCGTATATGATGTGTCTGAGGCGGCGTACCCTTTTCAGACCAGCATCTTTCCGCACACCAAAAAACGCTTTGTGGCAATCACCGAGAACGTTCTGCTTGGGTACTCCCCTCGGGAGGTGTGCTACCACAGTAGGACATATGATTTTGAAGGGAGACACTGCACGCAGCTTCGGAGGGCGGTAAGGCATGATGATGACGGCGTCAATTCGGATGACGTCTCAGAAGCCGAGATCGCCGAGGAAGTGGAAGAACCGCAGAATGGGAGAGGGCTTCCAGGTAGGGGACGTCCGTCGGGGCCATCGAGAAGGTGGAGAAACTCCACTAAGCCACCAAAACTGCCGAAAACAGACAACGGAAATATCACATCCGCACCGCGGGGCAATGTGACTGCGGGAGCACCGCCGACGGCGCCGTTCCGTTCTTCAATGTCCTTTGAGCGTTTGACGTATGATCGATCAAGAAAAACCGTTATGGTGACTATGTCAACACGGGGTATAGTGAGGAAGACGTACACCGAAGCGTTCACGTTGGGGAGAGGAGACGGTCTTCGCTTTGCGAGGTCGTTGGGCTGTATGTCCGGTGTCTTCAGTGTAAGTAGTGTTGCGGTCAGCGCTTCACGCAACCATGTGGCCATGATCCTCAACACCCCGAGATCCGCAGTGCAGATCGTCAAGGTGGTTGACCTCAACTACGCAGATCGTATGATCGTTGCGGTGAACACTTCCACAACTGGGTTGACGAGAGGTCCTTTTTCATCGCAGCCCGTAGACAGCAAAAGCAAAACCTCTGGTACCTGCCTGATCCGCCACCCAACGAAGCCAGAGATGTACTATGTGCAACGTACCGCTGTTTTGACGTTCGACATCTCCAGTCCAGATACTCCGCACCTCCTCAAGACGGTGACTCCAGGGAAGAGTGCGTTTGTGCAAGACTGTACCATTGTTGCGGGCCGGTTTCTTGTGGTGGCAAGCGATGCGTTGCACAGCTATGACATTGGTGATGAACGGTTTGGGAGAGGCGGTGCAGTGCAGGGGCACAGCGACAGTTTGATAGGACGGACGTCTCCTCATCCGCTTCCGTTCAAGGCAAGGCACGACCTGGAAAGCATTTCCGTCTTCGCCAACGGCAGTACGGTGTTCGTGGCGGCGACCCTCAAGGACGTCGCGTCGTCTATCATCGCGGTGTACCACGTCAGCGCGTCGCAGAGGTGGTACCTTCGTTCCAACGCAACGACACTGTGCAGTGATGTGCAGTTTCAGTCCGTCCGTGGTGCGTTCCTCTTCGCAAATGGATGTGTCTTTCACGTAGGTGACTACTACAAAGTGACCCTATCCGCAGACCTCTCCGAAGGCCTTCCTGAACCAGGCAGCGGTGTGATCCCGAGCAATAGGATAGATACAGGCAGCAACAGCTTTCTCTTTTACAGTATTGGTGCTGTGTCGCAGCGCATTTCTGTTCTGCGTTTGACGGAGCGTGATCAAGGACGGCGTGGGCCCACCCTCAGCGTCGAGCTGGTGAAGACCGTGGCAGCGTCTGACGCAGCAGAGGCAGCGCTGATCCACCAAACGCCAGTAGAGGATGTGACCATGCTGTCGGTGCTTCCCATCCGTGGTGGGTTTGCGGTTTTGGATCTTTTCACGGACCCAACGTGTCCTCGCATCGTTGCGCAGCACGCAGTATGCCGTAATGAAAACAAATACAACTACGAGCCTAAAGTAGTCACCTCCTCCGACGGCTTCATATACGCTGCCGCAGCCGGGTATGGTCTCCAGTCAGCTCGTTTATTCAGTGATTCTGAGGATGGGGATGGGATAATGGGGGCTGGTGTGACAGGTAGTCATACTCACGGCCACGAGGATAGCGATGACGACAGTGAGAGTGGGCACCACGGAAGGCGCAGGCATGGCCATGACGACGACGACGACGACGGCAGTGATGGCGGCAGCAAGACAGCGCTGATTGTACTGGTGTCAGTGTCAAGCCTCCTGGTGTTCTGTGTTGTGCTGGGCCTGCTGAAGCTCATCAGCATGCTGGACGATGGAGGGGACGACGACGACGACGAGAAGGCGTTGGAAGACATGCGCAGGTGTGCAGCACAAGGTGTGGTGCCATCGTTTTCACAGCCGGGCAGTTCTTGTGGCTCGGTGGTGACAAAGTAGCGTTGATGTGTGAGCAACGTGCAAACCCCAAGGCGAGAAGAAAGCGCTCACCACAGTGCAATCTCATCAAGCCAAGACTGTTGCAGCAGAAGAAGCATCTGCAGTGGGCCTGCGAGGGAGATGAGTTTCTTTCTGTGTAACGGAGCTGGGACTGTGACACATGGCATAGAGGGATGAAGAAGAGTGTCGAGAAAGAGGGGCGAAGGGGGCGGGGGGATTCTTTGTGTAGGGATAAGACTCACCTAACTAAGTTTTCTTATTTTTGTTTCATTGAAACACTAACAGAATATTATTTGGGTCAAAAGAAATGTCTGTCTTCTCCTTTGCAAAAAGAGTTTGTGTCGTGTACGAGGCTTTGTGTGCCTCTTTGGAACTGAAACATAAAGAACTAAATTTTATCATTATTCACAGCATGATAAAACAACCGTTTTGAGAGTTTTTAAAAAGTGCTTTTTCTTTGAAGTGCCATATTTTTTTTTGGGGCCGTGTTTTTCGCACTTTTTATTTTTATTAGTACCTCCGCCGATGAACGGTGAGTCGTTTGTACTTCCAACTTCTTTCTAGGTTTAGGTATACTTTCACGAGATGGCTTTGTATTTCACGCCAAATTTTTTGTGAGTTTATTTTCTATTGTATAGGTGACTAGGCACAGAGAGAGAGACATGGGATCACCTGACAATAGCTTTCTGTTTTATTTTTTTTTGAGACAACTGCCTTGCAAAGGTTGTAGGGGAGGAAATGAAAACGTATCTGAGTGTGCCCGAATTTTTGGTGAGAGCGATGTAAACACGACACAACTTATCCACGGAAGGGTTTTTTGATTTTGTCCCTACACGCTCCACAGTCAAAGTCCGGTGCGATCGGCGAAAAAGTCTTTTTTTTTTTTTTTTTTGATTTCGTTTCTTTCTTTATCAGACTAGCTTAAACTCAGATATAAGTTTTTTATTTTTGACCCGATGTGTGCCCGAGGGGTACATTAATTCATCAATCCTTCTCTTGATATTTGAGTTGTGTTTTTGACATCAATGGGTAACTTCTGCGGGAACTACTTACCCATTTGAGGGGGGAGGTTTTGTGCGTGCATGCGTATGTGTACGAGAGGTGCAAAAAGAACGTAAGGGTCTCTAATGAAAACTCTTTTCTCTTTTATTTCTCTCTTTTTTTTGTGCTCCGTTTCTGCACAGAGACGTTGCAACTTCCACTTCTTCTTTTTTCTTTTGAGGTGACTTCGCGCGTGGTTCGAGTCATCTTTCCCAACTTTGTGCACCTGCAACATCATTGCGTGGTGAAACGTTGTGCGCAACTAATACACAAAAAAACAATCATAGAATATGCAAAACCAAGGCAAGCCAACGTGGCCCTTTTGCATTTTTTTTTTCAAAGCATCTTTCATCGTTTACAACTTCGTTTGGAGGGGGGTGGGGGAGGGGGTTTATCTCGTACTTGTCTTTGAAATGAATTATGGGCATTTTTCCTGTGCGGAATTACTCCATGATAAATGTGTCTGTTTCAAATGTGACTTAACCTAAGGCTCCTTACCTACCCCGAATTTTCTCTTTTTGGGCGTCTTCCACGCGTTGTGACGTATTTTTCTTCTTTCCGTTTTCGTTTCCGTTTCCGTATTTGTTTAGTCTTTTTTTTCTCTCTTCATTTTCCTCTCACCTTTCGTCTCTCCCCACTACACACTGACCCCCCCAGTAGTGGAGTGTAGTCTTTATAGTAGACAGACTGCACACACATGAGCAGCCACTTTCCCCCCCTTTCCCTTCCCTCCCCTTGAACACCCGTCTCTGTATAGAAGTCTAAAGCCTAAGTTTCAAACCCCCAGCGTCTTCTCCACGGTATCGGTTGGCTGCAGTGAAAGCAGTTGTGGGCCGTTGAGAGTGGAATGTTGCACAGAGAGTGTGTGTGCAGTGTATGGGGCTGAAGAAGATTTTCTGACCAAAAAGGGAGGTGGGAGGGGGAGGAACAGAAATAATAGAAACCCCCCCGCCGTTCACGTTCGCATAGTCATGTGCTTTATGGTGGGGTTTGTCCAATAACCGCACCGCAGTTTTATGACACCCCCTTCCAACACCCACCCTCCTCTTTTGTGTGCGAACCTCCGAAGTGTTTCGTACTTTTTGAAGGAAGGGAGGGGTGGGGAATTGTTTTCAATGTTGTTAGGAGATATTTTTGTGAGTAAGAAGGAGGCAGAGAAAGGAGGCAGCAGTCCCAGTGCACCGGTAATGTAAGGTACACTGCTATGAGGGATTTGTATTTAAAGACCCTTTTTGTTTTGCCTTTTGTCACTGGCCTTTTGTTTTCTGATTTATTCAGTGCCTGCGTCCGATGAACGGTGAGGCGTTTGCACTTTTTACGCACACTACTTTGTGAGCGGAAAGTGTCGCGTCGTTCACTCACCCAACCGTGCTCCGCAACACCACCACCCAACAGGTGATTTTTAGTGTGTGTGGAAGCGTCAATGCATCAAACAACTACAAGAAGGGGGGTGAGGGAACGACAAGCGACACTTTCAATTTCTTTTTATTGTGAAAACTTGGTCGTATTTAGTGTAGATATCCGAGGATGTGCTACGCTATGCAAAAAGGCAGGTTTTGTTGTTTTTTGAAGGTGACCTTTGAGGTGTCTGCATGTCGTCAGCTTCGCTTTGTTTTCACCTTATGTTATTTCATCCTATGTGTGTTTTCTGGGGGGTGGGGGTATTTATTTGGTTTGTTTTCTTTTCTGATGCTCTCCCTCTCTCTCTCTCTTCAGTTTTTACTTTATTTTATAGTTTTTAGTTAGTTTTTGTTTCATTTTCTGCACTCAAAAAGAGTGCACGACATTTTTCTTTGTCTCTGCGTGATTTTTCAAGGACCTTGATGTCTTTATATCATTTTTCTATTTTATTGTCACCTCATGAAAGAGGAAATAGAAACAAAGCATTTTTTGAACACACTTTGCGGTTCTGGGGGATGAACCGCGCTGCAGAGCCACTCTTCACCAAAACAGGTCGAGGTATGTGCGTTTCACAACCTCTCTCCCATGGGGTTTTATCGTGTGAGTGTTACGTTTCTATTTTCAAAAAATGATACAAAAAAAAAATCACATCTTCCGGGGATCTATGCGTCTGGTAGAGACCATTTTCTCCCCCCTCCACAACCACCCTTTTAAGGCAAATAAGCACCAAAAGGCTTACAAAAATTTTTCCTTCCCCCCCTCATACCTCCACTCTATCTCTCGGGCGAAAAAAAAAAAGTACCGTTTTCTTTCTCTCCCTCACCTGGCACACCTGATTTTAACAATAATTTCCCCCTCCCCCTTCTCCACGCCGGCTCAGCAGCAAAGTCTTCTTTCTTTGCTGTCGGCGTGATCTATACAATAGGAAAGCCGTGCTGGAACCTACATTCGGGGGTAGGTTTTGTCGACGTCTGGGTTAAGATCCAAGAGAGAGCTACGACTCTGGCCTTGGTGGCTGCTGGAACAGATGTTTACGTCGCAAATCATAACATCTCCGGAGGTCGCCCTCCCAACACAAGTATGTGCTGCCTCACACTTGATGATGTAGCCGTCGGCCACCTTCATCTTCACTTGCCAGTCACAGGAGACTGCGTCTTCCCCATCTCCCACCATCCCCCGACATTCCACATTCCACCGGGTCTTGTCGGCCCGCCGGTTGTGCAGCTCCTTCCCGTCTTGGCACATTGCCGCAATCACAAATAGCCGCAAACCGTCCATGGTCGAGAATAACCATGGAGGTCGTCGCGGTGGCTGGACACCGGTTTAACGGGGGCATCCTCGGGGTTTTTGGGGGAGCGCACAGGGGGTGTCACGGCTGATGCCGCAGCTGAGGCAGGGGCTGATAATGCGGCTGGTAGAGGGGCTGATGACACGGCTGACGCAGGGGCTGATGACGCTCCTCCGGATGACGCTCTCCTTCGCACTGTCTTTGATACGTTGCATCATCTCGGCGCGCCTTGCCCGTTGCACTTCGGTGGGAGGTTCTTGCGCATGGTGGGTGGTGTGTCGTCCTCCTCCTCGTCGGGGCTTGTCGTCCTCAGGTAGTAACATCACTATTTCCGTAATTGGATCGGGAAAACCAAGTAATGTAGCTACATCGAATTGACATCCCCACAACACACGTCAGTCAGAACCCAACCAAACAAACACTTGTCCCACAGTTGCATTTAATATTATTGTGATACCGTCCCTAAAATGGTCAAAAAAATGGGTCAATACATTATTCAAAAACCCCAACACAGCAGCCCCCTCTCCCCCCTCCCCCTTTTACACTTACAACATGCTACGTTCATTCACATTATCACTTTGCGTTCTCTGTGTGTCTGTGGGTGTGGCGGCAGAACCTGTTGTTAACACTCTTGAGGCATCTGGCTGTGTTGCAGGGGGGGTCTCGCAGGTTCTGTATGTGGGGTCGGTTGTGTACAGCTTTGGTGGGTGTGGTGTCGCTGTGCACACCAGAACAGAGGTCTCTCACGATGCTGACGAAGAGAAGGACACCACACAACTCAGCCCCGGGACCCACATTCTCCACAGCATTCCCGGTGCAGTGATTGGGGAGTACCACGGATCAGAAAGCACGCCTCCACAGTGGATGGCACTCATCGACTCTACCCTGGCAATAGCTTGCGGAGGCCCGATTTATATCATTGACGTAAGCGACCCATTAGAACCTACCATTCAGAAGGTGTTGAAATGGGAAAACAACAACGTCTTTGGCCTCCACTTTACAACGTCTTCTGCTGGGACCCTGCTTTTTGCGACGAATTACCCATCAAATGAGAGCCCTGGAGAGGTCATTACATTCCACGAGAACTCCTTTACGTCCACAACCACATTATATGCGCAGCTCGACCTTGGAGGGGACACATCACCACTGATGGGGATCGCCGCCTTCTCTGCAGGCACACTGTATTACTACCGGGACAGCTCTGTTTTTGCGTGGGACAACGTCACCACGACACCCTCCACCGAACCACGTGAAGTGACAACAGTTGTCTCCCATCTCTTTGAATGGAGCCCTCTGGTTTCTAATGGAGACCTCGTCGGATACGGTGGAAGCGAGCTCTGCCTCCTCGACGCGGACGGTGGTGAAGACTGCAGCGGTCTGGACAAAGCGATCTCACGCGCATGGGTGTTTGGCTCTAATATGCTGTTCACGCAGTCTGAAGGAACCCCATCCTTCATTGATCTCTCCATTCTCCAAGAAAGCAGCAATGTGACAACAGCAAGGTCCTCCTCCCCCTCCACAGTAGCCGGAGATTCGATGTTTTCCGCTGATTTGCGTTATCTAAACAATGCGACGGATGTTGAAAACAGTGTTCTGTCTTATTTGAGTGTGGAAGACAGTGTTGCGGTAGCGACGCTCAGTGAAGTGACACGAACCGGAGCAGATGTGTCGACTCTGTCGGTTGGGATCCCGCATCTTCCGCAAAGTGGTTGTGTTGTGCACCATTCTGCAGGGAACACTACCTACGCTGTTGGGGGCGGGGTTGTGCAGGTGTATGATATGACCACTACTACGTCTATGCTGCTGTCACATCTCCGCTTTGCGTTTCCTGGTGGAGTGCGAGCATGCCATGTGAGTGGTGATGGAGACGAAGCGCTCCTCTACGTCATTGAAAACGGTGTGAACGGGCAAACAACGACGCTTCACTCCTTCAGTACAACGGAAGGTGCCACTGTGATCGCACCACTCCCAGCATCGGCGGCGCTTCCTGTGCAGTGCACCGATGGGAGTCGGGTGTGCAATATGCTCTTCACAACGGACAACACTGACGCTACACCCACTACACTCCTCTTCATCGGTATCCAAGGACTCACTCAAGACCCACAGACAGTCTCGCATACCGTCATCTCATATGAGCTGGCAGGGACCAACCTGACAGTTCTCTCGGAAAGCACTGTGGACAGTTCTGGAACCTGCGGGATCCGGTTTGCCTCGTTTACAAAGGGGCGTATTGTGTCGTATGACTGTGTGCTCTTCCTTGATGAGAACTTCGCTGTTTCTAGTGTCGTGCCTTTGCCACAAAATGACACAGCACCGTACAGAGCGATTTGCGCTGCAGGGGATTCGGTGTACGCTGTGCAGGACCACAGCATTCAGGTGTTCTCGATTGCGGAAGGTGGCGACGTTGCTGTCATTGGAGGGGCGGCGCTGCCTCCCTCACCACGCCTCGCAGAGGACAGCAACGTCCGTGGCGCGGGATGTGCTGTGGAGGCTGCAGACGAGCCCCGTCTGTTTGTTTCGTACGAAGGAAGCAACCTGATCCGCTCCCTCAGGAGTGCCGACGATGTTTCGACCCTGCGCTACCCAAACGGCCCGCCTCTTGAAATAAAATCCTCCGGATTTCACGTTTTCCTCCCAAACAATAGCCTCGAATCTAGCTACGAGGTTGCGGCACTGCTTTCCGAGGGGTCTCCCTTTGTGGTCAGCAACACTGCAGGATACATTGCGACAGACGCTGGACTGCGCACCGTCGTCTTCACAGCAAAGGAGGGGACCGCAGAGACGGCTGTTCCAGACACAGAAAGCCCTCAGGTCGGTCCGGGGACTACAGAAGCGCCGAAAACGGAAGACACTGCGACGCCAGGAGGAAACGTGACGGACCCGACCCCAGCTCCTGTCAGAGAGCTTGCAGCGGACTCTGACGATGGGGATGACAAGACGCTCCTGGCAATCATCATCGTGGCGTTGGTGGTGGGCATCGTGCTTACTGCGGGCTTCGTGAAGTTTGTGTGCATGAAGAAGAAGAATCGGATCCCGACTGGAGACTCTGGTGGGAAGACTGAAGGCGCCCTGGGTCGTGGTGCGGAGGCCCCAACTAACCCCTTCGATGATGTTGAAATGCGAAATGTGTAGAAGTGTTTTCAGGGTTAAAAAATGGAAAATAGGACTTTAAAAAATGTCTGTTTTTCAGAATTGATGCTTCTGTTGGGGAAAATGATCAAAGGTTTTGGGGTCGTGTTGATCACAAAAAATAAAACTTTTCTCGAGTTGAGAATAGTTTGCCTCTTGTATCTCTTTAAGTGCAAAAAGCGTTTGAAGGGAATCCGTGGGGGGTTGTCGATATAAATACACTAAAAATTTATTTAAAAACACAAACAAAAAAAAAAAAAAATAGGGGGTGATATGTGCTGTCTGTATAGTCGCCTTGATACAAGATCAGGGAGACTGTCCCCCACTGCCTTGAGTGGTGTGGAACCCTGCCACGTAGCACAACAAGAAAATGTGGTCAGAGGTGGTACCAGGGTTGAGGGCTTTCACTAAACCCGCCTACACTGTAGGCAATCGTAAAAAAGAAAAAGAAAAAAAAGAAAAGAAAGAAAAAACAAGAACAATTTAAACCACTACACAATGCAAGCAAAACGTTTCATTTTAACTGTTTAAAAGCGCATAATTTTTTGTCTTTATATTTTTTCGAGTGGCCATTAAACGAAGAATAGAGAATCAACTTAGAATTTTTATTATTGGTGTGGCTGACGGGGGGGAATCTTTATCCCTCCCCCTTTTTGAGATGTGTATGCACGTCATGCAGATTCAGCTTTCAACTTTTTTCTTTTTCTTTTTCAAAACATTCTCAATCCCCCTCGAACCGAATCCCCCCCACCTACCTGTTCTCCCTTAGATTACGAAACTTTTTTTTTTGTGTATTTTTTTTTATAAATAGGATTTCGTGGTCAGCAACGCACACAACAGGGTGTCTGCAAGAGCCAGTTCCTCATCCAAAAATATCAGGAAAAAGAGTCTAATTTTTTTTTGTTCAATTATTTACAACACAAATTATACTTCATGAAGGTTTGGCCAAGAATAGCGTAAGGTTCTTTTGGGGCTTTTATCAAATTGCTTTGGGGATTGGGGGGAGGGGGGGTTATGGGGTTGGGTTGGCTGGCTGACTAAGCCGGTGTGGCTAGACTGGCCAGACCATACCTTGCCCATAGAGAACAGAACAATAGATACCGTTATCCATTTGGGTGACAACGTAATTCAAGTTGAAGTTTCGGGTTGAAAATTCTCATCCCCTTGTATTGATATCTTTAGGTACGTGGTACATAAAAGAGCCAGATGGCATCTACAGAATAGAGATTTGGTGGTGAAGGTAGTGCTGTGTTGTGATGTTCCCAACCGTTTTTTTTCCCCCCGTCTTTTTTTTGTAAAAGAAAGAACCGAGAAAAGAAACGAGATATTTTAAAAAGGGGTGGCTAGAGAGGCTTATGAATCAACCATATTTTCTCATTCCCCAGATGCGAGAGGCTCATTTTTTTCTTCAAAAATGTTCTTTATTTGGAGTCATACCAGCTTACTGCACACAAAAAATTATACCTCTGTTTTTTCCCATTCCCAAAAAACCCCTATCCTAAAAGTCTTTTCAACAAGACACAGTTGCCTGCAACACACTTAGGCCAGCCGTTGCGTCTTTGCTTTTCCGTGTACGTGCTTGCCTGCATTTCGGGAGGGGTCTGCACGTTTATCAACGTGATTTAAAAAAAGGCCTTTTTTTGTGAGTGAACTTTTAGAAAGTGGAGATTTGCACAAAATGTGGCAACACAACCGAGACAATACACTACTCCAACAATTTATCAAAAAAAAGTTTTATTTGTTGCTGTGTTGTGTTTATACGTTTCTTTCTTTGAAAGAGGAGACAACGCTGGTGGATAAACCCCATCTTTCGGTTGAAAATAATATCTTAATCTTTCTTTGGGGTGGCATCAAAACAAAAAACGCGGACAATGTCCGCGTTTTTGGGGGGGGGAGGGGGGGGGTCTGAAATTCCAGAAAACGCGGACATTTTGGGGTTTTTTTTTCCTCGAAATTTTTTTTCTTCACTGGGGTCGTACACGATTTTGACCAAAATTTATAAAAACTCGTCCATTTCGGCAAATTGACCCCACCACAGAACCGGCGGATTCAGGAAATGCAAATGCCGGTGTTTTCGGGCAAAATAAAAAATACAAGATGCCCGCGTTTTTTTGCAAAATGTACACGAATGGGGGGCCCTTAAACCCCTGCTACCATGTGCTTCTACAGGCAAACACTTGGACCCCTTTACCTTACACTGACGGGTTTTGACCAAAATCAAGAACTTGTCCATTTTGGCAAATTGACCCCACCACAGAACGGACGGATTCCGGAAATGCAAATGCCGGTGTTTTTGCACATTTTCATGGTTTCAGCATCAGAGAGAGAAAATCTGGGTTGTGGGATTTACCTTGCCCCCTTTACCTTACACTCATTTTGACCAAAACCAAGAACTTGGCCATTTCGGCAAATTGACCCCACCACAGCGCGGACAGATCCCGGAAATGCCAATCGCGGCATGTTTTGGGGCTGAAAAATTTTCACCTGAAAATTTTTTTCAGCAGCATTTTTTGGCCGAAAATGGGCCCCACGTATTAGTGACCGGGCTCATATTTTCAAAAAATTTAAGTGGTCAAAAAATTGTCCAATTTTCGAGATTGACCCCACCACTTTCTGGACGGATTCCGGAAATGCCAAAAAACTGTGTTTTGGGTCACGAATTTGCACCCCGTCACCCAAAAACCAGCAAAAAATAGGGGAAAAAAAAACAAAAAATGTCCGCGTTTTGGGGGGGGGAGGGGGGGGTCTGAAATTCCCCAAAAACGCGGACATTGTCCGCGTTTTTTGTTTTGATGCCACCCCTTTGCACCTCAACATTATACTAGTCAGTTTCTATCATTACCCCCATTATTCTTAGATGCCCTCGAAATGGATTGTAGGACTGCATGGTTTGGGGTCCACCCCGTGCACCCGGTCATATACTATAGTACACTGTTCGCGAGCGGGCTGTTGTATTTCAAGTCAACCCCCTTTTTTCTCCTATGTGTGCACTGAGGCACATTCATCTTACAAGCATTCTCTTTTCCCTCCTTGGGTTGACTTAGGGGTTTTCCACTCACTCAAATCTCAAGTGTTTTGATTGTTGCATCTGATTGATATAATGGTGTGACTCATATGGAGTTTGGGGTATACCTAGAGAAGGACCCTTAGAAGGACCTTTTTTTTTTACACCTAATTTTTCTTTGGGAAAATCGCACCAAATAATGGGGGGAAAATACAAATCTTGCTTAGATCTGTTGGGATGATGCCCACGGATCTTCTTCTGGGGAGGGTCTTTTTTGGGGAAATTGTGGGGATACCACGAACGACATCACTCCAATTTTTCTATATTTTTTTTTTTTGCAGGAAACCTGTCTTTTTCTGACATTTTTATTTTTCTGTGTCGGTATGCACAAAGGTTCCTGAATAGAGTTTTCTTATGTGCACGAGAGGCACATTCATCTTCTTCCCTCCCTTTTTTTCTCTGCATACATTTTGAGGGGGGTTTTTTGAGACTAGTTTTAGTTTCCTGCAGCGGTTTGCCTGTTTATTGCCTAGACTAGTAGTTGTCCATGTGTTTCTATAATCTAATACGTCTTTTTCAAGATATGCATGTGTCCCTGTGGCGCATTTGAGTCGATTCAAATTTTTTTTTGACAAGATATTTGCTATATTGCGACTATAAAAGTCTTCAAAGGAGCATGGTGTCTGTCTGTCTGTATGTCTGTATGTCATTCTTTCTTCAAATGTGTGTGAGAGGCACATTCATCTTTTCAAGTTTTCTTTGTTTGCTCCTTTTCTTGGACGCAAGTTTTCTTTGTTTTGCCTATTTTATTCTTTTTTTTTTTCGGACCACTAAACTACAAAAAAAACGAATGGGGTGTGATTCATGCAATTTTCTGCGATGTTCTCTTTTCCTTCACTTCAAATATTACCATGGCTTCCTTGAAAGCATTTGACCACAGGATCAACCAGGTTTCTTGCCACTCTAATCCAGCCCCCACTACCCGACCATTTGCATACACCACCACATGGTCGATCACTTGAGAAGTACTCCTTTAATACCCAAAAAACATGCTTCATGTGATGAACACTCACGACCACAACACAGGCCCAACACACCCCCACTCCCCACACCCGAATGGCCGACGAGCCCATACCCCAGATGGAGGACATCACAAACGAGGTATGCCTAACACATTTTCCCCTCATTTCCCCTCCCCCATATAGGTGAACCTCACAGAGGTGAACGAATACCTGCTTGAGAAGGAGGAGGGGGAGCTGAGCTATGCGGAGCTGGCAGAGCTGCAGAAGGGGACGACGTTCAGTAGAGCTCAGGTGCAGCGTTTGCACAGACGGTACTGTACGATTGCGCAGGGAAAGACGCAGGTCACTAAGGCGGATGTGGTGGCGGCGCTGCCGTACACGCTGCGTGAGGACTATGTTCTGGAGCGCATGCTGGCGGTGCACAGCGATGCAGACGGTGTGGTGAGCATGGCGCAGTTCGTGCGTCTGATGGCACCCTTCGAGCAGTCCTGCCCCTACGCCGATCAACTCACTATGCTCTTCTCTCTCTACGACCTAGACGGTGACGGGCGTGTCTCGCAAAAAGACCTCCAAGTCTTCCTTACACGCATCTCGGACAACACCATCACCTCAGGCAACGTCTACCAGGCGCTCAACGCAACCTTCGCAGCGCTCGACACAGACCGTGATGGATACCTCCGTCCAGCAGACTTCCAACGCGCCGCAGGGGACAGCTTGGATACATTGATGCTGCCTCTCGCATCCATGCCTTACTAGGTTCCCTGCATTTTCTTAGATTTTTTTGGGGAATATGGGGACAAAATAGAGTTAAAAAAACAGCAATAATTTCTATTTCAAAACGTCACACCACACCACCACACAGTACCCCCTCTCCCCCCCATCCTCAAACACTATGTACAAACACCCCCTCTACCCCGTGGCACCTCCTCTTGCTGTTCCTGCACCGCTTGAAGACGATGCGTCTCTCGCATTGGAAAGAGCGAGGCTGGACCAGCAGCTGTTAGCGATGCGCGCTGCGGACGATGTCGCCGTTGTGGCGTCAGCAGCCGCAGCGACTGCGGCTGCTGCGGCGCAGGCAACAACACCAACACTGACACCACCACCCCCGCTGCTACCCGACACCACGCACCTCGCGATGCAAGACCCCCATCAGTACCTCCCTGCCGTGTCGCCACCCATCGCACACCACCCTGCCGACACCTTCATCCTCGAAGACGACATGGTCCTCCAATGTGACGACATCCACAACGTGTCCCGCCTCATCGACGGCTCCCACGGCCACCAGACCTCCCCGCTCCCTCCTTTGAATGAATGGTTCAGCGGTGTCCTTAGTTTGACCGGGTCTGGTTCATTTGTGATATCGCATGCTGATATGATGGGCGAAAGATTGACGCTATCAGCGAAAGATATTATGTTCTATTCAAACCTTGCAACGCATGACGGTGTTGCCGTAGCGTTGAAGAACGATATGGAGGCGAGGGGGGAGTCTCCAGGGTCTGCGTATAGTGGGTCACCCGGAAGACATTACAATGTTATAACCGCGTCACGTGGTGATCCACATGGTCATGCGTTGGCTTCGTTGGTGTTTTTGAGGTTTCGCAGCATCGCCTCAACCACAACCCTGCTTTCCTTTACCCGGAGTAGAAAAGAGAAGCAGCTCGACACACCTCAGGATTGGGGGGACAACACATTCGAAGTTAGTGCGGTAGAAGCAGTCTCGGTACCGCACCGCATTCCTGCATTTGATAGACACGACCGTGCGTTGCATGACATATCTGCGGCTACACTGAATTCACCTCAATCGAGACAACGTTCAGCATCGCCATGCTCTGTCGGTCTTATCACCTCCCCTGCATGCAGAACGCTACCTAGTCCATGTGTGCCAATGCAACAACAATGCCAACCCTGTTGCATCCCCGAACGCTCGAACGGAATACGCACACCATGCAAACCCCTATCCAACGCAATGCAAGCATACTACTCACGCCAGGTCGCACATTCTCACGCAGGACCCTACCATGGTGTGCCTCCTCCACCAAGAGGGGACAGAGGGAATAGACATAGATACGACGACCTCGCTTCGTATGAGAAGTACCAAGGGGGAGGGGGAGGAGGAGGAGGAGGAGGAGGAGAGGAGAAACGCAGACGGCGAAAGTCCTCGGCAAATGGGAGGAGCAGAAGGTCCGCACAGCCGTACCAGCCTGCGTTGTATTGAGGGGGAAAGGGGGAAAAAAAAAAATAGTGATTTTTTTTTTCCTCTCGGGCATCGATGGAGGATGGAGAGGGGGGTGTATTGAGGTCGTTCCCTTGAGTTCTGTTTCGCCAGATAGTCGGTAGGGACAGAAGGAACCTCATTGGTCCATTCATGCGCGTCTTTAATTAGAATGGGAGTTAGGTTGTGTTTGGAGGGAGAGGGAGAGTGTGGGATCGGAGGGTGGGAGGGGAGGTGGGGAGGAGCAAATAGGATTTTTTTTTTAAGTAAGAGAAAACCGAATGGAGTGGGAACGCTAGTGAGAGCGCAGCGGAAACGATAGTGGGAACGCAACGAGCTTTTTTCATAATGTTTTATTCTTCCCCACAAAATATCACGCGCAGAGAAACACTCGTTTTTCACACAGCGCGTCCGTTTGTTTGTTTTTCTCAAACGACACCTTTTTTCAAATTTTTTTGTTTTTCTCTCTGTGTCTCTCTTTTGCACTTTTCCCCTTTTTTCCAAAACAATGTCAAGCTCACCGAAGGGCTCGCAGCAAGCAGAGATCCCCCGGTATCACATATGATACTGATTTCCATGGATACACATGAAAAGGAGTTCCGTGCTATTCACAGAACTCGATAGGCGATTGAGCTTATCTAACAACAACCAAAACAAAAGAAAGTACAAAGAAGAGAATAAAAAATGCAGGAAAAATAGACAAAGAGAAAAACAAAGAGATTTTGACAAAGTGAACAATAAAATTTTAGATTTGAATAGGTAAATTCTTTGGCATATTTTGCCCTTTGATTTTTTAGATGTGTTATGTGTGCTGGTAGGTGAGACTGTTTAGGTATCATCACCTTTTTTTTTCCGTGACTCCAAAGGTTCATCTTATGAACTCCTTTTTCTCTTTATTCTGAAAACTTATTTTTCTTTTTTTAGGCCCCTGCTTTCTTACTATTAACTCCACCTTTTTTATCTTTTACATCAAACCAGGGGCTTATGTAGGTTTTTGGGGGGTTGAATCCTGGTCAAATCCTGGTCGAGCCCAGCTCAAGTTGGGGTCCTCCAGAGGAATGTGGATTGATGATGAAGGAAGGAAGCTGAAGGTG
This sequence comes from Rhynchopus sp. YZ270_cl-10, assembly GCA_964035575.1. Taxonomy (NCBI): domain Eukaryota; phylum Euglenozoa; class Diplonemea; order Diplonemida; family Diplonemidae; genus Rhynchopus; species Rhynchopus sp. YZ270_cl-10. Next base: position 211,384 of record OZ037855.1, on the reverse strand, counting down.
CAACCATCTCTACAGACAAAAACCTGTAGTAAGGCTGACCAGGATTTAACCCCCCCCCTTCATAACCCCCTGCATCAAGCGTTTTTTTGCTCTTTGTATTGTCTGATATCGAGCCCCGTATCCAGCATCAATTTTGTGTTGGGTAAGTTAAGGTCGGACCTCACGTTGGGGTTCTGGTCCAACATTTTTTTTGGCGTTCATAACCTTCTTAGCATACGTATCCAAGCCTTGATGCTTAGAATATAGAAGAAAAACCATCTGTTGGTGGCGATGCAACGATAATGTATGTACCGTGCAGAGTAATGACTCCATCAGACAATGAAAACAAAAATAACGAATTTTGATAAAAATGAGAAAGAAAAAAAAAGGATAAAACAAAGTGCACGATTTTTTTATGACAAAATTCTTGAAGGGTGAGCCTTTTTTTTCTTGGTAGGTGTTTGCTTCAGGACCCCTATGAGTTTTGTATTAAAAAAGGTTGGCGCTCTGAAAGGTATTGAATAATGCATGTGCCACTGTACAACGCCTTTCAAAATGTCGTGTTTTGCACTCTACTTATTAACTCAAACCCCATCAACTGCGCCATATTTAGATTTTTTTTTTGGCACGTTCAGCGAATCAGGGTCCTAGCTTGGTTTTGGAAAAAAATGCCAAATCTGGGTCAGAATTTTTTTTTTGGGTCAGCAGAGGTTTTGGGCCTTGGGGGGCTTGTCTTGGCTTTTTTGGGGTTTCCGAGCTCTACCCTCACTGTGGTGGGGTCATTTCAGAAAAATGGACAAGTTCTTGACTGATACAAATTTTGGCCACTACGACTAGTGAGTTGCTCACAACGTTAAGTGGAACGCTACTATAACCATAAAAATCACTCCCCGTTCATAGATCACCCAACACAAAATATATAAAATGGCGCCGCAGGCGAAAAAAATTAGGGTACGGTGTAAAAATGTAGCTTTTTACACCACAGAGTCACTCTACGAACCCTTTTTTGCGGAGCAAAAAAGGAAAAATGGCGCCGCAGGCAAAAAAAATTGGGTCCAGCCCTGGACGGCGCCGGATTTTTTTGTCGATATTTTTTTCTTACCCCAGAAAAGGTGGTGGGCCCCCCAAAGAGGGGAAAAAATCAGAATTTCCCAATTTCCAAATTAATTAATTCCCTTTTTTTTTTTTTTTTCGTGGGTCGCGACCCAGGCACTTGGGTCAGCTTGACCCACTGACCCAGGCAAGCTAGGACTCTGCAGCGAATAATACTCTTTTTCTTTCCCGCCTTTGTGTTGAAGATGCAAAAAAGCATCATTTTGTGTGATAATACCATTTCTGTTAGTTTTGCGTCTTTTGACTGAAAAACAGCCAGGCATAACTTAAAAAATGCCTCAAAAAAAAGGAAATGGTATGATTAAGATGATCAACACACACGAGGCTTAGGACCATTAGGGACTATCTTACCCAAAAGCTTTCTTTTTGTTGTAACCACGCAAATCATAAGAGGGATGTAGACCCTTTTCTAAAAATAGTGGGACATCTCTTTTCTGTTTCTGACCTTCAGGGGATATTGGCACCCCTACACTTCACTTATTGGGGGAAAATTGTTGGGGACAAGGTTTCAACACATCGCAGCGTGTAGTGCTTGTGGTCAGTGTGCAGTTTCTCCAATCGGAAGGGCCTCTCTGGCCACCAGCTCGGCGGTGTACGAAATATACTCGTTCTCCCCACCCAGCGTACAGCCGCAGAAAAATTCCACTCAGATTCCACCCAATGAGTTAACGCTTATTGGGCCGAGAGGGATGCAGTTGACCGAAACGAAAACTAACGGAACTGCTTCCTGAATCAGAGGATGCCGTGGAGTTGTTTCCTGAACTGAGGGATTTCCTCTCCTCTCCGGGAAACTCCAAGCAAGACACTGAAGGCCACGCGGCAAACACAAGACACTGAGTGGGTTCTGCCTTGACTTAATTGTATTAAAATGCCCCTGCTCCTCTTCGCGCAACTCTTGAAACATTTTTTCCCCCCCACCAAGGAAGTCCGTATTTCAGACCACTTCTAGCTAGATAGCACACTCCTCCTTGGAACGTTTCTCCCGAGCCTATTTTCTTGAACTCTTGGAGTTCGTTACTCACATATTCCTCTCCCTTTCCCCTTCCCCTCACCATATGACACTCAATATACACTACAGAGTGGTGGGAGAGTTTGCCTGAGTTAGGCAAAATAACAAGAGAAAACACAACAAGGTTACCGTTGCATTGGCACGGCCGGCAACAAAAGGCAGGGTCGTTAGGGAGGTGAGGGTGCTTAGCTGTAGAGTGGTTGGCAGCACCAGATGGCAGAGCCTGTACAGGTAGCGCCCACGGGGCAGAGGAAGCTGAAAATCGTTCTACGCCACCTGCCGTGGAACCTGACTGAGGAAGGCTTCGTCGAGGCTGTGAAGGCGAATGCAGGCGATGTATGTAGGACGTTCTTTTAATGAGACACCCTAACTACAGTGGTTTGGCGCCATTTTTTTTGCCAATAACATAGTTGGACCGCCTCAGTATTTTCTGTTTTTTTTTTGAACGTATAGTTATTAAGTTACCAACAACGTGGCTAGCTTACAGTGTATTACACCTCATCACATCACATCACGTCAAGAGCCATATTCTGCGCAAGAATTACCCTCACTAGGCAACCTCACATCACACCACACCACCTCCTCCGCAGACATTCGACAACATAGAATGGTTCTTCTACGAGAAAGGCAAGCTGACGCGCATGAAGCTTATCCCCTCCACCGCCATCATCGTTGCCAAGAACGAGGAGTGTGTCCAGAAGGTACCCCACCCCACCCCCCACACTTTCCCTTCACCACCAGCACCTCCTGCACACTCAACCACCCACCCACCCCACAGCTCCACGAGCAGTTCGATGGGCGAAGTTTCACGGACAGCAAAGGCTACGTCTCTCTTGCGACTGTGGAGTACGCACCCAACCAGGCCGTGGCGCCGTGCAGTGCTGTGCCCCCTGACCCGCTCTGCGGCACCATATCAGAGAGTGCAGACTACAAACGCTTTGTCGATAGTCTCACAGAAGGACAGCCCGCCGTGACGTCCACAGAGCTAACCCTCGACGACTGGCTGGAGCGGGAGAAGGCGGAAGCGGGGAAGGTATGTGAAGCATTCAGTGTTAAATGGCTGAATGTCTTTATCTGGTCGTTCTTGAAAGTATTCAAGAGCCTCAAGGCGTAGGTCGTCCATTCGTGATATTTCTGATAGTGCATGAGGCATTTCAAGTTTTCTCTTTCTTTGTCCTGCCATCATTTGCCATCCATGGTATAGTTTGCGATGCAATCTATTTCCTTGATTTTTTTTTTTGTCCCCAAGATGAAACCCCTCCTACACAGCCGAAGCTTGTGGAAACTGCGCTGACGGAGGCGCTGAAGAAGACATTGTGGAAGGGTGGACGTGGCGGCGGCAGACGGCGTAACCGCAAACGCGAACACGAGAGGGTCAAGGTTTGTACAATTTTTCCCCCACCCCCTCTCCCTTACTGAACCCTTATCACCCACAGAAGAGCGGCGGCAAGGTCAAGGTGATGCGTGTCCTCACCAAACGTGAGCAGGATGAGCTCGCAGAAGAGAAGAACTCCGACTCCGAGACCTCCGACTCCTACTCCGATGAGGAGTCTGAGGAGGACAGCGACGACGACAAGCCCACCAAACCTTCCCCCACCCCCACCCCCTCACGCACCGAGCGAGCAGAGCCCGCCACCACACCCCCCAAGGCAACGACAGTCAAAGTCGAGATGAAGAAGCCTCTGACACGCCAGCCGGCCTCCGCCCCGACCAGGGGACGTGGCGGTGGCGGTGGTGGAGGTGGTGGTGGAGCGCCGACCATTCTCCGCAGGGAGTCTCGTGAGGAGGCACACAGTGATGAGGAGAGGGCAGGGAAAGGGGACGACGGTGGTGGTGGGAAGGGAGGGAAGCGAAGCCGCCGTGGAGGTGGTGGAGGCGGGGGAGGAGGAGGAGGAGGAGGGGGTGGAGGAGGTGGTGGTGGGAACAGTGGTGGTGGTGGCGGCGGTGGTCGTGGCCGTGGGCGTGGGGGTAAAAGATAGCAGGTGGGGTGAACACAATTAGCTGCCCGCCCAATTATGTGTGTCGGACGAAGAAAAATGCGTGAAGAATAGTGGAGCGACCCTCGGGTGCCAAACCACAAAAAAAGCACACCGTATTTGGGTGTCAACAGAAGACACCCAAATTGGAGAAAATAACAAAAAAAAATATGTCAGACCAGGGTTCCCTAACGTTGCATTCCGTTGGCCGTTGGGGGAAAAGCTATCTAACCTCTCCCTTTTGGGTGGACATTTGAGCACATCGGTGGTTTTTGCCAACTGCTACAAAAAAAACGCAATCTAACGGGGTTCAAATATAACCCCTCTTTTCTTAAAAAGCCAACAACCTACATTACCGCCTCTCCCTCCTCCTAGTTTTTGGTTTCAAACTATCGCTCCTGTAGTTCCTAGCTTGTTTGGGGTTGGTCCGGGAAGGGAGTATGTGGTGTGTGCGGTGCGACCACGTAGACCCCTGACTCTTGCGTGTTGTGCCTGAACCTACCCCACTGCAGAATGTCGGCAACTCGTGTTATGTGAACGCTGTTCTGCAAATTCTTCGGTATTAGTTTTGCTGCTGCCTTAGCGCCCGATGTCGTGGATCCTGCACTAGACCTGTTACACACAATTGCGACGTCTAATTTTTATACAAAAATACCACCAACAGAATACACAGGGGTTTGATTCCTTCTTTCCCCATAAAAACCACACCAAAAACACAAACACGTTTTAATTTCTGGTCTTTTTTCCGAAACAAAAAGCTCCGTAATATGGCACTTGAGCCGATCAAGCAGTGGGACCACCTGTACTGCGCAGTGAAGCAATGTGGCTACCCCGTGTCGCCGTACCCGCCGGAGGCTATGCAGGGACATTGCATGGCGTGTGGAAACCTGTACTCGTATGAAGCCGTGGTGGCGGAGGAGGAGGCAGATGCGGCTGTGGCGACACGTGAGCTGCTCAACGCGCAGGACGACGCACTCAAGACAGGCCTCCCGATCTCGCTCGTGGACCCCAGTGTGCGCAGCGGTGTGGAGTGGCTGCAGAACATTGCAGGGGGTGGTATGTGGGTGTTGTGTTTTGTTTTTTCTAAAAGTGGAGTTTAATATCACACTGTACCGGTCAGCCTGTCCTCACTGCGTGCGGTGTTCTGTTCACCGTGTACAAGGTCCCATCTGTAGACCTCCTGTGGCAGAGATGTATGAGCCCGGAGCATCTGGTCGGAGGTCCGCTGTGTTGAGTCTGCTATCACTTTTTTGTACCCCGGATTCCCGGCGTGCGGAGCTATCGAATCATGCCCCCCCTGTGGTAACGGGACTCACGGTCTACGATGTTCAACAGCGAAATAGAAATGACCTTGCAAAGACATTTCGTATCTAGTGGCATTCAAGCTCTGTACAGGAAGGTCCACTGAACGCAGCAACTACTTCATCTTGCAAACCTTTTTTTATCGTTCATGTTTCAAATGCTTCACACCACCACCACCACCGTCACCACCACAGCTGCCGGGAAGGAAACGACCGCAGCAATGGACACCATCCTCGAGTTCTGCGCAAAGTGCAAGGCACGTACCAAGTGCACATACTACTCGAAGCAGACGCGTGGTGCCGACGAGGGGCAGACTCAGTTCTACACGTGCACAGTGTGCGAGGACCAGTGGATGGCACACTCGTAGAATGCTTGAGGGGGTGGAACGCGGAGTTCCAGGTCGGGGAGAATATGGGTCCAAGAGCGCACTACGGGATTGGACCTTGCTCTCGTTGGGTACGGGTGGGTGGGGGAAGGGAGATACGCACGCTTGTCATGTGTGTGGGTGTGCACGACGTCTGTTTCGTGAAGGTCCGTTTGTGTGTATGTGAGGCAGGGAGGGTGTCGTGTCGAAAGCCCTTTGCCATATCAATACGAGGTGCCTGTGTGGCACATTATCAACTCAAGAAAAAAGCTCATGGTACGGTGGGTGGGGTGGGGGGAGGGGTATTCCCTACAGGGGAAATACACAGTCCATCACAGAAAACGGAACGAACAAAAAGGCCACTTCCCCACCGTTTTGTTATCACTGCAGAGTAGATTGGTCCCCCATACTCCATACCCCTACCACACAGATTCATTTATTTTATCGACAAAGCAAAACTCTTTTACTTTTCTTTTTCAATACACACCGCCCACCATGGCCTCCACCTCTCCATCTGCCCCTCCCTCTACCGCGCCATGCATCGCGAATTGCTGTAAAGTGAAGCGTGTTGTTAGCGAGCGGGACTTTACTGCGATCTGGCGGAATGTGGGTGCGACGATCGCAGCGGGGTGTAGAACAGAGTCGGGGGGGATTGATGTTGCTGCGGCTGCGGCGATGATTGCAGACCTGCCTCAGCAGCTCGAGGAGTGCGCTGTGGGGACGAACACAGACGGCACAAAGCCCTACGGTGTACCAACAAAGTCTGGTGTAGAGGTGTACCCTGCGGACGTATGGGACGCCGTGCACAGCTTCATAGAAAGCGGCATCTGGCTGCACACCACCCCCGCCCTCCCTTCCGATTCCGCAGATCCACTACTTCAAGACATCCTCCCATTTGGCCAGTTCATGCTCGGATTTGACTTCCATTTGACACCCTCCGGGCCAAAGCTGATTGAAGTGAACACCAACGCGGGAGGGCTTGCCACCGCACTGTCTTTGGGGGGGTGCAGTCCGTTGGAAACCTTATTGATGACAGAAAAATGGGTTGACGCGATTCTAGCAGAATACAGAGCTGGAGTGGAAGGAGAAGAGCTTCCAGTTGCCTTAGCGGTGATCGACGAAAAGCCAGCGGAGCAGGGACTGTACGCTGAGATGCTTCTCTTTGCAAGGCTGGTGGAGACTAGGGTGCGCGAAACTCGACCCCAATTTTCAAGCTTTGTTTGCGACCCTTCGGAGCTGTCGTTTGATGTGGAGACGAACAGACTTATCCACACTGCAAGCGGGACAAAGATTGACCTTGTCTACAACCGGCTGACCGATTTCAGATTTGAGGAGGCGAGCAACCAACACCTTCGGACCGCATCGTTGCAAAAGGCTGCTGTCATCACCCCACACCCTGCGACATATGTAAGGGTGGCTGACAAACGGCTGCTGGCATTGATCGACCACCCCGTTGTGCCGAAGACTGTCCTCATGGAGACAGAAACCCCAGAGTTCTGGGAGAAGAACAAAAAGCGCTTCGTCTTCAAGCCCTCCGATGGCAACGGCAGCAGAGGGGTCTACCGGGGCGATAAGGTCAGCAATTCGAAGCTCAGAGAACTGCCCCGCGGCGAGACTCTGGCCCAAGAGTATTGCCCACCATCGGTAGCAACCGATGGAAGCAAATATGACCTCCGTGTGTACACAAGTGGGAAAACGATTCTCGGTGTGGCAAGCAGGCAGTTCAATGGGCAAGTGATGGAGATGAGATTGCCAAACTCAGGCTTCAGAGCAGCGCTTCCAGAAAATGTGTGCTGTTTCAGTGCGCTCCCGGGAGTTGTAGGGTGTGTTTGAAATGGTAGCATTTTTTTCTGATATTTTTTATATAGTTTCAGATTTTTTCAAAATTGATAAGGTTTTGGTCAGTACCGTTTGTTTTGTCATCCCTCTATTTCCCATATTCATCCCGCCTTTTTTTTTGCATTTATGCTGAGTCATCTCTTCTACCCTATCGGCATAGTACCACCCTCTCCTGTTCGCTCTTTATGATGGCCCTTTTTTGTGTCAGACATTGCTTCCCTCCTACATCGCCCTGTGCCCGTAGAGGTTCTGGCCGCAGTGGATGAGGAGGCAATTCACATAGCACAAAAGGTTCCGTAAAGTTTCGAGAGGGTCCCGTTTTTTGAATTTTTGATTTTTTTTTTTTTTTTTTTTTTTTTTTGGATGTGCTCGCAATACGCCACCACCATGAGTGTGAGGTGACAGCGTATGTCCTCCTTCTCAATTTTTTTTTTTGTTTTTGTTGACACTCAATGAGGGTGTCTGCAGCTAAACTTTAGCACGCTAGCCATTTGTTTTTTTTTTTTGTCATTTATGTTGTGTTTTTTTCCCCCTCTTTTAATTGCACACTGTTTCTTCCCACCTGATTCAGACCCAACATGAGTTTTGCAAGTGCCCGGAAACTCCCCCGATCTGGTCGAATCAAGGTGGTCTTTAGTATTGTTTGACAAAAATAACAGTTGCGAAAAAAAGAGTAATTTTTATTGGTTTATTCACCGTGTTGCTCACAAGCAAAATACAAGCTTCTGTCTTCAGTTTTAAGCCCCCATATTTAACAGGTGAAAATCACATACACAATCCACACCACTCTGCTCATCCCTTTCGTGTCTTTTCCCCCTTTGCCGCTGCCTTTGTCTGTGAAAAGGTTCGTGTTACTCTACTTTTGCTGCATATTTTTCTAATTTCTTTTTGCTGCCCACTCTAAGTATCCTTTGTTCCCCTTTTTTTCTTCCCCTATTTTGTGTTTTATCCGTTTAACCCCACATTTTCTTCTTAACTTTCGTTTCCAAACAACACTCACTACCTAACTCACTATGTCGAGCAACACATCGAGCACATCTGTGCGCAGAACCGCCGAGAGCAAGCTCTTCACTGAGATGATCGACAAGGCATACGTTGCAGTGGTGCACGACCACGTGCCCGTCCGCGACTTCTTCGCGCGTGCAGGCACAAACTGCAGATGTCTTGAGCGCTTCGTGTATGTACATTTGTCTTAGGGAAAGAAGCGACGTGGCAATGCAAGAGACACGACATTTTTATTTTTTGAAAAAAAATAATGTGTGATCAAATGTGGTCACTCAAAAATTGATTTTAAACACCAAAAAAAAAACCCACAGCCACAAGGAGCTGGTGTACTTCACCGGTGATGTGCACGAGGAGCGCATGGCTGAGCTGAAGATCCGCCACCGTGAGAAGTTCCAGCTTGAGATCCGCGACTCGAATGTGTTGGTGCTTTCTGTGAAGGCGAAGTCTGATCTGAACTTGCAGGAGGCTCTGGAGATTGTGGGCAAGAGTGATCTGAAGGCATACATGTCGAAGATCGAGCTGGTGGCGGTGATCCCTGCGAGCGTGCGTGCGAAGCGTGCGGCGACGATCTCGCATGCGTACGTGCAGTTCGTGGACAACGCGACCGCACGGGAGTGCATCAACATCGTGGACTCGATGGAGTACAACGGCTACCGCGTGCACTCCCCTCAGCTGGATGCCGCGAGCTTCGTCAAATGCGACTTCGGTGCGTCTATCTGGCACAACCCCGCCCTGACGCTCCCCTTCGCACCCACCATCCAGACGAGCTCCCTCAACAGCGAGCCTACCACTGCCTCCACTTCGCCCGTCTCATCCACGTCGCCGCACAGTGTGGTGTACGCACAGAACACCATGCCCTTCATGCTCTCACAGGCACAGATGTCGCCCGTCCTGCCGCAGATGGCGCCGCTGCAGCTTCCGATGCCGGTACAGGCAGTGCAGGGTCAGACACCACTAAGCCAGCGTGCTGTGGGGGGACTGTCTGTGCTGCCGGGTGGTGTGCAGACAGTGCAGGGTGTGCAAGGGGTGGCACAACAGGTCCAGCAGGTCCAGCAGATGCAGGCACCACTGCAGCAAATGATGCTCCTCCAGCAGTCCCAGCTGCAACAGCTCCAGCAACAGCAGCAGCAGCTCCAGCAGCAGCAGCACAACTACCTGCAGCAGGTCTTAGTCCCCGTCATGTTGATGCCACAGCAGCAGCAGCAGCAGCTTGTGCAGCCCGTGTACATGGTGCACACACCACCAGGCTCCTCTGCGGGGTCCTCGGTTTAAGAAGGTTGTAAATGTGGAAATTGCATGATTGCGAATGCAAGTACACCAAACACACCGAAATAAATAACAAACGAAAGAAACGAAGAAAGAAACTATAATGGTGCTCATACTCGGGTGTCTACACTTTTTTAGTCTTTCAAAGAAAGAAAATGATTTTCCAAGGGTATTGGTGCAAATTTAGTACAAAACCGTCACCTACTGAAAGGAAAGCGTATCCCTTTTTTTTATTCTTGCTGGAACGCTTTCCTAAACTGCGACAAAAAGCACAACATGTGTGCCACATACTCTGATTATTTGGGGGCTTTTTTTCTTTTCAAGAAGCTACCCTATTTATTTGCAAAAAACAAACGATTTTTTATTCAAAAAAAGAGGAGACGATGCTGGTGGACAAAAACTCCATCTTTCGATTGAAAATATTACCTATCATTTTTAACATAGATGCAATGCGGGATGCTCATGTTCATCTTCTTTAAATCATGCTCTATGAGGTATGGTGCCCTCAGAGGCGTTGTCACAATTTTTTCCTCAACTATAACCTACCTGATGCTGGAGCGTGCTGGTACTAAGACTAATACCCCCTGGCCTTCTTATGGCCTATCCCAGAAACACTATTTGTGTTTTTGTTGTTGTTTTTTTTGTTCTATTTTCATGGGAAGTGAGTTAGGTAAAATGAGACGTCATAGAAACGCGCACACGCAGCTTTGGTCTCTTGACTGTACCCACCAAAACCCCCTTCCTTTGTGCCCTTGGTGGCCTCACAATAGTGAAAAACACTCGTTGTGTTGACCGCCTCTTACCTTGGAAGGTTCTTTTCATTGAGTACAGCCCTTGCCCCGATATGCAACCCAGAACTTAGCCAAATTGTCCACAACAAAAACCTCACAACACCCCTTTTTTTTGAGGTGACTAAGCACAAGAGGCTTAGGTTCATCTTATAATTTCCCCTTTCCCCCCCCCCCCCCCCCCCCCCGCACGGAGCTTCGTACGCCTGCACCCGGGAGGCGTTTCCGCTACCAACTTCCTTTATTGTAGCTGCTCATTTGTTTGTTATCCTTTTGGAATCGAACGAAACGTGTTTTCTCTCTGATCCCCCTATTTGTTCAACGGTGACTTTTAGCACTGCAAGGCTTCAGGTTATCCTTACCAATTTTTCTCTTTTCTCTATTTGTTTGCTGCCGTTCTATGTGGGGAGAGTTAAAAGTATATTTTGTAGAGCACTATAGCAGCGAAGGCGCGGGAGAGTGCCTTGAGGATAATCCCTTTGATAATCCTTTGCTCTCCATTCCTTGATTTTTTTTTTTTTTTGCTCGGTGTTTATTTTTAAGTTCACCCCACTTTTCTGGTTGTGTATTTCGCAAAATGTGCGGCTGTGTCTGGCATATTTTTCTCCGAGTGAGATAGCTTAGAATATGTTCTGAAATATCACACATTGCATTTTACACACAGACCCTACCTATTGCCGTTCCATTCTCAAAGAAGATGGGCCAAAAAGCGCAATTTGTGTGTTTTTTTTTTTAAAGCGCGCCCTTTGGGTGTTGCAACTATTACGAAAAAGTGTTTGTTCAAAAAAAAAAAAAAAATCCCCATTTTCCTGCGTATCCCTCCCAGTTTTGTATTTTTTTCTCTCTTTTTTTCTTTCTTATTGAAGCGAAGGGGAGTACCTGCAAAAGCTTACAACACTGCGGAAGAGCCGCCGCTGCCGAACCGCGGTTTTGTGTACCGCGCGCCCCGATCACACATGGTCCGGGCAAAGGCATTCGGTTTTCCTTTTCACATCTTCTGTTGTTGGCCGAAAGGGGTACTTTGTGCTTTTCATTCTACCTGGGTGCCTGCATCAATAACTACTTTTTTTTTGTGGGTATTTTTTATGTCCCCCTTCTTCTCCCTTCTCTCCCCTTTGTTCTAATTTCTCTATTCTGATTTTTTTTTTCCGTGTTTACGGATTTTGGGAGGGTTTTTTTCTTCGTTTCTAATATTGCCTGTGTCGTTAATCGCAAGGCGTGACACATTCCCTTCCCTTCCCACTAAAGCAGTAGCTGCTACCCTCCCCATTTTTTTTTTTCTAAAAAGGAAACTTGTTCCAAGGGTGTGTATACTCAAGATTGCCTCGACACAATAATAGTCGTTGTCAATACCAGAGATCTCACAATCCCCCCCCCTTCCTCTCTCTTACTTACAAAACAGTTTTTTTTTTGTAACATCCCCGCCATTCAAGCAAAGGCGATACAATATTACAGATTGCACAGCAAATGTTGGGTGGGGGAGGGGGGGGGGGGGGGGGGTAAAAAAGAGCCCCCCTTTTTTCGAAGACTCAAATCCACCAAAAATTTTTTTTATTACCCTACACAACGTTTGCTGTAGGTCTGTATATTTGTTAGGATGTTACCAAATCCCCCCCCTTCCCAAAAGCACCTTTTAGTGGCGGTATTCAGCATTGGAATCCATTTGTCAAAGTGGCGAAACAATGTGAAGGTTAGATCCATCTTCTGAATGGTTTTTCCTTTGGTGCACCGCTCTTCAGAGAGAATACTCCATTCGTCTAATTTTTTTTTTTTGAAACAAACTTGTTTGTCAATTCTAAAAAAGGTTGGAGGCAGCGCTGCAGGAAAAAAACAAAACGGATTGGAAAAAAAAAAGACGCTTTGTTTGTTCTTTGAGTCCTCAATTAACAATCATACTTCAGTTTAACACATTTTTTTTTAATCTTGTTTTCCGGCTTTGAGCGCACAAACAAAATACCCGATCTTTTTTTTTCCCTTCTATTTGGGTACATTTAGTGCCCCCTATTATACCTTCTATTCAGTAGAATAGTTAGTATATGAAACAATTTTCTTCTTTTTCTTTTAAATACAGCATAGGGCTTATATCATTAGATATAACGCCGGGTGTGTGATATTGATATTTTATTTTTTTTGTGTCTATGCGTGATTATGGTGTTGTATTTTTTTTTTAAAGGTGTTCTTCCTGTGTTGTCCCGAAAACTAAGATTCCCCTTTGGCAAACATTAGTTTTTTGGCAGCACATCGATCGACACACACACCCCAGACTAGAGGGTCAGTCTATTATTGATTTGACCGATCCAGGACTCTTTTTTCTGTGTTTTCAACTCTTTTTTTTTTTTTTTTTTTTTTTTTTTTCACTGTAACCTACCATGGTAGGCGTGACGCTGACTACGCGGTAGTTATTGGTAGCCGCGCCACTGGTACTGCCTCTTGCTTAGTTTTGTTGTTGTGCTACTTAGCGGGGTTCCACACTGCGACGGGGCAGGGGGGACAGCTTCCCTTTTCCTCTTGGAGACACAGTCCGCACACCTCTCCCCAAGGTGTGGCAGAGCCTACTGACTCTGGGCTGACGACAAAAGGGGACATGCCCTCAAAGAAAAAAGCTAAAAAATTTGGGTTTTTTTTTTGTTTTTTTTTTTTTTTTTGTTTTTGTTTTTTGTTTTTGTTTCTGTTTCTGTTTCTGTTTCTGTTTCTGTTTCTGTTTCTGTTTCTGTTTTTTTTTTTTTTTTTGTTGTTTTTTTTTTTTTTTTAAAATTGTCTCTTATTTTGATAAGGTAGGTTTAAAAAGTCATCACGCCGGTGTCACATCAGTGACTCAATGGCGCATGAGTGATTCAATTTCATCGTCCAGATATCCAGCCTCGCAAAGGAAGCGGAGCACGTCTGCCTCATGGCGCTGCATCAGCTGCCCCAGGTTCGTTGTAGGGAGGCTGGAGCGTGGGGTTGCGGGGTTGCTGCACCGGGAGAAGATGTGGCGGAGCGAAGCCTCTTCGGAGCAACGTGGGCAGTACGCCGTCCTGTCCGGGTGCAGCTTGTTGTAGACGAGTGGGTGGCGTTCCACTCGGAGGTTGCGGATGGTCGTCGCACCCAGCCGCGTGAGGTGCGGTGTACGCAGCGCAGGTCGGTGCAGGGCGGTGGTGGATCCACTCTTGTAGGAGTAGATGCTGTTCTCAGCCGGTGTGGGCTCACGGCTGAGGGCACGTCGCTTCACGCACGCGCGGATGCTCGCAAGGCTGATCCGCTCGTGGTTCGCAGGGCTGCCGTTCGCACGGCTAGCGAGCTTGTCGGCTGCCTCATTGCCTAGCACCCCCACGTGGGAGGGGATGTAGTGCAGGTGGAGTTTGTACCCTTCACGGGCACGTGAGTGTAGGAGACGCCAGAGTCGGTGCAGCGTGTCCTCGTGCACCCTCTTTTTTGCACAACTCTTTTTTTTTATTGATTTTTTAAACAGGAAAACGAAAAAGGGAGAGTACACGGTACAACTCTCATCATTTTGTTTTTTCGATATTATTTTCTTCTAAAAAAAAAAAAACACACACACATCACCAGGGATGTTGCTAAACCGCGTAGTGGAATTCCAAAATCCTTGAGAGGTCGTTTTTTTTACGGGAAATTTTACGTGGGGAAGTCGTTTTTTTTACGGGAAATTTTACGCGGGAAAATCCTTTTTTTTCCGGGAAATTTTGAGGAGTCTTTTTTTTTTACGGGAAAATTCTGTAGGGTTGACCCGGGAGGCTGTACCTTCAATTTTTTTTTTTGCCTGCGGCGCCATTTTTCATTTTTTGCTCCGCAAAAAGGGTTCGTTGAGTGACTGCTCTGTGGTGTAAATAGCTATATTTTTACACCGTGCCCTAATTTTTTTCGCCTGCGGCGCCATTTTATATTATTTTTTTTTGCTTCGCAAAAAAAAATTCAGTTCCGTATGTTCCCGATGGTACTTGTCTTCTGAAGGAAAAGTACAAAGTGAACGTGGGGGCAGTTTGCGTAGTTGCAAACTTTGCTGCATGTTGTGACCCCACCATTTGATGGACGGAGCACGTCGAACCCAAAGGAGTGAGAAAGAAGGATATGGCCAAAGAAAAAAGTAGCGTACCGTGCGCCTGCGGCGCAAGCTTGCATTACACCCTTCTTATGACATAGTTTGGCTGCGAAAAAAGTGCAATTTTAAGCGCAATTTTGAAATGTGGCGTACCGTGGCTTCGCCAGAACGCGGTTTTTTCGAAGTTTTCTTGGAAAATGGGGACACTCTCGCACGGGTTTTGTAGGCTGCACCGGTAGTGCACTCCCCGTCTTTGGTTGCTGTTGAACAAGGATTCTCTCTCCTGACTACATCTACGCAAAGAGACGCCACCGCCTTTCTCACAGCACTATTGAGAAGCTGATGGTTCTTCATGAACAGGCACCGAGTTTAACAACGAAAAGATGGGGAATATTCTTGAACACGCTGTTGCCTTGTTTCTCAGCACAAGCGTAACAGGTTCAAGAGAAAACGGAGGTGTTCCTGCTGATGGCGGAGGAGTTGGAAGACTTCGCTCCCCGTATTTGCTTTCGGAATTGAGCTTCTGAGGACCTTTTTCGCGCGCAGCGCGAATTTTTTTTTCTCCAAAACTGGTGCTTTCGGAAGTCGGTCAACGACCTGTCAATATCAGGGGGTGTGTGTATAGAGTCCCTGTGTCAGCGACCTGTCAGCGACCTGTCAATATCGACCCCTCCCGGAGCACCAAAAACGAAAGAAATTGGACGTGGGGTTCTCAAAATTTTCGGGGAAAACGGCATATTTAGCGATAAGTGTGTTCGAAACGTATCATGTGGGCAAAAAAAATATGATTTTCACCACCAGACATGGGCCAGGGTCGAAAAATGTACCTTTTTCCCGTGTAACAGGGGATTATATAGTGGGGTAAAACTCGGTCAGCCTGACCGAGTTTACAGCAAGCCTTAACTAAAACTCGGTCAGGCCAAATAAAAAAAAAAAAATGATAAATCAGCATAGATGGTAGTCGGGCCGAGTCGGGCCGACTCGGGCCGACCACTTTTCGTTATTTTTTTTTTCAAAAATTTTTTTTTCAGGGTCGGCCCGAGTCGGGCCGAGTCGAAAAAACTCGGCCCGACTCAAAAAAAAGTCGGCCCGAGTCGAATTTTTTTAGGTTTTTTTTTTTTTGGGTTTTTTTTTTTTTTGTTTTGTTTTTTTTTGGTTTTTTTTTTTTTGGAAAAGATTTTACTGTGGGGGGGGCCGACGGGACCCGAGTCGGGCCGACTCGGCCCGACTCGGGCTGACTCGGGCCGACTCGGGCCGAGTTTTTTTTTCGACTCGGGCCGACTTTTTTTTTAAAAAAAATTTTTTTTTCGACTCGGCCCGAGTCGGCCCGACTTTTGAAAAAAAAAAAAAAATAAAAAAAAGTCGGCCCGAGTCGGCCCGACTCCCAGATTTTCCAAAAACTCGGCCCGACTCGGGCCGACTACCATCTATGTAAATCTTGGGGGGAAAAATCGGTTTTCTTTGGTACCTCACACGAGCCTCTGAGAGTGACCAGAAATGGCCTCATGAACAAAGTGACCCCGTCACAGGCAGAACGCGACTCGATTGGTCAAGCGCCGAAGGAAAACGAAGCATGCAGCACGACGAAAATAAAAAAAGTAGCGTACCGTGCGCCTGCGGCGCAAGCTTGCAGCCACCCTTCTGCGCATTTTTTTGAAATGTTGCGTACCGTGGCTTCGCCAGAAACTTTTGTTTCAGCAAAATATGGAAGTAAAATTTACGGAAACTGACGATAATTACCAACGACAGTGACATTTATGTCAACATTTTTTAGAAATGTTGCGTACCGTGGCTTCGCTTGGGTGCCATGACCGCCGTTTCTTTTGTGAATGTACTGAGGTTACTGATAATTCGTGTACCACGTGTGCCTGGCACAAATATAAATGAAGTGCCGAACTCCGAGGAATTCTCACATTCCGCCGGAGGCCCCCAACTTGAGCTAAGGTGGGCTCGACCGAGTTTTGACCGAGTTTCAGCGAAAACCCCCGAAACCTATATAATGCCCTGCCGTGTAAAAAAACCCGTAAAAAAACCCGAATTCCAAGCCCAAAAAGTGCGATTTTCGTAACTGTTTAGCGTCAGGTCTGCACATCACCGGAGAGGGAACTCTATTACCAGAAACTGTCAAATATCCCCTAATTTAACTCCAAATATTTGGGCCAGAATTTTTCGTCTTGAATCGGTTCGTGACCCCCCGTCCCTTTCGGGCGGGGGACACTTTACAATTCTCGGGGGAAATGTTGATCTCTTGTTTGTTGTTAAATTTTTCTTTTTTTTTTTTCGGAATATTTCTCAGTACAGGTTTTAACACATTCCCTACGCGATGGTTTATCTCGCTCGTAGATTCGGGCTGTCTTTTTTTTTTCTTTCTTTCTCTTCGTATTTACATTTCTAAGCTTCCCCCCCCCCATAATCCCCACCACTTATTATGTGTTTTTATTTCCCCCTTTTTTTTTTGCAATCAATATCCATTAATTTTTCAAGGTGCTACTGCTCCATCACCCAAATTGCTACCTAAATTGCCGTTAACGCCCAGATGCGGATGTTATGGTAGGTAGAGCTCGGTAGTTTGGGTGTTATAACAAAAATTCACCTTTTTGATCAAGGTGACTAAACATGAGAGTCTTAGGGTCATCTCATAAAATTTTCTTTTTTCTTTGTGACGTAAGCACTCACACGGCTTCGTTGGTTTATTTTTCTTTTACACCTTCTACGTTTTGAAAAACATACGCCAAAGAAAGATGGGATCATTTTTGATCCCTCACCATATTCTATCAATGTATTGATTGCATATGATGAAAATACTTTTACTGTTGGCACAGTACTTTGTGCTTTCATCCGGATGGCTGGTATCGTACGGAGGTGCTGCATCAAGCACCATTTTCCCACAACCTTCCCTCAACCCTGGTACGGTCACAACCCAAGGTAATACTGTACTATTTTCGGGGTTTTCAAAAGAAAAACTTAGGGGTTGAAAAGGAAAATGTGTGGAAAACAACTAATTGCTCAGAGAAAAGCAACGAGGGGATTTTTTTTCCTTCCCCAATAGCAATTACTTGATTTTTTTTTTTGTACTAACTAACTTCACTCTTCTCCCCTCCCACTAAAGTTGCCACAGTATCTTTGCCTTTTAGCAAAGAGAGTGCGCGGTGTGAGGCACACACACACACATCTTACACATCTTACATGTTTTCTTTGTCTTTGCCATGGGCTTTCACGAAGCCTAAACACCCATCTCTCTGCCTATTTCTACTTCCGACACGTTTTCATTTAACATTGTGTGGAACAAAAATAAAAAAAACCTATCACGTAAGGACGCCCTAGGGACACTTCAAAAAGGTGCTCAGGGTTTGAGGACGAACTACGTCCAGACCTTACATCCATCCTTCGGCAAACATTGAGGACCCCACTAAGGAGGGTCTCAAGCGATTGTCGAGACACAATAACACAGAAGACAGGGAACACACCGGGAACACCGGAACTCTGTACTCTGTTTCTTCAAATCTAAAAAAGCAATTTTTAACAGCAAAAAATGAGTAAATAAAAAAAATGACAAAAAAAAAAATGAGTGTTTGCGAAAGAGAAGAAGCTTTCTGCGTTTATTTTTTGTATGTCAAGATAGATTTTTACTCTTTTTTCTTTCCCCCAATCCTGTCACTGCCCCCCACACACCCCGTCTATTCAAATTTACTTCATCTCCTCCTCCCCCCCATTGCTTCAAAAAATCCTTTTTAAAATCCTTCCCGACTTTCTAGCTCTTGTCATGTTCAAAAAAAAAATAGTACCGTAAAATTATTTATTCTGGGACATTCTGGGGCAAATATTCTGCTTCAGATTTTTCTCTAATTGCCACAGTTTTGTTACGTCCCAGAATGATTGGTGGTGGATGCCTTGTAAGGTGATTCTTGTGTAGAACATAGCCCTTATTTCGCATTGTGCGTGGTGGGGTGCGGCTGGTTGCACAGCGGTGGGGTCACAACAGGCCCAAGTATCCTTGAAATATTGGGGTACCGATAGAACCGACGCTAGCCGTGGAATAAGGAGAATACAATACACGGCGCGAGAGTGCAGCCACAAAAATCACCCACAGTTTTACCCACTCTTTTTTTTATACTGGGACGTAACAGTTTGACTCATTCATTATGTCTCAAGTTTGAAAAAAACCCAAAATTGTCCCCAATTTTGTTACGTCTCGGAATTTTGATAAAACAACTTGTTATCAATTCTAAAAAGATTGGAGGCAGCGCTGCGGGCGAACAAAACATAGACAGATCTTTTTTACGTCCCGAAAAAGGAATAATAATTTTGCGGCATTTATTTTTTTTTTCTCTATCATTGCCAGGGTAGTAGCTTGAAAGGTGCACTTTTCGAATGTTGCTGGTTTGCTGGTTTAGAAAAAAATTTTCCCCGGTTGAAAGCGGTCGTCGCGCGCTTCGCGCGCGCCTCCCTGCCAACCACTGAGTGGAGAGGCAAAGGGTAAATTTTGCGAGACAACAAAGAAAATGGAATATAATCCTGTGTTTACGGCGCTTGGTCTTGCACCTTCCACTAGCTTTTTACACCACAGAGTCACTTAATGAACCCTTTTTAGGGGTTCGCTTACGTGTGAGGCTTTCTTCTGTGAGTGGGAAAGTGGTGCGGGGGAGGCGAAAAACTGAATCCCGAATCCCACTTTTTTTTTTTTTTTTCCCCCAAACCAGTAAACCAGCTCGTTCTGGTTTTGAAACCAGCAAAAGTACCCAAGCTATTTCCCTGATTGCTTTCTGAGTTACTAAAAATACTTTTCACCTTCTTGCTCCCTCCTAGACTGTCGTAACGTAGGGACCTGAGAAGGCGATTAGATTCAGGAGATGGGATGATGCAGAAGGGGAAATAATTTTGCGTTTTGGTATCTGCGCCCATAAGAGAGGCGTTTGCACCCTTTTGTAATAGTTATTGTCCCTCTTTTTTGGGGAAATAACTGTGACTGCTTACACTTTCCCTTTCTGCAACTCTCATGAAACACTCCAGGGGTTCGAAAACCCGCGGAGTGTCTAGGTGCCTGCGTCCCAAAGGCGTTTTGCACTATCAACCCTTTTAAAATTAAATTAAACCATTTGCAACACTCTAGAGTGGGTTCCATCCATGTGTCGGGTTGCGTCCCAGAGGTTTGCACATTTCGACTCCACAAAAAAAAAATTACTCCGGATAGAACAAAGAAGAGCATCCACACTGCTTCGGCAGCGCTAAAGAGACGAGAGTAAATACCAAGAAACCAAAAAAAAAAAAAAAAAAAAAAAAAAAAAAAAACTCACCTTTTTGAACAAAGGTGACGAAGAGGTTATGAGAGGTATGATCTCTCTCAATCCTTTCTTTTGATTGCAAACCACGAAATGGATGTCAGACCGTATGGTTGGGGTCCACCGGGTCATGTACCAAGGTACACTGTCGCGAGAGGGCTTCTATATTCTCAAGTCATAATATATTATTTTGTTTTTTTGTATTTTTGTTTTTTGTTGTTGTTGTTGTTTAGTTATGACAACACCGTTGCGAATAAGGATTTTTTTTGGTTGCTACCAATAGTGCATTTCATAATATAGTTTTTTCTTTTTTTTAGCTCTAAGAAAAGGGGGGGGTGCTCAGCACACCCCTCTCAATGACTTTCTTTTCATTTCCAAGAAAGGAATACCTTAATTTAAATCGTCGTTGCTGTTAAAACAGCGACAAAAAAATATGAAAAATCTTCCTTCCTTGGTTCCTTGGGGATAGGGGTTGGTGTATGTTGTTGTTTGTTAAAAGAGGCGAGACTCTTTGCAAGAAAAAACTGCCCTTTTTTTTTACCCCAAATAGTTGGAAGACTGAGTCCTCTTTTTGTTATTGTTGTTGTTGTAATTATCTTCCTTTTTTTTTTTTGTTAATAAAATACTCTAACGAGATTCATCAACTTACATAAAACCCCGTTTTTTTTTGTTCCAATATGTCCCTGTTATTTTTTTTTTTTCAAAGGACCACAGGGCACAATCTTTTGTTGTTCAAAACCATTTGGGGGGAGGGGTCACCGTTAACAGCGGGAAGCACTCCAAGCCACCTCTATGTAAAGGTCTATTTTTTTATGATCTTGCCTCGCACCACCCCCTACTGAACAACAAGGATTCCCTGGGGAAAAAAAGACGCTGCAGTTTTTTTTTGCACCATTTTTTACTTTAAGGATGATGAAGCGAAAGCTGAGGGCCACCCGGCCAATTTTTTTGTTTTGTTTTTGTTTTTGTTTTTGTTTTAGTCATAACAAATGTGTTTCAATATCCATTCAGAGAACTGTATTGTGCCAAAAGTAAAATGGCCCTTCTCTCATGTATGGTTTGTTGTGTGTGCACATTTTTTTTCTCCCCTTTTTTTTTGCTTTGTACTTTCTCTTATTTGAAAGTATATGACCCATTTAGTTGCTGCGATTTGCTAACAGCCAACCACAATTTTCTCAAGGTGACCAAGCACGAGAGGCTTAGGTTCATCTCATATACGTTTCTCTCTTCTTTACTAGGTGGCTAAGGCGCGAGTATCCCTTCTTTAAAGAGTGTAGGAGTCACGTGAGGCACATTCATCTTTCAACTTTAAACTTCTTTCTTTTGACGGACAAATACACACCGGCTTTGTTTGGACTGAAAAAATGCTCAGAGCATAGTGTAATAACAAAAATGGGCAGTATTGGAGTCATTGGTACGCATTGTTAGTTCAATGATGAAAGAGGTGACAACACCTCCCCTTTTTGCCAGTTGTGTGCACGTTTAGGAAGGCAAGCCCCCGCCGAGCTCCATTTTCTTGGAGCTTCCAGGACCGTACATGCTCCGTTCCCTAAAAAAAAAAGTTAGTTTTTTCCCCCTTTGTGTGGCATGACGTGTTATGAGTGGGCAAGAGTGAAAGTAGTTCCTAGGACTGACTTCTGGGTTGCAGGACTCAGATATTTTATACTTTCATCCAGCTGGCATCGTACGTGGGTCAGCGGGAGGTCCCTGCATTAATAACTTCACTTTTATACGCCTTTTCAATTTATTTTGCATTTTTGTTTTGCGAACCCCCTGCTATTTGAAAGACGCTTTAACTCGTGCCTCTTTCAACAAAAATAACTGAAAACGCGTAATTATTTTGTGCATTTTTTTTTCTCTTTGTGCGATCAAAACTCTCGATGTGCTTTTTGTGTTGTTTTTTTGTTAGATCTACCTTGATTATTTCCTCTCGCACACAACTATTTTCGTTTTTTTTTTTTTGGCGCAACACGGGGGTTCGATAACCCGCGGAGTGTCAGTGCCTGCGTCCCAGAGTCGTATTGCGCTATCAACTCACTTTTCTTTTATACAGTAACACAACAAACACCGGTGGGGTAAAACCTAAGGTGAAGTTTGGGATTTCAAAACTCTAATGAGGGTTTTTACCCCACCGATGTTTTTTTTGACCCCTGGCATAGGTTTCGAACGCGCGTTCGCGTTTTTAGGGCGTTTTCGAGTGCGCGTTTGAAAAACGAAAAAAGAAACGCGCGTTCGGAAAAAACGGGGAAAAAAACGCGCATTCGGAAAAAACGAACAAAAAACGCGCGTTTGAAAAAAACGAAAAAACGCGCGTTTGAAAAACGGAAAAAAACGCGCGTTCGAAAAAAACGAGAAAAAAACGCGCGTTTGAAAAACGAAAAAAAAAAAAAAACGCGCGTTCGAAAAAGTGGAAGCCTCATGTTTACGTGGGGAGGTTTTTCGAACGCGCGTCGAAAAAGTGGTTTTTTCGAACGCGCGTCCAGTTTTTCAAACGCGCGTTCGAAAAAACCACTTTTTCGAACGCGCGTTTGAAAAAAAAAAAAAAAAAACGCCCTTTTTTTTTTACGCGCGTCCGGCTTTTCGAACGCGCGTTTTTTTTTTTTTTTTTGCGCGTTTTTTTTTTTTTTTTCATGTGCGCGTTTTCCGATTTTGGATTTGCGCGTTTTCGATTTTCGAACGCGCGTTCGAAACCTATGCCTGGGCATGAGAATTTTGATGGCACCCCACCTTTTTACTTTATTTCCTCATATTTTCCATATTGACTAAAAATATCATGTCCAGGGGTAAAAACTAAGGTGGATTTTGGGATTTCAAAACTGGAGAGTTTTTACCCCACCGATGTTTGTTGTTTTACTGTACTACTGTGGGGACAGTGCCTCCGCCGATGAACGGTGAGGCGTTTGCACTTTTAACTACTTTTTTTTTCTACACAAACCACCACCATCTATCACCATCCTCTACTGAGTTCCTTTTTGATGAAGAATGGAAAGTTTTGGTTGAGACTCCCGTCGGTCACATTCATTTCTCAAAGGTTTTTTATGTATCAAATAAAAATATTATCCGCTTTTTTTAATGGTGTTTTGAAACCCCGAAGAACCGTGTAAATAGCTTTCTGAGATTAACACTCTGCTCTGTAATTGTCTGTTTTGACTTTTTTTTGAAACCGTAAGCAATTATTCAGGATTTCCTGAAGAAAGTGGAGCGCTTGCACAAGGTGCAGGCGCGATTCGAGAGTGTAGCAAAACGAAGACCCAGTAAGGATGACATTCCAGGACAGAGTGTTAGCAAAAGCCCAGACATAAATATCATGCAAACTATTTTTTGGTTGGTTGGGTGGGGAACCTGAATCGCACGAATTCGCACTTTTTTAAGTAAATGATTCTTGAAGTGCGGAAAAGTGTCAAAGTGTGAATAGATGTCCAGCGTCAAAACAAAGTGCGAGAATAAAAGAGTTCACAAAAAGTGTTGTAAGCGTTTAAATTCACACCCTTTTTTACCACTCTTTTTTTCTTTTTTTTTTTTTAGCACCCCACTCCCACACCAATTTAGTTTGCATTATTTTTTTACTGAGTACACATTGGATAGACTTTTGGATCACATCATTTTTTCTCTTCATTGGTGCTTTCGGAAGTCGGTCAACGACCTGTCAACGACCTGTCAACGACCTGTCAACGACCTGTCAACGACCTGTCAACGACCTGTCAACGACCTGTCAACGACCTGTCAACGACCTGTCAACGACCTGTCAACGACCTGTCAACGACCTGTCAACGACCTGTCAACGACCTGTCAGCGACCTGTCAACGACCTGTCGATATCGACCCCTCCAGGAGCACCATTCATTTTTGTTTTTTTTTTTTCCCTTCTTTCATGGCTTCATAAATATATTCAATATTTTTTTTCACGTTTTTTTCAATATCAATATATTGATCAATATCACGTAGGAAATTTTCAATATATTGACACTTTTACCGTGTAAATTTCCCATTCAATATTTGCAAATATTGATCAATATATTGATCAATATATTGACACTTTCCTTCACACAATGGTCTTGCGCCCCTTGGAAACTGGTTCTGCATCTTCCAACCTCACACAACTCGTGCATCACACATAAAAACATGCCCGAGTTGAGGCACAAAAAAATTGCCCCAATTTCCAGGACTGGTAATTGAACTTCGGACCAAAAAATGTAAAAAAAATATGGCGACTTGTGTGATACCAACTATGACAAAATTCCACATGACTTCTCGAGTCCGCATTGCACTTCGCGGTAGCCCCAAGGGAAGACACCCTTCTTCAGAAGCCAGGTAGAGAATGCTGTTCCCCACCCACCCCCTCTCACTGTCCGCGTAGCCCCCACTAAGGAGCCATCTGATGCCACAAGGCAAGTCGCTCCCACGCGATGGCATTGAATGGCACGTGCGCGTTTACGAACTGAGCCATGATTGCCCTTAGAGTCCCACGGTAACACGTGCAAAATCATAGAGTTTTTTTGTCTGTTAAAAAGGCTGGGGTATAAAGAGGTCGCGTGATTCGTCGAGCGGTTGTGAACCGCCTCCGTTCTCTTACGGAACACCCACCTCCTACCCTTTGCATGAGCTCGACTGCGTTTTAGCACGTTTCAACTACTCTTTTTTCTCGTTCTGAACAACCTCCTCTCCAAGCAGCAAACCCCACCCCTGACCAGGGGAAGCCTCCTGGGCCCATTAGCGGAACTATTTACTCACTGACCCTCTCATAAAAAAAGACATGTGGATGGATGGATTTTTCAAATGTATGTTCGCAACTCTCATAAAAAAGTAGCGAACCGTGCGCCTGCGGCGCGGACAAAATTTGGTTTTGCGAATCCTAAATATTTTTTGCTAGTGTTTTTGCTCGTGTGGTTGATGAGCGAGAACGAAACCAAATCGATCGCAACGCCTCGTACACTAGCTAAAACACCTGAATGGTCACAGAACACAACGCAGTGCATGGTTTTGTGGGTTGTTTTTGCCCACAGAAGTACCCCTGTGCGGCCTAGACCTGGTTCTAGTACCCCAGAATCGCGTTTCCCAGTCCATATAGCCGGGTATGGGCCAAAAAACCACCCAAAAAGGCGAAAATCCCGGTTTTTGGTGAAAAACGCCTGTTTTGCCCATAGGGTACTTAAGGAACGCACGTTTCTAAAGCATTTCCCACGTGAACTCGCGACACGAAAATAGGAATTAAAAACAAATCTCTCACAGATCTGATTTGGTGATCCGCATTTTTGAGGCCCAATCTTTCCAACGACGAAAAAATCTTACACTTTGGTGCATTTTCGGGTGGGTGCACCAGGAGGGTACTGGGAGGGCAGCAACCTTAAAAACCTAAACACAAGTGTTTAGGAATTACGAGCGGTAGCCCACAGCTCTACCCTATCCATGCTATAGTTTGGCTGTGATAATGTGCGATTTATGGCACAATCTTTGAAATGTTGCGCACATGGCTTCAACAGAAAAGTTTGACCCTTTGCCTCTCCACTCTGTGGCTGGAAGGGAGCTGAGAATAAGCCGGGTCCCGGGTACTGTCCCAGGACTAGAACTAGGACGGGTACTGGGAACTGGGTACAGTCCCAGTCCTAGGGACTGGGAATACCCCTCCATCCATGCCCCACCCTCCCGCGCCCGGGTCCCTGACCCGCTTTCAGGCGTTTTCACAGCGTTTTCGACATATTGTGCCCAGTCCCACTGAGAATAACTGGGTCCCGGGTCCCCAAGTCTTATTCTCAGCTATGGCCTCCCGTCAAGGAAAAAGCAGGCACTGCAACGTCAATATTCAATAATATGATCAATATTATTGAAATATTGACAGTTTTCAGTCAATATTATTGACACTTTCAATATGGGTCGATTTCAAAACCCCCCCCCCCCCCCAAAAGTTCTTTTTTGTCTTTTTCATGATATAGGCAGTTTTTTTGCAGTCTGAGGTCCGGAACCGCCCCAAAAACGATTTTCTGGGAGGTTTTGGGAGGTTTTGGGGCGAAATGGACCTTTTTTGACCATTTTTATGGTATTTTTAGGCTGTTTTTGGCCCTTCTTCTTACACAGCCTATTGGGGGTCAAAATAGCTATTTTTGACCAAAAAACACAATTTATTTGACGCCAGGAGGCCTCCGTTGGCCCAAATATATCCCAAAAATGGGCTGTGAGCCCAATCCGACCTGTTTTGGGCACATTTGGCACTTTTCTTGGTGCTTATTTGATGTTTTTTGGTCAAAAATAGCTATTTTGACCCCCAATAGGCTGTGTAAGAAGAAGGGCCAAAAACAGCCTAAAAATACCATAAAAATGGTCAAAAAAGGTCCATTTCGCCCCAAAACCTCCCAAAACCTCCCAGAAAATCGTTTTTGGGGCGGTTCCGGACCTCAGACTGCAAAAAAACTGCCTATATCATGAAAAAGACAAAAAAGAACTTTTGGGGGGGGGGGGGGGGGGTTTGAAATCGACCCATATTCAATCAATAATATTCATCACCAAATCAATATATTGACGATATTCAATATATTTATGAAGCCATGTTCTTTCTCTTTTTTTTCTTCTTTTTTTTTTTGGTGACGAAGTTCATCACTTTTCTCTGTTTTATTTTTTTTAGTGCAAAGTCAATAGAGACGACTGATGTGTGCCCACCCTTTACCCGCTACTCTTTTTTCACGCACCACAACCATACTGCAGTGAGGGGAGAGGGGAGCCGGGAGCGGGGAGGGCACACAACAGCTTGCACGGTGGACTCTTTCTGGAAAGGGGCGACTTAAAGAAAGGTCGAGCATGGAAAGGGAGAGTATTAACTCCCCCTTTCACTCCCGAAAGGGGGAGTTCAACTAGTTGACTCCCCTTTTTCGGAACTCCGGAATTAAGTTGCCCTTTCCCAAGAGAGAGTCCACCGTGTGCGGAACGAAAAAAAAAAACCTTCCCCCCTGCTTTCTTATTTGTTTACCATCATATCCCGACGTTAGTTTCTATTTATTTTTGAAGCTAATTTTTTGTTTTTTCGGATTATAATTGCCCCCATTCCAGTAAAAGATGATCTTTTCTTATCGCCTCTTTCACACAATAACGCACAAATGTGTGAAAACGAGGACAGCAAAAAAAGACAAATATGAGGCCATCGACTATCAAACCCTCGAACGCTGCACCATATTGCAGCCAGGGTAAATCTGGGTGGGGGCGTTTTTTTTTTTGCCTCACTTTTTATATGTGTTGTATTTATTAGTTTTTTGCAACCGTTCTTTCCGTCAAAAAAAAGAAAATAACACCCCCGATGATGCTCCCCATCTAAGACGACTAAGAGATGTGTGAGATATTCATTACCATTTTTTTTTCTTCTTCTCCCTCAAGCAGCGGGCTTCGCCTGTATGCTATCAGAGTACTTTGGCAGAGTGTCTTCTGAGAGTATATCTTGCCAGACTCATGAGGTGTGAAGTGTGCCTTCTGTGTTTTCCCTCCGTTGGCCGCAAGGGGTATGCGGGACTATTTTGTTTTGTCCTCAGGGAGCTGAGCATCCCTGCCCCTACTAAAATGCAAACGTTTTTTCAACCCTGGCTAGGGTATATAAAATGCTGGGCCGGTGGCTTCCCCATTCTTATGACACAGCGACCAAACCGTCAGGCCATGAGCTCACTCTGCCTCCTGGGGGGTGTGTATGGTGTGTCTCCTAGCAGCCCCGCAAATCCCAGAGGTGTAGATCTCACTACCGGTACAACATGGTACGTCAAGAGATGTTTTTATCACCACTCCGTCTTCTTGTCAACGCAATCCCGAAGCAAACGGGTTCCCTGTGTAGCTCACAACTCTGTGGAAAAAGTGGGCTGACGAAGCGGGTGTGCACCGTACTTCATCCACGGCTGGCATCGTATGTGGGTCAGTCGGAGGGTGCCTGCGAAAAAAAAAACTACCAATTCTTATTTGGCATCAGAACTCCATATTTTCTAGGAGAGAAATGCCAGCGCGAACCTGTTACACAGACGGGGCAAAGCGATCTGCCCCTTTTGTCTTGCGCAAAAAAAAAACCCCCATTTTTCTCTAGGATCCCCTCGGTTTTTTGCTTGCCTTTCTGGACTATTTAGTGTGCATTTGGGTTGTCTGCGTGTAACGAAGAGGAGCGTGTTGTATGCTAGAACCCAATGCCATACCAGAGTCCTGCGGGTCAAGTGTGAACAGTGTGTCGGGACCCACCCTATCCCCTCCCACCCTCCCTTACCCCCGTTTTTTGTTTTTTGTTTTTTTTTGTTTTCTTTGAAGTTTAACTGTTTTTTGCAGGCTGAGCTAAATTGGTTCCGGGTCCCAACAAACCCACAATGTACGCTCAAGTGTGAATAATGAAATGGGTTTTTGGAAACAAAATACGTAAACCGATCAAACCTGATGAAGTACTGTGCAGCTTGGTCATCTTACGAAAAAAAGCCCTTTTTTTTTTCACCTCCTCATGTAAACATTTTCCCACACCCTCAAAACCCCTTCCTTCCTTCTTTATTTCTTTACTTCTCTACTTCCGATATCTTTTTCTTCAAACCCCTCTAAGAAATAAAAAAAAATGTCCTGACACAGATCTCATAGTAAAATAATCTGGACAACGTATACCACCCCTTGGGTAATAGTGCTCTGGAGGAGGTACACAAAAATGTGTCAACGCTCGTAACGTCACCAAAAACGGTACTTATTCCCTGTTGCTGCGCGCAGAGGGCCGCCAAATCGTAACAAAAAAAGTAAAGAAAAGATAAATTACTGAGATGAATGAAGCCATCTTGTGCGATATTTGCTAAAATAATTTCTTGCTTATTTGGTATCCCACTGGAAGCTGTTAAACCGGTTACCAATTCTTTGTCATAACCCCATGTCAAGGCCGCCCGTTTATACTGAAGCATATTGCTACAACCAAAAGCAAAAGAGAAAGAACCCAAACTTCTTTTCATCCACTTGGGCAGGCTAGCAGAGGGTGCTGTGTGTGTGTGTGGTTTTGAAAGATTAACTGTACTAAGTCTTATATTTATAGTGGCGCACACTCTATGGTGGCTACACTAACACAAACCAAGTTTTCAAAAGAACCGCACCAATTCTGAAACCCCCAAAAAGAAAACGTAGTCATACACATGAGATGTATTTTAAAGAGAATTTTCATTTTGTTTGGGACACTGCTAATGTACTCGCATAAAGTCGTGCACAATGCTAAAGGAAGAGCTGGGTATGGTACCATGAGACCCAGAGTCTTCCCGGCGAGGTGTTTTGCACTTTCATCTTCTCTTTTTATTTTATTGAGAGAATGACACACACAGCGTCCTCTCCATGCCCCTCCACTGCTTGTACCCCTCTACCCAACCCACTCTTTCCTCTTTTCGACAAAAGTGCGAAAAATAAAAAAAATGTGTGTGTATTTTTTCGTGAATGGCCATCGTTTAACTGCGTAATCGCCAAAAAAAACCCCAGAAAAATTGACTTTCTGGCGGAGTAGAGTAGCCTTCGTAGCTCTAAAAATACTGCGACAAAACTCTCGCGGGTTTTTCAAACTATGAAAGGCAAGGGGGGAAGCAAAAACCAACAAACAGTTGCCTTTTCTCGCGTTGAAGATACGATGTGTGTCATCTTTAGTTGGAATACGTGCTTTTACCCCCTCCAGTGTCCGCGTCTGCAGAGGCGTTTACACTTTTCACTATACCTTGTCGTGACTAAGCATGTAAGGCTTAGGTTCATATTACAAATATTCCTTCTTTTCTCCCCTCTCCACACTCAATTTTTTTTTTCTCCAAAAAAAAAAAAAAAAGCTTCTCACTGCACTGACAGTATAGGAAGGAAAAACCCACATCTCCACCCATTTGCCTTCATATCGTTTGCCGCATACTCTACCCTCTCATTGCCTGTGTCCCCCTCTAAGCTGTTCCTTACGTTGTTGGCAGACTTCGTTCCTCGAAGTTCCGGGCCTGATGACAAAATGCAGTCCTCGTCTCCTTCATCTGCAAAGAAATAGTAGTGCCCTTTAGACCTGCAACCTATCTGCTTGTTCTGCCGTTTTTTTGTTTCGATTTTGCTAAAATGATGGGGGGAAGAAGAAGCTATGGACCCCCATACTCACCGCGATATGTTTATGCTTCTAGTTTGGTTTACTTTATACTCTTTGGACACATTTCCCCTACCTGGTCACATTAACACAATACAGAACATATTGGCACCCACCGCCGATCCAGCAAAATGCAGCTGACTGTACAGGGCCCTGCAGGGAAGGACCACATCATTGACGTCAATGTGGATGACATCATGTCGCAGCTTGGGCGTGCGGTTGTGTCTGCTGCGACGCACCCGAACGACACCTCTGACAACCGCTGCACTGCAACGGAAGACCCAGCCGCTTGGTGGCTGTGCCCTCTGCTGCTCGCGTTTGTCGTGGTGTTGGTGCTGTGGACGCGTTTGGTATGGTTTGTTGCGTCAGCCTCTCGCAGCACAGCAGAAGAAGTGGAGGCACATAAACCGAAGGATGCTGTAGAGAAGGAGACGGAGGATAATATGGAGAAGAAGGAGGAGACGGAGGAGGAGAAGAAGAAGAAGGAGGAGGAGACAGAGGAGGAGAAGAGGGAGAAGGAGGACTGCGATGTCGAGGACGTGGTGCTCTCAAGGGACATTGCCGCGGCGCCGCACGACTTCCTCGTGGGGTCGTTGCTGACTGCGGTTGATATATCTGTGGTGTCGGCCGTGACAGAGATCGGAAATGGCTTTCTCAGCAACAACCAGCTGCTGCTGACGGTGTATCTCTCAGGTTTGCGTAGTGTTGTGCGGATTGGGGACAACTTTGTTTCGAAATGCTACAGACTTTTCGCTATAGATCTCAAAGGTTTGGACAACGTCGTCGAGATCGGGAACAACTTTCTCTACGAATGCGGCACTCTCGAAGATCTTCAGCTCTCCGATCTGCGCAATGTCGAGAAGGTTGGGGACGGCTTTCTCGACCAATGTGAGGCTTTGGAACAAGCGGACTTCTCCGAACTGCGCAAGCTCGAAGTTATCGGCAACTCCTTTCTCTCTGGCTGCGACGGCCTATGCGAAGTGAACTTATCCGGGCTGTGCAACGTGAAGCGCATTGGAAGCTACTTCATGGACTGCTGTTCGAAGGTGGACACACTCGATATGTCTGCGATGTGCAAGGTCACGCACATCGGGGAGCACTTCCTCGCAGGGTGCGCGGCGCTGACCACGGCAGACATGTCTGGCTTTGCCAACACTGAATATGTGGGCAGCTTCTTCCTCTTCAAATGCATAAGGTTGAAGACGATAGGTCTTGACGATTTTGGGGATGACACCGTCACTGGATCCTTCTTTTTGCAACACTGCCACAGGCTTCAGGGGGAGAAGCTGCTCATGAACAAATGCGGTGAAGACGATGAACATCAGTACGACGACTACGACGAAGAGCACTATGATGATATAGACATGGGGTTCGGTGGTGCGTACGACGGCTTCTATGAAGACCAGAACGACAACCACAAATACTTTTAGTCGGAACGGACCTTTTCGGGAGTGGAGTATGTCTCTCGTATGAGATGGGAAGGCGGTATTTGCTTCCATTTGGCTCGGTTCAAAATTTTACAATGTGCCCTTGGATAATGTCTCAGGGTGCAGCATTAACAAACGTTTGTAGCGTAGTGGAGAGTGTTCCGGTCAACACGTTTTCCACCCTTTTTCTTGTCGAGAGTGATTGCAATAAGATTGTGTTCGTGCATTGTGTACTGGGCTAGATCTTGTTCTTTTCATCGCTTATGAGACGATATCAGTTGTTTTTTAGATTATTTATTGAAGTGCTCTGGGGTTCGATAACCCGGTGCCTGCGTCCGCTGATGAACAGTGAAACGTTTGCACTGCCAACTTCTCTTTTATTTATTTCTCATTCTAATCACTACGAGAGCCTTGAGCTTTCCCACATAGATGGTTTTGTTTTCTCAAACAATACGACCCCCCTCCCACATACCCTTCTGCATTTCATTACAGTGCAATCAGGTTGTGTTTCGGCACTTCAATATAATCACAAGGATACTGCTGTCCACATGCACAACGTGTCTCCAGGCACCCTTTTTATCACTCATTTCCCCCAACACACGCGCGTAACATGGTATATATCTCGCACTTAGGGGTACCCGGAAACTGATAAAAACACACACAGACCAGCACCTCAACACAACAGCATACACAAAACACACGCACCTGCCGTCGTTCATTTTCCCAAAACCCCCCTTTCGACACATCTCCACACACCGCTCCTTCTCTTGATTCTGTTCTTCTTTTTCTTGCAACTTCTACTTCTTTTTCCGTCCCCACCCCTTTCACAATAGCGACGAGGGCACAAAGCAGGGCAAAGAAGATCCCCCCACCGACGCCAAACATGCGTACCCAGGACAGCAAGCGCGCAGCGAACAAGGTCATGAGCGAGATTGTTCCCAACGCATACGTCTCGGTGCTCCCCGACCACGTGCCCCTCCGTGACTTCTTCGCACAGGCAGGCACAAACTGCAGATGCCTTGAGCGCTTCGTGTATGTACAAAAAACTAATACGAAACATTTCCTTTTTACAAACCACCCACACACAGCCACAAGGAGCTGGTGTACTTCACCGGTGATGTGCACGAGGAGCGCATGGCTGAGCTGAAGATCCGCCACCGTGAAGGCTTCAAGGTGGAGATCCGCGACTCGAATGTGTTGGTGCTTTCTGTGAAGGCGAATGCAGACCTGTCTTTGCAGGAGGCTCTGGAGATTGTGGGCAAGAGTGATCTGAAGGCATACATGTCGAAGATCGAGCTGGTGGCGGTGATCCCTGCGAGCGTGCGTGCGAAGCGTGCGGCGACGATCTCGCATGCGTACGTGCAGTTCGTGGACAACGCGACCGCACGGGAGTGCATCAACATCGTGGACTCGATGGAGTACAACGGCTACCGCGTGCACTCCCCTCAGCTGGATGCCGCGAGCTTCGTCAAATGCGACTTCGGTGCGTCTATCTGGCACAACCCCATGCTCGCCTTTGGCAAGAACGCACGCTCCCACCGCTCACTGCCGCCCCCGATCCACCCGCCGTCCAGGTCCTCCCTGGCAATGTCCTCAAGCCGTGGGGATGAGTCGTCACTCTCCTCCAGCAGCAGCACGCCTGTCTCCGTAAATATGTCGCCAGCTGCACAGGCGCTGCGTATTGGGAAGATCGCTGCACTCAACACACCACTGCAGCAGACGGCAGCAGCCACGACGGTACAGACGGCAGCACCACAGCAACAGCAACAGCAGCAGCAGCAGCAGCAGGTCTCTGCCGCTGTTATCGGGGGACAGCTCCAGACACCTGTCGTGCAGTACGTACAGTCCGCAGGCGGCGTAAACCTGCAGGCTGTCCAGCAGCCCTTCGCCATGTCCTTGCAGCAACCCAACGTGCAGTACGTCCAGCTCGTCATGGTGCCGCAGTACCAGCAGCAAATCCAGCAGGTCCAACAGCCCATCATGTTCCTGAACATGCAGCAGTAGAGAGGGCAACAATGTGGTGTCTGGGCTAAGGGGATGGATGTGCCTCTGTTGACACAAATATTACTGAAACAGAATGAGAGGGAACCGTCAAAAAAGCAAAAAAAAAAAAAAAATAATTCTGAAGCAAAGCGAATTAATTATGTGACAAAACTTTTTTATCTTTTTTTATTTCCCGGTTGAGGGGAAAAGGAGAGAACCACAAAAAGGTTTGTCGAACGCGAAAAAAAGAAAGAAATATTTTCCAAGAAAAAACGAAAAATAAACGAAAAACTATTTGCGGTTTTGAATAGGGGTGGTCCTTTGTGATAATAAAATCCGCAACAATAACAAAAAAACATCATGTCATCATAACATAATTTTGAATAAAGCGAGAGAGAAGAGAAAAATTCCTCTTCTTTTTTGACAGAAGTTTTTGGCAAAAACTGTTGCGCAAACCTCTGCACTGGACCATACCCCCCCCTCTCGAAAAATATAGTGTTCAAAATGACGCACAAAAGAATCCCCACTAACTCAAGAACATGACTAAAAATAAAATTGTTGTAGTTCTTTAACAAAAAAAGTAACTATTAAAGCCAGGCTCCGTCATTCCCTCCCATTCCAATTTCACTTTCCCCCTGTTCTCCCTTTTTTTGCCCCGTCATTTTTTTTATATTCAGACTGCATAATTTTGTTTTTTTTTTTTACTGTACTTTCATTCAACAAAAAACGCCCCTTTTTCTTTTGTTACTTCCCCTCTCAGAACTCTCAAAAATGGGTTTGCCCCACCCATCCCAAGGTAGCCCTCTTCCGTTTGATCTTTTGGTTCACGTTTTAAAAATTTTTTTTTTCTGTCGGCATGCTTTCGGTCTGAGAGTAGGCCTATCATAAACTGTCTCTGTATGGCCAGGTCGCTTTTGTCTTACTGTTGTTGTCATTTGCCCTTATTCGTGGGTACAGCAATGCAGTAATCTCATACAGCAACTCAGATTATTTCTTTTTTTTCAGTCTTCGGTTCATATTTACCACAAAAAAAAAAAAAAAATTTCTTTTTTTCGAAGGTCGCAAATTCTCGACTTTACTCCCCTCTCCCCTTGATAGGCATATTCATTTTCCCCGTGCCTCCCAGCTGACCGGGCTTTTGTAAGTCCGGAATTGTATTTTTTTATCCAATTTTTTGTGTGGAATATTTTGAGAAAAAAAAATATTTTGTTTGTATTTCTTCTAAAAAAAAAGTGGCGACGCGAGAGGATCGCCAAATTTTCTTTCTTTTCTTTTCTTTGTTTGTTGCTTTTTTGTTTATGTTTTTGCGTTTTTCTATCTCGTCGGGTGTTTTGGGTTAGGGGGTTTTCCCCCCTACTTACATGCAACAAATTTGAAAAGAAGAGGAGAAAAAAAAAAACGAGAACAACCGTCCCTGCCAAAAACGCTCTGCAGTGTTTTAGGTGTGCCGTCATGCATCCTAGCATTCAGAGGGTGATGTTTTGTTCAAAAGTACGCAAATCTTCCCCCCTTTCTGCTGAACAAAAATAAATTAAAATGGCGGGTTGGTTGGTCTGGTGGGTGCACGACGGGACCCAGTGACAAGGTGACATGTGAAAATGACAAGTGAATGACAAGTGAAAAAGGTGACAAGTAAATGACAAGTGAAATGACAATTAAATTACTTGTCATGAGAAGTGAATAGCCTATATTCCAATAGAAAATCACTTGTCATGACAAGTGACTTTTTTGAGTGACAAGTGACAAGTGAAATGACATGTGATTTCACTTGTCACGTGTCACTGGGTCCCGTCGTGTGGGTGGGTGGGTGGGGGGAAATGGTTCACTTTGTCAAAAAGTGACCACAGCAGGCTTAGGTTCATCTTTTACAATGTGTCCCCCATCTAACCCTGCAAGCTCCTTTTCTGAAGGAATTGTGTTATATTTCTGGCGCCTGCGCCCCGCAGAGGCGCTTGTACTTTAACTTATTTTTGATATTTTTTTAGTTGTGTGCTTCGGGTACCCTCACATACCCCTGATTTAAATTTTCTTTTTTGAATTAGAATCCTCCTGGTTATACGGCATACGAGTCACACATACCCGTATTTTATTGTGGATGGGTGACATCGTGGGTCAGTCCGTGCATACAACAACTGCCATTTTTTTAAACAATATCAATACGATGTGCACGAGAAGCACATTGACAGCTTTTAAAAAAAAAAAAAAATTCTTCGTGGTACTCAAAGCGAGATGATTCTTAGGTTCAGCCTTCCCAAAAAAAAAAAAAAAAAACTTTTTTTGACCCGGTCCTAAGACCGGGTCCTTACACGCGCCTTCAACCCTGTTTTTTCTTTATTCCTCCCGCGCTGCTTAGGAACGAAGCTGCGTTACCTATTCACAAATGTCCGCCAAAAAAAAAAAAAAGTCTCACACCCCCCCCCAAAAAAAACGGCACTATTGTTTCTCTTTATCCCGTCCTCCGTGTACCTCTTTAAGGTCTGTTGGGTTTTCGGTGAGTTTCCACGCTTCCGAGAAAATATTTCTTTTCTGGAATTGTGAATACTGTCTGAATGGCCCCACTCAAACGGAAGTTCCAACGGAACAAGAATTTTGATTTTTCTTTTTTCTTTTTTCTTTTGAAAAAATATAGTCATTTTAGATTCTGAAGTAGAGGGAAAAAACCGAAATTTTTGCTTGTCGCCTCACTTCGCCAAGACACGTACATTTGACAATTTTCTTCGCCCCCACACCGAATCCCTGTTGATTGACATATGGGTTTCTTTGTCCAAACATCCCCAAAAATGGGAAAATTTTTTGTGACAGAAATCTGTCTTTTTGACATGGTGATTTTGACAATATCCCGCAAGATAAAACAAAAGCCCCCTTTTTTTTATACAAGAGGAGGTTGTCCCTTCATAACGACACTACAAAACAAATTCATCGCTGTTTCTTTTTTTTAAAAAAAGACGTTCCTGCCCCATGGGCATATTCATCTTTCAATATTTTCTTTTCGTTGCTCCCGCCCCCGCCCTTATTCCCCTCCAATCCCTCTATTTTTAAACCCCCCCTTTTTTGTTTTCAAAGTGACGTAGGTTCTCAAACCATTCTGTACCTCCCCTTTTATGTGGCAGATTTTCGCCACAAATCAATAAAAAGTGGTCAAATCTGCTTTCTGTATAAGTAAACGAAAATCCTTTTTTGTGGCCCGAATGTTGCCGAAGATGATGTTTTTACTGTCTTCATAAACGAGTGGACGTTCGTGGATGTGGCCTTCATCTTGAGGTTGTGGGTGTGGGGAGGGATCGACAAAACGCGCCGTTCCCTCCCACGAAGCTTCTTCTCTATGTTGGGGGACATATTCCTTTCTAGGGTTGCAGGGGGACCGTCAGTGATGCAGAAAACCCAGGGTCCCGGCAAAGAACATCGTAAAAATTAATTTTTGGAGCGACCACGTGACCCACGGAAACCCAAACCCGGCGACACCATTTTCGCTCGAAAATCGAAAAAAAAAACCCCCCTAAAAAAAAACACATAAAAGCCCGAAAAACTGGGTTTCAAAAACACAAAAAAAATCCACCATGCATCACTGACATCCGTCCACCAGCTTCCTGAACACTGGGCACGCAAAAAGAAAAAAAAAAAAGAAAGAACAAAAAAAAACAACAACAAAAAACAAGAACCTCTTTTACCACCTTTTCATTTTAAAACAAACCATATTTGCTCTCACATCAATAAATTTCTTATTCTCCTCCCCATCTCTGTAAATATATTGGGTCCGTCCGGAAACCCTCCTGGTAAGATTCATCCTTTTGGGGTTTTTTGAGGTTTTTCTGCTCAAAACACCCAAACAACCCAATTTTTTGATACCCACCATACACCTACCACCCCAGAGGGCATATTTTGGGCATTTATTTTTGTTTATTTCCCCTCCCCCCCTTTTTACTTATATTTCATACATTGAAATCCCGGGGAGTCACGGGGAGTTTGGCAAAAAATCAAAAAAAACGAACTCCCCGTGAGTGTTTTTTTGGTTTCGAGAGTTTTCGAGAGTGTTTTTTTTTTTTTTTACGGAGAGTTTTCGCGATTAATCGCGACAAAATTCGCGATTAATCCCCGGGAGTAAAATCGCGATTTTTTGTAGCATTTTACCCCAAACACAACCGTGCACACCTGGTGCTATCCGCATCTGACCTGCGCCTACCTGGGCACACGTTCAGTCTACGTACTCACATTACACCTACCGATTGATTCGCAAAATGCACCCACCACGACAGAGGGGTGATAAGCCTCGCGGCTTTAGGCGGCACAGTGGTGGCGGACATGAGCAAACGAGCCCACAGGTCGATCACAAATGCGACGGGTTAATTCCGCGCTTGGAAATTATCCACACCTGTTTAAGATATAATTACGCTTAAATTACTCTGGGCGAAAAATGGTACACCATACCAGCACTGAAGCATACCACCACATGTAAGCAGGGCTATTTTAAATATGGGGATAAGGAACAAGAAAAGGGTGAAAACGGGTCGAGGCTTCCCGCCGCAGGCGGAAATTTTTAGATGCCGTGCACTTTTCCAGGTGGTTTGAAGAGTGATCTGACCATATTGTCCCAGTATAGCAGTACACCCAATAAATCCATTGGAGAAGGAACATTGCACTTTTGACCACCACAGAATACATGTTGCCAGCCACACCACTAAAGTACAAAAACCCCCTCGGAACGTAGTGAGAGCTTGTGAAAAAATCTCTCCCCGTTCATAGATGGCCCAGTTTTCGAGATTTTTTCATAAATTCGCGATTAATCGCAAATTTTTATTTTATAAATTGGAGAGTTTTCGAGAGTATTTTTTTTAAATCGGGGAGTATTGGAGAGTTTTGGAGAGTTTTTTTTTTAAATTGGAGAGTTTTCGAGAGTTTTTCACAAATTCGCGATTAATCGCGAATTTTTTTTCTTTTTTTTTAATCGCTAAAACTCTCGAAAACACCAGTGGAGAGTCTCCGCGACTCCCGGGGATTTCAATGTATGATATTTTTTTACGTATTTTTTGGAAGAAAAAAACGTGGCAATGACAGCAGTGAAGTTCACTTTTTTGTCGAGAAACACGGTAAGAATGGGTGCGACGCACACTTGGTGTCGTTTCGAACCCTCTCTCTGATGATTCTTGTTGTCAGGAGATCCTTACCGTAGGGGTCATTGTCGGTGCCCTGCGCGAGCTTCCCCACACAGAGGCCTTTGTTATCTCATTCCCTCGTACTCATACGTATCAGTGCACCCTTCTTTCCATCAATCTCTTTTCGTCTGTGTACTGCTACCCGAGCAACGGTCGTGTCATTTCAGCTAGCGTGTACTCTGACACGGAGGGAACCTGTATTTACTATGGAGTCTCCACATCCAAGGTGACCCGCAAAGCAAAAGTCCCTGGCATTGATCCAGTAGATTTGACAGAGGTCAATGAAACCTTGTCAAGGCGGCATGGCAGGATTAAGAGAAAGAGAGAAGAGATCCAGAAGAACGACAATAAAAGGCTGAAAATCTGATTAAAAAAGCGAAAATATAGCCTCAGACCCCCCAAAAAACCTATTTTCATATCAGAATATCACCTAGATGCACTTTTTGTGGGGGGCATCATCAAAAAAACCCAAAAATACCCAAAAGGATGAATCTTACCAGAGGGGTTTCCGGACGAGTCCATATGCATAAAAGACCCCCCCAAAAAAAAATCTCCCCCATCCCTTTTTGAACGACACAGATGCGTTGTGTATTGTGTGCGCTATTGTTTTTCTTTTTCCCCTTTTCCCCTCTTGTGCTTCTGTTCTCTGAACTAAAAGCAGGAGGATTGCTTTCTCTGTTACATGGCTCCCCCACCAGTATCAAAGGCTTTTTACGGTCTCTCAAAAAAGGCAAACGCCCCGACTCTTGCTGGACAGTGCTTTCCCAATAACTGCTGCAAAAAAACAAACAAACAAAACCCCCTTCCAAAAAAAAAAAAAAAAAAAAACAAAACAAAACAAAACAACCCCGCTCCCTCACCCCCTTTCGCTCCTGTCCATGTGTCATGGCCAGATTGTATTTTTTCTAAGGTAAAGGAAATATATTTTTTAACTCAGGCGGCGTTCATTTAGTAACCAGGAATGTATGTAGGCCTTTGCAAGCATGAGAGGCGGAGGATCGTCTTGACAGCTTTTCTCTCTTCTTGTGTCTTGCGTCCGGTGAGGAGTTTCTTCCAGGATGTTTGTGTATTCATCTTGAAGCGTTCTTTTTTCTCTATTTTCTCTAGTTGCTCCATGTGGTCCCTTCCTCTCACAAGAACGAAAAAAATTTGCAAACACTCACGTAATTTGCAACATTTTTTATTGACCACAACAAAAAAAAAGTAAGTTTTGTATTTTAACAGATTGCGACAAAAAAAAAAAAAATGCTGTTGGGTGCCAAATTGAGGGAACCCCCCCATTGGGTTCTCTATGGACTATCCAAAAAAGTGTTTCTTCTCCCCCCTGCACTGCACTCGCTTGCGTTCCTTTGAAAAGAAGTACTGTGTGGGTAAAAATGAAAGTGGCGCACTTTTGTTGAGAGTCTAGCATCTCTTTGTGGCATTACCAAAATGTTAGGTATAAAAATAACTGTTATCGTAAAAAAAAATTATCGAACCGTAATAATGGTCGACCTTTTCAGGATTTTTCTGGAAGTTCGACCTTTTTTACGATTACGGTAAGTTAGTCATGCTTAGACCGCCTATCAATGACAAGCCCAAAGACGTGCTAAAAAATGCACAAATCGCCCATCTATTTTACTCGCATGGTATGTGAAATAACTTGAGAATGCAAAAAAAAAAAACAAGCGTGCAGACTACTTGCGTGTAATCCAAGAAAAAAGAAACAGAAACAAAAAAAAAAAAAAAAAAATCTAATTTTGTCTTTTCTATTAGGGCAAAATACTTTGTGGTGGGAACTGATTCAAACCAATATAATACCCCATGTGTGTGTACAGAGGCATATCTCTGCCACGTTTCCTTTTGTTTTGGTTTTTCTTGGAAAAATAGAAATAATGCAACTACATTGTCAGATTCTACTTACCCTATTATTTTTCTGGCACCCTTGTTTTATTGGTCCGTGCGCGTATTACTTCCCTTCATCTTTGCATTGATTTTTTTTAAACACAATTTCTAGTTTTGTTCACAACAAACCATGACCTATTAATCTTCCCATTTCTTTCGTGTATTTTCTGTTTTTCTTTTGCGCCACACAGGCCCAATTCTTCAAAAGTTTTTCATATTTTTTTTGTTGATATAACAGCAGCCTCAGCCCATGAAGGTGGGTATTTAGGCAATTGTTGAGACAACAAAAAATATACTGAAAAAACTGTCTGTGGGTGTCGAGCACAATAGTGGAGTATATCCACTCTTCATCCAGTGCAACTGAACTTCTGATTGCCACCGTATTGTCGCAATAAAAAAAAGTAGAGAAAAAGATGACAGTGGAGATTGCACAACTGTGGCAACACAACCGAGGCAACTACACTACTCCAACAATTTATCAAAAAAAAAAAAAAAAGCAATATAGTGGAGCACACTCTAGGGTGGCTACACTAATACAACCAAGTTTTCAAAAAACAAAAACGAACCGATCGATTTAGTCGTGTGCCTGCGCCCACCGAAGCCTGATGAGGCGTTTTGTTTGTACGCATCACCAAAAATCTCTTTCGTCTACACAAGAAAAAGAAGAAGAAAAAAAAAAAAAAAAGTATTCGCAGCGGAGTCTCCCTGTCAAATACTCTTTTTGCAACAAATAGAAACCCCTGATTTGTTACTCTGAGATGAGTGCACATTGATGATGTTTCTTTTTTTTTTTTATACAAAACCTTTTCTCTTTTTAACAAACCCCCTCCTGCCTTGAAATTGACCACACTCGTTGCCCTAAATTCTTCAGGTGCACATTTTTTGGCCCCCTTCCCCTGAGTCCCCTGGTGCTTGTCCCCTGGTGACATTGGTGTGCCCAACCCCAGCCCTGTTTCCCAAACCCATACCCCACAATAGCTATGGCTCCTGATGAGCGGTCACAGGGCTGCATCCTGGTCTAAGCAGCGGACCGCCGGAACCAGAAAATTAATATTTGTTATCGGATAATCCGTTCTTTTTTTTCTCTGGTTCCAAAAGTAGATACTCAAAAAAAAATTAAAAGCAATCTGCTTGTCCTTAATCTTTTGCAGTTCACAGCAAACAACAATGCCTTTTTCTGCAAAAAAAAAAAAAAAAAAAAAAAAAAACAATACAAAAAAACGTAAAACCATGTGTGCAGTTCTGTAAGTATCCTCAACCTTTTTGGGTAATATTTGAGTAGACGTCGCCCGCC
This sequence comes from Rhynchopus sp. YZ270_cl-10, assembly GCA_964035575.1. Lineage (NCBI taxonomy): Eukaryota > Euglenozoa > Diplonemea > Diplonemida > Diplonemidae > Rhynchopus > Rhynchopus sp. YZ270_cl-10. The sequence continues at coordinate 169,616 of OZ037855.1, read as the reverse complement.
TCTTGGGGGATTTGTAGCTACAGCAAAAAATAGCAGAGAAAAATTCAAAAAGGAAATAACATGTACCGTTTGACCCTAAACACTACCATACACACACTTGAAGAACAAATGGAATTGAAAGCCACAATCAAAAGTTTGCATCTGGGGTCCCTTTACCTGTTGGAGCCCTAAAACCAAAACTCAAAAAATGGCTTGGGGTGGATAGGGTTAAAAAAATCTGTCCACTGCACCCAAAGCGTTCAAAAACAATAATCATCATCGTTTGAAGCCTGCTTAGTTCCTCTTCACCCCCTTTTTTAAAAAAAAATTTACGCACACTACTTTGTGAGCGGAAAGTGTCGCGCTGTTCACTCACCCAACCGTGCTCCGCAACACCACCACCCAACAGGGAGGTATGTGCGTGTGGAAGCGTCGACGCATCCACCAACTAACAAGAAGGGGGGTGAGGGAATGACAAGTTACGCGTTCAGTGCCTGCGTCCCAAAGGCGTTTGCACTATCAACCCCACTTTTTTGTCTTTGTAATCTCATACAAAGTAACGCACCCTTCTTCTCCAACCCCACGTCTACAAAACTATTAAACAGAGCACAAAGCACTTTCAAAACATACAAAAAACATTTTCAAACCCCACTTTTTTCTTCGTGTGGGTCAGTCGGAGGTGCCTGCATTAATAACTTCACTTTTACCATACGAAAATCACCTGATTTTTCTAACCACACGCAGCTATCCCCTTCTTTTAAAAAGTACGAAATTTTGCTTCAAATATTTCTCAAAAGAAAAAATGTAATGGTGTGGCTCAAAACCCCCCTTTAAAGTTTTGTACAAAAAGAAGCAAAAGAAAAAAATCACTTTCTTTTGAAAGCAAAAACAAAACAAAACAAAAACAGTACCTTTTGACTTGAGGCTTCAGATCATCTCACAAACTTCCCATTTTTTCCCAAACGAGAGCACAAAACAAAAATAACAAAAACCCCATTTCTTTTTATCGGTGTCTACATAAGAGCACGGGCCATCCTTCAAGTGTATTGTTTAGGTGACCAAGCATGAGAATCTTATGTTCATCTGATAAACTTTTTGACAAACTTTTTAGCCCTAAAAAAAAACAAGCAACGAATAACGAAAGGTCAACAGGCAGAGTTTGATTTGCGTATTTTTTTTTTTTTTATACAAATTAAAAGACCCCCTTGTGGTGACTCAATAATATTATTTTGATTTTTTTTTAATTGTTTTTCAGTGTACGGTTGTAGGTTGCCTACATGAGGCGTTTGTACTTTCCCGCTTTCTCTTTATTCGGTGAAGCGTGAGATGCTTCGGTTCATCGCCTTCCCAATATTTTTTCCCCCCCCCTTTCCGTGTTTTCAGAAACAAAAACCCCCCATTTTCAAAACAATAAATAGCAGTGTCAGGTCTGTCTAAAAACTCAAAACAAAAAGACCCTCTTTCCTATGTGCACGGTGCTGCTGCATGTTCCTGTTTCTTTCTGTTTTAATCGTTCACAGAGTTGGGTGCATGCTGTGTTCGAGAAAAAAACGTGGACTCAAAGTTTCTGAAAGATATGTATGCACGAGAGCACACATATCAATCTTACTTTCTTCCCCCCTCTTTATTTTACTCCACGTCTACAAAACTATCAAGCAAAATTAAACAGAGCACAAAGCACTTTCAAAACATACAAAAAACATTTTCAAATTCCCCCCTCTTTTCCCCCGCTTTCCAGGTGGGTAACTCTCATTAAAAACCGGCGACTTCATGTTGCCTACAACCAAACAAAAAAAACCTTTTACCGGTGCCTGCGCCTGCCGATGCACGGTGAGGCGTATGAACTTCCAACTCTTTCAAATATGTCGCAGCCTTTAAGGTATTAGCCTTTTGGGAGATGTGTACACGAGACCTGTCTCAATTATTTGCTCTTTTTTTTCGTTCTACCAAAAAAGAAAGGGTGCATGTGTTGACCCTCTCAAATTCTTTCAATTCTGTGAACTGAAAGTATATGAATCTAATCGTTTTTCTTTTTTGTTTTGTACCTTTTTCAAAGGGGGATTCTGTACCTGCACATTCCGATTGAGACACACTCATGTATCTGCAATACTAAAAAAAAAAAAACTCCCCCACGTGCTAACCACGTTCTAACTACGTTCTTACCCACAATGTCCACATACACCTTTCATCTTTTTGAGGTGCTTTTTCGGGTTTATTTTTGTTTTTTAAGTCATGAGAGCCGCACTGCTGTAGCATTGCTTCCCCGCGCACAGCAGTGCTCATTTGGAGCATATTTTCCGTTTCTTTTTCAGCTCAACTTTTTTCTTTTTCTACTTTTTTCTTTTTCCCTTTGTTCGTCGACTCTTTTAAAGATCCTCTGAAGAAAAAAATCGTGGCTACATTGAATAGTAGTCATTTTTTTCCCCCTTTGTTCGTACTTTTGCTAACTCCTTTTGGGCTTAGGATATCTTTCCCTTTCTTTAGGTACACTGTCATGAGAGGGCTTTGTATTTTTCAACTTTATTCACACTCTTCCCAAAATGACGGTAAACGTTGTTGACTCTGTGCGGTCAGTCTTTGACGAGGAAACCACGCTGACAATCTTCCATGCCCTGCTATGACCTCTCGCCGTGTCCACAGTGGACATCAATCCTGTATCAGTACCTCAGGAGGAGGGAGGTACTTCTGCCCAGGCTTTCCATAGGATCGAAGGTGTGTTTCTCACTCAATATCGCGTTCTATTTGCACTGATTTATGCCCCTGCAATGTTTGCGATCTGATTGTCGGAAAAGAGTTTCGGTTTTTTTTTGTTCTGGATTTCTGGTCGAGATACAAATGAGAAGAGAAGTAAAAGGATTCCAACGTTGCCTTCTTCTCAAATTTGCTCCCCAAAGAAAAACCTCGGGTATCTCTACTACAAACCAAGTTTTCCAAACAAAACAAAAAAACAAAAAAAAAAAAAAAAAAAAAAAAAAAAAAAAAACGACTGCATGGAGAAGCTCCGGCATCATATAGGCGCGTGTAGTGTAGTGATTATTCGTACAACTTTGAGAGCTGTTGTCAGATTGTCCCAAATTGCACGATTGGGTACCGCGCACATTTGTCTTTTTTTCCCCTCAATTTTACTTCCTCTACATTTTCTTTTTAAACACAACTACTTGTTCCGGAGCAGGCAAAAATGTAACACAGAAAAAAAACAGCATAGTTAGGTGCACCTAAAAATCATTAGGAAGAGAAAAAAAAAAAAAATACCCCCTTTCCCTCCCCCTAGCAAAAGGCTTTGGTTAATATGAGTACAGTCTTTCGTGTCCCACAAACAGATGGGTACTTCGGCAATATCGAGACAATATACATGAAAGATCGGGTAATTTTTTTTTCACGGGACTGTATTCTTTTTAACTCCTTTACTTTGTAATTGTAATAAAATCCCCCCTTTTTTCAGGTGACTATGTATTGCGAGACATGAAAATCATCTGACACAAAAAAAAAAATCCTCCTTTTTTTTCCCTTCCAATTGAAGCCCGCTCAATGCTATTTGTTTCTGTGTTTCTGTGACTGATCTCCTCACCTTTTTTTCCCTTCTTTCTTTTCAAAAAGGAAAAAGAAAACAAACAAACAAAACAAACCGACAGCTTGTATAAACGATGAACACTATTTTAGCCGCATTCACTAAAAAGTGGAAGTTTTTTGGCCGTTTTTTTTTTTAATTCATTGCCCTGCACCCTGTTCCCCTCCACGCACCAACCCATTTCCAGGGAGTGGAGTTTTGCCCCCCCCAAAAAAAAAAGCGTTTAGTCAGTTTATTTTTTTTTGCATTGGAAAATTCCTGGAAATAAATTAAAGTGCCCCACGCAGAAAATCATCATCGCCCTTTTTTTTCCACTTTTTTTCTTCTAAATCTTCAAGTTTTTAGGGGGTGGAGACCCTGCAAAAGACACATCTAAAAAAAACTGGGTTTGTCGAAAAACAAAGAACGAAAAATATATTTTTATTGAAACAGAAATAAATGGTAAGTTGGACCCTGCCCTCTCCTTTGTCATACCGGGGGTACGTTAATCTACGAAGTGTTAGTGCCTGCGTCCCAGAGGCGTCTTGCACTATCAACTTCGTTTTTTTCCCCCCTTCTTGACACATCCGTCCTTCATGATACGAAATTCAATTGTTTTTACAAGGTGGCCAAGCGAGAACCTAATTGAGGTGGGCTTCGGACTCTTACCAAATTTTTTTTGTTTTTTGTTTTTTAATTTTTATATATTCTCGGACCCGCTCTCACCTTTCTGCAGTCCTAGCTGTTCTGCTTAAAACAGAGGGCAAACCCAAGACCCTTTGTTCCGGCTGATGCCGTTGGGACACTCCCTCTCTCCCCCTCTCCATCTCCTCCCCTTACGTCAAAAAGGAGCACTCGAACCTTTTGTACTTCCCCTCCACAGAGAGTATCAACACTTGATGCGCCGTTCTTTGAGTACCCTAGCCCATCTTGTTTATATGGGTGACATTGGGTGGTCATCGCCACCTATCTTTGGGTGGGGTGATTTTTGTTGATCGAAAATTTTTTTTTGGGGGGCAACATTGGAGTGTACCATTGGTAAGCAATGTTACTTCAATGATGATATAGGTGAGTGACGACACCTCCCCTTTAGTTGTACGTTTAGGAAAGGCAACTTCCTATTAAGCCCACCGACTCCATTTTCCTGGAGCTTCCAGGACCCGTACATGCTCCGTTCCCTGAAAGGAATGGTAAAAAAAAAAGTGGAGATTGCACAGCTGTGGCAACACAACCGAGGCAACTACACTACTCCAACAATTTATCAAAAAAAAAATTCAAAAAAAAAAAAAAAAAAAAAAAAAGCGCACCAACAGTGCAGAGCTTTCACCTCCCTGAGCTCCCCCACGGTCTCTTCCACAGCGTTGTGAAAGAGGGGGTGGCATATTATTACCCACCCCCCACGAATCAATCCCACCCCCCCCACCCCCCCACACCCCTCCCACCTCCCAGAATCTTCAAACAAACAGCTCCTGTTGCCCCATCATCAACCCCACCAAGAGAAAAATTCCCTTGACATGCCCCTTAAAAAAAATGCTTATTTTATATTCGTTATTTTGATGCGTGCGGAGAGAGGCGCATTTATCTGTTGTTTTTTTTTTAACATTGTTCTCAAACCCCTTACTTACATCGGATATTCCCGTGTAGGACTTTACCCTTTTATTGTTTTTTTTATTTTTTACGCACACTACTTTTGTGAGCGGAAAGTGTCAATGTCGTTCACTCACCCAACCGCGCTCCGCAACACCACCCAACAGGGTGAGAGATAGCGTCAACGCATCAAACAACAAGAAAGGGGGTGGGGACGAAGTGACACTTTTCCAAAACAGACACATAACACACATATTTGGGCAATGTTGTTTGTAAGAAACAACGTGCAACAACTTGCTTTCAAACCCACAATATGCTTCTCCAGCCCAGAGAAGTTTTTAATGTAGAGCCCCTGGTTCTTCTCAAAGCTGATACAACGAAGCACTGGGGACAATCTCAACCATCTTTCCCCCCCCCCCCCCCCCTAGAGGGTCGCATTGGCTAACGTTTTTATGTAATTTTTATTATTTTTTCGCTGGTGGACCATTTCAGTGGTGACCCACACCCTGTGCCACCCCAAAAATGGGTTTCCGGGGGTTTTTGGGGGGTTTTGCGGCAAAAAACGTGAAAAAACGTAAAAAAATGCGTTTTTATTGGTGTTTTCATGATTTTGTACTGTATACAGCCTATGATTGGAGGAATTTGACATATTTGACTAAATAATTCAAACCAAGATCGGTTCGAAGGGTCCAAAAGGGTGCAGCTCGTCGAAATCAGGCCCACAGGACCCCCAGGAGTACGATTTCCACCGGAGAGTGACCCCAAGAGGCCTCTGGCATCCCTAATTTGGCATTTTCTGCCTCCCCCCACAGCCGTGCATTTCGAGCCCCAGCTGAAGCACTTCATCAGGACACGCCATACACACGCCCCTGATCTGCTCCCCATCCACGAACCTCCTCACGAACTCAGCAGCATCCTCAGACGCTTTTTGTGAGGGGGAGGTCGTTTTTTTATTTGTTACGCCTGGCAGGGTAGGAGAAGGTGGGCAGTGAGGGGGGAGGGGTGAGGGGGGTGTTTGAGGCGCATACGCACGGGTTCAGGGGGTCATGTTCAACTCAATATTTCAAACCAAGATCGGTTCGAAGGGTCCAAAAGGGTGCAGCTGGCCGAAATCAGGCCCACAGGACCCCCAGGAGTACGATTTCCACAGGAGAGTGACCCCAAGAGGCCTCTGGCGGCCCTAAATTGGCATTTTTTAGCCCAAAACCGCCCCTGCCCCCCCATCTGGGGGGGAGGGCAATTTTTCACTCCTTTTCCCCATTTCTAGTGCTTCTAAGTCCTCCAAAGGGTAAAAAACCGGTTCCATTGGGTCCGCAGACCATTTTTGGGGGGGGTATGTACCCAAATTTGCATCATACCCTACTTTATGTGATGGCCAGGGGAAAAGTCCTGGACTGGACAAGGGGTGGACAAGGGGTGGACAAGCACTTTTTTTGACTCAAAAACTCAAAAAAAATCATTTGCAAGTGGTACAGAAGCCTGTTGGTCGTTGAAATCAGGTCCACAGGACCCCTGGGACCCGATTTGCACCGGAGAGTCACCAAAATAGACCTCTGGTGATCCAAAAAAATCAATTTTTTTGCTAAAAAACCACTTTTGCCCATTTTGGGGTAAAAGTCCATTTTTCACTAATTTTCCCCATTTTGGGTATTTCTGAGCCCACCAAAGTGTAAAAAAATGGTTTCATTGGATCCTCCGAACATTTTTGGGGTGGGTATGTGTCTAGTTTTCCACGGGAAACGAGTATCTATGTCACAAAAAATTTTTATTTCACTTTTTGTGAGGACAATGCGACCCCCTACCCCCCCCCCCCCCCTAGGCATACTGTGCAGGCGAGTAAAAAAAACTCGCCTACTCGCCAAAAACTCGCCTAAAACTCGCCCATTTTTGGGGGGCGAGTTTTGGCGAGTTTTTTTTTTTGGTAGGGATTTTACCTTGGGAAAAGTGTACACACGAAAATATGAGGGAAATTTGAGTTTTGAAGAGAAAATTTTTTTCGTTCCACTTGAACAAGACCTCTGCAGTTTGCTTTGTAGGCTTCCACAACCAGTACCACCAGTCCAGCTGTAGCTTCTGCGGATCCATGAAGCTTGCACAGATGGGTGCGATGTAGTCGTGGGGGAATACCGCCAAGGGGTGGCCTGCAGGGTTGCCATTTACCGGCATGGCGAGGACATTGTTGTATAGCGAGTGTAGCCCCGGCTCATCCATGTCTTCGTCATCCTCCGGATTGTAGCACGTCTTGTCCCCCGGGATCTATGGCACGCTTGAATCTTCCCCTGGAGCAAATGTTTACATACATGCCTGTCAGCCACTGCCGTGACATGGTTGCCTTTAGACGTACAAGTGACACAATTTCAATTTTTTTGTGTGTTTTCGAGTGGCATGTTGTCATCAGTCACCCCCGCCCTCCATTTTCACATCCTGGTGCACATTTTCACCCCCAAGGTGCGTATGTGCACCAGGATTTGCACCCAAATGTGGGCGAGTTTAGGCGAGTTTAGGCGAGTTTTTGGCGAGTTTAGGCGAGTTTTGGCGAGTTTTTGGCGAGTTTTGGCGAGTAATAGGCGAGTAATGGGCGAGTAGGGCGAGTTTTTGGCGAGTTTTTCCTGAAAATCAGGAAAACGAAAAACTCGCCTAAAAACGGCTCGCCTGCACAGTATGCCTAGGTGGGGGCAAAACCCCTATTTTTTTGAGGCATTTCGATTTTTTTGGATTTACGTGCAAAGTACCCGCAAACCACCGAAAATTTCGGGTCAGAGATGGTTTTGGGGTGTGGTTTGGGGGTGTTCTATAGGTGAGACACCCCAGAGATACAAAAAAATGGAAAAAAATAGCAAAAATAGACCATTTTGGCCGTTTGGGCCATTTTGGTCAAATGGCCATTTTTGACCAATATTTCAAAAAAAAAAGCAAAAATTTGTCATCATTAGGCCTGTCTGGGCACAAATATGCCCCAAAAATGTCCCGCGAGTCCATTCCGACCTGTTTTGAACACATTTATCGCCTTTTTTGGTGTTTTTTTGGTGTTTTGAGGTCAAAAAAGATCCCCTGACTATCCCCTGGCAGCCCTGGGCCGCGACTTGCGCCCTGCTTTTGGACCCCCTCTGGGCCAAAAAATGGGTGAAAACCCTCGAAAAAGCACTCCGGGGACCCAGATAGTTCCATATATCCACCAGAAACCCACCCAAACACCTCAAAAACATGCCAGAAAAATATTTTCAAAAACACACTTTTTTCAAAAAGTTCATCTGGGCAGGTTCCATAATGACTTATTTGAAAAAGTGTGTTTTTGAAAATGTTTTTCTGACATGTTTTTGAGGTGTTTTTGAGGGTGTGCGGTGGAAATTTGGAACTATCTGGGCTCCCAGAGTGCTTTTTCGGAGGTTTTCGCCCATTTTTTGGCCCAGAGTGGGTCTAAAAGCAGGGCGCAAGTCGCGGCCCAGGGCTGCCAGGGGATAGTCAGGGGATCTTTTTTGACCTCAAAACACCAAAAAAAACACCAAAACAAGTGCCTAAAGTGTCCAAAACAGGTCGGAATGGACTCACAGGACATTTTTGGGGTAGTTTCGTGCCCAAGCAGCTGTCATGATGTCGAAATTTTGCTGTTTTTTTGATTTTTTTCTCAAAAAATGGCCATTTTACCCAACATGGCCAAAACCGTCAAAAGCCACTTTTTCACTATTTTTTTTGCATTTTTTCATATTCTGAGGTGCCCTAATCATGGATTTTCGGGTCTCAGGGTGTTTCTGACCCATTTCTGGGGGGTATGAGGGGTGTTGACAGGTTTTTTGCTCACAAAACCACTTTTTCCAAAAATGCCTCACCCGTCCTGAAGGTTTTGCCCCCCCCCTACCCCCCCCCCCCCCCCCTTTTTATAACACAGCACAAAAACATGCCCCCTAAACCTATATCCTTTTTTTTTTTTTTGCTGGAAACTGCTGTTGTCGTTGTATTTCAGTGCTTTGCGCCCGCCGATGAAATGGTGATGCGTTTTGCACTTTCGACCTCTCTTTATTTTTACATTTGGTGTTACCGAACAACTGTCGGGGACATCTCAAACACCAATATTTGGAGAAAAAAATACGACACGCAGACAAAGCTACGCCCCCAACCCCTTTCTTCTTCGTCTTCTTCTTTTGCTTTGTTTTTGGTGGAAGGGCTGATGTATCAGTTGCTGTCACGAAAGGTGTCAATTTGGTGGACCACTGATATATACGACGAATCACGAGAGCCTCACCTACAATATTTTCTCTTTCTCTTCCCATCCATTCTTTTCTTCCTGCCCCTGATGATCTATTGTCACAGCGGATAATCCCTTTACTGTCTTAAAAAAGCATACTGTCTAATAAAAACCAAAATAATAAAAAGATTACAAAACTGCGCAGATTTTTTTTCAAGGTGATTAAGCACGAGAGGCTTAGGATCATCTTATAAATGGTGCGAAAACTGTTCGGGAAATCGGTCAACTACCTGTCAATATCGACCCCTCCCGGAGCACCAATAGTTTTTTTTTTTTTTCGATGCTTCAATAACCCACTGATCTGTTTGTTCAACGAAATGAAGGACTGCGAAAGATTATGTAAAACTCCTACCCACATTACTTCTTTGTGCTCTTTTTCATTGATGCATCTAGATGGGGTGCGAAAATGTATCACGCATACCGTAAATGTGTACCAATGAAGTGCACTCCACAGTTCGATAGCCTGCAGAGGTCTGGTGCCTGTGTTTACAGAAAGGTTTTGTACCTCTCGTTTTTTTTATAGAAATATTGTGGTGGGAAGTTATTCAAACGTCAGATACCTTCGGTTTGGTGTATTCCCCTGTCACTCATCTCAGTTCTGCACTTAAGGCTAAGGTGGAAGGGTTTTTGACATCCATTTCTGGGAGGTTTGGGGGGTGGGGAATTATATGTGTATACCATTGCCCATTTAGATTCAGGCAGATAACCCATTTACCACCTCAGCAGCAGAAAAATGCTCAAGGGAAAGTGGTGTGGCTGGAAAATATTTTCTTTCTGGATTCTTCCACAAAAGAAAGTGGGGTTCTGTTGCTTTTAAATGTGTGTTTTTTTTCTTTTCTTTTTTTTTTAATCGCCAACTGATTCTTTGTCACGAACGGCAGTAAAATAAATCCCCACCAATCTCACCGAGATGAAAATATGGTGAATTGCGTGGAAACGTAGCTCGGGGGCAGATTCAAGGGGAAAGCGAAACGACGCAGGCTCTCGTATATTCTAGGTCATTACCTTGAATGGAGACACGACGTTAGTTTTGATGTGGCCTCTGGCGACGAGAGGGGGTCGACATGCCGTGCCTTTGCCCCGTGATTGCACATACAATTTTTTCAAGTTTTTTTTAAAGATATTTGAACATCTGTCGAGCCTTAGGGTCATCTTGTAAAACAATTTCTTAAAAATATGTATTGAAGCCATCTTCAAAAGTTTGCCTTTGTACTGCAAAAGGTTTTTTTTTTATCTGAACAAAAGTAATTCAAATATAGCGACAAAAAAAGGTCAATAATTCTGCTCCTTCTCCCTGCTCCTGCTACCCATATTGTATTATGTTAAGGGTAGTATCTAATGTAATGCTCTTCTTCGGTGGTGTGTTTATTGAATTTTTTTTTTTTTTTGATTTATTCAGATTTTTGTTTATCGAAGATTGCACGGGCGATACGGTCTTCAAATACATTGAATAACTGTACAGCCCACAAGGGTGTTCAGTATTTTCGATACAGAGAAAAAAAAAGGCCATCTTGACTTACAAACTTTGTTTAATTTGAAGAATTTGTTGGAATAGTGTAGTTGCCACCTGATGCAATCTCCACTGTTCCTTAAGTCTCTCTCATAATAGTACTAATTTGTGCCTTGCAGGCCCATTCCTTTGCTTCATTTCTCCTTCGTTTTGGTAGTTTTGGCTTCGTTTAAAAAAAGGATTTTAAGAAATGGCACATTCTGAGAGTGCATGCCCTAGATCAGCGCATCGCATGGCATAAATGACCATTCAGTTTTTTTTTGTTTAACACCAATGATGTGCAAGCGATTAGAGAGTTTATTATAGACCCAAGCAGAGACGTTCTCTGTTTGGGCGGCGAAGTACAACTGGTCCAAAAATCGCAGCACAGCGCTTTCACATATAAAGCAGGGCTATTTCTAAATATGGGGTCCGGGGGGTCCAAAATCCAATCCGGGACACAAATTTTTTGGCAGATTTATTTTGTGCCAAAAACGTCCTTATTTGCATTTTTGGGATTCACCCGTGCAGTGGTGGGGTCAATCTCGAAAATTGGACAATTTTTTGACCACTTAAATTTTTTGAAAATATGAGCCCGGTCACTAAGACGTGGGGCCCCCATTTTCGGCCAAAAAATGCTGCTCAAAAAAATTTTCCCCTGAAAATTTTCCAGCCCCAAAACATACCGCGATTGGCATTTCCGGAATCTGTCCGCGCTGTGGTGGGGTCAATTTGCCGAAATGGCCAAGTTCTTGGTTTTGGTCAAAATGAGTGTAAGGTAAAGGGGCCAAGGTAAATCCCACAACCCAGATTTTCTCTCCCTGATGCCGAAACATGAAAATGCGCGAAAACACCGGCATTTGCATTTCCAGAATCCGTCCGTTCTGTGGTGGGGTCAATTTGCAGAATTGGGCAAGTTCTTGGTTTTTGTTAAAATGGGTACGGTGTCAGTGTGATGTTAGTGCAGAGAACAAGTTTTCTAAGAAACCCCCTCAGAGCGCCTCCGGCACGCGGCCTGGTGCGCCCTCTAGGATTTTTCAGAATACACCAAAACCCCCGTTATTTGCACAATCTGGAAGAAAGCTTTTCAACAAAAAAAAAAAATCGGCAACTTTCTTCAAGCAGAAAGCCCATCACCCCTCTCTTGGTAAGTACTGTAGTACGTGCAAATTTTTTGGCAGCCCTGTATATAAGCCCCATGCAAATTTTTTGGCAACTTTCATTTTCCAAAAATCAGGGACAGGGACAGGTTTTTAGAAATAGCCCTGATATAAAGTGTGCAAAAAAAAAAAAAATGACCAAAAATGCAAAATAAAGCAAGAATTTTGCTTTGAGCATAATCTAATCCACGGCTATTTTGTGCGGAGGAAAAAAGCCACCTGTACACACCAATGTAATTCGGCACGATGGGTACCTGGGCACGGGTGACTTAGGACTGCGAAATTGGGTAGAAAAAAACTATCCATTTCCGCAAACCGGAAAATAAGTGTCTCAATTACTTTTGCTCTTTGATAAAAAAAGAAACCTTGTGGATGTGTCTGCGCAAGAGGCACACACACACATCCACAATTGTTTCAATTATTTCCTCTTTTCCCCTCTGTATTCGTTTTTAAATACTGCATTTTTTTTTTTTTGTGTCTTTCTGTAAGGGTAACTGTATTTTTTTTTTTTTTGTTTCTTGTCAACCAAGCTTTTTCCCAGATCGTGATCATGATCTGGTTTTCAGGAATTTTGGAAAAAAAAAAAGAAAAAAAAAAAAAAAAGTGCTCGCACACGATCTGCAGATGTTCTACTCAATATTTTTTCAGATGAGTCACCACCACGGTTCGCACGGATCGCGATCCGTCAATTGCGGTACTTTTCCGAGAAAAACAAAAAAAAAAAAAGTTGGGTGCGCACGGGGGTCGCCCTACGCGCCTACCGACTACCGTAGATTTTTGACGATTTTGCTCGGTACATTTTTCCTTATTAAAACCAGAGAATCTCATATTTCACAGTAAGGGTACTTCAGAGTGTTTTTGGACACACATGTGACCCCACCGTGGAGAGCAATCGGCTCGCACAATCAAAAGAAAGCAGAGAAAAGGGAAAAAGAAAAAAGACAAAAGTTGGGTACCGTGCGCCTGCGGCGCTACTGTGTTCCCACTCAAAACACCACAATTTCATCTGAAGTTGGGTTTTCAAACCTGAAAATGACCCTTGTTTACGAGTATGGGTTCATATTTTGCAAAAATTTAAGTCAATAAAATTTTGTCCATTTTTCCAAAATGACCCCATCACTTTCTGCAATCGCACCGAATCGGACGATGCGATCGACAAAAACGCCCAAAAATGCACCCCATACCCCTTTTTTTTTTCGTGATCTGGACCCCAAAATTTTGGTCAAAATCACGTGATCTGGGAACATGCTTGTTGTCAACGTACGTACGATTTTCTGAAATCTGGAAAAAAAAAAAGAAGAAGAGAAAAAAAAAAGTGGCTGGTGCTGCGCTCATATTTCAGAGTAAAGGTACTTCAGAGTGTTCTTGCAGACACATGTGACCCCACCGTGGAGAGCAATCGGCTCGCGCAATCAAAGGAAAGCAAAGAAAAAGGGGAAGGGAAAAAAAAAAGTTGGGTACCGTGCCCCTGCGGCGCTACCTGTTCCCAGTCAAAAACACCACAATTTTATCCTAGTTTGGATTTTCCGACCTGAAAATGACCCTTGTATACGAGTGTGGGTTCATATTTTGTGGAAAATTTAAGTCACTAAAATTTTGTCCATTTTTCTGTATATCCCCCACCACACAACGGGCGGATTCTGGAAATGCAAATGCCCGTGCTTTCGGCAAAATATACACGCATGGGTGGGGCCTCTAAAATCTCGCCCCTCTGCTACCGTGTTTCTACAAGCAAACACTTGGCTCCTTACCTTACACTGACGGGTTTTGACCAAAACCAAGAACTTGTCCATTTCGGCAAATTGACCCCACCACACAACGGACGGATTCCGGAAATGCGAATGCCGGTGTTTTCGGGCATTTTCATGTTTTCAGACGTCAGGATCAGGAAGAGAAAATCTGGGTTGTGGGATTTACCTTGGCCCTCTTTACGTTACACTCATTTTGACCAAAACCAAGAACTTGGCCATTTCGGCAAAGTGACCCCACCACAGCGCGGACGGATTCCGGAAATGCCAATCGCGGGATGTTTTGGGGCTGAAAACCCACTATTTTTTGAAAACAGCCTGGTTTCGGTAGCTTTTTTTTTTTTTTTTTTTTTTTCTTTTTTTAAACGTACGTACGTACAGAATTTCTGAGACGAAATGACAAGAAACAAAAAAAATAATACAGTTACCCTAATGAATTTCTTCCAAATCACTCCGATATTTGTATGTGTCACTGTGTTTTTAATATTGATTTTTTTGTAGTTTAGTAGTAGTGTGAGGCCTCAAAAAGCTCATTAAAGTAGCTGTGTGTGCACAGCAAGGCTTGGATTCGAAGAAATTTTCTCTTTTTCTTTCTAAGAAAGCAAGAGTGAAGATGCCAACGGACCCAGTCTTCCTGCGTAAGAACAATCTCTCTAGCTCTAGAGAGGACTTCGCTCTACCCCGCAAATATGCTACATCAAAAGGGTATGTCTGTGTCCCGCATAGCACGCAAGCCCCTCACAGTAGCCATATTACCTAAGGTGACTAAGCATGAGAGATCCACTTTTATTTTTGCAATTTTGATTTTTTCATTCTTTTACAATGTAGGTTTCGAAAACTGTCTGGGCCTTGAGCGACAGCGGAACACTAACTACAAGTCCACAGAGGGTCATGCACTGATGAAGTCCACCTCTGTTTACAACTAATGTATGCGTTTAGGACTGAAACATGGACTTGTGGTACAGATGTACCACCCTACAAAAACTTTTGAATATGCATATTTACAAAAAAACAAAAACAAAACAAAAAGGATCCAAAAATACAACAAAAAAGATTGATGAATAACCAATGTTCAAAACATTAAGTAATCTAATCAGACTAACCCCTGTGATACCGCGTCCTAGACGGTCTGTTGGTCGCAGCATTTTTGTTTGCAACAAGCAGGCAGCCACATAAAACGTAGGAAGTGGCTTTTTTCTGCTTCCAGTAGTAATAAGACCATGGACGTTTTATATAGTTGAATAAAAATATAAAAAATATGTGTTCAACCTGGCGGACGAGCGGCTTAGAAACAGATACGCCAGTCCATGAATGCCAGAACATCAATCAAACTTTTCATTCAAAAGACTTTTTCCTTTTTTTATTTTTTGAAACAAAACACCGATGAAGACGAACCTGCTGTTATCCAGTGAACGGGTTCCACGAAACAAAAAGTATTCATGTCTCGCTTCAGTGAACGCGGGGATTTTTGTCTCGCGTACTAATTACGTTGAGAATAACCACGAACAAAGTGTGCTGCAACATTTTTTGCGAAGAGGATATACCCGTACACCAAATATCCATTTTCACCTTTTTTTCCCTTTTTTTACCTTTTTTTACGGTCAGCCCGGATAATACCGCTACATACTTGGGGAAAGATGTACAGGCTGTACCCCGAATAACTTTTGTGTACCTTTAGCAACACAAAAAGCGCAAAAATAAGATACACTCATTTTTCTAAGCTTAGCCTGACATGTGGCAAACAAGAAAACATTGCAACAAGTTGGCGACTATTAAATATCACCAACATGCACCTTTGTTCATCCAAGATAAAAAAAACAAAAGAAACAAACAGATGTAAGCAATCAAGACAGCGCTTCTGCATAACAAATGATAGAGTCGATGTCGATAGCTAACTTTTATATTTTACTTCGTGCCTGATAGACAAGCAATGGCGAGTATGGGCAGCCAACCCATTCCGACCAAGGGCAAGCTTGGGCGATGAACCCATTAAGACCCACAGGGCGAGCCGGGATATATACCCGAGCCGACCCTGCCCCCAACCCCCAACCCCCTGCCGAGCCGAGCCGAGCCGAGCGAGTGTGCCGAGCCGAGCCGAGCAGAAAAGACTTGATCAACCAGAGTTACAAAGTTTCTTCATAAAAAAAGCTAAAAAAATGGTTGAAGATTAAAATCTACTAACAACCTGCAAACCACCTGTGTCACTATTATGCTGACTATCGACCCACGTGGCGAGTCAGTAGTGGCGTTATATTTGACCTTTTTTTAACAAAGTACCCTGCTATATGCAGAGTAACTGCCTTGGATGAGGTGAGCTACGATCATCCGAAAATATAAAACAAGTTTTTTTTGAACATGATCCACTTTTATTTTTGCAATTTTGATTTTTTCATTCTTTTACAATGTAGGTTTCGAAAACTGTCTGGGCCTTGAGCGACAGCGGAACACTAACTACAAGTCCACAGAGGGTCATGCACTGATGAAGTCCACCTCTGTTTACAACTAATGTATGCGTTTAGGACTGAAACATGGACTTGTGGTACAGATGTACCACCCTACAAAAACTTTTGAATATGCATATTTACAAAAAAACAAAAACAAAACAAAAAGGATCCAAAAATACAACAAAAAAGATTGATGAATAACCAATGTTCAAAACATTAAGTAATCTAATCAGACTAAGCATGAGAGGCTTAAGATTCTTTTATTTTTTTGTCGCACTCTCTTCTGATATATAATCAGAAACCCTACCAGTGTGTTCAAAGTTTTTTTTGGAAAAATACGGATAAAAAAAAGTATCGAATCCCTTCAAAAAAAAATAGGTGTGAAAACGAGGGCAGAACCCACCACCTCTTTTGGGTGATATGTTGGTTCAACAAATTGCTCCGTGAAAATATATTTTTTTTTTTTTTTTTTATTCATACAAGTATAACGGCCGTTACGACGGGAAAAAATTTATTTTGTCGGGGAGGTCACGGCCGTGAAGAAAATCTGAAAAATTTAACGGCCGTGAAATTTTGCATTGATCACGGCCGTGAAATATTTCCACGCTTTTTGCTTGTTTCTTCTTTTTCGTTCGTAGACAGGGCCAACCCCCTTTCCCATCCCTCCCAAGTCATTCTTGGGGGGTAAAAGCAACATAAAAAGTGCAAAAAAAAGTCGGCCCCACTGCGATCGGGAAGCTGACGACACGAATGAGCACTTATGGTGGTCCTGCCCTGCCTGCGATGCTATACGCTCAGATCCTAGTTTCCACTCCGTCACAACTGCTGACAGGTCACCGTGGCCTAACTGTGTGTCGAACTGTGGAGTTATCCCTACTGCCCTGAAGGACAGTATTGATGCTACCTCCAGCGTCTGATGGGGAGCATCCTCATACACCGGTTGTCTCTGAACAACAGCCTCCGTATCAACAATCTGCCAGTCACGCCTGGAGAAGTTTTTGGGGTGCCTCGGAGGTCTTTGTACAATGCAATGTGCCCTAGTTTCGAGTACGAAACGTTTCTCCATGTATTGCACGGGAAACAATATGACAAAACAGGTACAGGGTGGTTCCGTGATTATCATAGAACCTGGCACCTTGTGTGTCTCCCAAAGACCAAAAAAGCGTTGTGAAGTTTTGGAGGAAGGAAAAATAAAACGTATCAACAATCTGCCACTCACGCCTGGAGAACAGCTCAGCTGCAACCTTTGTTCCGTCCCCACTATGACTTCGACCGGATTCCACTCTCACAGGAAATGGACTTATCCAAACCATCACCTGCGTGCCCTGCGCTCCTGGCTCTCCTCACTGCGCTGGTCTCCCGCTGCCCGCCCACGTTTTCACCCTACTGTGAATTGTAGTTGGAGCGTGTGGCATTTCTGAGCACTTGTACGTGCTCCCGGTTCTTCAGAGTAGCATATTTCTCGTGTTTCAGCACTTGTAACCGGTTCTTGAGCAAAGTACTCTTCTCATATTTGATGGGCTTTCCGTTGTGGAGCACACATCAATACTGTGAGACGAACCTCATCTGTGTTGAACCATTTGCGGTGTTCTTCAGCTTCCAGTGCAAAATCTTCCGACAGAATCAGCACACTATTGAACAACTATCCTCCGTCTTTTTTGTCGGAAAATAGACCGCATCACGTTCTGCACACCTCTGGATCTTCTTCGCTACGTTGGCGAGATACGCGCAGAGGGAGGGGTCCACCCTTTTGCTCCCGTGAACTTGTACTGTTTGCCCGATGTTTTCTTTGGCACAAGAGTGATGAACGGGGTTGAGTGAGTCCAAACACATCCTTCTCGGACAAAGACTAATAATTGAGGTTGTGAGACGCTCGGGATGCTGCGAATTCAGTATGCAGAACTGAAAGGCAGTGTTGAAACCAGAAGATTACAGATGGCGGGTCAGATGCTGTGTCACTTACCCCATCAGGTAGATGAGAGCCAGCACCTTCAGAGCAGTGAACACAACACACCGTGGACACAATACATGTGCCAAAAGGCAACAAGACCCTACAAGGAGTACCCAGTACCCAGCGCAGTTTTCTGTGCGATATCACTTAACCGGTCCTCTCCTGCCCTACCCTCCTTTTCTTCAGGGGTAAAAATCAGGTGGGTTGTGGGAATATAGGGGGAAATGGGTGGGGTTTGGTCTGTACATTCCTATCCGCGCCTATCCGCGGGGTAAAAATCAGGTGGGATGGTTCTTGAGTGGCGCCTTTTCTCGTACTTCACTGTGTGTTCCTTCAAAGACTTGTACAAAAAATTCACGGCCGTTGTTTTTTTTTAACGGCCGTGAAATTTTTGTACATAAAAAGGGCGCTTTTTTTTCACGGCCGTTTTTTTTTATTTTTCACGGCAACGACGGCAGTGGGTCGAGCATTTTTTTTTCATTTCCGTGACGTCCGTTTTACTTGTATGTTTATTCCCCTGGGAAATAAAGTATACGAAGGATTTGGCACTTTTAGCGGGATTTTATTTAATGATAATTTCACGCCAAATTTTGGTACATGTAGGTAGTAGGGCTGGAGGGACCGTCCAGCCTTTTTTAGCCTCCCTCCAGCCTCCTCAATCCCGCCAGCCCCTCAGCGGGCCTATCTAGGGGTCCGCGGGACCCGGTAGCGCTGGCGGGAGGGTAAGGAGAGCTTTTTTTTTTTTTTTTTTCACGCTCTTCTTTTTTTTTTTTCCCTGAGAGCTTCCTGTGAGGACACATACTCGTTAGTTATTGCACAATAAATAAGTCACGCTAAAAGTGCCAAATCCTTTCGTATACTTTATTTCCCGTGAAATAAAATTACGTATTCACCTCCTTTTAGCGGATTATTTTGCGATACTTCACTTATTTTTTTCCCAGGCTCGTGCACTCAATTTGCCTCGCTTCGCTCGGCAAATTAAGTAGCCCTCGCCTGGGAAAAAAATGCGTGAAGTTATCGCAAAATAAAACCCCGCTAAAAGGAGGTGAATAAATAGTTATTTTTTTTTTTTTGCAGTGACCGAACACGTTTTCGTGAATTCAGGTGGATGCGGTGAAAGTGCACTATTGTCTACACAAAAACAAAATAAAAAAACGTTTATGTGCTCTTTTCTGTGACACAAAAAAAGGCACAGTAGATCTGCAATACATTGTGTTGCGGGTTTTGCATTTTTGGTTGTTGGTGCTATTATAGTGACAAACATGCCGGAGAATAGCTACCTCACAAAAAAACAACTTTATTTGTCAACGACTCCCCGACCGCCGGACATATTACCGTGTACACTAATTAAGCCTTTCATGTGACGGCGGAACAAACACCGACGGTATAAAAACTACGCTGCATTTTGAGATTTCAAAACTCTCTAAGGAGAGGGTTGTTTACCCCCACCGATGTTTGATATTGACTAGAATTAGTGCACCATAATATGTCCACGGTCGGTTACGACGTTTTCCATACCCCTTCCCCGCCCTCTCTCCACCCAAAGAAATCCAGGAAAAATGGTTTTTAACCTTCGAAGTTAAAGCCTGCTCCTTCTTCTCCTCCTCCTCCCCTTTTCCCCAAAGTGCCGAGCCCGCAAAGCAGTTACACAAGCGGAAGCCAAAAAAACCCCCCTTTTTTGTGCACTAAGCATGCATAGGGCCACCCATCTTATGTGTTTTGCCCATGCTTAGGGCCACGTCATCATTTTTTTTTTTTGTTTGTTTTGAAGGAACATCCCCCCTCCCGATAGAGCCACACAGACAGTGCGACAGCAGCAGGCATCCAAAATGGGGGCTCAGGGAAAAGTGCAGCTGTTGCACCGTGTAGGTGGTTCTATTTTTTTTTAGATGCGTATGTGCGTGAGGCGCGTCTTACAACTTTTTTTTTTTCCTCCTCGAAAAAATTGATACCGAATGGATACCGCCCGTAGTGTGATTCTACACAGTGGTGCCATCTCGTTTTGATTTTCTTTTTGGTTTCTTTAGATGTGTACGAGAGACTGGCACATTCTATTTTTTTCCTTTTTTAAAAAAAAGTTAGATTCATATACTTTCAGTTCACAGAACTGAAAGTATATGAATCTAACTTTTTTTAGGTGACTACACACGGCTCAGGATCATTTTTTTTTCCACACATGAACCCAAGCCCTTTTTTTGGCGTTGTTTTCTTGATGACTAACACTGAGGTTTAGATTCATCTTCCCAGACTTTTTCCCTCCCCACCCCACACACAGAGTTTTGTAAGTGCCCCCTCAAGAGGAGCGTAGAACGAGCGTTGGGCATTGACAACTCAGATATCACTTCCATACACTGACACAGTGCACTGCCCATATCCCAGGCCAGTTTGTATTCCTTGACAATACGATTGGTCGAAAGAGTGGTCAGTTCACTGCACACCATTCCCCATATGCGGGGGATGTTTTATTTTTCTTTTCTTTTTTATTCCCAGATTTTTTTTTTTTTGCTAATTCTTCAAGGGGGGAAAAAAATGAACAAGCACAGAACCCAGAACGCACTCCCTCACTTTCCCCACCCCTTTTTTTCCTTTTATCCTTATGCATCCCAGGAAATCCCTCGTTTCACCTAATCTTCACAGCACACACACACGCACACACATTGGTGCCATATTCTGAGCAAGAATTACCCCTACTAGTTATCAAACACACACCTCTCATACCCCATCCCCATCCAGGGTTTTTTCACGAAGCCCTACGTAATTAATTTAACAACATGGCAATGGCACGCAATATTGCAGTCCGTCTCCCCTTTGAGGGCCCGACCGGTGTGTGTGTCCCTATCAACGACGACCTTTCGGTGCTGACAGCTTCCATCGCTTCGGCGATGCAGCTTCACAAGCCTTCGCTTCGTGTGGTGGCTGAGGCAGAATGTTTGCAGGATGGGAAGGTGAAGGGGCATGCGAGCTTAGGGGAGTATTTGCATGACCTTGCGGGGAAGGGTGTTGCCATTGTTGCTGTGGGGAGACCTGAGGGGCATGTGTTTCAACCGCCCAGGGTGAACAAAGAGGTGAACAAAGCAGAGAATGCAGACACCATAGCAACGTCGTCCAATCAGTCTATCGGAGGAGGAGGGTTCCCGCCACCACCCCCGCCACCCGAATCCCCCTCCGCACGGCGTAGCGCACTGGAGGCGCAGTTCCCACCACACCTTGTTGACAGTCTCGTGGAACAGCGTGGTGAAAGCTTTCTCGTCTCCGTCCCAATGGCAGATATCTTCGCGATGCTCAACACGATGCAGCAAGAGGAGATCGACAGCAACGCAGCTAGAATACGACAGGAGGAACTGGACAACGCGAGGCGGGGAGGGGAACGAAGGGAAATTGCTTCCCTCCAGGACAGCGATAGTGAAGAGGACGACGATTCAAGCTGGGAGAGTTGGGAGGAGGCGAGGGGGGGTGGTGGTGGTGGTGGTAGTGGAGGGGTCGACCGTATGGGCCTAACAGCAGCGGAGTGGGAGCAAGCGGTGGTATGTCAATAAAATAAAATAAAAATGGTCCTCTCCCACAATAACTCCACCACACTCACAGTCGCTGCAGGTCCTCCAGATCGGTCTTTCCGAACGTGCTGCTGTGGACGCATATCTGAGACACGGCAAAAACGTGCAGGCTGCGGCGAATGAGATGCTCGATTTTGAGTGAAACGTTTTAGAACATTAGAACAAAATAAATGTGTTGCTGATTAGTCAAAAAGAGCTGGGGTGGGGGCAACCTAATGAGGGTATACCCACGGAGGACTGGTCATGGTCATGACCAGTACTTACCAAGGTTGTGCATGCTGGGCACAGAAAAAGTTAGGAAGTACCATACTTCGTAGTCCGCCGGAGTCCGCCCGAGTCGAGACGGACTTTTGGCGGACTTTGAAAGTCCGTCTCAGGTCCGCCGGACTCGGGCGGACTCGGGCCCGAGCTGGGGTACGACCACCCTCACTCCATTTTCCACCTCGGGAACTGCCCCATCCTTCAGCAAATGCAAAATTTTCACCCACCCCATCCCAATGTCTATCAAGAAAGCGAAAAGTACACCATTTGCGCAGGGAGTTGTTTGTATTATATTTTTGAATTATATAGCTGGTATTACACATAGCGCTCTAATTAGACTCTAATTAGATAATTAGAGTCAGCAGTTAGAGTATAATTAGAGTCTTTAAAACTCTAACTGAACTCTAAACTCTAACTGGACTCTAATTAGAGCATAATTAGAGTCTTATAATAGGGTCAATAAGAGGGGCACATCAACCAATGCTATAGCCATTAACCCAGGGAGCATAGCTAGTGCAAGAAATTCGACTTTGTAATCCAGAAAGTCTGTTCTCTGCTTGCAGAGGACTAGACACAAGAAAATATTGTTTGTTTCCCCAGAAAACCAGTGCACAATTCACACTCCTTGTGGGTGGCCTGTGTGTATGGGGCAGGGTGTTGTTTTGTTAGGAATTCTCTTTGTTATAACATCTAAGTCAATCGCGGGTGGTGGTTTAGCGCGAGGCTTGGATCTCTCCCGGGTTCATAAGTAGTTATTCTGTGGATGATGTGACGTATACTCATAGATTTCCCGTCGACACAACCTTTGATACTGGGATTACCCCCTTCGACCCCTTAGCGAGAGTTAAACCCGATTGGCATTTACATTCCTAGAGATGAAAGAACAAGACAACACTTCTGTACCCGCGCATCAAAATTGTGGAAAACTTTGCACCCCAAACACCCTCAACAACGCCCGCCAAAAGGCGCCCCTTGTTGCTGGGAGTTGGTTCTCATGTTTGATACCTGCACAGCAGGCATTCCTCTGAGTCCAACGCTGCTTGGCCTGTCTGTGGCGTTGCACCGAAGGTGCACATAGAGTTTTTGCATCGCATTCCCTAATGTGTGGGTCACTCACACTTGAAGGCATGTGCCACTGCGCGGGTTTGAGTACCTGGGTACCCATAGCTGAGAATAAGCCGGGTCCCGAGTCCCGGTACTGGGCACTAGGTACAGTAGGACTAGGACTAGGCCCCCACCCTCCCGCGACCGGGTCCCCGACCCGCTTTCAGGCGGACCCACCTGCCTTCACAGCGCCTTCACATATTGTGTCCCAGTCCGGCTGAGAACTCGGTTCCCCAAGTCTTATTTTCAGCTATGTGGGTACCTGGACACCTGGGTCCTACAGAGGAACCTTAGGGGAACCGGTTCTTTACGGCGTTTGCACCTACAAGAAGCCTGTTGTTTTACTCTAATTAGACTATAATTAGAGTGTAGTTAGAGTCTAATTATGCTCTAACTGCACTCTAATTATAGTCTAATTGAAGAAAAGCGACTCTAATTATACTCTAACTGGACTCTAACTGACTTGGCCCAAAATCCCAGACTCTAATTAGAGCGCTATGTATAAATTATAACAATGATAATAATACAAAAATTAAAATACAAACAACTCCCTGCGCAAATGGTTTACTGAGGATGGGGTGGGCGAAACTTTTTCAAACTCCCTGCGCAAATGGTTTACTGAGGATGGGGTGGGCGAAACTTTTATTTGAGGGATGGGGCAGCATCCCAAGGTGGAAAATGGAGTGAGGGTGTTCGTACCCCAACTCGGGCCCGAGTCCGCCGGAGTCCGCCCGAGTCCGTCTCAGGTCCGTCTCAGGTCCGCCCGAGTTGAGACGGACCTGAGACGGACTCGGGCGGACTCGGGCGGAGTTCGCCTGAGTCCGTCTCAGGTCCGTCTCAGGTCCGTCTCAACTCGGGCGGGTCTTGGTGAAATTTTTTTTGGCGGACTCCGGCGGACTACGAAGTATGAAGTACTGTCAGTTTTTTTGTGCTGGTCATGAGCCAGTACATTTCCTTGACCAGTTCACCGTGCAGTTCGTTCCCACTATATTTTAGATATTACCTGTGTGCCATGGTGGGCAGCGCGTTTTTTTTTTTTTTTTTTGTGGATATTCTGAGTGAAACTACCAGGCAGCAAAGTGATCTTTTCTTTCATTTCTAACCCCGCATGCCCGCTGTTATTTTTTTCTTGCCCCCAGATTTTGTTTCTTTTCTTGGGTGCTGGTAGACTCATACAAAAAGATGGCAAAAAAAGTTCCCGAAAAAGCGAAAACAGAGATCGTAAAGTGACGTGCGGACCACTTGTGTGGTGTCCAGACGTTTCCACATTACGAACACTTTGTTCTGAGATTACAAATGCAATGAACTCCCATTTCCATTCCTTTTTTTTCCTCTCCTCCGCCTCACCCGCTCACATCCGCCAACAAATCAACAGACAAACACCAACCAACCAACCAAAACACACAAAACCCTCCGCTTACCCACTCTCCGAGCAAACAAACAACCCCCTTTTTTTCCTTCTTTCTTTCTTTTGTGTCGCCCCTTTAGGTAGCGAAAAAACACAAAAAGAAAACCACCACCTCTTTGTTTGCTCCTCCCTTCTCACACACCCTTACCCTTACCCTTCTCTTCTATACCCCTCACTTTCCCCCAACCATGCAGTTCCAGAACAACGTCCAGAACGTTCAGGGACAGGTCCCGATGATGCCGATGATGAACGCGATGCAGGCGCAGCAGGGACAGTTTAATGTGCAGGCGAACGCCCAGCAGCTGCAGCACATGCAGCAGCAGCAGCAGCAGCAGGCGCAGCTTCCCCAGCAGGGCATGAACCAGCTCGCAGCCATGACCATGCAGATGGCAGCGCTCAACCAGCAGGCCCAGCAGGCTGCCCAAGCAAACCAAGCCGTGCAGCAGGCACAGGCTGTCCAACAGGCAGTCCAAGCCCAGGCAGCCCAAGCAGTGCAGCAGGCCGCCCAGGCTACCCAGGCCGCACAGCAGATCAACCAGGCAGTGCAGGCAGCCACCCCCGCACCTGCCGGAGGTGCACCCCAGGTTCTGCAGACGCTGCAGGCGATGCAGGCACTTCAGCAGCAGAGAGAGGTGCTGACAGCAATGCAGCAGCAGCTGGAGCAGCATGTCTACATGTCGATGATGAGGGGGGTTGCGACGCCGGCGCAGGGAGCCGCTGCGGCCGCTCCGGCAGCAACAGCAACAGCAGCGGCCGCTCCTGCGCCTGAGGCACCAGCGACGCCACCGTCGGTTGCAGAGGAGAAGTCTGTGGAGCACTTCTGCCAGCCCCGTCCGTGCGAGCACAACGCCTGGGACAACGTCCGCAGCAAGGGCCGTGTCGTCACCCTCCGTTGCCGCGAATGCCAGAAGCAGTTCAAGGGGCACATCACGGTCCTCAACTCCTGCAAAGACTTCGCTGAGACTGGCTTCTGCGCAGCGTCTGCCGCGTGCACTGCGCTCCACATCTACAAGCACAAGGAGACGCTGGCAGAGCGCTCCCGCCGCTTCACCGGATCTGAGGAGGAGGAGGAGGACTGCCGCGACATGCCCGTCATGAGCGACCCTGAGGACTACCTGCCTGGCATGCTCGCGGCAAACGTTGGCATGAACGACGAGGAGGAGAAGGGGGAGGGTGAGGTGACCCCAATGCTCTTCAACGCCATCGCTGAGATCACCGCCGCTGATGAGAAGCTGGAGACCGGGTCCACCAGCGGCAGCAGTGTCAGCGGCAGTGGATCCAGGACATCAGTCAGGGACATGCCGGCAGGGGCATCCGCAGCCATGAAGCTTGCAGGATACGACAGCGACGAGGAGTTCGACATGTGAGCAATGAAAAAAAATTTTAATAAAGGAGGGGAAAAAATTAGGAAATCCCTCAAAAAAGCGAGTGTGTTTGTTGATATCGTGTATTTTTTAATTTTTTTTTGTCAATTTTTGGGATAAAAAAAGTTCCAGCTGAAGTGCGTATGAAAGCTAGTGGGTAAATAGTGTATCAATGTATTGGTGAAGTAAATGAGAGGGTGGATTCATTATCACAATATTATTTTTTTTGATGCACCAATCCACTTCTAGGGTGAGGGGGGGTGGGAAATAAATTATATCTGGTTGTGGTTCGAAGCTTTTTGTTGGGTTGACGAACGCTCCCAGGAACCCTTCCTTTTGTTTTAAATCAAAATCCACTTTTCTTTTTTTTTCATCCCCTCCCCTCCCCTACCCCAAAGAACTACGTTTCCCCCCCCCTTTTTGTTTTTTCGAAGTCTCAAATAACAAAATTATTTTCTCTCCCCTTTTTCTCCCCCCAAAGGAAACCTGATTTTTTGTGTCTACGGTTACTGCTGTGTATCCCCCATTATTGTTTTTATGTGCCTTTCCCAAAAGGCATTCAGTATTTCGTATCTTTTATTCGAAATCCTCCCCCAACTTCAACACCCTCTCCCTGATACCCACCCTATCCCTCCCTCCCCGGAGAAATTTGCGTTATGTAATTTCTGTCAAAAAAAGAATTAAAATTGCATTTTTTTTTCCGCTTTATCTCACACAGCAACGACTAGGACAATATCATCCATTCCCCCCCGCCCCCCTCTCCTCCCACCTGGACCGACTGACAGTAAACAAAACCCCTCCGTTTTTTTTTTGTTTTTAAATCTCTCGCATTTTTGTTTTGATGCCACCCCTTTATTCCCATTACAATAACTCTGACTGCAACTCATAAAGCTTGCTTCAAGAAAAAAAACAAAAACTTGCATTTTTTTTTTCTAATTTTTTTTGAAAAAGAAGAGAAATATGCTCTCAATTCCCTTGGAATACAGAGGTGTGTGTTTCTTTTTGTCGTCATGATTATAGAAAAAAAAAAGAAAATAAAAGAAGACAAATTGCACAAGGGGCTGGGGGGTGGAAAAAAAAGAGAAAAACTCGTCAGGAGTGTATATTATTAGCCCTCCGAAAGTGTATCAGAAGAATATCTTCGGCTTGTCTTCGCAACAAATAACAACCAAGTTTTTTAAAGAAACTGGTGTTGGTTTTTCAATTCCCAACACTCCCCTTTACCTTGTCTTTTGTTTTTTTGGTCCACGGTGTTCCCCTCCCGAGAAATTGATAAAATAACAGAACAAAACCACTGGGTATCACAATAAAAATATTCTCGTTTTTTTTTTGATTTATCTAGACAGACAAAAAGGAAATCCCAATGCGTGAAACAAACAAACAAACAAACAAACAAACAAACAAACAAACAAACAAACAAACAAACAAACAAACAAACAAACAAGCCACCTCTTGCACTGCCGGTATCGTGTCTCACTCACATTCAATATTGCTATAGAACAGTTTACCAAAAAAGAGTCTGTGATTTTGTGTTGATACTGCAACGAAAAAGAGAATCAACGATCTTCTGAATTATTTTTCGTGTTTGAGAACGTTCGTGTCATTATTTTTATTATTTGCATTTGCATGTGTTTTTTTTCCTTAATTTTTTGTGAAAAATTATTCTTCTTGACCAAAAAAAAAGAAAGGGTTGATGGAAAGTAGTGACATAATACAACAGTACAACACGATTATTTTCATCATCTTTTTTATTTCAAAGACCTCAGAAGTTAAACCTTTTTCACCCGAATTCTGCATTCCTTCATCAATTTATTTTCAAACAACAACAAAAAAATATTCATTTTTAGAGTTGTGTCAGTGCCTGCGTCCCAGAGGCGTTTTGCACTCAGTGAAGACAGCCTGCCCAGGATGCTACCCAGGGGTACTACCTAATTTATTTTGAGAATTTATTTTGGTAGTACCCGGTGCTACCTGGGGCTCTAATTTTTTTTTTTTCTTTTTTTCCAAAAATTTTTGTGGACTACACTGTCTGCACTATCAACTCTACCTTGGGACTCCCAAAAAAGCAAGGGTACATTTTTAGCACCCTCTGTACCTTCTTTTCGTCAGAAAAGAATGTATATGAAACAATTTTTTCCCAAAAATTTTTGTGGACTGCACTGTCTGCACTATCAACTCTACCTTGGGAACATTTTTTATTGATCCCTCCTATGCAATCAATATTGATTGCATATGTTGAAATACTTTTTTTTAAAGGTGACTAAGCACGAGAGGCTTAGGATCATCTTATAAACTTTTCTTTTTTTTTTTTTTAGAGACTTTCCTTTTTTTCTATCCTTTTTTAAGCTTTCTTTTACAAACAAAGAAAAAACATCACAACACGCACACCCTATTTTCCCCCCTTTCTGCGGGGTCCCTATATTTTTATTATTATAGAGGGAAAATTGGGTAAAAAAATTTTCTTTCTTTTTGTCAAAGCGAAAGAAAAAAAAAACGAATAGTCTCTCTCTCTCTCTTTTTAGGGTGACCAAGTCTTGCTTGGTATCATCTCACTATACGCTTCTTTTTTTTTTTTAAACACTCATAACTATTTTCCTTCCTTTGTGTTCCTTCGTTCGAGACGGCAGATAAAAAAGCAAAGCGCTATTTTTCAAATAAATAAATAAACGAGGTGGCAAAACCTAGAGCGCCCTCATCTCCCACAAAAAAAAGTTGTCACGCAAAAAAAATTTTTTTGATTATGAATATCCTTTTTTGCTTAGCTACTTTTTTTTTCTTGAGAAGGGGGCACTTTGCCATTTCTAGCTTTGTTATGTTCTCCGTTGTGTAAACGTTGTTTTACAAAAACAAAAAAAATAGCAATAAAAAAAAAAAAAAAAAAAGAATCAGCGAAGAGAAATTATTTACTGAAACTATCATTGAACTATTGGGTTAGTTTTTTGGTATTTTTTTGAGAAACAAAAAAAACTACAAAAATAAATAAATAAAAGAATTTGTGGAAATTCCAGTAACAAATCAGAATCAAAATAAACGTTGTCATTTTGTTGTTATGGGGATTTTAAAAAAAAACCATTAGAAGTTTGAACACATTCAGTGGGATGGCAGATCAGGGTGAATGGACTGTATTGCTCCAAAACTCTGAAAGCATCTTCTCTGGGTGTGGGGACACCCCCATTTTGGCAAAAAAAAAAGGCAACGAAATCAATTTCCAAAACATTATATTTAAGGTGACGGTATCGTACGGTCATCTTACAAAGTATTCTCTTTTTTCTTTCACACATTACTTTTTTTTTTTTTTTTTTTTTTTCAAAAATATTTTGTTTCAAATCACCCAATTTTTTGGGTAAATAAAAGTGCAGGGTGTGTGGGGAGGCTGAAGTGGTGAAAAAAAAAAGGGCAATTTTAAAAAATAAACTTAATTCATCGCACAATATTCTTCCTATAGAAACGTCACCACCTCCCCCCTGAGCAACACTTTTTTTTTTATGTTGTATTATTATTGCATTTTTTGCCTTCATTCCCCCTTTGCGAATCAATCCGATTTTTATTTTCCAAAAAAAGTGGATATTGCACAACTGTGGCAACACAACCGAGGCAACTACACTACTCCAACAATTTATCAAAAAAAAAAAAAAAAAAAAAAAAGTGGAGATTGCACAACTGTGGCAACACAACCGAGACAATACTACTCCAAAAAAAAAATAAATCTTAAACTGCGTGGATATACCACAAAACGGCTGTTTACTACGCAAAGTAAAATTATCAAAAAAGCCAAAAATAATAACAAATATTCTACAGAAGTTAACTATGCCAGCATACAAGCGAACGCGACAGTGCAAAAATATCCTCCCCATTTCGGAAATTCTGTTTCGAAAAGGATCCAGAGCCCTGGAACGCGAACCCCTTTTTTTCCCCCCAGCAGTCGTTTTTTTCTTCTTTTTCCACGTCAACTTGTAGGCGTCGTACTAAATACGGCGAAAACCAGTGCAGCACACCACCGACGTGGATGATTTGCTGGTTTAACTTGAAGGGTTCACATTCGACTTTGTGTAGGTAATGTAACATTCTGTCTTATATAAAGATGTGTATGCAAATGGCATTCATTTTTTTTTTTATTTTTTTGGTCGTATTCATTCATTCAAAAGGTGACTAAGCACTGTGCAGCTTAGGGGCTACTCTTACGATTTTATGTGTTGTGTGAGAGAGTTTGCAACATTCAAGTATTTTCAATCAATTTTTTTTCTCCTTTTTTTCCAATCGTGCTATCTAGTGATAGTAGTGTATATTCAAACAAATTTTTCTTGTTTTAAAGGGTGGCTCATTTCTCTCTTTCCCCTTCGATTTTTATTTACAGAAAGCCCTAAACCTCTGCTATCAATTTATTGAATGCAGTATGTTGAAACTACTTTCATTTACATTGGGGTCAATAGAGAGACGTTGTTCTTCTGCAATAAAAAACAGTCCTTTTTTTAACCCTTTTTTTTTCCGATTGACGTTTTGCTGTGACTAAAAACAAAACAAAAAATATAGTGGAGTTCATCCTCGGGTGTCTTCCCTAATACAACCAAGCTTTCAAAAAAAAATATTTTGTCTTCAGACAAAATGATGTCACATTAGCACAACAATACCACAATACCACCCTCCCTCTTACATCTCCGTGAGTGTCATTTTTCTCCTTTCCAATTCCTTTAAAATGGTATTTCTTCAAAGCGTTTTTTTTTCTATTGTGTTTATTTGACCACTGATATCTTTCCTAGGTATCTCGTATGCTTATGCAAAGCGTGTTTTTCAACCTTGCATTTTATTTGATTTCATTTTGTCTTTTTCCTTTGAGGCAATAGAAATCCCATTTTTTTATTTGCGAAATATGCAGCTAATGTTCAAAAAGTGTTTTCAACAAAACGAATCAAACCACAGTACAGAACTCACTCTCTGGGGATTTGTCGACCTGTCGACATTTTTTTGTCAAACAAAACGGTTTAAACCATGTTGAAAACACCAACTAAACAAAGCGATCACAAAAAAAATCAAATAACATCACAATTCACCTCTATCACAGCAGGACATCTCAACGATGAATTAGTCAAGGGCGACTTCTAGGTGCTGCTAGTCACAAAATGACTAGCGTACAGCTCTAGTCATTAAGACTAGTAGTTTGGCCACTAATAGTTTCCCCTGACTAGTCGCCGTGTAGATGTACCAGTCTGTGGCTGTACTCTCATATGCTTTTGTCCTCTCAAACAGCAATTTCATTTTTTTTTTCCTGCTCATTTTCTATGTGGCTAAGTACAGCTTGGTCTCATCTAACCTTTTTTTCAAATCTTTTATCTCCTCTGTGTGTTGCTATTCTTTTCAGTTTTTTTCTTCTTTTTTTTTAAATTTTACAAAACTATTGCCCCCACCTTTTGAAAATTACCTACAAAATTTTAAAACACGCAAAGTTCGTGCATTTGCCATATTTCGGTTACATAATCAAACAAAACCAAAATACCACCACAGCCTGTCAGGGCTTTTCTGAGAAATAAAAGTGGAGATGTGGCAATGCACAATTATTCCAATGATTTATCACAAAAAAAGGGGGGTTTCTTGTTTATTTTTATTGTGCTTTGCACAAAAAAAAAAAAAAACAAAATGAAAAACAAAACAAAAAAAAACACCCATCTGATTTAGTCCTGTTATTTTATCAATTTCTCGAATTCCTCCCCTTCCCCACCTTCCTCTCCCCTATCACCCTACTCAACCCTTCACTCCCACAAATTTGTTTTTTGAGACGCTCCCCCCATTTTTTTCTTTTCTCCCACTTCCCCTTCCCCCACTTCCCGGGCCAGTTTTTTTTTTCTTTTTCAAAAAGAAAAAATGAGAACAAACGGGTAAAGGAAAGAAAGGGTATTTATGGTGCACCATATGCAATAGCAGCACCCACAATCCCAGCCCCCGTTTTTTCTTTTTCTTTCTTTTCTTTTTTTCTATTTTCTTTTTTAAACAGTGAAAAGGGCTATGATGCTTTCTGGTTCTTGAATTGAAAAAAATCTAATTTGAACAACAACGAGCATTTTTTTGTGAGGAGAATAATAAAAGAATATACAGTGAAAAAAAGGACTGTATAACGTCAACAACACGAACAAAAGGGAGGGTTTTTTTTTGCAAAACAAAAAAATATCTGCCGAGATATGCTAAAAATATATCAGGCAGCGGACTGAAGAAATAAAAAAAAACCCCACATTTTTTAACAAAAAGACCGGTTAACAAAAACAATATTATTTCATGCCGCTTTTTTTTGGTGGAGGGGGAGGGAGGAGGGGGGAGGGGGGTTTAGGGTTCGTCTTTACCAACTTTTCTTTTCAATGCTTTAGTCTATTGAATTGAAAGTATATGAAATATCTTTTTTTTTTGTCAGTTACCTCTTTTCACTTTGCGCTCCGGCAAGGTACCAACAGCCTTTTCTCTCTCTTCGTTTATTTGGATGTTACGGGGAGGAAGAACATCATGTGGTTATTTTGTGTCCAAAACAGGGGTTTAGCTACGTTTTTCAGAATTTTGGCAAAATCCGGGTCTTCCCGTAGCTAATCCCTCCTGGTCCAAAATTATCATTATTTTTCATACGAGGGGGGGGGGGGGGGGGGGGGGGGGGGGGGGGGGGGGGTAGGTGGGGGCAAAACCCCTATTTTTTTGAGGCATTTTGACTTTTTTGGACTTCCGCGCAAAGTACGTACAAACCACCCCTCATACCCACCCAGAAATGGGTCAGAAACACCCTGTGACCCGAAAATCCATGCTAAGGGCGACTCAGAATATGAAAAAATGCAAAAAAATAGTGAAAAAGTGGCCTTTTGACGGTTTTGGCCATGTTGGGTAAAATGGCCATTTTTGGACAAAAAAATCAAAAAAACAGCAAAATTTCGACGTCATGACAGCTGCTTGGGCACAAACCTACCCCAGGGAGGTCCTGTGAGTCCATTCCGACCTGTTTTGGACACTTTAGGTACTTTTTTTGGCCGTTTTTTGGTGTTTTTAGGTCAAAAAATACCCTGGACTTTACCCTGGACGTCCCTGGGCCGCGACTTGCGCCCTGCTTTTGGACCCACTCTGGGCCAAAAAATGGGTGAAAACCCCCGAAAAAGCACTCCGGGAACCCAGATAGTTCCAAATATCCACTAGAAACCCACCCAAACACCTCAAAAACATGCCAGAAAAATATTTTCAAAAACACACTTTTTTCAAAAAGTTCATCTGGGCAGGTTCCATAATAACTTATTTGAAAAAGTGTGTTTTTAAAAATATTTTTCTGGCATGTTTTTGAGGTGTTTGGGTGGGTTTCTGGTGGACATTTGGAACTATCTGGGTTCCCGGAGTGCTTTTTCGGGGGTTTTCACCCATTTTTTGGCCCAGAGTGGGTCTGAAAGCAGGGCGCAAGTCCGGTCCGGGGATAGTCCGGGGATGTTTTTTGACCTAAAAACACCAAAAAACGGCCAAAAAAAGTACCTAAAGTGTCCAAAACAGGTCGGAATGGACTCACAGGACCTCCCTGGGGTAGGTTTGTGCCCAAGCAGCTGTCATGACGTCGAAATTTTGCTGTTTTTTTGATTTTTTTGTCCAAAAATGGCCATTTTACCCAACATGGCCAAAACCGTCAAAAGGCCACTTTTTCACTATTTTTTTGCATTTTTTCATATTCTGAGTCGCCCTTAGCATGGATTTTCGGGTCACAGGGTGTTTCTGACCCATTTCTGGGTGGGTATGAGGGGTGTTTGTGGGTACTTTGCGCGGAAGTCCAAAAAAGTCAAAATGCCTCACCCGTCCTGAAGGTTTTGCCCCCACCTAGGGGGGGGGGGGGGGTAGGGGGTCGCATTGTCCTCACAAAAAGTGAAATAAAAATTTTTTGTGACATAGATACTCGTTTCCCGTGGAAAACTAGACACATACCCACCCCAAAAATGTTCGGAGGATCCAATGAAACCATTTTTTTACACTTTGGTGGGCTCAGAAATACCCAAAATGGGGAAAATTAGTGAAAAATGGACTTTTACCCCAAAATGGGCAAAAGTGGTTTTTTAGCAAAAAAATTGATTTTTTTGGATCACCAGAGGTCTATTTTGGTGACTCTCCGGTGCAAATCGGGTCCCAGGGGTCCTGTGGACCTGATTTCAACGACCAACAGGCTTCTGTACCACTTGCAAATGATTTTTTTTGAGTTTTTGAGTCAAAAAAAGTGCTTGTCCACCCCTTGTCCACCCCTTGTCCAGTCCAGGACTTTTCCCCTGGCCATCACATAAAGTAGGGTATGATGCAAATTTGGGTACATACCCCCCCCAAAAATGGTCTGCGGACCCAATGGAACCGGTTTTTTACCCTTTGGAGGACTTAGAAGCACTAGAAATGGGGAAAAGGAGTGAAAAATTGCCCTCCCCCCCAGATGGGGGGGCAGGGGCGGTTTTGGGCTAAAAAATGCCAATTTAGGGCCGCCAGAGGCCTCTTGGGGTCACTCTCCTGTGGAAATCGTACTCCTGGGGGTCCTGTGGGCCTGATTTCGGCCAGCTGCACCCTTTTGGACCCTTCGAACCGATCTTGGTTTGAAATATTGAGTTGAACATGACCCCCTGAACCCGTGCGTATGCGCCTCAAACACCCCCCTCACCCCTCCCCCCTCACTGCCCACCTTCTCCTACCCTGCCAGGCGTAACAAATAAAAAAACGACCTCCCCCTCACAAAAAGCGTCTGAGGATGCTGCTGAGTTCGTGAGGAGGTTCGTGGATGGGGAGCAGATCAGGGGCGTGTGTATGGCGTGTCCTGATGAAGTGCTTCAGCTGGGGCTCGAAATGCACGGCTGTGGGGGGAGGCAGAAAATGCCAAATTAGGGATGCCAGAGGCCTCTTGGGGTCACTCTCCGGTGGAAATCGTACTCCTGGGGGTCCTGTGGGCCTGATTTCGACGAGCTGCACCCTTTTGGACCCTTCGAACCGATCTTGGTTTGAATTATTTAGTCAAATATGTCAAATTCCTCCAATCATAGGCTGTATACAGTACAAAATCATGAAAACACCAATAAAAACGCATTTTTTTACGTTTTTTCACGTTTTTTGCCGCAAAACCCCCCAAAAACCCCCGGAAACCCATTTTTGGGGTGGCACAGGGTGTGGGTCACCACTGAAATGGTCCACCAGCGAAAAAATAATAAAAATTACATAAAAACGTTAGCCAATGCGACCCTCTAGGGGGGGGGGGGGGGGTCTTTTTTAAAAAGGGGGAGCAAAATATATTTCTCCCCAAGCAGGAGGCGTAGACTAACAGAAAAATAAAACAACAATCAAAACGTCTTCAGAACACCATCACCATCAACCCCTTTTGTTTCCGTCTTTTCTGCGTTTTGCTTGTTACATTTGATGTATATGCACGTGGTATATTCATCCTTTCAAAAAAAAAATTTTTTTTTTGTGTCGCATTCAATCCCCTTTTCCTCACGAGAGCCCCCACTTCTTCGTCTTATGAAATTTTCTTTGATTATTTTTCTTTTCTTTTTGGTGTCCTTGGGTTGTTACAGCCCAGAACAGTCAAAAAACGAAAAAAAAAAAAATGTTTTATTCTCTCTCTCTCTCTTTCTTCTGTTCTTTCTGTTGGCAACAAAAGTTTTTTTTTTTTTTTTTTGCTTTGTCAACCTAGTTTCTGTCCTGTTCAATTTTCTTTCATTTTGGTTTTGTTTTGTATTTTTTTCCCTTCTTTTTTTGTGCACTCCCCTCTTTCGCTCTGTGCACGTTTTTTCGCAGAGTGTTGAAGAATGGAAAAAAAATACGAGGTACTAAAAAAGAAGAAAAATAAAAGGGGGTTTTACGTCCTCATCATGGATGCCTTTGAGGGTAAAAATATGGTGCACACATCGTTTTTTCAATATCCTAACGGACTCTGAAGACGTTGTACTGTACTGTTCGTATTGTTGATGAGGTTTTGCCAAAAAAGAAAAAAAAAATTTTTTTTTTTCTCTCTCGGCCCAGATTTCCCAGCACTACCTACAGATTTCCAACATATTTACCTCATGGTAGCAAAAGGGGGGTGCAAACAAATACTCAAGGAGTTTCTTTAAATTGCTTCCCCGACCGATTTTTTTTTTACAGTAGATACAACTTATACAAAGCCATCCCAAAAAAAAGGTACTTTTTTAATAAATAATGGGGTCCGACTATACAAAGACAAAACTGTTTTTTTGTTTTTTTTTTTATAAATTCATACAACGAGAAACAAGGGCCACCAAATGAAATAAGTTCCAAATTATACAATAAAATAACCGACCTTTCCCCTTCCCAGAATAAACCTTTTTCATCCATTACTTTTGTGTGTGTGTCGTGTTTAAAATAAAATAAAAAATGGGTGGTGAATGGGGGAGCGGGGGGGGTGCCGGCAGGGATTGAAGGTTCTGCTGTGGCACACCATATACGCATCAGCGCCGAAAATAACATTTGTTATTCCACAACCTTCCTTCACCCCGGTAGGGTGACAGAAGGTGAAGTATAGGTCTAGTTTTGAAATGATCCAGGGGTTGAAGGAAGGCGTGTGGAAAACAACAACAAAAACAACTAATTGCTAAGAAAAAAAACGGGGTGTGCTGTGGAAAACCCCGCGCCCGATTTTCAGAACCACCGTAGCATCCTGGCGCTTTGCTGGGTGGTGCTGACGCATCTGGTGTGATCGACGAGTTTTCGTCTGTGTATTCTGTGTTCCTTCCGCACTGCTCCGACAACGACGATGCGTGGGAGCCTGTGGACGACTACGCTGGAACACGTCGAGCCTACGTCCAACAACACTGGCAGATAGTGGTGAACGAAGAAGAGTCCGAAGACAACAGCACCCCTTCTTGAATGTTTCAGGTACAGGCATTCCAGTGGTTCTGGCAGCATACGAACGGCGTTTTCGCATACCTGCAGAAGAGCAGAGTGGCTGGGCGTGTTGTAGATTATTCCTACAGGATGGAGTTCCAGGAGCGTGGGTTCGGTTCCCCCATATCCACAGCACACTTCGTTTTTTTTCCCAATAGCAATTACTTGTTTTCCTTTTCTTTTTTTTTTGAAAAAATTTTTTGAACCAAAATAAAAAGAGCAGTTTTTGAGTGCACCTTGTTATCGGGGAAAGGTTCTTTGCGCAGTGTATGGACATATATTATTGAAATAATGAGCCATTCCAAGTAAGTGGTCGGTGAAGGGGTTTCACCCTATAAAAAGGCCCTATCTTGGTAGGAATGACAAAACAAAACAAAACAAAACAAAAAGCGGAAAAACGTAAAATAATACTATGTCATTTCTTAGATTTCCCTTTTACTACATGCGGAAGCAATTAACTGAAGGGAGACACAGCCATGCTACTGCGAGTGATTACAAAGCCCAGCCCATGATAACAACCGTGCCTATTTTTTTGCTTCACAAAAAAAAAAAAAAAAAAAAAAAACAAAAAATTATATGTACCGAAAAATACAAAAAAAACAGAAAACAGAAACTCTTTTATAACAATGTAACGCTCGCTCTCTTCCCTCCCCTATCCCAAAAAAAAAAAAAAAAAGTAAAAAAATGCCAAAAATGGTGCTCGTGAATAACGTATATTTTAGCGGCGGGTTCACGAGTACCTTTACAACAGATTATTATTTGTTTTTATTTTCTTGCTCTCGTGTCTCCCATCAAAATACGTGGAGATTTGCGACAGAGTGAAAAACTATTCCACACAGATTTTTTTTTTGAAGTTTCCAAAAAAAAAAAAAAAACAAAATGGTG
Organism: Rhynchopus sp. YZ270_cl-10; assembly: GCA_964035575.1. NCBI lineage: Eukaryota > Euglenozoa > Diplonemea > Diplonemida > Diplonemidae > Rhynchopus > Rhynchopus sp. YZ270_cl-10. The sequence continues at coordinate 132,026 of OZ037855.1, read as the reverse complement.
AAGACTGTCCGCACAGGCAGTAGTACACCAATCAAAACGGTTTCTTTTTTTTTGAAAAGGGGGACAGTGGATGTACCAATGACACTTTTCAAGGCGATATGCGATGAGAAAAACGTTCAGGTGTTTCCTGATTCTTTTTTAGGGGAACAAAAAAAAAAGTGTATCAATTGCTTTTAGGTGACTAAGCAAAACATCCTTACTTTTGTCTTTTCATTTTTCATTTTATTTTTCCTCTTCAAATCCAATCGCAGCACATAGCCTTTTCTGCACAACACCAGGTTAATGTTCAGCACAGAGAACTGCCCACAAAATAGAATCAAAACATATCAGCATTTTGACTGCATATCTTTACATAGGTATAAAGTTTGATTTGCCGACCAGGATTGATTTTTCACAAAACAAAAGCAAAAAACAAATACACATGAATACTCGAAATCGCTCTGAGTGGCTCGCACACATAGTTTCCTTTGTGCTTCTGCGACTCGAAAACAACGATGTCTTCGGTGTGTGTTTGAAAAAAAGCAGGTGTGGGCAGATCGCAGGAGCAGAAACATTGCACAGTCTGTGCGCGCGCATTGTCTTGAAACAACTCATTTAAGTTTATTTTTTTTTGATAGGGTATGTGTTTGATAGCTAAGCGTAATTCTTGCGCAGATTGTAGCCTCAAATATGTGTGTGTGTGAAGCGTGCGTAGGCTTATTTATTTTTGTTTTTCATTCGATCACTTTATTTGTTTTTTTTTTTCCCATCCTATAGTGTACTTTCTGTTGCTTCTTTTCCCACCCCTTGGATGTTTTTTGTTTTTGGGGTTTCAAAAAAAATTTAAAAAAAAACGATTGAGATTAATACCCACACCCCGCAACATTCAGTCACGACCTGCTTTGTGCTGCTTTGTTTGGGGATTGGTGTCAGCTATTATATTTTTTTCATTTTTCATGTCTTCACCTCTTCTCCTTTCTCGCCGTCCCCCACCCCCCTATTTTTCACATGTCAAAACAACCGTGGAAAAAAAAATATCAGAAAAGATTGCTCTCAAAGCTAAAACCACCCACACAACGTTTCCTAATACTCTCCTCGTCACTTCCAAGAAGGCTGCTGAGGGAATGTGGCGATAAAACGTTGTCTTTTTTTCTCTTGTGGCTCGTTTAGCTGTGCATTCGTTACAAAACAATAAAAAAAATAAAATAATTTGAATGCATTCTTTCAACTCCTAGAATACGCTCTCCAACGGGGTGATTCCCCCCACACCTAGAACATCAGTCGGCAGAGTACCCTAGAATATGTATGGGAAAGGAAAAAAAAACATTAGCCTTCGGGCGACATTGAGTACAGATCTTGCATTAGCAGGTGAGTGTCGACACTGCACAACAAAAAAACACATGGCGGTACACTGAGCCGCAATATCACTGACTCACTGTATCTCTTCCCCCTTCCCCCTTCCAAAAAAAAAAAATATTTTGCTCTTTCACAAACCAAAAAACCCCTGAAGACAATATTATTTTACCCCCCTTTTTTTTTGAGATGCTGATGGGCTCATGAAAATCCATCTATGTTTTTTTTTTTCTTCTTTTTTTTTTCTTTTGCTGCTACATGCAAACTGTGTTCTTTTCAGACAAAAAAAAGTGATCATAATTTTGGTCTCCCGACAGTGGATGAGAGTCACACTTGATGTGGGTAGCTTTTCGCTCTTTGTTTTTTTCTTCGAAATATATTTTGAGCACGATCTTTACCCTAAAAGGTGTAAAGTTATTGGGATACAAAAAAACTCAAAAATTTAAAACATATAGGCGTTCCATATAGTTAAAGGTGTTATGGGTTAGTTTGGTGCAAAGTAGTTGCACAATGAGAATTCTTAGCTCTTTCCTCAAACAAACTGTATTGAAAAGAGAGCGAAGAAGACAGAAATAACCTCTTTCACAAAACATCACATCGCACCCTTGTCAGGTTCGCAAAAATAAAAATAAAAAATAGTTTTTGTACGTAGCGTAAGTATATAACTGTCTTCAGACACAACACATAACATACAATAAATTAGGGGAAAAACACGCCTTTTTTCGTATTATGGTGTTCCCTCGATTATTCTAGATGACCAAAGGGTCATCTTATAAAGTGTTCTTCTTTCAAGCCATTTTTTTTCTTCCATTCCCTAAAGTGATTTTCCCCGCACGGGGTACAGAAAGTTCTTCAAGGTGGTGAGTGTCCACTAATCAAGATTTTCAAAAAATAAATAAAAAGTGAACTGTCTGAATGGCAGCAACACTATAAATCAACAGATTATCAAAAAGGGTGTCAATTTGCTTGCGTACCGCAGCGATAAGAAGCCCGAATTTTTTTTTCAAAGCTTTTGTGGACGAGGTGTGCCGTCTATATGAAGCAGGTCTGTGGTCCCACATCATTTGCCATCTTTCTGTTTTATAGTTCTAACGCTTTTGATGAAAAGATACGCAAAGATTGTGGCCTCTAGACCCAGTCATCTTTCAAGCATTTTTTTTTTCAAACTTTTGTACAGAAAACCTACTATTTTTTCAACTTTACATTATCCTTTTTTGAAAGGTGACTGAGCACAAAATGCTCAGGTTCATCTTATAAATTTTTTTTTTCGCGACTTATTTTTATTGTCGATGCAAACACAAAACTCTTTTTTCTCCCCTTTCGAACCATTCGCTTCTTTGAATAGGGGAAAAATATAAATCACCAAAGATGCGGCACATTTCGAAGTGCTCTCAGGGTAATTTGAACTTTTTCTTTTTTTTGGTGGGCCACACCAAAAAAAAAGCGTGCTGACCCACCAGACAATAACTCACAGTGGCATTCCGTTGTCAAATTATTTAAAAAAAACCCAAAAGTAATCGGGGTACTTATTATTCGACTCCCCCCAAAAAAAATGGTGAAGACTGTCGATATGGCAGCTACACTAATCTAACAAAATTATCAAAAAAAAAACAAAAAAAAAAAGTAAAAAACGAGTGCCCGACTCGGGGTTGTTTTTGTGTACAGAACAAACCTCGTTATTTTTTTTTTCAAGATAAAGGAGAGAACTAATGCGGGGAGCTGGGCTGGGGTGGGCAGGTGAGCAGTGTACCGAAGAAGATAGATACTCATTGCCTCTGTTTTTGGAAGAAGGGAGGGGCGATGGGTCAAATTCATCTTTGCACGTAGTGCTCGATCTGGTTCCCCCCCACCTCACCCTTTTGTTTGCTTTATTAGTGCTGTCGGAAAGTCAACAATATTAAAGAAAATATCCATTTGTCGCAAACCCACTTCACTCCTTTGAACGTAGTGAGGGATGCAGGTATGGGTGTAATTATGTTTTTTTTTTTTTTGATTTTTTTTTGAGATGTGATGTGACACACATTCATCTCCAAGCTTTTTTCCCCTTTGTTTTGGTGACTCCGTACAACAGTAATAAAGCATAATAATAAAAAAACCCTCCCGCAAAAAAAAAAAAAAAAAAACATCTTTGCTTTTGCTCTTACAGAAAACACGTTTTTACATTCCCCATTCCCTTCCACTCCCTTCCCTTCCCTTCACTCTCGTGAGTTTTTTTCATTTTGTTGTTTCTTTTTTTAAATGCATTTTTATCGTCAAGTCGCACACGATTCTCTGCGGTTCACACGTTCATGAAGGAGTAAATCTCGTCACCCTCTTTTTGTCCGTTTGTTGCGATCACGCTGGTAATACCGTAACAGAAAAACACACAGGGACAATCAGGTGGGGAGGAGAGAAGGCGAACGGTTGTGAACGGGAAGAAGCATGACTTTTGAAGCGGGAAAGCAAAAAGAGAGACACTACATCAACGCCGAAAAAGTGGTTATCAGTATTCTTTTGTTTTTTTCCTCTGCACTCAAGTGCGTCCAAGATATTACCCCCATTACCTCCAGCAACAAATCAACAAAAACCTATTTTTTTTCTTTGAAAAAAATTGCTGGAAAAATTTGGAAAAAAAAAGGAAAACGGCACGCAAAAAAAGCCTAATTACAATACAGAATTTTAAAAGAGTGCCGATATTTTTTTACAACATTTTTTCCCCTCTCCCTTTTCCCGAAAAAAATACAAAAAACAAAAAAAATCAAAAAAAAATTCAAAAAATTCAAAAAAAAAATACAAAAAAAATACAAAAAAAACAAAAACAAAAAAAAAAAAAACAAAAAAGTAATGTCCTACCCGGCTGGATGCGTTCTTTTTCTTTCAAATACACCCAACTGGCCGACGTTGCTTTTCATAATATCAAACTCTTCTTCAGTACAGATGTAAAAAAAAATAATCAAAAATTTTGACCGGTGATGTGTTCTGCAAAAAAATATGTGTTTAAGAAGAAAACCCATGAATAGGTTCCTTCATTTTGGTGCCGAAAAAACGTCTCCCACCAAAGCTCACAAAAAAAAAATTGTTGTTGTTCTGTTTTTCTTTCTTTTTGAAGCAATTTCCCGTTGGCCCGGGTACTCCTCTTCCCTTTCTCTCCCTACACGGTGGGGTCCAGCCTCTGAGTTGGAGTCAAACGGGAGACTGAACTAGAGGATGTGATATGCTTCCCGCCGTTTCGGGGGGATGCCACAACCCGTTTATTTGAGTCTCCAGGTTTTTAGTCTCCGGCTCATAGGCTGGACCAATGGACCCCATCACCGTGCACACTTCCCCCTTCTCCCCTTTTCTCACCACACCCCACACTCCTCTCCACCTCCAACCCCTCTCCCTTCCCCCTCCTAACACCCTTCCCTCCACCCCGATGCAACATATGACGTGACGTGCCTCTCCCGAAAGGTTTCCCCCCCCATGTCATGTATCCCAAAAAATCCCCCCCTTTTTTTTTCATTTTCTGAAAAGCGAGAAAAGGGTGCACACTTTTCTTGTCCTCTCTCTCCCTTTCCCCCCAAGGTAACTAAGCACGAGAGGCTTAGGTTTATCTTATAAACTTTTCTCCCCCCCCTCCCCCGGAGTGTCAGTGCCTGCGTCCCAGAGGCGTTTTGCACTGTCAACTTCACTTTTACTCTGATTTTTTTTTTTTTTTGCTCAAGAGCTGCTAACTAGACCGAATGAAAGGATTGGGTGTTCTTACCCAATGTTTTTTCTCTTTTATTTTATTTTTGAACGTAGAATTGCAAAATGTGTGCAATGTGTATAGTCTCTGTTGTTAGATGTGTCGAAGGTGTGTTGGCAATGTAACTATTGCCACATAGATCTTTACAGACGTATGCATACACGTAACGGTTTGCTACCTTCATAACCCCGCTCTAGTGGTTCCTTGCAAGAAGAAAAAAGAAGAAGAAAAAATCCCAACAGATAAAAATAAACTGTGTGTCATGCAAAGGCCCCCTACATCGGATATCGGTCCTCACTTTTGTTAGTTACCGTAAACACAGGGAAAATTATTTATCTTTCGTTGAAAATTTTTGAGACCATATTTATTGATAAATGGTTACAGGTTTGCCTTTGCGTGGCGCTGGCATATTGTCTGTAACCAACCCAAAATTTTATTTTTTTGAGGCCCAAATTCGGTCGAATTTATTTCGTTTGTTTTCATTGAATTAACTTTTCAAACCTTTTCTGTTTGTCAAAAGTCTTATATTTCTTTTGGTTTTGTTTTTTTTTTTTTTTTGTATGAGGCCCAACTTTTGAACTTTTTTTTGTTGCCTTTTTTTACAAGGTGTCCTAGTCATCAGAGGCTTAGGTTCATCTTATAAACGTTTATTTTATTTTATTTTTAATCCCGTTCCCTGTTCTTCCTTTTCCCATATCCACAAAAAAAAAAAGTAAATGTCGCTACGTTGACAGTCATAAAATAACTTTAATTTGTAAACGTCAGAAAACAAAATGCCTTTTTTTCTCTCCTCCCTCCCCCACCTGTGATTTCACTATTCAACACAAAAAATAAAATGAACAAAAAAAAAATTACATCAACCCCTTTGAGCCCTCACCTATAACGTCTCCCAAGCTGTCGTAGAAGAATAAACGTGTATATCCAACGACACAATCCCATTCCCCCTTTTACCTATTACTCAAATATCTCCCACCTCGTTTAGTAGGTGGCTAAGCACGTGTGAACAGCTACGTTCATCTTTTATTATTATTTTTTATTATACCTTCTATTCAGTAGAATAGTTAGTATATGAAACTATTATTTTTTTGTCAGTGCCTGCGTCCTAGAGACGTTTGGATCTATCAACTTCACTTTTTTTTTCTCTCTCTCTTTCTGGCACCAGAATGGGTATGAGCTGTTTATGCAAAAATTTCCATGGATTATTGCAAGGGTTTTTAGTTATCGAAGCTGTGATACAGTGGTCGCGCTAATTATGGGAAAAAATGGGGAAAAAATGGATTTCGGGTACGGAAAAACGTTCCTTGAAAAGGTTAGCTGGGGAGGCCCGGAAACCCCGTTTTGTGGCATTTCCGGGCCAATCCCGGCTTGTGGTGGGGTATATACGGAAAAATGGACAAAATTTTAGTGACTTAAATTTTCGCAAAATATGAACCCATACTCGTAAACAAGGGTCATTTTCAGGAAAATTCGGAAAATTCCGAGATTTGGAAGCAATTTTTCTCCTGAAAATCAGTGGGTTTTCAGCCCCAAAACATACCGCTATTGGAAGTTCCGGAATCCGTCCGCGCTGTGGTGGGGTCACTTTGCCGAAATGGCCAATTTTTTGGTTTTGGTCAAAATCCATGTAGGGTAAAGAGGGCCAATGTAAATCCCACAACCAGATTTTCTCTCCCTGATCCTGACGTCTTGCAACATGAAAATGCGCGAAAACACCGGCATTTGCATTTCCGGAATTCGTCCGTTCTGTGGTGGGGTCAATTTGCCGAAATGGACAAGTTCTTGGTTTTGGTCAATACCCGTCAGTGTAAGGTAAAGGGGGCAAGTGTTTGCCTGTAGAAACTGGAAGGGAACAGGCAGCGCCGCAGGCGCACGGTAACCAACTTTTTTTTTTTTCCTTTTCTTTTTTCTCCTCTTTCTTTTGACTTTCCGAGCCAATTGCGTTCCACGGCGGGGTCACATGTATATGCAAGTCCACTATGTGGTGGTCTTACTCAACAATATTAGAACTTCTGGTTTCTTAATGAAATCCCCGTACTGCAAAAAAAAAACGTTCCTACCAAAACCCCCAAAAATCCCGGGATGAGGGATGGACTTTAGCGCGAGCTCTGCTGTGATAGCAGTTTTTTTTTTTTTTGCACGCTATTGAGTGCAGTCATTTTTATTTGCCCCCAGTGACCAAAATGGGAAAATATAAAAAAAGAAGACTTGTGCAATAAACGGGATTTTCCAGATACCGCGGGGGTTACATAATTGCCAAATAATCGGGTCATTGTAACTAAAGTGTTGATGTGCATGACACATCGCCTATACACTGCATGGTGTTGTAGTGTATTCCTTCAGTTTTGAATAAACCCGTGCCCAGTCATCATATTTTTTTTACGCACACTACTTTTGTGAGCGGAAAGTGTCACGTCGTTCACCCAACCGCGCTCCGCAGCACCACCCAACAGGTGGTTTATAGTGTGTGTGGAAGCGTCAACGCATCGAACAACTAAAAGAAGGGGGGTGAGGGAACGACAAGTGGCACTTTTGAATATTTTCTTGTTCACACATTTTTTTTTCTTGTTGGGGCCAAGCAAGTATCGGCCTCCTTTGTTCTACAAAAATAAAGTTTCCATTTTCCCACCCCCCGTCCTGCATCCCGCATTCCAAATCCCTCCCTTTTTTAAAAAAGCTTGGAGCCCATTCGCAAACATGCGTGTTATCTTGTCTTGTTTTCTCTCTTTTTAACCCTTTCCAAAAATTTCTTTTTTGTTTTGTTTGTTTGTTTGTTGTCTTTTTCATTCGGCTCGGCAAATCCCGTACTTCTGTGGTGCGCGACCTTAGGGTAGTATTGCTTCAATATTTCCCTAGAGTATAGGGTTAGTGTTCATTCCTGACACAGAAAAACAACATATTGTTATTTTATTTTGTGTAGCTTTTCAGAAATCCCGTGGACTCTTTGGTTTTTGACCTGACCTTTGCAAATCTAGTGTCAGTGAAAACTTTAGATAATACCCAACATTTCAAAACAGGAAAAAATGAAAAGAAAAAAAAGATGACAAAAAAACAGCAAGCCAAAAATATGTTTCCAAACAAAAAAAAAATGCAAAATGAAAATAGCTCATTTTTTCCCCACTGTTCTGTTGCCAACAAAAAAAATCCCTGTTTTTTTTTCCCCTCCCTTTCGGTTCTCCCTCCCTTCCTCAAGCATTATATTGTCTATCTTGGGGCCTGTACCCTATTAGGGATAATATGATGGGGAATGAGACGCTAACTGTCTATGTATTGATTTTTTTTTGGCTGTTTGACTGGCCGATTGGCTATTTTGCCATTTGTGTGTTTCTGTTCGTCTTTCCAAAACAAAACAAACAAAACAAAAAAAAATCCATTAGCGAGCATCTTTCCTTTTCTATTTCCTTTCTTCTACTTTACCCCCTCAATTTTATTTCAAAAAAAAAAAAAAAAAAAAAAGAAACAGAAAAAAGATAATGCAAAGCTCCGGTTTTTGCCCTCTTTCCCCCCCCCCTTTTTTTTTTTTGAACAAATCACTATTAAAAACAAACGCAACCAAAAATAAACTAATGTCATACCCAACAAACCTACTCTTTCGCGGAGTGATATACACAAGAGCAGATCAGTAAGTGAAGTATTGAAGAATTACCCCCTTTTTTAAATCGAGGTTTATTTTCTAAGGCGTTTTTTTTTTTTTTTTTTTTTTTTTTTTTTTTGCAAATTTGGAGAACGCAAAAAAAAAATTGGACAGTGGAGATTGCACAACTGTGGCAACACAACCGAGGCAACTACACTACTCCAACAATTTATCAAAAAAAAAAAAAAAAGGGAATGAATGGTCATGGCTGTGTAACTTAAGTGACTTAAGTTTTTTTTAAAAAAAAAACTTAAGTCGCTTAAGTTACCTTAAGTCCAGGCTATTTCCTAACTCTGGGGCGTTTTTTCCAAAATTTCGAAAAAGAAATGCAAAAAAAGTGCGGCATTTTTGTGAGGTTTTTTTCCGCCCAAGAGGGCGTTTTGTTGCATTTCCGAGCCAATCCCGGCTTGTGGTGGGGCATATTCGGAAAAATGGACAAAAATTTAGTGACTTAAATTTTCGCAAAATATGAACCCATACTCGTAAACAAGGGTCATTTTCAGGAAAATTCGGAAAATTCCGACATTCGGAAGCAATTTTCCCCCTGAAAAAAACAGTGGGGTTTCAGCTCCAAAACATACCGCGATTGGAATTTCCGGAATCCGCCCGCGCTGTGGTGGGGTCACTTTGCCGAAATGGACAAATTCTTGGTTTTGGTCAAAATCCATGTAGGGTAAAGAGGGCCAAGGTAAATCCCACAACCAAATTTTCTCTCCCTGATCCTGACGTCTTGAAACATGAAAATGCCCGAAAACACCGGCATTTGCATTTCCGGAATCCGTGCGTTGTGTGGTGGGGTCAATTTGCCGAAATGGACAAGTTCTTGGTTTTGGTCAAAATCCGTCAGTGTAAGGTAAAGGGGGCAAGTGTTTGCCTGTAGAAACTGGTAGGGAACAAGAAGCGCCGCAGGCGCACGGTACCCAACTTTTTTTTTTGTACCTTTTCTCCACTTTCTTTTGATTGCACGAGCCGATTGCTCTCCACGGCGGGGTCATATGTGTCCAAAAACACTCTAAGGTACTATTATTCTGAAATAAGATTCAATGGTTTCTTAAGGAATCCTCATATCGTGATCTCTGAAAACCCTCGAAAACGAACCCCGCCGGAGGCGGATTTTTTTTTAACACATGTGCGCAAAAATACTTTATTCTTGCTTATTTCGCACATTTGGGAGTACGGGACCCCAACATTTTTTTCCCTGGTCACTTTTTCCCAGACAGAAGTGCCCTACCTACCTTCCCCCTTAGGCGAAAAAAAAGTGCGGCAACCGGGAAAATTTGGTCGGTAAAAAAAGTGCGGCATTTCCAAAATCTCAAATCCTAAAATCGAAACTCAGATTTAGGAAATAGCCTGCCTTAAGTCATCGTTTTTTTTTTTTTTTTTTTTCCCCTTTTGCTTGGCTTGGGTGTGAAGCTTCAGGTGGTCCGAAGAGTGATCTGACCATATTCTCTAGGTATAACAGGTCCTCAAAAAATGCATTGACGAAAGAATTTTGCACTTTTGACCACCACAGATTATGTACCTGTGTACCTGTGTACCTGTGTACCTGTGTACCTGTGTACCTGTGTACCTGTGTACCTGTGTACCTGTGTACCTGTGTACCTGTGTACCTGTGTACTGTGCGGAAATTGACCAAAAACGAGAACTTGTACGTTTCGGCAAATTGACCCCACCACTGGCCGGACGGATTCCGGAAATGCAAATGCCGCCGTTTAAAAGCTTCACCGACGAAAAATTTTTCCCCCAACACGTGTATCCCCTATGAGGGTGACAACTGGTAGAAACACGGGTAATCGGTTATGCAGCCACGCCAATCATAATATTTCGTTGCAAAATATTTACGTTTCGGAAAGTGGAAAATGACTGGCATGTACCAGCCATTTTACCATCGATATTTCACTGTCATGTCTACTCCGAATAATCGCCCCACACGTGTGCACTTGACCGCACGCGGGTGCAGTGATAAGTCCGATTTGATTGGGTGGTCACCCTCATTTGGAATTTTCAGTAGGGATGCTGCATCAGGAAACTACGGGTATCCGGCCCCTTCAGTGAAGTTCATCGTCCAAGCAAAAACAAAAAAAAAAAAAAAAACAAAAAAAACTGTAACTTAAGCTAACTTAAGTGACTTAAGTTGGTAACTTAAGCTGTTTTTTTTTTAAAAAAACTTAAGTTACGTTTTTTTTCTAAAAAAACTTAAGTTTTTTTCTCGAAAACTTAAGTTTTTTAATTTAAGTTTTTTTTTTCAGTAGCTTAAGTCGCTTAAATTTTCCGGAGGATTTCGGAGAAAACTTAAGTTTTTTTTTTAGCTTAAGTTACACAGCCATGAATGGTGGGGTATTTGGTTGGCGATTGTTTTGATTGTATTTTGAAGCATCTATACCCCCAACAACCCTACCTTAGTGATTTCCGCAATGCTTGCAGGTTTGTGCCAGAAAAAAGGCTTACGCAAAGTGCACCATTTTTCTGATACATTCTGATAAAAAATCACACAAAATACAACAACCTTCAGAGGGCGAGAGAGAGAGAGAAGTACAGTGAAAAGATACCGGCAATGGTACCCCCTCTTTTTTTTGTTGTTCCAAAAGACGAAAAAACGTCTTTTCTTTAATTCCTGTCTCCTCTCTGCTGGTCTCTTTCTCTGTCTCTCTCCCTAACCTGAACTGAACTCCGACTTGGTATTTTTTTTTATTCCTACAAGCGTAGCTTAAAGGAGAAATAGTTCCTCAGATACGGTCGCCAATCACCCCTCAAACAGGGTAATTGTGCAATCAACGAAAAAACCTTTTTTCCTTTTACTTACCTATCAGAGTTACTATTTTTTCCCGCAGTTTTTTTTTTTTTTTTTTTTTTTTTTGCAAAAATACTTCATTTTTTGACTGACTTTTGTGTTATTTCTCCTTAGAGAGGCAAGAAAAATCGTAGAACCAGCTGCCCTCTTTCTCTCGGAGCGCAAGGGATGACAAAACTACACTTTTTTTCATCAAACAGATTATCAGGCTTCTGGCCGGCATTTTGAGTACAAAAAAAAATCTTTACCCGATTTCGGTGTAAAGTTGATTGTCAACAACAATAAATATCCTTATCCCATCATAGATGGTAGTCGGGCCGAGTCGGGCCGACTCGGGCCGACCACTTTTCGTTATTTTTTTTTTCAAAATTTTTTTTTTCAGGGTCGGCCCGAGTCGGGCCGAGTCGAAAAAACTCGGCCCGACTCAAAAAAAAAGTCGGCCCGAGTCGGGCCGAGTCGAATTTTTTTTGGTTTTTTTTTTTTGGGTTTTTTTTTTTTTGTTTTGTTTTTTTTTGGTTTTTTTTTTTTTGGAAAAGATTTTACTGTGGGGGGGCCGACGGGACCTGACTCGGGCCGACTCGGGCCGACTTTTTTTTTCGACTCGGGCCGACTTTTTTAAAAAAAAAATTTTTTTTTTCGACTCGGCCCGAGTCGGCCCGACTTTTGAAAAAAAAAAAAAATAAAAAAAAGTCGGCCCGAGTCGGCCCGACTCCCAGATTTTCCAAAAACTCGGCCCGACTCGGGCCGACTACCATCTATGTCCCATCCCCCATTTTTTTTTTTTCAAACTTTCATTATTTCATCTTCTTTCTATTCAGTAGAACAAAAAAGGAGATGAAAGAATTACCCTTTAAAGTTTTCACTATTTTTGGTGACAATATGAGAGACCTGCACCATCTTACCCACAACTTTTTTTTTTATGTGCAGAGACACATCATTTTTTCAAGCTTTCTTTTTTCTTCGCCTCTAAAAGGGGAAAAAGGAACTGCGCGCTTCTTCCAGTGTTAACAGCCTTGAGAATGCGACTTTTTATCCTTTCCCCCCCCTCTTTCCCACAACTTTTTTACAAAAAGATCCCTGAATGTATGTCCTAAGTTACAACACCAACGATTTTCCATTTTTCCACGAAAATCACCCTCAGTTCTTCCCATGTTTTTTTTTTTGTGCTTTCAGAAAAATATGGGGTCCACATGGGGGTCTGTGTAGTCAATGCCCAACACTACCCCTCCCCAAACCTTTTTCTTTAGAACGTATTTTTTTCTTTCATGTTTTTTCGAAAGTCTTTTTTGACGATGTGGTGTGTACCATCAGATGCAGACATCATGCAATCTGTTATCCTTTGCAGGTTTCTTTTATTTCTTCTACCGGTAATTTTTGTTTACTGTTTATGCGTATTTCTCCAAAATATCCGCAAAATAACCATTTGTGGTGAAAACCCCCCTACCGTTATGTCGTGTGTGTTTATTTTCAAATCCTTTCAACATTTTTCTGTTGTTTCCAAAATAAATAAAAAATGTTAGAAAAAATATACCATTTTTTTTTTGTCCCATACCTGGATCAGGGTTATGAGTAATTCTTGTATTTTCAAAAAAAGCAAAAACAAAAAACAAAAAAAGAAAATATTGTGTAAGTGTAATAGTGCAGCCAATCCCCAAAGAGAAACCAAAATCTAAGGGATAGAGGGAAGATCATGCACGTTTTACTACAACACAAACATCTTTTTCTGGAAACAGCAAAACAAAAAAAAAGAAAATAAAAACTACATTTCAAAATACTTAAAAGACAATCCCCATTTCCCAAAATCCCTTCCCCCCATTCGTCCTTCCCCTAAGGGCTTGGGGATGGGTGCGAAATCACACATAAAAAAAAAAACACACAAAGGGGTTCACCTTACAGGAAACAATAATATACTTTAGTAGCAAAAAAAAAATAAAAAACTACCTACTTCCCGGCCTTCCTTGTGAAATATACCATAAGGAAAAGGGAGTTGGGTGTGTTTTTTTTACCATTTTTTTTTTTGTTGGAGTGAAGTGAGGATTAGGTTCGCGTGGTCCTCATTTTACCTATCCCATACTACTAAAAGAATAGCCCTTTTTTTTTTTTTTTTTCAAAAACACCATAGAGTTCGTTGTGGAATAGCAGAAGAAGGAACGAGGTGACTCAGTCACTGAAAAAATTGGGTTCATATTTTCCAAACTTTTCCCTTTCCTTCTTCTTCTTCTTATTCTCCAAACGCACCCACATTTCCTCAATTTCCCTCCTCCCTTTCATGATAAGAAAAAGACTTCCTATGGATTCCATTTTTCTGTTTTTCAGAAAAATTTGCGTGTTTTTTTTTTTTCCCTCTTTCCGCTCAAAAAGATGACAAGGTAACAGTGTTACGGACTACGAAAAAAATATTGAGGTCGTAGGGGAAAATGGGGGTTTTCAAAAATTTTTTTTTTGACAGCAAAAAAAAGGAACTGAGTTGGGGGGAAAAACCCCCCTTGCCACATGTATAGTGACGCACTATCCTGTGTATCACAAAAACTCAAATCTTCCGTCCTACCCAGAAAACCACTTTTTTCCCTCCCTTCCACATTATCGTTCATGGTTCCTGGAGTTAGCTTTTGTCTTTATTTTATTTTTGAACGGAATACTTTTTTTTGTTTTTGTTTTTTTTTGTTTCCACGCCCGCAGAGGCGTTTTGCACTGTTTTTCAACTTCCGTTTTTGTTTCTGTTCTAGAAATCAAACGGGGGCACATAGCCGGTTCTTATTCGGGAAAAAAAAAGAGAACCGACTGCCAAAACCATCCTTCCCCCCACAACATCGTGCGTGCCTTTTTTTTTTGTATGTTTTCTTTTGTTGAGAAAATGAATCACCTCTCAAATGAGAGGTTGGTGAATTTCATGTTCCAGGTCTTTTTTTTTTTTTTTAATAGACATTGCTAGGTAGGGCGTTTTTTCCCGATTCAAGCCAAGCATGCTTTGTTGATTATTTTGCGGTATTTTTTCTTCTTCTTTGCAACCCATTTGAGTGGTTATATTACCACCCATTTTTTCGCACCCGCAAAATGTTTCGCCTCTTTTTTTTCTTCTTCGCCACAGTCTTTATTCTTTTCGCAAACACGTTATACTGTTGGCCGTTGAACACGCTCATTACTGAGGGTTTTCTGACATATTTTTTTCCCCCCTTTTTTTATTTGCGTGTCCATACTTTAGTTTCTCGTGTATCGAGTTGCCCTCCTTTTTTTTTGAATTATTGGTAACTTGCTGGTTTTTTTTTTTTTGAGGTGTAGGTGCACCAAACTGAGGCACTCATCTTTGTTCGACTTTTTTCTTTTTTTGTTATTTTATTTGCGAAAATGTCTTTCTCCGTACCCCCTCTCCTATTCCAGTATTGTGAGTTCCACACACAATACCCCCCAAAAAAAAATACTGTACCAAGGTAACAGCTGATTTGCCTTGCAGTATTTTCTTCTTTTTTTGCGCAAATCTAAAAGGAGGGAAAAGACGTCCCCTTCTCTCCCCGAGACAAGGTGTTTACAGAAGTGTTGGACTAATTATGCGCCGGGGCTTTTTTTAAAGATGTGTGTGCACGAGATGCACATACAATCTTTCAAGTTTTCTTTTGGGAATTCCCCATTCTCTCCTTTTGCATATTTTTTTTTGTCTTCAAATCAAGCGAATTTCTTTTTGTCGGAAAACCAAAGATCAAAAACAAAAGATCGGAAAGAGGACAAAACCATGAACACCATCCTGAAAGGGGAGGTCCTCCCAATGTGATTTTTTTGACAACACACATAGTTTGGGTACATTTAGTGCACCCTATTATACCTTCTATTCAGTAGAATAGTTAGTATATGAAACAATTATAACACAAAAAAAAGTCTGGTGAACACTGCCTCTGTATAGGTATCACGCTAAAACAGATTTATTTTAAAAAAAACTTATAGTGGAGCACACTCGGGTGGCTACACTAATACAACCAAGTTTTCAAAAAAAAAAAAAAAAAAACACATAAATACCTGCAAAAACCCTTCTTCTCTCGCGATTCTTTTTTGTCCCTTCATTTTTTTTGTCAAAAAATAGTAAAAAGACAATTTTTTTGGCGTCCCTAACCACCTTGCTACCAACCATTTCCTCCCCCCCCTTTGCCCCCTTTCTGATCACACTTATTCACTGAGTGTGGTAGTTTTTTGTTTTGAATTATTTGTATCCCGCCCTAGGGAGTATCCCCCTTTCTCTTTTGCATGTCTCCCACCCCCCTTTTTGTCAGTGCATCCCACGGGTTTGCACTATAAAAAAAAAACCGTTATCCCCCGAAGCCTCTCTTACTTGAATTTTTTTCCCGAAGTACCCTCTCCCTTTTTCACAGCTTTCCATATCGCTTGTTCAGGTCTTGTCGGAGTGTGGCTCTGTTTTAGGCTTGTTTTTTAGTTGATTCAAGAAGCCCAACAAGAGAGCGTCTTCCTACTTCGCCAAGCCAGGATGGAGATTAAATTGCCATGAATGAGGGTAGAGGGTTTCGGGAGTGGCGAGGGGGTGGTGGAACCCCAAAAAAAAATTTTTTTTTTTTGATTTTTTGTGCCCTGCATCAGGGCACTAGCTAGACTTTTTTTTTCCCGTTTTTTTGCGGTTTTGCGGTTTCAAAAAAAAAATTCGCGCGGCGACAAACTAGAAGGGAAAACACACGAATGAGGGACGGGGAGATTTTGGGAAGGGGTTACTTACGGGGCATTTTTTACGGGGCTAAACCCGACTGACCCCTGGTGGAATCTCCTGCCAACTTCATTGCATGTATCAGAATGCTTCTGTGCGTGAGCATGTGTTGCCGCATGGTCTGCACAGCTTCCGACGTTCGCACATACTCCCCCCAGTCTCCTGTTTGCTGTCGACCATTCTATCACACACTCCTCCATGTCCGCGGTGGCACGCCGGCTCACTATGCTCTGACTTAATCTCCCCGATCGCGGACCACCCCTCTACCCGAATCGATATTGCATTTTCGGTTGCAAAATGCAACTGCCCAAATTGCAAGGGTCTTCCCGAAGACATTGTAAAATAATAAATGGCGCCGCAGGCAAAAAAAATTAGGGTACGGTGTAAAGATGCCGGTTTTACACTCAACAAACCCTTTTCGAAGCAAAAAAGGAAAATGGCGCCGCAGGCAAAAAAAATATGGGTTAACTCCGCGAGCGAAGCGAGCGGAAATTTTTTTAGGGTGTACTTCCGTGAGCGCAGCGAGCAGAAGAAAATTAAGGTGCTATCATGCCAGTCATCTGGGGGTCGGGCGAGGGGGCCCAACAGTGCCCAAAACCCCCCACATATTTTTTTTTTCTGCCCCAAGATTTTCCGTTTTTTTTTTTTTTTTTTTTTTCGCCAAACCGCAAAACCGGGTTTTTGCGGTTTTGAAACCGCAAAAAAGCACCTAGCTAGTGCCCTGCCCTGCATTCTGGTTACTTTAGTGAGTCGTTTTCACTTTCAACTTCTCTTTATTTTATAGATGTGTTCATAAGAGAGACACATTCAAAAAAAAAAAATATTGTTATTTCTTACTGGGGCTTACTTTTGTTCTCTTTATGAGGTGGCTTAGGTTCATCTTACCAAATTTATATTTTATGTTGTTTTCCCTCTTATTTTGTGCCTGTAATTCCCCTCTTGTTTGAGCGCTGTTCACAGAGAGGAGGGTTCCTGTACATAAAATTTTCGACTTTTTTGATTTTGATTTTTTTTGTTCATGAAACTAATGTTCTGTTTGTTTTGTTTTTGGAGTAAAATGTAGCTGTCATCCGAGCAGCGTGCATGTTGCTCATATGCTATGTTGCTGTTAAGACATTGTATCTCTTCCTTTGGAGGTTTTTGTCTTTCAAAAGATTAGTTTAAGATTTTTTTTGTTTTTGCTGTGTTTTAGGACATAAGATACCACATTTTTTTTGTTTTGTTTGCGTTTATTTTATTTCATTTTCTACCAAAAAAATAGGCTCTATTCAGTTTCTTATGTATTTTTTCTTTTATTACAACCCTCCCTTTTTAAAAAAAATCCTCACAATCGAAAACAGCGTGTTATCCACGCAGTCAGACAATAGCAGGAAAAAAAAGAAGTAAAAAAGCAGTGGTCACCTCCTTGCAGTGTCTGACTCTGTACTGAAAGTTTCAAAAAAAAAAGTGTGTTGTAGTTAGTGTAGGACACTCTAGGGTGGCTACACTAATATAGCTAAGTTTTCAAAAAAAAAAATGACGAAGAAATTTATTAGAGTCGCATTTTTTTCCCCCTTAAATTAGTAGAATAAAATGCTTCCGAAAATGTGCTCAGATTTATTTTTATAGGTGGCTAAGTACAGTGATGCTGTGTCGTCGATGAGGCTTGGTTCATCTTATAAAACCTTTTTCTTTCTTTTTTGATATGTGCACGAGGCACATCCACCTTACAACTTTTCTTTTTTTGTGTATTTACAGTAATTTTTTTGTACGTCTCCGCCATATCTTTTTCAATTGAATAACCTGACAATGATCACTCACAGCCGTCACCTCCCCCGTATCGCCGTTTCGTTCACCTCCGTTACACCTCCGTCCTGATCTCCTCACCATGAGGGATAAGGGGATCAACGGAACACAATGGGTTGAGGCTTGTCTTTGTGAAATACATTCTCGTTTTCAGGTTTTTTTTTGTTGGTTTTTTGTTTGAAATGTAGTTTTGCAAATTTTATTTTTGAGCAAACTCACATTTTTTAAAATAGAGACTGTGTGTGGCACCTCCGTGCAGTTTTTATTCAATCAACAATTTTGAGGCCCACCTTCTGACAAGTTCTTGTTAGGATTCGAAGGTTGGGCCAAAAGAGTGAGGAGACGACAGGAAGAACTGTTTTCTTATCCAGTGTGTAATGAAGTGTTACTTTTTATTAAGATGGGACCATTTTTGTTGATCCCTCACCATATACTATCAATTTATTGATTGCATATGATGAAAATACTTTTTATTTATCTTTTTGTGGTTCCCTAGTTGAGGGGATTATTTGAAAAAAAACAAAAAAACAAATATCATTAGCGCCGTGTTCAAATTATGCTCATACCTGCAGAAGAGCAGAGTGCTGGGCGTGTTGTAGATTATTTCTACAGGGTGGAGTTCCAGGGGCGTGGGTTCGGTTCCCCCATATCCACAGCACACCCCGTTTTTTTTTTCGATAGCAATTATTTGTTGTGCAACACTTTTGTCAAAAAAAACAAAACATCACAAAACAAAAAAAAAAACAACAAAATCAAACAAATCAAACAAATCAAAAAGAAGAACAAAGAAACAACCCATCAGTATCACCCCCCTTTTCCCTTCAAATTTTGAATGAATATAATTTAGTAAAAATTTTCTTCAAAAAAAAGTCTCCCTTCTGGTCACCTCGGCATTGTCTTATTCTCAATCTCCCAAGAGGGTTGCGTACATGACAGTGCTGTAGACCAAAATGAACACAACTCCAAAAAGTGGATATTTTTTGCAAATAGGAAAAACACATTTGTGTCCACTTTTGATCCTTTTATTTTTAAAAAAAAACACACGCAGTACCCACAACTGTTCTGACGCATATAAATTATGATATATTTCCCCCAAAAAAAAAAAATGATGACTTTCTTTATTAGTGCATGCGTAATCTCGGCTTGCGCCCTCAGATTTTTCGTTTTTTTTTTTTGTCATCAAATCCAAACTTCTTAGCACAAAAAAAAAAAAACGTCGGACTTTTTTTTTGTCGTTCAGAGCTTCTTCGGAACTTGACCTCAACATTCGTCAATATCACTTTTTTTTTTTGTTCTTTTTGAAATTTTTCAACTGTAATATTGTAATCACTTGACTTCTACTTTTTTTTTCAAAAAGAAATAATCATGGTGTGCGGGGGCAAGAGGTGTGGTGTTGATGTTCGTACTGAGATATGGGTAAAACGAAAAAAAAGGTAAAAAGGTAATACGTTTCTTTGGGTCAAGAAGAAAGAAACATTGGTTTACATCTACCACACAAATCTACGCAAATAAACGGAAAGGGACCAAACAGCATTTTGGTGAGGTTTTTTTTTTTGCACAGGGCTTATTTGCCACCAGGTGTTGTTATATTTTTTCAGGGGTTTCTTTTGGGTGTGCGCATTCATCTTTCAAAGGGTTTCTTCGATGCAGAGATTCTCTTTAAGATTTTCTTGAAAAAAATATTTACGACAGCTTTGTGTTTTCTCAATATGTAACGGTCCATTTTTGTTTTCTTGCGTTCCATTTATTGTCTTTTTGTCTTCCTTGAGGGCATCCCAAAACCTTCACCCATTCTCTACTACATTGCATTGTTCACACCTCTTCCCACCCACAAAAAAGGAACAAAATACCACCCAGAACCCGGCACTATCTTGTGTTATCCAGCCCCCTGTTTTCTTTACATTTCCTGAAGAATAAGGGGTGTGGGAAGGGGGGGGAAACCATGATTTGTTCGCTGAAAAAGAAAAAGAAGACTACATTTGCATTTTTTTTTCCCCTTTCAAATCACATCAACATCATATTATGTAAAAATTGCTGTGCAGATCACACAAAAGGTGGTGACTACATGATTCAATTTTTTTCTTCTAAAAATAGTGCAGCAAGGAAAAAAAAACCCCCCGAACACAACTAGGCAGCCCTGACACACAAACCGAGTTTTTAACAATAGAATTTATTTTTTTGCTAAGTTAAAAGTGGGCTTTGCACAACAGGTGTCAACTACTGTTCCAACAATTTTAGCAAAAGGAAAAAATGGACAAGGAAAAAGGGGGACAAAAAGTAAAATATGAAATAAAGGGGGGCCCGGACCTCTGCACACTGTTCCCAAATATTTAAGTTTTTTTTTTTTTTTTGAAAAAGGAAAACACGTAGGGGCTTCGGCCAATTTTTTATTTTTTCTTTTGCAAAAATACCTATAGGATTTCCCCCCTTCTTTGTTCAAATAGAAAGTTTGTGGAGGCTTCTTATTAGGCGAATTTTTGTAAATAGAAAAAAACATTCAACAGGATTGTGTCCGCAATCACAATTCCAAGCTTTTCCTTTTTGTTTTTATGGTATGTGTACATGACAAACACATTCATTCCGTTTATTTTCCCTCATTTTTCTTTGTGTTGGACCACGTGTGCTGGGGTCGAAATTCATCCTCTGCATGTTTTCCCCCCAAAAAACTCTTTGTCTCTCTTATTTCCCCTATTTTTTGACGATTATTTTTGGTGTGTGCCTGGTTCCCTGTTGGAAGGTATATTTTTTTCTGCAAAAAAACAACAACACGGCGTCTTTGAGTTTTGTTGTTCTTTATTTGTTTTAGTACTGCTGTCAGAGGACGTGGTTTTGTGCATTATCAAACCATTATTTTTTCCAAGTTGACCAAGCACAGAGAGGCTTGGCTATCATCTTCACAAAATATTTTTTTTTCCAGCAGAGACGATGACGTGCCTGCATCAGAGGTGTGATCTGCTTTACTTTAATTTTGTGATTTTCATCCTGGACTGGCATCGCACCGAGGGTCAGTCGGAGGTGCCTGCACTTTGTTATTTTTTCAATCAATTATTTCCCCTACAAGTGACAATTTTCCCAATGTTTCAAAACAAAACAAAAAGAGTAAAAAAGCGTATCCAAAACACCTTAGGTGGAACGCACCTATTGGTGCGAGGTCGATACAAGAATCATTGGTAGAAAATACACCCTCCCCCTCTCCCTCTCTTACCTTCATCCCCTAAACAAAAAGCCCTTTCTTCTTTTCGTGGACCCAGTCCCCTCCTCAATCCCTATTTCCTCTTCTCTCTCTCTCTCACCCTCCCGGTTGTGCGTGCATGTGTGCTGTCTTTTAGCAGCGCACTGACCAAGTATTTTTTTGAAGGGGGCTAAGCGTCGTATGGCTCGATCAAACCACCCGATTTTTACTCTGAGTTTGCCGGTGTCTGTCAGTGTAACACTGGTAAAAACACCGGAAAAACTCAGGGCCAAAAATTAGGTGTTCACGCTTTTCCCCCAACTTTTTCAGATACGTTTGTATGACGTTTTGGCAGCTTCATATTTTTTTATCAGTCCTATTCGTGGTCCTTTACCCCCCCCCCTTCCTTTACCCCCCCCCCCTTATTTTACCCCCTTTTTCAGAAAAAAACGGTTCAGGCCAAAATAACATGGTCCTTTACCCCCCCCCCCCTTATAGTACCCTGTTGTGGCTGGTACTTTACCCCCCTGGGGGGGTAAAGTACCAGCCACCAGGCAATTTTTGGGTAATTATCACCGCGACACGCCAGGTGGTGTTTTGCCACGAGGGACCTAAACCCACGAGCGAAGCGAGGGGGTTTAGGTCCCTCGTGACAAAACACCACCTGGCGTGTAATTATGGGGTGATAGTTTCACATAATGCCGCGCGTACCTGTTTTGTTTAATGGTTTGCTGGTAGGGGCTGATGTGTTCAGCGGGTCGTACATCCGGAGACTGTAGGACTGGTCTGATTTGAAGCTGGAGACAAGCTCGAAATGAGGAAAGGGTAAAGTGCAAATAATCCTTCACCCCTGTTTTTCATCGGGTGTGCAGGTAGATGGGTGCAGGTGGGTACGTTTGTGCCGCGTGGGCGATACGTTTGGGACACCTCACGGAATCTGAGGCAACATCGTCATCCCTGACCAGTCATGGTACAGGCACAGGCAGAAAGATGATGTGGATGATGTGGATTTCCATGATTCATGACCACTTGCGAGGTCGCAAGGAGGTGAGAATTTTTTTCAGACGATACATTTATCATTAGATCATGTGTCGTCACACTGTGTTGCACAAAATTTCACCCCACGGTGTATGAAAAAGTACCCCCTTCCCACCCAAAAACATGACCAAACCCATAACATGGTCCTTTACCCCCCCCCCCCCCCCCCTTACCCCCTCCTTTACCCCCCCCCCCTTATTTTACCCCCCTTTTTCCAAAATTTCCGGTTCACCGACCCAAAGGGGGGGGGGGGGTAAAGGACCACGAATAGGACTGATGATATTTTTGAAATTTTCAGCCTTCCTGTCCCCTTTTTTTTCAACTGCTATTGAGATTGTGGTACAAATCCCACACAAATCAGTACCAATTTTTTTTTCTACGCGGGAAGTTATTGGACGCTGCTTATTGTATCGCAGATGTGACCACTACCACGCGTATCAGTACAAAGAAAGAAAACAGTCTTGACCCCCTATTAAAAGGATGTGTACGTTGCTTATTTGCTATTTGCTTATTTGCTATTTGAAGTACATTCATCTTTTTCGTCTGCTATCATCCGGGGCGTCAGTCGGAGGCTCCCGCATGAAATAACTATTTCTCAACTTTCTCTTTTGAAAGGAAAATGAAATTAATCTTCTTCTTTTTTGAGTACCTATGTAAGCTGAGCTAATAAACCCTGGGTGGAGTGCAGCATATAAATGGGTCTTCCCATATGATTACCTCTTTTTGCTATCAATTTTTTTTTTGTATTTTTGGAAAAGTATATTTACCCTCTGACTTATTGTGTTGAGTACAAGCACCGTAGTTGCGTATCCTCTGGTTCTTGCACACATTTAAAAAAAAAAAAAAAAAAAAAAAAACGTATTAAGTGCGCACCTCGTACCTCGGGTGTGTCTACACTAATGCAAACCAAGTTTTACCAAACTTTACAAATTCATTAAACCCAATCTGTACTAATACAATGGACTCTTAGAACAAGAGCTGACATTACAGAGTACAAGAACGCAATTTGTGAAGTTGTTGATGCCAATAATAAAAAGGCGTTCAATCATCTGGATGATGACGGCGACATCTGACTTCAATATCCTACCGTGTGCTGCATGTTCCCACAACTTGACCAAGTCCACCCTCCCCCATGGGTTTCGTTACGGAGGATCCAGTGTTTACACGGTGACCCTGTTGGGAAATACGTGCTATGTTACGGGGTCCAAAACAGGTGAAATTCCACGCGTAATTACGCGTGTAATTTTCCAACAGGATCACCGTGTACAGCTGTTTCACTTTTTGATTTCCATGTTTTTTTTTCTCTCGTGCGTGTCAGTTTACCCCCCCTTCCAACTACGATATAAAAGTGAAGACCAGAAAAGGCCTGGAACAGAATCTGGTGGAGGTTGCACGTTAAGTGGCAACTACATTATTTTTCAAGACCAGGTTGTTTTTTTTTTTTTTTTTGAAACTAAATGAACCAGAGAGTGTTCAAATCGTGTTCCAAGCAAAAAAAAAATAATTCTAAAGTATGGGGCAGACCTGAGAGATTTTGGTGAATCTCTGACACGTACCGTCTGTCAAAAATCCCATACGAGACCCAATAGTATCTTGCTTATGATTTGTAGGGCAATGAAGCAAGGGCTCAGAGACCCACTAGAACAAATACTGGGGTCAAATTCATTCGATTTTCTATTTATTTTTCCATCCCCATTATCAAATTATTTGTATTTTTCAAAAACTACTTTTTTGTTATTTTTTTTTTTTTTTTTTTGCGACCATTTTTTTTTTTTTTTTATTCCGCCTTTTTTTTTTGGTATGGGTCCTTCTGTGTACGCTGACCCTCCCTTTTTTATTACCGTGTTTTCGAAAAAGTATGGACCGGAATAATTATGGACTTTTTGAGATTCTTTCTTTTACTGTAATGGACCTATTTTTCTGGTTCATATTTTATTTTCGAAAATACGGTATTATTTTCATTGTATCTCTACTATGTAGGTATAACGCTGACACCAATGTTCTGACAGCCGTGCCGCTGTCTTTTTCAGTTCAGTGTTTTTTTTTTCTCTCCAAAAACCCACTTTTTTTTTTGGCACACATTTTCAAACCCTTACCCACAACCCCTTTTTTTTCATATTTTTATTTTGTCATGGTGTGGGTGTAACATCGTTTTTTTTTTGTTTGAGTGGTGACAACTCAACATCGTCGTTTTCACATCGTGAACAAAAAGGATGTTAAAATTCCACATCGTGAGCGATGTTTACCCCCACTGTGTTTTTTGTTGTCAAGAAGAAAAAAAAATACCTAGTGGTTTGCCGCAGTGCGCCCAAGGTACTAATTGTCTCAATCCCCCCTTCAGGTGGGGTAAAGAGCCAAACGAATTTTTTTTTGTAAACAACTTTCAAATAAAATCAGAAAATAAAAGAACAAAACAAAGGGGATTCAGAGTGTTTCGAAATTTCAATTCCTCTGCTAATACATGCCCCTTTTTTTATAGGATTTTAGGAGATGTCTGGCGAAACCAGCATCCCTTTGCACTGCCATCCACGGCACGGTGTAATCTTTGTCGCTACTTTTTTTTTTGTTGCTAATTTGGAAGAACTGAATACCAGGATAAAAACAAGCTCATTAATCGGTCAGTTTTCAGGCAAAAGAGTCTGCAGTTAGCAAATAAAAAGAAAATACAACAAAAATATTTTTAAAGAGTGGGGAAAACGTGTGTCCCCCAAAAAATACCCCAAATTTTTCATATTTTTTTGTGTTTCTTGTGAAATGGGTCGATTATATTTAGGAGAGGTTTTTATGTGCCTGCCTAGGTGTTATGTCTGCACGCTATACAAATTTCTTTGCCATTTAAAAAAAAAAATTTTCCCCTTCAGGGAAGGGCGAGTATCGCGCCATTTTGTTTTCAGTGCTTGCGTCTGCTGGTTATCCGGTTAGGTGGTTTGCACTTCCCGCTGTTCCTTTGTAACGTTGTATGTGCACTGCATATCTACAAGCAATGGGAGGAAAACAATTCCGATGCGCGCTTGAAAAACAACACGAGAAAAACTCAAAAAACCCCCTTCCTCTGATCCCCCCCCATCCCCTCTTTTGTTTCCTCTTCACCTCTCTCTTCGTACGCCAGGTACTGTGTTTTTTTTTTTTTTTGTGTATGTCTGTGGCGCGTAATACACACAATAATGCACACTCACTTTACCTTTGTCTTACCTTTTATGCAACTCTCCGTTTTCCCTTTTTTTCCCCCATTCCAAAAAGAAGAGAAAGGAACAATAATAGGGTATTTTTTTCGGAACGGTGTTGTTGAAAATAGCCAGTGTTTCCCACGGTGAGATTTTGGGGTGAGAAATCTCACAAAAAAAAAAAAAAAAAAAAAAGTGAGGTGAGAAACAGGGATGTTGCTAAACCGCGTAGTGGAATTCCAAAATCCTTGAGAGGTCGTTTTTTTTACGGGAAATTTTACGCGGGAAATCCTTTTTTTTTCCGGGAAATTTTGAGGAGTCTTTTTTTTTTTACGGGAAAATTCTGTAGGGTTGACCCGGGAGGCTGTACCTTCAATTTTTTTTTTTGCCTGCGGCGCCATTTTTCATTTTTTGCTCCGCAAAAAGGGTTCGTTGAGTGACTGCTCTGTGGTGTAAATAGCTATATTTTTACACCGTACCCTAATTTTTTTCGCCTGCGGCGCCATTTTATATTATTTTTTTTTGCTTCGCAAAAAAAAATTCAGTTCCGTATGTTCCCGATGGTACTTGTCTTCTGAAGGAAAAGTACAAAGTGAACGTGGGGGCAGTTTGCGTAGTTGCAAACTTTGCTGCATGTTGTGACCCCACCATTTGACGGACGGAGCACGTCGAACCCAATAAGGAGTGAGAAAGAAGGATATGGCCAAAGAAAAAAGTAGCGTACCGTGCGCCTGCGGCGCAAGCTTGCATTACACCCTTCTTATGACATAGTTTGGCTGCGAAAAAAGTGCAATTTTAAGCGCAATTTTGAAATGTGGCGTACCGTGGCTTCGCCAGAACGCGGTTTTTTCGAAGTTTTCTTGGAAAATGGGGACACTCTCGCACGGGTTTTGTAGGCTGCACCGGTAGTGCACTCCCCGTCTTTGGTTGCTGTTGAACAAGGATTCTCTCTCCTGACTACATCTACGCAAAGAGACGCCACCGCCTTTCTCACAGCACTATTGAGAAGCTGATGGTTCTTCATGAACAGGCACCGAGTTTAACAACGGAAAGATGGGGAATATTCTTGAACACGCTGTTGCCTTGTTTCTCAGCACAAGCGTAACAGGTTCAAGAGAAAACGGAGGTGTTCCTGCTGATGGCGGAGGAGTTGGAAGACTTCGCTCCCCGTATTTGCTTTCGGAATTGAGCTTCTGAGGACCTTTTTCGCGCGCAGCGCGAATTTTTTTTTCTCCAAAACTGGTGCTTTCGGAAGTCGGTCAACGACCTGTCAATATCAGGGGGTGTGTGTATAGAGTCCCTGTGTCAGCGACCTGTCAGCGACCTGTCAATATCGACCCCTCCCGGAGCACCAAAAACGAAAGAAATTGGACGTGGGGTTCTCAAAATTTTCGGGGAAAACGGCATATTTAGCGATAAGTGTGTTCGAAACGTATCATGTGGGCAAAAAAATTATGATTTTCACCACCAGACATGGGCCAGGGTCGAAAAATGTACCTTTTTCCCGTGTAAAAAAACCCGTAAAAAAACCCGAATTCCAAGCCCAAAAAGTGCGATTTTCGTAACTGTTTAGCGTCAGGTCTGGTGAGAAATCTCACCTGCAGGAAAAAAAAAAAAAAAAAATCATGGTTGAACCACGTGAGTACCATGGGGAACTGGGTTGCTGACCGCACCATCCAGGCTGTACCTCAATTTTTTTTTGCCTGCGGCGCCATTTTCCCTTTTTTGCTCCGCAAAAAAGGGTTAGGACCATAATAGGTGTGTGACTATGTGCTGTAAAAAAGATAGATTTTTACACTGTACCCTAATTTTTTTTCGCCTGCGGCGCCATTTGTTTGATTTTTTTTTTGCTCCGCAAAAATCCCTATGTTCCCAATGTCCCTGGTCAGCAGTGCTGAGAAATTTTGGGCACAAAAACAAGTTGACCCTCCAATCTTCCAACGACAGTGACATTTATGTCAACAATTTTTAGAAATGATGCGTACCGTGGCTTCGCTTGGGTGTCATGCCTGCCATGACTGCCGTTTATTTTGTAAATGTACTGGTGCAAATATCAATGAAGTGCCGAACTCCGAGAAATTCTCACATTCCGCCGGAGGCCCCCAACTTGAGCTAAGGTGGGGACCCGGGCGCGCGAAGCGCGCCCGGGCTCGCCACACCTATACAAAAACCCGCAAAACCGCAAAATCTCACCTATTTTCAGAGTTAGGTGAGATGCTGGGAAACACTGAAAATAGCAAAAAAAAAAATAATATTTGGAAGTTGCAGTTTTTTTAAAAAAAATAAAAAAAAATAATGTGGACCTGCCTTTTGGGTAGGAGAGAAGAATCAAGCAAAAACTGTGATTTTTTTCCCCAATAAATTCAGTCACGAAAAAAAGGAGGGCAAAGTGTCACACTGTATCACTTTCCCTTTATGCTACAGTCGGACTGAAGAATATGGAACTGGACAGTTGGGCAGTGCAACCCTTCTTATGGTCGTACTTCGTACAAAATTATCGACCGTACTACTGTTGGACCTTTTCAGGATTTTTCTGAAAGTTCGACCTTTTTTACGGTCGATAATTTGTTCGAATACAAAACCACTACGAACACTACAAAAAAAAAGTCATCACCTTTTTCTGGTCTCAGATTTAGAGACAACATATGGAGATATTTGTATAATAACAACAATATCAACACAAGAGGGGCAACTGCACATGCTCCGATTTTTTTTTCTTCAAAATTTTTAAAGGATATTGTAATAGTCACCACCCGCAGCCACATTCATTGACGTACATCACAGCAAAGCTTTCGAGAAGAGAAAAAAAAAAAGTTTTTCCTGTTGTTCTGGTCCATGAAAAATTGTCCTGGACTGGAAAATTATTGGTAAAAATAAGTCTACCTCCCCCGTAGGTAGGTCCCCTTTCCCCAACTCTTTTAAAAAAAATTTTTTCTCTCTCCTCTCCGATGCTGTGGGTTTGCCACGAGGCTCTGGGTGTGCGTATACAGGACTATTTTTTTCCTTTTTAAATTTATTCTTTTTTTTTTTAGGCGACTATAATGTCAGGCTTGACCTGTGTGACAACATTGCGCCACATCCCAAAAACCAATCTAAAAATCGTAAGGTAACCAAGCACACGCGATGCTTAGGTGTATCTACTATTTTTTTTTTTTACTTTTTTTTACTTTTGTTTTTTAATTGCGTTGGCAAGATATTCTTTCAAAAGAGAGAATTCTTTTGTTAGGTCAACGCAAAAACAAAACAAAAAAAAACAAAAGGCTTTTGGTCAACATGTTACCAGCCTTTTAATTATGTTTTTTTTTGCCAACACAGTTCCTCTCCATTTGACTCCCCTATCCACTGCACCATGCTTACTTTTGACTGCAACCCTCCTCATCTCCCCTTACCCCCCACACAAAGAAATGCTATTTTAAAAATAATGTCTGTGCTGTGTTGCTGAGTCCCTTATTTCGATTTATTTTTCTGCCTCCATTCTCTTTTTTTGTTTTATTAGAGTCAGAATTATATTGTGACTGATGATATTTTTAAGAGGCAAAAGGATATGAGCAGGTCCACTATCCCTTCGTAAACGGCGAAGGTGACTGTTTTGGATAGAGAGTTGGAAAAATGGAGATTGCACAACTGTAGCAACACAACCGAGGCAACTACACTACTCCAACAATTTATCAAAAAAAAAGAGAACGAACCGTGAGGCACAGACAAAATAAAAACCTGATTTTAAAAAAGACGACAACTAAAAAGGTTACCCCCTCCTCACCCCAAAAACAAAAAAGAACACGCAAAAAAAAAAAAAAAAAAAAAGCAACTACAGAAGAAAAAACGAACTCTTTTATTCCTATCTTTTCTCCTCCCTTCCCTTCTCTCTCTTCACACCCAATACAGATTTTAAAGCACATTACAAACAAACAACACAAAATGGCAATGGCGCGCACCCTCTGCGTGCTGCTGTGTGCGTCGCAGGCGTACGGACACGGGCACGTGTTGGACCCACCGTCGCGTGCGGAGCTCTGTTCGAACATCCACACCCCCGCTTCAGAGAAGAACACGAACTGCGGGCAGATCATGTGGGAGCCCTTCAGCATCGAGGGTCCGGACGGGTGGCCGGCAGACGGGACGATTCCGGCAGGAGGTGCACACTCGCGCTTCCCGGAGCTGAACGAGCAGACGGCGACACGCTGGGGGAAGGTGCCGATGTCGGGTGGGGCCACGAAGTTCACGTGGACGTTCAACGCAAACCACGTGACGAAGGACTACACGTACTACATGACGCGGGCAGGGTGGAACCTGAATGCACCGCTGACACGCGCAACGTTTGAGGACGCACCGTTCTGTGTTGTGGACGGAGGCATGAAGATGCCGCCGATGACGACGGACCACACATGCAACGTGCCGACGCTGGAGGGGTACCACATCATTCTGAGTGTGTGGGATGTGGGCGACACGTCGAACAGCTTCTTCAACGTGATTGACGTCATGTTCTCTGGTGGTGCGAGCCCGCCTGTGCCTGTGCCTGTGCCTGTGCCAACAGCACCAGTCCCTGTGCCGACCTCACCTGCGACACCTCCTGTCGCGTGCACGATGTTGGAGGCTGTGCACTGCATGTACGTTGCGTGTGTGCAGGACCCTGCCTGCTGCGAGGAGCAGGCAGGTGCGTCCTGTGCTGTCTACAAGACACACTACGCACAGTGTGTGCAGGGTGCACCGTCGCCTTCGACACCACCGCCAACACCACCTGTCACAACACCACAGCCGGCACCAACGCAAGCCCCAGCACCAACACCAACACCAACGACAACAACACCACCGACCCTTCCCGTGTGCACGACTGATGTGCAATGTGTGTACGCTGCGTGCAAGCAGGACCGTGCCTGCTGCGAGGGGCAGGCAGGTGCCACGTGTGTGGCCTACAACGCGTACTACGCACAGTGCATGTGAGCAGCGGCAGGCACCTCCCCACTCTCCACTCTCCCTTCTAAGCAGCATCTATGACTGCCTCTTCTGTCCACGCTACTAGGTGCAGAATGCCTCCTGCTTCTGACATACACCACATTCCATTGCCCTGCAGCCTTCTTTCTTTGACGATGCCACCGCCACTCTCTTAACTGTGGAGACGGCTGTGTGGATACGGGTGGACTGGTGCGGTGGGGTGCGCGACCTTTTATTTTACATCTACCTTTTTGTTTTCGTCCTCACTTTTGCAATTTATTTTTGCACATTATTCTGATATTGTCCTGCAGCAGCTTTGGAAGCCTCGTGGAGGCTGTTACGCCTCTTGCGAGGAGAGCAGCTGTGTGCAGTGCAATAGCGACACAATATACAACCAAGACCTGCCCGCCGCTGTGGCTGCCGGTGTGTGCTCGGCAGGTGGGCAAAAAGGGTTCTCTTCCTCTCTTGTTGCGCTTTCCCTCTATTTTCTGTTTTCTATTTTCTTTTCTTTTCTTTGCTCTCGTTCTACTCTACTAACGACACGGCAGCTGAGGTGCAGCTGTGTGCACAGTGGTTTGCGTTGTTCTGCCTTGCCCCGCCTTTGCGGTCTGTGTCCCTCTGCCTCACCGTTCTTCTGTGCATAAGGTGGCTGTCCACTTGAGTGTGCGAAGAGAAGGTCTTATAGACAGGCAGGGGAGAGGACACCAAGGTGCAGGGTCATCGTGGAGGCAAGCCAACGGTTGTGGTGCCCTTTCGTTACTCTTATCAATCCCACTTTCCCTTTTCCTTTTCCCTTTTTTCCGGCGTCTTGTGCTTTTGTGCACAGAGTACACTGTGTTCTGCACAGTACAGTTTTATATGGATAATACCCAACCACAGACCCTCCTCGCCCTCCTCGCACCCTTTTATCTTTACTTAGTTCCCCTCAGCCTGCGTACATGTAGAGGTGGTTCTCGTGAGTCTTTTTCTTCCACGTGCACTTGTGGTGTACGTCAGCGTCGCATGTGTGCTGTCGGCTAGCTCGGTCAGCTTCTGCAGCAGCCTAGTACTCGTTTCTGCGTAACTCACAGGCATCCTTGTGGGAAGGTGGGAGGAGCTCCAGCTGGCCGAGGAGCTATCTCTCTTGTTTTTGCAAATGACAACACATCTCGTTTCCTTCACAAACACCACCCCGCCCCTCTCCTACCTGCCCTCCCCACACACCTGTCCCCACAGAACAGAGTTACTCCCCTGAACATGGACATCACAGGACACTTCGAGTCTGCAAGCTGTGTGATAGAAGTGGACGGGAGCGCCACCCTTGCACAGGTGAAGGGGAAGCTTGTTGCGGAGCTTGGCGTGCCACGTGTTCGACATGTTGGTGTGCGGATGAGAGGCGGTGGCGACATCGGCAACGACGACTTGCGCATCTGCGACACGGAGATGGATGAGGGATGTGCCGTTGAGCTGTACTGCACTGGTGCCAACATCACTCCTGGGGTGATACAAGGTTGGGAGGAGACGTACTCCCTCACTCTCTCCCCGTGTGATAGGTACCTTGCAGTAATGCATTGTGATAATAGTGTGACCATCTTCGACACGGAAACACATGTGAGTTTGTGCTACTTCCCTTGCTTTTCTTATTCCATCCCATCCTTCTCGCCGTGCAGTCAGTGGATCTCATGCGTGCACAAGGACATGTACTGTGTTGAGGTTCATGACGTGAAGACAGGCGCCTTGGAGCACTCCTTTGAAGATGAAAATGATGAGATGTTGGCCACAGCATGGTCACCCGGTGGAACAAGGTTGTTGTCGTGCGGGAAGGGTTTGCAGGTGTGGGACATTGCAACAGGTGATGTTGTGCATGAATGGGACCACATTGTGAAGTGCAAGAACGTCATGGTTGTGACAGGCGACAGGGTGGCGATGTTTGGCAACAACAGCAACGATATCACCATCTGGGACTACACGACAGGGGTGGAGGTGCTTGTTCTGACATGCCCTTCTGATGTTCGTTTTGTAGCACTGTCACCAAACCAACGTTTCATTTCAGCGTGTACAGACGTCTGTGTGCGTGTCTGGAACATTGAAACAGGTGAGTGTGTATTTGGAAACGACTTTTCACGAGGACGAAGCTTCTGGAGTGATATTGCTGTGTCGAACGACATTGTTGCAGCCTACTCTCCCACTACATCGTGCGTGTGGTCCATCTCAACAGGCAAAGAACTGTTACGTCGTGAATTTGATCACTGCTATTCTTACGGTGTTGCAATGAGCAGCTGTGGTGGTGTTGTGATCCACGGCAGGGATGGGGGTGTTGATATTGTTGACATCTGACACTCTTGAACCCATTTCCACAAATGAAAGGCGCCATCTGACTTTGCTTCCCTTTCCTGCACCTTGCCTGGGTAACTCCACATAGGAAGATACGGGTATGCAGCTGTCTGGGCCTTTGTCAACATGTTACATGTACGCACCAACATGGGAAGGAAGAAGCGCACTGGATGATTTGGTTATTTTTGTGATATGCCGTCATTATACCAGCCTCGCGTTGGAGACAATAAACAATTAATGATGCATCACCGTTTCAACAACAAATACACAAAGATAAAAGTTTCCGATTCTCGTGTTCACAATGCATGCAACCTCTCTCCTGACCACACTTCTTTGTGTTCCTCTTCTGTTGAATAGGTGGCGACATGGGCCGACACATAACATGTCTCTTCGCCTTTTTATCACGGGGCGCATACTATGCAGACACTTACCCAGGCCACATGCTTTTCATTCACCTGCATTCTCGCAGTAGCCTCTCCTACCTGCTCCCCACACAGCTGTCCCCACAGAACACAAAGTTACTCCCCTGAACATGGACATCACAGGACACTTCGAGTCTGCAAGCTGTGTGATAGAAGTGGACGGGAGCGCCACCCTTGCACAGGTGAAGGGGAAGCTTGTTGCGGAGCTTGGCGTGCCACGCGCTCGACATGTTGGTGTGCGGATGAGAGGCGGTGGCGACATCGGCAACGACGACTTGCGCATCTGCGACACGGAGATGGATGAGGGATGTGCCGTTGAGCTGTACTGCACTGGTGCCAACATCACTCCTGGGGTGATACAAGGTTCGGAGGCGACACACTCCCTCACACTCTCCCCGTGTGATAGGTACCTTGCAGTGACGTCTCGCACGAATGATGATGTGTCCATCTTCGACACGGAAACACATGAGAGTTTGTGCCACTTCCCTTGCTTGTTGCAATCCATCCCATCCTTCTCACCGTGCAGTCAGTGGATCTCATGCGTGCACAAGGACGCGCAGTGTGTTGAGGTTCATGATGTGAAGACAGGTGCCTTGGAGCACTCCTTTGAAGATGAAAATGAGTGGAAGACCACGGCATGGTCACCGTGTGGGACAAAGTTGCTGTTGTGCTGCGAGAACAAGGGTTTGCAGGTGTGGGACATTGCAACAGGTGATGTTGTGCATGAATGGGACCACATTGCGAAGTGCAAGAACGTCATGGTTGTGACAGGCGACAGGGTGGCGATGTTTGGCAACAACAGCAACGATATCACCATCTGGGACTACACGACAGGGGTGGAGGTGCTTGTTCTGACATGCCCTTCTGATGTTCGTTTTGTAGCACTGTCACCAAACCAACGTTTCATTTCAGCGTGTACGGACATCTGTTTGCGTGTCTGGAACATTGAAACAGGTGAATGTGTATTTGAAGACGACTCAGAAATCTTCTTAACTGATGTTGCTTTGACCAACGACATTGTTGCTGCCTACTCTCCTGGTACATTGTGCGTGTGGTCCATCTCAACAGGCAAAGAACTGTTACGTTGTGAATTTGATGCGTGTACTTCTTACGGTGTTGCAATGAGCAGCTGTGGTGGTGTGGTGATGTGCGGGAGGGATATGGGTGTTGAGATTGCTGACATATCACACCTGTCTTGAACCCATTTCCACAAATGAAAGGTGCCAACAGTAAGACAACAAACATCAGAGTTTTGAAAGACCAAACTCCACGCGATCCGTGCGTTCTGGTTCTGGTACCACTATTTTCTCTTTCTTCTATGGTGGGAGGAATCACCAAACATACAGTGGTGACAAAACCCTTTTGCCTAAGGTGGCCTTGACTCTGTCTACATACTTTGGAGATGAATGAATGAAAAAATAACACTAACCGCCAGCTTCTCCAAGTTAAACAAAAAGCAATACCCTCCATCCACCTGATCGCCCACAATCACAAACAATCACAACAGAGAACAAGACAGGTCGAGGATGACCAGGGGTAGGTTTTACAGTAACAGCAAACCCCTGCCTTCTTCACACGCTCAGCGACGAGTTGCCTCAATCCAGACCTGTTGCCACACAGTCCTGCACCTTTAACCACAGTTCGCTTCATGTCCCTCATCTAGCACTGACAGGGAACGTCCCATGTAGGCACCTCACCCACCACTCCACACAGATTTTAAAGCACATTACAAACAAACAACACAAAATGGCAATGGCGCGCACCCTCTGCGTGCTGCTGTGTGCGTCGCAGGCGTACGGACACGGGCACGTGTTGGACCCACCGTCGCGTGCGGAGCTCTGTTCGAACATCCACACCCCCGCTTCAGAGAAGAACACGAACTGCGGGCAGATCATGTGGGAGCCCTTCAGCATCGAGGGTCCGGACGGGTGGCCGGCAGACGGGACGATTCCGGCAGGAGGTGCACACTCGCGCTTCCCGGAGCTGAACGAGCAGACGGCGACACGCTGGGGGAAGGTGCCGATGTCGGGTGGGGCCACGAAGTTCACGTGGACGTTCAACGCAAACCACGTGACGAAGGACTACACGTACTACATGACGCGGGCAGGGTGGAACCCGAATGCACCGCTGACACGCGCAACGTTTGAGGACGCACCGTTCTGTGTTGTGGACGGAGGCATGAAGATGCCGCCGATGACGACGGACCACACGTGCAACGTGCCGACGCTGGAGGGGTACCACATCATTCTGAGTGTGTGGGATGTGGGCGACACGTCGAACAGCTTCTTCAACGTGATTGACGTCATGTTCTCTGGTGGTGGTGGTGGCAGCCCGCCTGTGCCTGTGCCAACAGCTCCTGTGCCTGCACCTGTGCCGGTTCCAAGCAACGGGGCCTGCCCAAGCGACACAAGTGGATGCGGCTGCGACTGGACTGCCAACGGTGCAAAGTGCAACACAGACGACGGGAGCGAGTGCTACTGCAAGTGCTGCTGCCAGCACACCGGCCAGTGTGCGTGGCAGGGTGGCGGTGGTGGAGGTGGTGGTGGCGGTGGTGGAGGCAGCGGGTCGACATGCGCGCTTCCAAGCGGGCTGGACGCAAACGTGGCTGCAGTGGACAACACCGGGTTCGCAACGTGCCACGGGAAGCTGCGTCTGTCGGGGCTGCAGCTTGTGGGGGCACAGGGGGAGGCTGTGCAGCTGATGGGGATGAGCAGCCACGGGCTGCACTGGTTTGCGAACTGCTACACGAAGGAAAGCATCACACACCTGGTGACGCGGTGGGGCATCAACGTGTTCCGGGCAGCAATGTACATCGGGGAAGGGGGCTACGGGAACAACCCGGCGCTGAAGCAGACCGTGCTGGACATTGTGCAGTGGTGCAAGGAGCTCGGGATCTACGTGATTGTGGACTGGCACATGCTGTCCCCTGGGAACCCGAATGACGCTGAGTACGACGGGGCAGACGCGTTCTGGCAGGACATGGCACGGACGCTGAAGGACGAGAGCCACGTGCTGTACGAGATTGCAAACGAGCCCAACGGTGTGAGCTGGGGCGAGGTTGTGAGCTACCACAACCGCATCCTGGCGCTGATCCGTGCGGAGGATGCGGAGACAGTGGTGCTTGCGGGGACGCCGACGTGGAGCCAAGACATCCACGAGGCAGCGGCGCGCCCTGTGGACCTCCCGCACAATGTCATGTACGTGTTCCACTTCTACGCCGGGTCGCACACACACCTGCAGTCGCGTGTGCAGGAGGTTGCGTCGCAGATCCCGCTGTTTGTGAGTGAGTGGGGCACGTCTGAGGCGAGCGGTGACGGGGGTCCCTTCCTCGACAACGCGCAGGCGTTCCTGGAGGGCTTCAAGAGCGCAGGGTCGCAGGGTGTGAAGCTGAGCTGGACGTCGTGGAGTCTGGCGGACAAGGCAGAGGTGTCGGCGGCACTGCAGTCTGGGGCGTGTGCCTCTGGCGACTGGGACAGTGTGTCGTGCACGGGGAGCTATGTGCGCACGTACATCAGAACGAATGCTGTTCCCTGTGGCGGACCTGCTCCCGTTCCCGTTCCCCCTGTGCCCGTGCCCACACCGCCAACACCACCAGCAACGTCCCCACCCACACAGCCTGTGCCTGTGCCTGTGCCCACGGTGCCAGCCCCTGTGCCGACCCCGCCTGCCTGTGCCTCTGCCTTCTGTGTGTACAGTGCGTGCAAGCGTGATGCCAGCTGCTGTGCTGCAGCAGGGACGCCGTGTGCACAGTTCGACACGTGGTACGCAGAGTGCATGCAGAGCTCGTCACCGCCACCGGCAACATCCCCACCCACACCGCCTGCACCTGTGCCCACAGCACCTGTGCCTGTGCCGTCGAGTGCGTGCAGCGGGTCGACGCTGTCTATGTATTCGAACTGTCTGGGGGCCACAGCGTGCTGTGAGAGCGGCACACAGTGCTACGAGCAGTCGCAGTGGTACGCACAGTGCCTCAGAACGTGCACACCTGGAGGCGGCTGGTCGTGCAAGGTGCTTGGGTGAGCGTCTATTTATCACATGAAGGAGGGTTCACTCCTCTCTCTTACTTACATACAAACAAGGGCGAACAAGCGACAACCGGTGAGGGCACACATGTGTGTAGGTGTGTGGGGACACGAGACAACACCTTTTCGTGTTGTGGTGACTCCTCTCTTCCTTCATATCCCGCCTTCCGTCGCTTTGTTCTGTTTCTTCTTCCTCTCTTTTTTTTTTTTGTCTAAAATTTCTCTTGTCTACCCAGGCATGCTTTGTCTGCCTGCACCTATGTTTGCTCTCTATTCTATGATCCGAACTCTATTCGGCCCTTTTTATTCTCCCCCCCAAAATACAGTTTTTTTCGGTTCAGCACAAACGTGAGCCTAACGAAGCTGCACTCTTTTCCTGAAACAAGTCTGCTTCTACACGTAGTGTTTTATTTCCGTCGAAGGTATTCTTTACTGAGCACACGACACAAGGTGCGTCATATGTGCCGTATTTCGGTCGGTCAAGGTGACTTCAGCAGACGAGGCTTAGGTTCATCTTACCAGCTTTTCTCTTCCTTTCGTTCCCTTTCCCACCCCAACCTCTGCGCCTTTGCCCCCCAACCTGCTTTCTGTTACCTCAGAAGTGGTCTTTCTTTTGTGTTCCACGAACCTCCCATCGGGCGCAGGGTCTCTTTTTCTATTCCAACTTACTTTATTTTTTTCCCGTTTTGTTCTCGTCTTTTTGTGGAGTATTTGTTTTGGTATTGCCAACCCAGCTTTGACCTTTTGCAGTGGCTTCAATGCCCCTTCAAGAGGAGAAGCTGTGTGTGTAGACAATACAGTTGCAAAGAGAGAAACCACAAAAAATGTAGACAAAAAAAAAAAAAAAAAAAAACAACAACAACAACAATGTCGCAAGGCGTACTGGATGTCGCGCATGCCCCAAGGTTCTCTTGGTGCAGAACGCGATACTTGCAGTGTTCTTCCTTGGATTTTACTGGTGTTGTGCTTATAGACCATGTGTGGGTGTGTTTGCGTGCTGAGCAGTCTTTTAGGATGTAGTCATAAAGGATGTGTCTCTGAAGAAACGTGACCCGTGATAAACAATGGCAAAGACAGAAAGAAATGAAATAAAAGAACTCTTGTCGGTACCATTCCCCCAACAATGCACACCCCAACACACCACTAACAGTCCGCTATAACACAACAAACAAACAGCTAAAATGAGAGAGGTGATCTCGATCCACATCGGACAGGCCGGTTGCCAGGTGGGTAACGCCTGCTGGGAGCTGTACTGCCTTGAGCACGGAATCCAGCCTGATGGTGCCATGCCGTCGGACAAGACCTGCGGTGTGGAGGACGATGCCTTCAACACCTTCTTCTCCGAGACTGGTGCCGGGAAGCACGTGCCCCGCGCCGTGCTGCTCGACCTTGAGCCCACGGTGATTGACGAGGTGCGCACCGGAACCTACCGCCAGCTGTTCCACCCCGAGCAGCTGATCTCGGGCAAGGAGGACGCCGCCAACAACTACGCCCGTGGACACTACACCATTGGTAAGGAGATTGTTGACCTGTGCCTTGACCGCATCCGCAAGCTTGCTGACAACTGCACTGGTCTCCAGGGATTCCTTGTGTTCAACGCCGTCGGAGGAGGAACCGGATCTGGTCTGGGAGCCCTGCTCCTGGAGCGTCTGTCGGTGGACTACGGCCGCAAGTCGAAGCTCGGATTCACCGTGTACCCGTCCCCGCAGGTGTCGACCGCCGTCGTGGAGCCGTACAACTCCGTGCTGTCGACCCACTCCCTTCTGGAGCACACTGACGTGGCGTGCATGCTTGACAACGAGGCGATCTACGACATCACCCGCCGCAACCTCGACATTGAGCGCCCGACCTACACCAACCTGAACCGTCTGATCGCGCAGGTGATCTCGTCGCTGACGGCGTCCCTCCGTTTCGACGGAGCGCTGAACGTTGACGTGACTGAGTTCCAGACCAACCTGGTGCCGTACCCGCGTATCCACTTCATGCTTTCGTCGTACGCCCCTGTGATCTCTGCGGAGAAGGCGTACCACGAGCAGCTCTCCGTGGCCGAGATCACCAACGCCGCGTTCGAGCCTGCCTCGATGATGGCGAAGTGCGACCCCCGCCACGGAAAGTACATGGCGTGCTGCCTGATGTACCGTGGAGACGTTGTGCCGAAGGACGTCAACGCGTCTGTCGCGACCATCAAGACCAAGCGCACCATCCAGTTCGTCGACTGGTCCCCCACCGGATTCAAGTGCGGAATCAACTACCAGCCCCCGACTGTGGTGCCGGGAGGTGACCTGGCGAAGGTGCAGCGTGCCGTGTGCATGATCTCGAACTCGACTGCCATCGCTGAGGTGTTCGCACGCATCGACCACAAGTTCGACCTGATGTACTCGAAGCGTGCCTTCGTGCACTGGTACGTCGGTGAGGGTATGGAGGAGGGAGAGTTCTCCGAGGCACGTGAGGACTTGGCTGCCCTTGAGAAGGACTACGAGGAGGTCGGAGCTGAGTCCGCTGACATCGAGGGAGAGGAGGATGTTGAGGAGTACTGATCGTGAGGTCTGTGTCTCTGCCACGCTTCTTCGAATTTGCTATTTTGCTGTTCCAACAAAAAAAAAAGTCACCCAAAGCGCCGCAAAGAAAGGCACCGTCCGTGCTGACATGACGAGAAGAAGAAGAAGAAGAAGAACAAAAGCACGACACACGGATGGACGTGGCCGAAGAGGTCACAGTTAGATAAGGAGATAACACAAAACAAAGGAAAAAATAAAACAAAATAAAAGAAAAGAAAACATATTGGGAGTCCCCTGCCCCCTGGCGATGAGGAAACAAACCCCTAGGAGTGCTTCTTGTCGGGCCGTCTCGCGCTGAGCAAATCAAACCACCCACCGCAGCACCTCAGTCCACCCTGTCACCCCACAGGGAGGGAAGAGCTTTGTCTGCCACTCTTTTTTGCCGCGCTTGGCGTGTGGCGACGCGTCAGAAGCATGCCTATCGATACAAATGTAAAAACAAAGACCCCCCAACAAAAAGACAAATGAACACCTATCTTTTCAATATTCACTTCCCCCACCAAAAGCCACTCACCTCCCCCACCACTCCACACAGATTTTAAAGCACATTACAAACAAACAACACAAAATGGCAATGTCGCGCACCCTCTGCGTGCTGCTGTGTGCGTCGCAGGCGTACGGACACGGGCACGTGTTGGACCCACCGTCGCGTGCGGAGCTCTGTTCGAACATCCACACCCCCGCTTCAGAAAAGAACACGAACTGCGGGCAGATCATGTGGGAGCCCTTCAGCATCGAGGGTCCGGACGGGTGGCCGGCAGACGGGACGATCCCGGCAGGAGGTGCACACTCGCGCTTCCCGGAGCTGAACGAGCAGACGGCGACACGCTGGGGGAAGGTGCCGATGTCGGGTGGGGCCACGAAGTTCACGTGGACGTTCAACGCAAACCACGTGACGAAGGACTACACGTACTACATGACGCGGGCAGGGTGGAACCCGAATGCACCGCTGACACGCGCAACGTTTGAGGACGCACCGTTCTGTGTTGTGGACGGAGGCATGAAGATGCCGCCGATGACGACGG
Source organism: Rhynchopus sp. YZ270_cl-10 (assembly GCA_964035575.1). NCBI lineage: Eukaryota > Euglenozoa > Diplonemea > Diplonemida > Diplonemidae > Rhynchopus > Rhynchopus sp. YZ270_cl-10. The sequence goes on along the minus strand of OZ037855.1, from coordinate 91,436 downwards.
ACCACACATGCAACGTGCCGACGCTGGAGGGGTACCACATCATTCTGAGTGTGTGGGATGTGGGCGACACGTCGAACAGCTTCTTCAACGTGATTGACGTCATGTTCTCTGGTGGTGGTGGTGGCAGCCCGCCTGTGCCTGTGCCAACAGCACCAGTCCCTGTGCCGACCTCACCTGCGACACCTCCTGTCGCGTGCACGATGTTGGAGGCTGTGCACTGCATGTACGTTGCGTGTGTGCAGGACCCTGCCTGCTGCGAGGAGCAGGCAGGTGCGTCCTGTGCTGTCTACAAGACACACTACGCACAGTGTGTGCAGGGTGCACCGTCGCCTTCGACACCACCGCCAACACCACCTGTCACAACACCACAGCCGGCACCAACGCAAGCCCCAGCACCAACACCAACACCAACGACAACAACACCACCGACCCTTCCCGTGTGCACGACTGATGTGCAATGTGTGTACGCTGCGTGCAAGCAGGACCGTGCCTGCTGCGAGGGGCAGGCAGGTGCCACGTGTGTGGCCTACAACGCGTACTACGCACAGTGCATGTGAGCAGCGGCAGGCACCTCCCCACTCTCCACTCTCCCTTCTAAGCAGCATCTATGACTGCCTCTTCTGTCCACGCTACTAGGTGCAGAATGCCTCCTGCTTCTGACATACACCACATTCCATTGCCCTGCAGCCTTCTTTCTTTGACGATGCCACCGCCACTCTCTTAACTGTGGAGACGGCTGTGTGGATACGGGTGGACTGGTGCGGTGGGGTGCGCGACCTTTTATTTTACATCTACCTTTTTGTTTTCGTCCTCACTTTTGCAATTTATTTTTGCACATTATTCTGATATTGTCCTGCAGCAGCTTTGGAAGCCTCGTGGAGGCTGTTACGCCTCTTGCGAGGAGAGCAGCTGTGTGCAGTGCAATAGCGACACAATATACAACCAAGACCTGCCCGCCGCTGTGGCTGCCGGTGTGTGCTCGGCAGGTGGGCAAAAAGGGTTCTCTTCCTCTCTTGTTGCGCTTTCCCTCTATTTTCTGTTTTCTATTTTCTTTTCTTTTCTTTGCTCTCGTTCTACTCTACTAACGACACGGCAGCTGAGGTGCAGCTGTGTGCACAGTGGTTTGCGTTGTTCTGCCTTGCCCCGCCTTTGCGGTCTGTGTCCCTCTGCCTCACCGTTCTTCTGTGCATAAGGTGGCTGTCCACTTGAGTGTGCGAAGAGAAGGTCTTATAGACAGGCAGGGGAGAGGACACCAAGGTGCAGGGTCATCGTGGAGGCAAGCCAACGGTTGTGGTGCCCTTTCGTTACTCTTATCAATCCCACTTTCCCTTTTCCTTTTCCCTTTTTTCCGGCGTCTTGTGCTTTTGTGCACAGAGTACACTGTGTTCTGCACAGTACAGTTTTATATGGATAATACCCAACCACAGACCCTCCTCGCCCTCCTCGCACCCTTTTATCTTTACTTAGTTCCCCTCAGCCTGCGTAAATGTAGAGGTGTACTGGAAGAAGGCGTCGATATTCTTGCTGACTCTTTTTCTACCACCGTGCACTTGGTGTCAGTCAGCATCGTATGCACCTTTTTTATGCTGCTGGCAATTCCCTCACATGCTTCCTGTATCTCCGCTAGCGACTTTCCTCAACATGAAAAAATAACCGATTTTCAATACCTCGCACCCCACCCCCCTCACCTGCAGGGTATTCTGTTTTTAGTACCAAAACAACACAACACAACATAATGACCGGCATGCCCCACCAGATGATGACCCCCGCCATGGGCCTTCCCCCTATGGGAATGGGAGGAATGCCTTTGCCTCAGAGTGTGTACGGGATGCAGTCGATGATGCCTGGCATGCTTGGCGCACCCCCGATGGGGATGGGAGGGATGGTTGCAAACCCGATGATGATGGCGAACCCCATGAACCCTATGATGATGCCGCAGATGGTGAACCCAATGGGCATGGGTATGGGTATGGGTGTGGGGGGCGACCCGCAGGCGCTCCTCGCAATGCAGGCAATGCAGATGCAGCAGCAGCAGAACGAGATCAACCAGCTCCAGGAAAAGATGCAGCGGCTCCAAACCCAGCAGGAGAAGGGAACCTCGGTCCCCGACCAGCCCACCCAGCCGCTCCCAAACACCTCTCCTTCCTCTGACGTTCTGTCTGCCGAGGCAGAAAAGCCGGAACCAACAAAAAAGCCGAAAAAGAAGGCAGCAATCTTCGCCGAAGAACGCCCCTGCTCGCACAACTCCTGGGACAACGTCCGCAGCAAGGCTGGAGTCATTACCCTCCGCTGCCGCGAATGCCAAGAACAATTCAAAGGGCACCCCTCCCTTCTGGTACCATGCAAGGAGTTTCAGGATGCGATGAGCTGTTCGAAGGAGAACTGCACTTCGCTTCACGTTTTCAAGCACAAAGAAACCCTCGCAGAGAGGAGCAAGCGTTTTGGAGACAGTGTGATCAAGCCGGACCTTCCGAAGAAGAAGAAGGGTGCACGCGATGGGTCCACTACCCCGCCTTCGCAGGGAACCCGCTCACCCAATGCTTTGGACCTGACAGCAAGCGTCACGGCAACAGCCAGCGGCACAGCCACCGCAGGGCTCACAGAGGGTTCCTTCGCCTCGGCCAGCTCCGGGTCGTCCGCACTCTCCTCCGTCCACCAACTGATGGTTGTTGACAAAGAGATGGAGCAGGCTGACGACTACGACGACGATGACGGCGGTCTCATGCACATCATCCAACAGGCAATGCTGATGAGCGAGGAAGAAGGAGAGGACGAGGATGAGAAGGAGAAGGAGAAGGAGACGCAGGCCTAAAAAAAAAAAAATAGCAATTCTTTTAAAAAAATTGAGGCGTTTGGTGACAGATCTAAAGGTGTTTTTTTTTTTTTGCATCCACCCAAAAAAGCCCAGTCTAGAAAAAAAGTGAGAGCTTTTTGTGTCATATTTTTTTTGGGGGAAATTCTGGCTCGGGGGGGTGGGGACAAAATTCTGCAAAGCATAACATAATGCTCTTACCAACTGAACCTTTTTAGTTTGGTTCAAAGTGTCGTAACGTCTCATGTGTGTGTGTGTGTGTGTCTTTCTGCCACCATCTTCCTTTGGGAAGTTCAGACCTGCCGTCTGTAAGCATTCGCCTTTTTTTAAAAAGGTGGCACTTCTTTGGTCATTGGTAAACCAAATTTTATTTTCTGATGTGTGACGCACGCAACAAGAACGCTATGTGCCTTACAAACTCACGCTGTTTGGCACATTTTGCGAAGTATTTTCCCCACCCCATATTTTGATTTTTTTCACATTCATTTTTTTTTTTTTTCGACAAAAAAAAATTGTGTCTTTTCTTTTGTGACATTGTCAATGTTTTTTTTTGTCCGCACACAACCCACCCACCCACTCCTTTCCCTGATTTTCCTCAATTTTTGAACGAAAATTCGCGAAATGGCCAACAACATAGGGGCAAAATAATTTTTTCGACTTGATATTTTGTTTTCAAGATTGTATTGCAAACCCCTTGAGTCTATCTAAAAAAAAAAACCCCCCCTCGTATTTTTTTTCTTTCTTCGGAACAGTAACTAAAACGCTCATTTCCCACACGGCGATAAGTTTCTAAAAGGCTTGTGCAGGTGAAAGACAACAGGGGGATGTAACGCAAATGCAAAGGTATTATTTTGGGTGACTAAGCACAAGGCCTTAGGTTCATCTTAGCAGCTTTTCTCCTTCTTTTCTTCCCTTCTCATCACTGCCCACACACTATGGGGATGAGGTGTGCTGTCTGTGGCCCGTAGGTTGATATAAACAAAAAGTACTTATAGTGGAGTTCATCCTGTGGCTACACTAATACAACCAAGTTTTCAAAAAGTGATACGAATTCATGGGCAGCAAACACAGAGAGTGCACATACATAAACTGTCTGAATTTGGTGGATAAGCCAACAGAGCAAAAGAATCAAAGAAAAGAAGGGGATAAAAAAATGTAACAAAATAATAGCGTCAAGCGAATACCTCCTACCTGATCGATCACCGCAACAGCGGAAAACCAGAAACTTTTTCGGCTGAATATACGACGATGGGATATGAACAAAACTTATGTGGGATACATTTCCCATACCCCTCACTCACCTCACCCACCCTTTTATTTTTATTTTTATGTTTTTTTTTGAGAAGTACCAGCTGTGCTCTGTTGCCAGACACAACGCATGTCTTCACCTTGTGTTTTTTTTTTTTTGCCACACTTTTCCCCCTTACTTTTGGAGCTATCTGTACGATTGAAACGCCATCTGAAGCCGAATCGAAAAAAATAAAAAAAATAAATAAAAAGGAGGGGATTTTTTGTGTGGCAACTAAACTTATTTCATCAACAGTTTTTTTTATATTTATTTTCTCTTTTTATTCAAGAAAGTTTACTGGCGGGGTACATACCGGCACCCTTAAATCCGGATGCAAAAAAAAAAACAAAAGAAGAACACAAAAGTAACAAAAAATCAAAAAAACCCCATTAAACCTCCCTATAGCCGGGGGGTACATTGTATTCATTCAACCCAGTTCCCAATGCAAAATCAGATTATCTTCCCCTCACTGAAAACCCGATGCACGAATACAAAAAAAGTCAAAAAAAAAAATTCAAACAAGACGTCAAATGCCACAAAAAAAAAACCCCTCAGGAGATTTCGCGAGAAATTGAAGCCAAACAGTATCCGGAAACTTCTTTGAGGGGATTCACAGCTAAATGCGTGTGATTTTTTATTCTATTATTTAGTTGGTTATTTGGTTGACTCGTAGGCATGCATAAAATTGGGTATTTTGGGGGTGGAATCTGTCCAACCGCCTTATTGATTTTCTATGTCCTGAGAGGTGGTCTCTGTTTTAGGTGTTCAGTGTTCAACTCTCAGGCTGTGCACACACAACACACTCAGGTTTTTACGTTTTACGTTTTACGTTTTCCAACTCTTCCCTCTTGGGGGTTAGTTATTTTTTTCAGAAGTATTCTTTGCTTTTTTTTTTTTTCTTCATTTTTTTCTCCCTCTCTCCCCAATAATCCCACACCCCCCTCCCCTTCCCCCCCCCCCCCCTCCACGCTCGTGGGAACATACCCTTTCGTTGTGCCCATCCCCTCCCCCCTTCCCTCCCCCCCTTTTTTTCTCGAGGTGGCCAAGCACAGAGGGGCTTAGGTTCATCTTGTAATTTTTTTTTCTTGATTTCTTGATTTCTTGATTTCTTGGTTATTTTTTTGTCCCTTTCCCTCTTCACCCCACTTTCCGAAGCACCATTTTTTCCCAATCCTCAACCTTCAGAAACCACAAAACAGTATTTCCCCCCCCCCTCCACATCTTTCCCTCACCCATCTCCCATCTTCCCTTTGAAGCGAACCAAAAAACCCCCCTGATTTTTATCACAAAAATCACAAAAAACCCCCTCTACTTTCCCTAAAGCGCACGCGGAGAATGCAAAAAATAACCCCCCTTAGTTTTGCGTTCTTTTTTCCTTCTCTCTGTTGATTTTTTTTTCATGGGACATGCACAAGAAGCATTTTTCATATTTTCATTGTTTCTTCCTCCCTCATGTGTCCACAACCCTTAACCCCTCCATTAATACTATTCTATTCCCTTTGTCCCTTTTTCCTCCTGTTTTTGAGGGATAATTGCGAAAGTGAAAAGACATATCGTGTTGAACAGCCTTCAGGTTGCATTGTACATTGACCTACTGTACTGGCAGCATATCCTGACCGTCAAAAGGGTTAAACTCTCCTAAAAACCTGGAAAAGTCAAACATTTTTACAGTCAGTATATCTTACCGGTGCGTGAGGGGGACAGTACACTGTCAGCTTTGTGTGGGGCAAAGACCTTTTTACAAAATTGCTTTCAAATAGGAAAATATGCCCACCGTATATGGAAATATCAAACTGCTTTCATATGCACTGTCCCTCCCGCAGTAGTTCGTTTACCTGCTCAAATACCAGGGGGAAAACAATTTTTTGTGTGTGTCAGATTAACCTTAGTAAAGTTAAATGCAAGAACCTCCTCTGTACGTTTTTTTTTTCTCTAAAACGCATCTCGACTGAGCTGCGTTTTAGCACGTTTCAACTTCTCTTTTTTTTTTTTTCTCTCCTTCTCCAAATTTTCTTCCTCTATATTTCTCCTTTCAGGCTTTGTGCAAAATATATATTTGCGTGTTTTCTCTCTCTCTCTCTCTCTCTCTCTATCTCTCTCTCTCTATCTCTGTCTCTTTATCTGTCTTCTTTAAAAAACCCCCTGTTTTTTTATTTATTCCATTTTGATGTCTCTCCTCTCTGGTTTTGGCTCATTTATAATTGTTGGGTTTTTTCCCTCCGAATTTCATTATTTTTTGGCAAAAATACGGCAAATAATCTATTGAAGAATATATTTCACACACACACACACACCCCGTCCTATCGGGGGTGGTGAGTCCCTTTGTGAGCCATCTAAAACCAAGATTCGAGACAAGAAAAATAAATTTAAAAAAAACAGGAGAAAGGGAGGCCCAGAGCCTCCTCATATGTTTGTCTCTGCTAAGATGCATGTGTGCACGAGGATGGGGTGCGCAACGCGTCTAAAAGACTCTTTTAAAGTTTTTTTTTTCAAATTATATTTTCCTTCTATTGTATGTGCGTTGTTCTGACGCACATTTTCTTTCAAATTTTCTTCATAGCACCCCATTTTTTTCAAACGGCACCCAAAAAAAAAAAAAAACAAAAAAAAAAAAAAAACAGCGGAAAAGAATTTCCACAACAAATAAAACCAACAAAAAAATCAGTTTTTCCCCCTGTGTATTATTCTAAAGCAGAACAAAAAAAAGACAAGCCACTCTGCTTTTGAGAGAGCACACCTACAGAATAGTTCTCAAATTATTTAAAAAAAATGATATTTTTTGGATTCACAACGGAGATACGTCGTGTGTAAATCATCTCTGACCGTTTTTAGAGTTATTTTTTTTTATTAGAAAAGAATGTGAAGGGGGTACTGAACACAAGGCCCCGTTCATAGCGTTGTTTCCACCTAAAATAGCAGCATCAAGTCTTCCCTGGGCTGTGAACTTCGCGATATTGATGGACATATGCAACTACACAAACATGTCTCCATTTGTGACAAACAAAAATATCAGCACTAACCTCATTTTTCCTCAAATCAAAACAAAACAAAGAAACCTTCTGTGAACTATACTATGAAAAAGGATAGAGAAAAAAGAGTCGCAAAAACGATCATATTTCATAAAAATACGGTGGTTTTTGACAGAGGGTTACACACAAAGCGACCCTCATCAGACTCTTAGGCAGGGATATTTGTCCTTAACATTTGGACGCTCAGTCAGCGAACCAAAAAATCAATCGGCATTATTGCGAAAAATATTTTGCGTCTTTGTTTTGTAAGTTTTGTTGTGTAAATCCGAACAGAGCTGTAGGAATATCTATAGCTGTTGCTAGACATGTGTGCCCCGAGTTTATACCCAATTGTAAAGTTGATTGTCGACAATAACAAAACAAAAAGACCCGCAAAGTAGCATCTTCGACAGGGGTTTTGCTCAAAAAAGAAGAAAGCTCTTGTGCTGGAGGATACCCCCTCACACACACACAGCTTTGGGTTACGCTACACTGGAGCAATTCACACAAGAGAAGGCTACAAAAAACAAAAAACGTAATCAATTTACAGAATATCAGTGCACGAAAAGTACCCCTTCCTTTTGGGTCGATGGGTTGACCCTCCACTGATTCAACTATTTTTCCTCGTGTTTTTTTTTACTCTCCCCTCCCGTCGTACTTCAAAGCCGAAAACGCGTGGGTTTTGTGATGTTTTATTATAGTGACCAGATAACGAGAGGATCCGACCATCTTTTTTGTCTTGCCAACTGTTCTCTAGATTGTGCACGGGAGGCACATTCATCTGACAAGATTTTCTTTAGGTGGCTAAGCACGAGAGGTTTAGGTTCATCTTATAAGCTTTTCTCTTTCTTCATGATTGTTGTTCAAAGAGGTTCATCTTGTGAAGTCTTTTTGGTGATTTTTTTCCTTCCTGGGGTGGTTTTTAAAGGCGGCTAAACACTTGAGTGTCATCACGTTATTTTTTCCGCCTTTTTACAAAAAAAAAAAATACAAAAGAAATGAAGAAAAAAAATGAGCCAACGTTAATACCTATGAGCAAAGCCATTTTCCCCTCAATGGCTGGTATTGATGACGTAAAAGGGTGTCGAGTGTATTGCGAACCAAACGCAGTTGTCCTGGACCCATTCGCGTGAGATTGTGTAAGTAAGGCTCTTTTTGTCAAGCGTCAAACGTGTGAATAACGTGTGCACTTCTGGGGGTAAAAGAAAAAGAAAAACTGTCTCGTTTGAGCCTACACCAACAGATTATCAAAAAAAGAGTTGTCCGTGGACATCACACAGGTGGTGACCAATTGTTTTTTTTTTTTTTTTTTTTTTTTTTGTGAAAATAATAAAAGTTGTCACAATCCCCACGCAGAGAGAGGCTATTTGATTTCCACGGGGACCCTCTTTTTTTTTCCTCGCTTTTTTTCGTTTTCGGGAGGGGTTTTTTCACCTTGCATTTTTATCTGTTCATATACCATGTTCCATCAACCGTTTGTTCACGTCAAAAAAGTGGAGCGATTTTTAAACAAAAAAAGGAATCGTATCCACGCCTACCTCTGTAGGTTAGAGTGAAAAAGAAGAGGAAAAAAAAAATCATCACCCTCCGAAAAATCTAGCGACGCTGTGTGGCAATTTGCATCTATTTTATTTGAAATGCATCTTGCCTCCTGGTGACTTTGTGTACAGAACTTTGCTTTGGACAGGTGATACGTCGACGTAGCTAAAAATAACGGTCTTCCGAGACCCAGATATGAAACTCTTGGATACATTTTTATCAAAAAAAAGGTGAAGAGAGAGCGCAGACCTCTGTACTTCGGGATTAGAGGGGTCATAAAAACCCCCGAAAAAAAACTAATCTAGTTGTGTGCAAAAAGTCTGAAGTGAACTTGCTCAGTCGAGCAAAAAAAAAAAACACAGACACTTCCGTTTTTTTTCTCCTCCCTTTTTTCTTTTTTTCGGAAATTTTGAGATTTGCAGGGATGTGTTTTTTTTGTAAAGATTGTTTGTCTATCCATGTTTTTCTTTCTCTGAAAGATTTTTGTTAGTTTTTCAACGTACACAGTGGAGAGGTGGAAGTCAGGTGTAGTCTCAATACAACGCCAGAGAGGGACTAGAGTGGCGATTGAGCGGTGGTTTTACCACACACACCATTTCACCACCTCCAGCTTTTTTTCTCTATTATTTTCTTCTCGCCTCCTAAAGCCAGGTTTCAAGACGATGCAAAAACAGCCTTAGGTTCTTTTCTCCAACTCTTTTGTCCCTTTAAAGTTCTTTTTAGTAAAGCAAGCGCACCCCCCCACCCTGGTGTCTATATTGTGTTATCCTGTTTGCATTTTTACCTGGCCTCTAAGACTCTTGATGCATTTAGTAAAATACACTCAGGTATATCAACAATCTGCCATCTTTTCACTTCCCTCCCCTCCTCTTCCACACAACACATACACCATACACATGCACACTAGTGTTTTTTTTTTGCTTCTCTTTTGCAGTGCTTGGTAGTTTCTTACAGGTAAATGGGTGCAAAAATGCTGCCGTTGTTTTTCCCCCCACCGGGCCAGCAAGACATTTGCACCCTTTTGCTTATGATAAGATGTCTGTCTCTGCCCAAGAAGAAGATGCACAGGGTTACCACAAAGATGTTCCAACAACAAAAAAAGGCAGGAGAGGTAAAGACTCCACATCGGGGAGTTTTATTTTTTTGGGCGGAAGAAGAGTAAGACCCGAAATCCCTCCCTACGGGCCGGCCTATGTTATGAGAAGAGTTTTTGTTCCCAGCTGTGTTTTATTGTTGCGGCTTTTTGTGGTACCCCCGCATGACAATTTCTTGACATACCCCCTTTTTTTCCGATCTGAGAACGAAAGTATTTATTTTCCCTTTTTTTTTTTTGAGGATTGCCCTTCGTGCGCTATCCTCCTTTTTTAAACAGGAGTGTCGCGGGGTGCATTTAGTGCACCCTATTATACCTTCTATTCAGTAGAATAGGAAGTATATGAAATACCTTAAAATGTAAGGGTGTAACTTAGCCTTGTTACCATTATTTTGAGGTACCTCCTACCCGTAGGTCTAATGAAACGAAATTTTTAAAAAATGTGAGAGACTTTAGGGACAGTGGACACTTGCACATGTGGCAACTACACTATTCCAACATTTTTTCAAAAAAAAAAAAAAATACAAATGTGGCAAATACTGGAGTGACAAACCCCTGTTTTTCCACTTGAGGCTCTATTGTTAATATTACCAACGTTTTTCTTTTACCCCACAACCTCCACATCAAACCGTCCTCACACACCTCATCTCCAATGCTCCTGTTCATTCATCTGACTGATGATAGGAAGCAGTCGAGAGGGACAATTCAGATGTAAACCTCTAACTCGAGTAGTGGTTTTGGGTCCACGGTGTGGTCAGGCACCCTAAAGGCTAAAGGCCACTGTCATGAGAGGGGTTTTTTTGTATTTCAAAGAAAATTTTTTATTTTAGATGTGCGCAGAGGGGCACGTTCCATCCATTCTTTTCCCCAGGCATTTCCCTTCTTTTCTCTCCCAAACCCAAACCCACAACCTACACCCATCCCCACAGTATAGTATGCTTTCTGGTCAAACAAATTGGTTTTTTTTTTCCACATTTTTTTTTCTGCCTTGACTTGACGCTTGGCTTACCTCACTGAGGAAGTCGATAAAAAACAAACAAAAACTTGCTACATACACAACCCAAGAATTTTTCTTCTTTTAGACTAAAGTAACGAAAAATAAATTTTAAAAGCAAAATAAACATACAAGTATAACGGCCGTCACGACGGGAATAAATTTTTTTTGTCGGGGAGGTCACGGCCGTGAAGAAAATCTGAAAAATTTAACGGCCGTGAAATTTTGCATTGATCACGGCCGTGAAATATTTCCACGCTTTTTGCTTGTTTCTTCTTTTTCGTTCGTAGACAGGGCCAGACCCCCTTTCCCATCCCTCCCAAGTCAGTCTTGGGGGGGTAAAAGCAACATAAAAAGTGCAAAAAAAAAATTGGCCCCACTGCGATTGGGAAGCTGACGACACGAACGAGCACTTATGGTGGTCCTGCCCTGCCTGCAATGCTTTACGCTCAGATCCTAGTTTCCACTCCGTCACAACTGCTGGCAGGTCGCCGTGGCCTACTGTGTGTCGAACTGTGGAGTTATCCCTACTGCCCTGAAGGACAGTATTGATGCTACCTCCAGCGTCTGATGGGGAGCATCCTCATACACCGGTTGTCTCTGAACAACAGCCTCCGTATCAACAATCTGCCACTCACGCCTGGAGAACAGCTCAGCTGCAACCTTTGTTCCGCCCCACTATGACTTCGACCGGATTCCACTCTCACAGGAAATGGACTTATCCAAACCATCACCTGCGTGCCCTGCGCTCCTGGCTCTCCTCACTGCGCTGGTCTCCCGCTGCCCGCCCACGTTTTTACCCCACTGTTCATTGTGGTTGGAGTGTGGCATTTCTGAGCACTTGTACGTGCTCCGGGTTCTTCGGAGTGGCATATTTCTCGTGTTTCAGCACTTGTAACCGGTTCTTGAGCAAAGTACTCTTCTCATATTTGATGGGCTTTCCGTTGTGGAGCGCACAGCAATACTGTGAGACGAACCTCATCTGTGTTGAACCATTTGCAGTGTTCTTCAGCTTCCAGTGCAAAGTCTTCCGACAGAATCAGCACACCATTGAACAACTGGTCACGCGCACTATCCTCCGTCTTTTTTGTCGGAAAATAGACCGCATCACGTTCTGGACACCTCTGGATCTTCTTCGCTACGTTGGCGAGAAACGCGCAGAGGGAGGGGTCCGCCCTTTTGCTCCCGTGAACTTGTACTGTTTGTCCGATGTTTTCTTTCAGGTAGGGTTAGGTCCTGGGCTGTACCTTAAATTGCATCCGGGGGTCTGTTCCTCCAGAAACTCTATGAAGGTGTTGACCGCTCGAACCGATGTCTCCTACCTGAGAGATTACAAAACAGGAGGCGAGGAGGGGTATGCGGGGCGTTTTTGTGCCTTCAGGGTCTTTTTGTTTTTCAGCAACCCTGCCTCTCCTTTATCACCAGTGCATAGCCTTTGTCTTTCTGTTGGGTATGCGGGACTTCCCCTAGTCCTCAGGGTCTAAACGCCCCTGCCCTCTTTTAAGCAAGTTCACCCTGGCAGGGTATATAAATGCTGGGTCAGGCTGGCCCCACTATGCTATGATGGGTGCTCGCACCCGGAGCATAAATGGCCAGCGGTCAGGCCAGAGTCGCTCTGCGGAGTCTCTCTGCCACGCCTTTGGGTTACGGTGTGCTGCCTGTAAGGACGTCCATGTATATCCCTAAGAGAAAGGGTGAGGCCCAACTGTCGGTACAGCATGGGGCGCCAAGAGAGAGATGTTGTGACCCCCCTGCCCTCCCCTTTTTGTGTTTTTGGGTTTCTGCTCTCTTGTGTAGACTATCGTGCATCAAGCGTTGGGTGCAGCGAACTGCAGTACATGTAAGCTCACAACTCTTCAACGGAAGGTGGGCCGCCGGCTGACGAGCGGTTGTGAACCGCCCTCGTTCTCTTACGGTACGGGCCAGTCATTAGGTTTCCTTTTTACATCTTCTGTTGTTGGCCGCAGGGTACTTGTGCTTTCATCCGGATGGCTGGCATCGTACGTGGGTCAGTCGGAGGTGCCTGCATTAATAACTTCACTTTCTTTGGCACAAGAGTGATGAACGGGGTTTGAGTGAGTCCAAACACATCCTTCTCGGGCAAAGAGTAATAAGAGGTTGTGAGACGCTCGGGACGCTGAACTGAAAGGCAGTGTTGAAACCAGAAGATTACAGATGGCGGGTCAGATGCGTGTGTCACTTACCCCATCAGGTAGATGAGAGCCAGCACCTTCAGAGCAGTGAACACAACACACCGTGGACACAATACATGTGCCAAAAGGCAACAAGACCCTACAAGAGTACCCAGTACCCAGCGCAGTTTTCTGTGCGATACCACTTAACCGGTCCTCTCCTGCCCTACCCTCCTTTTCTTCAGGGGTAAAAATCAGGTGGGATGGTTCTTGAGTGGCGCTTTTTCTCATATTTCACTGTGTCTTCCTTCAAAGACTTGTACAAAAATTTCACGGCCGTTGTTTTTTTTTAACGGCCGTGAAATTTTTGTACGCTTTTTTTTCACGGCCGTTTTTTTTTATTTTTCACGGCAACGACGGCAGTGGGTCGAGCATTTTTTTTTCATTTCCGTGACGTCCGTTTTACTTGTATGAATAAAGTGCTTTATCTTTTAGAGTAAATCCTTTCTCTTTTCCTTGTTTGCAAAAAATAAAAATCGCTATTTTTTTACCGACTTTTTGAGGTGAAAACATAGTTTTGCTGATAATCTTCCAACTGTGAAACACTTTTATCACATGGTCACCAAGAACAGACGAGCAGATAGGCGCCCGCCTGGCGCGCTTGAGCCCTGCAAGCAGGGAGACCACACTGTACAGTGTGTACACACCGCACACAACTGCCCAGTACCCAGGCACCACTCAGAAAACGAGCTGAACGTACAGAAAACAAAAGTGGCAGCAGGGCCAGAAAAATAGCTGAAAAAAGTGAAGAAAAAGTTGGAAAATTATTAGCAAAAAAACTTAATATTCCCCCGCACCCCACCTTCCACCCATATGTGTGTTTTTCTTTTTGTGTCATTATTGTTTTTATGGATAAGGATCGACAACGGTGTCATAGCATAGCGAGCCCACAAGCCCTCTCTTGCACTCATCTTTGCCACGTTATCCGCACTATGTTTTTAAAAGGTGTTTAGGTGACGAAGTGACACTGAGTCAATCTGACAATAGCCTTTTCTGTTTCTTAAGCGAGAGAGGCTTAGGTATATCTTGCCAAACAAAAAAAAAAAAAAAACGTTTTTCTTTTAAAACCACCCCCTTCAAACTCCCCTGTGCATTTTCATCTGGCGACACTAAGATCAGAAGTAGTGCATTTATTAACACACTGTGGATGTGCGCACCTCACACGCGAAACACACCACATTTTTTTCAAAGTTTTCTTTTGTGTCATGATTACAGTTTATGGCGTCTGCGTCGTGCATATACACGGTGAGGCGTTTGCACTTCCAACTTTTCTTTTGTTTGTTCTTTGTATTGATTTATACTTACCCCATTTTTTTTTTCTGGTGTACAAACAGACACCACAAGACACATTAGGCTGCGAAAGTAAAGTAGCTATGAGCCTATATCCCAACCCATTTTTTTCCTGCGGCAAATGATATGGGGGCTGAGATCCGAGCTGATGTTATTTCACCCTATTCTTTTTGAAGGTGACCAAACGAAAAGTGAGGCTTAGCTCACAACTTTTCATTCTTTTATTGTGCCTGCTGCTACAGTTCGCACAAAATCTCAACACTTTTTTGGTTTGTTTGCACTAACTTCCATTTTTTTGATGTATTGTGCACTGTGAGGCACGTTCATCTTAATATTTACTTTTCTTTTCGTCCAGGGTGTTGCTGCACATATCTAGGTCATGTGTGCGCCCGCCCTAGCCCTTGGTTAGCCCCTTTATTTTGCACGACATAAGAGCTTCGCAGAGACGCACACCATCTGAAAGGTACCAGAGTTGCGTTCCGAATGCCCCTCATCTCTTCCGCACTTCAGGGATGAGGTGTGCCGCCCTCTGTAGTTTCTCTAGCCCCTTCGGGGCGACATTTAAGTAGTCAGAACCTGCCTATTATGCTTATCAGTGCAAAATGAACCAATCGGGGTTAACCTTGGTGACATACAACACTTCTCTTTTACAGCCCCTTGATTGTATTTTTTGTTATTGTAGTTCCCACCCGAACCCTATTTTTTATGCCGATTTTTTTTTTCACCACACACATAGGTTTCGAACGCGCGTTCGCGTTTTTAGGGCGTTTTCGAGTGCGCGTTTGAAAAACGAAAAAAAAAACGCGCGTTCGGAAAAAACGAAAAAAAAACGCGCGTTTGAAAAACGAAAAAAAACGCGCGTTCGGAAAAAACGAGAAAAAAAACGCGCGTTTGAAAAACGGAAAAAAAAAAAACGGGCGTTCGAAAAAGTGGAAGCCTCATGTTTACGTGGGGAGGTTTTTCGAACGCGCGTTCGAAAAGTGGTTTTTTCGAACGCGCGTCCAGTTTTTCAAACGCGCGTTCGAAAAAACCACTTTTTCGAACGCGCGTTTGAAAAAAAAAAAAAAAAAACGCCCTTTTTTTTTTACGCGCGTCCAGCTTTTCGAACGCGCGTTTTTTTTTTTTTTTTCATGTGCGCGTTTTCCGATTTTGGATTTGCGCGTTTTCGATTTTCGAACGCGCGTTCGAAACCTATGCACACAGTATTTTAGAAAACCGGAAACGCAGGACAGCTTTCGGTGCAACAAAATGGGAGGAAATTACCTTTCTAGAGCCAACATTGAGTCCAGACCTGAGCCATATTGTGAAGACTGCACTACTGTTGTCCCATCAGTTTCTATTGTTTTATACAGAAGAAACCCCCATCACAACCAAATGGGACAAACGTCTTCAAAAACAGAAGTAATGATGGCAGCATGGTGGTATGACTCAGTATTGGTCAAAACGACAGAACAAAAATATTTTCAATCCCTGCATCGTTGTGTTCTTTTCTTTAGTGCCCACCCCCAACCCCCTTGGGATACTTTCGTTTATGGGTTTGCGAAATTTCCTTTAAAAATCAGTTTTCAAAAAGTTCTTGCTCGTAAATGTTTTACAAAAGGGTAAAACAAAAATGTATATTTTGTTGAAAACGCCGATAGAAACAAAAAGCGTTTTTTTTTCTCTTGTTTTTTTTTTCTTCTGTTCTTTTTTACAGCACCATTATAATAAGACTCCATTGCGTAATTTTTTGGTGTTCCGCAGGGGGTCTATATTGACATGTCCTTGACATGTCCTTGATAGTTGTTCCGTAACACACCCAACAAATGGTGATTTTATTGTCATCGATCCTACAAAAACCACACCCTTGGGCGACAAAAAAAAACCCACCTTCCCGTTTTTTCTCCCAACACCCTACTGCGATTAGAGCATGATATAATGTTATGCTGTCCCTTTGATGTGCTGATTTTTTTTTTACGTTTTCTTTATTCTCTGACATCTCTTGTTTTGTTGTGGTTCGTTTCCCCCCTCACACACACCCAGAGTTTCTATTTCTTTTCAGGGGTGTGGTTAAGCACTGAGTCTTATTTTCATCTTATTTCCCTTCCCTACTACCTGTCTCTTTTTCAACGTGGTGGGTTTCCAAGCGACTGTTTGAACATGGCGGATACACGAACAGAATATAAAAAAACAAAAACAAAAACAAAAAAAAAAACATACCGTAGGCCCCTGGTAGAAGATTAAGTCGTTCGAGATTGCTTTCAGTACTCAAAAATGACTATGTCCTAGCGACAGGTTTTCGTTTCTTACTTACCCAAACTTTTTTCTCTCTTAGTTTTTTTTTCCTCCTTATTTTTTTTTTTTTTTTTTGCCCTCACATGAAGTGTTTTCTTTTCTTGTCAGTGCCTGCGTCCGTGAGGCGTTTTGCACTATCAACTTTTTTTTTTTTGTGTATATAATTGAGAGTGGAACATAGTCTCAACGAGACTACAGCCATAAAATAATTTTAACACAAATCCCCCCTCCAGAAAAGAACGAGAAAAAGGTAGGGTCACATTTACAACCTTAGGTTTGATCTATCTGTTTGCGAAACAATTTTCTTTTTGCGAGAAGAAAAAGGGGAGAAAAATACAACAAACCTGGTGCAAAGAGATAAAAAACAGTCGTGTACACAATGGAGTTGGCATTTAGCAAAAAAAGCTAACAACAAAATAATTGCATTGCCAACTTCATATGTTAGCGCACTTCTGGTTTTTTTCTTAAAGTTCATGATGCATCCTTTTTCCCGAAGAGAAAAGTATCTGAATTTGTTTCACTCCCTTTATTTTTACTTCAAAATAAAGGGTTGTATTTTTGGGAAGTCCCGTCTTTCTCGCTTGTGTTAATATCAATGAGAAAATTCATTTTGAAGAGCCGGATTTTGAACCTAACGTGACCTCCGTTTTGCTCGTATTCTGTTTTTTTTTTGTTTTTCTTTTCAGTTACTAAAGCAACCTGCTGCCCCCCTTATTCTTTTTTTGGTGCCTGCGTCCAGGCGTTTATGCACTATCAACTTCCACTTTTATTTTTTTCTTTCTTTTCATTATTGCCTGTCCATCGAGAGTACGCTAACGGCGTATCACAGATGTCTTGCAAAACTCCTTTTTCTATCTGTGTGTCTGCAGAGATTCACGGTGTATGCCTGCACGGAAAACTGGTACTCTTTTTGTACCGGACATATGTCTCTATAGGGTTCCTATGGGTGACTCTAATGGTAGCATTGCTTAGTGTTATTGTTTCGCCTTTGGACGTCTGGAGAAAGTGTTTCCGTTCAGTGTTGCAACAGGCGTGTTGGTGCGGTTTTACATGATGTTCTTTGCTTGCTGTACAAGGCACAGCAAAAGGACAAAACAAATCTTTGTAAAATCACAAAAAAAAAAAAAAAAAAAAAAAAAACTGACGTTCGATTACCTCAAGTGGAGGCTTGTTCATTTCATGAGTTTCCAGTTTTTTCTTCCTCCTTATTTTAGATGACATAAGAGCTGTCTGAGGCTTATAGGTCATCTGTCAAACTATTCTTTTTTTCGCCTTATTTTCTGTCGCGTTCTTACATGTCGCACCACCTTAAATGAACAAAAAAGTAAACAAAAAAAAAAGCAAAAAAAAAAAAAAAAAAAAAATGTGTTTAGTATGGTGAGCTCGGAGCTCATTCCTCGGGTTTCACAAATCAGGTTTTTTATTTAAAAAAGCTGACGGTTTGGACAATTTGCTTCTATAATTAAGTACAGAGCCTTAGGGTGACGCTGTGTACACGACCTATATCCGTAGGCGATTATCGACGCAACGTGTGAAGCAAAACGAAGTGAAAACCTCGAGAACATTATTGTTAAAACAGGGAAGTTTTTTTTAAAATACAAGCTTCTCCTGTTACTACCATATTTTTCAAAATTGTTCGAACAATTTTTTTTCTCAAAGCCAAAAAGAGCTACGGTAAAAAAATGTTGGTTTTTTTCGGTAGTAAAATTCTTTGTTATCTGCGATACGATAATTTCTGTTTCATCCTTATTTTTTTTTTTGTCTGACATTTTTCTCTTTTCTTTTTCTTGCCTATTTTTAAGATTGTGTGTGGCGGGTTTAGCTCATACGCCAAATAAAGTTTTCTTGTATTTCTTCTTCTTCTGATTTATTTTTTCTATGTTTCCCTCTCTCTCTAGTTATGTTGCTGTTGTCCCGCCTCACTGTTTGTTGTCAAAAAAAAAAAAATAATGCTTTTAAATGGTGTGGCCCGAGTTAAATCGAGGGGGGGTCCCTTTTTTAATTTGTTACCCGGTGTTTTTTTTGGGGTGGTTTTCACGCTAGGTCTGACCCGGAGGCACCTCTGCATAGTGACTGGAGGGGAAATTTGGGGTGGTCCGAACCTTTCGGTTAGGAATAATTCACAACACGGTGGCTAAAATCTGTACTGTACTGTACTGTACTGTACTGTACTGTACTGTACTGTACTGTACTGTACTGTACTGTACTGTACTGTACTGTACTGTACTGTACTGTACTGTACTGTACTGTACTGTACTGTACTGTACTGTACTGTACTGTACTGTACTGTACTGTACTGTACTGTACTGTACTGTACTGTACTGTACTGTACTGTACTGTACTGTACTGTACTGTACTGTACTGTACTGTACTGTACTGTACTGTACTGTACTGTACTGTACTGTACTGTACTGTACTGTACTGTACTGTACTGTACTGTACTGTACTGTACTGTACTGTACTGTACTGTACTGTACTGTACTGTACTGTACTGTACTGTACTGTACTGTACTGTACTGTACTGTACTGTACTGTACTCCCAATCCCCTGTGTATACTGTGTATACTGTGTATACTGTGTATACTGTGTATACTGTGTATACTGTGTATACTGTGTATACTGTGTATACTGTGTATACTGTGTATACTGTGTATACTGTGTATACTGTGTATACTGTGTATACTGTGTATACTGTGTATACTGTGTATACTGTGTATACTGTGTATACTGTGTATACTGTGTATACTGTGTATACTGTGTATATTGTGTATACTGTGTATACTGTGTATACTGTGTATACTGTGTATACTGTGTATACTGTGTAAAGGGCAAAAAAATTAAAAAATACACCTAAAAAAACACGGCTCAAGAATGGCCCAAGAATGGCCCAAAAGTGGGTTAAATCGAGGGGCGGGCCACACCACTTTTACAACAATATTCCCCAAAAAAACCCAAAAGAAAAACTCTGTTTTTTTTTGTCCCATATGTCTTGAACCCTTTACGCCTTTTCTTCGAAAAACCTCTGCTCTTTATTGGGTCCTTTTCACCCTCCCACAGTATTGACTTTGCCGTGAATCACACTTTTCACTCCACCTCCATTTGCGCCTACACTATTTTGGCAGGGGGGAATTCCCTTTTACATTTCCTTGTCTTTTTTATTTTATTTTTGGTCGCTTTTTTCTCTGTCTTCCCGGTCCCTCTTCCTGCAAGGTATAGTGGAGCACACTCTAGGGTGGCTACACTAATACAACCAAGTTTTCAAAAAAAAGACTTCATAAAAACCCTATTCAAATTCCCCGTTCCTCTTCCCTACTGTTTATTGGTTTTTTTTTTCTAGTGCTTCTCACTTCATATTTTACTCAAAATATCCCTCACCCCACCCACCCGCTTTTTTTCAGTTGCCTGCATCGTTGCACTATCAACTCCACTTTTCTTTTGGTTGGAAAAACAAAACGCCATTTTTTTTGTAGATGTGTGATGAGTCGCATTACAAAAAAAAGGGTTTATTTTGCCTTTTTTTCTTCTTTTTTTGGTCAGTGCGTACGTCCGCCGATGAACGGTGGGTCGTTTGCACTTCCAACAAATTCTCTCTTTTTTTGTTTTGTTTTTTTTTGTTGTTTTTGTTTTAGTAGAGAAATCTTGCAACAAGGTGTTTGTGATGACCACATTTTTTTCGTTTATACTTTAAAAAAACGTAGCTATTTGAGGAAAAAATAGCCTCCCATAAGCGAAAAAACTCACGTCTAGGACAATTATTTCTTTTGTCTGGAACGTCCCTAAAAACGAAACCAGAACACCCATTTCCCCCCCCCCCCCCCCCACCGACACTTTTCGTCGATTTACTCAAATACCTCCACCGACACCACACCGCTATTACTCAAAGACCCCCTCACTCGAATGGAGACCGTATTGAATGTTGTGGTTCATGTTACCTGTCAGAAATATATCAAATTGCAAGTAATTTGCTGTGTTCTGATGGTAATAAAGAAATTCAGGATGTTCAGCGTGTTCTCATCACCCCTTTCCGTCCTCTTCCTCTGGTTGGGGTCAAATGATCATATGCGTTACAATCTCCCTCGTGGTAACCGTGTGCATACCAAGTGAAGTGCTCGCTGGGGTTAGATAACCCCAAGAGAAGAAGTGTGTGCCCGCCATTGTGTATGGTGAGGTGTTTTTGCACTCTACTTCGCCAGGCTTGAGTGGTCATACCAGTATAAACTGTTTTTTTCCTTCTTTCTGTTCGTTGTGAATGGAAAGTATATGAAATTAGTTTCTTTCCTCCCCTCTTTTTCTCGCTCTACCGCCGATTCTGATCCAACCTCCAAAACGAACCACCCTTTTTTTCTCCAAAAAAAAAAAAAAAAATTCAAAAAAAGGTGTATTTGACCCCCCTTTTTACGTCACTCCGGGGTTAGAAAGCCCCACACGGTGGACTAGTCAGGGGGACTCCTAATAGTGCTACTATCCAAAATGACTAGTGTTTTACGACTAGTTTTATAGTTTGATATCATTAGTAGAGTTGGCATCTAGTCTTCGTGGCGAGTTGTTCCACTAGTAGTACCCTTGACTGGTCCGTCGTGCACGGAGCAGAGGTGTTTTGCACTCTCAATCATTTTTTTTTTTGTTATCAACCTCTTCTGCCCTTCTCGTCCAAAGGGGGGATTTTTTCTTTTCCCGCCGCTTTACCCCCCCTCCCATTGCCACTTTTGGGACCACTACTGGCTATAACGCAAATGTTTTCTTTTGAAAAACAAAAAGATGTGTTCTGCTTCCTTGGGGAGCTGTACAAGGCTGGTGACGTCTTTTATTTCTTTTTTGACAATATCCGCTTTTCTGCAGAGATTCACGATGTATGCCTGCACGGAAAACTGGTACTCTTGCACCAGATATATCAGTCGCTCCCCCGAAAAGTGTCAATTTGGTGGACCACCTTTCACTAAATTTCTACTCCACTAATCTTATCGATTTTTTTTGCATTTTATCGCGCGGAAACGACGAACAGCGCGTTTTCGAGGGGGAAAAAAAATATTTAATTTCCTGGGATTCGGGTACGAGGGCCGAAAAAGTGGTCTAAGGAAACTGACCTGTGGACCGACCAAAAGCCGAAAAAACTTTCCGAGAATGCTTTCTTTGGATTCATTCGTCAAAAATCTTTCAATTCCGTACTTTTTTTTTTTTTTTTTGAACCCCATTTTTTTCCTGTGGGCTGGCGGCTCTACCCCACAAATCGAAATTTCACTACTTTTAATAGGGGAAAACACTAAGGAAAATGGCTCATATTACAGAACCTGTACTGGTAATGCTGGAACATGTTGCTTTTGTGACAACTGCGTGAAAGGGTGGCAGATCGCAGTCCTGCCGAAATACGTGCGTACCCTGGGTCCTGGTGTCTTCAGCTGACCGTCAACCTGAGGTCACGAGAAGAGCTGGGTGTACGTTGCCTGTCTCGCGCAGACAGGGGGAATCCACTCTCTGTACACGACCTCTGTACACCCTGTGTGACCAAAAAAAAGGGGGTCACAGATCAGGCAGTGCGCATCGGAGCAGTACTCCTACATGCGGGTGAAGCGAGAGGACAGGAAGAAGCAGCTGTCCCCCAATCAACAAAAAAGGCCGCTTTTTTCGTACGGTTTTCTTGTACATGGGTTTTTACCTATATAAATACAGTGGTAAAGTGCAATAACCCCGTGGACCACCTTTCACTAAATTTCTACTCCACTAATCTTCTCGATTTTTTTTGCATTTTATTGCGCGGACTCCGGAAACGACGAACAGCGCATTTTCCAGCTCCGGAAAAATAGGCTGATATCCTGGGATTTTGGAGAGATTTTCGGCAAAAACCGTTTTTTTGGGATCTGACTAAATTTGATTTTTTCAAAAGTTCAAAATTCTTGCTCCAATGGAATCAGCGGGCAAATTTAAGCCCAAATACGTACTTTTTTCAAAAAAAATTTGACTTTTTTTTGGGGGTTTCTCAAATTGACACTTTTCGGGGGAGCGACTGATATCTCTCTCCTGTTCCTATGGGTGACTCTAATGGTATCATTGTGTTATTCCCCCCCCTGGGACACTTGGAGAACGTGTTTCGCGACTGTGTGGGTACGTAGAAGGGCGGGGGTTTTTTTCCCTTCAAAATTTTCTTTCTCTTTGGGTGACCTAATGAAGCCTTTGTTATCTGACCCAACTCTTTTTCTTTTCCCGCCGCTTTACCCCTCCCTGCCACATACAAAAGGATTAGTCTACACTAATACAAAAAAATGAACAAAAAAAAGACAGAAGTGAACAAAGAACCGCACGAAATATCTTAGAGATTGATTGTTCTGCACATACAATACCGGGTCAGGATCAACCCATCAATGGGGAGGACCAAACGATGGACAGCATGAGTGTACCCCTTTCTTTGACTATACGAAGACTCGTATGTTTTGATGGAGTTGCAATGTGAATATCATATGAAACTAAATAAAACAGCTGAGCAGAGGGCACATCTCGCTTGTACGTGAGGCCCATCTATAAGGCTCTTTTCAAAGTGATCAAAAACTCCAAGGCAGGTTCATCATGAATGACATCTAAACTATTTTATTTCTTGAGTGTCGGAGAGCTCTTCCACACAAAAAAAAAAAAAAAAATATTCTTCTGGGTTGGGTGAGGTGTCCCAACACACATCCAATGCAAAAAGAAAAGAAAAAAGATCATTACAGCTAACCTAAGGTAAGCCAATAAAGCTTATCAAAGGGTGAGAAAGCCAAATTTATATAAAAAAAAAATACAGGTCTCCTGTCTCTCTGAACAAAACAAAAAAAATATTTTCTTCTGTGTCGTGTGCCATTTCTTCGTATTGGGAATATTCCTTTTTCCATTTTCATTTTTTTTTTTAAACAAACAATGTGGGTGAATACCAGTGGTATCGATGATGAGCCATATCGAGAATGTAGTAAATGACACAACAAAATAAAATAAAATTTGACAGTGAAGACTTTGTCTGAATGGCAGCTACGCTAAACCAACAATTTAGTGCTCCACTCACACATGCGTTAGTATCTCTCTCTCTCTCTCTCTATCTGTTTTTATCCCCTCGTTGTGATACCATGTATTTTTGATCACCGTTGTTATATAAAATTGTGTTTGAAATCAATGGGCCATTTTCCCTGCGGAACATTACTCATTTTTTTACGTGCACACATAGTGCGACGCACATTTTCCTGATTTTTTTAAATAGTTTTTTCTTTTTCTCCTCTCCTTTTTTCTGCCCTTTTTTTTTTCCTCCCAAAAACCAATCAATTATGAAGTAAACGTCGTTGCACTTGTAGTCCCCCCCTTCCCGAGTTAACTCGATAAACAGACAAAAGAGTACCTGCGTAAAATTTTTTTTAAAAATAGCCTTCAGGCGACGCTGTACAGAACCTGCGCCTACCTCGGTAGGCTATTGTCGAAACAACCAAAGGTAGTAAAGTGGGGTTCATCCTCGGGTGTGTCTACACTAATACAACCAAAAGCTTTCAATAAAATGAGTCTCGGTTACATGCATATGACCAAAAAAACCCCCTCTTCTATCCATAGCCGCTTTTCTTTCTCTCTTTGGTCTCCAGGATCATGACAACCTCCCCCTTTTATCAAGAAATGAAACCTTCCCCCCCCCTGATTACCCTTTTTGATGTAATCAAAACCCCTCAGCTTTTTTTCCCCCTCCTGGTGATCGCGTCTTATAGGGCGTTTTTTGCACTATCAACGTTTTTTCCCATTTTTTTGTGAGGGGAAAAATAGGGTGAATAATAAAAAAAAGCAGTGAAGACTGTCGATGTGGCAGTTACACTAATCCAACAAATTATCAAAGCAAACAGCAAAAAAAAGGTGTATCAATCACTGTAGAGTGGCTTTCTTGGTCCTACTAAAATGTTCGGAGCATTAATATTCGAGCAGATTTTTACTTTCGTAAAACATTTTTTCGCATTTTACTTTTCCGAATGTTTTTACATACATGAACGACGTCCGAAAGAAAGCCACTCTACGGTGCTCTTTCTCTCTATGAAATGATGACAAAACAAAAACGTTCTTTCCAACAAAAATAAAAAGAAAAGGAAAAAAGAATAATTGGGAAAAGTGGAGTTTTTTGCTGAGAGACGGCATAAATCTCTTCACACCCCAATAATTTATCAAAAAGAGAAAAGAGCAGCCAGCGTCACGCCTACCTAGGTTATAGTGAATTATTCAGTATCTAAAAAAAATAGTACGGTGGTCATGCGAACCCAACCTCCAAATGGGCGACTGTCGTATAAAATGAACGCAAAAAAAAAAAAGGGCCCAATTTTTTTTGAGGTCATTATTTACTGTAAAAAAGGCACTGGAAACGGATAATTTTTTGTGGTAAAGGGACTCTGTCAGTTTTTGTTGCCTTTTTTTTTTTTTTTTTTTTTTTTTTGGAGTCGCCAAAAGACTTTCAATATGAGGCAAATACTGGTTGCAGTCCTATCACCTTTCCCTGAATTCATCTAATCTCAGAAAGTGCTATGGAACCCCCCTTTTTTTTTGTGACAAATCTTAGGATAAAACTGCAACACACCACCCACCTCTCTCCCCCGATTCCTTTTTACGACCACTCGCAGAATGGTATTCGCGAAAGAAAAAAAAAATTGGGTAGTGTTTTTCCTTGACTTTTTTTTTTTTGCTTTTTGTCTGGCGTTTTTTTTTATCCTAAATACTCAAAAAAAACTGCTTTTTATCAAAAGATATGGGTGCATTCAAAACAATAGTGTTTCAGTTGCTGCCTGTGTAGCCTCTTTCGAAATAAGAACGAAAGTATAGTGCCCATCCTCGGGTGTCTGCACTACCTCATACCAAGTTTTCAAGAACAGGGAAGATGCCCCCACTGCCTTGAGTGGTGTGGAACCCCTGCCATAGAACCACAAGAAAACATATGAGAGAGATTGAAGCAGATTGAAGTGCCTGCACTAAACCCGCCTGGGTAGGTTAGGTGATCATTTTTTTTTTTGTTTTGTTTTGTTTTTTTTTTACAGAACACATCGGGTAGTCCAGCGTTCACGCCTCCTACATAGGAAAAAATGCCATGTGTTCCCCCTTTTCCGCCCCACCCACCCCATCCCGTACACTGCTTCTGGGACGCTTGCACCACAGCGGAACAAGGAAAATGCTCATTTCGCTTTTCCACACCCCGAAGTAGGTTGCTGTCACGTTGCCAGAAAAACATTATCAGTTTTCTCCCACCCTCCACCCCACACCCCATACCCCCATGTTTTTTTTCTGTTTTTTTTTTTCAAGGTAACTAGGCAGTGTTGGGTTAGTTATCATCTTCTTTTTTCTTTGTTGGCTTTAGGAGCGTTTTTCTGAATGGAGTTTTTCTGGAGTTTTTCTGGAGAACCATTTGGCAATTACTCCTTTGTGTTTTTTTTGTCACTGCCTTCCAGCACATTTCACCTAATCAAGTTTTCTTCTTGGAAGGTGGCTAAATCGTTCATTTTGTCTGACGTTCATCTGAACCAACATTTTTTTTTCCAACTTTTTTTTTTTGTTTTTTTTTTGAAGGTGTTGCGACCAAAGCGAAGTCTGGCCTGCCCACCATTTTATTTAAATTTTAATTCCAACGCAATCTCTACTGAATCAGAGCCTATTTCAAGACTTCTTGTTCCCCCCCCAGTTTTTTTATCGGGCATTACCAAAAAGTTTTTTATTACAACAATGCGACTGTCTTTTGATTTATGACGCTCCAAAAAGACGACCAAAAAATACCCTGACAATATTATAGATATTTTGTTGGCCAGTGACTGCGTCTCTCCGAGGAACGGTGAGGCGTTTGCACTTTCAGCCGCTCTTTTTTTTTCTCTCTGAAACACAAAAGGGTATTCAAAAAAAGCTCAATAACGCAAAAAACCTGAGGGCATAATTATTTATGAAAACTTACAGTGAAGAACAGCCAATTAATAATGTTTTCGGTTTTCACACTGATATAACCAAAATTTTCAATGAACAAATCCTCATACACAAATCACATTAAAAAACACACACTTTTTTTTTGTCCCTAATGTATTGGTTCGAGGCAGCAGTACAGACTGAGTCCTGCACACACACACAGCATGCGATGGTAAATGCCTAGTGCACACATGCAACATATCCTTGGCAAACCAAAAGTTTTTCCACACAAAAAAAAACCCCCCCCCGAGTCGCTGACTTCACACAAGGTGTTGCTCCCTTGTGTTCCAATTATTTTCGTTTCGTTGATGGAGCGTAAGATGTCTAAAAAAAAAATCGAATCAAAGTCTGAAGTAAGCTGGCAGAGGGTGGGCGTAGAGGATTTATTTTGTTGCATGGTTTTTTTTCTGAGTTTTCAAAAAAAAACGAAAACAAAAGAAAACAAAAGGCCATGAAACACTGCCTCAGTCCTTGCATTTTTTTTTCACACCACACACTCTGGGACAAAAAATGCTCTCAGGAACTACCCACCAAACTGCTTTCAAACGCCCCCTTTTTTACTCCACCCATTTTTTTCCCTACAGGAATGTCAGTGATACGATCTTTCAGGCTTTTTTTTTTATTGAGTTGGGATTGATGCTAAGCACTGAAACTTAACATCATATTGTACCCAAAAAATCCCCCTTTTTTTCTTCTTGTGAGATGTGTAGAGGTACACACATTTTTAGAAGTTTTTTTTTCTTCTTTTCCCCTCCTTCTTTTTGCTCTTTGCCCCTAAAGCGGGTCCTTCCCCCCTTCTTCTGCCGCTCCCTTTCGTCTGTATACGGCAGTAGAGACCGGGATTGTAGAACACTTTCTGCACCAAAAAATTATTTCATCCAATTTTTTTTTTTGTAGGTTGACTCAGCACTGAGGCTGAGATTCATCTTACCAACCTTTTATTTTTATTTGAAAGATGAGTGTGCACATACTCCATACTCGTCTTGCAAAGTCTCAGAGTTTTCCTTGTAGTTTTATATTGTGAGGCCGGGTATTTATGTAAAAGAACGAGAGTTATATTTTGACAAAAATTAAAAAAAAATGGGAGATGAGCAATACAACGTGGCGTATCTTGTCACTTTAACTTCAACAACAAAATTTTCAGTGGGGAAAAATAATCAAAAATAATCAAAAAAACGAAAAAAACGAAAAAAAAAAGAAAAAACCTAAAACGAAAACGAAAACCCCCGTCTATACCCTTAGAATCAACAGTGCTCCTCGGTAAATGCCATTTTTTTTTAAACCTCTGGGAGAGAGGAGGAAATATCGTTTCTCAATTCTCAAATTGGCACCACATTTTTCTTTTTTAGGAATAACACAACCCCCAACCCTCATGTCCCTTCACCCTTCTTCCAACTGAAGCAAATAGGGAAGGGATAAAATGATTTTTTAAATGAACTGTCAATCTCACTAAGCCACCATTTATTTTATCAAAGGTGGGGGAAAAAAACAGTTTAGCCCAGTTTGGCCCAGCAATACAGATTATCACAAAAAAAAAAAAAATGCTACATGCAAATGAAAACCCTTTTTTTTTCTTGCGTCTATCCTCTTCAGTACAATAGCCTCCGGGAGATTTTGAGCACAGACCCCTACCTCGGTAGGTGATTGTAGGACATACAAAATAACGAAAAATAAATAAAATAACCACTTGAACTCTGCACAAAATAGTCTCCCTCAATGTGTCTGCACTAAGCCAAGAATCTGTACTCGTTTTTTTCTGTGTACACAACGGCCACATACAAAACCATTGCAGTACAGAATCACCCTTAGGTAGGCAACCCCCTCATAGTTAAAGAGATTCTCTTGTGTAGCGACTTTGGCGCCCATTTTTTTTTTAAAAAAAAGTGCAAGTTTTTGTTTTTTATACCTACAAAGCGTAGCTTAAAGGAGAAGTAGTTACTCAGATACGGTCGCCAATCACCCCCTCCAACAGGGGGGTAATTGAGCAATCAACGAATAAACATTTTTCCCCCTTTTACCTATCAGAGTTACTATTTTTCTTCCTCGCCCTCACTGAATCTGTGTTTTTTTAAAGGTAGTTTTCCCAATATTTATTTGGTTACGAGCGCCTACACAGTTCATGGCTAGAGGGGGAAAGAGCTATTTTTTGACTGACAAAAAAGTTGTTTTCTTGCATGAGTGTAGGCTAAGTGGCCGCAAAAAAAGGTGGCTGCTGCACTCCAACAAATTATCAAAAAGAACGAAAAAAAAAAAAAATGCATTCTTCAAAAGGAAACGTGATGTGGCGTACCCAGTACCGTGTGTGGGTCCCTTTTTTTCTATTTAAAAAGTGTGTTTTCCTTTTGAGATGTGTTCTTTTAAAAAAAAAATTGAGAAAATGGCGGATCAGAATTCCCAGTGGTATGCCCTTCTGCTCTTCATTTGTTAGTATCAAAAAAGCAACTTTACTTTTAAGATTTTGTGGTGCATACTCGGCCATCTTTTTCACGTTGTTTTTTTTCACTTTTACAGTGGCTAAGCTAGAAAGTGATAACTCAACACCATCTTACCAACATTCCGTTTACGTTTTTCGTGTGCTGCGCCTATTCAAAACAACCAATAGTTTGCGGGGCAAATGAAAACAACCCCTTCTTTTTTCGGGGCAAAGCCGATCAATGCACGCCGTATGTCCTTAAATATTGCATCTGTACGTTTGGTTTCTGAGAACTCCCTTTGTAGTTTAGTGTTCCACTTTGAACGTAGGAGTACACAGTTGGCGGGATTTTGTTATTTGTTGTGTTAGCATTTGGCACACACGTCATGTTCCTGTCTTTTTTTCTAAGCCATTTTATTTATTTTTTTGCATGCCGCGTGATGAACGGTGAGGCGTTTGCACTTTCACCTTTTATTTTTTCCTCGTTGGATCCACAAAAGGCGTCTGAGAAGGGTTAGACTTAGTATAACCTTAGTATTGCTTTTCGAATCCAGCGAGTCTTTCACCCCCAAAAAGGGTCGAAATGATAAGGCTTAGACTAGAATTAGTACAATTAGTATACAATGCAATTTTTTCTCTCCTAAATCCTAACAGTGGGACAAACACTTCTCAAGGGCGGCTCAGAAGGAGACAGCACTGTGTACTTGAGGTTCATCCTACCAAAGCTTTTGTTCAAGATAGCTAAGCGCAAGAGGCTGAGGTGTATCTTATAAACGTTTCTTTGTTTTTGTGTGTATTTAGCTGAACAATATATTTTTGTGACACAAATTTCTCAACGTATTTGTGGCTAAACGGAGACAAAGCAAATTGTTACAAAAGAAACTATCGGAAAGATAACGGGAGGATGACAGCTGCATACGGCTGACCATTTTCAGAGTATCAAAAACACAAAAGAATAAATGCCCTACCCCAAACCCCCTTTCCCCCATTTTTTTGCGCATTTTTTTTGTCTTTATATTCTTTCTTGCAAAAGACCCCCAACACCTGTCACACAGAACCCAAAAACGATGTGATATTTTTATGTTTTTATTTTCTATTTCTTTGATCCCCTACCCCCCACCTTTTTTTTAAGAAACGATGTTTGTCTGGTCCGAGAGGGCTCATTCGTCTTTCAAAAAAAAAGTTCCCCCCCTTTTTTTTGGTGATTTTAAGCGTGTTGAAAGCTTATGTTGCCAACTTTTCTCTTTTTTTCTTTTCGTTTATTTTGTTTGAAATAAAAATATACCAAAAAAAGCACCTCCCCTTATTTTCTGTACCTCCAACCCCCACCAACACAACCTTATTCCACAACAGGAGAAAATACACAAAATATACACACGGCAAACCCCCCCCTTGGCCCTGCTTCCCTCGTCGGTCTTCGCCTCCGTGGGGTATAGGCAACAGTTGCCCTGTACTTTGCTTCCCGCCCATTTGCGATGCGGGCTGTAGTGGCGGTGTGTGCTGCTGCAGTGCTGTGGGGGCGGGCAGAGGGGCAGAACTGTAATGTACCACAGATTACTGGCGCCTCTACAGCGAACTGTCCAGAGAGCACGAACCTTGTGACAAACCAGGTTGCCAACGGCGTTGGGTGCACCTGGATCCAGGAGACAGGATACTTCTGCGCAAACTGTCCACTCCCCAGCTGCCAAACTACGTGCGTTGCGGCGACGGGCTTCGCTACACAGCCTGGATGTGTTCCAATCACCTGCGCTGCTGCGGCGCCAGTCCTGGCAGGTTCTT
Organism: Rhynchopus sp. YZ270_cl-10; assembly: GCA_964035575.1. Taxonomy (NCBI): domain Eukaryota; phylum Euglenozoa; class Diplonemea; order Diplonemida; family Diplonemidae; genus Rhynchopus; species Rhynchopus sp. YZ270_cl-10. The sequence goes on along the minus strand of OZ037855.1, from coordinate 60,830 downwards.
CGACGGTCTGTGCACAGAACGCACACAACTCACAGTGCCCGATCGTAGCAGACATTGGGTTTGATTGCAGTGCGATCACTGTGACCTGTACCGGAAATGCGGCGGCAGCGGGGACGTGGACACCCAGCCCAACGGCAGCGTGCGCAGCGTGCTGTGGGTTTACCTTTGATAAGAATGTTGTCGCTACTACTGAGGCAGGCACGTCGGACACATTCACCTTGCGGCTGACCACAGCGCCCAAGGCCCCTGTGACCATCCAGCTCGCCTCCACCGACACCACTGAGGCGACTGTGACGCCCTCCTCAGTGACCTTCGGGATTGCGGACTTTGCAACACCACGCATCTTCACTGTGACAGGGCAGGGGGACAACGAGGTGGACGGGAACAAACCCTTCACTATTACGGTCGGGGGTGTGACCAGCGCGGACCCTGGGTACAACGGTGCTGACCCGCTGGACGTGACCGGGACAAACACAGACGTGACGACGGCAGGGGTCAGTGTGTTCCCTACGGTGCTGACGACGACGGAAGCGGGCAGCACTGCGACGTTCACGGTGATCTTGCAGTCGATGCCGTCTGCGGGGGTGAGCATCCCGATTGTGGTTGGGAACACTGCGGAGGGAACTGCGTCGCGGACGACGGTCGACTTCACTCCTGCGAACTGGAACATCGGGCAGGTTGTGACCATCACCGGTGTGAACGACTTTGTGGACGACGGCGACGTCGTGTACACAGTTGATGTGGGCAGCCCTGCCACCTCCGGTGACGCGAACTACCGTGTATTCGACCCTGACAACGTCCAGGTCACCAACACTGACGACGACACACGTGGTGTCTCCGTCACGCCCACCGCAGGCCTCACCACGACCGAGGCAGGCGGCACAGCCACCTTCACTGTCGTCCTCACAGCACAGCCTCTTGGCCAGGTGTCCATCGGTGTCAGCAGCACGCTCCCCACAGAGGGAACCGCCAATACTGCGGCGCTTGTTTTCACAACCGCGAACTGGAATATTCCGCAGGTGGTGACCGTGACCGGCCAGCCTGACGCAGTCGTAGACGGGACACAGGCGTACACTATCGTGCTTGCGCAGTGTGTCAGCCCGCTTGACGCTCAGTACGCCACAGAGGACCCACCGGATGTGGCGTTGACCAACTCAGACGCGAACACTGCAGGCATCACCGTCACCCCGAAGGTGCTGACGACCACTGAGGCCGGTGGCACCGCGCAGTTCACTGTGGTACTCAACACCAAGCCGACGCAACAGGTGACCATTGCAGTGACGAGCGGCGACCTTACTGAGGCTACTGTGACAGGCGGTGCGGCACTGACTTTCACAGACGCGGACTGGAACATACCCAAACCGGTGACCCTGCAGGGTGTGCAGGACCAGCTGGACGACGGCGACATAACCTTCTTTGTGAACACCGGGCTTGCAGGGGGGACAGACCCTGTGTACCAAGGGATGCTCGTCGACAACGTTCAAGTGACGAACACCGACGACGATGTGGCGAATGTGATCATCACACCAACGGCAGGTATGGTCGTAGCAGAGCCGAACGGTGCCACACAGTACACCGTGGCACTTGCGTCGATCCCGTCTGCACAGGTGAGCATCAACTTCCTCCTCAACGACGGCACAGAGGCGACCCTTGCCCCAACGGGGCTCACCTTCAACGCAGACGCAACAGCGCTGAACCCACAAACCATCACCGTCACAGCAGTAGATGACAGCATTGACGATGGTACCCGGGCCTGGACTATCACACCTACCATCACCGGAGCGGACGCGAAGTACACAGGGCTGGTGGTGCCGGCGCTCACAGGGTCCACAACGGATGACGACACGTTTGGCATATTGGTGACCCAGGCTGCCGGCTTGATCACATCAGAGGCAGGAACGAGCGTGCAGTACACGATCCAACTGCAGTCGCAGCCCACCCACCCCGTGACGATCCCGATTTCCTCATCTCTGGTCAGCGAGGGCACCGTTTCCACTGCAGCCGTCACCTTCACGACAGCGAACTGGAATCAGGCACAGACCGTCATCGTGACGGGGGCGAATGATGATATCGACGACGGCGATCAGGCGTACCAGGTGACGAACGGACCTGCTACCAGCCAAGACGCGAACTACGGCGGCCTGTCTGGTGCAGTTGTGCCGATTACGAATACCGACGACGACACGGTGGACATTCTTGTCTCCAAGACAACTGTCGCGACGTCAGAGGACCTGACGACAGACACGTTCACAGTGGTGCTGCAGACGAAACCCGTTGCAAATGTGCTCATCTCTGTATCCTCCTCTCTCACAACGGAGGCGACGGTCAACACTGCGCAACTTACCTTCACGACCACCGACTGGAACAACGCGCAGACTGTCGTCGTGACTGGTGTTGACGAGTCGATTGAGGACGGCCCGCAGGCATACCAGATCATCCTTGGTGCTGCACGCTCGGGCGACCCTTTGTACAACAACTTCGACCCGACGGACCTGACCGGAACCAACGCGGACAACGATGCTGTCGGCATCATTGTGACGCCCAGCGCAGGCCTGCAGACGTCTGAGGCAGGCGCAACTGCGACGTTCACTGTGGCTCTGCGTACTCAACCCACCGCAAATGTAAGAATTCCGATTGCGAGTCTCACGACAGCGGAGGGGACAGTCGACAAGGCGAGTTTGACGTTCACCACGACGGACTGGATGACGCCACAGGTGGTGACGATCACAGGACAGCAGGACGCAGTGCAAGATGGCCCTGTTGCGTACACCATCGCAGTGCAGGCGGCTGTCAGCGTAGATGCAAGGTACAACCTGCGCGATGCAGGCGATGTGTCGGTCATCAACAACGACGACGACGCCGTAGGGGTCACAGTGTCACCCACCACCGCGCTCGTCACGACCGAGGCCGGCGGTACCGCGACATTCACTGTGGTGCTGAACTCGATGCCGACGCAGAACGTGGTGATCACCCTCACCAGCAGCCTGCCCACCGAGGGGACTGTGCCTGCGTCGATCACATTCACGGCAGCGGACTGGAACCAGGCGCAGACCGTCGTCGTGACTGGTGTGAACGACGACGTTGACGATGGCGATCAGGCGTACACCATCACCACCAGCGTAGCCGCAGGCGGAGACCCCAACTACAACGGTGTCCCCGTCTCAGATGTCTCGGTGACCAACACCGACGACGACACAGCGTCTGTGATTGTCGTGCCCAACGCAGGTCTTGTCACGACTGAGGCTGGTGGGACTGCGACGTTCCGTGTGCGTCTTGCGTCTAGGCCGACACTTCCGGTGACGATTGCTTTGACATCCTCAGATACCACGGAGGGCACGATCACCTCCGTGGTCCCGCTTGTCTTCACCACCGCTGACTGGATGACGGACAAGGTGGTGACTGTGACCGGACAGAACGACGATCTGATGGACGGAACTATTGACTACACGATCACGGGCACGCTCGCGACAGGCGACACGGTGTACCGTGTGGTCACGATGAACTCTGTGGCGGTGCAGAACACCGACGACGACGTGGCAGCCATCACCGTCACTGCGGCTGCGAAGCTGACGGTCTCGGAGCTTGGGACAAAGCAGACCTACACTGTGGTGCTTGCATCGAAGCCGACGTCAGACGTCAGTGTGCCGATCCAGTCCCTCGACCCCTCAGAGGGGACTGTCCTGCCGACCAGCATCACCTTCACTACGTTAAACTGGAACCTCGCTCAGACTGTTGAACTCACTGGTGCGGATGACGCGATCACCGATGGCACGCAGCAGTACGTCATCAGGACCGGTGCGGCAACCAGCGCCGACGGGAACTACCAGGGTATGCAGGGTGCAGACGTTGCTGCGGAGACGACCGACAACGACGCAGCTGGTATCACGATAACACCGACTATCGGGCTGGTCACGACTGAGGCTGGCGGGACTGCGACGTTCACTGTGGTGCTTAACTCGCAACCGACGTCGGACCTCGTGTTCCCGCTCTCAAGCGACAATGTAGCGGAGGGGACCATCAACCCTACGTCCCTCACCTTCCAGCCTGCCAACTGGAACGTCGCGCAGACGGTTACCGTCACTGGTGTGGACGAGAAGGTGTCCGACGGCAACATAGCGTACAACATTGTCACCGGGATTGTGCAAGGTGGCGACCCTGCGTATACTGTGGACCCACGGGATGTCTCAGTCACGAACACCGATGACGACTTTGTGGATGTCACCGTCACGCCAACTACCGGGCTCAGCACTACGGAGGCTGGTGGCACAGCGACGTTCACTGTCGTCCTTAACAGCAAGCCGACCACGACAGTGCAGGTTCCTTTCACGTCCTCACTTGTCACTGAGGGGACGGTGTCCCCAGCAATGATCACCTTCAACCCTGCGAACTGGAACGTCGCGCAGACCGTGACTGTCACCGGAGTTGCCGATGCTGTGGATGATGGCAACACTGCATACACGATTGTCGTGGGCGACACTATGAGCGGAGACCCAAAGTACAACGGATACAACCCCACCGACGTGAGCGTCACGAACAACGACCTGAACACCGCAGGCATCACAGTGTCCCCTACCAACGGTCTCATCACGACCGAGGCCGGCGGGCAGGCGCGCTTCACTGTTGTGCTCAACACCCAGCCCACTGACACAGTTACAATCGGACTCACAACGGACAACGGAAATGAGTGCACTCTTGCGCCCTCTACGCTCAGCTTTACCGCTGCGGACTGGAACCAAAACAAGGAGGTGGTGGTGACCGGAAGGGACGACAGCATCGATGATGGCGACGTGGTGTACAATGTGCTCACCGGACTTGCATCGAGCCCTACGGACACGACGTACAATGGCATGGTGTCTGACGACGTGCAGCTCACCAACACCGACGACGACACTGTCGGTGTGACCGTCACCCCCAGGGTAGGGCTCACCACGGCAGAGAACGGCGGCAACGCACAGTTCACTGTGCAGCTTGATACGCAGCCTACCGCAACTGTCACCATCACCCTTGCGTCCAGCGACACTGCTGAGGCGACAGTCGGCGCCGCGTCGATTGAGTTCACGACTCTGAACTGGATGACTGCACAGACTGTTGTTGTGACCGGGGTGGACGAGACGGTGGCGGACGGGAACAAACCTTACACCATTGTCACGGGCCTCACCACGACTGATGTGAAGTACAACACCATCGACCCTGCAGACGTGACGCTCACCTCCATCGACGATGACACTGCCAACATCATTGTTGCTGGCGGTGCGGCCCTCTCCTCTACCGAGGGCGGCGCCACCAGCGAGTACACTGTTGTGCTCGGTTCGCAGCCGATGCAGGACGTCACCATCCCGATCACCCCGCAGAGTGGCGAGGTCTCGACCAGCCCCGTCACACTGACCTTCAACGCAGCCAACTGGAACACCGTGCAGACTGTTACAGTGACTGCAGTGAACGACATCATCGACGACGGCGACAAAGCCTTCACTATCGCGAACGGGCCTGCTGCCAGCACCGACGTCAACTACCAGGGTATCTCAGGGACAGCGGCAACAGGCACAGCAGTGGACGATGACACCGTCGGGATCCGTGTGCTGCCTGCGACGCCACTGACGACGACCGAGGCGGGTGGTACCGACACTTTCACGATTGTGCTCCTGACGCAGCCGACTGCCCCGGTTACAATCGACCTTGTGAGCGGGAACACTGCAGAGGTGTCGCTGTCTGCTGCGTTTGTTACGTTCGATGTTTTGAACTGGAATGTGGCACAGACCGTTGTTGTGACCGGTGTTGACGAGAAGATCAACGATGGTGACCAGGCTGTGGTGATCACGACTGTCCCTGCGCGCAGTGGGGACCCCAAGTACGCCACCGTGAACGCAGAGGATGTGACGGTGAACAACATCGACGACGACGTGGTCGGCCTCACCGTCACCACCACAAACACCGTCACCTCCGAGGACGGCACCACCATCAGCATCGGCATCACCCTCAAGACGCGTCCCACCAACCCAGTCACCGTCCCCTTCGCCTCCAGTGTTGTGGGAGAGGGTGTGCCTATCCCTGCCGCAGTGGTGTTCGCCCCGGAGGAGTGGGACCAGGTCAAGACGGTGATCATCAGGGGTGTGGACGATGACGTGGTGGATGGCACACAGGCCTACTCCATCACGATTGGACCAAGCGGATCTGCGGACCTGAATTACGTGGGGCTTTCTGCTACAGCAGTGGCGCTGACGAATACCGACAACGATGCTGTTGGGTTCACCATTGCTCCGACGGCGGTCACGACCTCGGAGGACCTTGCGACTGGCACATTCACGGTGATGTTGAACTCGAGGCCGACCCAGGACGTGACCCTGCCGCTCTCCTCGAGCGACCCCACAGAGGGCACTGTGGCGCCAGCCTCCCTTCTGTTCACTACAACCAACTGGAATGTCCCGCAACCTGTCACCGTGACTGGAGTTAATGATGACCTTGCTGACGGCACCCAGACGTTCTTGGTAGTCACAGACACCGCACAGAGCGCAGACCCGTTGTATGTGATCGACCCCATTGACGTGACAGTTCAGAACACCGACAATGACGTCTTTGGTGTGACTGTCGGTGTGCCCACCGTGCAGCCAGGCGAGGACGGCACGGTCGGGAGGTTCACTGTTGTGCTGACCTCGATGCCAACCTCCTCTGTAGTCATCCCGGTTGTTTCTGCAGACGCCACGGAGGGTGTTGTGCAGAGCGCCACCTTGACCTTCACCGCTGCAGACTGGAACGTACCACAGGAGGTTCTTGTGACCGGAGTAGACGACCAGATTGTGGACGGCCCGGTGCAGTTCACAGTGAGTCTCGGGAACATTGTGAGCAGTGATGCAAACTACAAAGACTTTGACCCGCAGGACGTGCTTATGGTTAACGCAGACAATGACGCTGCTAGCATCAATGTTGCGCCCACGAATCTGTTGGTGACGACGGAAGCGGGTGGGACGGCCGAGTTTGTGATCACGATGAACGCAAAGCCTACGACGAATGTGGACATCGCTGTTGCGAGCAACAACCTGAACGAGGGCACCGTGTCCACTCCGACCGTCACCTTCACGTCGGCGAACTGGAACACCCCTCAGACCGTCACGGTGACTGGTGTCGATGACCCCGTCGCTGACGGCAACGTTGCGTACACCATCACCACTGCCGACTCCGTTAGTGCGGACGCAGCCTTCAACGGCCTCACCCTCCCAGACGTCTCCGTCACCAACAACGACAACGACTCCCCCGGCTACACCGTCACCCCGCTCATCGGCACCACAACCGAGGCAGGTGGCACTGCACAGTTCTCTGTGGTGCTCAACACCAAGCCCACCCAGACTGTCAACGTCGGTGTGACGAGCTCGGATGTGACTGAGGGGCGTGTCGATCTTGCTTCATTGGCCTTCACCGACACGACGTGGAACGTGCCTCAGATGGTAACAGTGACTGGACAGGATGATGCGGAGGATGACGGTGACATTGCCTTTAACATCGTCACTACCGTGACCACCACTGACGCAGACTACACTGCACTCAACCCGCGAGACGTCGCGATGACCAACACCGACGACGACACCGCAGGCGTTTCTCTCAGTGCGACCACCGGCCTCATCACACGCGAGGAGGGGACGACAACCGATACCTTCACGGTTGTGCTCAACTCCATGCCGACCCAGCCCGTGGACATCACCTTGACAACAAGCGACCCTGCAGAGGGGTCTGTGCTGCCTGCTGCCCTTAGGTTCGAGGCAGCGACATGGAACATCCCACAGGTGGTGACCGTGACTGGGGTAGACGAGCGCATTGACGACGGCGACAAAGTGTACTCCATCATCACGTCTGCGACTGCAAGCACCGATGCGAAGTACCTTGCCTTGGTGGTTGCAGATGTGACCGTCACGAACATTGACAACGATGTGCTTGGGATTGTTGTGAGCAAGACTGTTGTAGCTACATCTGAGCCGAACGTGGCGGATACATTCACAGTCGTGCTGAGCAGCATGCCGACGAGCCAGGTTGTCATTCCCCTCTCAGTGACAGATGCGACGGAGGCTCTCCTGAGCACAGTCTCGCTCACCTTCCTTCCCGCTGCGTGGAATGTTCCGCAGCAAGTGACTGTGACAGGAGTGGACGACAGCATCGACGACGGTCCCATTGCCTACCTCATCAAGTTTGCTGCAACTCAGAGTACGGACGCAAACTACAACAACGTTATCCTGACCGACATCACAGGGAGCAACGACGACGACGAGACTGCGCGTGTCGTCTTAACAGCACTGCCCCCGTTGATCACAACCGAGGCCGGAGGCACCACAGGGAACAGCATCAGAATTGCGCTCGGCTCGCAGCCCACAGCGGATGTCGTGGTGGCCGTCGACCTTGCGAACGCCGACACTACTGAAGGGCTGTTTGCACCGAACCCGATGACCTTCACTGCTGCGAACTGGAATGTGGAACAGACGCTGACTGTGACTGGTGTGGACGACCTGATTGATGACGGCGACGTGCGGTACACCCTGAAGTTCCTTCCTGTGGTCTCAACCGATGTGACGTACAACGGCATGGTGATGAACGATATCGAGATCACCAACACCGACGACGACACGGCAGGTGTCATCCTCACCCCTGCAGTAGGCCCGCTTACGACGACCGAGGCTGGCGGCACGGCGACCTTCACAATGCGTCTCTCAGCGCAGCCCACGTCTGACGTCACCATCCCACTCGTGTCCAGCATCCTCTCGGAAGGCACAATCAGCCCCAACACCATTAAGTTCACGACACTTACCTGGAACGTGGACCAGACCGTCACAGTGACAGGGGTGAACGACCAGATCCAGGACGGCGACATTATGTACACGATCCACACAGACCCGGCGATCAGCAACGACCCCGCGTACAAGCTGCTTGACGCGGCGGACATCACGGCGGTGAACACGGACGACGACACGGCGGGGATCACTGTTGCACCTACGACTCAGCTGGACACAGACGAGGGTGGCAAGACGGCAACTTTCACTGTGGTGCTGACGTCTGAGCCAACCGGTGAAGTGCAGGTGCCGCTGACGAGTGACAAAACCGACGAAGCGACGTTGGACCAGGCAGCGCTGACCTTCAACGCAATCAACTGGAACATCCCTCAGAACGTTGTGGTCACCGGTGTGAACGATGCTGAGGACGACGGAGACCAGCCGTTCGTTATCACTTTCGGGCCCGTGCGGAGCAACGACGCGAGGTACAGCGTAATCGTGCCCGCACCTCTCAACGGCGTCAACCGCGACGACGACACAGGGACCGTCATCATCGACTCCGGCCCAGGCACGCTCACCACCAAGGAGGACGGCACGGCAGCACAGTTCACCCTGTCCCTCTCCACGAGACCTACCTCCGAGGTCGCCTTTGTTATTGCGTCGACCGACGACACGGAGGGTCTGGTATCCCCTAAGGTGTTCACGCTGAACTCGATGACTTGGCAAGCTGGACAGGTCATCACGATGACAGGAGTCGACGACTTTGAAATTGACGGGGACATCAACTACCAGGTGCAGTTCACCAGCGTCACCAGCACGGACCCGATCTACTCAAACCTGAACGTTGGGGCTGTCGTGGTGGTCAACGAAGACGACGATGTGGCGGGTGTTACCATCACCCCCGAGACCGGGCTTGAGACGAGCGAGGACGGGGCGACGGCCACCTTCACTGTGCAGCTCATTGCGCGGCCTACGTCGACAGTCACGATCGGGATCACATCCTCGATGCTGACGGAGGGCACTGTCTCGCCTGCTACTCTACAGTTCTCCACTGCCGCCACTGAGTGGAACCGTGCACAGACTGTCACCATCACTGGTGTGGACGATGCCATCGCAGACGGACCCATCGCCTACCAAATCGTGACCGGCATCGTCGCAAGCGCTGACCGTGCCTACGCAGGGATCAACCCCGCAGACGTCACTGTCACTAACATAGACAACGAGATTGCGACTGTCATCGTCAACCCGACACGCGTCTTCGTCAACGAGGAGGGTGCGACCACTGCAACCTTCACGCTTGTCCTCTCTGCACAACCACAGCAGGATGTCACAGTGCCGGTAGCGTCGTCCGACATCAACCAGGTCACCCTCTCGCCTGCCAGCGTTGCGTTCACAACGATGGACTGGAATGTCGAGCAGACGATCACTGTGCGTGCAGTGGATGACCTCATTGCAGAAGGTGTCCACATTGTGCCGGTCAACGTGCAGCAGGTGGTGACGCTTGATAACGCCTACTCTATGGTTGACCCAACCGACGTTGAGGTCTCGATCACCGACAACGACACACCCGCACTCATCGTCGACCCGACTGTAGGTCTTGTCACGACCGAGAAGGGCGGGACTGCGACGTTCACGGTACAGCTTGCAACGAAGCCGTCAGGGACCACCACTGTCACCATTGCGTCGCTGCTGCCAACGGAGGGCATTGCGAATGCAGCGTCTTTGTCGTTCAATTCTATCTCATGGGACACACCACAGGTTGTGACGGTGACCGGAGTGCAGGACCAGATCCCCGATGGAAACGTTCTGTACCAAGTCAAGGTCGGCCCTGTTGCAAGCACGGACGCGATCTACAATGGTCTTGCCGGCACCTTTGTCTCCTTAGAGAACACCGACGATGACACACCCGGGGTGACTGTCAACCCCTCAGGTGGTCTTGTCACGACTGAGGCTGGTGGTACTGCGACGTTCACGATCCGTCTGAACACTGCACCTTCCGCGGACGTCGCAGTGACGCTTGCATCAAGCGACCTGACGGAAGGCAAGACAGACCTCACGAATCTCATCTTCACCCCAGCGAACTGGAATTTGATTCAGACCGTCATTGTGAAGGGTGTGGATGATATCGAGTTTGACGGCGACGTTGCCTACGAGCTGACCGTGCGTCCTGCTGGGAGCACCGACACGACGTACAGCAACTTCGCAGAAATCCGCGTCTCAGCGACCAACACCAACGACGAGTTTGCGGAGTACAAGATTGACATGCTGCCCCCTCTGGTGACAAGCGAGTGGGGCCTCACCGCCACCTTTGCCGTCAGCCTTTTGTCACCCTGCTCCGACCGCTTGGTCACCGGGGTCGCATCAAGCAACATCGCTGAGGGCACTGCCTCGCCTGCTACGCTGACGTTCCTTCCCACCAGCTGGAACATCGCACAGACTGTCACCGTCACTGGAGTGGACGATGCTGTGGACGACGGCGACGTTACCTTTATCATTGACATCTCCGTCCCGACCACTACGGACCCTAACTATGCCACCGCCAAGGCTGTTGCCGTGGCTGTGCTGAACCTCAACGACGACCCCGTCCGTCCTCTGCTGTGCTCTGACAACTTTGCCGGTGGGTGTCTCCTCCGGCAGGACGCAAACGCAGTGCGTTGTGTGGCCTCCGGATGTACAGCGACGCTCTGTTGCGAGGTGTGCGACTCCATGAGCACTGCCGCGTGCGCAAGCGGGCAGCTCATTGCAACAGCAGCGACAACTCAGTGTGCGGCCACTGGGTGCTCAACGGACCTCTGCTGCTACTTCCCCCCTCCGCCGCCAGGCAGCATTCTGTGCAGCTCCTACACAAGCTCATGCCAGATTCGTGCGAACCCCGACCGCATCATCTGCGACCCGAACGGCTGCACGGACAACGTCTGCTGTGAGGACTGCTCTTCGTGGGACCCGCAGTTGTGTGTTTCTGGTCTGATCCGCACCGACGCGTCCACTACACCATGCAGTGCACGTGGCTGCGATGCGACCACATGCTGCAGACCGGACAAATGCTTCGGCGTCTTCTGCCCACCCATCACCCAATGCCACTCGTCAGGAACCTGCGACCTCCGCACCGGTACCTGCAGCGCACCTCTCCTCACCACAGGAACCACCTGCGATGACAATGACGACCTCACCATCGGCGATGCATGCACGCTCCAAGGAACCTGTGTTGGTGCCGGGAAGTGCGTGGGCGTGGTTTGCACACAAAAGTCACAGTGCCACAGTGTGGGTCTGTGCAACCCGGACACAGGGTTCTGCAGTGAACCGATTGTTGCGAATGGGGTGACCTGCAATGATGGGTCTGCTGTGACCACAAGGGATGTCTGCGAGAGTGGCATCTGTGTCGGTGCTGTGACCTGCAACAACCAGGAGTGCAAGCCTGCGGAGCCGCAGTGCAACACCGCAGGGTGTGAGAACGGCATGGCGAACAACATCAACCACGTGTGTGTCGAGCTCCCGATGCTTGATGGTACGCTCTGCGACGACGGGCTTAGCGTAACGTACAACGACAAATGCATTGCCGGAAAGTGCATCGGTGAACGCCGCTGCAAGAATCAGTTCTGCACACCCAAATCGCAGTGCCACGGGATCGGTGAGTGCGACGAATCCTCTGGTGTCTGCACCACACCGCTTATCCCAGACGGCACGAAATGTGACGACAACGACAAGCTCACAACAGATGACGTCTGCTACAAGGGGCAGTGCTTGGGGCAAGACAAATGCTTGAGCACAATCTGCCGTGCAAGCACACAGTGCCACCAGGCCGGGACATGCGACCCTGACACCGGGTTCTGCTCGGACCCCTTCGAACCTGCCGGCATCACCTGCGATGACAACGATCCTGCCACCACCGACGACCGCTGCGACGGTGCCGGCAACTGCATCGGCTCGCTTCCCTGCAGGAACAGCAACGGTGTCGGCAACAACGGCAACTGCGTCGCTAGCGACCCACAGTGCAGCATCGCACGCTGCGCGCAGAACGGCGAATGCACGCAGATCTCGATGAACGACGGCACGCCCTGCAACGATGCGAACATCGTCACCGTCAACGACATGTGCACCCTTGGCATCTGCGCGGGCACGTTCCTCTGCAAGGATGTTGAGTGCCAGGGCGACCAATGCCACACACAGGGCGTCTGCGACCCTGCTACCGGCCGCTGCACGACGCCGATCAAACCCGATCAAAGCCCCTGCAACGACGGCAAGACCGAAACTGTAAAGGACGTCTGCGTCTCTGGTATCTGCACCGGCCAGCCTGCCTGCGCCAACGTCGTCTGCAAGGCCTCTGCCCCTTGCAGGGCGATTGGCGTCTGCGACCCTACCAACGGCCGCTGCACGGACCCCGTCCTCGCTGACAATACTCTATGTGACGACGACGACACCGGAACAGACGGCGACCGCTGTCTCTCTGGCATCTGTGTCGGCACCACCCCTTGCGGTGCGGTCCAATGCGTATCCACAGAGCCTCAGTGCCGTCGTGCGTACTGCTCCGGCGACCGCTGTGCGGAGATCAGCCGTGAGGATGGCACTGTCTGCAACGACGACAACCCGATCACCACCGACGACCAATGCAAGGCGGGAACATGCGTCGGTGAAATCAAATGCAAGAACGTGATCTGCCCTGCCACAGACGCCTGCCGCGAACCATCACTCTGTGACCCTCTCACCGGCATCTGCGAAGAGCGTGGTATCATGAAGCCTGATATGTCTCCTTGTGACGACGGCAACCTTGCGACAACGGAAGACAGATGCCAGGGTGGGACCTGCGTGGGGAAGCCTGTGTGCGTCTTGGCGGACTGCGTGAAGCGCGACCAATGCCATCAAGATGGTGTGTGCGAGGCTGTGACGGGGCTGTGCACGACTCCGCAGGTCGCGGATGGGACGGTGTGTAATGACGGCGACTCCACCACGCTGAATGACCGCTGCCAGTCGGGCATCTGCATCGGTACTGTCGACTGCGGTGGACGCGACTGCGTTTCGAACGACCCGCAGTGCAAGCGCGCGGTCTGCAACGGAAACTCCTGCTCTGAGCTGCCCCGCGCGGACGGCACCTACTGCACAGACAACAACTCCAGCACCAGGAACGACCAATGCCTCTCCGGCGTCTGCGTCGGCACGGACCCCTGCACCAACGTCATCTGCAAGCCCTCCGCCCCCTGCCACTCTGCAGGCGTCTGCCACGCTGTCTCCGGAGTCTGCAGCACGCCGGTCATGCTCGACGGCACCTCCTGCGACGACCAGCAGCTGCACACCGTCAACGACAAATGCATGAACGGCATCTGCATCGGCACCGATCTCTGCATCGGCAAGACCTGCCCCGCCACAGAGTGCAGAAGCCAAGGCACCTGCGACCACACTACCGGTGAGTGCATCAGCCAAGCCCTCCCCGATGGCACCGAATGTGACGACGGCGACGGCGCGACAGTCGAAGACCGCTGCCTCAACGAAGCCTGTGTCGGCCGCCTCCAGTGCGGACAGTCGCTCTGCACCGTGACGGACCCACATTGCTTCACCGCTGTCTGCGAGAACGACGCATGCCTGGAACGTGTCAAGCCAGACCAAACACCTTGCAGCGACGGCCTCGACCAGACCACTGGTGACCAATGCGTCAGCGGACAGTGCATTGGTGTCGACCTCTGTGCCTCCGTGACCTGCACCGCCAAGGGACAGTGCTTTGGCAGTGGTACCTGCGATCCACTTTCCGGGAAGTGCACGTCCCCAGTTCTTCCTGACGGAACACTCTGCAACGATGGGATCAGCAGCACCAGGGACGACCAGTGTGCGACGGGGCGGTGTGTTGGAGTGGAGCGGTGCAAGGACATCCGCTGCACAGCAAGCGACAACTGCCACGACGTCGGTGTCTGCAACCCTGCCACCGGGCTCTGCTCCGACCCGGAACGCCCTAGCGGCATGGCGTGCAACGACAACGACCCGCTCACGACAGACGACAAATGCATCTCCGGTGTCTGCACCGGCTCCGTCCCCTGCGGCACTGCCACCTGCCGCGCCTCCAGCCCTGAGTGCAACGTTGCGTCCTGCGTCAACGGAAAATGCCAGGACCGACCAAAGCTCGACGGTGCACTCTGCAACGACGGCGACGTCACCACAATGAATGACAAATGCGCGGTCGGCATCTGCAGTGGTGTCAACCCCTGCGACAGCGTCATCTGCACGGGCCAGGCCTCCAACGCTTGCATGCTGCCCGGTGAATGCGAACCTGCCACCGGCGTCTGCTCGCACACCCCTGAGGTGGACGGTGTGCCATGCAATGACCTTGACTCAACCACATCCGACGACAAATGCCAGACAGGCACATGCCGTGGATACAACAAATGCGAAGGTGTCGTCTGCGCTGCAACAGACGCATGCCACGTTCCAGGACAATGCCAGTTCGCTACCGGAACCTGCACCGACCCTATCTCGCTCGACGGTACCATCTGCGACGACTCCAACATCTTCTCTATCAACGACCAATGCGTTGCGGGTGTCTGCATCGGTACGACGCAGTGCACACCGGGCGGACCTACTTGCCGTGTTTCTGACCCACAGTGCCAATACTCTGCATGCTCGCAAGGGCTTTGCGTTGAAATCTCCAAGGCGGATGGCACCGTCTGTAACGACGGCAGGACCTCAACCCTTGGTGACGTGTGCACCGCTGGTGCCTGCGCGGGTGCTGACATCTGCGACAACATCCAATGCAATGCAGGCATGTGCAACGAAGCTGGCGTCTGCGACCCGACCACAGGACAGTGCGCAAGCTCCTCCAAACCAGACAAGACCGCATGCGACGACCTCAACCCGCTCACCATCGACGACCAATGCTTCCAAGGCATCTGCCGCGGACGGGAACGCTGCGAAGGTGTTGTGTGCGACAGGAAGGGGCCGTGCATCGGTGTGGGCGTCTGCGACATGGGTGTATGCTCGTACTCGAAGGTGGCGGACGGGACTCTGTGTAACGATGGAAACCCTCAAAGCGCGACCGACAAATGCTTGGACGGCGTCTGCGTGGGCGCTGTCTCCTGCGTGGGCCAGGACTGCACTGCCGACGACGCACAGTGCGGTGTGCCTGCGTGCAACGCGAACACCTGTGTCTCCCTTTCCAAGGCCGACGGTCTGATCTGCGACGACGGCGACAGTGCAACCACAGGAGACATGTGTGCCAATGGTCTCTGCAAGGGTGTCCGCAAATGCGACAGCATGGTGTGTGCTCCTATCAGCATGTGCCACTACGAAGGCACCTGCGAGCCCAGCACTGGAAAGTGCTCCACCCCTGTGAAGCCAAACGGTACAAAGTGCGACGACGGCAACCCGTTGTCTATGACGTCTGAGTGCTTCGATGGAGTGTGTGTGAGCACTGACAAATGTCTTGGCCAGGGTGAGTGCAAGCCGCTGACGCAGTGCCATGCAGTTGGCATCTGCGACCCGGCCAACGGGAAATGCACGACCTCGCTCAAGATCGACGGCGATCCGTGCGATGATGGGGACAGTGCGACAGAGCTTGACATCTGCAGTGCGGGGGTGTGCAAGGGCACGCCACGTTGCACGCAGCCGTGTGTTGCGAGCGACCAGTGCCACCTTGCCGGGCAGTGCGACCCTCTGAACGGCATCTGCAGCGATCCCGCGTCGGGGAATGGTGTCTCCTGCAATGACAACGACCCTGCCACCACTATGGACCGCTGCCTTGCCGGCGCGTGCATCGGACAGACGACTTGCGGGAACACGGTCTGCTCCTCAGACCGGTGCAAGAAGGTTATCTGCGTTAACGACCGTTGTGAGCAGACACCCATGCCTGATGGCACCACGTGCAACGACGAGAACCCGACGACACGTGATGACATGTGCCGCATCGGCGAGTGTGTGGGTATCTCTCTCTGCACAGACGTCGGCTGCGATGCCGGCCAGTGTACAAACCTCGGCACCTGCAACCCCCTCACAGGGAAGTGCGAGTACAGTGCAAAGCCCGATGGCACAGACTGCGACGACGGCAACACGAACACCTACAACGACGTCTGTACAAGCCGCGTCTGCCGCGGCACGCAGAAGTGCCAGAACGTCGTCTGCGGTGCGAGAAGCCAGTGCCACAACCAGGGTGTCTGCGATGTTGTGACGGGCATGTGCACGAGCCCGCTCAAGCCCGGCTTCGCGCCGTGCGATGACATGCGTGCCGACACCCAAGGGGACCAATGCCAGGCAGGCTCCTGCATTGGCGAGGTCACCTGCGGCACCACGATCTGCACGAACAACAACCCACAGTGCGCGACCATGGCGTGCGTCATGAACCAGTGCGTAGAGGTGCTCAACGCAGACGGGACTATGTGTGACGACATGAACGACAAGACACTAAACGATAAATGCCAGGCCGGCATCTGCAGCGGCGACGACAAATGCTTTGGTGTTGTGTGCACCGCCACGTCGCAGTGCCACCTTGATGGGGAGTGCGAGCCTCTTACTGGCAAGTGCACGCGCCCGCTGAAGAAGGTGGGGAGCACTTGCAACGATAACAACCCGACGACCTTGGGCGACACATGCAAGGGCGACGGGGCCTGCAGTGGGGTGGACAAGTGTGCGAACGTAGTGTGCTCACCAAGTGACCAATGCCACTCTGTGGGAACGTGCAACAGCCTCACTGGGCAGTGTACGGACCCGGTGCTGGACGCGGACACACCTTGCGACGACGGCGATCCGACCACAACCGACGACAGGTGCGGTGCCGGCGCGTGCTCGGGGTCGCGCATCTGTGGCGGCAACCTGTGCCGCTCGAGCAACCCTGGCTGCAGCATCCCTGTGTGCACCTCCGACAACAGATGTAGCGAGCAGCCGAAGTCGGACGGCCTTGCCTGCAACGACAACGACCTCAGCACCACCACCGACAGCTGCAGGACTGGCGTCTGCGTGGGCACGAACCCGTGCAACAGCATTGTGTGCCAGGCGCTCACGCAGTGCCACGGTGTCGGCGTCTGCAACCCGCTCACTGCGCAGTGCTCGAACCCGATCCTGCCCGACCAGACGACGTGCGACGATGGCGAGGACTTCACAGGCAACGATGTCTGCTCAGCAGGAGTCTGCACTGGCGTCTACAAATGCCAGGACGTTGTGTGTCGTGCTAGTGACGTCTGCCATGGTGTAGGCGTCTGTAACGAACGCACCGGCCTCTGCACAGACCCACCGGTGCAGACTAGCCAGGTGTGCAACGACAACAACCTTGCCACCTTCAACGACAAATGCGTCAACGGTGTTTGCACCGGTGTCATCACATGCGGGACTGACACCTGCGTCTCCTCGGACCCTGCATGCATGATTGTGAAGTGCCTCAACGGACAGTGCGCAGAGGTCGCGCAGTCCGACGGTGTTGCCTGCAACGACAACGACCCGACCACCTTCAGCGACCGCTGTCTTGCCGGAAAGTGCCAGGGTACAAGCCTTTGCAAGAACGTTGTCTGCCCCTCACCCACCACCTGCCACCAGGCCGGTGTGTGTGACCCGCAGACCGGGAGGTGCCTGCACCAGCTCAAGCTCAAGGACACCTCCTGCGATGACAACAATGCGGCCACGGTCGACGATTCGTGCACAGCACTCGGCCTTTGCGCTGGTGTGCAGAAGTGCAAGGACGTGATCTGCACTGCCACAGACACATGCCACGTGGTTGGGACCTGCAACCCCAGCACCGGTGTCTGCAGCGACCCGGTCAAGGCCTCAGGTACGGCGTGTGATGACGGCAACCCTGACACCACAGCGGACACCTGTCAGGATGGTGTCTGTGGCGGCAGCCTCTCCTGTGCAGGCAAAACCTGCACGGCCCCGTTCCCAAGCTGCCAACTGCCCTCCTGCCAGGCAGGGAAGTGCACTATCACCAACAAGCCCGACGGCCTTAACTGCAACGACGGCAGCCTCGGCACACGCGACGACGTGTGCACAGCAGGAATGTGCATTGGTACAGAGAACTGTGCCTCCGTGACGTGCACACCCACCGACTCCTGCCACGCAGAAGGTGTCTGCGAGCCTACGACAGGCATTTGCAGCAACCCGCTCCAGGCAGACGGCTTCGCCTGCGACGATGCGAACACACGCACGACGACGGACCAGTGCCTCTCGGGTGTGTGCGTTGGGCGGGAGAAGTGTGCGGGTGTTGTGTGTAGTGCGTCAGACTCCTGCCACGCGAAGGGGCAGTGCGAACCTGCGACAGGCCTCTGCACGGACCCTGTCATCAGCGACACGACGATTTGCAACGACCAAGACATCTCGACACAGGACGACAGGTGCGCCGCAGGCGTGTGCATCGGCTTCGTGCGCTGCGGTGCGAACGAGTGCACCTCCCCAAACCCGTGCATGCGTGCGACATGTGTCAACGATCAGTGCAGCGAAGTTACGCGCCCTGACGGTACAGTCTGCAATGACGGCAACGTCAAGTCCTCAGGAGATAAATGCCTTGCAGGGAAGTGCGTCGGTGTCGACAAGTGCGCCTCCCAGACGTGCCCGGCCCCAGACCAGTGCCACTTCCTCGGTGAGTGCGACGTCCTCACTGGCGGCTGCAGTAGCCCAACCAAGCCCGACCGCACACGTTGCGACGACCTGGACGATACTACCAAGGACGATATTTGCATGTATGCTATTTTGTTTTGAATGTATTTTTACACACTCCGTCCTGAGTTTTCTTTGAAAAAAAAAAAATGCGCGCGCGAGCGACAAAAAAAGTGGAAGACTGGCAGTACAAAAATAAAATTTTTGAGACAAAGTGATTTTTACCTGGGTTTTTGCCTGTACATGTATTTTACTAAGGGTTTTCCTTAGACTAATAGTAAAATATGGGAATTATCTTTAAAAAACACAATTCGCAGGGGCGGACGCTGCAGAGGAGTGTCGAAGTGCTCAGGGGTGGTGTGCCCCTTCTCGCCGTGCTACACCAACAGTGGGTGCAGGGCCTCCACAGGCACCTGCGACCAGGTGGTGCGCACGGGGACGATTATGTGCGATGACAACGACGCCCTCACAATCGACGACAAGTGTTTCGCAGGCGAGTGCCGCGGCTACAAGCGTGCCTTCTGCGACAGCTACGCGACGCAGTGTGCTGACCTCAACCTCGACATGGTAGACAACGCTGCTTTGATGGAGTGCCCCGCGTGGACTGGGTATGATGCCACCCCCTTTTCTCTCCAAATAACACATGCACACCATCTCACGCCACCACTTCCACCACAGCTGCTCCCTGGACTCCTGCTGCAAGAAGCGCACCTGCGAGTCGTTCTCCATCACGGGGTGCTCGCTGCGCACATCTGCCGAGCAGATCACTTGCGCGTTGACCGGCTGTACCCAAGAGCAGTGTTGCGGGACCTGCGCACGTGACGGCGACGCCTCCTTGTGTCCCACACGCGAGCTTGTTGAGGGACGTGTGTGTCCCTCGGACGGCTGCAAGCCTGCGTCCTGCTGCGTCACGGGCAACCCTACACCGTACCGTGTCGCTGTCGATGTTGTAGGCCTCCCCACCGACGCCGACGGTGGACGCGCTGCGCTGGCCTCTGCCCTGGGTGTGCCTGTTGGCGCCATCTCGGACGTGAAGTACATCCCAGGCGTCAACGGCACGTCACGCCTGTCGGGCAACCTCACACGCTCCTCACACAACCCTGACGGCAGTGCGCGTGTCCCTGCCGACCTCGCAGCCGACCTGCAGAAGAAGGGCCAGACCGACATTGTGACCACAAACAACACGTGGATCCAGGTTGGCATTGTCCCGAAGGCGCTTGTTGTGTACCCTGAGGGGAACGGCTACCCGAACAAGTGTGTGACGGGGCCGTCCACGCAGTCGATTGTGTGCGAAGGCAACGGGCAGTACGGGTGCCCCCTGATCGTGACCTGTGAGCGTGGGCGCACGCCCTGCTGTGCAGACCAGGACGGCTCCTGCGACGACGGCGACGACGCCATCGCCTGTGTGGACTACCCGAAGTGCCACTCCTCCACGTCCGCAGCCGCAAGAGTGTGCGGCGCAAGCAACTTCTACGGCTGTGAGTCGGGCGTCACATGCCAGAAGCCTACTGATTCGGTATGGCCTATTTTGATGAATTTATTTGAATATTTCACTCAAACCCTCACCCTCCCCTCAACCACAGGCTTGCTGCTGCGACAGCGACGGTTCCTGCACCGACGGCGACGACGCTGTCTGCTGCCTGCCCCCCACGCTCGATGAATGCGAGGTCGTCTGCTCCACTTGCGCCGACCAAGGCTTGGGCAACACATGCCTGCGGGACAACGTACGCGGTGCACAGCGTTGCGTCGACCCTGACCCGCTTACAACAGGCGACTGGAAGTGCGAATGCATCGGCTACGCATCACGTGCCGCCGTCATGTCAGACACGATCTGCCCGCCCAGCGTGTCCTCCATCGATATCCACGTGAAGAGCACCAACACTGACGAGGTCGACCTCTCTGACCGCATTGCAGCGATGCTCAACACCACCAAAGACAAGGTCATCGCAACCAGCGACGGTGCTGGTATTGGCACCATGCGTGTTGTCATCCCCGACGATGCACTCCGCAGCCAATACCTCGCTATGCTGCGCACCTGCACTGCGAACAACGCATGCCAGAACAGCGGTGTCACCAGCCTCGACAAGGACGCCACGAAGTGCCCTGCGCTGTCCCACTCCTCGACATGCAATGAACAGGAGCTCTGCTCCTTCGAAGGCAACCTTTGCACGGTCTCTGCCGCAGCAGGCGAACCCACCCCCGTACCAGACTCCGACGACGGCACTTCGTTCGCCGATTGGTGGTACTGGCTGGTCCTCGCGATCTTCCTCCTCCTCCTCGCCTTCCTCGCCTACAAACTCACGCAGAAGAAGGACCCACCGCCGCCATCCCCAGCGTCTCCTTCTCACTCCGACCGCGACATCAGCCTCCGTAACGAAGGAAGTGTTCGCGGCGACGAAGGTACTGGGTACTGGAGTGATGGTGGGAGAAAGTCGCCTGCAGCAAGGTCGGTCGAGTCGTACGGCGAGCCGTTCCCACCACAGGACGATCCCTTCCACCCCTTGGTGGGGTCCATCAACAACTCGATGAGGCCGCCCCCGGCACCTTCGCAGAACGCAGGCAGAGGAGGTGGTATTGAAAGCTATGTCAAAACCGCAAGTCCCATCTCTGACGATCCATTAGGTCCACTAGGAAGACTGCAAACACAGTCCTACACCTACGTGCCCAGGGCAACTTCTGAGGCAAACAGCTACAACAGACTGCCTGTTTGATAAAAGTAAACAAATATTTATAGGTTTCCTCTCTGGGGGATTTTGTGGAATAAATGAGGGGAAAATGAAACGATGTGTTTGTGAAGAGGAAAAAAGGAGGTATTTTTGGTGCTCACGTTGCAATTTTCAAAGAACGAGTCGCATTTTTTTTTTTTTTTTTTTTGCCATTTTGTTTTTGTTTTTGTTTGGTACAAATAAAAGATAAATGGGAGTGTCGCCCCGCCTATACGCAAGCTAGACCAAATGCAAACGTCAAGGCCCGAGGCAATTCCAAAAGGGGGTTTTTATTGCGTACTGTTATTCATTATCGATTATTATTTGACAGCACAAGATCAGACCCTCGAACTCAAAGTTTTTTTTTTGCGCGAAACAAAACAGATGGCTTTCCCCCCCCGGGTTTGCAAAAGAAAAGTTTTTTTGTGTTCTCCAAAAATACCCCCCTCCCCATCAGTTCATTTCATTCTTGTGAGTGTATTCCCCCCTCCCCCCATTCAAAACGTGGTGAAGTTGTTTTCTCCCTTCCCCCCCTCCCAAAAAAAAAGTCATGAACCCCCCTAGGTTTTGTTGCCAACAACTCCCCTCTGCCCCAAATGTATTGCTGTTTTTCTGGTGTTTTCGATCAAAAAAAAAAAAAGGCAATTATTAGAAACAAAAAAAAAAATGTAAAAAACCAATGAGAAAGGGTTCCAAAGAACATTGTGCTTTTATCTCATTGACACGCGGCACATTTTCGTATTTTATTTTGTATTTCCCTATCCTACCCATTCCTTCTGCCAACCTGTTCCCTTTGCATTTGTAGGGCTCTACCCATAATGTAGTTGGATCAAAAACTTTCCTGGTGAGCGACTGAGGAATACGAGAGGGGAGCGCACAACTTGTATTTTTCAAAAAAAGAAAAAAAAGCAACGAGTAATGCGAATTGAGTTTTGCATCTTTTTTTCACAAACCTTCAGTTACCATTCACAAATACAAAAAAGAGAAGGGTCCTTTTTTTTTTCTTCCATTTTTTTTTTAGTTAGGATTGGGTACATCTGTGACACACCCACACTGGGTATCCTTTTCTCCTATATGTTTTCTCTCTCTCCCCCTTTCTCTTCCTACAATAAAGGGCACCGCATATTGTGTCCTTTTTTGACATTTTTTTTTCCCGTTTATGACTAAGCACGAGAGGCTTGGTTCATATTACAAAACCTTTTTGTATTTGTTGTCGTTGTTTCTGGCATATTTGGACCAGGCTAGTCTGGTATATTAAAGCATTGTTGTTTGAGTGCTTAGCAACGCATTTCACTGCTGTTGGACACTTTGGTTGGTGTTCCACCACCCACACCCACCCTTCCCAAAATACTGCACTGTTTGAGAATAAAAAAAGGCTTTAGCTACTGTTTGTGTAACCATTACCAAGCTTTTTCTTTGTCTTCTTCTGCCTTATTTTTTCAACAAAATGTGAATTTCCGCCCTACCCACTCTCAGAGTGCAGGCAGCGTGTGAGTTGTTTTTGTTTATGTTCCCTCTCAGACTTTCCGTTCAGAAAATGGAAAGTGTATGAAAATTATTGAGTTTTGAGGTGAAGCGAAATGAGAAAAGGCTTTTTGGTATCATCGTTACCCCAAAAAAGCTCTTTCTTGTTTTGTTTTTATTCATTCTCTTCACAGTAAACGATTTTTTATTTTTTTGCGTTCATAAAATATACCATTTTCCTCTCTTTTTTACCCTTGGTCTGTTCTGAAGGTGTCACAATCACAGCACAAGTGGAGTACATTCTTTGTCTGCACCCGTCACAATAAAGTTTTCCAACAAAAGACAATAAAGGGGTACTTGCCTCTTGACCCTTTTTATTTGTTTGTTTGCGTAGAACGTTGATAGAAGTCCCTCACAACGAAGAGAACCAGGTCTCGATTTTTTTTTAGAAACAAAAGTTGTCAAAAACCAGAGAGCAAACAAAGATCTCATACGCAAAGCAATGACAAACTTTTCAATAAACATAAATAAAAGGTGCCGTTCTCGTTTTCAAATTCCCCCATTAAAAAAGCCTTCTTAATTTCTCACTTCGCAACATTGAAAATCGTGAAAACTGTCAACCTAGGACAGACACTAACCAACAGATTATCACACAATAGTGGAGTTTATCCACATCACCAACCACATCAAAATTTACAAAAAAACCAAAAAATTAGAAAAAAAAATAATCTAACAACATTACGAAAGACGTCACACATACACGCAAAGTTTATTCTCCCTCTCTCTTGTTTTTTTTTTTTTTTTTTTTTTTTTTTTTTTTTTGCGTTCCTTTTTATTTTTCTGTTTTGGGGGCCCGAGGCGCTGGCTGAGACAAGAGGAAAGGGATAGTATCGTGGGTCTTGTGTGGTGAACCCACACCCCCCCTTTTTTCTCTTCTCGTTCTCCCTTCTTATTTCCCCCGTTTTCCTGATAACCACTTTTTTTGCGGGCCTTTTTCCTTGAAGCATTGTGTCTGTTGTCAAAAGGGAGCTTTTTTTTGCCAGCAGAAGAAGATTGAAAAATGCTATCGTTGGCTGAGGCGCGAAAAGAAGGGGTTGTTTCTTTGTTGTTTTCTTTTTGAAAAGACAGTCTGTGTAACCACTGTGAGATTTTATCTTTTCAAAAAAACATTGAAAAAAAAATATCGTGTTAATGTGTGTTTTGCATACTCAAACCAAATGACCTGTGTGAAATCTTATTTGTAATTCCAAGGCACTTTAAAAGATGCGTTTTGCCATAGAGAGAGAGAGAGAGAGAGTCACATCATCAAAAAAAATAAAAATGGTGAAGACTATCTGGCAGCGGCACTACAACCAACAGATTATCATTTCCCCTTTCTTTTTTTTCTCTTCAATTTTTAAAAAGTAAATTCACCGTTTTCAAGGGTAGGAGAGGGGTTCCCAGTACGGGGTAGTGGGTGTGGGGTGGGGGTGGGGGAACCAATACAACCAACATTAGAGTAGTAGAATTTTGTCAGACATACGAGGTGTGTGAGCTGCGAGCTGTGTGTGTGTTTTTCGTGTCACACAGTCTCCCAGGATTTATTGTTTATTATTATTTTTAGGTGACTATGCAAAAGAGACGTATTCACCTCAACTTTTCGCTTCCCCCCTTTTGGCACAAAAACCTATTCCCTCCCGTTCCCCTCATTTATTGAAATGTAACCCTGTGTTTCCTTCCATTTCAAATCAAGTACATTTTTGGTGTTTTTTTTTCCCCACAATTCCCTGGTGGGCTTCCCCGTACACTTCCGTTCCTAGTACTGTCTTTCCCGTTTTTTTGTGTGTTTATTTTTATTTCAAAAAAAAAAGTGCGTTCGATTTGACAAAAAGTGACTTCGTATGCATGGTTTGTTTATTTCAAGTCAAAAAAGGGCAAAATAGAATACTGACTTGTGGACCTGGTAAGAAAATACGAAAACAAGGAAAAAAAAGAAAGGGAGGGTTTCGTTTGTCGCTCCGGACGTGCTTGTTGCCATCATCTACCTTCCCACGCCCTGTATGATCTCTTATTTTTTGCGTACCACGCGCTGTCCCTTATCTAGCTGTATTTTCTCAACAAAACAAAACAAAATAAAGGATGTTTTAGAATCCCAGACCCCGGAGTATCCCCACCCAGCTCTTTTTATTGTTAGTACATGGTGCTACCCACTCATGCTGTCTTTTTCTTCCTTATCTCCCGACCAACAAAAACTTCATAATTTTTATTGAAAACCCCATTCGAACCGAACCCCCCTGATTACAATGTCACCACGTCCTCCGACTCCACTCCATAAAAAAACCCATGAAATTCCCCCCCACCCCTGCCAGTTTATTTTATTGCCTGTCTCTATGTGAGACGTAGCATCGTATCCTTTGGTAAGGTGACGAACGAGGCTTCGTTTATCTTACTTTTCTTCTTCCTCTTTTTTTTGAACAAAAAAGCGATTCCCCTTTTGTTTTCTTTGGTGTCCACCTCCACACCTCTTCCACATCGTTTTCTACCCCCTTTCCAACTCCCCTGTATTCGCTGTCCGAGCAAAAAAAATAAAATAAAGTATTTCTTGCGTTCTGTTCACTTGATTAGAATGCTTGATAAACATGAGACATTTTCCGTCCCAACGTAGTTTTTTTTTGATCGATGTGCACATGATACATCTCTCAGATTTCGTTTTCTTATTTTTGTAGGTGATCTTTTTTTGATGCAGTGGCGTTATATTGCATTTTTCTCAATGTCTTTTTAATGCCGTTTTTGTGGCATTTTTTTAAAAATCTATTTTTGCAAAAAAAAAAAAAAAAAAAAAAAAAAAAAAAAACAGTAGTTGATTCTAGCTACTTAGAAACGAAGAAGAAAAAAAAAATAAGTTGAAAAACAAAAAGTGTACCCGCTTTTCCCCTCCCTTTTTGTCTCTTATCTACTCTTCTCTTCGTGATCTGGGGGACAAACAGTTCTTTTGTTAGAATGAATTCGGGGGGGGAAGGGGGGGAAAAATAGTTCAAAAAAAAACCCCCCCTACAAACACGGTATGGTGGCGATCGTCGGTCGATTACGGGCGATCGCCATAGTTTGCGATCGTCATTGATCGCCAAAAAAAAATAGCGATCGCCAAAAAAAAAGTGGCGATCGCCAGCGATCGCCAGCGATCGACAGCGATCGACAGCGATCGCCATGCATGATAAGAGGAAAACGGGGGCGGAAGGGGGCTATTTTGTTTACTTTGATCGGGCTTCTGAACGGGAGAAGGGTTGGAGGGTGAGGGGTGTCAAGTGTTGTGGCATTTTTGGTACAGCCTGGAACGCCCTTTGTAGGCAAATGCAGGTTGCGTTGATCCATCTCGCCGTGGGGGAACACTAGTTGGGGAAGTTGGGGGTAGTGACATCACACGAGAAAGGCACAAATGCGCATGTCAGCAACATTATATTGGCAGACACGCGCTAGTGGGGAAACATGGAGAGGGGTGATTAGATTTGGTGGCGGGGGGTGTTTTTTTTTTAATGCTAATTGTTCATCAAGCGTTCGCTGCTGCTGCCATCGCCTGGATCGCCTGCTGCATCGTCGGGATGTGCAGCTTCTCTGGCGTGGGGCTGTCCACATCAACGAACTCGGTATCATCTTCTTCAACATGGGGAAACCCATGCCTCAGCTCGCAATTGCACTTACCTGAAAGAATTTTTTCATAATTTTTTGAAAAACAGTCCAACTACATACGTGCCACGTCTTGATTAATCCCCAAAAGGGACAGGAACCCATGTGTCTGCAGAGACACTGCCCCACGCCCGGCAGGCAACATATGGTGCACAACTGACATCGCGCTGTCGGGGCTTGTGCACGATGGCGCTGTGCTCAAAGCATCCAGCACCCCCTCTGCCAGAAAGCTGCACCCCTCTTCTTTCTTCATGATGTTCTCCCAAAAGTCAATATCCGAATCCCCCATGAAGTCGCCCGCTTGCAGAGAAAACAGACTGAATGCCTCGTCCGACACGTCCTCTTCGGTCCAGCCGAACGCCATGCGGAGGTCGGCATTTGACATCAGCGATTTGGTTATGTTTCCTGTTTCGAATCCTGCGGGGGTCAGCTGCCTCAATGCCAGATAGTAGAAGTATCCGGGTTCGAGCTTGTCCCTCCAACGCTTGTTCAGACCTTCCCACATGATTTTGCAAATGCTTCCTACTCGACCAGGCCTCTCAGACAATTTCTTCAGGTCTTCCAACAGATTTTCCAAGTCACTCCATACTCGAACGGCTCCGCAGCCTGGCGCTTGTGCGTTGGCATAACGCTGTAGGACTTCGCGCATGGGGGTTGTGGCCTCCACAAATTCCGACAATGCCTCTTGCACTTCTTCGAACCCTCGTTCTCTGAGGATCTGCGCAAGCTTCACGATCGATTTAGAGGCGGTTTTTTTCTGAACCTCTTGCGACAGGAAGAGGAAGAGGGGCCTCACACGCTGCTCCAAGTGCTGTGCCGCGTCCAAGAAGCTGATAAAGCGCGTGTCGAAGACACGCGGTGCCCGAACGGCTTCTGCTACCGCTTCTCTCGAGTTTTCGTCGTGCGACAGGATAGTCCCAACCACCGAATGCAGCTCCTCAAACGTTGTGACTTTGCTCACTGACTCACAATCCTCCTCCGTCACCTTCTCCTTCGCCATTGCAATCAAATGTGGAAGCATCTGAGACATTTCTAATTTGGATGCCGACTTTTTGCGCGCAGTCATCTTTTTGTACAAAGTCTCTAACTCAGCCACAGCAGAGCCCTTCTGAAACTGCTTCTGAAACGCACGCCATCTTTTCTGCTGTTTTGCGTCGTGGAACACAAAGTTGCTTAGATGCAATATTTCGTACACCAAATCAGAATCGGCTTTCAGCGTAGTCCGGACATCGGAGCACACGTTGTGTAGAAGGTGGCTCGTGCAGCTGATATACGGAACGTTCAGTAATACACTCAGCTCTCGGGATACTCCACCAGAGGCCCCCCCTCTATCGCTTCTGATGAGTCGCACGTCCGAAAGGGTCATTCCCACCTCCCCGAGACACGCTTCGAGTGCCTTCTTCAGCGTCTCTCCGGTGTATGGGGTGTCCGAATACTGCAGTGGGAGGCAGTAGGACCTCTCCCTCGTTTGCGCGATGAAGACTGCGACGGTGTGCCCCTGGAGGGAAGACCCACCGTCATGCACCAGGCTGATCTTTTGATTCCCCAAATTCTTCTTTATCTCGTCAACGTGTGCTCCGTAGATGACATTCCCATGTTCGCGCCACCCGCGCTGAATGTCTATTCCGTGTGCAGGGATGGTCCGACCAGCGAGTCCTTTCAGTAGCAATGATGCCGCACGAAAAGGGATTCCCAACATGGCAGTCAGTTCAACAGCAAGTTCTGTGATGTCCGCCGATGATGCTACAGGTTCCGATGTTGAAGGTGTGTTCCCTGCTGCGTTCTTCACTTTTTCGCGGTGATTCTGACTCTTCCAGTGGACAGCGGTAATGTCGTAAACCTTCACATCACGCGACCAGGCCCATTTGCAATGCGTACACACCGGAAGCTCTTGTTCTCCATCGAACTTTGAAGCGTGAGTGGAGAGTTTGTACCCGTTCTTCATGGCGTTCGCTTTTGTCATGATGGCCAAGCCCTGCTCGCTTCTGGGGTCCAGGTCAGTGTAGCATGCTTTTAGCGGAACAGCAGGCAACAACTTTTGCTTCGCCGCCCCAGCCACCTGTGCCACAAGAGACTTGTTGGTGTCGGATTTCTCCGATGCTGTCAGCTTGTCCTTAGGGGTGAACGGGGGTGGGTTCTGTATCCTGTGCACCGCACACTTCCTGAGGAGGACAGCCATGACAGGGGGCTTCTCCTTTTTCTTCAGGACACCCACTTCAATGGCAAGCTTAACCAAGCCGTCGCGGTTGTGCGTTTCTTTCTTTAGCACTTTTTCGACGCTTGCTATCTTTGCCAGCATCTGTGCCGAAGGTTTTTGTTCTTGTTCTTGTTCTTCATCATCATCATCATCATCATCATCTTCTTCCTCGTCATCTTCATCTTCCTCGTCATCTTTCGTCGCACGAGGGTCGTACTTGGTGCGTTTTGTCGCTGCCCTCCCGCCCTGTTCCCCCTTCTTTCTCTTCCCGGCGGTGAGATCTGTGCCTTCATCACCCCTCGCATCCACGCTGCCCATGATGCAGTACATGGTCAACAATATCATCAGGAGGTCGATGAACCGCATTCTGATTTTTTACTATTACAAGTGTTAATACTGTTGGTTGGATGTGGTGACAGGGATGGAATGGGGAGGGAGATTTGAAAGTTTGTTTGTTTGTTTTTGTTTTTATTTTTGCTACCCTGTTGGTTTGTATTGTATTTCACAATGGGGAGGGGGGGTCCGAGGGGAGGGGCACAAAACACCATAACTTAGCTGGCAATAGCTGGCAATAGCTGGCGATCGCTGGCGATCGCCAGCGATCGCTCTTTTTTTTTGACGATCGTCATTTTTTCTCTCATCGACGGCGATCGCCCGCAATCGACCGACGATCGCCACCATACCGTGTACAAAATGTTTCGTCCTTTTTTCGTTTTTTTACGGCTTTTTGTTTTTTTTGTTTTCCTGTTTTGGAGTCGAACCTCAAGAAAAAATGGTGAGAAAGTAATACAGTTTTAGTCATGGCTGGATAGAAGGAACTGGCTTCATGATGTTTTTTGTTCTCAAATGATGGGAGAAGGACTTTTAAAATACGCACCATTTTTTGTCGTTTTTTTCATTTTTATCTTGATTTTGAAAAATGTGAGTGAAAAAGCAATTGATGCGGCAGCGAGAGAGATGTTTTGAGGTGTTTTCAAGAAAACCCCAGATTGAATATGACGGAAAAAGAAACAAAAAAAAAAGTGCCCCTCTTAATTGAGGGTTACAGCAATGATTTGCACGGATGCGGGACTGTTTATGTTATTTTTTCCCTCAAGTCTCTCTTTTTTTTTTCCTTTCCCCCCCCTTTTTTTTGCTGCTTTTTGCTGCTGTACATTGCGACACACAGATTTGGTTTTACTTTATCAACCATACGTTTTCTTTTTTATTATGAAGAGACAGAAATAAAAATATTTTCTTTTTTTTTGTTCTCTTTTCGAAAAGACCATCACGAAAGTATGAGCAGAACTTTACAAACAAAAATGTAAAAAACTTGTCCACCCTATCCTACCCCTCCTCTCTCTCTCTCTTGTGTTTTTGTAAGAGGGCCTGTAGACCATATCTTCATGTTAAAAAATAATATTGAAAACATGAAAACGACTTCGTTGACTGTCATATATTTTGTTGGGATTCAAGGACAACATTTTTTGCTTCATACAAAAGAACAGAATAATATTTTTTTTTGGGGGGGGAAGAAACAAAGGTTTTGCGCGACGTTCCCAAAGAAATGCGCATGCTTCAATTTTATTTCCAACCAAGACTTCCGGTCGAAGGTGACTAAGCACGAGGCTTGGCCTATTATGAGGTTCATCTTATAAACCCTTTCTTTGTATTTTTCCATTTTTTTTGTAAGGAGCACAGTCATTTTTGTTCAACTAATATCCCCCCCAATTTGCCTCTTCTTTTTGTTGTGTGACAGCAGAAGGACGATTTCAAGCAAATTTATGATTTTCACGTATGACAAAGAGAAATATGAAAAGTGTTTTTTTTGCGTTTTCTGTTTTTCAGGTATGTAAAAGTGCGGGAAGAGGGAGAAAGGGGGGAGGGGGAGGCGTACAGTTTTTCTACGTGTTTTTCAAGGCAAAAAAAAAGAACCAAAAAAACGATATTATCTTTTCTGACTTTCCAATCACCATTTTCAAATAAACAAAAAGCCGTACAAAAAACGTGTTGAAGGAACCCAAAAAAAAAGGCAACTATTTTTTTAAGAAGTGCATGGAAAAACAGGGGAGATGGCTTTCTCTCTTGCATCAGGATGACGTTGTCTCTTAGCTGTCTTTGGTAGCACATCACACTTTCCGACGTTGGTGATAAATCTGTCGCGTTTGATTCGAAATTCCTGATTGTTTTCCACACACATCATCACACCACCCCCCACAGGAATTTACGGGTTTGCGGAAGACCACAAGCACCCACCCCACAACACACACCCCCTAGAATTTTAGAATACCTCTTTTTTAAACCTTTTTTTAACCCTTTCCCCCTTCCCCACTTCGTAATGCGTTCCCACCTTCTCCGCTTGAGTGGTGGCTTTGTTGCAAGCTTTGCACTGGGGAGCTCTGTCGCGGAGGCGAAGACCCCTACCTCTGTCGTTGGCCTGCATGATGGGGATGCGGGCTCTTGGGGGCTGAAGTTTAATCGCGACTGGGACAAGGATTCTCTTGCGCTTCCGGAGGCTAACCTTTTTGGGAAGAACTCTGAGCCAAGCACGGCGCGTGGGTATCGCAGCATCGTGCTGGTCAGGCACGGGCAGTACTACCTTGAGACAGGCGAGCTGACAGATCTCGGCCGCCGCCAGGCAGAACGTTCCGCAGAGCGCGTGGCATCGCTGTGTGAAGGGTTGGGGCTGTCTGGGTACCCCACCTCGCTTGTGGTCAGCTCTGCAACAAGAACGATGCAGACGTCGCAGCCGTTTATCAAGACGTTAGGGTTGACGCCAGAGGTGGATGATCAGCTGAGGGAGTGTTGGCCTAGTTTGGCGTTTGACCGTGAAAACACCAGATCCCCGGAAGACGTAAAGCGCGGCCACGCCCAAGCAGAAGGCGCCTACAAGCGTCTCTTCCGCAGGCCCGCCAGCAGCAAACACAACGAGATCGTCGTCGTCGTCGCCCACGCAAACGTCATCCGCTATTGGATGCTGCGTGCGCTGCAGCTTGCGCCAGAGGCCTGGACAATCCTCTCCATCCCGCATGCGTCCATCACACACATCCGCATCTCACCCTCAGGGAACGTTTGCGTCAGGTGCATGGGAGACTCTGGGTTTCTCCCGCCTGACATGGTGACAACGAACAATGTTTAGAGTCTTGGGCAGGGGGTTTTCCTGCGGATGATCAGGTGCCTGCGTCCACAGAGGCGGTTGCACTTAGAACTTCCAATTTTTTTTTGCAGATTATTTGAAAAAATGGGGAAAATAAGTCCTGCAGCAGTGTTGTTCATTCTTTTTTTAACACTCAATTGCAGAGAGTCTCGTACTTATAAAAAATCTTGAGTTGGTTTGGGAGCACGCTTGTGGTGCTGTTTCCATGATAGGAGCTGAACCACCTGCACTCGCCCTAAATCCTTTTGGGATAAAAATGAAATGAGTGCAAAATGGGAAATGAAAAATGAGGTCCGGTAATAGGGTGTCTGAATAAAGGGTTTTTGGGCAGCACCCTGGGTGGGGTCAGATCGGGTTTGCTGTGTTGATTACAAGCAGAAACAAATCGAACCCGTGCGCCCCTTTTTTTTTGCACGAACACTACCGTGTTCGTCGGTGCTGCCTTGGCTGTTGAGGCTTCCTGACGCCTCAGTGCCGGTGATGAGCTGTGGAGGTACAACAGGCACCTAATGTTCACCCCTCTTCACCTCACAGATAAAACACACACAATTATGTTGACCTCAATTGTCCTGCTTGCGCTTGCTGCGCCATGCAAAGACCTGCGTCAGGAGTCGGGCAAGCGCTGGCATGATATTGACGGCAGCCGCTACAACTGCAAGTGGTACGCACGTGACAACAACTGCGTGCGCTACGGCAGCGACTACAGGAACGAGCACGTCGCGCTCGAGGCCTGCTGTGCCTGTGGTGGTGGCTCTGGTTCCGCCACACTTCCGAACATGACGAACACAACGGACACCACTGTGCCTTTGCCTCCCTTGCCGCCCACTCCTAGCAACTCACCCAGCAACTGGACTTACAGCAACTCACCCAGCGCTGGCAACTGGACTGACAGCGACTCGCCCAGCACTGACAACTGGACTGACAGCAGCAACTCACCCGCCGCTGGCAACTGGACTGACAGCAACTCGCCCAGTGCTGGCAACTGGACTTACAGCAACTCACCCAGCACTGACAACTGGACTTACAGCAGCAACTCACCCAGCGCTGGCAACTGGACTGACAGCGACTCGCCCAGCACTGACAACTGGACTTACAGCAACTCGCCCAGCACTGACAACTGGACTGACAGCAGCAACTCACCCGCCGCTGGCAACTGGACTGACAGCAACTCGCCCAGTGCTGGCAACTGGACTTACAGCAACTCACCCAGCACTGACAACTGGACTTACAGCAGCAACTCACCCGCCGCTGGCAACTGGACTGACAGCGACTCGCCCAGTGCTGGCAACTGGACTGGCGACAACTGGACTGGCAACTGGACTGACAGCAACTCGCCCAGTGCTGGCAACTGGACTGGCGACAACTGGACTGGCAACTGGACTGACAGCAGCAACTCACCCAGCGCTGGCAACTGGACTGACAGCAACTCGCCCAGTGCTGACAACTGGACTTACAGCAGCAACTCACCCGCCGCTGGCAACTGGACTGACAGCGACTCGCCCAGTGCTGGCAACTGGACTGACAGCAACTCGCCCAGTGCTGACAACTGGACTGGCGACAACTGGACTGGCAACTGGACTGACAGCAGCGACTCACCCAGCGCTGGCAACTGGACTTACAGCAACTCGCCCAGCACTGACAACTGGACTTACAGCAGCAACTCACCCAGCGCTGACAACTGGACTGACAGCAGCGACTCGCCCAGTGCTGGCAACTGGACTGGCGACAACTGGACTGACAGCAACTCACCCGCCGCTGGCAACTGGACTGACAGCAACTCACCCAGCGCTGGCAACTGGACTGACAGCAGCGACTCGCCCAGTGCTGGCAACTGGACTGGCGACAACTGGACTGGCAACTGGACTGACAGCAGCGACTCACCCAGTGCTGGCAACTGGACTGACAGCAACTCGCCCAGTGCTGGCAACTGGACTGACAGCAACTCGCCCAGTGCTGGCAACTGGACTGGCAACTGGACTGACAGCAACTCGCCCAGTGCTGGCAACTGGACTGGCAACTGGACTGACAGCAGCGACTCACCCAGTGCTGGCAACTGGACTGACAGCAACTCGCCCAGTGCTGGCAACTGGACTGGCAACTGGACTGACAGCAACTCGCCCAGTGCTGACAACTGGACTTACAGCAGCAACTCACCCGCCGCTGGCAACTGGACTGACAGCAACTCGCCCAGTGCTGGCAACTGGACTGGCAACTGGACTGACAGCAACTCGCCCAGTGCTGACAACTGGACTTACAGCAGCAACTCACCCGCCGCTGGCAACTGGACTGACAGCGACTCGCCCAGTGCTGGCAACTGGACTGGCGACAACTGGACTGCCTAGAGGAGCCCTACACGACACCTAGACACCACAGGAATGATGAATATTTCTGGTGTTTTATTTTTTGATTACGTTTGCATTTTCAACGTCTCGTTTTATTTTGAAGTTCTTTTTTTGTTCAACTTTCTTTTTGCTGATATTTTCTTTTTTGCAGATGAAACTGTTCATCGATGCTCGCAAAGTATAGCATATTCATGCGTTTTGGGAAGAATTTCAAGGAGACATAGTGCAACGTTCCCTGTGCATTATTCGGTTCCTTTATTTACAATCTTCGAAAGCGTTCTATTTTATTTTATTTTATATTATCCCTCTCAAATAAGCTTTATTCCGAACCAAGGTCACATCCTTTGTGTTCACCCCTCCCCCCCTTGTGTTTTATTTGCAGGGATATTGCTAACCATCGCACTATCGCCCCACGGTAACTCTGGTACTATGGTACTATGGTACTATGGACAACTTATCACAGCTCCGGGGCAAGAGCCTCTCACGGGAGAAAGCTCGGGAGACCCTATTTTTTTGTACCCCCCTTTTCAGAAAAATTCACTCCCTCCCCTTTTTCCGACCATCGCCCCAAATCCCAAAATCCTGAAAGTTAGCAATATCCCTGATTTTATTTGTGAGGTGACCCAGTGTTGCTCATCTTACAAATTATCTTTTGTTGGCATCTTTCGTTTTTTATTGTTGAACATTCTGTCTCAGCACACTTCTGACTGCCTAAGTGCGGAGATGCCGTTCAGGAACTGCCTTTTTTCTATTAGAGAACCACATTGATCCTATTTTCTCATGTGAGGTGACTAAGCACACAGAGCTGCTTCGATACACACATGCGACCAATGCTACCAAATCCCGTCTTTTTGATGTTTCCCCTTTTTACTTTTATGACCCATTTTCTTTTATTTTACGTCAAGACCCCTTTGTGCTCTTTCACGACTCCTGAGGAATGAGTGGCCAGCTCCACTCATCTCTCGAGGATCTCAAGGACTGTTTGACAATGTGGACACAGTATGAGAGAAAGACCCGCGCCTCAGCAGCAGGCCTTCTTCTTTTGGAGGAGTTTCTTTTCTACTGTGTCTGGCGTTGTAGAAAAAGTCACAATCAAAGCACAATGGTTCTTTGCCCATTTGTTTTTCAACCACCCATCATATTGAATTGGTGTCTTCATCGTTTTCAATAATAAAATGTCTGCCTTCCCCTCGCCCCTTCATTGTTGGACAACATCACACGTGATCACGCAGTTGCACAGTCACAGGGCCTGAGGGCCTGGTATTTCCAGTCAACATTTATATTTTCTAACATTCACCTTCACAGAAGACACCAAAACAGGCCACATCATGGGGCGGGCTGTAGTGTGGGCACGCAGGCTGCTTTTGACCACCGGGGTCACGGCTGGTGCTGGGTACGGTGCGTTCCACACGTGGGTGCGCAGCTATGACCCGGGTGTGTCCGGTCCGGAGCGTGCCGTGCGGGTGCTAGTGGACCCAGACGGCGGGCTGAAGGACGAAAGCCTGCGCCAGACGAGCACGTTCCGCGTGCTGGTGCGCTATGCCGAGCTGTGCCTTTACTTCCTCCCACTGATGCTCACGTGGCACCTCTGTTATATGCACCCGCGCACGAAGCTCTTATGGCAGGAGCTCTTCATCGAGGCCATCCAGAAGGCAGGACCCGCCTTCATCAAGCTCGCGCAGTGGCTGGCGACACGCAGAGACATCGTGGACCCGGAGTTCAGAGAGTATGTGAGTGGGGAAGAAGAAGAGGTTCATTTTGCGGGACCGCATCATCGATTAACGATGCGGCGTTTTCAGCTAAACACTAAATAACCCCCCAACTCAACAGGGTGCTCGCACGTCTCTTTGACCAAGTGAATCCCCACTCCTTCGAGTTTTCCTGCGAGCAGATCAGGCGTGAGCTGGGTATGTGCCACAACAGAAAGCTTCTCTTCCTCAACACTTTTCACCTTTCGCCCCCTCCCATGTACCCACCTCCCCCTCAGGTGACGTGGACGAGATTTTCGAGTTCATCGACGAGAAACCTGTTGGCAGCGGCTCCATCGCCCAGGTGCACAGAGGTAAGCTGCGTGAGAGCGGCCAGCTCGTTGCCATCAAGATCTGCCACCCTGAGGTGCGCGAGCGCATTGCGCTCGACTTCCACGTTCTCAACTCCCTTGCACGCTTCTGCGACAAATACTTCGAGAGCATGAAGTGGCTGCTTCTGCCGAAGGCGGTATGTACACAGCTAGCAGAATGCAGACAGCCTTGAGCTGCTTTTCTGATGGTAAAATACATCAGTGTCACAACACCGCCTTTGCTGCGTCTTCCGACTCCCCCCGCACATCGTCTTCCACCCCTACTCCACACACAGGCCCTCGCATGGACGACGCATCTTGCACAGCAGATCGATCTCCGCATCGAGGCAGAGAACCTTGAGTACTTCCTCGAGAACTTCGAAGGCCAGGACACCGACCGCTTCGCAACCTTCCCGAAGCCGGTGCGCCCGTACGTGTCGACATGCGTGCTTGTCGAGGAGTTTGCCGACGCACACACCGCGGACGATGCGTACCTCAAGTATGACTGACGTGCTATGTGACGAGGCGACTAAGCACAGAGAGGTTTAGGGTCTTACCCAACCTTTCTCTTTCTATTGAAACATTAAGACCCACCAACCTGTTCTCACATTTCACAAACCCCCTCCCCATCCCTCTACAGGAGCCTCCCCCA
Organism: Rhynchopus sp. YZ270_cl-10; assembly: GCA_964035575.1. Taxonomy (NCBI): domain Eukaryota; phylum Euglenozoa; class Diplonemea; order Diplonemida; family Diplonemidae; genus Rhynchopus; species Rhynchopus sp. YZ270_cl-10. The sequence goes on along the minus strand of OZ037855.1, from coordinate 23,308 downwards.
GGACCTGCGCACGCACCTTGCCGGCGTCGGGATGGACACATACCTGAAGTTCCTGCTGCGCGACAACTGGCTGCACGGTGACCTGCACCCGGGCAACATCCTTGTCACGAACTACGTGCCCGAGGGCAAGAAGTGGCCTGCCGTGTACCTTGTCGACTGTGGGCTGTGTCAGCACCTCCAGCCGGACGAGGCTGAGACCGCACGCCTTGTGCTCCAAGGCTTTGCGAAGTGGGAGCCGGCCACCCTGGGCCAGGCGCTGTGGCAGATGGGCGAAGGCGCGACGCAGCGTGAGGAGGTGTCGTACAGCAACTTCCAGAGCACCGTCGAGGAGGTGTTCCGGTACTACCAGCCTGCGAAGGGGTCTGATTCGTGCATCGTGGGACGCCTGCTTGAGGCGATGTTCGACACTGTCCGGGTGCACCGTCTGCAGATCGACCCTGGCTACACATCCCTGCTGTTCGGAGCTCTCATCCAGGAGAACTTCGTCATGACGCTGGACTCCGAGTTCAACATCGTGAAGCGCGTCATCCCGTGGCTGGCGGCGCAGGGTATCACCTCGCAGGGCATGTTCAAGAACTTCACCGGCATCTTCTGGGGAGGAGGCGAGGACGTGAAGACGGATCTGGGCCCGGAGTTGGAGAAGAAGGGGCTTCTGCGGATTGAAGGAGGCGAGCATAAGTCTTTTGAAACGGAGCGCGTCGAAGGCGCGAAGGAGGAGTGGAAGAAGGGTATTCTGGATGCATCGCACTAAAAAAAGTACTCTGCAAAAATAACCTTTTTGTGAGATAACGTGGTTTTACCCCCTAGCCCTTCTTTTTTGTTTTGTTTTTTCTTTGTTTTTATACCTACAATTTGTGCAGGGCCTTCAACCATCGACAAAGCCTGTCCACAGTTTTGTCGAAGTAAAAAAAAAAAAAAAAAAAGACCTCCCCGAGCCCGCGCGCGCTTCGCGCGCGCGGGTGCAGCAAATCACAGGGAGAAGCTCTCAGGGGGTTTATATAGGTTTTGGTCATTTTTGAAAACTGTCCCACACACGTGTATTTCAACACAAGCAGCATTGGTAGCTTTGTAGCCACTGGTGATCCACAAGCCGTAGTGGGTATACCTGTCTTATCAGTAAGCTCAGTACATTTATTACAACGAAAGTCCCTGGCGAAGCCACGGTACGCAACATTTCAAATATTGCGCATACCATGGCGCTTTATTTACAGCCAAACTATGGCATGGGAAGGGTGGGATGCCTGCTTGCGCCGCAGGCGCACGGTACGCTACTTTTGCCTGGCTCACTCCTCGTTGAGTTCTACGAGCTCCGTCCAAATGGTCACAGTGGATCACAGGAGAATGTTAAAACCCTGAACCGAGTTTCTCCCGTGGACCACCCTGTAACTCGGTCAGAGATAAAAGGATTTTGCCAAAATCCCATATTTTTTTTAGATTTGTCGAACTTCGACAAAAAAAAAAACCAAAATAAAAAAGTTGTCGAAGTTAAGGCTTAACTTCGACACGTTGAAGGCCCTGAATTTGTGCGTAGCTTAAAGGAGAATTAGTTCCTCAGATATGGTCGCCAATCACCCCCTCCAACAGGGGGGTAATTGAGCAATCAACGAAAAAACCTTTTTTCCTTACCTATCAGAGTTACTAATTTTTTTTACGGGCTGTTGTATTTCAAAGTCAAGTTTTTTCTGTTTTTGAAGCATGCCCCTGAGGCACATTAGTCTTCAAAATGGGTGGACCTCTCTTATCTCTATCAGCTTAGACCTCCCCCCTCGATATCGTGTTTTTTTGGTAAGGTTAGGTCAGTTTGACACTTACCCCTCAACAGCGGTCTTGCTACGTGTTCATTTTTCAGCGTATTTTTTTTTTTGCTCTCCTGTTGACGGTGTGCGTCTGATGACGCATTTCTTTTTTTATCTTCCTTTTTGTTGACAATGTACTTTTCTGAAGTTTCTGTGGGAGTGTTACATTATTTTTCTCTGTTCTGTGGGAGAGGCAAGGGTATCACAATAGCGTTTTTTCCATTGAGGTGTTGTGCAGAGACACAGTCATGTTTTCACGTTTTTTTTTTGTCTAATCAGACGGGCTTTTGGTCTATTGTAGTCAAGATGAGGGGAGAGGAGGGACGGTTTCCCAACCTCCTTGCCACCTCTTCTTTGAAAGTTTCGTTGTCAGTGTCGTCCAGAGACGGCGTCACTTTCAACTTTTACTTTGTCAGAGACCTGTCCATTCATCCCTCCTTGAGAGATCAGGGCGATGGGGCTCAATCTCTTTTTTCAAAAAAAAGTGTACTTTTCAAATTCATCATTCTTATTTGTATCAGAAAATCAATGTTTTTTGTTTTTGAACTTTCCTCCCTAGTGCCTTGCCCCAAGCATACCCAGAGGCGAAAAAACACAACTCCTTCTTTTTTCACCAGTCAAATAGTCTCCCTTTATTCTGTAAAGGAAATTTGAGTCCCGACAGCAAATCGACACTTATCACTCGTCTCTGCACAAGAGCATACATCCCCTTCCATTTGAGACGCCCACTCGCTGCCTTCTGTCTCGCCTTTTTGCGTTTGTTGTGCACTTTCAACGTTTCCTCCCACATTACCCCTTACCCCAATAGGTGAGTCTCGACGGTTGAGTCCCTCCATAAAATGACCGATAAAAGCAAACCCAGTCTCATGCGGCGTGTGTGCCGCGTGGTGCTTCCTGTCCTCAGCGCAGCAGGCGCGTGGCACTGCAGCAAGGACCGTGTTGACTGGCAAGACCCTAAGAACTGTCTCCTTGCCGCTGCGGCAGTGTACTTCGCACAGCGCTTTGCGGTAGGCTTCCGCAAGCCTCTACTGACGGACTGTGTGGAGTACGACGCAGACACGAAGCCTGGGACGACAGGCGTGCTTCTGGTGAACCTCGGGACACCCGAAGGCGTCGACACGTCTGCTGTGCGCCGCTTCCTGCGTGAATTTCTTTCGGACGAGCGTGTCATCGATGCACCACCGCACTGCAGGTGGATGCTTGTGAATCTTATCATCGCACCGTTCCGTGCCTCTGGCTCGGCTGCGATGTACCGCAGGATCTGGGACACATCCTTGGAAGACTCGAACCTTGGCTCGCCTATCATGCGCTACGGTGTGGAGCTGCTGAACGGTGTGCGCAACAGCCTCGGCCGGTCCGATGCAGGGAAGTTTCATGTGGAGCTGGCGATGCGTTACCAGTCGCCATCCCTCGAAGACGCGCTGATGCGCCTGAAGCGGAAGTGTGTCGAGCACATCATCGTCGTGCCGCTCTTCCCGCAGTACTCCTCGTCGTGCACAGGGTCGATCCACCAGAAGGTCTTCGATATCCTCAGCTCCTGGGACCGCATCCCGAACCTGACGTTCAACAGCACGCTGCTAGGGATGAAGGGCTTTGTCGAGACATTCGAACAGACGTCCGCAGCGCTCATGAAGGAGGAGTACGACCACTACGTCTTCAGCTACCACGGCGTCCCTGTCAAGCAGATCACCAAGGGCTCGCTTGAGTGCAAGCCCGATAGCTGTCCGAAGACAGGGTGCTGCTCGAAGCTGACGGAGCGCAACCGCCTCTGCTACAAAGCAAGCTGCCATGAAACTTCGCGGCGCATTGCCAAGGCTGTGGGAATCCCTGAGGAGAAGTACACAGTGACGTTCCAGTCGCGGCTCGGGCCCACAAAGTGGCTGCAGCCGTACACGGACGAGAAGTTCGGCGAGTTTGCGGAGTCCGACGACAAGAAGCGTGTACTCGTGTTCAGCCCTGCTTTCGTCGCTGACTGTCTCGAGACTATCGACGAGATCGGCAGCGAGCTGCGACACGAGTTTCTCGAGAAGGGCGGCACCAAGATGGACCTTGTCCCCTCGCTCAACGCGAACGACATTTTCGTGCAGGGAATCGCAGACTTGGTATGTACCACTCCACTACGATCACCTTATTGCTTTGTTTTCCCAACTCTGTTCGACTCATTTTAACTTTCATCACCCCTTTCAGGTTCGCAAGCTTGCAGTGTACTGAGTGGAGATCAAATACTTAAGGGTGTGAGGGGGGTCACTCAGGGGGTGTGGTGAGGAAAACAAGAGTAAATGCACTGTCAGCAAAAGCGATTTCAATAAGACACACCATTTGCTGATTCTGCAACACAACTCTTCCACGACTGTCGTTTGTTGTATAATTACGTATTTTTTTTTGGGCGAAATGAACAAAAAAGGAATTGAATTGTGCAAAAAGGGAATTTTTTTTTTGAACGAATGAAAAATAACGAAATCCCTTCTACCGAATGACATCCGGATAGCAGAACATAATTGTCGAATAGAGGAGAAAAAGAGGCCCTTTTTTGTAGGTGCTCCGAAGCTGAGCGAGATTCACGACCAACTTTTCTCGAACAACGGTGCGTGCGAGAGGCATATTTTTAATTTTTCGAACTTTTTTTTTCTTCCAGCAGCACCGAATCTTATGACCCCCTTTTGCCAAAAGTCTCTCTTGCCCCCCTAGCCCATTATTTTTTTCATTTTTTTTGTTTCCACAACAACGTTGTTGTTTTCTCTCCTTCTCTGCAAAGCAAAAAGGTGTTAGGTTACTAAGCATGGCAGGCTAGTAGGCCAACCTTCCTTCTTCTTTTTCTTCTATGTTGTTCAATGCATTTTACGAAGGTGCACAGTCACGGCTTTGTATTTTCGAGTCATATTTTTGTTTTACCTTATCCAAAAGCTTGGAGTAGTTTTTAACCCGAACCAGTTCCAAGCTTGCGAAACAAAAAATGTTATTTTTGTCTTTGTCAAAATGTCAGATCCCAGATTCCGTTTTGGCGTCTCGGGGTTGAGGGGGCAATCCTTGCCGGGGTAAATTTGAAAAAATGGACTAAAGGTGATCCTCTTCGTCCCTCTGTGTTCTGTACATTAGCAAACGATGTGTGTGGGTTGTGTTGTGTCCCGCATGGAGTGGAGTGCTCTTCCTCCCAAAAAAAGCGTGCACTCATTTTTTTTTTGAGAACCATAATAACAAAGGTCCATTTGTGTGTTTTTGTTTTGTATCACTCAAAAGGACGTTCGGGGGGGGGGTTTTTTTTCCATCTGACTGGGGTGATTTGGGGTCTTTATTTTCAGGAAAATTCACAAAAATTCACAAAAAACCACAAAAAAACCACACACCCGTGTATCGCGTGTGTTTTCGCCTTGTGAATTTTTGTGAATAGTCCTGCAAAAAAAGACCCCATATCACCCCACTGACGTTGTCTCAGAACCCCGCTCAGCACACACACAACTCTCTTCCTCTCCCTCCTCCTGAGACACCTTTTAATCGCAGATCCATAAAGACACAAAAGGATGAGTGATCATATGAACAAGATTTCACAAAGACGTGAGAACGGACGTCTGCTGAACATGCTGTTGTGCATCTGCTCCTTGGGTGCCATCATCACGACACTCGCGGCGGACGACAGCCTCTGCAACTTCAAGATGTCGGGCGAAACAATTGCGTTGGGTGTGTTCCGTTCGTCGCCTGAGTCGGTGATGTCAAACATGACAGATACCGACGAGCTTGGGGATATGTTCACCGCAGCGCGCGGGACAGGTGTAACAGCCGCGGTGCTTGTGTTTCTGTCTATCGGCTCGCTGATCTCACACAACCACGGTGGTGTGGGGCGGCAGTGGATTTTTGTGATGTGCAGTGCCGCTGCAGTCATGGCCCTCGTGTTCTGGGTTTGTCTCGTGCTCACGTTTACGAATTCCTACCGACCCGACCCCAACTCAGCCAGTACGGAACGCCTCTCGGATATGATGAACCTGACTTACGGCCTCTACATCAGTGTCGTGGCAATGCTGTTCATGTCTGCTGTTGTCGTTGTCATTGTCATTACCGAGATCAATTGGGACAATACGGACGTCGCGTATGGTGAAGGAGTGCGACTGGTTCTCTAGGGTGAGGGGAGGCGCAATGATTCAAGTTTCTGGAAATGATCCAAAAAAAAAGGGTCAGAAAGGGTCAGAAAATGGATATTTTTAAGGAAGGGAAATGAGTATGCGAGAATGCACACAGTATGCAACCAGGTGAAAGGAAGAGCTTAGTGGGTGCGTCCTGTTGCGGGAGCTTAGCATCACCAAACTTCTTTCTTTTTTTTGGGGTCAGACCAAACTATTCCCTTTTTTTGTTTTATTTTGTTTAATTTTCTTTTTTACTGGACTCAGCATTCGCTAGCTACTGGGAAGATCAATCAAGCCCTTACAGGGGTCCCACCAGGTGTGAGTGAGAGTCACTGAACCCCGGATGCAGTTTTAGGTCCAGCCCATGGCGACGTGGGGATTCTTTTTTTTTTTTTGTATGTGAGTACCAAACAGGCACCTGGTAGAGCTAGAGAGTTAGCGTTCCCAGCTTCCCTTTATTCAGTGCCCAGCGTCCATAGAGATGCAATTTGCTTGGTCGATGTAGATCCAACGAAAACAACAATGCATAGGTGGGATGCTTTTTTCAGTGGTTCCTCAGTCGTTGGAACCTTTAGAAGATAACCTATTTATTTGATTATGCATTTTTATGTGAAGGTGCAGTGTCAACCCCCCTTTTTTTACATTGCCTCAAACAACCAGCAACTTCCCCTCCTTGTTATCACCCAACACAGCGACACAACGGTGTTCTTCTTCTCTATGATTCTGCGGGTGTTTGTGCTCCTGTGGGGCTGTGCGATTGCGAGTGGCATTGATGAGTGTGTGGACATTTCCAGTGCCGTTACGTGTGCACAGCGTCCGAGGTACACGGTCGACGGGTGCCAGTGTGCCTGCGACTGGCATGCCAGCTTTAAAGACCCGAACACTGGCCAGATGATTGCGTACACAGGCCCGGGTGCCACTTCCCCGTGCACTACGGGGTGCTGCAACCCCAACTCGGACCCGGATGGGGACTGGTGCTACCCAGAGGACAACGCGTTCAATAGAGCACGTAGCTGCAGCATGGTGGGTGCAACGTGCCTTGCAGCAGGCGCCGTTCCTGCCACCGGTACCGTAGCGCCACGTGCGCCCATTGCAGGCATTCCAGACAACCAAAACAACCTCTGCACAAACAGCGGGCAGCTCTGCGTTGACCCAGACATCACAACCGCAGATGACTGGCAGTGCCACTGTGTTCCCGCAGGTGGGACCGTCGGGCAACAGGCGCTGGCGACGTGTGGGTCTGTGACCGGGGCACCTGACACAGATGCGCCAAAGACATACGTGCCCACGGCATCACCCACAGCCGTTCCAACAGCTGCCCCAACATTGACACCACAGACAGAGGCTCCTCTGGCGCTTGCAGCACTTTCAGGAACAGAGTTTCTGTCCGCAGTTGCGGAGGGCCAGCTGTCCACTGACGCTCAGAGGTATGCATTTACCAAACTACAGGCACAGTTTATTATGCAGTGAGTGCCAAATTGCTATTTTTTTTGGAGTCAGGACACCTTATTGACTCACACGGGAAAGCTGCCACACCCAGGGGTGAGATGTGCTGCCTGTAAATGACTTCTCGAGTCGGCATTGCACTTCGCGGGGTAGTTAGTTTTTTTTTGATCCTCGTCTTACTCCCCACGCACAGCCCGCAGAGCACAATCCCGATGGATGTGCTGACGACATTCGAGCGAGCTGAGGGCGAAATGTCCAAGACACACGTCGCGTATGTGCAGAGCTTTACCCTGACACGTCCGGAACCCGCTTCTGAGGACGGCGAAGACACTGTGCAGTTTCTGCTGGCGCTTCACTCACAAGACACCCCCACTGCGTTGTGGTCGACGCTTGTCACACTACCCGCAAACGGAACGTTTGTGGGCACACCTAACGCTTCGTATGCAGGGGAGATGTACTTCCGTGCGAGCGCAGTCGCGGGGCAGGAGGTTGCTCAGTTCGGGTTCGCAATGAGTGTGCGCTCTGTGCTTGTGCCGCAGGGAGATGTGCCGACACTCTCTGTGGCAAAGGCTTTGAACGCAACGGGTGACAGCCTGGCAGAGGCGGGGTCGTACGACTCCACTGTGAACAACTTCGACGCCACGTTGGTCTGCAAGGAGGACGCAGACTTGGATGTGACGGCAACATCGGGGTCCGTGTCGGCAGTCGGCCAGGACCTGGTGCTGCACGTGGCGAGCCACACGGAGGAGCCGCTTGTGGTGCGATGTGTGAATGGCAGCGCTGTAGTTATTAGCTGCACAGCTCCCTGCGCACTACACTGGGGCCACGCATCACCTACGGCAGAACCGGAAGAAGAGAACTCCGACCCTCCCACCCTGCTGTGGACCCTGGTGCTGGGAAGCACGCTGGTGCTGTGCGGTGTCGCACTTCTCGTGAAACACAAGTATGCAGCTCTGAATGACGACACCGAAATGGAATCACTAGAGGACACACTGCGTGACGATCCCGTTGATGTCGCACTGTAGTGTACGCCAAAAAACTGTCGTTGTTTTCCCGAGCAGTTGAAAAGGTTCTACTGCCGATTGGGATAATGAGAGACAGCTAGAATTTTTTATTGTACGTTTCTCTGGGTTGGATTTTTCATATTATTTTATCACTTACCAAACCAGATATTAATCTCAAGTATGAGTAAAACTGGTTTTTGTTTCAGTGCCTGCGTCGTTACTCCCGGCGGTTGCACTTTCACCAAGACATTGTGTTTTGCCCTTCCCACTAACGTCCTTACGTAGATTTGTTTTACATGCCACTGTACAACGCAAAGAGTGCTGGCACTGTAGGAGAACGAAGCCGAAAATGCTTTAGTGGTCCCCGTGTGTATTGGAAGGAAGAAAAAGACTGAGATGAACCACAGTTTTTGTGTTTGTCGTTTTGCTCGTCTTTTTTTATCAACTTCACTTTTTTTTTAGTGGGAAGACAGTGGAGTGTGGTGATCTTCTTGAGTTATTCTTTTTGCTATTATTGTGCTGTCATTTTTCAAGTTTGCATGCTGGTCAAACCCAGATGATGTCAAGGTGTCCCCCTTTCTTCTTTGCCTTCTCCCTTCAAACCAGGCTGTCGCATCTGAAATTTCAATTTACTTTTTTTGCAGATTTTTCCCTGACAAACAATGGATTCGAACTGCCTAGGTGTAGCATGCGGACGTTGCTTACAGAAGCAGAACGTGCCAAGTGAGGTAGCACTTCTGATCTTCGATTTTTTGGAGTCCCCACACAAAGAGCACTTCCTCAGGACATTATCTGACGAGCTTGACATTGTAGCGGGGGCTATGATTGCGCAGCTGTGCGAACTTGTCGAAGAGCGAAGAGGACAGAACGGTCGTTTTGTCATTCCAGGCACAATCAAATATCACTTACCAGCACACAAGCTTGCCCTGTTTGAGCTTCCGAAGCAACGAGTCATATCATACCTTGAGTTGTGTCTCGCACGGGCCCCGTTCTCGACAAAGGCCGAGTTGTTCCAAATGTGCACACATCCGCCGTGCACAGGGCAAATGAACAACCAAGGAGACTGTATTATGTGTGGGAGGAGTGTTAACTATCGTGCTTATGGCACTGCACTCGTGAATCAGTTCGACCTTCGTCACATCTTGGCGTCTGAGAGATGCATGACCAGGAGGCGCAGACTGCTAGCTTCTGCGTTACAGCTTCTCCAGAGAAACAAGCCTGCTTCCCTTTCACAGGCGCTCCGCAAATTGTGCCTGTCAGTCAAGATTGATATTTGTGAACTGCGTCTTTGCGGAAAGGATCCACAACAAATTAACAAAGGAATCTCATTCATAGTAGAAGAATTAGTATGCTCAAAAAGTTCGCTTATTGGGTCAGGGCTGGAACTCTTGCAGGAGAAATGTGACGCATTTCGAGCTGACTAGAGGGACAACGTGTAAGGAGCCTACAACGTGCACTACAAAAAACTACAAAAATCATCCACGTTACTTTCTCACCCAAGTCTTCACTTTGACTGGTTTTCACTGGTTTCGTTGCACCCAGTATTTTTACTAAATCGAGACAAAGTGATTTTTGCCTGTATTTTACTAAGGATTGGGGAAGAAAAAGAAATCAAAGTCGCAGTATTTTTCCTTGTCTATTCCCCTTTTCCACCTCCCATCTTATACTCTCAGTCGCTCCATTTTGCGTCATTGGCAGTATGTGTCACGTAGGTTTACGTCCAGCGAAGCTAGAGTTAGACGGCCTAAGCAGCAGACTCCTGAAATATTCTGCCATGCGTGTCGCTTCAGACCCTGACTGCACCGCTGATGGTGTTTCTGAAGACTTTGTCAACGCTTGTGTGGCCCCGACAGGACAGGACAGGACAGGAGAGCCTTCATGCTCACTCTGTGAGCGCGACTTTAATTCGAAAGCTTTCTTGCGTCATGTACAAACAGGGGCCCACATCCGAAGGATCGCGCGTGCCCGTCTCACGCTGAAATGCATCATACAGGGAATAGAGCACCCTTCCACCGAAGCGGTGATTGAGCAGGTTTGCAAAACCGAATCTCTGCTGTCCAGATCAGAAGGCGCAGGCCAGCCTTTTTGCGTTCTGTGCGAGTCACGCTTGTCTGACGAAGCACAGTACCACATGCACTCCAAGGGATGTGCACACATACGGACGGTTCAGACCATAGAAATGCTTGTTTTGGAGTCGCACTTAAGTCACTTAAGGGAGTGTTTTTTTCGTACGACTGCGCTTTCGCACGATGAGGAGCCCAAAGCCGCTGGGGACGCAGAAGCTGAGGGCGCTGGTCACGACTCTAGCTCTTCTAGCTCTTCTAGCTCCTCTAGCTCCTCTTAGCTCTCCTAGCTCCTCTAGCTCCTCTAGCTCCTCTAGCTCTTCTAGCTCTTCTAGCTCCTCTAGCTCTTCTAGCTCCTCTAGCTCTTCTAGCTCCTCTAGCTCCTCTAGCTCTTCTAGCTCCTCTAGCTCCTCTAGCTCTTCTAGCTCTTCTAGCTCTTCTAGCTCTTCTAGCTCTTCTAGCTCCTCTAGCTCCTCTAGCTCTTCTAGCTCCTCTAGCTCTTCTAGCTCTTCTAGCTCCTCTAGCTCCTCTAGCTCTTCTAGCTCTTCTAGCTCCTCTAGCTCTTCTAGCTCCTCTAGCTCCTCTAGCTCTTCTAGCTCCTCTAGCTCTTCTAGCTCCTCTCGCTCTTCTAGCTCCTCTAGCTCCTCTAGCTCTTCTAGCTCTTCTAGCTCCTCTAGCTCCTCTAGCTCTTCTAGCTCCTCTAGCTCTTCTAGCTCCTCTAGCTCCTCTAGCTCTTCTAGCTCTTCTAGCTCCTCTAGCTCTTCTAGCTCCTCTAGCTCTTCTAGCTCCTCTAGCTCCTCTAGCTCTTCTAGCTCCTCTAGCTCTTCTAGCTCTTCTAGCTCCTCTAGCTCCTCTAGCTCTTCTAGCTCTTCTAGCTCCTCTAGCTCCTCTAGCTCTTCTAGCTCCTCTAGCTCTTCTAGCTCCTCTCGCTCTTCTAGCTCCTCTAGCTCCTCTAGCTCTTCTAGCTCTTCTAGCTCCTCTAGCTCCTCTAGCTCTTCTAGCTCCTCTAGCTCTTCTAGCTCCTCTAGCTCCTCTAGCTCTTCTAGCTCCTCTAGCTCCTCTAGCTCTTCTAGCTCCTCTAGCTCCTCTAGCTCTTCTAGCTCCTCTAGCTCCTCTAGCTCTTCTAGCTCTTCTAGCTCCTCTAGCTCTTCTAGCTCCTCTAGCTCCTCTAGCTCCTCTAGCTCTTCTAGCTCTTCTAGCTCTTCTAGCTCTTCTAGCTCTTCTAGCTCCTCTAGCTCCTCTAGCTCTTCTATTTTACAGGGGACCATTTTTTTACAGGGGACCATTTTTTTACAGGGGACCATTTTTTTACAGGGGACCATTTTTTTACAGGGGACCATTTTTTTACAGGGGACCATTTTTTTACAGGGGACCATTTTTTTACAGGGGACCATTTTTTTACAGGGGACCATTTTTTTACAGGGGACCATTTTTTTACAGGGGACCATTTTTTTACAGGGGACCATTTTTTTACAGGGGACCATTTTTTTACAGGGGACCATTTTTTTACAGGGGACCATTTTTTTACAGGGGACCATTTTTTTACAGGGGACCATTTTTTTACAGGGGACCATTTTTTTACACATTACAACACACTTGTCCTTTCTTTTTACCCTCCCTCCCTCCCCCTTTCCTTTGTTTTATTGTGAGCCTTGTACGCCTCCACGGGGCGGTCCCTGGGCAACGGTAGAGGGTGCAGGCCGGCGAAGCGCAAGGCGTAGTGTGTCTTGTCCTTCTTTGTTTTCGTTTTTTGGTTTTTGCTTTTTTAAAGTCTTTTTTAAAATGAGGAGGAAGGCCCTTTTGGGGGCGTTGTGGGTGGTGCTGCATGTCTGCATCAGCAGCAGCAGCAGGTGCTACACCAACAGCAGCAGCAACAGCAGCAACAGCAGCAACAGCAGCAACAGCAGCAACAGCAGCAACAGCAGCAACAGCAGCAACAGCAGCAACAGCAGCAACAGCAGCAACAGCAGCAACAGCAGCAACAGCAGCAACAGCAGCAACAGCAGCAACAGCAGCAACAGCAGCAACAGCAGCATATGCTACACCAGCTGCAACTGCAGCAGAAACAACAACGGTAGCAACAAGAGCAGCAACAGCAGCAACAGCAGCAACAGCAGCAACAGCAGCAACAGCAGCAACAGCAGCAACAGCAGCAACAGCAGCAACAGCAGCAACAGCAGCAACAGCAGCAACAGCAGCAACAGCAGCATATGCTACACCAGCTGCAACTGCAGCAGAAACAACAACGGTAGCAACAAGAGCAGCAACAGCAGCAACAGCAGCAACAGCAGCAACAGCAGCAACAACATAAGCTGCATCAACAGCAGTAGCAGGAGCACCAACAGCAGGAGCGGCAGCTTCCTATGCTACAACAGCTTCCTCATCAGTGGCAGGAGCCCCATTCCCCCCCTTTTTTACCCCAAAAAGAGGCCTCTTGAGCCCAACAACCCAAGCAGCTGCAGCTTTGATAGCAGCAACAAAAACGTGTGTGGAGGCAACAAAGTAAAGAACTGTTGTCATAACAACCCACACCCCCCTTCCCCCCATGATATCCCCAAAAAGAGGCAATGTATGCCCAACCACATCAGTGGCTGCAACTGTGATAGCAGCAAAAACGAAATCTTCGGAGTCCTGGGTGGGGTCCCAGTATCACCCCTGGTGTGCAGCAGCAGCAGTTCCAAAGGCCTTTACTGCAGCAGTTCCAACAGCAGGCTCTACAGCTTTTTCACCAGCAGTTCCAAAGGCTTCAGCAGCAGCGGTTCCAACAGCAGGTCCAACAGCAGGCACAACAGCAGTTTAAACAGCAGTTCCAACGGCTTCTGCAGCAGCAAGAGCGTTTCCAAAAGCAGTTCCAGCAGCAGTTCCAACAGCAGGCACAACAGCAGTTTCAACTGCAGTTCCAAAGACTTCTGCAGCAGCAGCTCCAACAGCAGGTCCAACAGCAGGCACAACAGCAGTTTCAACAGCAGTTCCAATGGCTTCTGCGGCAGCAGCTCCAACGGCGGGTCCAGCAGCGTCTCCAACAGCAGTTCCAGCAGCAGTTCCAACAGCGTTTCCAAAAGCAGTTCCAGCAGCAGTTCCAACAGCAGGCACAACAGCAGTTTAAACAGCAGTTCCAATGGCTTCTGCAGCAGCAGTTCCAACAGCGTTTCCAAAAGCAGTTCCAGCAACAGGCACAACAGCAGTTTCATCAGCAGTTCCAAGGACTTCTGCGGCAGCAGCTCTAACGGCAGGTCCAACAGCAGTTCCAACAGCAGGCTTAACAGCAGTTTTAACAGCAGTTCCAAAGACTTCTGCAGCAGCGGTTCCAACAGCAGGTCCAACAGCGTCTCCAAAAGCAGTTCCAGCAGCAGTTCCAACAGCAGGCACAACAGCAGTTTCAACTGCAGTTCCAAAGACTTCGGCAGCAGCAGCTCCAACAGCAGGTCCAACAGCAGGCTTAGCAGCAGTTTCAACAGCAGTTCCAAAGACTTCTGCAGCAGCGTTTCCAACAGCCGTTCCAGCAGCAGTTCCAACAGCAGGCACAACAGCAGTTTAAACAGCAGTTCCAATGGCTTCTGCAGCAGCAGTTCCAACAGCGTTTCCAAAAGCAGTTCCAGCAACAGGCACAACAGCAGGCACAACAGCAGTTTCATCAGCAGTTCCAAGGACTTCTGCGGCAGCAGCTCTAACGGCAGGTCCAACAGCAGTTCCAACAGCAGGCTTAACAGCAGTTTTAACAGCAGTTCCAAAGACTTCTGCAGCAGCGGTTCCAACAGCAGGTCCAACAGCGTCTCCAAAAGCAGTTCCAGCAGCAGTTCCAACAGCAGGCACAACAGCAGTTTCAACTGCAGTTCCATAGACTTCTGCAGCAGCAGTTCCAACAGCAGGTCCAACAGCAGCACCAACATCAACAGCAGACGCAGCAACAACAACTTAGGGGGTGGTGAGCGAGGTATGCTGGTGTTCGGGGTCAGCCTTGAGGGGCGAGAAGGACAGAGTGGCTGTGTGATGATGCGGGTGTGGCAAAAGGGGTGTGTACAGATAGAGTTTTGGTTCGACTGGTGGTGCAACCTCTGGGAGGTCTTCACCTCCTTGCGTCAACCTGACCCCTGCTGGGTAGTCGAGGCACCTGAGTGGGGAGTGTTTGTGTCGTTCGCGGTCCTGGATCTGTGGAAGGACAGACGCGCCCCTACCCTCAGTCATCTCATTTTGTGGCTAGTGGGCAGGAGGACCAGGAGGACGCGACGAGGACACCGGTCCTTGAACTGGACCAAGTCACAGGCGGGCAGGCTCCGTCGGCGCAAGGCGCCCTGCAATCGTCCGCCCTCTCCGGCAGCGCACCCAGTTTTCCGCAGGATCAGGGTCGCCGATGCGTTGAGAGGTGCTTTGCAGTGTGTGGCCATCTGGGTTCTGGTTTTTGTGGGGTCTGAGCTTGGGAGGTCAGTGCCACATGTTTTGGGTTGCGCGCTTTTTCGGGACGCGGAGGTGCTGGGGGTGGGTGTGCTGCGGGGACTGTGCCGCGTTCGGAGAGGATGGCGGTGGCTGGAAGGGGCGAGCGAGCGAGTGCGCCGATGGACCGGAGGGATCCGAGTGGCTGCCAGCTTGGTGAGGGCCAGTGTGATGGGGGTGGGTCAGTTGTCGGTGTGTGCAGCCGAGTGGGTGTGGGTTGCATGGTCCGCAGGTGGTTGTTTGGCGGGTTTTGTGGCACTGGTCGGCGTCGCGCGCCCACTTGGCTGGGTTCTTCTCTTGGAGGTGCGCCGTGTGGCAGCACGCAGGTGGACTCGTAGGATCGGGATGGCATTTGGCATGCTGGTGGTGTCCCTACTGGTCTTGCTGTCGCTGTTGTGGCGAGCGGTGACGCCCTGGGACCTGCGCCCTGCCCCTGCGGATCCGGAGCACCCGATCAGCTTGTCCCCGTTTGCGTTGACCGGTGGGTGCGCAAACGTGAACGCTCCTGCGTATACAGAGCAAGCGGTGTCTGTGGACGCGACTCTGGCGAAGTTTGGAGCTAAACGCATCCCCAACGTGTCCACAAATGATTGTGGTTATGTGGCACTACACCTCTGGGACCACGACACGCAGCCGGACGTGAGGGCAATGCGCAAGCAGCTGTATGACACAGCAGTGGAGGTGTCGAACCGCCTGGTGCAGGTGCTGGGGTCGCAGGAGGCCATGACGGAGTTTGCCAATGGTGTGACCGGCGAGGCCCACCTCAACCACTTGGGGCTTCAGCTCACCGCGACAGCATCCCGCATCAACATCGTGGTGGTGCAGGCGTCGGAAGAGAACCCCCTCGTGCGCATCACCCCTGGTAGCAAAAGAGTCGCCAAGTCGTACGCGGAGAGCTTCCAAGCGAAACTTCCCACGGTCGTCATCGCTCTCTGTGACTCTCACTTTGAGGCAGTGGAGCTTGTCCCGGAGGTGGGGAAGACCAAGGAGGGGATGGCAGAGAAGATGAGGAAGGAGGCTCGGCAGGCAGTGCTGGACACAGCGCATTTGGATGGCATCATCCCCACCAACACCACCACCACCGCCCCCCTGGCTACCAAGCTGGGGCACATCAATGCGGATCGGGTGTTCTGCCCCTTTGATGGATGCAGAGCGGGAATTTTGTCTTCGAGTGATGCGGTCGGGGGCCTGTCTCGTAAGGGCTTGCTGCAGCATATGCGTCGCCACCAGGCGGATGGAGCGTACATCCCCGACGAGCTGTTGGGCCACTTGGGCATGTCGCGCTGTGCGAACGATCAGTGCGACATGCTATTGCCGCAGAGCAAGGAGGTCTGCAACACCTGTACGGTGCACTTTGGCGAAGAAGGCTTCACCGCTCCGTCTCCCTCCAGTCGAGGAATGCTGACAGATCAGGATGACCTCCCCTCCTTTGAAGTCATGGGGACCACCAGGATCCAGCTGAAGGGCGGGTGCCCAGACAAACACCTGCAGCTGTACAGCGAGCTCTTCCTGAGGGTTCTTATGGACATCCTTGAGTACCAAGACGAGGTGGCATGGAAGCGCCTTGCACTGTTCTTCACTGTGTTGCACCGGACACGGACAGAACGAGGGGGCAAGGACCAGGAGCGACGTTTGACGAGCACCTGGGGGAAGGACTTGGAGGCTTGGAAGGCTGGCCAGTATGTCGCCCTGTGGGAGCAAACGGTAGAGGAGCGGAAGCCAAGGCCCTCTGGGTGGTCGGATGAGGACACTGACGAAGGGAGACGGAAGCGCACCATCGCCAAAGCGAGAGCAGGACTCCCGAGCCAGGCCATGTCTTGCGCTACCAGCGACGGCCTCGCCCCACAGACACCGGCGACGCTGGAAAAGCTTCAGACGAAGCACCCAGCCGCTGCCGACTCCAAGGCCCTGGAGCAGGCGGATTGGCCCCAGCCTCAGGAGGTCCCACCGGTGACAGTGGTGGAGGTGATGAAGGCCCTGCGGAGCATGCCGAAGTCATCGGCGGCGGGTCCCTCGAACGTGACGGGCGCGCACCTTCGTACACTTTGCCTACAGAGGCGGGCTAAGGGCACTTTGGCAGCGCTGGCCGCAGTGTTGACGTCTTTGGCACGAGGAAATGCTCCAGTGGAGGTGGCTGAGTTCTTCGCCGGCGCTAACTTGGTGGCTCTCCGGAAGCCTGCAAAGGGGCCGGGCCTGGAGGAGGACGTGCGTCCGATTGCGGTTGGGGACACTCTCCGCAGACTGGTGGGAAAGATTCTGTCGGCGCGAGTGCGGGTGCCTGCTAGGACGCTTCTTCTTCGAGGGAACCAGGTGGGGGTGGCAACGGCAAGGGGGGCGGCAGTGGCGACTGATGTTATCTCGCAGTACGCCGTGCGCAACCGCGGAAAAGGTAAAGTCATTTTGAAAATTGACTACCGTAACGCGTTCAACTGCGTAGACCGCCTGTCGATGCTAAGAGCGGTCGACGCCAACCTCCCCGAGCTGGCCCCATGGGTGCGATGGTGTTACCTGGAGCCCTCCAGCCTGTTTTATGGTGGAGATACCATAAGGTCACAGCGCGGAGCTCAACAAGGAGATCCCTTGGGCCCGCTTCTCTTCTCCCTGACCATCCACCAGATGGCGCTAGAGCTGAAGGGGCACCCAGGCCTGGATGGGACTTTGTGGTACCTCGATGACGGCTCTCTGCGGGGGTCCCCTAAGGCGGTTTTTGAGGCGTACCAGGTTCTGTGCACTCGTAGCTCCGAACTGGGGTTGGAGGTGAACGCGAACAAGTGTGAGCTCATCTCCACTGGTGGCGTCTCCAAGGAGGATCTCGAGGCCGTGGGGTTCACGTTGAACGAGGGTGGACAGGACGCCATGGGTGAAGGCGGGTTCCGGCTGTTGGATGTGGATGGGTTCGACTTCTTGGGCATCCCCATTGGGTCTGCGGCTTTCTGCGAGGAGTACATGGCCCAGAAGGTGGACGATTCCCGCCGCAACCTGGAAGCCCTTGTGGACCTCGGGGACTCCCAGGCAGCCTTCTACGTACTGAGATACTGCGAAGGCTACTGCCGCATGGTGTTCTACATGCGGGGGATCCCACAGTGCGCGGAGTACCTGACGGCCTTTGACGACCTGATCGACAGGTGCCTGGCTGCGCTTCTGCATGACCCGGATGGGGCGCTGCCGGAGTTGGCAAGGGCGCAGGCGGCGCTTCCTGTGGCGCTTGGGGGGCTGGGTATCCGTCGCACCGTGGACCATCGGACAGCTGCGTCCCTCGCCTCTCAGTCAGGGAACCTGCAACTGTCGCAGGCCTTGGACCCGGCCTTCACCTGGGATGAGGAGAGATGGAACAGCGCGGCTGAGGAGTACAACTCCAGGGTACCGGTGGCGTTTCACGTGGACAGGGCCCAGCCGAAGAAGATCCTGGAGCAGCAGAGTCTGTCATCTGCGGTGATTGACGCCCAGGCAGACAAGTTGATGCAACAGCTCTGCATGCGAGACCGAGCACGGATGAAGTCCCTTCTCCTGCCGCTTTCCGGGACGTACCTCACGGCGACACCCTCAGCAAGGAACCAGATGTCTTCAGCGGATTTTGCGGTTGTGACCCGTTTCCGACTAGGGGTGGCCATCCATGCGGAGGGAACGACTTGCTCGGCATGTCAGGGGGGGCAGAAAAGGGTTGTCATGGACTCCTTTGGCGACCACACCTTTGGCTGCCCCTACTCCAAACACCGCGTCGCCCGCCACAACGCCTTGCGGGATTCGGTGTACCGAGCTGCTCAAGGGGCGGGCTTGGACCCTGCTTTGGAGGAGACCGTGCGAGTGGAGTTGGAGTCGAAGAAGCGGCCAGGCGACGTCTACCTCCCAGTAGGAGTGGCGGAAAATGGACCTCGTTGTTTGGACATCACCCACGTGTGCCCCACCTTGCCTTCCTACAGAACAGGGGCCTCGAAGTTTGTGGGCTGGTCGGCGAAGAACCAGGGCCAGGTCAAACGGGAGAAGCACGAGCGGGATTTGAACAAGATCAATACCAAGTTCTCCCCTATTGTGTTTGAAGCCTTCGGGGGTGCAGGCGACGAGGCGAACCTCTTGATTGCGCAGCTTGGAGGCCTGACGACGGGACAGACGTCGCACCTGACAGGGTCGGCAGAGTTGCGCATCCGGGAGAGCATTGCGGTGGCGTACCAGAAAAAGGTCGCATCTTCCTTTCTGGAGCGGGGTGCTATGTGTGTAGGGATTGCCACCCTGAAGCGGGAGCCGTGTGTGGAGGTAGATGTGGCACCGTCTGCAGAGGACATGGACCGGTTTGGACGCCGCAGTGCAGGGGCCGTGGAACCTCTCTGTGACGATGCGAACCCTGACGACGATATGAGTCGTCCTGCAGACCGAACGGAGGAGCAGCAGGGGAAGCGCAAGAGGGACGTGAAGCCGGACCACGTGGAGCCACCGAGGAAGCGGACCGGGAGGTTCGATTCGGCCACCGTGATTCCGGAAGGGCCTGGTCTCGATGTGGTGCGTGAGTGGGAGTTTTTGCGTGAGTGCCCGGCAGCGCAGAGGCCTCGGGCGACGGAGCAGGCGGCCAAGCTGGGAGCCTCGAAGGTGACTTGGTCGTTTGTGGCGGGGGACTGTGCTTTTGAGGCTTTGCTCTTCGCCACCGGGCGCACGGATTTGACGGTGGAGGGTCTGCGCCAGGCGGCAGTGAAGAAGGTCCAGGGCCGCGCTGATCTGTCGAGTGCGGCTGTCCCTAATTTTGGGGTCTGGCAGCGGCTGATGACGAGTGGGGACAGAGGAGACGAGCGTACGTGGGCGGATGCCATTGCAGTGGCGGGGGCAGGGGAGGCTCTTGAGGTATCTGTGGTCATCCTCAACGAGTTCGCCCGCCCTTCTCTGATGGTGCCAAGAAAACGGCCTAAGGCAGTGGTCCTTCTCCTCCACTCGGGTGACCAGGATGCGGCAGATGGATCCGGCAGTATCCCGGGACACTACGAGCCCCTCACCATGGACCCGGCTCTGCAGCAGCACATCCTGTCTTTTGAGGCCACAGGTGGTAAGGGGGAGTGCCAGTCAGAGCGCCCCATGGCTTTTGTGGGAGCGAGGGAGGCGGAGGCGTCGAACACTTTCCTGCAGTGCGAACAATGCAGCAAGCTCTTCGATGCGTCGGACGCACACTTCTGCTGTCACACGTGTGGTGGCTTGGCATGTCTGCACTGCGCTCAGGGGTCCAAGCACTGCCCTCTGTCGCAAATTGGCAGGGCGGAATATTTCAGTGCCCTGTCTTTTTTGCACTCGAATGTTCCGGCTCAGGCTGCCTCTGCGGAGGGGAGCGGAGACCCACCACCTAAACGGGCTCCTTCTCCAGCAGTGCCAGCTCCCGAGGGCGAGGACGTCGAGGAGGTAGACATGCCAATGGCGGGCGAAGAGGGGCAGCAGGCAGAACAGAAGCAGCAGAAGCACGAGAAGCAACGGAAACAGCAGAAGCAGCAACAACAAAAGGCGGACCAGGAGAAGAAGGAAGCGTTGCAGCGTGCGTCGGACGCGTGGCAGCAAGCCCTGGAGGTACGGCGGGAGCATCGTCGGTCGTGGGGACCGGATTTGGCCGCGCTTCGGGGCACTTTTGGCGACCGCCAGCAGGAGTTGAGTCGTTTCCTGGAGGAACAGAATGTGCGTCTGGACCAGGCGAAGGCGGCGGACAGGCATCGTGTGGAGGAGCTGACCGCCAGGCACAAGCGGGAACTCGCAGAGGACGCGAAGAAGATGCATGCGCAGTACTTGGAAGACTGCGATCGGCACCCCGAAGCAGGAGAGTCGCTCCGGGCGGAGTATGACAGGCAACGCTGCGAGAGGCATTACGCCATCGCAGCTAAGCATGAGTCGGAGCAGAAGGCGACCACTCTGTTGTTGACGGCGGTGAACCTCTCCCGACAGCTGGAGGCAGAACGCATGGTGGCATACGGGCGGTGCTTTGGGGTGGTGTGCGAAGGGCGGCTATTCCTCCCCTGCCATGCGGTGCGGAGAGCGGTGGGCGACGACCCTGAAGGACTCGAACCTGACTGTGTCGGCGACTGGATGGCTCTCTTTGGTCCTCAAGGTGCTTCTCCGTGCCCGGGCGAGTTCCTGTACTGCTGGGCGACACAGCAGCCGTGGAGTGGGAACGGGGAGGGGGACGGTGATTGCCCGGAGTCGGTGGTCGCCCGTCAGGCGGTTAGGAAGATAGCAGGGGAGGCCGGATACTGCGACACCTGGGGCAAGACCAGCGCGGTCATCGTCGTTCGGGAAGGCAGGGTCAGCTGGGGAACCCCTTCTCGGGATCAGCTGGAGGAGGAGGTGGGGCGACAGGCCGAGGCGGCAGACACCGAGGTGCGTGTGAAGGTGGAGGAGATGGATGATGATGAGCAGGAGCAGGAGGAGGACCTCGACACCGCGATGGAGGGGGCGGATCGCTCGCATTCTCTGTCAGTGGAAGGCATCCCTGACCAGAAGAAGCAAGCGAGGGTGAGGGAATTGCTGAGGGCGCAGAGCGAGGCTTGGATGTGGACGGAGGAGGAGCGGACGGAGAGGGGGGGTCTTTTCCCGTGCCTCACCATGGGGTCGCCGGTGCCTTCTTCTGTGACGAAGTGGATCTCCCTGTTCCACTACCGTCAGGGAGAGAAACAGGATGGCAGACCCTTGTTGTCACTCCCCCTCTCTACCGCTACTTTCACTCAGTGGTATGAGGTGATGAAGGTGGTGGGTTTGCATGAGTGGTCGGTTCAGGAAAAGTGCAAGGCAAAGTCGACGTTGCATGCCCTGACGGACAACCGGAGCAGTAGGGGGCAGGCCTTTGCAGCGGAGAGTACAAGGAGGGAGAATGAGGCACGAGCGGCTCGAGAGGGAATAGGCCGACAACCTCAAGCCTCCTCTTCTTCTTCTTCTTCTTCCTCCACCTCTGCAGGCCGTGGCACTACAACCTCCATCGCCCAACCTGCAGTCTCCACTTCTTCCTCCTCCTCATCGGCAGGCCGTGGCAATGCAACCTCCTCCGCCCAACCTGCTCCTTCCCCAGCTCCCAAAGGACCCCAGCGCCATGCAGCTCAGGGTAGGTCCAACACGTCGAACGTGTTCACCGACGCAGTGGCACAAGCGACGCAGCATGTGCTCTCGCCCCAGGAGGTGCAGAGAGGGCGCAATGGTCGCGGTGGTGGACAGAAGGGGAGACAGAGCGGAGGAAGGAAGGGGAAAAAGGGGAATAAAAAGAATTAGAGAGTTAGAGAGTTAGAGGGTGAGAGTGTGTGTGTAGAAGCGTGTAGAGAATGACAGTTTGCCCCATGTTTATTTTTAACCCTTTTTATTTTGTGTTTTTGGTTCTTTTCATCCTTTGGGGTTTGCCCCCCCCTTTCCCCCCTTTCCGCCCCCCTTCCTATTTGTTAATATTTTTGGTTGGCTGCTGGCTAGGACGGGTCTACCCCAGCGACGGCCCTTACCCCTTGGACGAGGCTCTGAGGGTAGAGGGCAGTCTCGGAGTAAGACCTGTCTAAGAGCCAGGCCAGTGGCATCAGGAGCCATTGGGCCACTTTTATAGATTGTGCAGTAGAGTAGAGTTTGTACAGAACTCTTGTCCTTTGAGTTCCTTTTTTCACTCCTTTAGTTTTTCATTTTTACCTTGTGAAGGTCAATTTAAATTTTTCATTTTTCAAAACCACCACAGGTAAGCACGAGACCCACCATTGTTGTTGTTGATTTTGTTGTGCGTTATTGTTGTTTTCCCCTTTGGGTGTCAGTCAGTCGGGTCAGGTCACACTTACAGAAGTTCTCAAAAATTTTCACCAAAAAGAAAACTACTAAAAAGATTATGGAACTTCCTTTTTATTTGTTTGTGTGTTACAGAGGAAACGGCTCACTCAATCCCCTCCTTCTCCTCCCCTCCCCTCCCCAAGACAGGGCCTTCATCACCTCCACCACTGTCACCGGTGGGACCTCCTGAGGCTGGGGCCAATCCGCCTGCTCCAGGGCCTTGGAGTCGGCAGCGGCTGGGTGCTTCGTCTGAAGCTTTTCCAGCGTCGCCGGTGTCTGTGGGGCGAGGCCGTCGCTGGTAGCGCAAGACATGGCCTGGCTCGGGAGTCCTGCTCTCGCTTTGGCGATGGTGCGCTTCCGTCTCCCTTCGTCAGTGTCCTCGTCCGACCACCCAGAGGGCCTTGGCTTCCGCTCCTCTACCGTTTGCTCCCACAGGGCGACATACTGGCCAGCCTTCCAAGCCTCCAAGTCCTTCCCCCAAGTGCTCGTCAAACGTCGCTCCTGGTCCTTGCCCCCTCGTTCTGTCCGTGTCCGGTGCAACACAGTGAAGAACAGTGCAAGGCGCTTCCAGGCCACCTCGTCTTGGTACTCAAGGATGTCCATAAGAACCCTCAGGAAGAGCTCGCTGTACAGCTGCAGGTGTTTGTCTGGGCACCCGCCCTTCAGCTGGATCCTGGTGGTCCCCATGACTTCAAAGGAGG